>OW121702.1:49270994-50610494 GCA_933228785.1 Lasioglossum pauxillum | reverse complement strand
CTAACCTAACCTAACCTAACCTAACCTAACCTAACCTAACCTAACCTAACCTAACCTAACCTAACCTAACCTAACCTAACCTAACCTAACCTAACCTAACCTAACCTAACCTAACCTAACCTAACCTAACCTAACCTAACCTAACCTAACCTAACCTAACCTAACCTAACCTAACCTAACCTAACCTAACCTAACCTAACCTAACCTAACCTAACCTAACCTAACCTAACCTAACCTAACCTAACCTAACCTAACCTAACCTAACCTAACCTAACCTAACCTAACCTAACCTAACCTAACCTAACCTAACCTAACCTAACCTAACCTAACCTAACCTAACCTAACCTAACCTAACCTAACCTAACCTAACCTAACCTAACCTAACCTAACCTAACCTAACCTAACCTAACCTAACCTAACCTAACCTAACCTAACCTAACCTAACCTAACCTAACCTAACCTAACCTAACCTAACCTAACCTAACCTAACCTAACCTAACCTAACCTAACCTAACCTAACCTAACCTAACCTAACCTAACCTAACCTAACCTAACCTAACCTAACCTAACCTAACCTAACCTAACCTAACCTAACCTAACCTAACCTAACCTAACCTAACCTAACCTAACCTAACCTAACCTAACCTAACCTAACCTAACCTAACCTAACCTAACCTAACCTAACCTAACCTAACCTAACCTAACCTAACCTAACCTAACCTAACCTAACCTAACCTAACCTAACCTAACCTAACCTAACCTAACCTAACCTAACCTAACCTAACCTAACCTAACCTAACCTAACCTAACCTAACCTAACCTAACCTAACCTAACCTAACCTAACCTAACCTAACCTAACCTAACCTAACCTAACCTAACCTAACCTAACCTAACCTAACCTAACCTAACCTAACCTAACCTAACCTAACCTAACCTAACCTAACCTAACCTAACCTAACCTAACCTAACCTAACCTAACCTAACCTAACCTAACCTAACCTAACCTAACCTAACCTAACCTAACCTAACCTAACCTAACCTAACCTAACCTAACCTAACCTAACCTAACCTAACCTAACCTAACCTAACCTAACCTAACCTAACCTAACCTAACCTAACCTAACCTAACCTAACCTAACCTAACCTAACCTAACCTAACCTAACCTAACCTAACCTAACCTAACCTAACCTAACCTAACCTAACCTAACCTAACCTAACCTAACCTAACCTAACCTAACCTAACCTAACCTAACCTAACCTAACCTAACCTAACCTAACCTAACCTAACCTAACCTAACCTAACCTAACCTAACCTAACCTAACCTAACCTAACCTAACCTAACCTAACCTAACCTAACCTAACCTAACCTAACCTAACCTAACCTAACCTAACCTAACCTAACCTAACCTAACCTAACCTAACCTAACCTAACCTAACCTAACCTAACCTAACCTAACCTAACCTAACCTAACCTAACCTAACCTAACCTAACCTAACCTAACCTAACCTAACCTAACCTAACCTAACCTAACCTAACCTAACCTAACCTAACCTAACCTAACCTAACCTAACCTAACCTAACCTAACCTAACCTAACCTAACCTAACCTAACCTAACCTAACCTAACCTAACCTAACCTAACCTAACCTAACCTAACCTAACCTAACCTAACCTAACCTAACCTAACCTAACCTAACCTAACCTAACCTAACCTAACCTAACCTAACCTAACCTAACCTAACCTAACCTAACCTAACCTAACCTAACCTAACCTAACCTAACCTAACCTAACCTAACCTAACCTAACCTAACCTAACCTAACCTAACCTAACCTAACCTAACCTAACCTAACCTAACCTAACCTAACCTAACCTAACCTAACCTAACCTAACCTAACCTAACCTAACCTAACCTAACCTAACCTAACCTAACCTAACCTAACCTAACCTAACCTAACCTAACCTAACCTAACCTAACCTAACCTAACCTAACCTAACCTAACCTAACCTAACCTAACCTAACCTAACCTAACCTAACCTAACCTAACCTAACCTAACCTAACCTAACCTAACCTAACCTAACCTAACCTAACCTAACCTAACCTAACCTAACCTAACCTAACCTAACCTAACCTAACCTAACCTAACCTAACCTAACCTAACCTAACCTAACCTAACCTAACCTAACCTAACCTAACCTAACCTAACCTAACCTAACCTAACCTAACCTAACCTAACCTAACCTAACCTAACCTAACCTAACCTAACCTAACCTAACCTAACCTAACCTAACCTAACCTAACCTAACCTAACCTAACCTAACCTAACCTAACCTAACCTAACCTAACCTAACCTAACCTAACCTAACCTAACCTAACCTAACCTAACCTAACCTAACCTAACCTAACCTAACCTAACCTAACCTAACCTAACCTAACCTAACCTAACCTAACCTAACCTAACCTAACCTAACCTAACCTAACCTAACCTAACCTAACCTAACCTAACCTAACCTAACCTAACCTAACCTAACCTAACCTAACCTAACCTAACCTAACCTAACCTAACCTAACCTAACCTAACCTAACCTAACCTAACCTAACCTAACCTAACCTAACCTAACCTAACCTAACCTAACCTAACCTAACCTAACCTAACCTAACCTAACCTAACCTAACCTAACCTAACCTAACCTAACCTAACCTAACCTAACCTAACCTAACCTAACCTAACCTAACCTAACCTAACCTAACCTAACCTAACCTAACCTAACCTAACCTAACCTAACCTAACCTAACCTAACCTAACCTAACCTAACCTAACCTAACCTAACCTAACCTAACCTAACCTAACCTAACCTAACCTAACCTAACCTAACCTAACCTAACCTAACCTAACCTAACCTAACCTAACCTAACCTAACCTAACCTAACCTAACCTAACCTAACCTAACCTAACCTAACCTAACCTAACCTAACCTAACCTAACCTAACCTAACCTAACCTAACCTAACCTAACCTAACCTAACCTAACCTAACCTAACCTAACCTAACCTAACCTAACCTAACCTAACCTAACCTAACCTAACCTAACCTAACCTAACCTAACCTAACCTAACCTAACCTAACCTAACCTAACCTAACCTAACCTAACCTAACCTAACCTAACCTAACCTAACCTAACCTAACCTAACCTAACCTAACCTAACCTAACCTAACCTAACCTAACCTAACCTAACCTAACCTAACCTAACCTAACCTAACCTAACCTAACCTAACCTAACCTAACCTAACCTAACCTAACCTAACCTAACCTAACCTAACCTAACCTAACCTAACCTAACCTAACCTAACCTAACCTAACCTAACCTAACCTAACCTAACCTAACCTAACCTAACCTAACCTAACCTAACCTAACCTAACCTAACCTAACCTAACCTAACCTAACCTAACCTAACCTAACCTAACCTAACCTAACCTAACCTAACCTAACCTAACCTAACCTAACCTAACCTAACCTAACCTAACCTAACCTAACCTAACCTAACCTAACCTAACCTAACCTAACCTAACCTAACCTAACCTAACCTAACCTAACCTAACCTAACCTAACCTAACCTAACCTAACCTAACCTAACCTAACCTAACCTAACCTAACCTAACCTAACCTAACCTAACCTAACCTAACCTAACCTAACCTAACCTAACCTAACCTAACCTAACCTAACCTAACCTAACCTAACCTAACCTAACCTAACCTAACCTAACCTAACCTAACCTAACCTAACCTAACCTAACCTAACCTAACCTAACCTAACCTAACCTAACCTAACCTAACCTAACCTAACCTAACCTAACCTAACCTAACCTAACCTAACCTAACCTAACCTAACCTAACCTAACCTAACCTAACCTAACCTAACCTAACCTAACCTAACCTAACCTAACCTAACCTAACCTAACCTAACCTAACCTAACCTAACCTAACCTAACCTAACCTAACCTAACCTAACCTAACCTAACCTAACCTAACCTAACCTAACCTAACCTAACCTAACCTAACCTAACCTAACCTAACCTAACCTAACCTAACCTAACCTAACCTAACCTAACCTAACCTAACCTAACCTAACCTAACCTAACCTAACCTAACCTAACCTAACCTAACCTAACCTAACCTAACCTAACCTAACCTAACCTAACCTAACCTAACCTAACCTAACCTAACCTAACCTAACCTAACCTAACCTAACCTAACCTAACCTAACCTAACCTAACCTAACCTAACCTAACCTAACCTAACCTAACCTAACCTAACCTAACCTAACCTAACCTAACCTAACCTAACCTAACCTAACCTAACCTAACCTAACCTAACCTAACCTAACCTAACCTAACCTAACCTAACCTAACCTAACCTAACCTAACCTAACCTAACCTAACCTAACCTAACCTAACCTAACCTAACCTAACCTAACCTAACCTAACCTAACCTAACCTAACCTAACCTAACCTAACCTAACCTAACCTAACCTAACCTAACCTAACCTAACCTAACCTAACCTAACCTAACCTAACCTAACCTAACCTAACCTAACCTAACCTAACCTAACCTAACCTAACCTAACCTAACCTAACCTAACCTAACCTAACCTAACCTAACCTAACCTAACCTAACCTAACCTAACCTAACCTAACCTAACCTAACCTAACCTAACCTAACCTAACCTAACCTAACCTAACCTAACCTAACCTAACCTAACCTAACCTAACCTAACCTAACCTAACCTAACCTAACCTAACCTAACCTAACCTAACCTAACCTAACCTAACCTAACCTAACCTAACCTAACCTAACCTAACCTAACCTAACCTAACCTAACCTAACCTAACCTAACCTAACCTAACCTAACCTAACCTAACCTAACCTAACCTAACCTAACCTAACCTAACCTAACCTAACCTAACCTAACCTAACCTAACCTAACCTAACCTAACCTAACCTAACCTAACCTAACCTAACCTAACCTAACCTAACCTAACCTAACCTAACCTAACCTAACCTAACCTAACCTAACCTAACCTAACCTAACCTAACCTAACCTAACCTAACCTAACCTAACCTAACCTAACCTAACCTAACCTAACCTAACCTAACCTAACCTAACCTAACCTAACCTAACCTAACCTAACCTAACCTAACCTAACCTAACCTAACCTAACCTAACCTAACCTAACCTAACCTAACCTAACCTAACCTAACCTAACCTAACCTAACCTAACCTAACCTAACCTAACCTAACCTAACCTAACCTAACCTAACCTAACCTAACCTAACCTAACCTAACCTAACCTAACCTAACCTAACCTAACCTAACCTAACCTAACCTAACCTAACCTAACCTAACCTAACCTAACCTAACCTAACCTAACCTAACCTAACCTAACCTAACCTAACCTAACCTAACCTAACCTAACCTAACCTAACCTAACCTAACCTAACCTAACCTAACCTAACCTAACCTAACCTAACCTAACCTAACCTAACCTAACCTAACCTAACCTAACCTAACCTAACCTAACCTAACCTAACCTAACCTAACCTAACCTAACCTAACCTAACCTAACCTAACCTAACCTAACCTAACCTAACCTAACCTAACCTAACCTAACCTAACCTAACCTAACCTAACCTAACCTAACCTAACCTAACCTAACCTAACCTAACCTAACCTAACCTAACCTAACCTAACCTAACCTAACCTAACCTAACCTAACCTAACCTAACCTAACCTAACCTTTTTTTTTTTTTTTTTTTTTTTTTTTTTTTTTTTTTTTTTTTTTTTTTTTTTTTTTTTTTTTTTTTTTTTTTTTTTTTTTTTTTTTTTTTTTTTTTTTTTTTTTGCGTTGGGGAAATCCGTTATGGATAACCCCCCCCATTACTGGCAATGAGGGAGGCCAATGTCGGACTCACACCGACTAAAACCCCACGGCCGCCCCTAGACATATAACGCGAGGGTGCCGGGATCGCGCGAGCATACAACCGGCACCCCCGCTGTCTTTACAAAGACCAACCCCGATGGGGGAGTGAAGCCCCCCCAACGTTTAACCCCTCTAGTGGGAACCGTAGCGGCGGCGGCTACGTTTCCCCCCCCCCTGGGGGCACCCGATGGGAGGCGGTTTCCAGAACCAACCCCCCGATGCCCCCCGGTGACCCCGTTGTCCGTCCGTGCCTGGGCGCGATCGCCTGTCGCTCTCCCGGTCGGTGCGGGCAAAAGGGTCTCCGCGCGCGGTAAGGCTCCTCCCTCGGAGGGGTGCATTTCGCACACCCCCGGGACGAGCCCCCTTCCCGTGAGTCCAGGAGGTACCCGGTACCTCCACCCTCACTGCCCTCCTCCGGCGATCGGGCGTCCCCGATCGTGGAAGGAGGGGTATCCCCGGTTTGGACTGCGCCAGAAGGGCGCAGCCTCTTTCACACCCCACCCGTGGACCGCGCCAGAAGGGCGCGGCCTCTTCCCACCCCTGGTGGACCACACCAGAAGGGTGTGGTCCCTACCCCGTGGACCACGCCAGAAGGGCGTGGCCTCTTACCCCACGTCCATAGCACCCCCCCCACAAGGAGAAGGAGCCGGAGCGGCCGGTGCGGGCGCGGCTTTAGCCGCGGCACCGGTGGGGGGTCCCGTCCCCGCGCCCCCCCCTCGGTTCTTCCCGGGACTAGTCCCGGAAAGGAACGAGGGGCACGCGCGGGTTCCCGATCTGTGGCCTGCCGGCAGGCCCAGATCCCCGCAGAGGGGGCACTTCGGCGGCGACCTACAGGTCGCCGCCGGGTGCCCCTCCTCCCCGCACCTGTAACACCGGCCGATCCGGCTCGGTTCCTCCTTGTACATGCATTTAGCATGCGTGTGGCCTCGCCGAAGGCAGCGGTAACACTGGAGCATCCGCTGCTCCAGTACCTCCACCTTCGCCGAGGCCCACCCCACCCTCACACGGCCGACGCCGGCCACCTTCCTTGCCGCCGCAAGGGGCAGCCTGACCCAGCAGGTCCCGGGTCCCATCCCGGAAGGCGGTCTGGTGACCACCCCCACCCGAAGGAGCTCGGGGGCGCAGCCAGCTGCGCCCGCGAGTGCGGACTGAACCGCCTCCGGGGTGGCGTCCACGCCAAGCCCCCGGAGACGGATCTCCGCCGTCCTGGTGGGGGTGCCCACCAGCACCCCTGTCCCTGCTAGGGCCTCCCTCATCTTCCCGGCCAGGGCCTCAGCCTTCGCCCTGTTGCCCTCACCGCGGACCCTTAACATAAGGGCCCCGGTTCGGGCAACACCGAAGGCGATTCCGTCGGTAATCCCGACGGACTCGAGAGGCACCTGGCGGGTAACCCTGCCCATAGCGTCGGCCAAAGACGCCTCCACCCCCAACGGCACGGTGAGGGTCACCGCGGCCGTTTTTGGCGCCCGCGGCAAGCGCGGCGACGCCTTTCCCCCCGTGGGGACTACCCCTTCCCCTCGCGCGGGGGTCTTCTCCTGCTTTTTAGCAGGAGGTTGGGCGGGTTTGGCCCCCGGAGTAGGACGCGCTGCGGCCACTTTGGCCGCCCGCTTGGCCTTTTTCCGGGAGACCACCTCCGCCCAACTCCCCTCCCTTCCCGCCGCGGGGGTGGTGGGGGGGTCCGTCTCCCCCCCTGTCGTCACCCCAGAGCGCGCCGAGCTCGCAGAGCGGGCTCGGCGCTCGGGCTTGGGGGTTTTCTCCCCCTTCCCCCCCTTCGTGGTCCCCTTTTTACGGGGGGCCACGCTCCCGGCGGGAGGGGGCCCCATGAGACGCTCTGCAGCGTCCCGTGGGACCTCCCTCTCACCGTGAGGAAGAAGCGCCTTGAGGAGGCGCCTCTCCATCTCCCTCATTTTTCCATCGACGACGTCAACCACGATGCGGTTGACGTCGTCGACGGAAACCGACCCGTCGCGGCGGGAACCCCCCGCGTCTTCCTCGGTCGCCGGCTGGGGTGGCGGACGCGGCCGCAACCCCTCCCTCCCCGATGTCGTTGGAGGCGGAGTCCCACCCTTGGACGTGGGTTGCCCCCCCTCCCCCCCTCCCTGAAGGCCTAACTTGGCAAGCTTAGAGGTCGGCGGTCCCTCGTACTTGTCAAGCAAGTCATCCCTCTCGGCCTGCATACGGCGGAGGCGTCCCTCCAGCTCGTATGCGTACTCCTGAATCGACGCGACGTCAGATGACACGCATCCGGTCGCGTTCGCCCGAGCTCCGAGCTCGTAACCGGCGGCGCGAATCCGCCGGCACGCAACTCGGAGCTCCTTGGCGAGGCTCCCCTTAAGCCCCTTGGAGACGGTTGACACGCGGTCAACCGCCTCCGTCGCCTCCTTCACGAGCTGGACCAGCCCGTCGGTGTCACTCGTGGTGACCTCGACGAGCAGGTCCCTCACCTGAGGGAGGCTCCGCGTCGACCCCCGGGAAAAATGGATGTCCTGTGGCGACAGGAAATCCCCCGGGGGTGGGGTCTTCTGTTTGACCCCCCTACTCTTTGCGGTCTTAAGGGGAGCCCCGCCCCTCTTCCGCCCCGCGCCCGAAGAGGAGAGGGACGACTGTATGGAGCTCTGCGTCTCCCAGTCGTCCCCCTCCCCGCCATCCCCACCCCCGGGCGAAGCAACATACTCCGACCAGGGGTGTCCCGGTGACAGCGGCGTCCCCATCTGCACAATCGGGAGCGGCGACCCCGCGGACTGTGACGTTCCCGCCACAGCCCCCGGAGACGCCGAACCCGAATGCGGTGAGGTCGCCGCTGCCCCCAACCCCCCCCCGGGGCTGCCGCCTCGGTTGCCCGAGCCGCCAGCCGCGGAGGCGTCCCCGCCGGCGGAGGTACCCTCCCCCGCGGAAGCGCCTATCACACCCCCCGGCCCCTTCGAGCCCTCCTTCCCCTTACCGCCGCGCCCCTTCGCGCCCAACCCGTTATCTCCAAATATCTTCGTGAAATCCATTTCCATTTCATGACGCCCTTGGTTACTCCACCCCCCGAAGGGGGTGTTTCACTCGTCAGGCAAATACATAACCGGTGCAAGGAACAACACTAACCACCGGGGGGCCCGCTCCCCCCGGCAGGCCCTTATACTCCCCGGTTCGGGCAAACCCGGAGAGGTGGCATGCTAATGATCCGGTGCACCCACCGGACCCACTCCCGGCGTTTAATCCGGGAGTGCTCCCTCGCCGCATGCCGAAACTTAGAGTTAGGGACTTTGAGAGGTTTATCCTCCTCGCAGGGCCGGCCGATTAAGGCAAGCCCCCCCGTGCCGTAAGACATGACCACGGACACGGTATGGGGCCACGGGCAGACATCTTGCTGCCCGTGACACTAGGTTACACGCGGAGGCATTGCCCGTCTGTGGGAGAAGCCCACAGGAAAAAGAGTGGGGAATGCCCCCGCGTGCACCCCTCGCCCCGTTCGCACACACCGCAGTGTGTCCCAGGGTCCACCACGAGGAGGTGGAGCGAGAGGAATTAGACCTTGGACAACCCTCAAATAGAGAGTACGGACCGACAGTGGATCTGAATCACCACTGTAGGCGCCCAAGGTCCTAGGACCCCAACCTAACCTAACCTAACCTAACCTAACCTAACCTAACCTAACCTAACCTAACCTAACCTAACCTAACCTAACCTAACCTAACCTAACCTAACCTAACCTAACCTAACCTAACCTAACCTAACCTAACCTAACCTAACCTAACCTAACCTAACCTAACCTAACCTAACCTAACCTAACCTAACCTAACCTAACCTAACCTAACCTAACCTAACCTAACCTAACCTAACCTAACCTAACCTAACCTAACCTAACCTAACCTAACCTAACCTAACCTAACCTAACCTAACCTAACCTAACCTAACCTAACCTAACCTAACCTAACCTAACCTAACCTAACCTAACCTAACCTAACCTAACCTAACCTAACCTAACCTAACCTAACCTAACCTAACCTAACCTAACCTAACCTAACCTAACCTAACCTAACCTAACCTAACCTAACCTAACCTAACCTAACCTAACCTAACCTAACCTAACCTAACCTAACCTAACCTAACCTAACCTAACCTAACCTAACCTAACCTAACCTAACCTAACCTAACCTAACCTAACCTAACCTAACCTAACCTAACCTAACCTAACCTAACCTAACCTAACCTAACCTAACCTAACCTAACCTAACCTAACCTAACCTAACCTAACCTAACCTAACCTAACCTAACCTAACCTAACCTAACCTAACCTAACCTAACCTAACCTAACCTAACCTAACCTAACCTAACCTAACCTAACCTAACCTAACCTAACCTAACCTAACCTAACCTAACCTAACCTAACCTAACCTAACCTAACCTAACCTAACCTAACCTAACCTAACCTAACCTAACCTAACCTAACCTAACCTAACCTAACCTAACCTAACCTAACCTAACCTAACCTAACCTAACCTAACCTAACCTAACCTAACCTAACCTAACCTAACCTAACCTAACCTAACCTAACCTAACCTAACCTAACCTAACCTAACCTAACCTAACCTAACCTAACCTAACCTAACCTAACCTAACCTAACCTAACCTAACCTAACCTAACCTAACCTAACCTAACCTAACCTAACCTAACCTAACCTAACCTAACCTAACCTAACCTAACCTAACCTAACCTAACCTAACCTAACCTAACCTAACCTAACCTAACCTAACCTAACCTAACCTAACCTAACCTAACCTAACCTAACCTAACCTAACCTAACCTAACCTAACCTAACCTAACCTAACCTAACCTAACCTAACCTAACCTAACCTAACCTAACCTAACCTAACCTAACCTAACCTAACCTAACCTAACCTAACCTAACCTAACCTAACCTAACCTAACCTAACCTAACCTAACCTAACCTAACCTAACCTAACCTAACCTAACCTAACCTAACCTAACCTAACCTAACCTAACCTAACCTAACCTAACCTAACCTAACCTAACCTAACCTAACCTAACCTAACCTAACCTAACCTAACCTAACCTAACCTAACCTAACCTAACCTAACCTAACCTAACCTAACCTAACCTAACCTAACCTAACCTAACCTAACCTAACCTAACCTAACCTAACCTAACCTAACCTAACCTAACCTAACCTAACCTAACCTAACCTAACCTAACCTAACCTAACCTAACCTAACCTAACCTAACCTAACCTAACCTAACCTAACCTAACCTAACCTAACCTAACCTAACCTAACCTAACCTAACCTAACCTAACCTAACCTAACCTAACCTAACCTAACCTAACCTAACCTAACCTAACCTAACCTAACCTAACCTAACCTAACCTAACCTAACCTAACCTAACCTAACCTAACCTAACCTAACCTAACCTAACCTAACCTAACCTAACCTAACCTAACCTAACCTAACCTAACCTAACCTAACCTAACCTAACCTAACCTAACCTAACCTAACCTAACCTAACCTAACCTAACCTAACCTAACCTAACCTAACCTAACCTAACCTAACCTAACCTAACCTAACCTAACCTAACCTAACCTAACCTAACCTAACCTAACCTAACCTAACCTAACCTAACCTAACCTAACCTAACCTAACCTAACCTAACCTAACCTAACCTAACCTAACCTAACCTAACCTAACCTAACCTAACCTAACCTAACCTAACCTAACCTAACCTAACCTAACCTAACCTAACCTAACCTAACCTAACCTAACCTAACCTAACCTAACCTAACCTAACCTAACCTAACCTAACCTAACCTAACCTAACCTAACCTAACCTAACCTAACCTAACCTAACCTAACCTAACCTAACCTAACCTAACCTAACCTAACCTAACCTAACCTAACCTAACCTAACCTAACCTAACCTAACCTAACCTAACCTAACCTAACCTAACCTAACCTAACCTAACCTAACCTAACCTAACCTAACCTAACCTAACCTAACCTAACCTAACCTAACCTAACCTAACCTAACCTAACCTAACCTAACCTAACCTAACCTAACCTAACCTAACCTAACCTAACCTAACCTAACCTAACCTAACCTAACCTAACCTAACCTAACCTAACCTAACCTAACCTAACCTAACCTAACCTAACCTAACCTAACCTAACCTAACCTAACCTAACCTAACCTAACCTAACCTAACCTAACCTAACCTAACCTAACCTAACCTAACCTAACCTAACCTAACCTAACCTAACCTAACCTAACCTAACCTAACCTAACCTAACCTAACCTAACCTAACCTAACCTAACCTAACCTAACCTAACCTAACCTAACCTAACCTAACCTAACCTAACCTAACCTAACCTAACCTAACCTAACCTAACCTAACCTAACCTAACCTAACCTAACCTAACCTAACCTAACCTAACCTAACCTAACCTAACCTAACCTAACCTAACCTAACCTAACCTAACCTAACCTAACCTAACCTAACCTAACCTAACCTAACCTAACCTAACCTAACCTAACCTAACCTAACCTAACCTAACCTAACCTAACCTAACCTAACCTAACCTAACCTAACCTAACCTAACCTAACCTAACCTAACCTAACCTAACCTAACCTAACCTAACCTAACCTAACCTAACCTAACCTAACCTAACCTAACCTAACCTAACCTAACCTAACCTAACCTAACCTAACCTAACCTAACCTAACCTAACCTAACCTAACCTAACCTAACCTAACCTAACCTAACCTAACCTAACCTAACCTAACCTAACCTAACCTAACCTAACCTAACCTAACCTAACCTAACCTAACCTAACCTAACCTAACCTAACCTAACCTAACCTAACCTAACCTAACCTAACCTAACCTAACCTAACCTAACCTAACCTAACCTAACCTAACCTAACCTAACCTAACCTAACCTAACCTAACCTAACCTAACCTAACCTAACCTAACCTAACCTAACCTAACCTAACCTAACCTAACCTAACCTAACCTAACCTAACCTAACCTAACCTAACCTAACCTAACCTAACCTAACCTAACCTAACCTAACCTAACCTAACCTAACCTAACCTAACCTAACCTAACCTAACCTAACCTAACCTAACCTAACCTAACCTAACCTAACCTAACCTAACCTAACCTAACCTAACCTAACCTAACCTAACCTAACCTAACCTAACCTAACCTAACCTAACCTAACCTAACCTAACCTAACCTAACCTAACCTAACCTAACCTAACCTAACCTAACCTAACCTAACCTAACCTAACCTAACCTAACCTAACCTAACCTAACCTAACCTAACCTAACCTAACCTAACCTAACCTAACCTAACCTAACCTAACCTAACCTAACCTAACCTAACCTAACCTAACCTAACCTAACCTAACCTAACCTAACCTAACCTAACCTAACCTAACCTAACCTAACCTAACCTAACCTAACCTAACCTAACCTAACCTAACCTAACCTAACCTAACCTAACCTAACCTAACCTAACCTAACCTAACCTAACCTAACCTAACCTAACCTAACCTAACCTAACCTAACCTAACCTAACCTAACCTAACCTAACCTAACCTAACCTAACCTAACCTAACCTAACCTAACCTAACCTAACCTAACCTAACCTAACCTAACCTAACCTAACCTAACCTAACCTAACCTAACCTAACCTAACCTAACCTAACCTAACCTAACCTAACCTAACCTAACCTAACCTAACCTAACCTAACCTAACCTAACCTAACCTAACCTAACCTAACCTAACCTAACCTAACCTAACCTAACCTAACCTAACCTAACCTAACCTAACCTAACCTAACCTAACCTAACCTAACCTAACCTAACCTAACCTAACCTAACCTAACCTAACCTAACCTAACCTAACCTAACCTAACCTAACCTAACCTAACCTAACCTAACCTAACCTAACCTAACCTAACCTAACCTAACCTAACCTAACCTAACCTAACCTAACCTAACCTAACCTAACCTAACCTAACCTAACCTAACCTAACCTAACCTAACCTAACCTAACCTAACCTAACCTAACCTAACCTAACCTAACCTAACCTAACCTAACCTAACCTAACCTAACCTAACCTAACCTAACCTAACCTAACCTAACCTAACCTAACCTAACCTAACCTAACCTAACCTAACCTAACCTAACCTAACCTAACCTAACCTAACCTAACCTAACCTAACCTAACCTAACCTAACCTAACCTAACCTAACCTAACCTAACCTAACCTAACCTAACCTAACCTAACCTAACCTAACCTAACCTAACCTAACCTAACCTAACCTAACCTAACCTAACCTAACCTAACCTAACCTAACCTAACCTAACCTAACCTAACCTAACCTAACCTAACCTAACCTAACCTAACCTAACCTAACCTAACCTAACCTAACCTAACCTAACCTAACCTAACCTAACCTAACCTAACCTAACCTAACCTAACCTAACCTAACCTAACCTAACCTAACCTAACCTAACCTAACCTAACCTAACCTAACCTAACCTAACCTAACCTAACCTAACCTAACCTAACCTAACCTAACCTAACCTAACCTAACCTAACCTAACCTAACCTAACCTAACCTAACCTAACCTAACCTAACCTAACCTAACCTAACCTAACCTAACCTAACCTAACCTAACCTAACCTAACCTAACCTAACCTAACCTAACCTAACCTAACCTAACCTAACCTAACCTAACCTAACCTAACCTAACCTAACCTAACCTAACCTAACCTAACCTAACCTAACCTAACCTAACCTAACCTAACCTAACCTAACCTAACCTAACCTAACCTAACCTAACCTAACCTAACCTAACCTAACCTAACCTAACCTAACCTAACCTAACCTAACCTAACCTAACCTAACCTAACCTAACCTAACCTAACCTAACCTAACCTAACCTAACCTAACCTAACCTAACCTAACCTAACCTAACCTAACCTAACCTAACCTAACCTAACCTAACCTAACCTAACCTAACCTAACCTAACCTAACCTAACCTAACCTAACCTAACCTAACCTAACCTAACCTAACCTAACCTAACCTAACCTAACCTAACCTAACCTAACCTAACCTAACCTAACCTAACCTAACCTAACCTAACCTAACCTAACCTAACCTAACCTAACCTAACCTAACCTAACCTAACCTAACCTAACCTAACCTAACCTAACCTAACCTAACCTAACCTAACCTAACCTAACCTAACCTAACCTAACCTAACCTAACCTAACCTAACCTAACCTAACCTAACCTAACCTAACCTAACCTAACCTAACCTAACCTAACCTAACCTAACCTAACCTAACCTAACCTAACCTAACCTAACCTAACCTAACCTAACCTAACCTAACCTAACCTAACCTAACCTAACCTAACCTAACCTAACCTAACCTAACCTAACCTAACCTAACCTAACCTAACCTAACCTAACCTAACCTAACCTAACCTAACCTAACCTAACCTAACCTAACCTAACCTAACCTAACCTAACCTAACCTAACCTAACCTAACCTAACCTAACCTAACCTAACCTAACCTAACCTAACCTAACCTAACCTAACCTAACCTAACCTAACCTAACCTAACCTAACCTAACCTAACCTAACCTAACCTAACCTAACCTAACCTAACCTAACCTAACCTAACCTAACCTAACCTAACCTAACCTAACCTAACCTAACCTAACCTAACCTAACCTAACCTAACCTAACCTAACCTAACCTAACCTAACCTAACCTAACCTAACCTAACCTAACCTAACCTAACCTAACCTAACCTAACCTAACCTAACCTAACCTAACCTAACCTAACCTAACCTAACCTAACCTAACCTAACCTAACCTAACCTAACCTAACCTAACCTAACCTAACCTAACCTAACCTAACCTAACCTAACCTAACCTAACCTAACCTAACCTAACCTAACCTAACCTAACCTAACCTAACCTAACCTAACCTAACCTAACCTAACCTAACCTAACCTAACCTAACCTAACCTAACCTAACCTAACCTAACCTAACCTAACCTAACCTAACCTAACCTAACCTAACCTAACCTAACCTAACCTAACCTAACCTAACCTAACCTAACCTAACCTAACCTAACCTAACCTAACCTAACCTAACCTAACCTAACCTAACCTAACCTAACCTAACCTAACCTAACCTAACCTAACCTAACCTAACCTAACCTAACCTAACCTAACCTAACCTAACCTAACCTAACCTAACCTAACCTAACCTAACCTAACCTAACCTAACCTAACCTAACCTAACCTAACCTAACCTAACCTAACCTAACCTAACCTAACCTAACCTAACCTAACCTAACCTAACCTAACCTAACCTAACCTAACCTAACCTAACCTAACCTAACCTAACCTAACCTAACCTAACCTAACCTAACCTAACCTAACCTAACCTAACCTAACCTAACCTAACCTAACCTAACCTAACCTAACCTAACCTAACCTAACCTAACCTAACCTAACCTAACCTAACCTAACCTAACCTAACCTAACCTAACCTAACCTAACCTAACCTAACCTAACCTAACCTAACCTAACCTAACCTAACCTAACCTAACCTAACCTAACCTAACCTAACCTAACCTAACCTAACCTAACCTAACCTAACCTAACCTAACCTAACCTAACCTAACCTAACCTAACCTAACCTAACCTAACCTAACCTAACCTAACCTAACCTAACCTAACCTAACCTAACCTAACCTAACCTAACCTAACCTAACCTAACCTAACCTAACCTAACCTAACCTAACCTAACCTAACCTAACCTAACCTAACCTAACCTAACCTAACCTAACCTAACCTAACCTAACCTAACCTAACCTAACCTAACCTAACCTAACCTAACCTAACCTAACCTAACCTAACCTAACCTAACCTAACCTAACCTAACCTAACCTAACCTAACCTAACCTAACCTAACCTAACCTAACCTAACCTAACCTAACCTAACCTAACCTAACCTAACCTAACCTAACCTAACCTAACCTAACCTAACCTAACCTAACCTAACCTAACCTAACCTAACCTAACCTAACCTAACCTAACCTAACCTAACCTAACCTAACCTAACCTAACCTAACCTAACCTAACCTAACCTAACCTAACCTAACCTAACCTAACCTAACCTAACCTAACCTAACCTAACCTAACCTAACCTAACCTAACCTAACCTAACCTAACCTAACCTAACCTAACCTAACCTAACCTAACCTAACCTAACCTAACCTAACCTAACCTAACCTAACCTAACCTAACCTAACCTAACCTAACCTAACCTAACCTAACCTAACCTAACCTAACCTAACCTAACCTAACCTAACCTAACCTAACCTAACCTAACCTAACCTAACCTAACCTAACCTAACCTAACCTAACCTAACCTAACCTAACCTAACCTAACCTAACCTAACCTAACCTAACCTAACCTAACCTAACCTAACCTAACCTAACCTAACCTAACCTAACCTAACCTAACCTAACCTAACCTAACCTAACCTAACCTAACCTAACCTAACCTAACCTAACCTAACCTAACCTAACCTAACCTAACCTAACCTAACCTAACCTAACCTAACCTAACCTAACCTAACCTAACCTAACCTAACCTAACCTAACCTAACCTAACCTAACCTAACCTAACCTAACCTAACCTAACCTAACCTAACCTAACCTAACCTAACCTAACCTAACCTAACCTAACCTAACCTAACCTAACCTAACCTAACCTAACCTAACCTAACCTAACCTAACCTAACCTAACCTAACCTAACCTAACCTAACCTAACCTAACCTAACCTAACCTAACCTAACCTAACCTAACCTAACCTAACCTAACCTAACCTAACCTAACCTAACCTAACCTAACCTAACCTAACCTAACCTAACCTAACCTAACCTAACCTAACCTAACCTAACCTAACCTAACCTAACCTAACCTAACCTAACCTAACCTAACCTAACCTAACCTAACCTAACCTAACCTAACCTAACCTAACCTAACCTAACCTAACCTAACCTAACCTAACCTAACCTAACCTAACCTAACCTAACCTAACCTAACCTAACCTAACCTAACCTAACCTAACCTAACCTAACCTAACCTAACCTAACCTAACCTAACCTAACCTAACCTAACCTAACCTAACCTAACCTAACCTAACCTAACCTAACCTAACCTAACCTAACCTAACCTAACCTAACCTAACCTAACCTAACCTAACCTAACCTAACCTAACCTAACCTAACCTAACCTAACCTAACCTTTTTTTTTTTTTTTTTTTTTTTTTTTTTTTTTTTTTTCGTTGGGGAAATCCCTTATGGATAACCCCCCCCATTACTGGCAATGAGGGAGGCCAATGTCGGACTCGCACCGACTAAAACCCCACGGCCGCCCCTAGACATATAACGCGAGGGTGCCGGGATCGCGCGAGCATACAACCGGCACCCCCGCTGTCTTTACAGAGACCACCCCGATGGGGGAGTGAAGCTCCCCCAACGTTTAACCCCTCTCGTGGGAACCGTAGCGGCGGCGGCTACGTTTCCCCCCCCCCTGGGGGCACCCGATGGGAGGCGGTTTCCAGAACCAACCCCCCGGTGCCCCCCGGAGACCCCGTTGTCCGTCCGTGCCAGGGCGCGATCGCCTGTCGCTCTCCCCGGTCGGTGCGGGCAAAAGGGTCTCCGCTCGCGGTAAGGCCCCCCCCTCGGAGGGGTGCATTCGCACACCCCCGGGGCGAGCCCCCTTCCCGTGAGTCCAGGAGGTACCCGGTACCTCCACCCTCACTGCCCTCCTCCGGCGATCGGGCGTCCCCGATCGTGGAAGGAGGGGTATCCCCGTTTGGACTGCGCCAGAAGGGCGCAGCCTCTTTCACACCCCACCCTTAAAAGGTAAGGCCGACCCCTCGGAGGAAACGCATAGCGCACGCTCCGGGGGTCGGCCCCCTTCCCGTGGATGTAGTGTTCCCGGCACCACCATCCAGCCCCCCTCCGGCGATTCCCCTGAATCGTGGGAGGAGGGGTACTCCCCGTTTGTGGCCGACCAGAAGGGGCGGCCACTATCCCGCGGATGGCCCATCAGAGATGGCGCCTATCCGTCTTGGTGACCGCGTTTACGCGGTCACGACTTCCCGTAATGGGGGATCACGGCAGTTCCTACGCCGCGAGCACGGTGTCGGGTGACACCGTGGGCGCGGCAGCCTACCGTGTCCCCCTACCCCCCGTTGGATAGGGGTGCCGCGCGTGCTGTGCCCCGGAGAGTTGCACGGTGTTTGCCGTGTCCGGGCAGCCCACGCGGGCCCCACACCCTCCCCCCGAGTTCGGGGCGCACGCGGTGCAGTACCCTGGAGAGTTGCACGGTGTTTGCCGTGTCCAGGCTACACCGCGTGAGCCCCAAAGTCCCCTCTACTGGGCACGGTCCAGCCGCGCCCACATCCCCTAGGCGCCCTTAGGCGCCTCTCCCCAAATGGCGCCCCGGGAAAGCGCCCCCATCCCTTATGTCGCTAAGCGACCCACCCCCGCGAATGGACTCGGCCCGCCGAGTCCACTTCCCTAACGTGGCGTCCGAGTCCCGCTCGGGATCGCCACTCCCCCATCGGGGGGCAGTCGGGCTACTGGACCAGGCGAGCGTGCCGTTACCCGACACGCCCGGCGACCTACTGGACGCAGCTGTGACGGGGGGATTCCGGATCTAAAATGTGTGCGTGCCCTCGCGACACGCACACCAAAAGGGCGCTCCGTGCCGGTACACGGAGCCCCAACATCCCGTGATCCGGCTCCATTTCCGCCACAGCACCCCGGCCGGTCGCCCGACCCCCACACCCCGGTACCCCTCACTCCATTCGCCACCCGCCGCAGCGGGTGCCCAGGTCCACCACGAGGAGGCGGAGTGAGAAGATTTTAGCCATGTGACCCCCTCAAATAGAGAGGACGAAACCGACAATGGTTCAGAGTCAGCATTGTCAGCGCCACATGACCTCGGGACCCAACCTAACCTAACCTAACCTAACCTAACCTAACCTAACCTAACCTAACCTAACCTAACCTAACCTAACCTAACCTAACCTAACCTAACCTAACCTAACCTAACCTAACCTAACCTAACCTAACCTAACCTAACCTAACCTAACCTAACCTAACCTAACCTAACCTAACCTAACCTAACCTAACCTAACCTAACCTAACCTAACCTAACCTAACCTAACCTAACCTAACCTAACCTAACCTAACCTAACCTAACCTAACCTAACCTAACCTAACCTAACCTAACCTAACCTAACCTAACCTAACCTAACCTAACCTAACCTAACCTAACCTAACCTAACCTAACCTAACCTAACCTAACCTAACCTAACCTAACCTAACCTAACCTAACCTAACCTAACCTAACCTAACCTAACCTAACCTAACCTAACCTAACCTAACCTAACCTAACCTAACCTAACCTAACCTAACCTAACCTAACCTAACCTAACCTAACCTAACCTAACCTAACCTAACCTAACCTAACCTAACCTAACCTAACCTAACCTAACCTAACCTAACCTAACCTAACCTAACCTAACCTAACCTAACCTAACCTAACCTAACCTAACCTAACCTAACCTAACCTAACCTAACCTAACCTAACCTAACCTAACCTAACCTAACCTAACCTAACCTAACCTAACCTAACCTAACCTAACCTAACCTAACCTAACCTAACCTAACCTAACCTAACCTAACCTAACCTAACCTAACCTAACCTAACCTAACCTAACCTAACCTAACCTAACCTAACCTAACCTAACCTAACCTAACCTAACCTAACCTAACCTAACCTAACCTAACCTAACCTAACCTAACCTAACCTAACCTAACCTAACCTAACCTAACCTAACCTAACCTAACCTAACCTAACCTAACCTAACCTAACCTAACCTAACCTAACCTAACCTAACCTAACCTAACCTAACCTAACCTAACCTAACCTAACCTAACCTAACCTAACCTAACCTAACCTAACCTAACCTAACCTAACCTAACCTAACCTAACCTAACCTAACCTAACCTAACCTAACCTAACCTAACCTAACCTAACCTAACCTAACCTAACCTAACCTAACCTAACCTAACCTAACCTAACCTAACCTAACCTAACCTAACCTAACCTAACCTAACCTAACCTAACCTAACCTAACCTAACCTAACCTAACCTAACCTAACCTAACCTAACCTAACCTAACCTAACCTAACCTAACCTAACCTAACCTAACCTAACCTAACCTAACCTAACCTAACCTAACCTAACCTAACCTAACCTAACCTAACCTAACCTAACCTAACCTAACCTAACCTAACCTAACCTAACCTAACCTAACCTAACCTAACCTAACCTAACCTAACCTAACCTAACCTAACCTAACCTAACCTAACCTAACCTAACCTAACCTAACCTAACCTAACCTAACCTAACCTAACCTAACCTAACCTAACCTAACCTAACCTAACCTAACCTAACCTAACCTAACCTAACCTAACCTAACCTAACCTAACCTAACCTAACCTAACCTAACCTAACCTAACCTAACCTAACCTAACCTAACCTAACCTAACCTAACCTAACCTAACCTAACCTAACCTAACCTAACCTAACCTAACCTAACCTAACCTAACCTAACCTAACCTAACCTAACCTAACCTAACCTAACCTAACCTAACCTAACCTAACCTAACCTAACCTAACCTAACCTAACCTAACCTAACCTAACCTAACCTAACCTAACCTAACCTAACCTAACCTAACCTAACCTAACCTAACCTAACCTAACCTAACCTAACCTAACCTAACCTAACCTAACCTAACCTAACCTAACCTAACCTAACCTAACCTAACCTAACCTAACCTAACCTAACCTAACCTAACCTAACCTAACCTAACCTAACCTAACCTAACCTAACCTAACCTAACCTAACCTAACCTAACCTAACCTAACCTAACCTAACCTAACCTAACCTAACCTAACCTAACCTAACCTAACCTAACCTAACCTAACCTAACCTAACCTAACCTAACCTAACCTAACCTAACCTAACCTAACCTAACCTAACCTAACCTAACCTAACCTAACCTAACCTAACCTAACCTAACCTAACCTAACCTAACCTAACCTAACCTAACCTAACCTAACCTAACCTAACCTAACCTAACCTAACCTAACCTAACCTAACCTAACCTAACCTAACCTAACCTAACCTAACCTAACCTAACCTAACCTAACCTAACCTAACCTAACCTAACCTAACCTAACCTAACCTAACCTAACCTAACCTAACCTAACCTAACCTAACCTAACCTAACCTAACCTAACCTAACCTAACCTAACCTAACCTAACCTAACCTAACCTAACCTAACCTAACCTAACCTAACCTAACCTAACCTAACCTAACCTAACCTAACCTAACCTAACCTAACCTAACCTAACCTAACCTAACCTAACCTAACCTAACCTAACCTAACCTAACCTAACCTAACCTAACCTAACCTAACCTAACCTAACCTAACCTAACCTAACCTAACCTAACCTAACCTAACCTAACCTAACCTAACCTAACCTAACCTAACCTAACCTAACCTAACCTAACCTAACCTAACCTAACCTAACCTAACCTAACCTAACCTAACCTAACCTAACCTAACCTAACCTAACCTAACCTAACCTAACCTAACCTAACCTAACCTAACCTAACCTAACCTAACCTAACCTAACCTAACCTAACCTAACCTAACCTAACCTAACCTAACCTAACCTAACCTAACCTAACCTAACCTAACCTAACCTAACCTAACCTAACCTAACCTAACCTAACCTAACCTAACCTAACCTAACCTAACCTAACCTAACCTAACCTAACCTAACCTAACCTAACCTAACCTAACCTAACCTAACCTAACCTAACCTAACCTAACCTAACCTAACCTAACCTAACCTAACCTAACCTAACCTAACCTAACCTAACCTAACCTAACCTAACCTAACCTAACCTAACCTAACCTAACCTAACCTAACCTAACCTAACCTAACCTAACCTAACCTAACCTAACCTAACCTAACCTAACCTAACCTAACCTAACCTAACCTAACCTAACCTAACCTAACCTAACCTAACCTAACCTAACCTAACCTAACCTAACCTAACCTAACCTAACCTAACCTAACCTAACCTAACCTAACCTAACCTAACCTAACCTAACCTAACCTAACCTAACCTAACCTAACCTAACCTAACCTAACCTAACCTAACCTAACCTAACCTAACCTAACCTAACCTAACCTAACCTAACCTAACCTAACCTAACCTAACCTAACCTAACCTAACCTAACCTAACCTAACCTAACCTAACCTAACCTAACCTAACCTAACCTAACCTAACCTAACCTAACCTAACCTAACCTAACCTAACCTAACCTAACCTAACCTAACCTAACCTAACCTAACCTAACCTAACCTAACCTAACCTAACCTAACCTAACCTAACCTAACCTAACCTAACCTAACCTAACCTAACCTAACCTAACCTAACCTAACCTAACCTAACCTAACCTAACCTAACCTAACCTAACCTAACCTAACCTAACCTAACCTAACCTAACCTAACCTAACCTAACCTAACCTAACCTAACCTAACCTAACCTAACCTAACCTAACCTAACCTAACCTAACCTAACCTAACCTAACCTAACCTAACCTAACCTAACCTAACCTAACCTAACCTAACCTAACCTAACCTAACCTAACCTAACCTAACCTAACCTAACCTAACCTAACCTAACCTAACCTAACCTAACCTAACCTAACCTAACCTAACCTAACCTAACCTAACCTAACCTAACCTAACCTAACCTAACCTAACCTAACCTAACCTAACCTAACCTAACCTAACCTAACCTAACCTAACCTAACCTAACCTAACCTAACCTAACCTAACCTAACCTAACCTAACCTAACCTAACCTAACCTAACCTAACCTAACCTAACCTAACCTAACCTAACCTAACCTAACCTAACCTAACCTAACCTAACCTAACCTAACCTAACCTAACCTAACCTAACCTAACCTAACCTAACCTAACCTAACCTAACCTAACCTAACCTAACCTAACCTAACCTAACCTAACCTAACCTAACCTAACCTAACCTAACCTAACCTAACCTAACCTAACCTAACCTAACCTAACCTAACCTAACCTAACCTAACCTAACCTAACCTAACCTAACCTAACCTAACCTAACCTAACCTAACCTAACCTAACCTAACCTAACCTAACCTAACCTAACCTAACCTAACCTAACCTAACCTAACCTAACCTAACCTAACCTAACCTAACCTAACCTAACCTAACCTAACCTAACCTAACCTAACCTAACCTAACCTAACCTAACCTAACCTAACCTAACCTAACCTAACCTAACCTAACCTAACCTAACCTAACCTAACCTAACCTAACCTAACCTAACCTAACCTAACCTAACCTAACCTAACCTAACCTAACCTAACCTAACCTAACCTAACCTAACCTAACCTAACCTAACCTAACCTAACCTAACCTAACCTAACCTAACCTAACCTAACCTAACCTAACCTAACCTAACCTAACCTAACCTAACCTAACCTAACCTAACCTAACCTAACCTAACCTAACCTAACCTAACCTAACCTAACCTAACCTAACCTAACCTAACCTAACCTAACCTAACCTAACCTAACCTAACCTAACCTAACCTAACCTAACCTAACCTAACCTAACCTAACCTAACCTAACCTAACCTAACCTAACCTAACCTAACCTAACCTAACCTAACCTAACCTAACCTAACCTAACCTAACCTAACCTAACCTAACCTAACCTAACCTAACCTAACCTAACCTAACCTAACCTAACCTAACCTAACCTAACCTAACCTAACCTAACCTAACCTAACCTAACCTAACCTAACCTAACCTAACCTAACCTAACCTAACCTAACCTAACCTAACCTAACCTAACCTAACCTAACCTAACCTAACCTAACCTAACCTAACCTAACCTAACCTAACCTAACCTAACCTAACCTAACCTAACCTAACCTAACCTAACCTAACCTAACCTAACCTAACCTAACCTAACCTAACCTAACCTAACCTAACCTAACCTAACCTAACCTAACCTAACCTAACCTAACCTAACCTAACCTAACCTAACCTAACCTAACCTAACCTAACCTAACCTAACCTAACCTAACCTAACCTAACCTAACCTAACCTAACCTAACCTAACCTAACCTAACCTAACCTAACCTAACCTAACCTAACCTAACCTAACCTAACCTAACCTAACCTAACCTAACCTAACCTAACCTAACCTAACCTAACCTAACCTAACCTAACCTAACCTAACCTAACCTAACCTAACCTAACCTAACCTAACCTAACCTAACCTAACCTAACCTAACCTAACCTAACCTAACCTAACCTAACCTAACCTAACCTAACCTAACCTAACCTAACCTAACCTAACCTAACCTAACCTAACCTAACCTAACCTAACCTAACCTAACCTAACCTAACCTAACCTAACCTAACCTAACCTAACCTAACCTAACCTAACCTAACCTAACCTAACCTAACCTAACCTAACCTAACCTAACCTAACCTAACCTAACCTAACCTAACCTAACCTAACCTAACCTAACCTAACCTAACCTAACCTAACCTAACCTAACCTAACCTAACCTAACCTAACCTAACCTAACCTAACCTAACCTAACCTAACCTAACCTAACCTAACCTAACCTAACCTAACCTAACCTAACCTAACCTAACCTAACCTAACCTAACCTAACCTAACCTAACCTAACCTAACCTAACCTAACCTAACCTAACCTAACCTAACCTAACCTAACCTAACCTAACCTAACCTAACCTAACCTAACCTAACCTAACCTAACCTAACCTAACCTAACCTAACCTAACCTAACCTAACCTAACCTAACCTAACCTAACCTAACCTAACCTAACCTAACCTAACCTAACCTAACCTAACCTAACCTAACCTAACCTAACCTAACCTAACCTAACCTAACCTAACCTAACCTAACCTAACCTAACCTAACCTAACCTAACCTAACCTAACCTAACCTAACCTAACCTAACCTAACCTAACCTAACCTAACCTAACCTAACCTAACCTAACCTAACCTAACCTAACCTAACCTAACCTAACCTAACCTAACCTAACCTAACCTAACCTAACCTAACCTAACCTAACCTAACCTAACCTAACCTAACCTAACCTAACCTAACCTAACCTAACCTAACCTAACCTAACCTAACCTAACCTAACCTAACCTAACCTAACCTAACCTAACCTAACCTAACCTAACCTAACCTAACCTAACCTAACCTAACCTAACCTAACCTAACCTAACCTAACCTAACCTAACCTAACCTAACCTAACCTAACCTAACCTAACCTAACCTAACCTAACCTAACCTAACCTAACCTAACCTAACCTAACCTAACCTAACCTAACCTAACCTAACCTAACCTAACCTAACCTAACCTAACCTAACCTAACCTAACCTAACCTAACCTAACCTAACCTAACCTAACCTAACCTAACCTAACCTAACCTAACCTAACCTAACCTAACCTAACCTAACCTAACCTAACCTAACCTAACCTAACCTAACCTAACCTAACCTAACCTAACCTAACCTAACCTAACCTAACCTAACCTAACCTAACCTAACCTAACCTAACCTAACCTAACCTAACCTAACCTAACCTAACCTAACCTAACCTAACCTAACCTAACCTAACCTAACCTAACCTAACCTAACCTAACCTAACCTAACCTAACCTAACCTAACCTAACCTAACCTAACCTAACCTAACCTAACCTAACCTAACCTAACCTAACCTAACCTAACCTAACCTAACCTAACCTAACCTAACCTAACCTAACCTAACCTAACCTAACCTAACCTAACCTAACCTAACCTAACCTAACCTAACCTAACCTAACCTAACCTAACCTAACCTAACCTAACCTAACCTAACCTAACCTAACCTAACCTAACCTAACCTAACCTAACCTAACCTAACCTAACCTAACCTAACCTAACCTAACCTAACCTAACCTAACCTAACCTAACCTAACCTAACCTAACCTAACCTAACCTAACCTAACCTAACCTAACCTAACCTAACCTAACCTAACCTAACCTAACCTAACCTAACCTAACCTAACCTAACCTAACCTAACCTAACCTAACCTAACCTAACCTAACCTAACCTAACCTAACCTAACCTAACCTAACCTAACCTAACCTAACCTAACCTAACCTAACCTAACCTAACCTAACCTAACCTAACCTAACCTAACCTAACCTAACCTAACCTAACCTAACCTAACCTAACCTAACCTAACCTAACCTAACCTAACCTAACCTAACCTAACCTAACCTAACCTAACCTAACCTAACCTAACCTAACCTAACCTAACCTAACCTAACCTAACCTAACCTAACCTAACCTAACCTAACCTAACCTAACCTAACCTAACCTAACCTAACCTAACCTAACCTAACCTAACCTAACCTAACCTAACCTAACCTAACCTAACCTAACCTAACCTAACCTAACCTAACCTAACCTAACCTAACCTAACCTAACCTAACCTAACCTAACCTAACCTAACCTAACCTAACCTAACCTAACCTAACCTAACCTAACCTAACCTAACCTAACCTAACCTAACCTAACCTAACCTAACCTAACCTAACCTAACCTAACCTAACCTAACCTAACCTAACCTAACCTAACCTAACCTAACCTAACCTAACCTAACCTAACCTAACCTAACCTAACCTAACCTAACCTAACCTAACCTAACCTAACCTAACCTAACCTAACCTAACCTAACCTAACCTAACCTAACCTAACCTAACCTAACCTAACCTAACCTAACCTAACCTAACCTAACCTAACCTAACCTAACCTAACCTAACCTAACCTAACCTAACCTAACCTAACCTAACCTAACCTAACCTAACCTAACCTAACCTAACCTAACCTAACCTAACCTAACCTAACCTAACCTAACCTAACCTAACCTAACCTAACCTAACCTAACCTAACCTAACCTAACCTAACCTAACCTAACCTAACCTAACCTAACCTAACCTAACCTAACCTAACCTAACCTTTTTTTTTTTTTTTTTTTTTTTTTTTTTTTTTTTTTTTTTTTTACGTTGGGGAAATCCGTTATGGATAACCCCCCCCATTGCTGGAAATGAGGGAGGCCAATGTGGGACTCTCACCCACTAAAACCCCACGGCCGCCCCTAGACATCTAACGCGGGGTGCCGGGATCGCGCGAGCATACAACCGGACACCCTCGCTGTCTATCGATAGACCATCCCGATGAGGGAGTGAAGCTCCCCCAACGTTTAACCCCTCTACAAGGGAACCGCAGCGACGGCGACTGCGTTTCCCCCTCCCTAGGTCACCCGATGGGACGCCGAGTTCCAGCTCGACGCCCCGATGACCCGAGAGATCCCGTCGTTCGCCCATACCGGTGCGCGATAAAGAAGGGCGCGTCACGGAAACATTCCCACCGGCGGTACGAACGAGGGGATCCCAGTACGCGGTAAGGCCCGCCCCTCGGAGGGATGCATTTCGCACACCCCCGGGGCGAGCCCCCATCCCGTGAGTCCAGGAGGTACCCGGTACCTCCACCCTCACTGCCCTCCTCCGGCGATCGAGCGTCCCCGATCGTGGAAGGAGGGGTATCCCCGTTTTTGGACTGCGCCAGAAGGGCGCAGCCTCTTACACCCCCCGGTGGACCGCGCCAGAAGGGCGCGGCCTCTTTCCCTCCCGGTGGACCACACCAGAAGGGTGTGGCCTCTTCCAACCCCGTGGACCACGCCAGAAGGGCGTGGCCTCTTACCCCGTGTCCATTACCCCCTCCCTCGGAGGAGGAGCCGGAGCGGCCGGTTCTTTCCCCGCGCCTCCACCTCGGTTCTGCCCGGGTTTGGTCCCGGACAGAAACGAGGGGCACGCGCGGGTCCCTGATCTGTGGCCTGCAGGCAGGCCAAGATCCCCGCAAAGGGGGCACTTCGGCGGCGACCTACAAGTCGCCGCTCGGTGCCCCTCCTCCCCGCACCTATAACACCGGCCGATCCGGCTCGGCTCCTCCGTATAGGCACATTTTGCCTGTGTGTGGCCTCGACGAAGGCAGCGGTAGCATTGGAGCATACGTTGCTCCAATACCTCTACCCTCGCCGAGGCCCACCCCACCCTTATCCGGCCGGCGCCGGCCACCTTTCTAGCCGCCGCTAAAGGCAGCCTGGCCCAGCACGTGCCGGGCCCCATCCCCGAAGGCGGTCTGGTGACCACCCCCACGCGTAGGAGCTCGGGGGCGCAGTCCGCTGCGCCCGCGAGTGCGGAACGAACCGCCTCCGGGGTGGCATTAACGCCAAGCCCCCGGAGACGGATCTCCGCCGTCCTCGTGGGGGTGCCCACCAGCACCCCTGTACCCGCCAGGGCCTCTCTCATTTTACCAGCGAGGGCCTCGGCCTTCGCTCTATTGCCCTCCCCACGGACCCTAATCATGAGGGCCCCCGTCCTCGCGACCCCGAACGCGACCCCGTCGGTTATTCCGACTGAATCGAGAGGAACCTGGCGGGTCACAACCTCCATTGCGCCGGCCAGTGTCGCCTCCACCCCCGTCGGGACGGTGAGAGTCACCGCCGCCGTCTTTGGCGCCCGCGGTAATCGCGGTGTCGCCTTACCCCCCGGGGGACCATCCCCTCCCACTCGCGCGGGGGTCTTCCCCTGCTTCGCAGGTGGCTGGGTGGGTGCAGCCCCCGGAGCAGGCCGCGCTGCGGCCACTTTGGCCGCCCGCTTGGCCTTGCTCCGGGAGACCACCTCCACCCAGCTCCCCTCCCTCCCCGCCGCTGGGGTGGTGGGGGGGACCGTCTCCCCCCCTGACGTCACCCCCGAATGCGCCGAGCTCGCGGATCGAGCCCGGCGGCCCGATTTCGGGGTCTTATCCCCCCTCCCCCCCTTCGTGGTCCCCTTTTTACGGGGGGCCACGCTCCCGGCGGGAGGGGGCCCCGCGAAACGCTCTGCAGCGTCCCGCGGGACCTCCCTCCCGCCGTGAGGTAGAAGCGCCGCAATAATGCGCCTCTCCATCTCCCTCATCTTTCCCTCGACGATGTCAACCACTATACGGTTGACATCCTCGAGGGAAAACAACGCGTCGCGGCGGGCACCCCCCGCGTCTTCCCCGGTCCCCGCATCTACCCCGGTTACCGGCTGGGGCGGCGGACGCGGCCGTAACCCCTCCCTCCCCGTCGTCGAAGGGGGTGGAGAAACCCCACCCGTGGACACGGGTTTTCCCCCCTCACCCCCACCCTTGGAACTCCTCTTGGCCATACGAACGGCTACCGGCCCCTCGTATTTGTCCAAGAGGTCGTCCCTTTCATTTTGCACGAGGCGGAGGCGTCCCTCCAGCTCTCGTGCATAGTCCTGTATCCCCGCGATGTCCGAAGACACGCACCCCGTAGCGCTCGCGCGAGCTCCGAGCTCGTAGCCGGCGGCGCGAATGCGCCGACTCGCAACCCGGAGCTCGTTCACGAGGCTCCCCTTGAGGCCCTTCGAGACGGTTGACACGCGGTCAACCGCCTCGGCCGCCTCCCGAATGATCTGGGTCAGCCCGTCGGTTACAGTTGTACTGCACTCGACGGACAGATCCTTCACACTCGGGAGGTTCCGCGCCGATCCCTTCGAGAACCGAACGTTCTCGGACCCGTAGTAGTCCCCCAGAGGGGGGGACGACCTCACGACAACCTTACCCGGCGCGACCTCAAGGGGAGCCCCGCCCCTCTTCCTACCCGTGCCCATCGAGGAGACGGACGAATGAACGGAGCTCTGAGTCTCCCACTCGTCCGCCCCCCCGCCCCGCTCCCACGGTAGAGCCCCGTACTCCTCCCAAGGGAGTCCCGGAGACAGCGGCACCCCCACACTCAGCATCGGACGCGGCGACCCCGCGGACCGTGACGTTCCCGCCACAGCCCCCGGAGACGCCGGATCCGAGCGAGGCGAAGACGCCGCCGCCTCCGTCCCCACTCCGCGGCTGTCGCCTCGGTTGCCCGAGCCGCCAGCCGCGGAGGCATCCCCGCCGGCGGAGGTACCCTCCCCCGCAGAAACGCCTGACACTCCCCCCGACCCTTTCGAGCCCGCCTTCCCCTTTCCGCGCCCCTTCGCGGATTTAACCCCCTTATCCCCAAAAATTTTAGAAAAGTCCATCATAGTCATTACGCCCTTGGTTACTCCACCCGAAGGTGTTTCACTCGTCAGGCAACAAAATATCTCGGTGCGGAAACACTAACCACCGGGGCGCCGCAACCCCGGCAGGCCCTATACAACCACGGTTCGGGCAAACCCGTGGAGGTGGCATACTAGCGATCCGATGCACCCACCGGACCCACTCCCGGCGTCTAATCCGGGAGTGCTCCCTCACCGCATGCCAGAGCTTGGAGTTAAGGACTTTGAGAGGTTTATCCTCCTCGCAGGGCCGGCCGATTAAGGCAAGCCCCCCCGTGCCGTAAAACATGACCACGGACACGGTATGGGGCCACGGGCAGACATCTTGCTGCCCGTGACACTTGGTTTACACGCGGAGGCATTGCCCGTCTGCGAGTGAAGCTCGCAGGAAAAAGAGTGGGGAATGCCCCCGCGTGCACCCCTCGCCCCGTTAGCACACACCGCAGTGTGTCCCAGGGTCCACCACGAGGAGGTGGGGCGAGAGGAATTAGACCTTGGACAACCCTCAAATAGAGAGTACGGACCGACAGTGGATCTGAATCACCACTGTAGGCGCCCAAGGTCCTAGGACCCCAACCTAACCTAACCTAACCTAACCTAACCTAACCTAACCTAACCTAACCTAACCTAACCTAACCTAACCTAACCTAACCTAACCTAACCTAACCTAACCTAACCTAACCTAACCTAACCTAACCTAACCTAACCTAACCTAACCTAACCTAACCTAACCTAACCTAACCTAACCTAACCTAACCTAACCTAACCTAACCTAACCTAACCTAACCTAACCTAACCTAACCTAACCTAACCTAACCTAACCTAACCTAACCTAACCTAACCTAACCTAACCTAACCTAACCTAACCTAACCTAACCTAACCTAACCTAACCTAACCTAACCTAACCTAACCTAACCTAACCTAACCTAACCTAACCTAACCTAACCTAACCTAACCTAACCTAACCTAACCTAACCTAACCTAACCTAACCTAACCTAACCTAACCTAACCTAACCTAACCTAACCTAACCTAACCTAACCTAACCTAACCTAACCTAACCTAACCTAACCTAACCTACCCTAACCTAACCTAACCTAACCTAACCTAACCTAACCTAACCTAACCTAACCTAACCTAACCTAACCTTTTTTTTTTTTTTTTTTTTTTTTTTTTTTTTTTTTTTTTTTTTTTTTTTTTTTTTTACGTTGGGGAAATCCGTTATGGATAACCCCCCCCATTGCTGGAAATGAGGGGGGCCAATGTCGGACTCTCACCGACTAAAACCCCACGGCCGCCCCTAGACATCTAACGCGGGGTGCCGGGATCGCGCGAGCATACAACCGGACACCCTCGCTGTCTATCGATAGACCATCCCGATGGGGGAGTGAAGCTCCCCCAACGTTTAACCCCTCTACAAGGGAACCGCAGCGACGGCGACTGCGTTTCCCCCTCCCTAGGTCACCCGATGGGACGCCGAGTTCCAGCTCGACGCCCCGATGACCCGAGAGATCCCGTCGTTCGCCCATACCGGTGCGCGATAAAGAAAGGCGCGTAACGGTAAAATACCCACCGGCGGTACGAACGAGGGGATCCCAGTACGCGGTAAGGCCCGCCCCTCGGAGGGGTGCATTTCGCACACCCCCGGGGCGAGCCCCCATCCCGTGAGTCCAGGAGGTACCCGGTACCTCCACCCTCACTGCCCTCCTCCGGCGATCGAGCGTCCCCGATCGTGGGAGGAGGGGTATCCCCGTTTTTGGACTGCGCCAGAAGGGCGCAGCCTCTTACACCCCCCCGGTGGACCGCGCCAGAAGGGCGCGGCCTCTTTCCCTCCCGGTGGACCACACCAGAAGGGTGTGGCCTCTTCCAACCCCGTGGACCACGCCAGAAGGGCGTGGCCTCTTACCCCGTGTCCATTACCCCCTCCCTCGGAGGAGGAGCCGGAGCGGCCGGTTCTTTCCCCGCGCCTCCACCTCGATTCTGCCCGGGTTTGGTCCCGGACAGAAACGAGGGGCACGCGCGGGTCCCTGATCTGTGGCCTGCAGGCAGGCCAAGATCCCCGCAAAGGGGGCACTTCGGCGGCGACCTACAAGTCGCCGCTCGGTGCCCCTCCTCCCCGCACCTATAACACCGGCCGATCCGGCTCGGCTCCTCCTTATAGGCACATTTGGCCTGTGTGTGGCCTCGACGAAGGCAGCGGTAGCATTGGAGCATACGTTGCTCCAATACCTCTACCTTCGCCGAGGCCCACCCCACCCTTATCCGGAACCTAACCTAACCTAACCTAACCTAACCTAACCTAACCTAACCTAACCTAACCTAACCTAACCTAACCTAACCTAACCTAACCTAACCTAACCTAACCTAACCTAACCTAACCTAACCTAACCTAACCTAACCTAACCTAACCTAACCTTTTTTTTTTTTTTTTTTTTTTTTACGTTGGGGAAATCCGTTATGGATAACCCCCCCCATTGCTGGAAATGAGGGAGGCCAATGTGGGACTCTCACCCACTAAAACCCCACGGCCGCCCCTAGACATCTAACGCGGGGTGCCGGGATCGCGCGAGCATACAACCGGACACCCTCGCTGTCTATCGATAGACCATCCCGATGAGGGAGTGAAGCTCCCCCAACGTTTAACCCCTCTACAAGGGAAACGCAGCGACGGCGGCTGCGTTTCCCCCTCCCTAGGTCACCCGATGGGACGCCGAGTTCCAGCTCGACGCCCCGATGACCCGAGAGATCCCGTCGTTCGCCCGTGCCGGTGCGCGATAAAGAACGGCGCGTCACGGATACACTCCCACCGGCGGTACGAACGAGGGGATCCCAGTACGCGGTAAGGCCCGCCCCTCGGAGGGGTGCATTTCGCACACCCCCGGGGCGAGCCCCCATCCCGTGAGTCCAGGAGGTACCCGGTACCTCCACCCTCACTGCCCTCCTCCGGCGATCGAGCGTCCCCGATCGTGGGAGGAGGGGTATCCCCGTTTTTGGACTGCGCCAGAAGGGCGCAGCCTCTTACACCCCCCCGGTGGACCGCGCCAGAAGGGCGCGGCCTCTTTCCCTCCCGGTGGACCACACCAGAAGGGTGTGGCCTCTTCCAACCCCGTGGACCACGCCTGAAGGGCGTGGCCTCTTACCCCGTGTCCATTACCCCCTCCCTCGGAGGAGGAGCCGGAGCGGCCGGTTCTTTCCCCGCGCCTCCACCTCGGTTCTGCCCGGGTTTGGTCCCGGACAGAAACGAGGGGCACGCGCGGGTCCCTGATCTGTGGCCTGCAGGCAGGCCAAGATCCCCGCAAAGGGGGCACTTCGGCGGCGACCTACAAGTCGCCGCTCGGTGCCCCTCCTCCCCGCACCTATAACACCGGCCGATCCGGCTCGGCTCCTCCTTATAGGCACATTTTGCCTGTGTGTGGCCTCGACGAAACGAAGGCAGCGGTAGCATTGGAGCATACGTTGCTCCAATACCTCTACCCTCGCCGAGGCCCACCCCACCCTTATCCGGCCGGCGCCGGCCACCTTTCTAGCCGCCGCTAAAGGCAGCCTGGCCCAGCACGTGCCGGGCCCCATCCCCGAAGGCGGTCTGGTGACCACCCCCACGCGTAGGAGCTCGGGGGCGCAGTCCGCTGCGCCCGCGAGTGCGGAACGAACCGCCTCCGAGGTGGCATTAACGCCAAGCCCCCGGAGACGGATCTCCGCCGTCCTCGTGGGGGTGCCCACCAGCACCCCTGTACCCGCCAGGGCCTCCTTCATCTTAGCAGCGAGGGCCTCGGCCTTCGCCCTATTCCCTTCCCCGCGGACTCTAATCATTAGGGCCCCAGTTCTCGCCACCCCAAACGCGACTCCGTCGGTGATGCCGACGGATTCTAAGGGGACCTGGCGGGTAACCACCTCCATCGCGCCGGCCAACGACGCCTCCACCCCCAACGGCACGGTGAGGGTCACCGCCGCCGTCTTCGGCGCCCGCGGCAATCGCGGTGTCGCCTTGCCCCCCGGGGGACCATCCCCTCCCACTCGCGCGGGGGTCTTCCCCTGCTTCGCAGGTGGCTGGGTGGGTGCTGCCCCCGGAGCAGGCCGCGCTGCGGCCACTTTGGCCGCCCGCTTGGCCTTGCCCCGGGAGACCACCTCCACCCAGCTCCCCTCCCCTCCCGCCGCAACCTAACCTAACCTAACCTAACCTAACCTAACCTAACCTAACCTAACCTAACCTAACCTAACCTAACCTAACCTAACCTAACCTAACCTAACCTAACCTAACCTAACCTAACCTAACCTAACCTAACCTAACCTAACCTAACCTAACCTAACCTAACCTAACCTAACCTAACCTAACCTAACCTAACCTAACCTAACCTAACCTAACCTAACCTAACCTAACCTAACCTAACCTAACCTAACCTAACCTAACCTAACCTAACCTAACCTAACCTAACCTAACCTAACCTAACCTAACCTAACCTAACCTAACCTAACCTAACCTAACCTAACCTAACCTAACCTAACCTAACCTAACCTTTTTTTTTTTTTTTTTTTTTTTTTTTTTTTACGTTGGGGAAATCCGTTATGGATAACCCCCCCCATTGCTGGAAATGAGGGGGGCCAATGTCGGACTCTCACCGACTAAAACCCCACGGCCGCCCCTAGACATCTAACGCGGGGTGCCGGGATCGCGCGAGCATACAACCGGACACCCTCGCTGTCTATCAATAGACCATCCCGATGGGGGAGTGAAGCTCCCCCAACGTTTAACCCCTCTACAAGGGAACCGCAGCGACGGCGACTGCGTTTCCCCCTCCCTAGGTCACCCGATGGGACGCCGAGTTCCAGCTCGACGCCCCGATGACCCGAGAGATCCCGTCGTTCGCCCGTGCCGGTGCGCGATAAAGAAAGGCGCGTAACGGAAACATTCCCACCGGCGGTACGAACGAGGGGATCCCAGTACGCGGTAAGGCCCGCCCCTCGGAGGGGTGCATTTCGCACACCCCCGGGGCGAGCCCCCATCCCGTGAGTCCAGGAGGTACCCGGTACCTCCACCCTCACTGCCCTCCTCCGGCGATCGAGCGTCCCCGATCGTGGGAGGAGGGGTATCCCCGTTTTTGGACTGCGCCAGAAGGGCGCAGCCTCTTACACCCCCCGGTGGACCGCGCCAGAAGGGCGCGGCCTCTTTCCCTCCCGGTGGACCACACCAGAAGGGTGTGGCCTCTTCCAACCCCGTGGACCACGCCTGAAGGGCGTGGCCTCTTACCCCGTGTCCATTACCCCCTCCCTCGGAGGAGGAGCCGGAGCGGCCGGTTCTTTCCCCGCGCCTCCACCTCGACTCTGCCCGGGTTTGGTCCCGGACAGAAACGAGGGGCACGCGCGGGTCCCTGATCTGTGGCCTGCAGGCAGGCCAAGATCCCCGCAAAGGGGGCACTTCGGCGGCGACCTACAAGTCGCCGCTCGGTGCCCCTCCTCCCCGCACCTATAACACCGGCCGATCCGGCTCGGCTCCTCCTTATAGGCACATTTTGCCTGTGTGTGGCCTCGACGAAGGCAGCGGTAGCATTGGAGCATACGTTGCTCCAATACCTCTACCCTCGCCGAGGCCCACCCCACCCTTATCCGGCCGGCGCCGGCCACCTTTCTAGCCGCCGCTAAAGGCAGCCTGGCCCAGCACGTGCCGGGCCCCATCCCCGAAGGCGGTCTGGTGACCACCCCCACGCGTAGGAGCTCGGGGGCGCAGTCCGCTGCGCCCGCGAGTGCGGAACGAACCGCCTCCGGGGTGGCATTAACGCCAAGCCCCCGGAGACGGATCTCCGCCGTCCTCGTGGGGGTGCCCACCAGCACCCCTGTACCCGCCAGGGCCTCCCTCATCTTACCGGCGAGAGCCTCGGCCTTCGCCCTATTACCTTCCCCCCGGACCCTAATCATTAGGGCCCCAGTTCTCGCCACCCCAAACGCGACTCCGTCGGTGATGCCGACGGATTCTAAGGGGACCTGGCGGGTAACCACCTCCATCGCGCCGGCCAACGACGCCTCCACCCCCAACGGCACGGTGAGGGTCACCGCCGCCGTCTTCGGCGCCCGCGGCAATCGCGGTGTCGCCTTGCCCCCCGGAGGACCATCCCCTCCCACTCGCGCGGGGGTCTTCCCCTGCTTAGCAGGTGGCTGGGTGGGTGCAGCCCCCGGAGCAGGCCGCGCTGCGGCCACTTTGGCCGCCCGCTTGGCCTTGCTCCGGGAGACCACCTCCACCCAGCTCCCCTCCCTCCCCGCCGCTGGGGTGGTGGGGGGGACCGTCTCCCCCCCTGACGTCACCCCCGAATGCGCCGAGCTCGCGGATCGAGCCCGGCGGCCCGATTTCGGGGTCTTATCCCCCCTCCCCCCCTTCGTGGTCCCCTTTTTACGGGGGGCCACGCTCCCGGCGGGAGGGGGCCCCGCGAAACGCTCTGCAGCGTCCCGCGGGACCTCCCTCCCGCCGTGAGGGAGAAGCGCCGCAATAATGCGCCTCTCCATCTCCCTCATCTTTCCCTCGACGATGTCAACCACTATACGGTTGACATCCTCGAGGGAAAACAACGCGTCGCGGCGGGCACCCCCCGCGTCTTCCCCGGTCCCCGCATCTACCCCGGTTACCGGCTGGGGCGGCGGACGCGGCCGCAACCCCTCCCTCCCCGTCGTCGAAGGGGGTGGAGAAACCCCACCCGTGGACACGGGTTTTCCCCCCTCACCCCCACCCTTGGAACTCCTCTTGGCCATACGAACGGCTACCGGCCCCTCGTATTTGTCCAAGAGGTCGTCCCTTTCATTTTGCACGAGGCGGAGGCGTCCCTCCAGCTCTCGTGCATAGTCCTGTATCCCCGCGATGTCCGAAGACACGCACCCCGTAGCGCTCGCGCGAGCTCCGAGCTCGTAGCCGGCGGCGCGAATGCGCCGACTCGCAACCCGGAGCTCGTTCACGAGGCTCCCCTTGAGGCCCTTCGAGACGGTTGACACGCGGTCAACCGCCTCGGCCGCCTCCCGAATGATCTGGGTCAGCCCGTCGGTTACAGTTGTACTGCACTCGACGGACAGATCCTTCACACTCGGGAGGTTCCGCGCCGATCCCTTCGAGAACCGAACGTTCTCGGACCCGTAGTAGTCCCCCAGAGGGGGGGACGACCTCACGACAACCTTACCCGGCGCGACCTCAAGGGGAGCCCCGCCCCTCTTCCTACCCGTGCCCATCGAGGAGACGGACGAATGAACGGAGCTCTGAGTCTCCCATTCGTCCGCCCCCCCGCCCCGCTCCCACGGTAGAGCCCCGTACTCCTCCCAAGGGAGTCCCGGAGACAGCGGCACCCCCACACTCAGCATCGGACGCGGCGACCCCGCGGACCGTGACGTTCCCGCCACAGCCCCCGGAGACGCCGGATCCGAGCGAGGCGAAGACGCCGCCGCCTCCGTCCCCACCCCGCGGCTGTCGCCTCGGTTGCCCGAGCCGCCAGCCGCGGAGGCATCCCCGCCGGCGGAGGTACCCTCCCCCGCAGAAACGCCTGACACTCCCCCCGACCCTTTCGAGCCCGCCTTCCCCTTACCGCGCCCCTTCGCGGATTTAATCCCCTTATCCCCAAATATCTTTGAAAAATCCATATCATTATCATCACGCCCTTGGTTACTCCACCCGAAGATGTTTCACTCGTCAGGCAACAAAAAATTCTCGGTGCGGAAAACACTAACCACCGGGGTGCCGCACCCCCGGCAGGCCCTATACAACCACGGTTCGGGCAAACCCGTGGAGGTGGCATACTAGCGATCCGATGCACCCACCGGACCCACTCCCGGCGTCTAATCCGGGAGTGCTCCCTCACCGCATGCCAGAGCTTGGAGTTAAGGACTTTGTGAGGTTTATCCTCCTCGCAGGGCCGGCCGATTAAGGCAAGCCCCCCCGTGCCGTAAAACATGACCACGGACACGGTATGGGGCCACGGGCAGACATCTTGCTGCCCGTGACACTTGGTTTACACGCGGAGGCATTGCCCGTCTGCGAGTGAAGCTCGCAGGAAAAAGAGTGGGGAATGCCCCCGCGTGCACCCCTCGCCCCGTTAGCAAACACCGCAGTGTGTCCCAGGGTCCACCACGAGGAGGTGGGGCGAGAGGAATTAGACCTTGGACAACCCTCAAATAGAGAGTACGGACCGACAGTGGATCTGAATCACCACTGTAGGCGCCCAAGGTCCTAGGACCCCAACCTAACCTAACCTAACCTAACCTAACCTAACCTAACCTAACCCAACCTAACCTAACCTAACCTAACCTAACCTAACCTAACCTAACCTAACCTAACCTAACCTAACCTAACCTAACCTAACCTAACCTAACCTTAACCTAACCTACACTATGATGTTAGCCATGCGGCCGAGATGCCATCTTAGCCATGAGGCCGAGATGCGATACGCGCCTTACCTAACCTTGATTTTCTCGCGATACGCGCCTTACCTAACCTTGCTTCTCTCGCGATACGCGCCTTACCTAACCTTGATTTTTCTCACGTAACCACTACCCTAACCCTTATTATCTAAAGCTAATCCGCTAAGCTAACCCTTCTTTCTAACCTAACCGCTAACCTAGCCGTTATTTCGGTCTTAGCCATGGGGCCGAGAAGCGACGGAGCTAACATACCCCTTATTTTCTAACCTCACATTTTCTAGAAATTTCGAATCGTTAGCGCGTTAAAGCATTATAGGCGAGCGAGATAGATAGAAATAATGAGAGGTTAGAGAAAGAGAGAGAAGACTTTTTTTTTTTTTTTTTTCAATAGTACACAGATTTTTTGAAACACAAATAAAGAGAGAAGAGCCGGTTAGGACAGAAAACATCGGTTATGAAAGGTTAGGATAGAAAAAAAAAACGGTTAGGATAGCATGTTAGGATAGAAAATAACGGTTAGGATAGCAGGTGAGGATAGTAAATAACGCTTATGAAAGGTTAGGATAGCCGGTTAGGACAGAAAACACCGGTTATGGAAGGTTAGGATAGAAAAAAAAAACGGTTACGATAGCATGTTAGGATAGAAAATAACGGTTAGGATAGCAGGTGAGGATAGTAAATAACGCTTATGAAAGGTTAGGATAGCCGGTTAGGACAGAAAACATCGGTTATGAAAGGTTAGGATAGAAAAAAAAACGGTTAGGATAGCAGGTTAGGATAGAAAATAACGGTTAGGATAGCAGGTCAGGATAGTAAATAACACATATGAAAGGTTAGGATAGCCGGTTAGGACAGAAAACACCGGTTATGGAAGGTTAGGATAGAAAAAAAAAACGGTTAGGATAGCAGGTTAGGATAGAAAATCACGCTTATGAAAGATTAGGATAATCGATTAGGACAGAAAACATCGGTTATGAAAGGTTAGGATAGAAAAAAAACGGTTAGGATAGCATGTTAGGATAGAAAATAACGGTTAGGATAGCAGGTTAGGATAGTAAATAACGCTTATGAAAGGTTAGGACAGCCGGTTAGGACAGAAAACATCGGTTATGAAAGGTTAGGATAGAAAGAAAACGGTTAGGATAGCAGGTTACGATAGAAAATAACGGTTAGGATAGCAGGTTAGGATAGCCGGTTAGGACAGAAAACATCGGTTATGAAAGGTTAGGATAGAAAAAAAACGGTTAGGATAGCAGGTTAGGATAGAAAATAACACATATGAAAGGTTAGGATAGCCGGTTAGGACAGAAAACACCGGTTATGGAAGGTTAGGATAGAAAAAACGGTTAGGATAGCAGGTGAGGATAGTAAATAACGCTTATGAAAGGTTAGGATAGCCGGTTAGGACAGAAAACATCGGTTATGAAAGGTTAGGATAGAAAAAAAAACGGTTAGGATAGCAGGTTAGGATAGAAAATAACGGTTAGGATAGCAGGTTAGGATAGTAAATAACACATATGAAAGGTTAGGATAGCCGGTTAGGACAGAAAACACCGGTTATGGAAGGTTAGGATAGAAAAAAAAAACGGTTAGGATAGCAGGTTAGGATAGAAAATCACGCTTATGAAAGATTAGGATAATCGATTAGGACAGAAAACATCGGTTATGAAAGGATAGGATAGAAAAAAAAACGGTTAGGATAGCATGTTAGGATAGAAAATAACGGTTAGGATAGCAGGTTAGGATAGTAAATAACGCTTATGAAAGGTTAGGACAGCCGGTTAGGACAGAAAACATCGGTTATGAAAGGTTAGGATAGAAAAAAAACGGTTAGGATAGCAGGTTACGATAGAAAATAACGGTTAGGATAGCAGGTTAGGATAGCCGGTTAGGACAGAAAACATCGGTTATGAAAGGTTAGGATAGAAAAAAACGGTTAGGATAGCAGGTTAGGATAGAAAATAACACATATGAAAGGTTAGGATAGCCGGTTAGGACAGAAAACACCGGTTATGGAAGGTTAGGATAGAAAAAACGGTTAGGATAGCAGGTGAGGATAGTAAATAACGCTTATGAAAGGTTAGGATAGCCGGTTAGGACAGAAAACATCGGTTATGAAAGGTTAGGATAGAAAAAAAAACGGTTAGGATAGCAGGTTAGGATAGAAAATAACGGTTAGGATAGCAGGTTAGGATAGTAAATAACACATATGAAAGGTTAGGATAGCCGGTTAGGACAGAAAACACCGGTTATGGAAGGTTAGGATAGAAAAAAAACGGTTAGGATAGCATGTTAGGATAGAAAATAACGGTTAGGATAGCAGGTGAGGATAGTAAATAACGCTTATGAAAGGTTAGGATAGCCGGTTAGGACAGAAAACATCGGTTATGAAAGGTTAGGATAGAAAAAAACCGGTTAGGATAGCAGGTTAGGATAGAAAATAACGGTTAGGATAGCAGGTCAGGATAGTAAATAACACATATGAAAGGTTAGGATAGCCGGTTAGGACAGAAAACACCGGTTATGGAAGGTTAGGATAGAAAAAAAAACGGTTAGGATAGCAGGTTAGGATAGAAAATCACGCTTATGAAAGATTAGGATAATCGATTAGGACAGAAAACATCGGTTATGAAAGGTTAGGATAGAAAAAAAACGGTTAGGATAGCATGTTAGGATAGAAAATAACGGTTAGGATAGCAGGTTAGGATAGTAAATAACGCTTATGAAAGGTTAGGACAGCCGGTTAGGACAGAAAACATCGGTTATGAAAGGTTAGGATAGAAAAAAAACGGTTAGGATAGCAGGTTACGATAGAAAATAACGGTTAGGATAGCAGGTTAGGATAGCCGGTTAGGACAGAAAACATCGGTTATGAAAGGTTAGGATAGAAAAAAAACGGTTAGGATAGCAGGTTAGGATAGAAAATAACACATATGAAAGGTTAGGATAGCCGGTTAGGACAGAAAACACCGGTTATGGAAGGTTAGGATAGAAAAAACGGTTAGGATAGCAGGTGAGGATAGTAAATAACGCTTATGAAAGGTTAGGATAGCCGGTTAGGACAGAAAACATCGGTTATGAAAGGTTAGGATAGAAAAAAAAACGGTTAGGATAGCAGGTTAGGATAGAAAATAACGGTTAGGATAGCAGGTTAGGATAGTAAATAACACATATGAAAGGTTAGGATAGCCGGTTAGGACAGAAAACACCGGTTATGGAAGGTTAGGATAGAAAAAAAAACGGTTAGGATAGCAGGTTAGGATAGAAAATCACGCTTATGAAAGATTAGGATAATCGATTAGGACAGAAAACATCGGTTATGAAAGGTTAGGATAGAAAAAAAAACGGTTAGGATAGCATGTTAGGATAGAAAATAACGGTTAGGATAGCAGGTTAGGATAGTAAATAACGCTTATGAAAGGTTAGGACAGCCGGTTAGGACAGAAAACATCGGTTATGAAAGGTTAGGATTGGAAAAAAACCGTTAGGATAGCAGGTTACGATAGAAAATAACGGTTAGGATAGCAGGTTAGGATAGCCGGTTAGGACAGAAAACATCGGTTATGAAAGGTTAGGATAGAAAAAAACGGTTAGGATAGCAGGTTAGGATAAAAAATAACACATATGAAAGGTTAGGATAGCCGGTTAGGACAGAAAACACCGGTTATGGAAGGTTAGGATAGAAAAACGGTTAGGATAGCAGGTGAGGATAGTAAATAACGCTTATGAAAGGTTAGGATAGCCGGTTAGGACAGAAAACATCGGTTATGAAAGGTTAGGATAGAAAAAAAAACGGTTAGGATAGCAGGTTAGGATAGAAAATAACGGTTAGGATAGCAGGTTAGGATAGTAAATAACACATATGAAAGGTTAGGATAGCCGGTTAGGACAGAAAACACCGGTTATGAAAGGTTAGGATAGAAAAAAAAACGGTTAGGATAGCAGGTTAGGATAGAAAATCACGCTTATGAAAGATTAGGATAATCGATTAGGACAGAAAACATCGGTTATGAAAGGTTAGGATAGAAAAAAAGTGGTTAGGATAGCATGTTAGGATAGAAAATAACGGTTAGGATAGCAGGTTAGGATAGTAAATAACGCTTATGAAAGGTTAGGATAGCCGGTTAGGACAGAAAACATCGGTTATGAAAGGTTAGGATAGAAAAAAGACGGTTAGGATAGCAGGTTACGATAGAAAATAACGGTTAGGATAGCAGGTTAGGATAGCCGGTTAGGACAGAAAACATCGGTTATGAAAGGTTAGGATAGAAAAAAAACGGTTAGGATAGCAGGTTAGGATAGAAAATAACACATATGAAAGGTTAGGATAGCCGGTTAGGACAGAAAACACCGGTTATGGAAGGTTAGGATAGAAAAAAAACGGTTAGGCTAGCAGGTTAGGATAGAAAATTACGCTTATGAAAGATTAGGATAATCGGTTAGGACAGAAACCATCGGTTATGAAAGGTTAGGATAGAAAAAAAAACGGTTAGGATAGCAGGTTAGGATAGAAAATAACGGTTAGGATAGCAGGTTAGGATAGTAAATAACGCTTATGAAAGGTTAGGATAGCCGGTTAGGACAGAAAACATCGGTTATGAAAGGTTAGGATAGAAAAAAACGGTTAGGATAGTAAATAACGCTTATGAAAGGTTAGGATAGCCGGTTAGGACAGAAAACAACGGTTATGAAAGGTTAGGATAGAAAAAAAACGGTTAGGATAGCAGGTTAGGATAGAAAATAACACATATGAAAGGTTAGGATAGCCGGTTAGGACAGAAAACACCGGTTATGGAAGGTTAGGATAGAAAAAACGGTTAGGATAGCAGGTTAGGATAGAAAATCACGCTTATGAAAGATTAGGATAATCGGTTAGAACAGAAAAGATCGGTTATGTAAGGTTAGGATAGAAAAAAACGGTTAGGATAGCATGTTAGGATAGCAGGTTAGGATAGAAAATAACGCTTATGAAATGTTAGGATAGCCGGTTAGGACAGAAAACATCGGTTATGAAAGGTTAAGATAGAAAAAAAACGGTTAGGATAGCAGGTTAGGATAGAAAATAACGGTTAGGATAGCAGGTTAGGATAGTAAATAACGCTTGTGAAAGGTTAGGATAGCCGGTTAGGACAGAAAACATCGGTTATGAAAGACTAAGATAATCGGTTAGGACAGAAAACATCGTTTATGAAAGGTTAGGATAGAAAAAAAACGGTTAGGATAGCATGTTAGGATAGAAAATAACGGTTAGGATAGCAGGTTAGGATAGTAAATAACGCTTATGAAAGGTTAGGATAGCCGGTTAGGACAGAAAACATCGGTTATAAAAGGTTAGGATAGAAAAATTACGGTTAGGATAGCAGGTTAGGATAGTAAATAACACATATGAAAGGTTAGGATAGCCGGTTAGGACAGAAAACACCGGTTATGGAAGGTTAGGATAGAAAAAAAAACGGTTAGGATAGCAGGTTAGGATAGAAAATCACGCTTATGAAAGATTAGGATAATCGGTTAGGACAGAAAACATCGGTTATGAAAGGTTAGGATAGAAAAAAAACGGTTAGGATAGCATGTTAGGATAGAAAATAACGGTTAGGATAGCAGGTTAGGATAGTAAATAACGCTTATGAAAGGTTAGGATAGCCGGTTAGGACAGAAAACATCGGTTATGAAAGGTTAGGATAGGAAAAAAAAACGGTTAGGATAGAAAATAACGGTTAGGATAGCAGGTTAGGATAGTAAATAACACATATGAAAGGTTAGGATAGCCGGTTAGGACAGAAAACACCGGTTATGGAAGGTTAGGATAGAAAAAAAACGGTTAGGATAGCAGGTTAGGATAGAAAATCACGCTTATGAAGATTAGGATAATCGGTTAGGACAGAAAACATCGGTTATGAAAGGTTAGGATAGAAAAAAACGGTTAGGATAGCATGTTAGGATAGAAAATAACGGTTAGGATAGCAGGTTAGGATAGTAAATCACGCTTATGAAAGATTAGGATAATCGGTTAGGACAGAAAACATCGGTTATGAAAGGTTAGGATAGAAAAAAAACAGTTAGGATAGCATGTTAGGATAGAAAATAACGGTTAGGATAGCAGGTTAGGATAGTAAATAACGCTTATGAAAGGTTAGGATCGCCGGTTAGGACAGAAAACATCGGTTATGAAAGGTTAGGATAGAAAAAAAACAGTTAGGATAGCAGGTTAGGATAGAAAATAACACATATGAAAGGTTAGGGTAGCCGGTTAGGACAGAAAACAGCGGTTATGAAAGGTTAGGATAGAAAAAAACGGTTAGGATAGCAGGTTAGGATAGAAAATAACGGTTAGGATAGAAAATAACGCTTATGAAAGGTTAGGTTGGGATAGAGAAAAAAAAAATAAAAAACGGTTATCAGAGATTTGAGGCTTTCACGGCCCGGCATCATACAGTTATTTCTGTTGAGGTTTTCGGGTGTAAGCCGTGTCCTAAAGAAAGAAATTTTCCAACGTTTCGTAAGCATTGCAGATAGCTTCATCAGGGGGTCGGAAGACACACTGATACTTGTGTGTGCCTGATTTGCGCTCCACTTATATAGTGGAGGTTGCTCGAATCGGGAAGTTCTTTGTGTGACTCTTGGAGAGTCACACACCAAATAAGAAACATTAATAGCAGTAGGCCCTAGTAGCCATGCGTATCACTAACCCTCTCGCTAGAGCAGTCCTACCCGCGAGCTCGCGAAGCGAGCGAGCAAAAACAACCCTACTCGCGAGTGAGCGAAGCGAACGAGCAAAAAAAAAAAAAAAAAACAACCCTACTCGCGAGTGAGCGAAGCGAGCGAGCAACAATAGCCCTCTAGTTTTGTTAGATATCTTCGTACGAAATACTACCTCTAAATAACATTGTATGGATAGGAGCCGTCGAAAATTAGTTTAATTAGTTAATACTTTTATATTATTGTTACTACCTCTACTATATAATAATTGCAGTCAATTCTGTCGAGCATTACAAGTATGGGATAAATAAGTAAAAAAAAAAAAAAAAAAAAAAATTAATTTTCTGTTTCCTACTAAGGATCTTGCGGAATATTCACCGAACGTTGCCAGATTATTTACTTATCAATAAAAAAAGTAACTTTGAAAACAAGAATCTACTAAATAGAGGCGGGCAAGTTGAATCAGTCAGAATCACGAAGGTGGCGGAACAACCGAGAAGGGGAATAACTTTATTTCTACAGAAGAAATATACAAGCAACGGGTCTCCTGTTCCCTCAGCTTCTCGTAGCCCTAAGCAAAAAGAAACACCGAATTAGCATATACGTTTCACTCACATGTAAACAGGGGAACAGAGGAATAAAGAGATAAAGATTAGAGTGCAGTCCGAAGACGAAAGTCAGAATTTGAGACGCGAACATGCAAATCCGCGATCGAGAATACCGGCAAAATCGAAAGTAAACAGGACGATAGGATGCAGGGAAAAAGCTACACGGTCAAATCGGTAAACAGAATAGATATAGGAGAGTCTTAAAAAATTCATGGGAAATAAACATAGGTCTAAGTAGGCACGAGAGCACGATGACTAGTCTCGAAAATACGCGCAGAGAAAATCGAACAATGAACAAAGCAAAGCAATCGCGGGCAACGGCAAAACGTAGAAAAACTGCCCGGGTCTTGTAAAAATTAAACCACCATATGATCCCTTTTACTGCCTCGCTTGCATCCGTTAGCCTTCCATCGACCGAAAAACGACGGGAAAGGATTCTGATGATGACTTGATACCTGAAAGCAGATAAATCATAAGTAATACAGAAATATAGAAAGACATCGCGCGGTAAGGATACGTCTATACTTGTACAGAAAACTTGTACAAATAAATGTGAACCTAAAGGTGTCAAATCATAATCGAACAATGTAAGCATTCGCGAGACTCGGGCGACTAATAAAAAGAGTGCCAAAAAGTAAACGAAAAATCAGAGTGAAAAAGACATTCCTTGACAGGGTACGGAATCAGATGCAAACGAAAGATCTAATGTAACAGCTTAGCACGGAAAAGATAAAATCTTACACGGGCACAATCGACAACATATCCACGGACGCTTGCACAGACACGGAACAATTCGATCTTGTCAGGGAAATAAAACGTTAGCGAGAACAAAATACCAATACCCAGATAGAGTCGTCACGCAGTCCGGGTATAGAAGCGTGCGTAAGATTGCAACTGCAGCGTACAGCAAATAAGCAAAAGTAGAGTACTCGTAGCATCTAAAACAATAAGAAAATATAGTAATTAACGATAGACAGTCACGGGAAACAGTAGATATTCGACAACAATTCAAAACAAAGACGTAGACATCAAAGATAAGCGAACGATCATATATTTACCATGCATCCAAATATAAAACTAACAGCAACAGGTGTAATCCAACGATGCATCTATCGCTGTAAGGAAATGCTTGTACGGGCATGGCCGACAAGAGAAGCCACGAATGCCCACACAAGCACGAAACAGTCATAGATCCATCGGGGACAAACCATGCTATACATATTTTAATAAATCATGATACTAACCTCCAGATTATTATTAACGCGCGAATACGAGATAAATACACGTTGAAAAATCGCACTCTGCCGGGACGACGAAATGAGAACACGACACAATGGTAGAACCTGGAAAGAAAAGAAATAAAACATAAATTAACTTAACGTAGAAATCACTAGAGTAAATTGAAAACAATAATTACGGTAGAGAACGGACGACGTAGACACTAGGATATCGCGATCGGGTTAGCAAGAATTTCTGAAAAAGGAAATAAAACAAGAATTAGGTTAACGCAGTAATCACTAGAATAAATTGAAAATATTAATCACGATAGAAATCAGGCGACGTTGACACTCGAATACCGCGATCGGGTTAGGAAGAAATCAACAATAACCGATAAAAGAACAGAACTCGCGGCAAATACGGAAAATCGAAATAGCGAGAAGCGAACAATATTCTGAAAAACTAGAGAAACGAGACTCGCGGCGACACGAACATGAGGGAGAAACACGCGACGTGCGCGACGCGAACGAATCACATGCTGTCAACACGAGGGGAGCATGGAGCGCCGAGCGACGGTGTGACATGCGAACCGACGTGACGAAAATATCAAATTTCTAATTTCAGCGCAAATTATCGATCGCGTCGAAGATCACGACGACGATCGAGCCGCGAGCACCGATCGAGGAGGCGAGGGAAAGCCGGAAAAAAAGAAAATTGATCAAAATCGGCTTTCCCGAGACTCGAACGCGGGAATATTTTGCCCATCCACCACCCTACGGGCCGTTCAGCGACCACGGCCAAAGTGTCGTTTTTTCCGGTTGAACAATGGAAGCAGCAGATATGCGTTGCTGGGTAAGGAACAGCACATAACGAAACAAATATAAGTTAAAGAACGCATTGAAAACTCGACTGCCGACTAACTAGAATTAACACGAGGGTGGAAATCACCCAAACGAAAGGCTAGAAGCGCCCGAATGTGCAAAGAGGAAAGAGAGAAACGAACCGCCAAGCGGAAGAGAGAAAAGGGAGGAAAACCCAGCAGCCGCCTAGCAAGGAGTGGGGCCACTAGGGGTGGGGCGACAACAAGGGGGTAGAAGGCCCAGTATAAATAGGGGCGGCGAGCACTGCAAAGGCACAGTCGCTCAAAAATCACAGAGAGAGCAACAGCCTACAAAGTTTTACAAAGTTTTCTTGTAAAGTGCACGGATTCTACGGTTCAATAGTTCTTCAGAAGTCCTCGAAGCCTCCAAAGCCCTCGAAGCCTCCAAAGCCGAAGTCAATTGTGCAAAATCAAACGACATGGAACCAGCAAGGAGAACTACCTCGCCATCGCCATCGATATTATACTTAGATAATTAGAATAATCATTAGTGTAACAGTAGATTAGAATGCGTTAGTAATATTGTAGTTATACTATTTATTTATAATTATTAATATTATATATTAGCTTTATCAAAAATGTAATCAAGTTAGTTATTATTACTCTAGCTATAAGTATCAACATAATATTTTGGTAATATAGATATAAGTAATACTAAGTACAAGTTTATTGCAAAATAAAATTGAAGTGTCAAAATTGATATAGTGTACCCAAATATGTACCTTATCCACCTTTACTAGAATTAAACTAGTCTTAAGTATAATGCTAATATAAGCTAGCTTAATTTCACATAAAGTAATTAACATAAGATGCGATAAAATAAGGAGGAGTAAGTATCTATCTTTTTTTTTTTTTTTTTTTATTGCACCGTTCTGTGTTCCATGTCTGAGATGTAGGAGAGCTTAGTCTCCCTCGTCGTCAGACAGAGAATAATTAACTCCAAAAATATAGGTTAAACTAGCAATAAGCAAAATCTAGTAGTAGCAAAAGTAGTAATAGTAAGGCGAAGGACCGATCTGAACAGATCCCGAACCAAAATGTAAAATGAAATAAATAAAGAAATGATGCTCCATCTATCCTAAACTCTAACCTCGCAATCCACCGGGTAATGCCAAAACCACAAAATATCAATCTAGTTCAGAGTATGAGATTAATTGGAATATCGGCTAAAGAAGCAATACAACTTAGATGATTAATACATTTCTTGTTTATATCAGTAACAAGTAATACAAGTACAATTATAATATAAGTAATATGGATTGATGGTAGGACATACAAGTCGTGGAAAGCGACTATACCGGAAGCGCGTGCACATGTATGCAGCAACGAGTGGACGGGATGGTCTCTCTCCACTGTGGGCGGAATGGTCCCCCATCCTCCCTCCTTCCTCTCCCCTGACAACCCTAAAAAGAAAAAGAAAAGAAATAATATGTAAATAATTATAATCATTCATTCATTCAGTCTACAACCCCACCATCAATTAATTAAAATTGACCAGGTAACAGGAACAAGCGACAACACACAACAGGATAAGAAAGAACGCGAGAGTCAACAGGTGCACAGGAAAAGAACGAGAAACGGCAAAACGGAAGTACGGGAAAACGGAAGAACGACAAAAACGGAATAAAACTGTAAATGGAATATGCAAAATAAGCACAAGAATAAGCAAAAATGCTTAGACGTCATACAAACAGCCTTGAACATCACCGAGATATGGTGTAACTCGGTAGGATTGTCGGTAAATCCGGAAAAAATGGAAGTAATAGAGTTCACAGGGGCAACAAAATACCCCGAGGACAGCGGACTAACGTACATGGGAGCGTCACTCCCGCTCAAACAGAGTGTCAAATATCTTGGCATAACAATAAACAGGAAACTAAAATGGAGACAACATGTCTTTAGTAAAATAAACTTAGCAAAGAGAAACCTGATCATGCTGAACAGAGCAGTTGGGTCAACATGGGGTCTGACTCCGAAAACAATGAAATGGATATACGAGGCAATCGTGGTACCTAGAGTCACATACGGAGCCATAATATGGTGGCAAGCAACCAACCTAGTAATAATAAAAACTCAGCTGGACAGCCTACAAGGCGCAGCAAATAGAAAAATCTTGGGATGTGCGAGGAACACACCCATAAGAACAATGGAAGTCCTAACCAATACCAACCCATTGGATATAAGGATAAAAGAACTGGCTCTATAAACAGCATACAGACTAAAGAGTTGGGGTCAATGGAACGAACTTGACTTTGGCCACTCCAACATAATAGAAAGCGAAGGCAACGAAACAATAAAGAATCTGGCTCAAATGCTTAAAGATAACGATCAAAGAAGATACATGGATCAAAAACTATATAAAACAGAGATCAGACTAAGGAAAGAATGGGAAAAAGGAACACCGAACGAACTAAAAAACACGGATCTCTGGTACACGGACGGCTCCAGAAAAGAAAACCTCACGGGCGCAGCCTGGACGAATAATAAAGGAACAGACCGCTACATCAGCTTGGAGAATACCCAACGGTATATCAAGCGGAGCTACTGGCCGTGCAAATGTGCGCCAGGGAAATAAAAAACCGAGATTGTAACCAGGAAATGATCACCATCTGCTCAGATAGCCAGGCGGTGATAAAAAGCCTACAAAAAACGGAAAGTAGATCAAAACTACTATAGGAAACGCACGAAGCTCTAAATGACCTGGGCAAAACGGGTAAAGTCGTGAGACTCACGTGGATACCAGGTCATTCGGGCCATACGGGCAACGAGAAAGCAGACAAACTGGCAAACAAGGGCTCCGACTCCCAACCAGTAGGTCCACAACCAATGATTGGAATTCCTACCACGATCTACGAATTGCAAGTAGAAAAATGGTCAAGAGGAAAAAGAGATACCAAATGGATCGAATCTAAAGGACTAAAACACAGCAAAAGCTTCCTAGGCGATGATTGCTGGCCAGCGAAAAGGGTAAAAGGCATTACCGGTCTTGAAAGGAAAGAAACCAGAAGAATGGTGGAAACCATAACAGGCTTTGCGCCACTAAACAAGTATCTCGAGAAAATTGGTAGAGCAACAACAAACAAGTGTACGCTGTGCGAAGAGGAAAGCGAAACACCAGAACATCTGGTAAGAAACTGTCCGGCAACCATACAGAAAAGGTCGACGTATCTGGGCAAACACTCTATAGAAGGAAACATTCTAGAAGAAGTGGGATGGAGGAAAATAGAACGGTACATGGAGGAAATTAATCCATGGAAAAACTAAAATGGAACATACCAAGCAAACGAAATAGAAAAGAAACATGTACTGGTACAAGGAAGAAAGAGAACTGTAGGGGGGCACTGAGACCTGAAGAGTCAATGATGATTATCACCCGCCAAAGTCAGTCCTTTCTCTCCCATAGCAGAACACATGTAAAGCACAAAAGACCAGGGATAACACTGGCATGGCCCCAGCCTTGGTAAAGCCGATGATCCAAGGGAATAAACGAAGTCCGGAAACTCATCTATAAACACAACAAAAACAATTAAAATCATCTGAGTAGAAATCTACCACACTGAAAAACCCAAAAAACGGAACGAAACACAAATGATAAAAGGAAAAGAGAAAACACCTCAAAAAAAAAAAAGAGAGAAAAAGTAAGGTAAATTATCTTAAAAAGGGATACAACAACATGGAAAGATCACAGAATAAAGACACGATAGCAACATCACTACCCGTCAGCAACAAGGGGACCAAAACCAATAAGCACAAAACAAAAACAAGACGGCCAGAAGCTCTTACGCAAAAAGAAATAAGAGAGAGAATAAATTAACACTTACGAGATAATTTCTCAAAAGGTACGCCTCCCTCGACTGTGAATGGATGCAGGACCGATTACTGGTTCTTTCCCATAATAAGGATGAGACGGAGGTGCGCACCTTGCACATAGGTGACACTGGGATGTAATCCGGTGCTTCACGAAGAATGAGAAAGAGAGAAAACATAAATAAACACATAAACAAACAAATTAGAATACAATTAAGCCCTAAAGAACGGGTACTAAACGAGAACATCGCACAAGCAAACACGCTCATGACCAAGAATAACGAAAGGGCGAAAGACCCAGACTAAAACCCTCAATAATAAACTTAATTTATCATGATAATAAGGTAACAGTACACTGCGTACCCACACATAACCAAAAGATTAAAACTGCCTTTTACAAGCATAAGAATCAAAACACAAGACGGAAGAGACACAAGCTCTCGTATAAGAAACGAAGAAATGATAACGATCATAATACCAGAACGATGTGCATGTTCCTCAACAAAGGTGCAGCCACAGCAAACACGTCTTGTCCATCAGCGTCAGCAAACCATGGAAAACTGAGAAACAACAAACTAATTATAAAAAGAAACATGAAAATCAAAGAAATGTATCAATAAACACATACAGGGAAAAAGCAGAAACGAAGATGCTTCCGGCTAATTCACCTGGACAAGAAATAAGACATACAACTAACAAACAAACAAGTTAACAAATAACTTGGCTAATTGAACAACAACGAAGAATATATAAAAAGAAAATATATATATAAAAACAACAACAAGGTTATGTTGACACTAACCATCCATATCTGTTCGACACAACCGATATAAAAAGAGGAAAATGCCAAAACACATCGAGAAGCAAAAAGAGAAATATAATATTACGTTTATATGTGAAAAGTTATTTTTTTGTTTTCTAAAAATAATATCTACTAAGATATTATTACATATAAGAGAATATCATAAGATAGAATCATCGAGATTATTTTATTCATTGTTATCTATTATAAAATTGAATGTTTTTTCATTTGTATTTTCTTTTTATTTAAAAAAAAATTCGTTTTATTTTCTTCCTATTTTAAAAAATGTATTTCATTTTGTAAAATGGGATGATATAGCTATTGGCGAACCACCCATTATGATAATAGAAAGGTAACGCGCCACAGTAATACTCCTGCGGTGGTGAGGAAATTTACAACAATTATAAAATTATCATTTATTAGACGATATTATAATAAATATAATATATTACCTGCACAACTTTTCTCTTCAGTAACTGATTACCCAACCTCTTTGACGTATATTTACACGCAGTCACTTAACCTCTTCGACTTCGTCACAATAATTTCGTCTATGTATTTCAGGCTTCTATTGACTTATATATCCCTTCATTCATTTTCAAATGTTGCATTTTAGTCCAAAGATGATTTCTCATTGCTTTATGCTTCTATTTTCTTAAAACCACTGGAAATATTTCAAATATTATGTATCACAACACCAAACTGTTCCGAGAGTCCACAAAATGTATACCGCATTTATAAATACTAGTATGCTTTAATATCACTTCTACTTACCATAGTTATAATAATTACACATTGCTTAAACATAATCAACAGTGAACTTTGTATTTTAACATAATTTTCTATGAAAAAAGCGTTAATTATAATCTCAAACACAAGACTCCCATTATTGAAAATCGGACTCTCGAACTGTAAACACGACAGTGTTGTCAAGTTGTACAGCACGGCTAGTACTAGAGTAGGCTGTGGTATTTCAGATCGTGAGACACGAAACCCCATATGGTGGTTCGTCACTTCCCATACTCTTCGTCTGTGGTTATTATTCATATATTTACAAATAGTTTTTTGTTCTTTTTAAATTTCCTATAAATGCGTTTTGTTTTGTCATTCATAGACAGTATGTATATTTTATAATGTTATATCAGACGATTCCCAACGATTGCTACCGGTACGAGACTATTTAACCTAATCTTATGATACACACTTCATTCGTTTCAGACACTTAATTTATTACTATCTCTCGAAACGCATGTTGTGTTTCAAGCACGAAAGTCTTGCAGTTCGTAGTAATCGTGTATGCTTGACTCGTTTTCGACTGTGTTTACAATGATACATTTTGTGTGTATAGTATTCTATTAACAGGAAGTGATACGCTATAAATGGTAACAATATACGATTTAAGTATACCTAGTAAAAGCATTATCGATATATAAAATTGTTGAAATTTTACAATGATTATTTTTTGAAACGAATAGGATACTGTTATTCTTCTTATTGCGATCGGATTCACTTTTTTGTGCAAGCGATACAATAAAATGTCGTCAAATTCGTTTCTGTAAAAATGCATTGTTGTTGGCGTAAGATGTGAAAAAAGAAAAAAATAGTAGAGAAATCAAGAAGTAACCAGCAATACCATTGTTAATGCTTTACAATTAACCATTTAGCTTGTTCAAATTTGATACTTCCAAAAGACAAATATTGAATAGTCCTTATATGCTTTGGGTTGGTGAGAGGTTAAAATGCATTGGAATTGTTATGCTAATAAGTATAAACGGCGAATGAAACTGTCAACTCATGGCGATTCAAATGCAATATTAACATTGGTATTATCGTTGCACTGGTGGAGCCATCGGAAGACTCGAAGAGCTGATGTTCGACATAGCTGTATTAGGTCCTAAGAGGACTTGTTTCTGCTGGGTACGTTGTGCTTCCTCCATTTGCGCACGCTCTATTTCAAATAATATGGGTGCAAATAAAATAGCAGACGAGCTGAAGAACAACCATGCTGTGGAACATGAGACCGCGTACAGTCCTAGAAGCAAAGTATCCATGTTTGTTATACGATGGAAGGAATTCTTTTCACGGTTTTCTTCGTTATTGAAAAGTAGAGTGTATACTAACCTTTCATACAGCTACAGAAACAGGTGCCGACATTATATCCAAAATTACGTACTTCATCAGGAAACATCTCTGTGAGGCCCAATAACCTTTCCGCGAGACTTTCATCCTAAATGAAAAAAAAGAAAAGTCGTGCGTCTGATGCATTTTTGCCTGATAGGGAAAATATGGGATTGCTAGTTGTCGTTACTCGTAAATAACGAGAACCAAGTTGGAACAGAGATAGAAAATAATTTGGTTAACCGCAAACACCAGAAAAACAAAGAAGAAAATAGAGGAAACTTGCTCAATAAGATGTAGTCTGGATAGAATTCGAACCGATCGAAATCCGTGGAGGTAAAAGTAAGTAGTACACAACATACCTCTTCGTCGTCCTCGTCATCGGGAAGAAGCGATTTCACCTCTGGAGAACGTGCATCGCTACTATCCATACCGCTATCGAGTTGATCCAGTTCTTCAAGTGAAGCCATCATCGAAAACAATTGTCGCCGAACAAACGAAAGTGTATTTGAATTAGATATTCAACTATATAGCACGTTCTTCTGAATGTGAACGAGATACTAAAGTACAAATCTAATCCTCTTTGCTAAAGTAGCTACAAAGAGAACGGGTGTACGCAGTGTACGCTTTCGTCCGTTGATCTGCACGCTACGAGCTACGATAATGTGCGGCGATTCACGCCACTCACGCCGGTGCAAAGTGGATAAGCACGAACGTAGATCACTGATATATATTCTATGGATTGGAGAAGCCTGACGCTCATTAGAAGGAGATTTTGCCAGTTTGCAAGAGGCGCCCTCAAATGTCAGAATATGAACTATTTACTTCCCTCCACACCCCGCGATCACCCATTGCGCCGACGCGACACGGCATGTGGACCGACGCCAACCGTCATACAAGCAATTCGTATTATATAGCGATCGCGCCATTTCCATTAGTACACTCTCTAACATTTGACAGCGCTGGCGTCGAAAGTGCCTTCTTCAATTGGCTTCAACGGCTGCACGGCTGGCTTATGGGAATCTCGTATCCATAGTATATATATCAGTGACGTAGATACGTACGCATATGTGTGTACGATGTATGTATTAGATAATTAGGTATAAAATACAACTCGAAACTATTCGGATCAGCGTGTTGTCTTATTTTCTAAATGCTGAGACCACGTTCGACCACCGTGAGCCACCTGAAGCCACCGTAAGCCGAATCCGAAATCCGAATCACCGAATGCACATGTATGCAGAGAATGTTATATTATTCTGTGATTTATACGATGCGATGTATATATATACTTATAGGTGTATTTATACCCAGACAGCACACCGGCTCGATTTCAGCCTGCTTTTTATGCGCGCCATGGCCCGGAAATAGCCAGGCATGGGCTCGCCTGACGGCCGTGCCAGATTTCAGCTAGATTTCAGCCCATTTACAAGATTGCAAGGGTGCGGCATTTGCGTTCTCATTTCGTGATAATACAAACAAGGGGTTTTTCAGTAGTCAAAAACGCCAGATAAAAGATCAATCTAGGCAGCAAACACCCTCAAAAGTCTTTTTTTTTCCTATACGAGGCGTAATTTGCATTATATATGTTATGAAAATAGCTACATGCGCAGTTGTATGCTTCCGTATGATGCAAATTACGACTCGTAAATGTAAAAATAGGAGTTTCGAGGGCGATCACGGCCTAGATTGATCTTTTATCTAGCGTTATTGACTACTGAAATATCAAATTTTTGTATTATTAAGAAATGAGAACGTGAATCCCGCACCCTTGCACTCCTCATTTCCACGCGACCCGCACTGTGACGCGCATGCGCGAGAAAAGTTGGGCTCAATCGAAGCACTGATTGGCCACATTAGACTCTGGCTGAAATCTAGCTGAAATCTGGCACGGCCGTCAGGCTGTGGGCTCGAGCCCATGCCTGGCTATTTCCGGGCCATTGCGCGCATAAGAAGCAGGCACGGATCCAACGGAATCAGCCTCGAGCCGATCCAAGCATTGTGTTAGGTAGTAACCTGCCGGTCACGGGCCTCGGGAGGTTTGGGCCGGCGGTGGGCTCGGGCAGGCTGTGCTGTCTGGGTATGTGAGTTTTCACTGGCCTTCGCTGATATCGAAGGCAGAGCTGGGCAGAGCATTCGAAAGAAAACACCCTAGATTGAATTGCATAATGAACGTTTATACCAGTTTATACATATATAAAAATGTATCGAAATTATCATCCAGAAATATTATCTTTCACATTTCCGGCAGGCATTTATGTATATTTATAGAACTGAACACAGTACCTTGTATAAATTGATAAATAACTATTTATATAATATCTTTATTGCATGCAATGATGATTCTTCTATTTTACCTTCCGTAACCTTCCTTCTTATTGGCTGCCTTGTACAAGTTGGTAACTGATTGGTTGGTCGACCTCTCGTCACCAGCTAGTCGCCAGCCAATCAGGGCCAAATAGAAAACAAATATTCGTGGCTGATGTGTAAATATCCAGTAAATATCTCACAATCAGCTGACAATCAGCCAATCGCAAAACTATTTACGTATGCACTGGTGGCACGGTGGCACATGAATCTTACTTTACTGAGGCTGAAAAGTGGGCTGAAAGCGCCTCCAGCGCCCATCTACCGTACGAAAAATCTTGGACGATATCGGAACCAATCGGAACACTGTACCACTGTACCAGACACCTGCAGACACCAGACATTGGGTGATATTGGACTACCTAAATAATTCCAATACCTTCTAAAATCTAATACGATTCAATATTTTTCAATAAAATTGTGCTCTCATTTTGACCCTCATATGTTATGTCTCCCGCTGTAGGTTTTTTCTCTAAATAGTTGACGGAACACGGTATGCACGTATCGTAAGGGTTATGTGAAACGTCAAAACCATAATATCAATATCTGTATAATATAATATTGAGCCGGCATAAAAATGAAGACAAGATTTAATTCCTACGATATTGTTTGCACCATAACTGAACTACAAAAGTGAGTAAATACACCGTACAAATTGATCAAATCCTTAACAAGCTGTGATAAGCTTTTATAAATTACTTTCAAACTATTATCGTAGCCACATTTTATTGGTGTATCTTAAACGAATTTTGATTTTTAGGCTCATTGGTATGCGTGTAAATCAAGTTTATGACATTGATCATCGAACTTATCTCATTCGTCTTCAACGAAGCGAAGAAAAACGTGTTCTTTTATTAGAATCTGGTAATAGAATCCATACAACAGCCTTTGAATGGCCAAAAAATGTAGCTCCATCAGGATTTTCTATGAAAGTATGTAAGATCAAGAGTATAATGAAAAATAATAAAAAAACTCTTCATTTCATATATTAATATTTATATTATATATATATATATATATATATAATGCTATTTCTAATTTTTTCAGATGCGTAAACACCTTAAGAATAAACGACTCGAAAGTCTCGCTCAAATAGGTGTAGATAGAATAATAGATTTACAATTTGGTTCTGGCGAGGCTGCATATCATATAATATTAGAACTATACGATCGAGGTAACATTGTCCTTACAGACCACGAGATGACTATTTTAAATATTTTGAGACCTCATACAGAGGGAGATAAAGTCAGGTAAAACATAATGAAATACTAATGAAACTGAAATACTTAATCTCTCGTATGAAAATATGACTAACAGTGTACAATGACCAGGTTTGCCGTTAGAGAAAAATATCCCACAGACCGTGCTCATAAAAATAGCATGCCACCGGTAGAAGAAATTCAGCAGCACCTTGAAAATGCTAAACCAGGAGAAAGTTTGAAAAAGGTTCTGAATCCACTTTTGGAATTTGGTTCTTCGTTAATCGATCATGTTTTATTGAAGCATGATTTCGCTCTTGGTTGTAAAATTGGCAAAGATTTTAATGTAATAGATCACATGCCAAAATTAATTTTAGCGTTAGAATGTGCGAGCGATATGATGGAGTCAGCCAGAAAAAATATTTCTCAGGGCTACATTATACAAAAGAAAGAAACAAAACCAACAACGGACGGCAAAGAAGATTTTATTTACACTAATATTGAATTTCATCCAGTTTTATTCGAACAACACAAAGATTTTTGTTATAAAGAGTTTCTCTCTTTTGATGTTTCAGTAGATGAATACTTTTCTGCAATGGAAGGTCAAAAATTAGATTTGAAGGCTTTGCAGCAGGAACGCGAAGCTCTTAAGAAACTAGAAAATGTTAGGAAAGATCATGATCAGAGGCTCGTCTCGTTAGAAAAAACTCAAGAGGTAGATAAGCAAAAAGCAGAATTGATTTCTAGAAATCAAACTTTAGTAGACAATGCCATATTAGCTATACAAAGTGCACTTGCAAATCAGATGGCTTGGCCAGATATAAAAGTTCTGTTGAAAGAAGCAGAAAATAGAGGTGACCCTGTTGCATCTGCGATAAAACAATTGAAATTGGAGACAAATCATATTACATTACTTTTACACGATCCTTACGAAGACAGTGACGAAGAATCAGAATTGAAACCAATGTTAATTGATATTGATTTAGCTCATAGTGCTTTCGCAAATGCCAGGAGGTATTATAGTCAGAAGAGGTCCGCGGCTAAGAAACAACAGAAAACAATAGAGTCACAGGATAAGGCTTTGAAGTCTGCAGAGAAAAAGACAAAGCAAACGTTAAAAGAAGTTCAAGCTATTCACAGTATCAATAAATTGAGAAAAGTGTATTGGTTTGAAAAGTTTTATTGGTTCATTAGCTCTGAAAATTATTTAGGTATGTTCGTGTGATCGTATCTCAAAAACAATCGTCAATTAATCATTTCATCGTTTTATAGTCATTGGTGGGAGGGATCAACAGCAGAATGAGCTGATAGTGAAAAGGTATCTTAAATCTGGAGATATATACGTTCACGCTGATTTAACTGGTGCCAGTTCTGTAGTAATTAAAAATTCTGCTGGAAATCCTGTGCCTCCAAAAACTTTGGCTGAGGCAGGTACAATGGCTGTTGCCTACAGGTATATTATAAGAATATATTATAAGAATCTATTAACGCTTAGCACTCGAGTAGTCACTCTGAGGCGCCATTAAAAATTGCTGTACCATTATTCAAAATATTGTTCGCATTATTAAATATTTTGGTATCTAATCAATTACTGAACATTTAAATATCAGGTATTATTTGAATTTCACATCCACCAAATTTAAAAAATCATAGAGAATGAAAATATTCCAGCTAGGAAGAAATGTTTAATTTTCGAGTTAAAATAGCTCCGAGTGCAAAGGGTTAATATGGAGTACGGGTGTGCTGGTACCCGAAATTACGAGCACAGATCGGATCGAGAATTTTATTAGGAATCAGAGTAGGTTATCGCTCCGACCTGACCAGATACCCGACATTTTCGGGTTCTCGCACACTTGCAATTAAAAGATATCTTTTACCTACAGTAACCACGGTAAAATCGCGATCACTGTTCCTTCGCCTACCCGCCTACTCCTTCTACCGGGGGGTGGGGGGCATCCCCGCGAGAGGCCAAGAAGGCAAGAAGCTCGAGCTAGAACGAACCTCGCGGTCCGTTTCTACGTTCGGCATCCTTTGAACTTTCAGCGCGGCTATAAAAAAATAGTTACCCTACGCCCTACACGATCTCTATCCCCGCTCGGAACAGGCGATGAGAGCTAAATCGTGAATTTACTGTATCAGAATTTTATTATAAAGATTTTGATATCGTTAGTATCGCATGGGAAGCCAAAGTCGTAGCTGGAGCATGGTGGGTAAACAATGACCAAGTATCAAAAACCGCTCCGACTGGAGAATATCTTACGACTGGATCATTTATGATCCGCGGGAAAAAGAATTACTTGCCACCATGTCAGTTAATCATGGGATTAGGATTTCTATTTCGTTTAGAAGAAAGCTCAATCGAAAGGCACAAGGATGAAAGAAGGGTCAGAGTTGTAGATGATGAAAGTGACCATGCAGAAATAACAGTCGAAGATGACAAAGAGATAGAATTAATAGGGGATTCTGACGAAGGTAGTATGTTAATTATAATAACATTTAATTTTATATGAACTTGATCTTATTTCTTTGATTAAATAGAGGAGCAATCCGAGCGGAAGAATGATTTAATCCCTATTCAGGAAGAATCCAAGGAGGATTTAAATACAGAAGAGAATATCGATCCGATTGCTAGCGATGAAGATGAGATCATATCGCAACTTCCAGATACGCAAATTAAAATTGATATGTCTGGTTCTAAGTAAGTTGTGGAAAATACAGATTTGCATCTTCCTTGTCGAAAAATTGAATTGAATGCGTAACGGTTGTTTCTGTGTTATAGAATTAGACTGCACATCAACAAAAACCAAACAATAACACCACAGGTCAATGATGAAAACGTGATTTACTTAGGCGATAATAAACCAATATTAATCAATAATACCATTAAGGAAAGGAGTTCCGATAAAAATAAGCAGCTGAAGCATGAAAATAGAAAGATCGAAACAGAAACTAAGAAAAACGATCAAGTAGCGCTAAAAAGAGGTCAGAAAGGAAAATTGAAGAAAATGAAAGAGAAATATAAAGATCAAGACGAGGAAGATAGAAAATTATCTATGCAAGTTCTTCAAGTAGGTGTAGTTGTAAACTACGGTGTCTCTGACATAACAATAGCAATGTATTATACATGTATAATAGTAATATATCCTATGTGAGAACGTTCGTTTAGTCAGCAGGTGCTGCAAAAGAAGATAAAAGAAAAAGTAAAAATAAAGATCCATCTGGGCCAAAACAACAAGGGAAGAAAAAAGGTCCGGCGAAACCACCTCCACCGCAAAATCTTCAAATTGTAGACAATGAAGAAGAAGACAACGCGCCGGGACCAGAAGTCGACATGCTGGATCAGTTAACAGGAAAACCTATATCGGAAGATGAATTGCTGTTTGCTGTACCAGTTGTGGCACCTTACAATACTCTACTGAATTACAAGTGCATCGAATTTGTTTTTCAAAATTATATTATAATGTTTATTCGTCATATTTATTTTATATGTATTATTTTTCAGATTCAAAGTAAAATTAACACCAGGGACAGGTAAGAGGGGAAAAGCTGCAAAAACTGCAGTGACAGTATTTTCGAAAGATAAAGAAATTACTTCACGAGAAAAAGATTTATTAAAAGCTGTAAAGGAAGAAACAATAGCTAGGAATATTCCGGGAAAAGTGAAAATAAGTGCTCCTCAAATACAGAAACTAAAGAAGTAAAAATATTTTTCTATTGCTACATATATAGAAAATACATATAAGGAGATTTTCATTTAAATTACGTTACCAATAAATTATTACTCTTGCTATTAAGAACAAAGCGAACATTAAGGTAGCCTAATGTATTTGTAATCTTTAAACATTGTTAATAAACGAACATGAATCTGTATATATATATATATATATATATATATATATATATATATATAAAATAATTCACATGTACAGAAATCATGTACCAGGAGAGACCATTTCAATAAGGATTTGTTTAAACGTCTTTTCTTTCATATTTAAAAAAATGCAATTTAAAAAAATACAATTTATTTTTGTACAAATATAGCGTAATTAACAGCGTTCTTGTATTTTTAGGCCGTGATTTTGTTCCGTTTAATAGATTATTATTATCTAATCTTATTTCCTATTTTTGTTCTTGATCTCTGGTTCAGAGTCTGAACTCACCTCATGATAATTCACTTTATTCCTTCTCCTATTTTTAACAACACCCTGTACAGCAGTGGGTATATGTGCAGGAATAGGAATAGGTTTAGGAAACTTTTTTGCCTTTCTAACTATTTTTATATCATATTCTTCGTCAGATTCCATGTCATTTAATACTTGTTGTATATCTTTCACACCAGCACGCTTTTTATCTATTACAATACCTACAGTACTATCATCAAGACTTCTCACAGGACTTAGGACTTTCCTTCTTCTAGGATTCTTTAATGCTTTTCTAGGATTCTTTAATTCTTTTACATCTTGCGGAGTAACGGGTTTTAGGACAGCTTGTGTATGATTATAAACACTATTTTTAAACTCCAATTTCCCTTCTGGTTTATGTGACAACTGCTTTAAACCATCTGTTAATGTTTTCTTAAATTTTTCATAATCTGGTACATCGTTAAACTTCATACTTGCTAATTGAGTCATGTACTGAAGTATAGATTTTGGAACTGTTCCATGGAAAGTGTGTTTTAAAAATTCTGGGATATTTTCAAATGCTTTTTCTTTTTGCTTGTGTACCGCAGCCGGATCTGATATATCTTTTTCCCACAAGAGTGAACCGCATAACCATTGGATCATATTGTAGCCCAAAATTTCTAAATCACCACGCATCGTTGGAACTAAAATGAACGAATGTCTTGACTTCCAAACATAGCAAATGCAAATATAAAAATTTAATATGCAATTATCGTTACCTCCTGTATGAGCATCTCTACTATTATATTCTATGGTTCCATTATGTGCTCTCTTAGGATCCAGTTTATATTCGTTCTTTGTCGTATAACGACATGCCAGTCCAAAATCTACTAAATAAATCTGATCTGGAGACTTTAGATGCAACATCAAGTTTGATCCTTTTATATCTCCATGTACGTATGTTTTAGAATGAATATATTCTAATACATTTAACTGAGTATCGAAATATACGTTTTTAGAATCAGTTGTGTCACGCATGTATAATTAAAACGATTATTGCTACTCACTATTTGTAAAGCTACTTTATATACTGTGTGCTCCGGAAATCGTCTATTATTTTGTTCAAATAGCTTCCACAAGTCTATGCCATATCGTTCCGTCACGACAAATCTGTATTTAGTATTTTTGTATTCATGACTTCCAGAACCAAGGTACGGGGGCATTCCAAACCCTAAAAGTTTCTTCTTCTTCATCCAAGCTTCAACTAAAATGAACTTTCCTTTCTTACAATATCTGAACAATCACATATTTCATATTTTTGATCAGTAGAACCACGCAAAATCAATCGTACAATAAAAATGTTGTACTTTGTTTAATATTATCCACATAATTATCTATTCTGAACTTTTTGGTACAAGGATACTTACTATCGTTAGCTTTACCATTTCTCATGTAAAATTGCATTTCTACATAGAGTGGCCCATTTTCATGTGGTTCCTATAATTTAGAAAAAATATGGTGGTGCGTAAACAATTTAAGTACAGTCAAGCCTTGATATCTCGAACCTCTTTAACTCGAAAACCTCTGTAAGGTACTGTAAGAAAATTTTGTTCATTCCTTCCTCCTGCTGCGCTTTAAAAATCTTTATAAATCGAAATAAAACTTCCTTTCCATAGAAAGATGCAATGATATCGAACAAAATGTATTCTCTGCTTTGGTTACCATTGAAAATACCATTGATCAACACAGTCTGTTAATTCATTAACGCAGATTAAAATCACAGATTTCTTTAATATGTACTAGTAATATGTAAGAACTTAGTAGATTATATTTACTATATGTAAACTAATCTCCAAAAATTGAATTTCTCTTTCTTTAAAACTATTACAATCAGCAAATTATTAACTCTTGTACAAACAACCTGTAAGTCGAATTTTCATAGGGCAAACGCCTCTTACTCAAAGACTTTGATTCTATAACTAGATTCAAGTTATCAAGGTTCGACTGTATAACCAATGATTCAATAAATACTTACAATTTTAATTACATTTGGGTAATCGTTTGGAGCTTTTCCATTATAAGGAGCAGCTATAATTTTTATTATAATTACATTAGTTTGATCAATTTATTACCAGACTACGGATCTTTATGTATTTATGGCTTCTAAAAATTGTCAAAAAATGTTGGAGTATAAAAAAATTTGACAAAATTGAATATGATTTTTATTTATTCCATACTTGCAAAGGTTACTACCACTAAAAATAAGATTTTATTTGATTCCACTTTCTTAAAATTCGCCTACAAAAATTGCAAATTGCATAAATATCTGCAGTTTATTTATTACTATTAGACTAAGGAGCTTTCTGCAAAACGAAAATATTCTGCATTGATTGGGGGAAGCAGAAGTAAAATAAAAATTCATTTCATCCTCTAATAGTCCTTCCACATTGAAAACAACATAACAATATATTTTTGGATTTTCAAAATCTATTACTGTTTTATATCTCACCTTATAGACAATTTCGTCATAATTGCATAAAGATTCGCAGTCTAATTACTACGTTTGAATAGAAATATAAATGAAATGTTTGTCGATCATAGGAATAGCAATATCTTGTTGGGTGTATGGTGTAAATACATTGTACATAAATAGTACTCACCAGAATAAACTTCGCCAAATCCTCCGATACCAACGGAGTCGCCAAGAATCCATTGTTTTTTTGTCATATCTGTTAATATCTCGCCAGGAGATATCCGATCTGGCAATTTATACGCTTTCGGTTTTCTCTTTTTAGGTTCCTTCTTTACTACTTCAGCAGACATGACGAGATTATGGTTATGAGTAAAGTCTTTTGCGTAGAAGAATAGGTGTCAACTCTGATAAAAATGACGGCGTGCTAAAAATCTATAATTTCAGGTATTATAAAATGAAATTCTAATGCTATGATAAATTCCTATTTCAACAAACTTTGTACAGAAAGCGAGCGAATAACGATACATACTTGGTGTACAATCGTTGAGCTGTTGAGAATATGAAATGAATAAATTTCAAACGCGGGAACTGCAGTTCTTCAGTGCAGTCGTTGAGCAACGTAAAAATTTCTACGCAAAGAGCTGTACTGAAACTGTACTACGAAACCTACGATAGAAATATGTAATTAGCAGTAATTGGTAATAAACATAAAAGAAATTAGAAACATTATTCGTCGAATCGTCACTGGAAATTTTCCGTGTAACTTGATACTTGTTTCATTTATATTGTTGAATGATTTATAGGGGAAGAATATTGTTGTTGGTAGTTCGAGCGTTCTGAACTATGCAGTGTATGTTGTCACTGGTTGTCACGGAATCGTGCGCACCGTGCGCACTGCGCATCACGCATGTTGATATTCGAAAATGTCAGGGTCAGGTAGCCGTTAAAGTATATTTATGTTGCACACGAGAAAAGCGTACAATATGAAAGAACGATGAATAAAACCTCGCGTTTCTTGTGCCGCGGTTTCATTTTATGAATCGAAGCGTCGGTGTTTGACGTGTTCCGTTACGTAAGTTCGTGACAAAGTCTCGTTTAGGTTACTTTTTTAAATGGAAGAGGCGGCGAGTCCCCCGCTGAATTCACGCCTGGACAGCAATGATCGAATCATCGAGACAGATGATAAAAACACAAGTGGAACCAACGATGACATCGAGTGCGAACAGGAGATTCCGTACGGGGAATGTACACCGCAGCAGGCATCGACCAGTAGACAGATCGACAATTCTATTTTTAATACGATATCTAAAATTGTTAATCCTGCAGCAAAGGTTAGAAATCATTTTGTTTGGAATACTAGAGACTTGTTTACGTAGTACGTTAAGCTAATTCTTTAAAATATATTATATATTTTAGGTATATCCCATGTTTCTTTGTTTAACATGCATTTTCTGTAATTAACCGATTGATTTTCCTATATCGCATTTAATTATCAGGTACCAGAGATTCAGGATTTCAAAATTGTAAAACCCATAAGCCGTGGAGCATTCGGCAAAGTATTTCTTGGGTATAAGAAGTCTAACTCTGAGAAAGTATACGCAATCAAAGTGATGAAGAAAAACGAGATGATAAACAAGAACATGGCCTCTCAAGTGATAATAGAGCGGAACGCGTTGGCCTTAACTCATAGTCCGTACTGCGTACAATTATTTTACTCGTTGCAGTCAGTGAGCAGCGTCTATTTGGTAATGGAGTATATGGTGGGTGGAGATCTTAAGAGTTTGTTGGGTGTCTATGGCTATATGGAGGAATCCATGGCAGGTTTTTATATCGCAGAAATATGTTTGGCATTGGAGTATCTGCACTCTCATGGGATTGTACACAGAGATTTAAAGCCGGACAACATGCTTTTGTCTCGAGAAGGCCACGTCAAGTTGACAGACTTTGGGCTCAGTAAAATATCCTTGCACAGGGATCTCGAAATCTCTGATTTAGTGAATTGTACACCCAGTCTCTGCGCGAGAACTCCTGGACAGCTTCTGTCATTGACTTCGCACTTGTCTTTTGGTTCTGGACAGAAATCGACCAGCGATTCGAATCTCAGCGAAACGAGCACGCCAGGCGTTAACTTGCTGGCTGCCTTGCAACGGAACTGTAATAAGTTTCAATCATCACCGAACTCGGTCAACTCCTCTGTTGCGTCGGGAGATTATTCTCGACTATCTGGCGTCACCCCTTTTCAGTCAGCCGAAGATCTACAGCTTGGCGGACGCTTTGAATACAATACCAAAACTGCGAATACCGATCAAGTGCAAGACAGCAGCTCCGGGAGTTACCATACGTGCGAAGCTTCATCTATTCGCGCTGATAGTCGGTCGCACCAGGATGTGGATGACGAAGACGAGTCCACGTTAGAAGCGGAACAATCTCAGCATACATCTTTCCATACTAGTCCGTTAAGCACGTGCGCAACATCGTTTGCGAGAGGCGCGAAGAGAAAGAGGGGGGTACAACCTGGTGGGGGTACAACGGGTTTAACGTGCGAGATAAATGCCATAGACTTGGACGTGGACAAAACGCCGAAGAGGAAGAACCGGGGCTGCATATTTTCCAGGAGTCCTATCAGTTCCAACATTTCGGCATCGTTGAAACCACTGAATAACATTAGCAGCGTGAATGGAGGACAAGAAACTGGTTCAGGTGGAAGAGTCGCTTTCAGTACACCAGTGCCATCCACAAAACAGAAGGAGAGGACTGAGCAGAGATGTAATAGCACGGAAGAAGAGGAGAAAGATGAAGCGGAAACGGTAACCTTAGTCAAGACTACAAGATTTCAACTTCCGCTGCCCTCTGTTTCCACGTCGCATTCGAGCATCGATGTTCCAAGCGATACATCGGAGCAGGATCGTTCTCCTCAGAGTATATCTCCTATCAAAACACCGGCAAGTTCGAGTAACTGTTACACACCTTACAGAACACCAAAGTCTGTTAGAAGAGGTGGTCAGATCGGTGCTAATAGATCAGATGACCGTATACTTGGAACACCGGATTATTTGGCACCAGAGTTGCTCCTGAAAAAAGGTCACGGTTCGGCGGTAGATTGGTGGGCTTTGGGCGTCTGTCTCTTTGAATTTTGCACCGGTGTGCCGCCATTTAATGACGAGACACCGCAAGCAGTGTTTGCCAATATTTTAGCCAAAGACATTCCGTGGCCGGAGGACAACGAAGCTTTGTCAGCCGCAGCCACGGAGGCCATCGATACGCTTCTGACTATAGATCAACATGAGCGCCCGTCAGCCAAACAAGTGCGGACTATGAGCCTCTTTCAGGACTTTCCCTGGGACAATCCGCTGAAAACGGTCCCACCGTTTGTTCCTCAGCCCGATGACAATTATGATACATGCTACTTTCAAGGTAAGCTTGGTCAGCATAACAACAACTTATTGTTAGCTAGCCCGCTTGATGTCTAGTCGATTCATGGCATTCAAGGTAGTTACGCTAATTGTGAGACCGAACATCTAAATATCGCTCTTATTTTTAACGATACATGAAATGTAAATGTTCTTTTTAAAATATTTCAGTTTCGCGACTATTCAGACAGTATCGTTAACACGTTCGAAACATTAGAGTGAAATTACTGGAATCTGTTTTCTGTTTTCTGTTCTCAGCACGGAACATTATGCAACACTTGAATGTGAGCAACTGCGACACGTGACTCCCGCGGAAGCTAGCAACTGTCTGGTCTGTGACGGGAGTAATCACCGTTAACGCAACAATTGTTACAATGTAAAACTATTTTTTTATATAGTTGTATATGTATAATACTATAAAATATTTTGTTACGACTTACATGTTTCTGTGCGTTCGCTTATCTCTAGGGTGAAGATTCCTGACTTAATTGCTATGCTTCTTCGCTTGGTCATGATTATAGGAGCGGAGTAAAACAAGTATCATTGATAGCGCTTTATGACTGATGGAACGAAGGCTGTTAGGTTTATGCGTCTATGAAACATCTCATTATCCTATATGACGATGTATCGAGAATTGTTCGATGATGAAGAGCATGATAACGAGCGAAATACTTTATCGAGCGGGAAGGGAATTCGGTATTCCCTGCCGCGTTTTCACTTGAGGTTCTTGTGGATCCAGGGCAGGAAGTGCGTTACTCTCGTATAGACGCCTGGATATTGACCTTTACCGCATCCGATGCCCCAACTGACGACACCAACTTGCGTCCAGCGGCCGTCGTTGACCATCAATGGACCACCGCTATCACCCTGTAACAGATAATGCAAACAGGTTAGCAAAATTCAAGAGGACCCGAACAAGCGAATAACACGATACACACCGAACAGGAGTCCTTTGCAGCTCTACCTGCGCATAAGAAGCTGTCCACAATGCCACCGGGCGCTGCTGCACCATACTTAAATTTGCATTCAGTGTTTGACCAAATTGGTATCGATACTTCCTGGAGTACCGCCGGCTGTGGTCCACCTTGAAAACGCGAAGAATTGTTATTTCATCTTAACGCGAGGTTCTGCACAAAGACAAACTGTGAATACAGAGATGGTGTTGCACCCACTTTCTCTTAAAGAGCCCCAGCCGATCACCGTAGCAGTTTTCCCAGAATATAGCTGGGAACCGCTGGGAAGGCAGATCGGTCGTATCTGTTCCGAGAATTGGACGGGTTCGCTGAGAGTCAGGAGCGCGACATCATTATACAGAGTTCGTAGATTGAATCCTCTGTGTCTGACCACTCGTTTCACCCGTCGCTCGATATGTCTGATCTCGGTGTTGGTCTTAATGTTGTGATCACCGAGTCGGACCGTCAATCTTGCCACGTCCCAAGGATTCATACTGCGAACAAATTGTTGATCGATTTCTACATAAATCGTCTCGATATTTTTGAAGCATGATCCAAGTATTAGAACGATCAATCTAAACCCGTGGGCTGCTCGGTTAGATGCAATAAGAGTACCAACGAAGTTGGAAGTACCATCAAACCTGTGCACACCCGTGCTATAAATGAACCTAAACGTTCGTTCCTGAGTAAGTAACTCTGAAGATCCATTACTCGTACATTCTACGTAATCCTATTATGTGATACGGGTCGACGATCCAGAACTTTCAAAGAGAATTCTGTACGCCACGAACTGGTCAGGGACGTCTAAGCGATTGTAAACCGAATCTAAACCTCTGAAAGCGAATATTTCTCGCAGGCAGTTTTGTCATGCGGTGCGTCTTTCCGCGACTTACTTGGCAACGCAATGAGCCGCGGTGAGAATGTGTTTATCGTCGATGAGCGAGCCGCCGCAGAATTGTCTGCCGGCGTTGAAGAGCGCTGCCATCCAAGGCCACTCGCCGGGCTCGACGTTGTGGCCGCCTACGATGCGTTTCTGGTCTTGGAAACCGTTCTTCGCTCCGCATTGCGACGTGTCCAGGGCGGAAACGCTTCCCGACAATGGTTTCTCAGTGGTCGGGGATGTAGTCGGCGCACCCGGCCACCAGCCAGGTTTCTTCGTCGGCCAGGTTGTGCCGAAGCCGGGTTTTTTCGAGCTCGAAACTGGTTTCAACGTGGAGAACGTTGCTAAATCGAGGTACGGCGGATGGGTCGGTAATGGTGGCAAAGTGTGATCAGGTGGATGCGTTGGGATCGGCGGCGGCCATGAACCAGGTTGCTGCGGCCTTGGTTTTACGGTCACGTCTTCCTTGTTCTTACCATCGGTCATCTGCAAAGCGTTTACAAGAAAATAGGAACGTTTATGCGTGCGCAAGCGAGACCGGAGAGCTGCCGCGCCCCGTACCGGTTTCGGCATTTCACGCGAAAGGAACAGCGCACGATCGAGCACGGTAGTTAAAGAGAGTCGTAAAAGTTTCGTTTGCGAAATCAATAGAGCCCAGCTGTAACTTTCTACGCTGGATCTAACGTTCTCGATTCGCATCACGTATTATTTTTACGAGTTCCTGGGAACTAACCGACACTGTACGACCGATCGCGCGGTCGGCAAAGTCGACGATAATCGCCTTCGATCGTTATATTGCGTGTTATCGTATTGCGAAATGGATTCGATCGTCTACCTGCACGTCTTCGATGATCGGATCGATAGGGTCCTCGTTGCTGGCCGGAGGTGGTGTAACAACCGGATGCAGGTTCGAGCAACAGATTCCGAAATTCGTTTGACCGCTCTCCCGTACGTAGCTGCAGGTGTCGTAAACCCCGAGAACCCAGCCGTCGAGAGCAGTCAGGTCGGGGATTTTGAAGTACGGGTAGCACTCCTTGAAGCTAGTGCAACGGCCAACCTCCCCTTTTGATGTCAGACAGAACTCACGATTCGAGTCACCCTTCCATAGGATGCCACGGCCGCTTCTTGCCTCGATTCCAGCATCCAAATCATCTGCGGCTGCTCATCAAAACAATACGTTTGGTTATCAAACAATTCATTGTCAACGTCAACGTGACAACGGTCTTCGAAAAACAATCCTTTATTCGATTTTCAACTCGTGCACGTCACTTTATGCATAATAAAAATTGTCTGCGCTTGTCGCAAGAAAAGTAGAGCTACTTGGGAATTTCTTTCGTTAATGATTCTCAACTACAACTCTGTCAATCTTTCTACGGTTTTGTACAGTCACTCGATCTACGCATTTACAGCTGAAGCGAATATATTAACTATACATATAATAGTAAAAGCATTGAAATAAACTAATTAAAGTTAGAAGATTAGAATATGGGAAAAATGTCTGGTTATTTGTTTTAGTTGAGGAAGAACTAAAACTTTTCATTTTACATAAAGATGCGCAGTCTACTGATTACATTGATCGAAGATCAAATCTTGTTGGAGATCGTTTTAGTGTATTTACTATTTACTACATTGGTTTGTACACGAAGAAGGCGAAAAGGCTCTGCACTAGTGGAAGGTTAAATGTTATCTATGAGATCACTGGAAGAGGAATACTTGAATGTTCATTAAGCTTGGAGTTCCTCGGCACGATGTCCAGCAGTGAATGACACATCGTCTACCGTTGTAACGAATGCAGGTTGACCAAGCTGCCTAACGCTTTTGTACCCGCGTCACACATTTGTCAAGGGATCGTGTGTTATTGATATCGGGCCTTTTACCTTCGCTCATGTCTCCCATGGAAAGTGATTCCGATGAAAAAGTATTTTCGTTTCGTGCGGTTTCATCTGGACGTTGCGCGTCGCATCGCGTCGCGTGGTTGTCACGGTGTCGCGGTGCTTCCCATGAAATTTACATCGAACCACGTGCAAATCGTTATCTCCGAAACCGAACAGACTCGTGTGCGTTGTTCTCAGCGTCGCGAATGGTATTCCTCTCATGCTCGACGGGGACACATTCTGTTACGTCCTATTGTTGCAGAGAATTTTAATTGCAAAGGACCAAGAAAATGACCCACTTCGCAGCCATTGGCGCGAACAACCGGCGCGCCGCCGCGCCGGGTTGTCGAACGTTCATCTTCGATTCACCGGGACGGTGAAATATTATAAGAGAATTCCAGCTGGATTATTGACAGCAGGTTCGCTGACCCAGGGGTATTCACACAGATGCACACATGTGTCGCGACTCCGAAGACTTCCGTTTGCCGTCTATGGAACGCGCGAATCGCCGCTCGTATGTCAATGCTCGAGACCGTTCACACGTATACTTGAGAAAATTTCGATACCGAACAAGGCCGATCAAACAAATTGGTCTGTGCCCCGAAGATTTCAAAGGTGGTACTTGATTGGGAACAATTATTTCTTTTCATAAAGATCACAGGCCAGCTCGAATATAATCTATAGCCGTTGACCACGTACGATCAATCGAATTTGTCAATTGGCTGTATTTCAATTGAAACGATCAGCTGTTTCCGCGAGATCGGGGATCGAGGAGATCCGTAGGATTAAGCAGAGATTCTGCGGAGATAGCGGAGGAAAACGAAGCTAATTTTTTTTCCTGGATTCATCCTCGGTTGGCACGACTCACCTTCGATGATCACCGCGTTATCATCCAGTTGTCCCTGCTCGTCCAGCGAGGACTCGAAGACGACTGGTTTGCTCGCGGGATCGGCGTAGATGTGGCGAACGTCGGCGACGACGAAGAGCGCGATGAACGCCTGCACGACGAGCACCGTCACCATCCTGGGCGACGACCGGCGTCGGTCCACGTTCGATCGCGGCTAATCGTAGGGCGTAGGGGAACAACACGGCGGCGGGCTTGGAGGATCACGGTATGTTAGGGGCCGGTCGCTGTTACCAGTAGGGACCCTGGGACCGGCACTAAGTTGCTAAGCTGCTGAATAGCCGGTGCTCGAGCTTATAACGGGCTCGTTCTCCCCTCTCGGGCTCTCCGCTGTTCTTTGCCCCTAGCAGGTTTGGCACGACGAGTCACCGGGAGTCATCGGGCTCTTCTCTTGTTCTTTTAGCAGGTGCTGGGCACCTCCAGGCACAGTCCATCCATCGGTGAAGGAAAGGGTGAGTTCAGGGCTAAAATTTTCATCTGGAAGATCGTGCGATCCGATCGACGCGACGCGACGCGACGCCGCACCGCGCCGCCCCGCGCCGCCCCGCGCCGATCCGAATCACGCGATCGATTTCGTCCGATCCTCCTTCCGAAACTGTGTTGATGGGATCGAGTGTCCTTGTGAAGCGTTGCGTACGATGTTTTTACGTGAACGCTCTGATTCCCTTTTTAACCAGGCCGTGTGCACAGCGCGCAATCATTTACGGTTTTGGTCAACTGTTGCGATACGAATTTTCAAACAAAATATGGTAGGACATCAATAAGAAATTAGAGTTGTTTCACAAAAATATTTTATGCAACATGATGCTAATGTTTGGTAAGACCACCTTTTCGTTGTACACCTGATAAACGCTTTAGAAATGTTCCTTTCCACAATTCTTCTTTGCAGAATTTCGTACGAACTGAAAATATGACGAGTTTACTATTATTTATAATATTGTATGTACACTATTAACTTTTTAAATATTAATTCTCTTTCGATACCGTCCAGTTTGCCCACTTAATCGAGGTTGTCGAGGTTATAGTTTTGTCGTGGTTAACGGGAAGTGTTATCGGTAGACTGCGGATCTTGAAATGCAGGATGTAAGAATCGTATAAAAATGTCTTCTCGTCTTTAACAACTGTAATAAATTGAAAATAACATATAAATATCCTTAAATCGTCTTAATGTTTTCACTGTTTTTAATTATTTTGTCATAAATGCATAAAATCCTCAGTCTAGTTATCAGTAGACTGCGGATGTTTATGCAATTTCCAAGTTTTATAGACAAATTTTAAGTAAGTGGAATGGAATAAAATCCGGTTTTTCATGGGAACAGCCTTTGTAGATCTGAAAGAAATAAAAATCGTACTACATTCTACCGAATTATGTATATATTATAGCATTTTTTGTAAATATTCATAACCCATAAATGCATAAACATTCAGTCTAGCAGTCTACCCAGTCAGCCAGGCCTGCCTCGAGCAGAAATCGAGCACAGCCCAGCGAGCAGATGGCGGGCATTATCCTGTCCGAACGACGCGACGCTCGAAGCTGCTCGAAGCATAGGATGCTCGGGATCTGGATCTGGTTGATTCTGCCGGGTACCTCTACTGACCCAGCTGCGTGGCAATCTCCTGGCAGCATCTGCCCGGGCCCGGCAGAAGTTTCCGGGCAGATGAAGATGAAAGGCAGCTCGGTCCTGGATTCTGCCTCGCCGTAAGAGGGCAGCACGGTCGCACTAGTGTGGCGAATGCCGTTATACAGGTCAAGTCGCACTAATATTAGTGCCATCGACGCGACGACAATACCTCGCCTGTGTTAGTGCGACGCAGGCAGAATCCAGGATCGAGCTCCTTCCATCTGCCCGGCAGCTCCTGCTGGGTACTGGGTACTGGGTACTGGGTACTGGAACAGTTCACGATGAACAAACATGACAGAGGTTCTCGGAAACTTTTCTCGGCGACTAGAGATGATTGAACGATTCCTCGAAACCGGGTACAGTGTTTTTGTTCTGTACCTTGCAAATAAACAAACGTAGTACCTTTCTATCGATAATTCACCTTGGAATAATTTTTTTTACCACTGTACCGTTTATAGGAATTTGTATCGGTAAAAAAAGTTCTTTATTATTATTAAATGAATCCGGAGAGCATTCCTTATCGGAAAACCGCGTGTGGTACTGAATTTTGCAAGTGTATTTTTTTCGGTAATTTACACTCTCGAGCAGTGTCACCAGATAAGGAGAGGGAACATGAATTCTCTCTCTGCTACCAGATACATGCACGATAGAGATGAAACGCGTCACGTGATCGGACCGTGACGGTGGGGAAGGGGAAGGGGAAGGGGAAGGGGAAGGTAGAGTGGGGACACAAATCTTGATCTGCCGACTCTGCCCTTGAGGTGTTTATTCTTCGCAATCACATTCTACTATTATTGACTTGAAAATTGTTGAACAAGTTTCTTCATTTGATCTCGTATTATTGTACAAATTGTGAAAAATCGAAGCAGATTCAATCTTGTCAGTTCTTTAAGGCAATACATTTGATTGCCTTTAGTGCTCGGCACGGTTAGTGTTAGTACGCGTACAATTTCACACTGGTTCCAAGAATTCCGCGATGCAGATGAAACTTTTAGAGATGAAGAGGGTCGCGGACGTCCTTTCGATAGCGATGAACCAAGGGCTATTATCGAAGAACATTACTGGTCGCAAAAACCTTGATCGTACAACAGTCATTCTCAGTTTAGCTGAAATTAGCAAATGAAGCAAAATACCTGTAACCCATCGTGAATGAATTTTCCTTTCCGTGCAATAGTTGTATGAAATGTGTAACATGTAACATGCTAATTATGTATGAAAAGTACTGAATCCTAACAGGAAACAATAGATGCTCCGTGTACTGGGGCAAATAGCAAGTGACCGTAAGTGACCGGACGCTCGTGACGCGTCTAGAAAGTTGGGTCGTCTCGAAAAAAAGCGGACAGGCGTAAAATAAATGATAAATACGTCTAACGCAAAAAATCGCCTTAATTTACATTTACCGTTCCGCGGATCGTGTTCGGTCGATCGAGAAGAATGGTCAAACGATCCTGTAACGGGTCCACGCCGGCTATCCGGTCATCGAAAACACAGTTCTGATTTCAGCCTTTTTTCTTCTCCTCTATTTCTCTCTTTCTCTCCCGATGCTGGAGAGGAATACCGTCGTCGCGTCGGGCCGATTTGTCATTCGATCCGAAGATCCGTGTCCAATTTGCCCGGTTCGGTAACGGGTAATGACGGACCTGTTATCCGATAAGTATCAGGAATGTGTAATTTCGCTCGGGATCGAAAATGGTGGTGGTTCCGGGGGATTATACTGTGTGTGTGTGTGTGTGTGTGTGTGTGTGTGTGTGTGTGTGTGTGTGTGCCCTCCCCCCCTCTCTCTCTCTCGCTCTCTCTTTCGGTGATTATGCAAGCCGCCGCACTGGTGACGGAACCGGCTCGATTTTGATTTGTCGCAGTTCGATGCTCCGGCCAGGCTGTGAATGCCGGTTTCGAATGGCATTTGCATAGAGAGTACAATCCACGGGCTGGCCTTGAAGAGGCCGAGGGAAGGCTGCACGTAAGGGACGTCGGCCGTGAACTTACCCGGCCGTGTGATTCCCGTGCACCGTCACGAATGCCAAGCGATACGCGTGCATTTCCTTCTGGCACGATGAATGGAATTTCCTCGAACGGCTCCCCGGATCGTATACATACGAGCAGCCCGCACTGTTCCCACCTATTTGTTTCCATTTCCATCGATGTCCGTGCTCGACGATGAGCGCCACAAACTTATTGGAATTTCTCTTTGCCGAGGAAAATAATGCGTTCTTCGTAGAACCTTTTTTTGTTCGCGGTCTCCGCTGCTGTGAGAAAAGAAGGGTTTTGTTGCTTTCTGTGGCTTCGCCTGCTCTTGGCATTCTTCCGAAGAAAGACTACGCCCTCTATGGATCTATACGCAAAATAAAAGGCGTTTGCATCGACTGCACGAGGCGGGAGCTACATACTGGGTGTTTAAAAAATTATCAAGTATTTATGTGGTACATAGGACACGCTGTACCGAGTAAAAGATCGAGGAGTGAATCAATTAGCTGAGACACGGTGACTCCCATTAATATTTGGACGCTCTCAAAAAACTGATAACTTCTTTAATATTGGACTATACACGATTTCGACTTTTTTTAGAAGTTAGAGCAATTGGTCTACAGCACGCGATGCGGAATTGATGGACTGGAATTGATCGGAATTGCAGAGCGAATACTAAAAGTTGCATTTTACAACATTTTTACGTGGGCCTATATTGACAATTTAAAAAATACGTTTTGTAGATCCGTGTCAATTATATGCATTGTGAAAGTTTCATGGAAATCGGTTGATGCAGAAAAAACGACAGACGTTGAAAGACGTAAGAATCCTTAGACTTATTGCAGATAGAGGACGAAAATTGTGAAAAACTGCAATTTTTACCATCTTTAAACGTTTCAATTTCGATTTTGATGAAATTTTCAGAATATATATTTAATTGATATTGATACAGATCTACGAAAAGTGTGTTTTCGAAATTTTCCATATAAGCCCACATGAAAAAGTTGCACAATACAATTTTTAGTATTTTCTCTGCAATTCCGACAAGTTGCGATTTTTTTTCTGAAATTTTTGTCACGCTGTGTAGCAAACCAATTATTCTAATTTCTAAAAAAAAGTCCAAATCGTACGGTCCAAAATTTAAAAAGTTATCGTCTTTTTAAGAGTGTCCGAATATTAGTGGGTGCCACGCTGTATATGTATACATTTGAGTTGGAAAGTAAGTTAATAACGATCGGCGTATGCAAGCAAACGAATGCGATATATCTTTAACAATGATAATATATGTTTTACTAACATATTTCTTTATTTACTAAATCAAAAGAAAACGACAATTTAATTTTATGTTACAACCCTGTACATCGTTGACTAGGCTTCTAATGACGAATGCAGTAAGGAATATGTAGATATGTATATAATTCTTTATGTGATTGTGTTTCAGCATATGAACCATTATGTACCAGGGTACATAGCTAACACGTCCAAGTAGATTAAGGACATTGTCAGTCGTGTCTGACCATCGAATGGTGGAGTTACCACTTTTAGCTGCAGAATTATCTACGCTAAGTACTAAAATATGATGATGAACGTTTTACAAAGAAGAATATTGTTGGCTTTTTTTAATTTATAATACGCAGTCTGTTTGAATATTTCGAAATGTTTTGGGTGAAAAATAAGTCGAGGAACAGTAGGAGATTCCAAGCCTCAGGATGAGAATAAACTTTGGGTTTGATGGTTCAGTGAACCCTTAAAAGGGTGAGAGGAGTAAACACGATTTTAAACTTACTTTTTCTTTAAACTTACTTTGCTCTTTCGGCGCTCGGACTGGCAGGTTGTTAATAATCTTCATCGGAGGACCCACGTTCGCAATTAGCATCTTCAGCGAGTTTTATGGCTCGTAGCCTACGTTTCATCCGAATAACTTGAGTCGATTATTCTTTTTACAAAAATGTTGAATACGCAGGAGCCAAAATTTCTAATTGTACACTCCCTCTTACAATTCGAATTATTTCAAAGGAATAAAATGAATTCGTACAAATAAATACGCTATCTCTTATCTTACATCGTTAACAGAGCATGCCAATACAACAATTTCGAATTTTAGCGTTTATCAGAAGATGCGATAAGCGCATAGATATTATAATGATGATTGGGTGACAGGTTCATTATAGATAGGTTCATTTTATGGCATAAAGCTGATCTCTGAGGTCTTACCTTCAATTTCTATTTAGATATTCAATTTTACTTTTAAATCAAGTTTATCGCAGTGTCCATCAATGTGAATGTCAAGTGTTCTTTTTAGGTATACTATAAGTGGAAGAATATAACATATTGGCGATAGCATTGTGTGATATTTGGTCAAAATGTATAAATTGATTAACGCTATTCGTCAATAGGATACAAATTGAAAAAATTAAATTCCCACCGTAATAGAATCGAGAGAGTTGTCGAATTCATTGATAGAATACATATATTGATTAGAAAGATGCCCGCTTTGATCGACGAGTTTACCAGCACGAGTAGAAGAACATTTGTCCAACGTTAATGTTAAAAATCGGATATTTCATATGAATCCAATAGGAATAGAATGAATTGTGTTTACATATTCCTGTAAATGTCTTCTTGAAATATAACATACGCCATTCTACTAAACACCCGTTCAATTATATTTCGTATGTTTATACGAAGGAATCGCTTCCTCGCACTACTGTTTTCTAAACTTAGAAGACGAGATTCGAGGGAGCCCGTACAAGCTCTCGAACAGCCAATAAAGAAATCGTTCCACGAGTGGCCAAACCGGACCGTTTAAAAAATACCGAGGTTCTTTCGGACTGTTGATACCGCGTTTCGCAGAAGATCCCGAGGGTTCATCGCCTGCCCTTCGGTTTCGGTGGCGGAACACCTCTATAGCGCCGGTCATTTCACGACTAACCACTATCTTCACGCTTAATTGCGAACCAATGTTAGCCGGGAAAGTTGAGGTAGCCTTCATCATGACTCCGGGACGCTCGGAATTCCATTTCGGACCGCGTACTTTTTTTCCTTCTGCCGCTGCGCCGCGCCGTGCCGCGCCGCGTAGTCGTCATTAAGCTTCGCTGGACTACCGACTCGTTCTAATTCGGAACTGCTTAATTCCTCGTCCCGAGCTCGTTTTAAATACACACGAGAAGATTTATGGCTGACGAGACATACATGCGCGAGCGAACCATCGAACCAGGTTTCTTCTGCTGCTTCTTCTTCTTCTTCGTCTTCGTCTTCCTCCCGGGTTCTGAATCTGTAATCCTTCTTTCAGTTGCCGAATGTTTGCACAAGACCGAGTAAGTTCGACGACCGGGTCCCCGGTCTTCCCGATGGAACGATTTCCTTTGGGGTCCCAGCCCAGCCACGTTCTTATTGCAAAATTTGTCCCACGATTTTGCGATTGGCGTGACCGTTCGATCAACGCTGTGCCCCACCTCGGAAACCGGTTGCGTCGGGGTTGCCTTTTATTATGTGCTCTTAAACAGTACCAAAGTACTCGGACTCTGAAAGAAACTGCATCCTACAACCGCTACCCAAGGAGCCAAGGAGAAGCTGTCAAGGAAAAGGTTGCGGGATATCTCGGTCCAGCGAAGATTAAATTTAGGGATGCAGTAACGTAGGCGAAATCACCGGGCGAAGATGCCGGCCTTCGATATTCGGTGTATGTACTAAAGTTGTGGAAGAAGTTTCAGCAAACACTTGGATGGCGCGGCGCGGCGCACCATGGACCACAAACAGATGGAATTAATTAAAAAATTTTCATGTCACGAAATAGATTAAGACTGGATATTTTCGTAAGCTAATATTTCATCGAGATATGCCCGAAAACGCCACATAACCACGTCTGATCTAGTTTGTTAAATAAATACGGTAAAGTCTTGATCTAACGATAAGCCGGATCCTCGGGTCCGTGCTTCGATATAGATTGTGTAGGGTTATTTATTGAGACCTTACCGACCGCGCTAAACGTAGGACATTTTTTTATGCACAAAACAATATGTTAAAAAATAATACAGTTTTTAGTTTTTGTTTCATTTTCAATTTCAAAAATTTTCCAACAATTTTGAATTTCATCCACTCAATTTTGCTATAAATGCATCAAGAGATATCCGCAGTCTAAAATTATATTGTTATGAGTTTTTTCAGCAGTTTTCAGTACTTTTTCTAGAATTCCGGGATAGTTTGACATTCAACCGGGATTCTGGACAGCAACTAGAATTTTGAGAAAATCCCGGCCAATCGGGGACAGTTGGCAACCCTATAGGAAATTCTCGGGCAACGTGATACGTAGAAATCCCCACTGAATTAATGGGAAGGACAAAAATGTAGATTGTTACAAGAAAGAGATTACAATCGATCTTAAGCAACGGATACTTGGAACGTCCGGAGGAGCCAGTTTTACGCCGTGGCCGTGGTTCCCAAAGACGATCGATAATGTTCGCCTTCTTGTAATCAAGCGCAGAGATCGTGTTGTCCGGTCTAATCGAAGATATTGTATGCACGGAGTACTACAAGGATGGCGCGTGAATACACGACCTTGTAGGGGGCCACTGGCCCTGAGCTGAGTTATCCGTAAATACACGCTACGCCTTCGACCGGCTACGTGAGTTCCTTAATGGTCAATAACTCGCCAAGGGTTGTTCTTATGTAACTATTACTATGATTACACGCGTAATTCTCTCGGTGAATCGGCCTCCCTCAAAAATCATTAAACATCTCGCGACGATCCATCACGCGAAAATGACACGGATGCTCTGTACTAGCAGCATATCTACCTTACACTATTTCGGGACAGTTTTGAAAATAGGGGGAAAATCGTTCCAGTAGTAATCGTTCCATTATTCTTACACTATTATCTATTATATATATTCTTTATATGACGACATGAAGCTGTATAAGGTGGACCAACTACTTTAACCATCTTCAATATTTCCGCTATTTATATGAAAACCAAAATGATGAATTCATCAGTAATAACTGTGGCAAGAGTTTGATACCAAGAGCGTTAAGTTTTTACATACCAGACTGAATTATACTGTTTTATATTTTACCCAACTAATTTCTTCATAATTGTCTAGTTATAAGATTCTTATCCTAGTCCAATATAAAAAATATCGAATATTATATTGTGTGATAGTGAATTACGACTGTAGCAGGAGGTAAATGTATAAAAGTATCTTTTAGTGAAAACAGGTAAATGTGCTAACAAAATCTAGTTTTAATCGATAGGGAAATATTTACTCGGAAACAGAACATGGCATTCGCACTCGAGACGCTCGAGACGCTCGAGACGCTCGAGACGCTCGAGATAAAAGTGACTGATACATTGCCCGAAGACACATGAACTATTATTTATTTAACAAATGAAATCAGGTATGGGTATGTGTCCTTTTCAGTCTATCTAGAATCTAGATTGAGTATTAGCTCAGGAAAAGTGCTGGTTTTAACCTATCCCATGACACGAACATTTTTTAATTAATTCCACTTATTTTATAGAAACCGTGCGTCGATCGTTGATCTGTTTGAAGTTTGAACTGTCTTATTTCGTCTTTCTTTCGAGCCACGTACGAACGGAATTCTTTTATTGGATTCTCGACCAACAGGTTTCCTTCCGATACTCGCCGTCGCGTCGGTATCCTTTCGTCTCCGTCGACAGAAATCGGTCGGGATTATTTATAAAGATCGCCTTATTATTACAATTGCATGCTGCGGATCGAGTTTTAAATAGTTTCGAATGCTAATAAAACTCGTGGGGCGCGGCTTCGGCCGTGTTAGAGTTGTACAAGTTTGGATAAGTATTCCTCCGACTCGCAGGATTCGATAGAGATGATTTTGTAATAGCAGGCCTTGTTGGGCTTTGGTATTTAAGAAAGTCTTTAAGAGGCCATGAGGGATCTTGAAGATTTTCACGTCCTCCAGGATAACGAGACTCTTGAAAATTCCAAGGACTTTAAGGATTTTCAGGGTGATCCCAAAGATCAGCGGGTTCTTAACAATTTCTCAAACTCCAAGATCTATAATCTATAGGATCTATACGATGCTGGAAGTTCCAGTTCCAGTGATCCCAATAACAGCAGAGGTCATAGAGATAGCGGAATCGAAGGTATAAGAAATTCAAAGGATTTCAGGGATCTATAGGATGCTGGAAGTTACAGTGATCCCAATGATAGCAGAGATCATGGACGGGCTCGAAGATATAAGAAATTCAAAGGATATCAGGGATTCAACGATCACGTACCAAGGATTTCAAGGAGTGTGAAGGCACAAGGCATTAAAATGAATACGAAAACGTTGGTGTTTTGAAAAATCAATGAAATTGCAGTAATTCGATGGATCCTCCTCTCAGGAGGAACTTTGAGGATCCAGAGACTGCAGAGAGTTTCTACAACTGCGGACTCTGTCTTACGAAGTGACTGCTTCCCTCCGACAGCAATAGCAATAACAACACCGTGAGTTATAAAACGTACTAATATAATATTTATTGTTTGCAATAAACAGCGTAATATAATATCACCTCTGGCACAATCTCACGATGGCAAGACAACGCGAAAACGGTACATATATTCGGTATTCTCACATCACTTATCTGTTTTCCGCAACATCTACTCGGGCTTCATGGCTTCTCTAACAAAACGGCGCGACGTGCGCCGTGTTCTGGACCCGCGGGGTTTAGGTCTGTTTGCACAGCGTACCTCCGCTAGCATACGGACACGAGACATTTCCAGCGAAATGTGAAAGCGAGGAAGCCCGCGGGCTACGTTCCGCTTCGTCGTTCACGTTTAAGTACGATATCGGCGACGGTCGTGGTACGATCGTGAGAAGATCCTATCGGTTCCGCGATTCGCGAACTCTTAGCGACGTATCCCTCGACACCACGTGAGGAGGTACAACGTCGAATAAACTAATTAAACGAAAGAGAAAGAACACGGGCAAACGGCGTCTCCTTTTCTCTCTCGTTCGCTACCCGCTACCGTCGAGAGTTCGTTGTTCACCGGTGTCATCGCGCGGCCGAGGTCTTCTCCTGATCCTAACGCGGCCGTCCTCCATAATGTATCATTAATTAATAATATTAATAAACGTAAGGATAATAAGGGCTCAAATACGATAGCAATAAAAATTGTTCGCGAGCCGAACGCGAGCTCTCTGCGCGTTCCTATGGCGGCTGACGAATATTTGGGCGTTTTAGGGTTGGGTGAGGTGGGGTCAGGTCAGGGCTATTAATTACGGAAAAATATGTCATGGAGCAACGCTAACAATCTTCGTAAACTTTCATCAACTCCTCCGTCGATTCTCTCTCTCTCTCTCTCTCTCTCTCTCTCTCTCTCTCTCTCTCTCTCTGGAATACGCGTTCTATTTTCCATTCACTCTATCATTCTTTCTTCTTTGCTTGATCCCTCGATTACTCTCGCATTCTCGCACCACGAAGACACGCATCCCTTGTATAAAAATAATAATAATATTAATAATAGTAATAATAGTTATATATACGTAATTACGTAGCTCTAATCAATAGAATCAATAATATTAATAATATCAAACTATATGCTGTCTTGCAATAGATGTAACAAAATATAGTACTCATGTCGTAATAATATGCATTTTACAAGCGTATTTTGATCCTTGCTTTGATATCAGTGTATTCGCGACGCGACGTGTTCGCGTGTATGTATACATAACATATAGATCCATATATTTCTACTTATACATATAACCATGTGCGTGTGGAAGGTAAAACGAGTGTCGTGATCGTGATGTTTCTCTAGTCTGGTCCTGGATGCGATGTAACTACCGTACTTTTTGATCGATGATAGCGGATGGTTCGTGTGTGTACGTGCATGTGTACGCGTGTATGTGTGCGTGCGGGGATACGTGAACGTAACCTTTGAGAAAATTACGCGACGAAAGTGTCGATTGGTTCGCTTCCCCCAGTGGCATGTTAATCCTGGCTTCGCTTTGCGAGAGAAACAAAACAATATGATCGCAGGCTCTCATTTGTCCAGCTCGGCCGTTCGTTTTCGGCGACCACCGACGATTTTGCGCGACGCGACGTTGAGATTCGGTTTCCGTCGTAATCGAGATGAACCCCCGGGGGTCTCGCGTTGCTCGCTTCAACAACTTGGATCCTCTGGAACTCGCTAAACAACAACCGTCTACGACAAGACGAATAAAAATCTTTCCATCGAGTTCAAACATAAAATTGGCCATGCTTTAATATTTTCAAGAATCATTGGCGTACATAAAAACTTGAAAAATTCGATACCGCGCGCGACAGCAAAGAGCTTCGTCACCCAAAGGATCCAAGTCTTCGAAGTTTATCTCCATATATGTACAAGATAAAAATTCGAAATTTATAATTTAGAAGAATACGCTCGCTAAGGCTTCAGCTCTCGATGTGATTTAACAAGAAAAGACAATTATATTTTAGCGGAAGCACTTACCCGGAATGGGTTTGTCGTTCAAGGTCGACTACGGGTACCAATATGGCGTAGCTACCTAAACCTAAACATAGGCCCCCACGCTGCGTTTCGCGTTCGTCTGGTCGTCGGAACGACTACTATCGTACTTTCATCGTCCGTTCGTGATAATTACGTATCTGAGAGTAATACTTGGTGTCTTTGTATAATATCAAAGGATCCTGGGACGCGCAGGACGTGGAATGATAGCGAAATACTCTACGTGGAGAGTGTGCAGTGTCCTCGTTGGCGGGACAAATCAAACCGGAGACTCGAGTGAGTTCGAAATGGCGATTCCTGACACCCCGCGGACGAATCCGAAATGGTTTTTTGGAGTTTGACTCCTGAAATCCTGAGGACGAGTATGACACTGTGTGATTCTATCTGGTATACCTATAACGCGTGTGTACGTGTCTCTGCGTGTACGGGTATATGTGTGTGCATGCATTTACGTGTGCATGTGTTTACGTGTACACGTGTGCGAGCGTTAACACTACGAATAATGCTCGATGGCACCGGTCTATCTTGTAATGGCGGCAGAAAATTCGAGAGAACGCAAAAAAACAGTTCTGCGCGCGAGTCTCGGTACAAAATAAAAACGCTTCCTCCCATGCTGAACGCGTAAACAAGAATTTAAACTCTATAGCGACGATACAATAATAATAGAGCGGCGATCTCTTCATATACAATCTTATACGTCATACGTATACTTAACGCGTAACGGAGTACAGAGGAGGGGTCAGGGGCAGGGGCCAGGTGGAGGATTCCTTAAATCAATTTTGATTGATTTACAATATAGCCATCGCGTGTCAACGACGACGCCGACTCTCTCTCTCTCTCTCTCTTTCTTTCTCTCTCTGTGTCTGTCTAAACTAACAACCATCGATATAAATTGTTCACAAGTGAAAACAAACAATATAGAACATAACGAGTCGCCTCGGCTGGAGCAACATAAGCCCCCGCCTTTGTGAAAGCTACGATACACAGACGTCGCGCGAACGCGCGAGCCTCGTTATAAAATTTACAAATTTCACGTCCGATATTCTCGGGAACAATAATAACAAACAATCTAGCAGCGAGGTCGGGCTCCCGCGTTCGCGGACTCTGAACGGGTACAGCTCCGGGCGACAACTATCAACTAACGATCATCTGACTTCGTAAATCGCAACGTCAGTCCCTTCGGCGGGCCCTGGGAAGATCAACCTAGCCCGTCTTCTTCTTCTTTATTTTTAGTCTTCTTCTTCTTCTTCTTCTTCTTCTTCTTCTTCTTCTTCTTCTTCTTCTTCTTCTACTTCCTTTTCAGTAGTACAGCGTTCCTCTTCGTCCTCATACGTCCTCTTCGCGTTACTCCTCGACCTTTCGCAACCGACTCGATCCGGAAATCGAGCACTGGCAGCGACCAAATCTCTTGATCCAGGTCCCTGAAAAGCTCTCTGTTCACATTGCACCGTGTCGACGATCCTTCGAACCGCGATCGCCGACTGCTGCCGCTCTCTTTCTGTCCTCAGACTTATTTACACCGAGTCACATGCGAGCAGAAGCCTGCGATCGCATGTCCTCCCCCGCGTTTCTTTCACGTGTTGCCGGTGTCGTGAACGTGCGCGTGGCCATGCGCCGAATTCGTTAGAGGTGAATGAGCTATGTGAGCCGGAGACGAGGGTAGCTCGATCAGGGTGACGTCGTAGCCAGGAGCTGTCGGCGGTTCGCCAGGATCGCCAGGATCACCCGGCGACCCGGGATTCGGGTTGCGCTCGTTGTTCGGGTCCGGGTTCACTCGGGAATGGCTCACCTCCAGCAGGAACAGGTCCTCATCCACGTAATATCGGATCATGTCGTCGTCAATTTTCGCTGTAATTCTGAAACACGTGGGACATCCTGGTTAGCCAGTTGTTTTTCGCTTAATCCTGGGTTTCAGGCTGTTGCTACCCTGTTGAAAGGTTTTTTGGGGGGCCGAGTTCGACGGTAACAGCCGGCTCGCACCAGCGATCTCTAATCGAACTTTCTTGACGGCTCTGGCCACTGGTCTCTAGTACAGGCCGGAGCATGTGACATGACAACACGGCATGCAGACGGAACATCAGTCCGATCAGGCTACTCGAAGCTAACGACTTCGAATCACTTCAAATCGGACTGAGAGAGCGTTGCCAAATTTACCATGTTTCGGCCTGTACCAGAGACGACCGTGCTCTGACACTCGAGCCGTTCGTAGACCAAATCGATTAACCATCTTTCGAGTTCAATTACATTTTTCTGCCGAGACACGTGATCGCCGATCAATGGATAGACTTAATAAATACCACCGAATAATAAACATTGAATAAACTTTCAAAAATGGATACACGCTGTTTCATCGATTTTCTCCAGTTCTTCTCCAGTTCTTCTATCGCGAAGTAAATCGATTTGGCAAGTGAGTGGCTGCATTGGTGGCACTCCTCGATTGTTTCTGCGAGCGTGTTTAGAGGAATCGCTGGTGCGAAGTCGGCGTAAAGGTGGGATCTCCTAAGCGCGTTTCAAGTTTGAACGCAGCGTTACGCGATCCACACTCCATTCGTTGTAACTGCAACCTCGCGCGCCCAGACGCGCTTTGGAGATCCCACGTTAACAGAGAGCTCGAGAATAACATTAGTCTGTCGTGTGTGGTTTCCGTGTCGAGGAACAAGGACTGTGGATGTGTTCCAAGCAGAGTTAACCGTGAGTCTCGATAGGTCGACAGACTTGAAAGAGGTTCTTCTTCAGAGTTGGAGTGTGAAGGGAGGAGGAGTTGTGTTACTTGTGTTATTCGATAATAGTATTTGTGATCTAGGGAGCTGTGAAGTATGTACATTAGTCCTTCGAAAAGAACAGGTTTCACGATTCATGAGAGTGGAGGTCCTGAAGGAATCGTCCACTGTCATTGATCATTACAAAATGAATTTACGGTGTGCGTGTAAAAATTATATAGGGTGAGATATATATATATATATATATATATATATATATCAGTTTGTACGCAGCTTGAGAAGGTCGAGGAACGTATGTAGTGAATTCTGGAGCTTCCGAAAAATTTATGGCAGATAATATCATTCGTTTATTGGGCTGTAACCTGCAGCAGTTCAATGTTAGCTTCCTCTAAGTGGACCGAAGGTATTCTATTGAAAGGTGAACAAAAACTGTGGATTAATAAAAACGTCTTATAATAACAAAGGAAAGCACTCATTTAAAATGGGGTACGTATGATTGCAAACATTTCTTACGAATCGGTCGAGGTTCTTCTTAAATATCAAAGTCAGTTGCCTCTACACGAACAAAGATAATTAATTTCAAACTGTCGAGCATGGTGTCACAGGTTACAGCCAAATAAATCCTAAACTTCAGTCAAAGTCACCAAAATTAGAACATCCTTGGTATCAGACTGACTCGCGGGGCCGGGCCGCGACAAAATGGCGGCACAAATCTGTCGACTCTATCGTGTCGGCGTACGTATAGTGAACACTATCGAATCGGTATCTAGATCTCTATCCGGTCTAATACAAGAAAGTGAAAACACAAAGAGCAAAACAAACAACGAAACACGCGTACGATCCACAGGTGAACTGGATGCGTGATGCGTCCGAGAGGAAGTATGACGAGAGAATGTGTTACGTGCAGGAAAGTGCAAGCGGGTCGCGGGTCGCGGGTCGTGCAACAGGAACGAGGCATGCAGTCGAATGAATGTTCGCGCGAGTAGAATGTCTCCGTGCGTTCCATTTTGTGTTCCATGCGAACGATTTTTGTTAGCGATTAGTGGGATCGCGAAGTTAACGAATCGTCCGGGAGACATTCCGCTCGTGACCGAGTGAGAAAGAGAAGAGATAGTAGAATAGATTAGTCGATTAATAACAAGACGATTCCGGACCGAACGTGTGTGCCCATGATGGAAAATGCCGGACTGTCGAGGGACGGATTAGGGGTGTGGTAGTAGTGACGATAGATCGGCGACACCAGGTGGAAACGAGTGATTAGAGGAGTCGAAAGAGTCTCGGTCTCGGTGAAAAGAGAAAGAGGCGTGTGCGGTTCGCAGAGCGAGAGAGGGACAGACTACCAAACTAGCCAGAGAGAAGTCAGGCAATGTCACCGTTATGGCATGCACTACGTGGGCGGTGCATGCAAGTAAAGATGACACTCTACTAAACTTACCCCTTTGTGTTTTTGCGATAGAGGTTATTAATACTCGAGGATGCAATTTTGTACTTTGACTCAATCTGTAAAATAGAAAAAAGTAGAACATTAGAATTTTGACAGTGGTTGCGGACCATCGGTTTTGGGGAGAGGTCTGCTCGGTGCCCGGGACGGTGCCCGGGACGGTGCCGGTTACGCGCGTCACAGTCAGAGAGATCGGAGAAAGGGGGGGCGTTGGGCGGCGGGGGGGGTGGGGGGGATTGGGAATGAGACTCGACAACACAACATAAAACGAAAACGAAACGTTCGATGGAAACAGACAAACGAACAAAAAAAAAACAAACAAAAGTAAACGCTTAAGAAAAATTCGAAGATCAAGTTGGAGGGGATGAAGTAGCATGAGAGATACTGTCAGACAAGAGAAACAGAAAGAAGGAGCGCGGTGAAAAATGAGAATCGTTCTCCGTTTCGTTCCACCTTTTTCTTCTGGGCACTGGATCCGTGAGAAACTGCGATCCTTCGACGCTTGTGGCGTTTGCGACGCATCTCTATCGTCGAAACTCATCGATCGTTGCCTCGCACACAGTAATACACAGACATTATGGGTGTCGAGGGGGTTGTTGTTGGGCGGGTGGATGTTAATCGATCGCGCGCGAGGCCGGAGCCGCCGCGCGTTGGATCTCGTATTAATTGCGAGAGGATTTTTGGTGGTGTGATGCATGCGCGTTAATATTAATAAACCAGCATTTATGGAACGGTGCAAACAAGTATATTGATTAATGGGTAGTTGGTGGCTGTGTCCCTCGCATGCATGGCTAATACTTGAAAATGGCCGTGAAAGGGCTGGTGGAGTCCGTGTTACTCTCGCGCATCACTCATTAGTCATATCGGCCACGGTATTCGCTCGCGTCGAATCGGGGCGTATATGTACACCGACCGGCGCGGCGCGGCGCGGCGCGGCGAAGAAACGTGATTAATTGTCCGCGTTGAGATAATTGCGAGTTAACGTCGTGCTGTGCGTCGACGCGGGATCGCATGTTTCGCTTTCTAGCGAGGACTTGTTGCTGTTGATAGTTTCCGTTGATGTTGCTGCTGCCGTCGCCTTTGCTGTTGTCGGACACGCAGGTTTCGAAACGCGCCTCCGGTATAAATAGGCGACCGACGCGACGGCCGAATACACGCGCTTTCAAACCCACCCGAGCTTGACCGCTTACGCAACGCGAAATATGGCAACTCTTTTGCCGGTGGAGCGGCGTATCGACGCTCGGAAACGGAGCTTTCCGGGAATACCGTTCGCCATCGAGGGCTGCGAAAACTACTCCCCCGTCGAGGAACTGAACAACTCCTCGTTTCAACAAACTACTCTCCACATTCCGAATACAGTAGAGCCTCGCTCGTTGCGCGAAACGTTGCTCGGAATTTACGCAGCCACCATAATCACCACCGCGCGAGTCCCAGAACTTTGTACAACTCGTGTTGGGAATTCGCTAGTATGCAACGAACGAAGATTCCGCGTAATAACGGAGATTGCGACGAGCGAGGTTTTACTGTACTGGAAGACATTTAAGAAACCTTCCGGGATCTGTTCTTCTATCCTCGATTGCGACCTGTCGTTCGTTCCGTTTGGTGCGGCGCGATAGTGGCTTAATCCGCGGTTCGGTAGTGGCGATACCGATTCTCAGTCGAATTGGAAGGATCTTCTACCGTGTCCTCTTACGTGCGCTAAACTTATAAATGCGAAGGACTTTCGATCGAGACAGGTGATACAAGTAGCGTTTCCTCTCAACAGTCTACGAATTAATACTCACCGATTGAATCACTTCAGAGAATTTTAACCTTCTATAACGCTGGGGGACTTTCGATTCACGTTTACAGTTATGCGACTTAATAAGACATTTTAAAGAATTTATTTATTACAACTTTGCAGTTCCTTCAACTTGAATCATATCACATGTATTCCGAACCCCTTTTATACAGATTTCGTTCAGGCTTGAAATAACTGGTTTACAGAGGGACCTTTGGACTTGTAAATCGAAGGTGAATCGAAATCAATTTTATTCACGTTTCTCAAAATGCTAGTTCAAATATGTCTATACGTTGATAAAACTAAATTGTTCAAAATTCGTGCTAATTAAGAAGCTAAGCTGTCTTTTCAAGTATATATTTTTAATTTATTTCCTAAGCCCCCTTCAGGGACGACGATGGACGGTCAGTTTGCTACCGTACGATCGATATCATACGATGTTACAATAATTTATCGACGATTTAGACTCCTCTAGAGACAGTTCTCTAGCTTCCTCAAAATCCTAGAGAGCGAAGAATGATGCATGAAAACACTAATAATCCGGCATCTAATAATCCGGCTCTTAGACATCGTCCCTGAAGGGTTAGAACGATAGAGAAGAAAATTGCAAAGAAACGCAAAGGGTAGCAGGAGGAACACTCAACATCCTCTAAGACCTCGAGTCTTCCTTCCAATCCGATTGCAACCGGTTCGCCGCCAGCTAGCAGCTAGCACGCGTTCGCGAATGTGTGTGCCAGGTGTGGAGCTCTAGAAAAAGAAATCCGAAGTGTCTCTTACAGCGTTCAAAAGTCCCTGGACGGTGGGCGGCGTGACGTGCAGAGGTGTGTAGACGTCCTCGGACTCCTGGCGAACGTATAGCATCACTCTCTCCTCGGCGTCGGCCGGTCTCAGATGAGGCGGCTGTTGTTGAAGGTGCAATCGGTTCCCGACACCAGAGACCACGGTGCCCGTTAGACCCGTTTGCTGCACACCCTGCAGCACCGAGCCCTGCAGCTCTTGGACCTGCATCAGCAACGAGTCCTTCTTGTCGTGCAGGCTAGTCAGATTGTCGGGCGGGAAGTGGTTGTGGAACTTGAGGGCTGGCAGGCTCGGTCTGCCGCAGGCAGGGTAAGGGCTGCTGCCCCCGGCCTTCAATCCTCCGCCCTCGCCGTTACTCAGGGACGATGTGTCTGTGTCGCCACCGCCTCCGCCGCCACCTCCGTAGAAGCCCGACAACTCCATCGTCGAAAACTGTCGTGGAACAAGAAACAGAACATTTGTTCACCAGTTTTGCTACTTGAACGGAACAAGCAAGATGAGAACTACAGATTCGAAAGCGTTTCGAAAGAAGACACACGAAAAACATACCTCCAACAATCTTTCCAGTGATTCACTGGGTGGTGTATTCAAAGGCAGTACCGCGACCAAGACATCGCAATGGGAAACCCGTTGTTTTGGCTACGTTCAAGTGTTAGCAAAGAGCAAATAACCTGTGTGCGCGCGTGTACACAGTACACAGTACACAGTACACAGTACACATGCTCTCTTTTCGTTGGACTTTCCAGTTTACAAGTACAGGATGTATAAAAAGTAATTGTCATCCGTTCTAGGGGCGAATCTACACATTTCGATCGGTGGACATTTGTAAGAGAAACTTGCCGCAAAATTGTTTATAACCAAGAAAATTGTTGGCAAAGTTGTTTTTTTACACCAACACCTTCCATTCATCCAATTCAGTGGTCATCGATGTCAATAGAGTTGCCAGAAAAAGTCTGTCCTTGCCTCTCTATCATCGGATTCCCCTCCAGCGACTTTCCGCACGAGGAGAATATGCCGACAGTGGTTGGCTAGCAGATCGTAGCAGATACTAGCAGCGCGCAGCGATAGTGGGGACAATGCGATGTCACGTAGTCTCCTGCAGAGAGTCGCTAGAGGAGAATCGAGCTACATTTAGTGATAGGGGGAGGGACATTTATCGTCTGGTAACTCTGGTTGCCATCACATCAGTCTCTTCGTCGACACTTGAGTGTAATTGAAAAAACGCGTTCCCGCTGTAATGTTATGGTAGGGGCACTGCCTTTACATACATACTATTACATATCCAGTGCATCACTTCACACGTTCACGCGTATGAAATAGAAATCTGCGACCCGTAAACAGTTATGCACTATTGTAGTTGAACGATTGGAAAGGATGACTGTCGGTTACGATTGGTTACGATTGGTTACGATTGTCGGTGTACTTCGGTACTTCCTTCGAGACGCTATGTTGCAGAAGTTCAAGCTACAAAAAGTTCACTTGCTCTTGAAGATCAGAGAATTTTTATTCGGGTATTATTGTATTGATTGTTTGAGTTGCGGATAGTGGAGAGTTTTGGCGGTGTTGAGAGCAGAGGATTGTACTATCGAGGAGACTACAGAGACTTTCTTGGTTAGTTTCATCGAGAAGTTAAACTGGATGAGTTTAAACTGGATGAGCCTTTCATAAATCCAGAGTGGCCGGATTAAAACTTGTGTCCCCACTCTGTCTACCCTTTCTACAACGTTTCATCTTTGTCGTGCATGCGTAAATTCTCCTCATCTCGCGACTCTGTATAAACCCTTCTTTCTGTTCACGGTTATTTTCAGGTGTATTTGAAATATTACCGGACGCGAGCGTCCGTCAATGTGTTAATGTAGTGTAATGTTCAATCAACTTGCCTTTGTTTCCTTCTAAGAGAGTATGCATTAGGTTGCTTTTTGAGGTGTGTTTGCGTGATATTCGTAAGTTCGTAAATGATCTTCAAGTGCCAGCTTTTCGTGAATTGGAAACTACGTGGATCGAAACAACGTCTTGTAATCCATTAGTTTCCCACGAATCTAACAGAGCGTTCCGCGCTTGGTCTCGATCGAATCAGAAGTCTCTCTATTCGTACCTTGTCGATGGTGTGCTCAGCGGGCGGCGAAAATAGGACAGGTGGTTTGTGGAGATCCACCATCGAGTAGAATTCGCTGCGTTCCGTGACGGAATGGTACAACTCGTCAAGCTTTTTCCTGCCAGTCGCCGTCATCTTTCTCTTCGCTGCTCTCCTCTCTTCGTCACGGGTCTTTCTTTCGGCGCCCTGTTAAACATCCATCAATTATATTTCCTGCCATCGCCATTCTCCCACTGAAATAACTCGACGATCGCAGCACGAAATACGAGAAAATGTTCCATTAGAAATCCGTGGACGGGACAAGCGATGCGACGCAAAGATACGGAAGACTACGTGCCTCTAACGGCATTATTCGACTGGCACGTGTGATTTAAAGCAGTGGGCATATTAAAACGATTCAAGGACATCAGAGTCGTATCATTTTCAGCTTAACAAGATAATTGAAAGAAGAAATAAATTTTTATTTCGCTCCTGTGTCTCGCAAACGACGCAAACATTTTTTATTTCGCATGAAGATACGCGGACCAGTCATTAGAAAAGGCCTTAAAATCCATAAAATAAAACGAAATTTAACGCTCGCTAAGCGTCGCGTTAGTTACGAATGAATGAGAAATAACAACCTTACATTGAAAATCAAACATTTTTAAGATCACGAAAAGAGAAAAATGTTGGTACAGCAGAATTATTGAAAACGCTATTAACTATTAATAGGCTTCCGGTAGATAAACGGTTAACGTTTTAACGGTCGCACATTTTTTTTCCATTTGCACGGTCGTTCGTAGTGTACTCAATAAGTAGTAACAATTGATACGAATTAGCTCGAAAATATCGAATCTGCGATCTGGAATAATGTTTATAGGCCGTCCAAAGGTAGCAAAGAGAAAGAAGAAAGAAGAAAGAAAAGAAGTGACGGCAGCGTGACGTTGGCCATTAACAGTCTACCAACGAAATCACAAATCACAAATAGCTGACATTGGCTGCGAACGTGCTAATTATTCTACAGGGATGTAAATGAAACTTTTGCGGTCCAGTGCAATGTCGCCAGATCAGGGGAATTGGCTCGAATTGAGGGGAATACGGTGTGGTGTCACCTCCTCTCTGCCAGTACCGGATTAGTCATGCGACATTGTGGCGAACCGCGTCACGTGCTCGTACCGTAGCGGAAGCGTGGGAGAAAGAATACCGTCGTACAAGGGAAAGAGTAGAGTGGAGGGGATACAAGTGTTAATCTGGCGACACTGGTCCAGCAGGACAAACGCTAACGAAACGGTAGAAGCGTTAATTACCTTATCGCAGAAGACTTTGATCTGGCAATAGCCGCGATGCGATGGCGGCGTGTACGAATGAGTGTGTGGGGGCGGTTCTTCGTACGTGTCCACCTGGATGTGCAAGGGCAAGCCCTTCACTCCCTTCTGGCTGGAGAAATCGGTGCTGAGACACTGTACCGCAACATTGATCTGTAAAGAAGACGCGTTTACCGGGATGAAACAATCGCGAAACAATCTTTTCTCCGGTTAATAACGATCGCACGAATAAGCAAAGCAGGCTCCCATTAAAGCCTCCGACAGATCGTTCTATGCAAATGGAATCTCTGTAATGAACGGATAAACGACTCTCATACCTTCGCCGTGGATTCGAGTGGGTTCCAATAAACGGCAATCGCATTGTGCGCGACTTCCTCTATGCAGCCCACCAGTCCCACGCTGTTCTTCGTGTCTGTAATGGTACAGATTATTGTTAAACTTGCAAATCACTCCCCGCGCGGAGCGACGACAAAAGTTATCATCTTCGCTCTCTCGCTCTGGCCTTTTTCGTCTTTCTTCAATTTATTTCAGTGATCGCTACAGTTTCATATCTTTCTTTGGATAGTAAAGTTTTGAAATTTTTCTTTCAAGTGAAGTGTTTCAACTATGCTTATACGTTCAGTCTAACAACTAAAATTTTATTCGTAATTTTCTCCAATTCTCGTTCCACACCTTGACACGTTACCGACAGCGGTGATTATTGCATAATTGAGAAAAATCTATGGTTCACGGCTAAACGCTTTTTAATCGAACCTTCCACAGTGACAGTAATTTTCATTGCGAACTAACAAGTCACCCTCGATAAAAGAAAAGAAACTTTCTATTGCTCTATGCTTTCTTTTGGTACAGCACAATTATTGAAAATCCCATTATGTAATACGCTTTCGATAGGTAGAGTGTTAAGATTAAACCTATCATAACTGAACGGTTATGATAGGCTGAATACGGTTGTCTAAAAAATGTTGTACTTCTTTGAAAGAGATGATTCATGACTCAAAGGACGTGTCAGGAGTCGCCCCTTCCAAGGAAATATAACATTTTTCGGATACCCTGTTTGTAGAGGGTACCATAGAAACCATAGCACCATAGAAACGTTACAATTACCGAGATCATAAAAATGTTTTCGTTGGAAGTAATAGAATAGATTGCGTTATGTATATGCAAATGTATACCATGTGACTACTACGTACTATGGAAATCGTAAAAATCTAATGGAATTGAATCATCTCACTTGCATACGCCCTACCAGTCACGTTTTGCGTTTGGCTGGTATAGCGTTCATTCGACCAATTATATTTCACGTGTAATTTGATCGATCAGTTTAAAGGGTAAAATAGAAAATGGTGGTACAGGGTCAATATTTTCGAAATATTCGATCGAATGTTCCTTAGAGGAAACAACCTGAGCAAACAAGTCTGAGTTATTCGTGGAGGATAGCAGTGAGAGATAAAGATAAAAGTGAGACGATTCGAATCCATCGCCTCCCATAATCTTACCGAGCGTGCGGCATAATCCAAGAAGCGGCTTGCGCAGAAGATACGGGATCGTGAGATTGAGATATTCGAAAAAATGGCGCTGGGTTCGGTTTCGATCCGGCGAACCGATTAGAATGTAACTCGAGTGCGCGAATGGGTGGGCAGACGTTATTTAGAGGAGGACTTAATGGTGTCCGGCGACGCTTTACTTACCAGCGTCGAGAATACGTTGCTTGACAGAATGTTGCCTTCCGTGCCAGAACTGCCACGCCTTAATTTCGTCTTCGGGGCTCTTCTCTTCTCGGAACATCAGCATTACCACGCTCTGCGCGACAAAACACAGAGAAAACGATCTAAGTAGTTTATCACGGTTAATACCGCTCCGGGACGTGCACCGGGGAACCGCCACAGTTCTATGTGTATTATAATTTTCGTGAGAAACGGTCACTTACAGCCGCGGTTCTACCTTATACCCAGCTTATTACAGGCGATTCCCGTGTATCGTGGCGGTTACTAATCAATTCTCGCGAACACGACAGACAGACGAACGATCGGAATCATTATTCTTGACCTCGATAATCGCGAGACAAATTGACGACTCCGTCGGAGGTCGCGTGTTTTAGAAATTCGCAAAAGTCGGTTAACGCTCGAGAGGCAGATGGTTTTCATGATTGTAAAGGGTGTACCAAAATTATGTGTAAAGATTATGACAGCTGGGTTCTCTTCTCTGTCCTCGACCGGTTTTTCCAAAGTCGAATGTTTTATTTGTTGCGTCGCGTCGTAACCTGCTCATCGAGAGGATGAAAAGTCTCGAGAAACAACCACGGGTCTCGAGTCAACCGTTCCCTTAAAAAACGACTTTGAAGTTCCGTCACCTATTTCATATGTCCAAATAATTAAAGTTTACAAAGTTCTTAAATACACCTATATTTATGTAGCCATAAACCGGCAACTTTGGGAAAAGAGTATGCATATTAGCATAGAAGGAGTATAACAAAGTGAACCTTAAATTTAAACTGAACAAAACTAATGTTTTTGCTATTCGATCTTCGACCGCATGTTGCAATCTTCCCAGAGATGAAACGGTATGCCTCTATCCGAAGCAGAGCAGAATAAAAGTTCGGAACGAAGGTGGAATGCCAGGAATTAACGAGATTCGCGGAAATAATCGGGTGAGGCGAAAGGGAGCGCGGCGGAATGGCGACGATCTCTGGCGTCGGTCGAAAGTTTAGATGATCGCGACAGAGCCGCTGTGCGTCGCGCGTCGCGTCGCGTCGCGTCGGTTGTGCTTGTGCATCATAAATTGCGCGGCAGCATGCAATTATGCAACGGAAATTACAGAGATTCCGGTATCGACAGGCATCAATGACCGGTTGTAGATCGGTGCGCGGCGGGATTTTTCGAATTTTACGGATAATCACGCGCTGTCCGAGCTCTCCCCACGTCGCTTTGATCCCTCCAATGGTCGGGTACGACCATGATCCAGGGGGATTCGGCGCGCCGCAGCGCGGCGGGACAATGGTAACGGAACTACGTCACGGAACCCGGCCGCGGCGACTCGCACGCAACACGCGAAATTCGCGTGAGCTTTGCATCGCCAGCGACATGACACGTAGACACGCTCGATCGGGAACTGCGCGTATAAATCACGCGGTACCGTATAATCCGGTAGCATAAATCGCGGCATTCGACACTGCTAATTCCCTATAAACAGCCGTGTATCCTACGATAGTCGTCTTTACGACGATTTTTGCCCCGGCGTGCGACGTGTTCGCATCGCGAGAGCGTGATTCATTGGTAAAAACGCTGTCCAACGGCAATTATGCTGATTAATCGGGAGGGACAGACACGATTCTCTTTCTCCTTGCACCCTATCTAGTTATCTATCCGCCTCTCCGTCTCCCGTTCAACACTTTCAACGGACGATTCTTCCGATCAAAATGGCTGCCGGCCGCAGAACAGCTTCCCGGGTCTGTAATTACGGGATATAAGGTTTCGATGTGTAACACCGTGCGTCGAGAAAAGATTAAGCAGACCACAGTGTCCTACGGCCTACCGGATCACAGAAAGCTCTGCTCGAGAGACTTTCTGGATGGAGATTCAGCCGAAGAATGTCACTGGATCTCGCCGTTTTCGAAGAGGCGATCGTTACGCTGGAATTCTGATCGAACTGGTTTCAAGCATCTTTCTCGTGTTAAAACGAACGCTATTATTCTTTGTAATCTACTCTTTACGAAATAGTTTCCGAACTTGGGTACAAGAGGGTACAATTTCGAAAAGAGCTTGCTTCTCGATCGTATTTTTCACTGTTTCCTATAACTCAGCATTGGCAGCTGTATTTGTCTCTCCAATGGAATGTTTAATGACTCTGGCCCATTTGTGTTAGTCTCAAATTTGTATTTTCTAGTAGCTAGTTCGGATCATTAGCTATACGTACCGGGTCCAATAAAAAAAGATGAACGTTGATCTCGAAGAAGTAGGTTTCGAAACGTGTAAAAAAGAATTTGAATGGCTCGAACGACGAAATCGTCAAAAGCAATCGAGCACGCGAACGTTAACAAGCGAATCGTCGCGTCGGGGGATTTGCTTGGCCGGATTCGAAACGAGGCCGATCGGTAACAGGGAGCAAGCAAGGGTTCCCATGTCGAAACGCGTCTCGATGGAGACCTCTATCGCGTGCTCGGTACGGTTCTCCTTATTGTCCCGTCGCGGCGTCGCGGCGTCGCGGCGTCGCGTCGTTTGACTCGGGAATCAGATAAAAGGGTAACCTTCGCGGCTAACCAGTTTACACGTGTCCCCGGGGCCGTTTTCGCGGGTTAACATTCATGGGCTGGCCACGGTACAGATTGTCGACAAATAATTCAGAATCAGGCAACCGTTCGTTCGGTTCGTTGGTTGGCTCGCTCGTCGGACAACGGTAGGCGGTGAAAAGTCCGGGAGCCTAGCCGGTGCGATAACGCGTGCCTCGCGTGTGCGTGACATCGGTCGCGACAGAAGCACGCTTCACTGCGCAGACCGGCGCGTGTTAGGAGACAATTTTTCCTGATTCGGGTGAATGGACGAAGAATTGCACGCACCCGGCTAATGCTGTCTCCATTGGCGGATCGGAAGTTAATGGGAGGGCGAAAGTACACGGGAGCAGCATAGAGCCGATATCGAAAATCTTGGATGAACACTGGCCGCGAAGACCGGAGGACAGCTGGTTCAAGTTACAAGTTTCGCACACCAACTTCAATCCTGTCGCGAGTTGGTATTACATAGCAGAGAGGCTACTAGAGTGTTCACCCCCTATGATTTTCTGCTTCCACTTTTTTCAGTATAGACAGAGATATATGTATATCATACCCACTTTTAGCATGTTAATAGCGGGCACAGCTTCTGTCCCCAATAAAAAGAGTCAGGGTACACAGCATAATATTCAGAGTTCATTCTCCTGCTAAATCATTTTGATACTTCGCGAAGGTGGTACATACGTTGTTTTCGATCAAACATTCTGACCCGAAAACTCAGCATAGCGAACGTGTCGAAGAAAAACTCGCAAACTCGATAGAATCGAGCATCCGCTTGCAGTCAGTGTTGCCGGATTAAAAACTGGTCTTCTCCGCCGCGGCCCGGTCACGTGACGCGGTTCGCCACTGTCGTGCACGAGTCACAATGTCACATGACTAATCCGTTACCGGCAAACAGAGGGTAACTGTATTCCCCTCGATTCGAGTCAATTCTCCTAATCTGCCGACACTGCGTATAATCTGTTGTAGGTACTTCTGAACGAATTTTTCATCGATCCTGGTTTCCACAGAATTGATTACGAACGCAAGATCGTTAACCCTGGATACGGAATTGTTAAAATAACTGAATTCTTGATGCTCGAGACTAACGGAGCATTTTTATGGGTCACTTTACGAAGACTCGGGAATCTTGGGGTTCTAAATTCAGCTTGATCGATGCTTATTAACTCTCGCGTTATTTCAAACTCGGAACAATCGGGTACGCTGTGAGCGCGCAGACCAATCTGAGTTTGCTAATAAGGGTGAGGGAATCCCTCCCTCACCGCCCTCTCGAAGAGGAATCGCCGCGCCGCGCCGCGCCGCGCGGATTCATCGTTGAAAAAGCGGCGAACGACGATAAACAATAACCGGCCGACGCGCACGAGAGCGTGTTCGGGTAATATCGTCGCGGGAAATTGCGAGTGTACTCCTCTTAAATCGCATTAGGCCGGACCCGCGTACCGCCGCGTAAGCGTTTACGCTCGTTTGCCGACTCCTACGAGCGATAGAATTCGCGCAGCCCGAAAGAAGAAGTCGGACGAGGTCGTTTGTTCTCGCGGCTCTAATTGGCAGCGCGGCGCACCGTTAGCAATTTCCATCCTGATAAAGCTGCCAATTCTTTATTTTTTCCTCCCCCCCCTCTCACTCTCTCTCTCTCTCTCTCTCTCTCTCTCTCTCTCTCTCTCTCTCTCTTCGTCCGCTCCACTCCTCCTCTCTTCGCACAGCTAGGAGGAGTTACGACTTCCTCGTTAATTGCTAATCGAGCGTTCAGCCGCGCGTGGTGATTCGAACGGTCCGCAGAGAGGGGAACGGGAGGGATAGCCTGGCTATCTTGTCCCCCACTCGTCTCCCCCGTATTCTATGTACTATCTCACAGCCCGTGGTTACTCGCGTTTGGTCGTGCCTCGCTTTTTCCCCTACCACGTTCGTTTCGTGACATTAATCCCCCGATAAACCGATTATGCCCGTTTTTGTGGCACTCGTTCCGCCGCGGAGAGTAATTCTCAATTTTCTTAATAGAATGCTGATACGGTTTACATACTCGAGAGATCGACGGCTAATAAATACGGTTAATGGTCGTCGCAATCTCTGAAATTTCCATCCAACCGAGAAACCGAAATCAATGGCTCTGATAAATCAAGAGTATTTCTCCGATCGCAAGATCTCGCGAGTGACATTAACCTTTTTTGCCCGTCACGGATTCAATCATCGTTCGCCGGCGATTAATTCCGCTTATCGTGTCGTTTGTTCCCGATAATTACAACCCGACCCGATATTACACTTTTTTCATCGGTTCGATCGATCTTGAATCGCTCGATCGCCTATGTTTATGCAAATTCTTTTCGACCGATTGACAGAAACTCGAGTCGGATTGAAATCGATTTCAGCTACAGCTTCTCGAACGAAAGAAAACTTTTCGAATCGATTTTATTTCGAGGAGAAATCTTGGTGAGCTCCGGCAAACTTTTCCAAACCATTGAATTGCAGATGGAAGAGTTTAGCATAAACGCATAACATCGAACTGTAAATTACGCTTGATCGACGAACGTTGCAAGTTGTAACCGGGGTGCGGTAGGGTAGTTGTTCGTTGGATTGCCGAATTGCTATGTAATCGGTGTTTCCGCTCACCTTGACCGTCTGTCCAGTCTTCAGGGTTGGCTTGTCGGGATCGGGAACGTACTCCAGCGTGATCCCGTAGAATTGTCCCTTGTTGATGTACGTGATTCTGTCGTCCTCGCGGCGCTGCGACGTGCTAATTGGCGACTCCAGGTGATACTTGAACCCATAGGCGGAGAATCTGCGGACAGATCGGTGTGCGTGCGTGAAGAAAATTGTTACAATTTTTCTGTGACCGTCTGATTATTGGACGTCCATCGACAACTTGCGCGTCAAACCGTGCTGATTTATGAACGTAACGAGCGGCAAGAAAAAACGACGCCGCCTGATTGTAACCACCGACGGGCGTACCGCGAGACGCGAAACGACTGTAATCTTCATACATTAAGAAGAGATCGCGATATAACAGACCGTGCGCCACGCTTTTCCGAGTAAACAGTTTGCTGTTGCTGTTATCCAACGTGAAAAAACTTGTAATCGAATCGGAGCTGCTGCAGCCTTGTACCTACTCGCAAGCGTTTCAATACCTAATGTACGATCATTAACCCTCAGACTGTGAATGTTTTTGCACGGTAGATACTTTGAAAACGTGAATGTAGCTCTTTCATGCATGATGTATTGCGTCGGTCTGGATTTGGGATCAACCAAATAGTTTTTAAAAATATTTGAAAAAATTCATATAGTACGTTCGAACATCCTAGATTCAGAGAAATAATTTGTTCGACATTATCCGGACACGCGCGAATGATCCCCATCACGGTATAAGGGTTCAAAACTTTAGCGAGCATTTTGACCGATTTTTCGAAAAATCCGCTGTTTAGAACGGTCTCGAATCAGAGATTAGTCCCACGCGTTCGTCGTTGCAACGTCGCGTTGGGGATCGAGAAAATCGAGCCCGACGCACGATACATAACGCGTCAAACGTTTGCAAACGGAGGCAGCAAGGTCGACTTTCCGTGGCTCTAGACTCTGGTGCAACGCGACTTGGAGCCGCCACGAGAGGCGGCTCTAAATATAGAGCACGTAGACGCGAAATAAATGGCGATTATCCTTATCCGTAGGAAGCGGGGCTTTCCTCTGGTCGTATCGGCGCAGTAACCGGCGAACTTTCCACCGGCTCTGCTCTCGACCTATTATCTTTATCTGCGCGACGACACGCTGCCCGGTCCGGCCCGGCCCGTCCCGGCCCGTCCCGTCCCGGCCCGGGTTTGCCGTGGTTTTTTCCGCCAAGATCGCGCCGGTCGCCAACGGAGAACAAGCGGGACAGCGTTGTACACGCCAACCGATAACTGAGCCAGGCTTGGGTGAATGGCCTGCAACACTTTTGCTCCTGTTCGCAGCAACGCCTACCTTATCCGCGACTTATTATAACTCCTGTGTAGGCTACTTGCTCCCTAAAAAGGTCTACGATCGTGTCCGCGCCGATCCAACGCGGTTTCATCGAGTATCGATGCTGCCTCGAGCTAATGGTCCGACGAGACTTCGATGCCTGGTGAAGCGTTGTAGCCTCCAGGCTTGCTTTACCAGACACTCGAGACTCCGGGCATGTTTTATCAAGAGTCGAAGCTTCCGGATATTTAGGCTATTCGCACTTGTCTAGTGACGCGAAGCGTTCAAGTCAACAAGACGCTCTTCCTCGAGCTAATAGTCTGGAGACTTGAATGCCTGGTGAGAAGCGTTCAAGTCTCCAAGCGTGTTTTAGCAGGCATCGAAGTCTTCGGACTTGGAGCATTTTCATTTATCTAGTGATGCGTTTTCGAGTCACCAACAAGCTTTTAAAATCAATATAGCTGTAGATACAGTGTGATTGAATTACACTACACATATGACTATATACCGTGCCTCTAATTCGCCCATAAAACTACCATAGACCAGGGTAAATCGTGACTTGCTCTATCGATTTGCTTAAAAACAATGGTCATAATTAGACTGCGAATCTTTATGCAAAATAAATATTGCCTGCATCGATTGCAGGGAAATTAAAGCAAGAAATAGAATATTGCATCTTCCCTTAATGATTTTAATAGAGGAGAAATTATATATTGACGTATTCAATTTTAAAAATTTTTCAACAATTTTGAATTTCATCTTCTCGATGTTGCTAGAAATGCATAAAGATCCGCATTCTGGTCGTAATTAAGAATGAAATTATAGTGTGGGGTGCAAACTTCATTATATCAAGTAACTAATAATAATTCTTAACATATCCGATCGTTTATACAGATTAAGATGGCAAGACTTGTGTGAAATACAGAAAATTCTCCCGGCATGCGGCAGTCAACATGCTAAACACGTGACAGTTGTAATTATCAAATTGGAATAGATTGGAATAGATAGGTTGGCTTCTATTTAATGTTATGTACTTACATTTTTGGTATCTGGATTTTATCCGCGTCGTTCTGTCTCCCAAAATCGTGCCAAGGCCGTGACCTCGGAGGATTTGGGTTAGGGTTCGGGTTCGCCGCAGCTGAGGTCACCAAAGCTCCGCGTTGCACCTGTGCTTGCGCATGGCTCTGTTGTAGTTGCAGTTGCAGTGGTTGATGGTGTATCACTGCGCCACTTTCGAGGACCACCGCGGCACCAGTCGCGGTTCCACCGGGACACAACTCCGTGTAGTCAAAGGAGGACTGTATAAATCAGAAAGTAATCCTCGATTAACGCTTCCGTAAGGTTGATTCGCTCCGCGGAGAATCGGCGGTATTTTTTTTCATTAATAAGTTTGTCGTTGATCAACGATGTTCTCTGTAGCGAACCTCTCTCTCTCGAGTAATTTGAAACGTGTTTCCTTTCTTTTACTTCGGAACTTGCTACAACATGATTCAATTCGGATATAATCGAAGACTAGAATTAAATAAGGCTGTAAGTGCCATTTGTTTTAAAAACTGTTTCTTCCGCAAAAAGTATGCAAGTACCAACGCTGATGAAATATAATAAGGCTGAGAGTTCGCTGACGTTAGATTGTTGTTCCTTTTTCAAGAAAACGACAAGTGAACTTTCATTCTTTCCATTTTTCTGATGTTCTAATAGTTTCTTCCTCGATTTTTTTATATCTTCTATACTATAAAATAAAATGCATTCTTACAAGTTCCACGTGAAATTTTTTCGAAATTTTCATTTTGGCACTTACAGCATTTTTTTATTTCCAGTCTTCAATTTCTATAGGTAGCTTTACTAATATTTATTTAGAACCGCAAAGCGTTAATGTGGTAAATCAGAAATGGATAACTTTCGAACCATTAAAGGCATCAGAGTGCGGTTTGCACAGGAAAATATTTAAAAAACTCTCGAGAAATTCAAGTCGTATGGCACAATATTAAAAAACTATCGTTGTTTAAAGAGTGTTAGAATATCATTGCGAGTGAATGTATCCATGATATTTTCGTAAAGAAAATTCAAGTGTCGAATGGAAAAACGTCGACCCTCGAAAGATTAAAGGTGGACCGAAGCGTGCGCAATCGTCGCAATCGACGGAATTCAATCCTTCGTTACGACCGCAACGAGCGTTCAACAAACTTTCCCATAGAGGGGTAAAAAAGGGAAAATAGAGCTCGGTGAATCCGGAGCCCGAGGTAGCCGACGGCTTATCCCCGGCGGGCAGAGGTCGTTCCGCGAAACAAAGGAGGAAGGAGCCTAGCTGCCGCGCCGCGCCGCGCCGAGCCGCGCCGAGCCGCGCCGAGTGAAGAGAATAGGGGCCTTGCGGTCTCGTAAAATTGGCCTGGACCGTAGCCCGCGCGTGCTTCCAGCGGAGGTTTGTTAATAAGCGGTCTTCCGAACGGTTTATTCCCTCGTACGTCTTCATGGAGAGTGGTTCGGCTCGAATGTAACGCGGTTACCATAGCTCGTTACTCGGGCTGACGAACGGCATCGCGGAAGCCATCCATCGAGCGAAGAAACGGTGCGGAGCGGTGCGGAGCTGAGAAACGAACCGCGGGAGGAGAGAGGCTGGCTCGTTTTTCCGCGGGGAACGTTCGACCAATCGGCGAACCAACCCCCGCCCGGCCCCATCGGATGCCGATAAATTAATACACCGCGTCGATCCGTAATTAGAAATAATACTTCCATTCCCCGTCGCCCCTGATCACCTCCCATTTTATCGGAGAGCCTGGCCGCTCCGCTCCGCTGGCTTCCGACTAATTATGTTGAAAACGCGCTGTGCAGCTTCCACGTTTAATCCTGTGCTCGTTGGATATTCCGCGGACGGCCATCGCGAGACGGAAAAACGACCGCGTCGATAGCCCCACGCTCGCGATAAACACGAACGCCTTCGCGATTAATTGCCCCGTGATCCTCGGTGACGGCGCCCGAGCTTTTTCTCGATCGATTCATCTAATTGCGTTGCGATCGGAATCGCGCGATCCCCACTCCTATCCCTTGTCTATGCACTAACCATTATGCATTCTTCTCCTCCTCCCGCTCCTCCCGCTCCTCCCGCTCCTCCCGCTCCTCCGCGACCAACGCTAGCACAGCAAGAACGCGTGTGCGCCGTACACGTGTTTCCACGTGTTTCTTGCACAGTGACAGCGGCGCACACCCGTGTGCACGCCTCGAGCGGAATTACGATCGGAACAAAGTTTGGTGTATTATTAGCCGTGTCGAGCGATCGACATGATCGAGCCGCGTTTTTTCCTCCGTTGCAAAAAGCCCGCTGATTTACGCGCGTGGACGCGACACCGTTCTCGTTCTTTGTATCCCCCAAGCGAATTATTTCGGCGAGCTGTATGTTTGTTGCGGCGTCACCGACGCGCGAGACGCGACGTTCTGAAAATTGTTGTACTATGCGAACTGCTTTCCAGGGCTTGCGATTTCGGCTCGACCAATGCCATCGTCAAGTTCAGCGACACCTTCCGCCGCGCCGGAATTCGTCCGCTGCAGTCGGGCTCTGATTGGTCCGTGTTTTTCATTAATAATGCTATATTAAAGCCGCGAAGAACATTTTCGCAAATTTTTTTGACACTCTGTATTGTATGTATATGTATGACGTTTTGAATGTGATTGTTCAAGATAAGCGCACATGGACGAAAAGGAATCGGAAAGAAGCATACTAGAAAATATCCTCCGAAATATTAAGTCAATGGGACATTGGCCTTGACTAATAAACGTGTTTAGGGACGTTTTCGGTATTATGTCATGTCCGCAAGCTGGTGCGTTATTTTGGGGGCAAGCTCGGTAGAATGGCATCGAGGAAGATGCGACGTATCTCGGAGAACCGGCCATGTTTTTACAGGGCCATTAAAAGCAGCGTCGAGCCGATTTTCTCACGAAAATCCGCCGATACTCGGGCAGCGATACTCGGACCGTGAATGCAATGAATTCGTTGAAGAGTCACTCGGAGGAGACTTTCTGAAAAATGACATTACCTAAATCGACCGTAGCGTAAACCGAGACTAAAATTGGGGTTGGGGACGCAACGCTGTCCAGACGCAAAAAAGGTTTTCTCCGGCGCGGCGCGGCGGCGAGTCGCGGAAAAATTGGAGCGCGGAATCGGTGATTTTGATTTAATGGGTGGAGAACCGGTGATTTTCATGATTCACCCGACGCGACGACGCGGTTTATGGTAAATCTGAATCGCCTGAATTACCTTAATGTCGCTATTAAGGGAACAGGATGAAAGTATACTTTGTTGCAACATAATGACACTTCGTATTAAGGTACCGCATATTTTGTCTTAATCGCTTCATTGGGCGACGCATTATGCGTACACGGCGGGATTTACAAATAGAACTTTTTGCGCAGACGAGAACGTACAAAAAAAATTGTTCATACATAGGACGTGTACGCTGTCCGCGAGTCTGGTTTTCAAGATATGTAATAATGTACTGCTTTCATAAATTAGGTATCAGAAAAAGAGAAAGATGTAAACGTTTTCTTGTATTTTTTATGGATTTATGACATAACTACGCAGATATTGGAAGAATTTAAAAGCACTAATACGGTATTTTCGGCTTACGTTAACAGTTAACAGATATAATCCAAACGAAATAGCACGTAAACCTACATTTTATGTAATTGCATAGCAATCACAAGGTAAAGAATTTGTTACGGGTCGTCAGAGACCCGACACGATGACCAAGGGTTAAAATTACTAAAACAGAGAGCACATTTCTATTAAACTTCTGTCTCTTACAATCGTCTTAGAAAATGTTCTAAAATTCAATATTTCTCGTTCTCGTAAACTCTAATGTGATCTGTTTTATTTGTAATCCCTAATAGAAAAAATTGTAGATAATCGGTACAACGCGTATTTACATGATGTGTGTTGTGCGAAGTATATATTTTGTGTGTAGTCCTCTTATAGTCAGTTGTTGTAACAGTCTCGCAACGTGAGGACGTGCGTTGTTCCGTGTGCTGTTTTATGTTATGTCGTTGTTGTGCTAAATTCATTTAAACTTTGAAAATTCGTTCTGTTCGCTCGGCTGACACTAGACGGTGTTTATAGGCGCTCGCTTCACACTGTTCGAAATTTTGAAGGCACCAGTACTATTCGTGCCTCGCAAGTTGTCTCCTGGCAGGAATTTGAAAGGAATGCGACAGCGAGCGGTCCGATTGGGTTATTTCACTGGCACTTTTGGCACTCATGATTTTCAGTTTTTGAAATGTAGATTGGTAATAGCTAATTGTTATATGTATACATTCAGGATCCCGACCCGATACCGAAATTTTCGGTACCCGCACACCCTTAACATTTCTACTATAGAGAACTGGATTCGCAAAGCGAGGATGGTCGGCGTGCAATCACGTCGTGAAAAACTAGAATGCGGGTCGGTATCGCAGCCTGTATCGTCTTTACAGTAAATCGTGCGCCCGCGGCGCAACGCGGCGTTTCTGTCGCGTAATTTTCGCCGCGTCCGGTGCTTCCACGCCGCGCCATAACCGATTCATCACTCCCACGCGCGATTCGGTTGTCGCTAGTAATCGGCCGCTTCCGGAAACATTAATCGTGCGACGGGGGCAGAGCGGTTTGTCCGCGCGAGTAAGTCATTAGCATTGCGGTTGACATTACGAATTAGAAAGCACGCGTTCCGTTCTGCTCTGCTTGCACGCCGCAGCAAATAAAAGCCGGGGCTCCTCCACGGTGTATATACCGCCTCGACGCGTGTGCGTGGCAACAACCCGCTTGAAAACCGATACGTCTGCGACGGTAATTAAAATATTCATATTCGAGCACGGACCGCGCGCGAGAGCTCGGTGAAATTCATTTTTTCGAGCGAGCTCGTTTTTCACTCGTTGCCGTTCTTTTTTCCTTCGCCGCCGCACCGTACCGATCGTTTCGCTCTACGAAGCAATTTCGGATAAACCGGCCGGCGCGGCGCGGCGCGGCGCGGCGATCGACGACTTCCGCAATCACACGAACCAGCGGACAACTCGGCGAATGTGTCCCGGTCGACACACTGTTCCGACCGAACTTACGATTACCGTAGCACGGATTTTTTCGCGACGATTTACCCCAGCCGTGGTTCGTCATGAGAATTTTCCTAAGCAGACTACGGATTTGATGCATTTATCATATCGGGTCGAATAGGTGAAATACGGAACTGTGAATAGCTTCACTATTTCAGCTTTATAAAATTATAAAAGAGTTCAGTTTTCTTTGATTTCTGTTGCTTACAATTGATTTAGAAATATTTCACTTCACATGAAAATCCGCAGTTTATCGATTGAGGAAGGAAACGCGGTGTATTGTAAATCCTTCAGAGACGACGAGTGCCGATTTGTTTATCACTTTGTCTTTACGTACAATAAAAAAACAATTTGCCATCTCGATTATTGCAATACACAGGTTTAAAATAGAAATTTCTTCTTCTTCTTAATCTTTTTATAGACTGAAATGAATGTAGCAACATTTTGATATTTTTGTAATGTTTGTAGTATTTTGTGTCTCCACTCTACCTTCCCCCTCCCTGCGACGCTTTCCCCCACGCTTCTTCCTCGGCCCGGCCAGGTGACGTTCTGACTTGGTGTAATCAATTTGGTTTTTTTTTGTTTTTTGGCAATTGAAATTCAATTTTTGAATATTAAAAATTATGTATACGTTACGATAGGTGGTATAAGAATTTTAGAAAGGTTAGGCTTAGGTGGGGCATGGCTTAAGAAAGGTTGAGAAACACTGAATTAGAGAGATACATACATATGATGTTTTTCTAGCACGCAGAAGCGAACTAAACGCATCGATCACTGTTCCAACTTGAAAATCGAGCGAGGTTATATCAAAGTGATCGAAGAATTTACGGTTCTCCGAGTACGAGAGAATGTGTTGGTGACAACGTTTCGGGTATAGTGATCGACTGTCGCAACGAAGGGCAGCTTTTCGACAGAAACTTTCCTTTCCACCCACAGATCCGTCTTGGAGCGCAGGCGTAACGCGTTCGCGACACCACCGTGCAAAAGAAGTGGCCCTGTATTATACGATTCTCATGGGGTATAAATAAATGTGTCGGTATCCAGGCGAGATATGCGTTGCTGATTATGTAAAACGCTCGTGTCCGTATACCGGGCCCGGCCCGTGTTAACTTCTGTTCCAAGAGAGCGCGCAGAAAATTATTACACGTGGAAGAAGTTATATCTAGCGAGATGGGGGGGTTGCGATAACGGTTAACGGTAGGTGTTGTCCGATTAATTTGTTAGGAGCGATCAAAACATCTTTACGGTGTCTGGGCACGAAATCAACGCGATGGAAAGTGATCGCAAGGAGAGCGGGCCCGTTTTCAACGGCGAAAGTGCACCGGCAAATATCGACGAGGATGGTTCTGCACGAGTGCAGAAAAGTGATTGGAACTCGTTAATCGCTACTAGACAGTAGATTTTATGCATTTATAAGAAAAATCAGTAGGTGCAATTCGACACGGTGAAAACATTAGTAAAATTCAGAAACACCGTTACATTATTTACGACCTATTAAACGTATTAACCCTTTGCGGTTTCGAGAAGAGAAATCGACAACAGTTTCCAAGCCCTGTTTTTAAGGGACGAGGATGATATATCTCGAGGTAGTTTTTGCCCGGCGGAGAATTTAGTTTAGCGGTACGCGGGAACGAAGGTGGGATATATCATTGTCTCACTAACCTGATGCAGCGCCGTGGGTGGATGATGATCTTGCCTGGGTGTGACCGCGTCGGCGCCGATGCCGGAGTCGGGGCTGGGAAGATCAACGGTCAGGACTTTGCTGCTGCTCGAGGACGAGCGTATCGCGTGTGTCGTCGCATAAGAGCTTGGCACAACCTCGTACCTCGTGTACGAAGCGGTCGTGGTCGACAACGAGGACGAGCTGGAGGATGCGAGCGGCGGCAGGGCGTCTCCGGTGACGTAGACAGCGGTCGCCTCTTGGTGAAGACCGGTCGGGTTGCCAGCGTTTGCCGCGCCGGTCGCCGATGTCGACGTGTACGCCGTGGACTGCAGCCGGGGGCTGCACGAGCTGTAGGGGTCGTAGGGGCTTCCGTACTGTTGCACCTGTAATTGTTGATCGATTATTTCGATGCGCTCGTCGCGATTGCGAACGTCGGGATTGATCGATCCCCCTAAGCGTTTCATCCGCTGCTCGACGAACAGCGGGAGGTCCTCGACCATTGCGTCGAAGCTAGAGGTGTGCCAGGACCGGTTAGGCGAAATGTAGGGTATTCCCTGCAAAAGTTTGCAATATTCGGGAATCCGAAGCTGCTGTCGACCGGGGGGTCAACTTTGATCGACGGATCGGATCGATCGAAGCATTATAACTTTTCGGATGCCTGAACATTGCAAACTTTCTGGATCCCCACCTGACCCGCGGATCGGATTGGGTTCACGAAATTTTTCGATTTTCGCACACCTCTAGTTAGAGAGCCCACACGCAGACACACGAATTGCGATTCGCATGCCACATACATCAAGCTGCTACGGTTTCCGAAAACTACGGTTTCTTTTTCATGGTGCGCGTTGAATATTGTTAAATAACGCAATCCTACGCGAATACCGCGATCATATACTCGTTATTTTTTTTTTGCGGCGTCGAGATGAGTTCAACGACCTTCACACCATAATCTTGCAGCGACCTTGAAGGCGGAAATCCATCAGACGCGCGCCTTAAAACCATGTACATTCTACAATATCTAATCATTTTTTCTTACTTTCAATAGCAAAGGGAAACAATTTAGGCTTTAAAGTTAATATTATAACACCCTGTGTACATAAATTTTTTATAAAGAAAGTTCAAGTTTTCGGTCAACCTAATAGATATTATTTTTTATACAACTTTTTGTACGCGTGTACTAGCTTGCAAGTATGGGACGCGTGAATTGGTGTGTTTCCATGTGAAGTGGCTCTTGTCGTTGCCGTTGCCGTTGCCGTTGCCGTTGCTATCGCTGTAGCGCGTTGAGCAGCGACGCGAGCAATCGATTATCGACTTTCGACTTTTTTTCAAATGTGATTTAAAGGCTTCACTGTTCTCGGAGCTTATGGAATATCCCGCTGCGGCCAAGTTTGGCTCTCTATGATTTCTCGACAAGCCGTGTCGTGCCGTTTTTTTCTGCGATCGCAGGCTTGCATACGACTCTAGATACACGCGCGTGCGTCACACTGATTGTATCTTATTAGATGCGGAAAGTTAAGCGGATTCTTCGGCAGGTTTTTGAGAGGGAGAGAGCGCGTTATTGAATCGTACGAAGTAATGTGACAGGAGGCTGTTATTAAAATTGACATGGCAAAGCGATTATTAGCGAGGTAAAAAATGCATTTATATTCACAGCTGGGTAAAGAGTTTTTAATTAATAATGCATTCGAGCGGAATAGATACAAACTAACAGAACTCGCGATAGATAGGCGAAGAATATTTTTATGAATTACACCGTTGTAAAGTACAAAATTGAAGTACTAAATTGTATTAGTACTAAATACTAAAGTGAGTATACGTGTCCGATCTCTCCTCTCCAGAAAAATCAGAACCGTAGCGCAGGTTTAAATATCAGCGACTACTATGTCAAGGCACAATGATAGCTCGCGTGGCGTATTCACCGTCGAATAATCGCCGAGTACAACAGTGGATCAGCGATCGGCACACGCCCACTATTGTCCACGACGGGGCAGCGAAAGGGTCAAGTTCATTGTGAAAAAGAAGAGCGGAGGAACGCGAGATGAAAAAGAAACCGATGCGATGTCCGGTCTCTGCGTCAGTTTCCCCACGGTGGTATAAGAGATACATTTGATGGGTTTGCTGATCGTTTCTATGTGCCTTCGTGCACCACTTTGTCAAATTTGTGTCTCGATGTATGTGTTGGAATTATAATTTAGTAGAGCTGCGTTCGCGTGACCGATTTGTCATGCATCATTTGCTTTCTCCCATTTTCAGGTATATTATCGAATCGCGGAGTCACGGGATCATTCTTTTACTCGCGCGTGGAACGCGTTCAAATATCCGCAGATCGATACACGAGAATGTAGAGAACCCATCGAACGTTATCTGACACCGTCGCGTCGCGAGGAAACTGACAGAGTTCGGTATCGTTTCGATCGCTAGACTGCTGCGGATTTTTATGCAAATATTTTCTTCGTTGATTGCAACAAACAGGAGCCAGATAAAAACTTAATTCTTGAATAATTTCAGTGCATTGAAAATAATGAATGTACATTCTTAAATGCTCTTAACACGTTCGTGACCAGCGGCACGAATTCTATGTCACGAAGAAAATCAAATTGTTCGTATCGTTATTTATAATTGTAACGTATAGTGTGATATCCGAAGAATTTGTAACTTTTCTGTGACAATATGTATCTTGTTTCATACCTATTTTATATGTAGAGTACATTGCATTCAGAGTCGCTACTAACGATTGCTACACCATTATCCAAAATATTGTTTAGATTATTAGATTATTAAATATGTTGGTATGTCTAATCAATTGCTAAACATTTCAGTATTGCATGAGGTATTGCACGAGGTAATTTTATATTCATACAAAGAAAAAAATTAATATATATAAAAAACTTCGAGTTAAAGTAGCTCCGAGTGCAAAGTATTAATAGAATACTGTAACTGTAAAAGATCTCGCTACCGGCTGCGAACGTGTTAATCTTGGCACTGTTTGAAATTTGATCGATTCGCTTTGATGATAAATCCATAAAATTGACAGTCTATCGATCACACCTCGTGGACTGACCTGCAGTTGATGCTGATGATGATGGTACATCCCTGGTGGCGTGGGACTGTCCGGTTGGGCCTGTTTGTGCCTCTTGCTGGACTGCTGCGCCCCTCTGGAGGAGCTGAGGTCCTCGGGCTCCCTTTTGACGCCGGTGATGCCCGCGCTCGAGGATCCGTCGTGTCTGAGGGACTGCGGGCTAAGCGGAAGCGGAAGGCCGCCTTGCAGGCTCTGCCCGGGACTGTGGGACTGTTGGTTGTACTGATGGAGGAAGTGGTGTAGCTCCCCTCCTCCGGCGCCTTCGCCGCCTTCCATGCGATTCGCCGAACCGGAACCGGAGCCAGGCGCCTCCTGCACCAGCAGCTTCGGGCCCATCACACCCCTTCAACAGTCCGTGAAGAATCGAGCTTTAGCCGACAGAAGAGACCACCAGACCCCTCTTTTTCCTCGCATCGACTTCCGAACTACCCGGAATCGATCGACTATGCTAAGTACGCGTGTCGAATTCGCGACGAGTCGCGTTGCCACCGCACCGATCGCTTTTCAGCCACCCCGGGGGATCAAAGGTGCGAGGGATCTTGGATTATTGGCAGGAACCGGCTCCCGGGCACATTCTCACATACTCGATGCAGGAAACATTAGGTTATTCTATCTTGACGTATCCCGGGTGTCGGTTTTCCTAAAGGATCTTACTCGCAGGCAGAATCGCCCGGGACTTTGCACGCGGCCTTTCAGTTTACTAATTGAATCACCATGGGATGCGAGGGGTTTTAACTTGTATTGCAATTTCATCTGTCGAACTTAAACTCTGGACAGTACACGTCCAGCCACGTCCAAAAATGTAAATACGTTCTTCGTAATAATCGATTTTAACTTGATGGACCAATGAAACATTTCGATTTGAGTGTCTCTCGGGTCTTGCCTAACAAATTAGTTGGTTAGTCCAGAAGCGTGAACGCCTTGATAGTTTAGTATAAATAGATTTCCGTAACTTAAAAATGCCAAATATCATCCTCTAGGTGCAAATTGATCAATCCAAATTGACAATGAATTCGCAGTGTAACCAAACTCTGCTCTATGAAATAAGTATTTACAAAGCGATGCTTACGCAACTGATCGATGCTCCTCGGTTAAAAAAGAGATGCAACAAGAATACAATTAGACTGAAAAATCTGGTCGTATCAGCACGTGACCTGAAAATTACATATAGAAGGTTAACGATTAAGCCGGAACTGGTGGCAGTTTCGAGCGATTAGATGGTTTCCCAAGTGCGAGCGGTGCGGCGGCGGTAGACGTTACCCGAAGGTTTGTCCACCGACGCGACGCGACGGCTTGCTTATTAATTATGTTGTCCGCAGCCGCGAAGCGAATCGTCGCGTAATTAATTAACGACCAGGAGGCATGCGCTTATCGTTTATATTTAGTAATGATTGGAGTCCATTGATATTTCTCCGCGGGTGTCTTTATCTTGATTTTTACCGAGAAAAGCAGCTCTTGCGAAACGCGGGACGCACTCGCGCGCGTACGCCAAGCCATAACGCTATTGACGAGAGAGACACATTACGTATTTATTCGCCGTGACGGACCTTGAAAATCTATGAATTAATTATACTTTTCTCGAACGTTATTACGCCGCGCCGCGCCGCGCCGCGCCGGGCCTACAGATGATAATCGCTGCCGCCGATGGTAGTCCGAGATGACAAATGTGCCGCAGAAATCGCGGTGTCGATCGAGATGCCATCGCTTCGTCATAAACGCCCGATCCCTGCCATAAATCGTTCGGCTCGTTAGTTAATACCGTATTAACATTATAACTTCCCACGGGCCGCAGGAATCAGCCGGCTGGCTGGCTATGCGAATCGCAATCGATTCGAACGGACAATCCAATCATCCGACACACGAAAGCCTATTATTATCCTGATCGGGATGAATTTTATGCTACACCGAAACAATATTTCCAATTAACCGTAAAGAGACGAGAACTCGCCTTTCCGTTACTGTTCATTTGCGTAGATTTTATCTCACCATCGCTCCTATGATCTTACACTTCTCTCGGAATATACTGTGCTTCAAAAATATCTTTCAATTTTATCGAATATGTAGATGCTTATCTATTTTTTACCAGGTCGACTTTATCTTGTTACTGTAATTTAACTGATTCAACAAGTTTAGTTTTCCTTTAACACTAGTATCGAACTATAGACGTTTATGCTCTCTACAGTGAACACTATTCTTGGAAATGCACATTTTATAACATCAAGAAAATTCAACGAAAACGAAGAATGGATAAATATTTTAGGATGTACTTTTTCTCGTTTACAATCTGAAAATTCTGGTACGTTCTAAACACTGAATTCCATCGATTCTTCAACTCATTTACAGATCGACGGTGAAGCTATCGAGCACAAGAAATAATTGGTACGTTTTACTTTATGAATAACAACATTGAACTTATCCAGGTGTGTAATTCTTTCCACGATACGTGCTCGAACGAACAAGTTTCTTCAATATCTTTTAACGGAAACATATTTATTATGTTTTTATGTCACAGAAGTGTGACGATCTTGATTTTGTGTATTACTGCTTCTCGAAGAAGAATTTTGTGCGTGTCGTTATTTATAATTCTAACGCACAGCATGATGTTCGTGGAATTTCCAACTTTTCTGCGATCATATCTTTGTTTCTATTCCGCAAGAGGACACGTGTTATTTAATGTATCTATCTATGCTCGCTTTCATATAATCTTGGAAAGAAGTGTTTCAATTCACGAAAGAAACACTAATTTTCATGAACGAGAAGCACAGCAGTCTCTCGTAGAAGTCGAAATCGTACAAAGTACCCGTGTATAATAAAATCCACGAACACGCGATCGATCATTCGACAACGCAGCGCGGAATCGTTTTACAGCGACGACGACGCGACGCGACGTGGCGAGGAGGTCCGTTAAAAGTTTATGGTAACAGGCTGCAACAATCGTATTTTCTATCGAGTCCCCGGTGCTCTGGGAACGCAGATATCGGCGCCGCATCTGCCGAATACGTCGGCAATAAAATGTTCTGGGCGCGGAAACGCGATTCGCCGAACGGTCGTACGGGGTAGAATCGAGAGGATCGCGGGCCGGCATTATGCGAAGTAGTTAACATGTTATATTTAGCATGATAATACGTATCCACAATACGGGGGACCCTTATAAACTGCCAACGCTCTCGGTGCACGTACTCCCTGTCTCTCTCTCTCTCTCTCTTTCTCCTTCTCGCGCATTCTTTTTTCCTTCCCTTTTCGTTCCATTCCACCATCCCTGGTCTCGTCCTTGTGTGTCGTGGCAACCTCAGGTTCACCGGTCTCTCTTTCGCTTTCTCTTTCTCTTTCTCTCTCCGGGCACACCAACAACACTAGAGTCCTCGTGTCTCTTTCGTCCTCTTTCTGCCCGCTGAACATCGCCACTGTGGTACCTACCCTACGGTCAGATGCTCCCGTACAATGGCTCTTTTTTCCACATGATACCTGATCTCTCTCGTCTAACCCTCTCTCCTCTCCCCCTCCTTTACCATCGCACTCCCCGACCCGTTCGTTCTCTCCGTGTTCGTCCGGCATCGTCTCGAGGCCAGAGATTCGACGGGGGAAAAAGGGTGACACGAGTGAAATACAAAGAATAAGAAAGAGAGGGGGAAATGGAGAGGGAGAGAGGAAAGAGAGAGAGAGAGAGAGAGAGAGAGAGAGAGAGAGAGAGAGAGAGAGAGAGAGAGAGAGAGAGAGAGAGAGAGAGAGAGAGAGAGAGAGAGAGAGAGAAAGCGGGGCGTCGTCGCCCTCGGCACACTTGTGCCTGAAGTGGTGCGCGCGGATAGGAAAAACGACCGGCAAACCCCGGGCCTCTTCGGCGTTGTCCTTTCCGTGATGGAAAGCTGCGACTGTCATAACCGGAGGCCATGGCCTCATGAATTCGGCTTACGTGAAATGGATCCCAGAGCCGCGTATAGTCGTTCCGCGGTGGTAATGCGATGCTAATCCGTGATGTAGCACCGAAGATTCATGGAGATCGTGATCGCAGACCCTAGGGGCAGGATCTCGGTGCGAATATTTTTCGATCGGCCAGAACGGCGGAAGACAAGATGCCGTTGGCCTGGTTGACGGGTTAATCCCTCCGATAGATTCGCGATCGAAGGATACTGACACGGACGCTGACTTATTCGGGCCCGTGAATAATTTTGTTTGCGAGTCAGGCTCGCTGTGCCGGCTGAGCGATCGCATCTCATTCGAGTGCACGGTGATTGCGATGTGTATCGGTAGGTTGTCGCGTATGAAATGTCCGATTTTAGAAACATTGTTAATATAACTCGACAGCAAAGCCTTTTTCGCCGCGAATCGGCAAAGAAAAAAAGGAAAAAAAGGAGGATCACCCCTTTTTTTCTGGGACACTCCGCGTAAATGAAATTGCTCGAGTATTAAGCGGTTTGAATCGGAGAAGAGGGAATCGTAGAAAGCGGAGAATTTTCCACCGATTAATAGGAAACGTCGTCTTATCATGATTAATGTAACAACCGTGTGGCGAAGTCCAAAGCGTACTTTAGATGAAAAGTAATCTCGTGTAAATGTATCCTCCAACCGCCGCCGAGGTAGGCATGGGATTAAATTACAGGGAACGTCTTCAGCCTCGATGAGTGAAGTTCCAGAGAGATACCGGCGAGAAACCTCTCTTCGCGTACCTACCGAGCAAATTATATTAATATGAAATAGAGACTTCGAACCGGTGAAGCGCAATGAAACGCGAAACATTGGAAACTCCAATAAGTCGCCGTTAAAATCAATTACCCTCGACTCGTAGTTCGCGCGATCGCGGAAAACGAAACCGACGGAAGCGCTGTCTGTAATTTTCGTCGAATCGTAGCAGACACGCGCGAACTGGCCAAGTATAATTTCTGAATGAAAGTTCTTTCTTCGCGGCGCGGCGAGAAATTCGACGAGAGAACGTCGAGATTCCTCTCGGCGCAGCGCGGCGCGGCGCGGCGCGGCGTCCCGATGGCCTCCGGCTCAACTTCATCGATCATTAGATCCAACGGATCGTTCACGATCGACTGGAAATTCTGAGAAACTCATCGTTTCTGAATAGAAAGAGGAAAATGATGGAGGCCTCGATATCGTTCAACGAGAGCCGACGATAAACCAACGTTTCTCAAGCGAAGAGGTAGGTGTCTAAGCGTCGCGCGTCGCGGGACTGTCAATTTCCTCCTTTCCATTTTAATAATTTATAAAACAGTTGTTGTCGTAAACTCGGAACGGCTGGAATCAAGGACTGACGGTGTGGCCGTTACCGCGTCGCGACCGACGGCCCGTTATAATGGAACTAATAATTGCATTGAAACGCGACGACTCCTGTTAGGAATTCCACTAACGGCCAATATTTTCAAGCGCAACCCGACAAAACAATAATGGCGCTGGCTTTCCTGTTTATCGCGTAGCGACCGTCTCCAACAATTACGTAAGGTGTATCACAAATTAAACGCGGAGTTGCTTAATGGCGGCGCGGGTCGTTCGCGGAAGTTGGGCTGCGAGCCGTGAACCTATCACGCTGTATATGACGACATAAATTCCTGGAAGCTGAGGAAAAATCGTTGGCTTTAGGACCAGATTAATCTCGAGCTAAGTCCAATCCGATAATAACGTCCCTGCTCGATCGTCGAAGCTTGTTAGACGCCTGATGGACGATCGACCATTTCGAAGTTTCAGCGAGACGCATTTTACCGTAGTACTCATTCGAATTCAGTTATCTTTGTCAAGGCGCTTCGAGAAGTTCGATTACGAGCTACGTTCGATTGAAAAGCAGACTTGTAATCTTAGGTAAGCTTCAAGAAAAGTTTCAAGAGAATGTGTGATTGAGAGTCGGCATTAGAGGGTAGTTGAAATACACTCAACCCGAAAGCTATTATCTTTTTCAAGTCCCGAGGAAACTCTGCGCTATTCGGGTCTACATTAAACTTGAGAACAGAAATCTTAAACGTCTAGAAAATTTTGAAGAAAATGAGAAGTAATTAAAATATACTCACTCGAAATCTATTATCTTCTTTTCAAGCCCCAAAGAAATTCTACGCTATTGGGGTCTAAGTTAAACTCAAGAACAGAAATCTTAAACTTCCAGAAAATTTTGAAGAAAATGGGAAATTGGGGCTCGAGAATGGGGATTGAGGAATTTTAAAGGCTCTCGACGGGTGGAGCGATCAATCTCAGCGGGTATCCGGTCGATCTCGGCGACGCGACGCGTGACTCGCGACGCGCGACGCCCGCGGCGGAATTCCAGAATTCGCGAACGTTCCCCGTGCAAACGAGCAAATTATTCCGCGTAACGTTACACGGCCGTTTTTGCCGCAGCCATGCAACATGCGTACCGCTCTTGCACGCGCAAAACAGGCAATTACGCGCTTACGGTGCGGCCTATCGACGACAAGACAGACGTACCTCGCGAGCTTCGAGGTCGCCGGGTCACGACGTAGGGTCATCGCCGGCTCACGGATTCGCGCGTGTCCTGCGAGGGAAATAGGGTTCCACTATTTACCGTAGAATTCTAGGAAACGCAGGAAAGGACGCTCGTAAGCTAAACATCGGCGGATTTCATAAGAGTACATAATCTGACGTCGAGTTAGATGCTGGCCTTTTTGCACGCCTCGCTTGCGGAAATATCGAGTGAAATATGTATTGTCGGAGGCGCGTCTCTAACTCTCCGTGATTTATTCGAAATTTGAATTCCTTAACCCTCTCCGGATCAAACATTTTTTAGGTCGACATGAAAATCTGAGAATTTGTACGCAGGCGAATATGATAGCGCTTAAGACAGGAAAAGAATATTTATCGTCCGAGATGCCACATCTGGCTTGTGGAGGATGTCGAATATATTCGACATTGTCCCTCAGACACCACAAAATAGTTTTTTCATCGAATCAATTTTTCAAATTATAAAAATATTTCCAACAGAATTTCACACTTATATAATTCCATGCTGAAATTTCTTCTAAGGATTGATAAATAGTATTATAAGACGGTAATGAGGTTTAATGAGGTTAATAGGATGTTTTAATGAAAAGTGTGATTAAGGTACCGGTGAAAGTACGCGATACGAGACGAATGATCCTAGTCGAGTAACACGAAACCAGCCCTTACACATTTCAACGAGGATCTTCATTAAAAAGTACCTGCAGTCAGCGCCCAGGAAATTTAAAACCGTTCCTTATCCCTCGGTTACAGTCTACCGACTTTCTATAGTCCATGTCGATAAAGGTACTCATCGAAAGTGTTACTTATCAACGCTTACATCTCCGAAGTCGTTGTTAGACCACGGATTTTTATGAACAATCAAAATTATCTGCGTGTACAGAGAAACACGTTATGCATTTATGAAGACATTGGCTGGGTAAATATAATATAAAATAGCAAACCATTAGAAAAATCTACGAATATTCTTGTTAGGATGTTTTTAATGTAAAAAATTGTATTAAGGGATCAAGTGAATTTTTATTTAACTCCTGCTGTCTACAATCGTTGCAAACTATTTTTATGTTGCACAAAGATCCGCAGTCTAGTAATAAACATTAATCTCTACCGCATGCTAACTATGTATAAGGTCCAAGAATTCTACTTGTTTCTCATCCTGGTTTTTATCAAGTAAGCCACAAAAATTTTACTAATTTGCAATTCGATACACCTTTGCCATGTGTTACCCCTTAACTGTCTTCAACAAAATTCGTTTCCACGAATCTCCGCTTTAAAATGCTGTACATAAATAGAAATCCCTTCTATTGGGTCGGCAAGAACGTAATTTCGGTATTTTAAGGTGAAATGAAATCGAATTTTTTTTATTTAAGCGATGAACTGTAATCAATAAAATATTTTCTTGCTTATTCTTGTTTTCTTTTTGGCAAATGATTTTTCGCAACAGAAGGGTAAATATCTTATTCGTTAAAGTTCATTGCTCGAATAAAAAGATTGGGCTCTATTTCACCTTAAAATACCGAAATTACTTTCTTGCCAACCCAAAGGAAATAACATCTGCAACGTCCCCGGTTCTTCCAAAGAGATAAAGACGATATGCAATTCAGAGAGCTCGCAGCTTCCGGAAAAAAGTTTTCCGGCGCGGCGGGATCTGATCGATCGTCCCGCGTATTAACGATCGTGCATAATACAAACGACCCACGTGCTGAAAACTCCATCGCCTCTCTGTACGGTAATCCCCGCAGTCGGAGGTCGAAGGTTCTCCATCGGAGGGGTCAAGGTGTGCGGGCTTGTTCACGGGGGCCCCTCGAGCTTGCGGTACCGTGCAGGACCCGGTTCGGAACCGGAATCGGCGTCCCTCAAACCGGAAATCGGTCGTATCGGAAGAGTGTGCGTGGACCTGCCGCGGTCGAACTCGAAAGACAGGTCTACCGGCTGGCTGGGCCGGGTCACGCGTTTCATTATTATTGTCGGTCCGACTCTGCCTCCTCTTATTCCTCTTCTTCCTCCTCCTCCTCTTCTTCTTCTTCTTCTTCTTCTTCTTCTTCTCGTTCTACGTCCTCTGCTCGTCCTGCTTTTTTTCAGTCGCTTTTTCCACGGTGGCGAACGCGTCTGCAAGCTTTTTTCCTTTGCGGGCACGCACGCGGCGAGCACCATGTCACCTGTGCGCGCAGCACGTGCCACCGGATACACGGTATGCATATTCGCCGACGTTTTTCGGCGATCCACCGGCGAATTTAAATGCACGCGGCGTGGACGAACCGGGCTTCTGCTCGCCTCGCGACGGTTCCGCTTCGAAAGCGTCGCGTCGCGAGAACCGCTTCAAATCGTTCCCAGAATCCCGGGAAGTTAGATACGCCCAGCAATTTGCCGGTTTTTCAAAGCTTCTTCTATAGAAGCGATACAACCACTTGTCTTTACTAGACCGTGAAATTTTATGCAGAATAAAAATTGTTTACATTGATTGAAGTGCGTACACTTTGTGCAGTCGTTTACACCGTATTAATCGAAGTGGTTGACTGGAATTAAAAAAGAGTGTGAGCGGCATTTTTGTAATAATGATTTTTTCCGCAAGAAAGGATGCAAGTTCCGTGATAATTGGTTGCAAGTTTTCAGTTGGTTAAAAGACGATTTTACAAGTTTTACATGGATTTTTCTCGGAATTTTCATGCTGGCGCTTACAGTCTTCTTTAATTCCAATCTGCAATTCTAAATACACGAAAATAATACATTTATCTACCACCCTTTTAGTATATCAGACATTCTGAGCTTTGTTACACTCAATATATGTATATGTCGTAGATTTAAGCGCGTTTTTAGAATAAGCATAGGTTAAGCATTGGCCGTTGGAAGTTGCCGGACTCGGCTGTCGAGGGCTCGCGCGTGCATTTACATTGTAGCGCGGCCGAGACGTTTGAGCGGCTGCGACAAACAAAATAATCGGCTCCTTTGGAATGCGTGCACGTGGCCGGAGTGACTCTGCGAAGTGGAGAAAATGCGAGGCAAGGCCCTCGATGGCCCGAGACCGACCGACAGATTTTGTTTAGCGTTCGAACGATCGAGATCAATGTCTCCGCAGAGTCAAACGGTCAAAACACTCGACAGCCCGACACGCGACGATGAAACGTGTTAACGCCGGGGCGCACGGGTCGCGCCAAAATGTTAATGTCACGACATATAGTATATTTATGTAAAAGTTTATTCAAAAATCTAGACGTATAGTTCTGCCTCTCATTTCTGGGAACTTGACACTCGAAGTGTGAAATAACCACTGGTAAACAACGTACGAGTCTTTCGAAAATAGCGTTCTTCTTTCCTAGATATTGTTCTGAAATCGGGAATATTTGGCTAACGAGTTTCTCTTTGATGATTTTTAATAATATTTAATAATAATTTGATCATAAACGCAAGAGCTGCGTACACTGTTGAAGAGAAGGTGATTCGCCGCTGTCTCGTGGCGAAGTTTTCCACGATTTCTAATCCGAAACGGTGAGATTCCTCTGTCACACGATTCCCTGACCTCTGTCGGACGAAATTACGCGCGCGCGAAGGAACGGCATCCGTGAACTCTGGTTCGGTGCGATTCCGGTTCTCAGGCGTTCGCTCGTTTCCGAGACAGAAAACGGCACCGTTCACGCCTTCCTGTTTCGCAACGGAGAAGTCCGGTTCCGCAGGGTCGAAGCAACCCTCGCGAGAACGAGCCCGCCGCGCCGCGCCGTTCTGGAAAGGATCGTAGATCAGCTGGTTTGACCTCGGCTTTGATCCCTCTGTTTGCCCGGCTCTCGCGGTGTCGTTAGACGGTGGTGACGATTTCAAACGGAGACACGGAAACCCGCGCGCGATAAAAGATATCTCGCGGTCGTGCTAATGAAAATTAAAGACGGCCCGCTAATGAACCGACACACTGCTCTTTCGGCCAGTTTGTGCTAGTACGCAGTCGCGTTCCTATTCCTTTTACATTCGAGGAATGCTCTTTTGCGGCAACAAGCATTAGACAACAACAAGCAGAAATGAAAAGAATTGTGTTATGCCCTGCCAAGGACAGTGGCGCGCGTATGTTCTTTTTCCCCCTGATCTGATACCGCGCACGTAACAACGATTCTTCCGATCTTCCTGGAAGGACTCGTTCCGTCAACTGGACACCGTTCGATCACATATCTGCGTCTACCTGTTAGTCTGGAGTCTGGAGTCACGTATGCGTAATATCTAGATCGAGTCCTCGGAAACAACAGCCGCGCATACTAGACTAAAGGGTTTCTTGTAACCTCACCGATTCTCGGAATAGTGGAATTGCCTACGGGAGCGTTCCAGTCCCATTTGTTTGGTGTTACGTAAAGAATAGAAATGAATTTCCAAGGAACTGGATCACCTCGTGGTTTCTCTAAATTCTATGACCGCTAAGAATCACACTCGACCTACGAGAACATTAATCCATCGGGTACGGCATCGGTGAAGCGTGCTGATTCTAACGAGTGTTTCAAAATTGATTACACGAGACCAGGTTGTTAGATACATTCATTGTTTTACTTACTAACTTTCGAAATTTTCGAAACGACTATGAGAAATATGAAGAATCGGTCAAGGTTCGATCAGGTGTCGTTCCTGCAGGGTTAAGCACTCCGTTCGGAAAATTCCGGAATGAATTGTTAATGAAAAGGAACGACATGGAAATGTACTTCTTTAGTCATTCCGAATAAACGCTACCGGTAAACACGAAACGGTATTCAACTTTGCGTTCTCGTACTTTTATAATAGAAAGATTCGCGTGTATTGTACATTTTTTATGGGAAGATAGTAGTCGAGATTGCGGAAGGCCGTGTGGATCGTCTCGATCGGAATAATCAGAGGCCTCGGATCTAGTAAAATCCCGCCTATTTCAGTAAGCGAGTGGCATTCTTTCGGTCCGTTGTCCAAGAACGTTCACCCTTCTCGTAGTTCAACGAAACGCTGCGCGCCGTTTATCGCGTCGATCTCATGGCTCGGTGGAACAAACAGCATCTCCGTGCGCTCGGTTTCGTTGTTCCTGCGCCTCCCGCAATTACGTGCGGCCATTTTTTCCCTAGGATCCCATAAAACGTTGTCCAGGTGTCCGCGCGACCGCTTCCGCCGAACGCTAGAGATAGGTGAAAACAGACACGGCCCGGCTTGGAACACGTGAGCGAGGGTGTGTGTTACGGGGGTGGCGAGGGGGAGGATACGTTTACGGCGTTTTGAGAGCATAAATTCAAATAAAGGGGAACGCGGTCGCGTTACGTGTCGGGCATAAAGCACCGGCGCGGCGCGGCGCGGCGCGGCGCGGCGCGGCGGACAGCGAAAACGGGGCATGCCACTCGTCCGCCGGGCCGATTCTGGTTCTTCAGGCCCGTTTCGTTTTACGACGTGACACGAGGCCCCTCGTCAAGTGGGTCATAGGCCAGCCTGTTCCGCAGACACGCCGGTTACGTTCCTCGTGGTCGACAGATCTCCGTGTAACGATAATCGGGCAACAAAGTGCGTAATAAAGAGCTAAGACGCCGGATGGCGCTCCGGGAACTGACCGACTCCCGTCCTTCCTGTCGTTCTCTGCCTCCCAGAGCCTCCTTCCCAGTTCCCAGCCATTTTATTAACTCTTTGCACTCGCAGCTATTCTAATTCGAAAACCGAATTTTTCTTCTAGCCTGAAATATTTCCATTTTATATGATTATCGGAATTTTATCGATATAAAACTGATATCATATTGTATCTCGTACGATGCTTTCAGTAGTTTATTAAAATATTCGATACGTTTAGTAATTAATTGAATGCTAATTTAATAACGCAACAAGTGTTTTTGAATAATGGTATAAGAATGTTAGCGGTGCCTCCGAGTGCACTCGCCTAGCCGTCGTTTACCCTCGCAACGCCCCGCGAAATAATTCCAGGTGACATCCTCTCGCGATTCCCGCCTATTTTCACTTGATAGGAAAAACAAAAGTCTAATTAAATTTTCTTGATCTGTGAAGTAGCTATTGCAATTAAAGTTATAAACCATGACTGGTTTTAGAAGATTTCCCATCCTGGGACTTTCCATTTCTCAAAATCGGATTGTCCAAGGCAAAGAATGGACTGTCGCGCGATTCGACGAATCAGCATCGACGCGTGAAAGCACAGAGCTTGGGAACCGCGCAGGCAACTTTCAAAGATGACGCACGAAGAGATGCGTATAATAACCACCTTGCCGGATGATTCATGCGCCACTGAAAATAGACGTGGCACAACGCGCGCGCGTACAAAGGCTTTGTTTTTTAGGAGATCGCCGCGAAATGATAACCCCCGACGTGGCGCGGCGGGGACGCGGATAAAAAGCGACACCGCGGTCAGTCATTGCAGACGCTGCCTACCGCTTTCATTAAAACGCGACCTCTAAATGGGCACCGTATTGTACTTGACACGGAAGCGGAACAGCGAAACAGGTTTCGTTTAATCGCGCCTCGCCCGAAGCAGCTCGTCGCGACGCGACGCGACGCGACGCGACGCGACGCGACGCGACCCGTCGCTGAAACACATCGAGACGTTTCGCTTTTTCGAAAGTTGACCGACTCGGGCATCGAATTGATCTTTAATTGCGAGCGGTACGAGGGACTCTCGATTTCGAGAAATGCTAGGTTTTTACTGTTGATATAACGTTATTATTATGGACGACAGGAAACGCGAGCGAAACGAGATCCACCGCGAACGTCGCCGGCTCGGTTCGAATTCCGTTTCTCAATACGTAATGCATCCCCTGCTACTATGTAAGTCGGGTGTAATGATACACTATCGCGTGTCGAGGAGAAAGAACCGACAAAAACCATGACACTCGGCTGGATTGCAAGGAACGATTAATAGTGCCGCTGAACCTGGTCTCGAACACCGATGTATCCGATTCGTGATTATTTGTCTGCCATCTGTTATCCTCGGTTGCCTGCGCGCGGACGCAATCAATTCTCGCCGGGAGAAAATTCATAATTTCGATCAGCGGATTCATCGAATAATCCGCAAAACTGTCTATCGAACTTTAGGAGTACGGTATAAGTAAAACATTAATTGAATCGCGACACGCAACACTTGCAAGATTCTAGCACCCTTTCTCAGATTACGCTGCACTATCCGCCAAAGATTTCAGCCCATTTGTTTTAATCCTCGCCTGGGGAAAATTCATAATTGGTTAGAGCTGACTCATCGAATAATCCGTAAAATTGTCTATCGAATTTTAGGAGGAACAGTAGAAGTAAAAAATTAATTGAATCGCGAGACATTTATAAGATTCTAGCACCCTCTCTAAGACTACCCTACGCGATTCGAAGAACTCAACCAATTTCTTTGTTCCAATGCGTTCCTCTATCTCGAAGCCCCGGCGCGTAGTGGTTGTCATTTGCTGGTACAAGCGTTTAGATTCAACCAGCGATTTCAGGGGACGCGGCTTTTATGGCGGCGCGGCGGCGCGGCGGCTTGCTGTGAAACCATACGCCGATTCCGGGCGATGCTACAACCCCATGGCGGGCTTGAAATGACCCGGGCTCCAAAATTATCTGCCAGTTTCGCTGCTCGTCGCGACGAGATCTCGTCGTCTTGACAGAACTCTCTGCAGCTTAATGGGACCGTTCCACCGCTTGAGTAATAATAATTTCGGTCGTTAACGGTGGCACGCTTCGCGCGAACTTTCGTAAGGTCAGCCGTGGAATTTTCTGTTATGGGACCACTCGCAAAATTTCCGTTTCACACGGATCGTAGAGACAGAGAAATGTCCTCGCACGTTCTGGCGCTCGCTTTCGAGTCGCACGAACTCCCGTTCTCGTGGATAATTAAGTACCATGTAACCCGGAATAAGGGTCTACAGTTCGTTTTGGTCAAAATTGAATTGACAGTACCAGTGAGCGATCCGTAGGCAGCGGTTCTTTATGCAAAATAAAAATATTCTATCTGAATTGCAACAAACTGGAGTGAAATAAACATTTATTTTTTTTATTAATGGTTGTTAGTCTAAATTCTTCTAACGTTGTTACTGTTTTGAATTACACCTATTCATTTTTCTCATAAATGCATAGAATGCTTATTTGAAGTTTGGTGACGAATGGAATTAAAATCGCACTCACATATTTTTATGTTTTCAATGACACACCGATTGCAGATATCGTGCAAGAATGCTGAAAAGAAGACGCATGTTAGGTGTTTTGGAGCAGGGGTGCGTTGATGCGCTACGATCCCTCGATGTTTTGTTGTATCTTTCGATGGAATAGGGATCTAATCTCGGCAGGTACTAAATGTGCTTTACTCTTATTCCGATGAATACTCGGTGCGAGGGAAACGTTTCTTTCGGGACGGTATAGTCCTCATTTCGTAGACATTAATATATGAAAATGTACCGAATATCTCAGTACGAGATGTTGACAGATCGAGAAAGCGTTAATCGATGTAGCAATATTCCTTCCTCGGGAGTATCCGGTTCCCATTCCACACGAATTCTAATTCCTAACGCAGCAATTTTTCTCTCGCAGGAATTATTTATCGCAAGCGACATTTGACTCGCCGCGCCGCGCCGCGCCGCGTCGCGCCGTGGCGTGTAAATATCTGAATCTTGGAAGATGCGGGCTTTGCTGCGCGACATCGTGAAAAATTCGAGGATCAATAAAATTAGGATAACCCCCATAAAATAGTTTGAAGCACTCCCGTCCCTGAAACACCTCCGATCCACGCACAAGAGCCGTAGGTCCGTCGGAGTCCGACGTTGTAGTTTATTGCTGTGTCTTCGGGGTTGCGCAATCACACGGAACTTCGACCGTCGTTAGTAACATCTCGGGATACTTTAGAAACTTCGACGGGGTCTACGGAGGCCCATAGAATGCCTGTATTTATCGTGATCCTTGATTTCCGGATGGCGGCGCGTCGCGTCGGGAAAAAATCGACGGTCAATTACGATTGCCAATGAGCGTAACTCTCGTTTCACGGCGACCCGACCCGACCCGACGCGACGCGATGGTCGGACGGACGCATGGGCAAATTAGAAATGCAATTTTCAGGTGTAACAATAATAACTCAATCGACATCGTTGCATCTAGGCTCGTTCCGGGGGCAGTAGGAATTTTTAAATGTATCATAACGCGGATCTGTCTGCAAAGTAAACATTTTCCAAGTCGATATTAAGGGATGGTAGTCGGATGAAAATGTATTTCAATAATTTCAGCGAGTCTAAAAGAAGGTAAGAATATTTTTTAATTTTTCTAACATCTTTTCATTTTTACTTTACACTTTGCACTTTTCTAATTTCTCTAAGAAAAGATTTAAAAACAGAAATAAGCAGACTGCTGATTTGATGCATTCGTAACAAAAATTAATTAAAGTATTATTGTATTATTTTCAATTTATTATTATTATGAAAATATTCAGAAAATACTGGAATATGTAGCAAGTTCGATAGGACGTAGTGCGATTTTTATTCGTGTTGGACCTACAAACGCCGTTTCCATTAAAAATAGGATTTGATTTCGTTCTATTCTCTTAAAATTTGTCTATAAAAATTAAAAATTGCATAAATATCCACTAATTAGTTACTTTAGGTATTGTATGAGGTATTATACCAATTTCATATCCTTAAAATTGAAAAAAATCATAGGCAATGGAAATATTCTAGCTAGGAAGAAGTGTTTCATTTTCCAGTTAAAATAGCTCGGAGTGCAAAGGGTTAATCTTGGTGGCTCTTGGAAGCTCGGTCATCTTGGAACCGCGAAACACGCGTTGAGAGACGAGACGAGATGGTTTCGAGTGATCGGTGGAACATCGCTGGCAGAAAATAAGCAAGAATGTCGAATCGGCGCGGCGCGGCGCGGCGCGGCGAGTATAATATTCCACATTAACGGTCGCTTCAACCCCCGGTGATAGGTGTGGAAGATTATCCGCCGCGAGAGACCGCTCGGCCAATGTTAATTTAATCATCATCCTTGCGCAGCATCCCCGCGAATGAATCCCCTCTGCGTCTACCTCCCAGGACGCAGAGAGTGGCCAGGCGAATTCCTGGCGTACGTACTACGTTCGTAGTACGCCATAGGTCACGGGCAGCCAATTTCGAGACGCCTGGAGACGCGGACGAAACGCGAGAAACCGTGGAGATATTGCGGCGAATATTCCGGCAAGTAAGCGCTCGCGGGAATGAACCGCGAGGACGTGCTTATTCTCTTGTGTGCACGGCGCACGGCGCACGGCGCACGGCTCGCTGTCCAGGCCCCGTGGTATCGCTTACTAATAGCGTGGATGTACGCCTGGCTCCGTGGACACAAGGTTAGGCATATACCGTTGCCGGTGTGGTGTGAAGACGTTAGTCTCCCAGGCGCAGGCGGATAGGCGATAATATAAACGCTCGTCCGTTAAAATCGTACGTCATCGCGTGGTTCCAGCGACGCGACGCGACGCGACGCGACGACACGACAGCGGAAAACAGCTTGCACAGGATTTTTCAGCTACCGTCCGACAAATTGTCTCGTTAGAACTCGAGTCCCGTGGAAAGTCCAGAGAATAATCTCCGAGGACGATGTTCCCTCAACCATGATTAATGCACCGGGCAGCGCGCGTCGTGATCCTTAATTCAGAGTGACTGATCCTTGAGGGTCGATGACGGCTAACGGAGCTCCGGGCTAAATATCCTGCCAGGAGGGTCATTTTCGAATTTTCCTCGGAGCGTGTCGCGTGTCAAGTCACGTCCAGGAAATTTACAGTTCTGTAAACGGATTTCGATGATTGATCATCGCCGTGGAAGACGAAGCTGTTCCGTTAAGTTTTATTGTGCAGTTTTATCCTCCGAATCTGGAATCCGTTGGCCGGCGACAAGCGTCGATTCACCAGACGAATCTCGCGGATGTTTTCGGGATTTTTTCGCGGACCAGTCGACACGTTTTTCCAGAGAAGATTCATGGGGCTTAGAACTTACCACCTAGCATGTAAATAATCGTTCAAGGAAGTCGAAAGATAAGCCGTATCTCGAGGCTCCCCGAAGCTCGTCGGCAGAGATAGATTCGATCTATCAGTTTTGATTTTTCACCGCGTCTCGACGTTTCAACGAACTTTCTAGATTCTTCTGCATTCCCGAGAACGCCGATAGCCTTTGCGGGCTTGCTCGCGCCTCGCAGCATCAGTCTCAATGTCACGAAAATCCAAGAGAGTCTTCCCAACGCATTTATACCGGCGCTCAACCGTCCGATAACTTTGACAAAGTTTAATATCTTCAGTTTCCAGCGATTCGCGCGATTACTCACAATTACCTAAACGTCTTTGCCAGTTAAGAAAGTCTCTTCTTCCCTCCGTTCAAATTTCGAGCTTCTTGTCCTACCTGTTTTCGCCTAAGATATTTCCCCGCTCTTTCCGTACTGGCCTCCTTCGGTATTATTTATGTATATGTATTCCCCGATTTTTCGTCAAAGTCCAGTCGATCTGGCGTATTTATCTTTTCATTTGTTACAGTAAAAGATACGAGGAGAGATATCAAGAAGCGATCAGTGCTTGTTTATTTCGAAAAGCATGCATCGTCTGTGTGTTAGTTCGCTTTAACATGCTCCAAAGAATTATTCCCTCATGGTTCCATACGTCATGTCAGAGAAATCGCTCAAGTTTAACCCGACAAAAATCGTAATTATTTAATCGTAACTATTAATGATTTTCATACATTTACTCGAAACGCGAGTAGACGAACCATAAGACGGTACAAGAATTTAAAAACTTTAAGAACGCCGATATATATTATTTTCATCTGATTGAAATCGTTAAAGGAAAAAAGAATCTTGCATATGGCTCCGGTGGTGTTTCGCAAATGATGTAGAAAATTTTCGAAAAGTGAAAACGCTGCAAACAGCAGTGGCAGACGTGGTCGGTGCGCGGTGGCTGCGGTTTCGATCGTCTCGCGGCGGCGCGGCGCGGCGCGGCGCGGCGAGGCATCGGTCAAGCACGACGATCGTGTATCTCGATCGCGGATCGATCTTCGGCTTCCGAATCAAACGGCGGACTTTTATCGGGCCGGAGTATCGCGGAGCACGAATCCGGCCGGGTGACGGGGCCCGCCATAAATCTCGATGTCGGATCGACTAATACGAATTTCATAACCGAATCCAGGCATCGCAGAATGGAAACGCGGCAGCTATTTATATCGCCTGCGAGGTCTTCCGGTCCATTTGCTCGGTTTGCAAACTCCCATGAGAGATAGAGGGAAGAGAGGCTGGCTTTCTTCGTCTCTCGCCCCGTTTCGTCCTGGATTTGTGACACGGGCACCCTCTTATTTTGGGTCTGGCTTCCAGAACGGACCAGGATCGAGTGCCAGCCAACCTGGCCCCTTCCAGCGGAATCGGTACGCGACAGGGTAAGAAATTCGTTTTGCACCCCTTGCTGCAGGCGGCGGGCACCCTTGCCTTGCCAGCTTTTGATTTATATCGACCGCTTAGCATATTTTGTAATTTACTGTTGAGAATCCTCAACGTACCAACGGGATCCGAGGTGTACACCCCGGGACAGACAGACCGACGCGACGCGACGCACGAACAGAGTCTCTCTCTCTCTCTCTCTCTCTCTCTCTCTCTCTCTCTCTCTCTCTCTAACAATAAGAGGCAACAGTGACATCAGCGAGCTGTAGGGAGATCTGCCGCCCCTAATCTTCCCTCGCATCTCTTCTTCGTGCTCCTGGATCTCCCTTTAGCTACCGCTTTATCTATTCCGCTATCTGTTGGCCAGCTTCTTCTACACAGGTCCCTGCGCCCTCCTCTCTCTCTCTCTCTTTCTCTCTTGGCAGGCTCCCGCGGCCTACGCGATAACATCTCGACAATTTGTACGGCCGGTGGATCGTTAAAACTCCTCGAGGAGCGAGCAGACGCTCGGCAGCACGAGCTTAATCCAATTTCATTGTGTCGCGGACGCGCAGGGGATCGCGATCGACGCGTGAGACTCGCCCCGGGGATCTTCCATGGGAGAACTGGATCTCCGATTCGCTTCCCCTTCACCGATTTCGCTTGTTCCTCCTCGAGGAAGCCGACGATGCTTCTCGATACGCTAACCTACACCGCGATCCGATCGAACCACCTGAGATCGTTTCGTGACTATCGGAAACATTGGCCTCTTAACCTCTTCTCACTGAGCGTGACGAGTTAATTTCTCGTTTGAATACGTCATTGAATTTATGCATTTATGGCGACAACGAGTTGGTACAATTTCAAACGGTGGAACAGTTCGAGGTATTTAACCATGTCGATATATTATATTCAACTTATTACGATCATTAGCCCCTTCAACGTGTCGCACTCGTCATGAAGATTTTAAACAAAGTCTAACAAACATGAATGTCACGCGTTTCTTTTTAAACGAGATCAAATTTGATTCTCGCTTGTAATCAATATTTAAGCATTCGCATAAATGTAGCCGTACAAAAGATATAGGCCAGGGGTTTATACTATACGATCAAATCTAACTTAGGAGCAGAGTAAATGTTTCGTTAATTAATATGAGAAACTATATTTATCTATCGCGCCTTTTTCGGAAGATTGTTCCGTCCGAAAATATTATTTTTCACGTTATCCTGAAAAATGGTCAACTACCGATACAAGGTCAATTACTGGTGCCTTCGCCTTAATTTTTGTAAAATTAGTCTGAAACGTTTCTCGGACAAATGAACCGACGATAGATTTTTGAAAAGCAAACAGCGTGAAGAAACCCGACAAGAAGTTTGCGGTGTCTCATCTCCCTGAGGCAGCTAGCTAAATGAGACCGTTTACGTTACAATTTTCTTCGCGCTTTCAGCTACCAGGCACGTCATCGCGTCGGACGAGCAACTGGCATAATAAATTGCCGGATAGCGCAATAAACCGGCGCGCAGTAAATCCGTTCCCGTGAAAATCCGTCGCGCCGGGGCCATTAATCTCAATTTCAAACGGGGGGGGGGGGGGGGGACTATCGGATGCGAGATAAAATAATCCGCGAAAGTTTCCGCGGCACCAATCCGGGGATCGTCTTTCCTCGGTTCGCGTTTTGCTGCAGGAGACGCGCGCGACGACACGAGGAGTCGGCGTCACGCGATTGTTCCACATAGTCCGCGGCGCGGCGCGGCATCGCAATAAATTATGCTACCCGCGAGCACTCAATTATGCGCGCGGTACTATTAATCGAGATACGGGGAAACGTGGATGTTAATAAAGCGTCGAGGCTGCGCCGAGAGTGTTTTCAGCGACGTTTACACGCGGCTATCTGCCGATCTACGCTAATCGAGCTCCCCCGATTCTCCCGGTCGTCGCGCGCCGCTATCTCAACCTTAACGAAGAGCCCCGTGGATTATCTGTGCTCGGCAACCGATCCGAAATCGACCGCTTATCGGTTCGTAAATCCGTCCGCGAACGAGGGACCGCCCGCCCCGCCGCGCCGCGCCGGCTCGTGAATATTTATGAGCGTCTAAACGATCGTTGCGAAAGCGATATTCCGGACGCGAGGACAACTACGAAATTCCGGCCTTTTCCTTGTAACATGCGAGATGATTCTTGATCACGGACATTTTGTGCAATATTATTTGCATGAACGCGCCCGGCCGATACTCTGCCGGCATCCAGCGAAGTCGAAATGCTTTCAAAACACGCGTCTCGGTGTACATTAAACGCTGCCTTTGCTCGTGTTTCGTTTTATACAAGATATTTGTAAAGATACACCTTTAAAAATAGAAAAATGTATCCAAGGGGAATGAATATTCGGCGCAAGAAGTGTAACTGCGCAGGGCGAGAGCAGCGCTGGAGAGTTCAACGCCGACAACGCCGTACAAGCGATGCGCGTGCGTCTCTCGATGCATTCCGCTCCGTGAAAATGCGTTTTACTGTACTCGAGGGAATTCGCAATGTTTCTTTAGTACCCCCGAGGTGTAAATACTAATATGTCATGGGTGAACGGCGAGGCAACGCGTTTTTTTCAATGAATAATATAATCTTGCTAAGAGTTTACACGTATTCGTACATTAATTAAAATCAACCGGTTCCGTGGTGTAGCGATTATCACATTAATTAAAATCTAGTAATCTGTCGATTCGGTAGACACATTGAGGCGATGTAAAAGATAAATCGTTTTATATGTATGCAGGGTGAGTCGGAACATACGGGAAATACAACAAGGACTGATTCGGAACTATAAAGTAAACATATGCTCTATATGGCCTCGTTTTTAAGTTACATACGGCAAGATGAAATGTTACTGCACTGTTTTTCCGCGTGTTTTCTCGTTAAAAAATAACGATGACCTTGAAAAAACTATGAAAAAATAATAACGGACAAATAAAAATTGTTCTTTTATGATATTCCTGCTTCGATACCATTTAAATTATGCCCTAAACATTTTTTTTTGTGCCATTAAAAATAAAGAAGATAGTTAGGTGGCCTCCTTCTGCTGAGACACCCTGTATGTAGACTGCGGATTTTGGGCATTTATGAGAACAATGGATTGGTCAATTATAGAACACTAAAGACATTAGAAGAATTGAGCGATGTTGTTATATTATCTTTGACTTGTTGAAATTATTGCAAAAGGAAATACATTTTCGTGCAACTTTTGTTTCTCATAGTTGACTCGGATAATTTCTATTTTGCATGAAAACTCACAATCCAGTAATATGCCTCGTTTTATTACTTGTCCTTATGTAAAATAAAAAATGTTTCCATCGATTTCAAGACACAGAAGTTCAATAAAAATGTCCTTCTTCTTATGATGCTATTTTCTAAATACTCGTATGTCCACTGCGTTAAATTGTACGTACCAATTTTTCTGTTATGAATACATGAAAGAATGTCGTCCCATTTTACTCGGACCGCCCGCGACCCCGTTTTAGCCCTCAGCTCCCCCTACTCGAGAGGGAAAATGCTGCAAGCCTCTCGAGGCTTGAACGGTCAACGAAGGGGTTACGGGGGCAAATTGGTTAGCATGCGGCGAAGATAAGATATATCTGTAGACTCACGTGGACCATAGTTCATGAGTAGGTGGTAGCTTGACGTCGGCCGCGGTCTTCTCGGGTAGTTTATAGTACTCGTAGACGTAGGAAGCGGCCGGATCGTCGCCGTGGCTGGTGACGGCCGAGACCTGGTGTTGTTGTTGCAGATTGAGCATCGCCGCGGTCGCTACGGAGAGCGGGTGCTCGCAGTAGGTCCGCCAGTCGCCCTCCATACCCTGCACCTGCACCTGCACGGCAGCAACCCTCTTGTGTACCTCCGGGTCGGCGGCCTCGGCGCCGCTCTGCAGACTCTGTGCAGCCTGCGCCGCAGCCTCTTCCGCCCCCAGTTCCTCCTCTTCTTCTGGTTCACGCTGCCCGGCCACGTAGCTTGGCTGCTGTTGCTGTTGCTGTTGCTGTTGCTGCGAGGTATCGTCGCTGACCACGCCGCTGGTCGTCTCCTCCTCGCCCCGGCTTCGTCGTCTGAAATGACAAACCGATTTCTTTGTCAACCACCACAGGCCTTTGTCTCCTCTAGAATTCTACGATTCGATCGTGGCCGCGCTTCAACGCTAAACCTACCGACCGCTGAAAGCGATTAAACTGTTTTTGCTTAAAAAAATAACGAGACTCTATTTATTTAGATTATGTGGAATTTTTATATAACGATATGTGCTTGGATAAAGAAATTTATCGAATCAATTTCGATGTAGCAACTTCATAATCCCAATAATTGTGAAATGATAAATATAAAACTGATCATTTTCAGTGTTAACGCTGCCGTTGGCATTCAGGCCGAGCCGGAATCCGTCCGCTGTAACCGCGCTCTGATTGGTCTATGATTTTCCTTGATAATTCGTTAACAAAGCCACGGAGAACATTTTCGCAAAGGAAAAAGTTAGTTCGCTTGACCTCGGGAATCATCCGTTTCAAGGGAACAAGGGAACGCAACATTTTTGGGACACTTTGTGCTTCGCCCAACGAGACGAGTCAGCGAAGGTAAACACGAACACCACTCGAGCGCGAGAGAGTTCAAGTTAGAGTTCTCGGACATTCAGCGACAGAACACGTTTATCTACACTGGCTCGTCTCGTTGGATCGAGTGACGTCACGATATCTGTACTCTAGGTGTACCGCACATGCTACACTGATGGCGAGTGTAGCACCAGCGTGCGTCCATTGCTAACTATCTGCGAAATGTAACTGCAATTCCGGCGCACTGCAATGGCTGCTACGTGCATTCGCGTATCTTTACTAGCTCGACTCGTTGGACGAAGTATGACTCCAGCTAAGACTTCACCGAGACTGAGCTACCTATCCACGCAACCACCTACCGCCCGGGGTTTTCTCCTCGAACAGATTTCGTATTCCAAACGTGGTCAACAGTACCCCGAGGTTGCGCGCTAATTACTCGTCTACGGTATCGACTGACGGAGTTGGACTCGCAAAAAACAGCGCAATACGTCAGTAATATATAGTGAATATTCATGACAGCTGTGATCGATGAGATATCTAACAAGAAACAGTATCGTGACTCGCCGCGCCGTCTCTACCGAACGTTTTACTGTTCGAAAAGTCGATTATTTCATGTCCGATTATACATATTACTTTTGCTCTCGTTGCGCGGGAATGGCAAATGTATGATTCATAGCCGAGAATTTTTCAAAAATTGATTCAATAGCAATGTCGAGTTTGATAATCTAACTCGTTTCTTTTATCCGAACGTTGATCTCTGTTGTCGCGAACAACTAACAAGAGTTAGAGGTGGGGATCGCGACAGTGCCGGCTAATAGAGTCCATCGGTCGGATGAAGATGGTTGCAAGACGATTATTAAAGAACTGCTGGCCCGACTGTTGCAGTCGGCAGTAAGGATGTTTGCTCCGGGGGCATATGTTTGAGCCACATGTACATTGGAAAGCCCATAAGCTGGACATCGGCCGGTGACAGAGTGGACAGTAGCTAACAAATGCAGCGGATCCACGCGAACCTCATCCGACCGGCGATGTCCGCGCGATCCGCCATCGATTTCCCAGAAGTCCCCCCTCGGGAAGCGTCCACGCTGTTGACCATTATAATGAATCCGCGATGCGCGCGGTAACTGTTAGAAATGGCGGTGCGTCCCGCGATAAATTGCCGCGGGCCCATCGAATTTATCAATTAACGATAATCGCCGCGGCGCGCAGGATCCCCGCCAATGATTCCTCAATTTAGCAACGGCCGGCGTGACGGAGCGTCCCCTTCGCGCCACACACGCTCGCCGCCGCGCCGTCGATAATTTATTGTGCGCCGCGTCGCGATACCTAATCGCCTCTCGCGAACCGCCTTTCCGGGCTCGCCGAGTCAGCCGAGCCACCTGGATATTTGTCACCGGTCGTTAGTTTCCGGCGAAGACGCGCCGCTGTCTCCCGGAAACTAACTTCTCCTTTTTTCGCTTACGTCACCGCACCGGAAAATTCATAAATCTCCTACCTATATTGGGTCATTGCAAAAATCTTAATACGATTTTCAGTTTATCTTTCAGTTGATCTTTATTACAAAGAAGCAATTATGACGATTGCTTCTCTTGTCTCGTACGCCAAAAACTCGGTTGGAAACAAATCGAGACATTGCTGTACTCGTTATAGGATTTATGGTCCTAGACTTATAAATAATTGCAACTTTTACTATATAAAGTTCACTTTATTTTAAGAGAGATGCGCGCGACTTTAAAGGACGTCTTTACTCTACGAGTCGTTCACAGCGAATGAATACTCAGGAGCCGTAGGCCGAATATCGGTGAACGCTTTCCAATAAAGCAGTCTTTTTTCTACTTCTGAACTCTCAACAACGTTCCGACTATTCCTCCGCAGTTTCGTACTGCCTCCGTGCATTCTTGCATGAACAAAATATACGAAATATCCCAACACTCGTTTACGGAGGGGACGGGATTATTTCGATATACTTTCGAGTCGATAAGGTTCTGTACAAACAGAAATCCTTTTTTTAGAAATATCGCGTCCATGTTATCGCGTTACCGTAGGACATTCCTGCGTTTTCGCGGGTACACGTTCGACAAAAGACGAAGAAAACATGGCAGAAAGCAGATGCCTTCGACAGCGCAATACGCCGGGAAGAAGGATCGAAGACGCGCAGAAGGGTTGAGGGAGATAGGGTGTGTATACATACACGCACGAAGATTAATTATTATAAACCCCTGCCTTTTGCCTACAGTCATCAATTTATACTCCTCTCCGGCGTGCATCCCAATTCCAATCCCAATCCCGTGAGTCGCGCACCGAATAAAGGCTCATCCTCTCTAATTTATGCATGTCGAATCAATCTCCTTCTTCCCCTTTTTGCACCCTCTGCTGTCCTCTTCGCTCTTTCTTTGGCTCCGTTTCTCTCGTTTCAGGAGATTTCTCTCTCTCTCTCTCTCTCTCTCTCTCTCTCTCTCTCTCTCTATTCGTTGGCCCCTCCTTCGTTCTCGGTGGTTCGATGTAGTCCTTCCTCTTGTTGCTCCTGTTCACACTGCACCTGGGTAACTCTCGCGTCGCCCCTTCGGCGAACAGCTACCCCGATAATGAGGGGCCGCGTTATCCTGTGCAAATATTTTCCTCGACCGGTGTTTGCACAGCTACGGCACCCGGGGAACGGGAGCGAACGCCGCCGATCAAATTCAGCACGCGGATGCGCGAGATCGGCAAAGAACGATATAATGAGTTCATTCGTGATCATCAAGCTGGAGAACGCGCCCGGGGATCGGCAAACAGACCGCACCGGCCTGCCGAGGACTCGTGCATTCTTGCGCCAACCCTGCTCGCGGACGGTTCGATGGTTTCTTGCATTAATCATGCAACCACTGGAGGGAGGGATTTTTCAATCCTATCGGATACTATTACCTTCCGCGTGTAGAATCTGCAAAGCTTGCAGTTATGAAATGATGTTTCGATTTACGTTCTCGACTCCGCACAATAGTTGATAGAATGATAGAATAAAAGGTTCAGAGCTATCCGTGTGATCTATGTATACAAGAGAGAAACGAAACCAGCAGCGCCTAGGAACGCGAAGTATTCTAGGTTCGGATAACGCCATGTTGTTCCAGTCATCACGAATCACGGGTCTAGACCAAACATTCCTCCAGAATCCTCTTTCGACATCGGCGTACTTTCGAAAGGCTCGATCCCCCGAAGATCGAGGCGATCGCGGCAGTTCGTGGATCGACTATTAACCCTCGGACCTTACGAAAATAACGGAGGCGGGTTAAAATGATTTACTACGCACGTGTGCAGATTTTATTGTTCCTTTGTTAGCAATTTTTTAAATTAGTACTGTCATTCTGAAGTAGATGCAATAGATTCCTATATAACGTGATCGAGAAATGTGTATGCGTGTCTTCTGTGGCAGTAAGTGTCTCTCTAAATAATTTTTTGTACCTTTACTGTACATGTATTACTACTTCAAATACATGTGCGCATGGTTTCGAACAAGAAGTACTATTACAATCTACAGGTTTATTATGGATCATTTTCAAGTACAAATCTGATCTTGATTTATCTAGTCGATATGATTGTGATGTATTCTTTTTATATTAGTGGAAGGGTAAGTATGTGCGGTCCAAATGTGGCGTGATAAATAAACTTACTACTCGGCGCGGCGCGGCGCGGCGTCGCATTAAAATAAGGATTAGGAAAATGGTCGTTGAACGTTCTCCGCGAGCGTTTGCAACATTTTAACGTTTCCAAGGTTTGGGAAGAAGGAGTGGAAGACAGTGCGAGTGGAAGGCGGCGGCGTGTCACCGAAGACAAATCGTAACATAACGACGCTCGCAAAACGGGGCTAATCCGCCGTTTATCAGCAAGCGAGGCTGCTCGGTTCGATCGTCCATTCGTCTTGGCCGACGCGCGACGCGGCGGTTCAATGGAAACGAGGCTGAAGGCATCATCGGTTAGCCGGCTCCTCGGCCTGGCGATCGTCAGAATGCATTATCGTATCGCCAGCGACGCTCTTGCATCCCGCGTGCACCTACCTCAACGCGCGAATGTTGCAGGTAGGTGGAAGACACAGACGAGATCGAGACCGGGAGAGGGAAACGCGTTTAATATTCCGTGGGAGTGTTGTCCACGCGACCCGAGAACCCACCCCCTTACTCCCTCTTGTGCATTTCAATAAACCCGCCTCCATAAGCGAGCACGTTCACCTGGTTAACCCCGGCTGTCGATCCCGAAGAGCCTCGACACGCAGCCTATCCAGCATTCGAAGTAACCGCTGTCTTCTTTCTCGTAAAAGTCGGAGGACTAAACAAGTTCAGATTTTCTACGATTTTTATCGCAGTATTCTGTACAGGGTGCTCCAGACGTATCACATTCAAAGCGAAGAGTATCTTTCCGCGATAAATTGACCTGTGAATCTTGTTTGGCTAGAGTATTATTTGAGAGTGACGGCGTAAAGGTCATTGATTAGCTATTCGGATCGATTCTACGAACGCTGACCAATCGCCGAGCCGCGCCGCGCCGCACCGGTGAGAAAGGCAGCCGGTCACGTTATTAACTCATTATCGGCGTTTAACGTAATTGAATACGATTATCGGTTTGCGTCGGTGTGGTTTTATAATGCGTAGGAATGTTGTCTGTTTTTCTACGGGTACGTAATCGTAGAGCTTGTTTGATTATCGGTGTAAATTCGCACCTAATTATTTCTATTCTCTTCTGATACACCTTCCAGGGTTACCGGTGATCTTTATCCAGTTACGAACCTATTCCGAGAAGATAAAAACACAAGTACAATATTGATAATAACCTCCGGTTATTATCCGCGATAGTAATTTTACGTGCAGGCGGTATTATCGTGGGTATACTAGGCGGTGGATCGCGATCGGCACAATGGCGAGTCGGTGTAAAATCGTATCGAAGCCGAAAGGATCGGTCGTTTTCTCCATTGAATGGTTCCTCGATTGTCTTGTAACCTCGATGCATAATCCATCGGTGCCGATCGACGGTGTTAATAAGATTTATACGGGAGAAGCGGGGAAAAGAATGCCGCGATCCTTTTTTATCGATCGGTATCTCGATCTAATGTCACCTTTGCTCGCTCACACGTCCCCGTCGCGTCGCGTCGCGTCGTCGCGTCGTTTGCTCGGCTGCCGGCTGCCGTGCGGTATGCATACTAATTCCACAAATAAATCTATTTCTCCGTGCCTCGAGGTCGCTTATACCGGCCGGCCGAAGGGTGAATAAATTTCCGAGAGGTTATTTTCCACGAAATCATCGTCGGCTTTTCGCCAAGGGCTTCTCGCTGCTTTATCGTTCGATCATTCGTCGTCTCGCGATCATCGTCGAAACTCGGACGTTCTACGCCACTTTCTCGCGACAACGATGCGCGACCGGGGAAGAAAATTGACGGAGGAAAGCGTTGCACGGTTTGATACTTTGATGGCGGTGGTAGGCGAGAGGATACTCTGGCCAGCATTGAAATCCCCGTGACGCTATTACCGCGCGTTCAAATCTTCGAGGTAGAATTATTACCGCACGCCGGGATCTCCGTTATAATTATACGTATTCTTGCGTTACTACGTGCGGCAGAATCTACGCGCGATGGTACTTACTCGAGTCGACTGATTAGATTACTGCTACGGTAACTGTATCGCGCGGTCAAATCTACAGCGTAACATTTCTAAGAGACTCTAACATTTTCGCGATGCCGCTGTTACCGCGTACAACGATCTCCGCGATAATTTCGCTATCACGCATTTAGATCTCCGCGATAGTAACAGTACCGCGCGATAAAGTATTTGCGATAGCACCACTGCATACGCTCAACTGCCCTATATTCGAGCTGGTATGGTATTTGCTAATGTCTGGTGAAATCGGATACCTAAATTTTCGCGCATTCAAATCTCCAGCATACGGCTATTCCACGCATTCAGGTGTCTCCGGTATATAGGACCATTACACGCGTTCAGATCTCCATGGTAGTACCGTCAATGCCGTGCGTTGAAATCTTTCAGATTATATTACTCTCCGCGCGCATTCAAGTCTCCAATTCTATTCTCTGCGTTAAAATGTCCACGATGCTCTGTTACCAAGCGTTGAAATCTCCACGATACTCTGCTACCAAGCGTTGGAATCTACACTGTTGCGTCCTACCACGCGCCGAAATCTCCCAGTTATCTTCTCCCTGTTGCACGCATTGATATCTCACGACAGTTCTATTACCGAAGTACAAATCTCCACGATTGTCTACCACCACGCATAATATTCTTTCCATTAAGATGTCCATCACGGTACTCCACCACGCATCGAGATGTGTCTTTCCCAGTCCAACGTCAAAGTCACAGAACTAATGTTTATTTTACCTTCTTCTCACTCGAATAACAAAAAACTTTGAAATTGTCGCCACTCTTCCCTTAACTCTTTTTTACAGTTACAGTTACAGTTGCAGTGATTAGAACACGTCTCTATCTCCAAAAATGTCGTAGAAGAGAAAAGGAAAATTAATATTTTCTGTATGGCTACATTTATTTTAATGCTTAAATCAAATAAAAAGAAAGGCCTGACATTCATATTTGTTAAACTTTGTTAAAATCTTCATGACGAGTGTGACTCCTTGAAATACGGCAAGATGTTAACGATTCCTATGTTCAGCTCTAAGCACCGCATCCTCGAGAAAAATTTCCGGTTCCACGCAGCCGCATACCATCCCTTGAGGAAAGAAAATATCCGTCCATCCCACTTCCCACAATCAGCTGATTAAAAGTTCCACGAGGGGAACGGTGAACGCGGTCGCGCGCGCGCGCATGCAATTAATCGCGCAATTAAATCTTCCGTTGGTATATCGCCGCGTTGCTCGTTTCCTCTTCTGTCTAACGACTGAACAATGGCCTCGTAAATCACCGGTCGCGAGTGTGCCTGCCTACGTAAAAATGAACGGGACGAAAACGAGAACAACGTTGCTCGCGACAGCGTGCCTCGCATAGCTGTCGCGCCGTCTATGTATCTTTGTTTCGTATAACCGGCCGGCAATTAATCTCGTCGGCCGATACCGGAGGCTTATCGACGATTAAAACTCGGTTAACGATCATCGGCTCCAAGACACCGGGATTTTCGGCAATCTCCGCGCCAAGCCGCGCGCCGCGCCACGCCGCGCCGGCAGGAAGATATTCTCCCGATAAGACGAAGGTTGATCAACATTCCTCGGCTGCGGCAGCCTCTAATAACACTCCTACCGGTATTACCGTCGTCGTCCGGGCGCGCGTAGGAACTCGCTCGCTCGATCGATCCAAGCAAACAGAAAACGAAAGACTTGCTGGTCTGCGCCGGTCGCCGGTCGCCGGTCGCCGGTCGCCGCTCGGAATATTAGACGGCCGCGGCCGTCCCGCCGTCAATTCATTACTACCATTATCTCCTAGCCGTGCTTGTCAATGCCCCGAACCGCCCATTCGCGAAACCAGTCGTTCATTTGCCACCATTATGCGGTGCAGGCGATCCCCAATTTACTGTTATTACTTTTTCCACGGTTGGCTCTCGCGGTTGCCACTGTTTTTCAGTCGCCACCGGTCTCTTGCCAATTCGCTGGTTTTTCATCGGCCGCGAACGAATCATCTCTCTCTAGTCCCAACGTCGGACCAACGACAAACCGTTCAATTTCTGCGTTACCGACGAGTCTGCCCGGTAATCGCGGCCATTCTTTTTGCCCCGGCTAGGCTGATCCACTGGTTATGTTGTTGGATTAACGAGAGCGAATAAGACGTTGATCGAAAGTGCACACGGCCGTGTCGCGGCAGCCCGAGATTGGCTCGTCTTCCTGTCGCGTCCGAGACAACCTTCCTCCTGTAATCAGTATACATACACTCCGCTCCCGTGCGTCTGCGCCCGGTAACCGGCCACTTCCGGCCGCCGTGGCACCACCCAGCCGCCAAAATAGAAAAACGAAAGTGTTCCTCGACCGGCCTTAATACGTGGGCTCGGTTATACGCGCGAGACACGCGAGTTTCTGCCACGGAATCGACCGAAGGGCACCAGGACGCTGTTTCCTGAGCCGCGCCGCGCCGCGCCGCGATCGCGGAATTTGTTCAGACTGCTCGGCGAACTCTCGGAAAATAGTACTATTATCCATGCTATTTTAAGATCTCGGAATTTTTACACCGTACCGTTGGATCGGTACATCGATTGATTTCAGCCGACATTTAATTTGTCAGTCGCTCCATGTTGTTCTGCAACTTTGTGCGTACTAAGTAAGTACGATCTTAAGTATAAGATATCAAGTAACTTTATACATAAACGCAAATTTTCTTTTCTCTCTTCTAGAATTTCATGCTTTGTCGTATAAAACATTAAAGCACTATTCCCTGTGATAATTATCTTACCATTCTATTTGTCACTTTCGAACATGTTTAGGCAGAACGAATCTATAGAAACATTTTCGAATAACTTGAGAGAAAATGAAAAATGAAAAGATTCAGTCGAGAAAAGCTGCGTTACAATCGTTATAATCGATAAAATATTTAAAAGTTCCCTCCCAACGAGAACGCACGGCTGGGAGGTTAAGCGCTGTTCAAAATCGTCCGAGCAGCGAGCTGCCACGATCTTCGTCACTAATTTCTTTTGTGCTCTCTGTATCTCCCCAAAGGACTGGAGCAACCCCGGTGCCAGTAATAAGTTCGTCAAGCGCGTTCGACATGCTCGTAAAACTTGCACCGGTGCTCGGAGCGTCGCAGTAAAAATCTCGTTGCGGCTGCCGCGCCGGCGAGGTGACGAGGAACGAAAGTAGCATCAGATGAGAAGGACAAGGATCCGAAGGGGGTAGAAAGGTGTCAAGCGTTGACTTTGATGGATCGAAGATCCCTGAAGCCTCGCCTACCCCACCTTCCCCTCGACCTTCCCCTCCACCACCACGGTTTTTCTTCACCGTGGACCACCGCGTTGCTATTTGTTTTTTCTTTCTCCACGGATAAAACGGCGTATCCGACAGGTTACTCTCTCACGGTGTATGTTAACGTCCTTTGCCGCGCGTGCACTCGATACGCGTGCAGATGCGAGCCTCGCGCGAGATCGAGCAGCAACTATGCAGCTGCACCGAGAAATTGGATCCCGAGGCGAATCGATCGCTGAAACTTCACTTTCTTCGAGCCGGGATCTCGGAATCGGTAGACAAGGCCGCCAGGCTTGCTTCTCGACCTTTGATCTTTGGACCTATCGCACTGAAGCATTTACCGTTGATGTTCGTAGAAGTTGAAGTCTCTTCTTACAATTAGTCTGGCATTAAAGTCTTCACGCATTAAGGATATTTACAGTGGACCTTGCTGTCACCCATAGAAATTGAAGTTTTTTGATCTAGCATTAAAGTCTCCACGCATTAAGGACATTTACAGTGGACCTTATTGTTGACCGTACAAGCTGAAGTCTCTTGATCTATCATTAGAATGACTGCTGTTGCTCAAGTTAAATTAGCGATTTGAATATGTTTTGACCCTCGCCATGTAGTCATTTATTTAATAGACGAACTACGTTGGAAAAATATATGTATATCGTATAGACAAACAGCAGAGCAAATGGATTGAATGTTACAAGATGGCGGATACTCATGTAAATCTTATGAATATATGTATTCCTGTATTCATAGTTTTATCAGATTGAAAACAAAATAAAAACAAAAAATATAAGAAGGATTGAAAAATGTCGAATTTGAATTTGAACATGAATACATCATCACCATCATTATTTTATAAAGTACTGGTGTGATGTAAATAATACATATGTATAATAGCGCGTATCCCACGTGCCCTGCGTTAACAAATCCACAGACATCGCGCACATACATATGTATGTATAAATCAAGTGCCGCGAGAGTGACTTAAAGAGCACAGAAAAAGAGAGAAAGGATCGCGTAAAGTGTAAGTCATTCCACGGGTTCATTTGAAAGAGCAGAAAAAGGTGTGCGATTTTCAACTGTCTCCGCGATTCGCGCGAGGGGAGTTCGAGCCCGAGCCGGAGCAGTGTCTCTTCGAATGTAAAACGACGGCCGTAAAAGGCGAGGCTGTCGGCGCGGCGCGGCGCGGCGCGGCGCGGTGCGGCGAGTTCGCGCGCGCGAACTGACAAAACATCGGCGTCGGGTCTTAATCCGTGGTTACGCAAACCGGAGAAACCGAGAGGGAGATCTCGCGAGTTCGGTCGACCACCGCGCGAAAAACGCGTCGAACAAAACGCGGGCACACGCTTGCATACGGGACGAAATTACAGGACGCCGCGCGCCGATACAAGCACAGATACGCGAGCGCGCAACGAATTTGTAACACGATACCCCAGGTAACGAAATATCAATAACGCGAAAGATAATACCGAGCGTGTAACGCGAATATCGGTATAAGACAACGACTATGACGATTACTATGACGCCGACGCCGCCGACGACGACGACGACGACGAGACGCGTGCTGTTCACAATTTTCATTTCCACAATGAAAATGGCCGCATAGCGCTATCTCGCTGTTTTATTATCGATTACCGGGCGTGACTCACCTCGATCCTGCTCGGGCACGGTCAATTATGTAAACTATATCGGTGGCAGCGCTGTGCAGGAGCCCGAACATTTTTTCCAGAGCCCGAGCTACCTACAAATATGGCTGCTAGCTGAGATAGCGAATTGGGCAATAGACGCAGGCGCGTCATACAGGATATCCGGAGCTGGCCGGCCCTATCTGGCTCTCGTTTCGATCGTGTCGACGAAGATCGATGATAAAAGGCGACACAGAAATTGGCCGAGAATTGGCGTTCATGGCCGACTGAGAGAGTGACGAGAGAAACGTTTACAGTTTAGAAGATATCGTACAGGTCTACTTTATTTTTTATAAGGTTCTATACACTTGTAACACGAATTGTTAAGTGTTCAAGCGTGCTATGGTAAACTCGATTTCCTGGGGACAAAATGAAAAAGATCATATGTAATAAAAATATTCTAGACCGAATAAAATGTCCGAATTTTGGTGTCGAAACAGTTTCACGTATGCTAAACAATTGAAGGATCAAAAGAATTTGGACACGTTTTGGAAAATTTACGGTAAAGTCGAAACCTGGTGAAAGAGAATAAAATGTCGTCTTCCTTGAAAAGGGTGATTCCTAAGAACATTTTCGTAAAGGAAAAAGCTATTTCAAATGGCCTCTGGAATTAACCCTTCCAAGGAAGTACAAGATTTTTTAGTCACCCTGAGGTTCGTAGTAAACCTTACAATTAGATCTAGGTGAAAGTTCCGACTGCTGTATTTCGCTAACAATTATAATTTAGTCTGAAGTTTGTTGTTTTATAGAAATGACAAGAGAGATTGCCAATAAAATGGACAAAAGAGATAATGGTAATCGGCCCTCGTTAAAAATACTATGAAAAAATGTCGTTTCCTCTCTTACAAGCTACGAATGCATCAAAACTTGCACTCAATGTCTTTCGTGTTGCGCTCACTCCTCGCTTGGAATTTGTCCTTTTCCCTAATTTTTCAAGAGATTATTATAGTTTTACCAGGTGGAATCTTTCGACGGTGTATGTTTATGAAGAGAAAGTAGCGGCATTTTCATACCGCGAATGTAGTCGAGTGAATGCATATAACAAAGATGCAATCGCAACAACGCTCCCTGAAAGACCGGGACCGCCCTTCGGTTGTAACTTGTAACTCAGCTGCCTACGTTAGGAGTCGCTATTCTGAAACAATTGCTCATCAAGAGAAGACAGAGGTTTCGCAGCTCATTGTCAGATGGAACAGTCAATAGTTTCGTACCTACCGACGCGCAGGAACGTGACTTTTAGCGCTGCTGGTATCGAGAATTTCCCGGTGCATATCTGCGAGAGGGTGTGCAACTCATCGTTCCCTTTCGTTGGAATGATTCTCGCAATAGATCGCGATCGCGCGTTAGAGAGCTCGAATATCCTTTTTTTTTTAATTTTTGATCGCTTTTTTTTGGCAGTCTCAAATCTCATTTCCTTACTAAATTGCAAACATTTTCAATACAATGGTTCAAACAGAGAAGGAAAACGTGTATTTGTACACACATCAACTTTCACGGAACACTTTATGGAACTTTGAATAAACATTTGTAGAAGAAACGTTTCTCCAGGATCTGCGGATTTTTATGCAAAATGAAGATCGTATTAATTACAAGAGCTATCATTTATTCCTTTTCTTAATAAATTTATTGGGTCGAAAGCAATATTTATAAATTCTTCAAAGGATTTTCTATTTTTCTAATAAAAATCCACAGCTTAATTACGACAATCAGAAATTGATGAAATTCGTGATCTATTTATCAAGCATCGAAATCATCCATACGTCTCTACGAATAACATATTCCCGGCCTCATTACATTTTCTAACCCTCGGAGACCCTCACCTTCCACCCTTAGCTTACCCCTATCGAAGGCACCAATAAAAAAGACCCTAAGCATTAGCTATCGTTCAATGAATGCAGGGTCAGTTTCCAACACCTGCTGGAACTTCAGCTTGAATAAAGAAGTAAATTTCACTGTCTGTATTCCGTTGTTAGAGTCTTTCTGCTTTTCGTAAAAGAAGAATAGATTCGATCGATTGTTGCGCGAGCTGGCCAGAAACAGTTGTATTATTTTTCACGAGATCTCAAGATCACCCATCGTTGATTTATTTCGTTATTATTAAGTCAATTCATTTTATTGTTAGCCCTTAGTTGGTATGGTAACAGTTTGGTTATCTAACTGGTAAAACGAGTCGTTTCAAAACAATCAAAATAAAGACATTGAAAGAATTTCAGACCGTCAATGTATTGTCTTCAACTTATCAAGATTATTAATAGACCGAGGATCATTATGCAAAATAAAAATTGTCCGCATCGATTGCAAGAAATAGAAACTGAATTGAATGTTATTTCTTCCCTTAATGATTTTAATAGAGGAGAAATCATATGCAAATCACTTTTGAATTTTATCTTCTCAATTGTGCAATACAAAATGCATAAAGATCCGCATTCTAATTATTAAAGAATAAGGAAATGATTCTTGCCATTGATGCTACCAATTTTTATTTTGCACAAAGATCCGCAGTCTACTGATGGGTATTACTGTCTGAAATGTTATCAATAGTAGCTTGTACATAAAAGAGGGAGAGAGAGAGAGAGAGAGGATGGATTTGTTTTCAATAAAATAAAATTGTCTAGCAATCACTGAAACAACAACTGAAACAGTTGCGGTTTATCGGAGACCCAACGACACCAACTGGGTTTTAAATATCTTTTCGTTGTCGAGGAAAATAGGCGTTTCCGGTGTGCGAACTGAATAGTCGGGCAACTGATCGCTCTGCAGGTCGCCTCGTACTATTAAACAGTGAAAGGGTTTAAGAAATATGCAAATGCTAAATAGGACGAGCCGAACTGACCAGGTATACCGGTACCCCAACTTCCGTAGTCCGAGGGGTAAAATCGGATCTCACGGGGAAGGCAGTTCCCATTACGTGTTCCGCGTGGACGTTTTCCTCATTCCCCGGATATCGGATTAGGTAATGCGCGAAGGCGCATAATGCAAGCCGTTATCTGTCGCTACAATGTACCGGGTATCTGTCTTTCTTCGTCCCCTATCTCCCCGTGTCTGCATGTTTGCCCGTCACGGTGTCCCCCGGTATCCGCGTATCTGCGAAAGAAAGAACCGTGCCACGGGACGTGGCTACCCAGCGTGACCGGCCGATAGGATAAGCGTCACCCTGGACTTCCTACGCCGCTTGAGAATTAACCGGACAGGATGAGAACAATTAGCATCGGCCGGAGTAATCGCGCGCGCGCGCGCGCGCGCAGGTTCGCGGAGGACAGGGAGTCGCGATAACGGGCTGTCCGCGAACTAACGGAACAACGAGTTCGCAGGCGGCACGAAGAAACCGGGCACGAGGAAAGAATTCGCAAGGCGAGTCGACCGCCAGACGATCCCCGCGGCTCCCGTGTGCTCGCAGAATCATTTCATTACGAGACGAGTTCTATCAATTCGCCCCACAGTGAGACGGATCGCCAATCTAGCTGGACAAAATGCGAAAAAGGAGCAATTTTACTACATTTATCGGTTGATATACGTGGAGTCTTATCAATACCAATGATTACATTCTAATCATTACAGCAACAATAATGACCACATTTTCATAAAAATTCATCTGTTTTTCTTCTCGGATATTTAGTGACAATATGGAAGTTTTTTTTATTAATTTGAAGGCAATCTGTTTTTATTCGTTTACTCTCGCATAAATTATTATTCTTTATAGGATAGTTCGAAATATTGTAAATGTTTATGTTATCATTTACTAAACAAATCCAAACAGTTCTCGCCCCTATACGCTTGGGAAATGTTGTAAATTTAATAGTTATTCTTAAATAACAAGAACAGAAAAGTTCCAAAAACACGTATCTCCTACTTTGGTCCATATATGTATTACGTACACCAAGTTACACGAATATGACTAAGCAATTAATAAGAAATATTGGAAAAAAAGATGAATCTTTTTAGATATTGTTTAAGCAAATATTTCTTTTGAAATCTCTTCATCTCCGGTTTTCGAGATATTAACTCTGAGGGCTATTCTCATCCCCTTAACATGAATGTCAGCAGCTAAAGAAGAATACGTGTCAAATACTTTTGAACAAAGTGTATCCTGTATAAATTTCATTCAAAAACGGCGTGTCACAAAAGTGATGGAAAAAGAAGTGAGCACATACACGAAAAACGCGAGGAGGTAGAGGAGAAGAACCGCTTGCCATCGAGAGGAAATTGCCCGGGAGCGCAGAGGAGAGACGAACAGAATAAAAAGAGATTGGTAAAACCGTGACAAAGAAGCACGCATGCTCGCGATGGTTGTTTCTTCCGGCCGATGAAAACATCATCCGCGTCAAGCTGCTCCGCTCCACGTCGGGATGTGAAAATTTCGCGTGACTGATTTGCATAACGCTCGGCCGACGCTCACGGTGAAGACACAAGGGAAAAGGAACCCGTTCCTCGTCCCGAGAGATAGTCGATTTTTTACGGAACAGAGGCGCGATGTTTGTTTTGTCTGCTGCCCGTTGCCCGTTGCGCACCTCTCACGGGAATATTAACTTTACGATCGAACTTGAACTCCCGGGCTATTCTATCCCAGCTAGACTCGCTCGAGATATCGATGTAATCGATTCGGCTATTCGAGAGGATCGGCCGTGTCCGCATTAACGGCGAATTGAGTTAAGTGCGGATTCTTGTTCCGCGATGATAGCTCTATCGAAACGCTCGCTAACAAGCTGCTCCACTATTAATACTCTTTCGCTCGGTTTTATCACGGCGGACGATTCCCTAGGGCCCTTCGGGCTGTTCAGACCCTTACGATCGCGCGAGGAAATCCATCTTCTGTTCGGAGCGGCTTCCCGATAGCGGCATTCTTCTTCTCGTTTTCTTCCTCGTCTCGTTTCATCGAAATATCACCGCAAATCAAATGCTCAAGTATTTGAAAAACTGAATTCGATTTTAGAAAATTGTGTAATCAAAATGAGTTTGGAGGTGTATCTGAAAATCATCATAACGCATCATCAAAGAGCACGGAGGGTCATTGGTTCTTTCAGGTTTGTTCAGTAAGATGTGCGTACGTTTGGGTCGTGAATTCGGTGGTCGTGAACGGTGCGCAAGCAATGTGCTAACTCGAAGTTACAAGAGAGGAGAGCGCGCAGGGTGTTCGGATCTGTCTAAACTCCCGACACCCGGATTCGGTTACCCAGCACACGATTCCACAAAAGATGGTCTCAGCGTGTGCACGCGTATATCTGCTCGTCACGGTGTCGCGTTTAGGCGTCGTGCGTCTCCCGTTTCCCTTCCTCCGTTGAAAAGGGAAACAGGAAGACGAGCTTGTCCTCGGTGAACCCCTTCTGGCTGACTTTCCGCGCGTGCACGGAAGCAGCTCGGCATAAAAGCTCGTCGAATCTCGACGGGACGTCCCGTGGCGACGACGCGACGCGACGCGACGCAACGCGACGGATTGGATCGGGCCACAGTTCGTTTGCGGTTCTAGCAGTGCGAGAGGCGCTGGACCGAGAGCTCCGAAAGGGACGAGCATGCTCGAGCTGGCTCGAAAGGGTTCGAGAGGGTCGCTGGGTATGTTGTCGTCTTCGGACGGGGAAGGGGGGGGGCAAAGAAAGCGAACGGAAGCGGGCATAGAATAGGCGCGAGAGAAGGTGCAAAAGGGGGCGGGGATGCTCCGCGCGTCGATATGAAATATTCGCCGGGAGAGTAACTCTATATTATTATCCTCTTTCACACCTCCCTGCACCTCTATGCGCGAGAAAAGCCTCGGGATCACAATCAACGAGTGGCCCCCATTGTCTCTCATTGTCGTGCGCCTCGTGCGTGCACGCCGCGCTGCGCTGCGCTACGCACTGTGCTACGGTGCCTCTGTGGTACATACGGTGGGCTGCACTGTGCCGCGGCGCGGCAAGGCGCCCCATCTCACCCCGGCGCGCGGCGCGGCGCGGCAGCGTGGCGTTCGCTCCTCACGACCTGCTCGCCGGAATTAATTAGCCCCGACGTGGCCACTAATTAGCAAATCGAGCCGAGCCGGTCGCCCGGGTGTGCCCGTTGTCGGCCGATTGGAAAGCGAGCACGGCCTCGCCGCGCCGGTGACTTTCACGTGGAGCGGTTTTTTGCGCGCGGATCCGAACGATCTCCGATGGACGTCTGCCGTCCGCCTCGCTCTGCTCGCGAGATTATTAAGTTTCTTTTTCTCGCGTATCTCTCTCTCCCGTGTTTTCCATCTCTCTTTCGCTCTTTTTCCATCGCCGTCTCCCCCGCCGCCTGCTCATCTTGTTTCTCGTGTTGTTGTCGGTCGCTTAGCAGAAATCCGAGAGACGCCCGAGGGGAGTTATCTCGATTGGTCGTTGGTCGCGACCGAGTTCGAGAGTTAATTCGCTCCGACTGGTAGATAGCGCCGCGCCGGCCGAAAAAATATTAATAAGCCGGGATATAACGCGAATCTAATTAAGAGTAACAGCTGAAATCTGGAACAGGTTCCCGCGACGATTAGGCTACCGGGATGCGTTACCGCGACTTCCAAACATGGTTCGTTTAATGCTCGCATTCCGCTAGTTGGGAGAACGCGCGTAAACCCCGGAGTGCGTGCCGGGATTTTTCGAAACCGCGCTCGCTCGCGCCGCGTTGGAATCGTTAATCGATTTCGCCGGTAATCGAGAGCCGAACCCCTTCGAGAAATGCTAAATGCCTCCTCGACAAGGATTTCAACTTGGAACGGAAACGTTTCGATAGGACTCGTTGCTATCCGCGGGATAAGTTAGTGCCTCGGATAAGCCGGGCAAAAGAGGCCTGCCGGAGAAAAATTTTCGCCGGCCAGCGAAACGGCAGCGGACGACGTTTAATTAACTGGATCAGTGAGAGCCTGATGAACCTAGCCGCCGCGCCGCGCCGCGCCGGTAAGTGTTAAATGTTATCAGCTGTAAACGACGTAAAACTCCGAGTTCTGCTCCTCGGAGCCGGAATTAACGAGAATTATACGAGGCTTTACAGAAGACTCGTTGCATCCACTGGAATCGGAAAACCATGCGTGTAATTAATTGTCGTCCTGCCCGGAGATATATATGTTACGATGCTGGAAACTCGAGGATCTATTTCCAGGGCGAATTGATTCAAGAGAATTTGTAGAAGCAAGGGATGTCTAAGGAAACCAGTAATTATCGGTCTATCAAGAAAAAGGATTTCTTCCGCGTATAACTTACTGGATTGATTAAAAACATATCGGATAGACGGTCGTGCCACCGAAGACTACAATGGTCGTGAAATTGTAGTCCGAGTCAGTAATCAGCCATAATGTTCTACGATCTTTCACAGATCTACTCCACTACAAAGCTTGCTATACCTAATTGAGAAAACTCACTTTTTTCCTTTATATGTATATCTACTGTAAAATATTTGATTTTTTTTCGTTAGCGTTACAGCTTCTGTTGTACTTTACAACTTCTGTGACATTATAACTAAAATGTAATTTGTCGATTTAGCTCTCACTGTTCAATTCAAATTTTTCTTGCTGAAATGCATAAATCAATTGAACAGCGCGTACACGTGGTGCACGAGATAATGATTAAATTACGACTATGATCCAATTTAATAGTGAAAAAGGTGGAGGCGTAAAAATGTGCTATCATACTAGGATCTTTCACGCAACTATTTCCGAAGAGCGTACGAACCTAAGTCAACCATGCGCTCGAGGATTCGAAATAAACGAATATAATTGATAGCAATAATCAATCTGCCGGAGAAAGCTAATTATAATGCATCGGAGGTCTACTAGATAGTCGTAACGATAGAAAATGCTACGGCGTGTCGCAAGGTTCCATCATCGATCGCTCCGATCCTCGATCGGAAATCGAAGGCGATCCATCAGCCGCGTGTCTCCTTCGTTCTCCTTGGTATTAAATAATTCAATGAACAACTGCCGCGCCGCGTCGCGTAGGCACAAGCCGAGAGAAAATCCAGCAGCAGGACGAGCGAAACGATAAAAAATGACGATAGTCAAGCACGGTTACACATCAGTCCGGGGGTGATCCGATGCGTGAGATTGCTCGTCCGAGGATTTTTCGTAGAGATCTTTTTCCACTCTCGAAGAATCGTCGGTGCTAATGCGCCACCGTTAATAACAGGTGTCTCCTGATTTCAGAATTACTCCCTCGGTTTTTGTACGACCATCAGCATCTCTCACGGAAGTGGTGTCGTCGACCAGGATAATACCGAGGACAAACGTGCCCCGATAAAAAGGTGGTGCCGGTCGCATAGCGTTAAGATAAGACTGAACTATATTTCACGTATGTACTACTTTGGCGTCCTCGGCTTCCTTTTTCCTCGAGCGGAGTAATAATATGTATATTTTCTTCCAGCAACTGTACTAGAAAAATATTGCATTTGTATCCAAGTTCCTTTAACGCGAAGACGTTATCAAATGTTGACGATATTTCAATGGGGATAAAAAAAAGTGGCGATTGATTTGGGCAAAGTCGCCAAATTAAGTTCCCCCGCATTCGCATGTGTCCGGTACTGGCAGAGTGATAGAGAAAGAGAGAGAAAGAGAGCTGGCAGTGCATGCTACCTCCCCTGATCTGGCGACTCTAGATTTCGGATACATTTCGAAAAATTCAACACCTTTGTTTTTCTACTTGCGATTCGATAAAGTGAAACTCTTCTCATGTTCATTCAAATGTGGCGCTTTCACTTTGACAGACAAATTACGAATTTGAAGCAGTAGATAAGATTCGATTTGAATTTTCTCATCCAATCTGAAACTCTATAGAATATAAAATTCTACATTAATTTTATGAGAATTGGAAGAAGCATCGGTGATTGAATTTCATTCGCCCGCCTCCTCTGTTCTACCGAAAGTCGAGAAAGTCTACACACCGAGAATAGCGAAAAGGACGCGTTAAAGGGCCAGAGATCCTCGCGATAAATCGCTCGGGATGTCTAATCGTTCGACGTATCAACGACACGATGTAGGGTTAGCTGCGTTATAAATCGTTCTCGGATACAAAGTAATTGGTTTCTTATTCTCGATTAAAACTCCGTCATCCGAGGCGTTATCTTTGCATCGTTCTCCCGAGATGACACGTCCGGGACAGCTGATATATCGGGCAACTGAGATCTTTAAGGGATTTCATTTCGAGAGATCGAGATACCAGCTCTCGACCCAGGTTTTCATACTCTGTTGACGTCGATGTTTGCGAAACGTGTTACGTGTGAACCGACGCAAGAGAAATCGGGTTCCTTGGTCAGCCAGCAAAATTTGTAAATATTCTTATGAGTTTATTGTGGAAAATGAATGTGTGACATGGCATTTGTGTATATTCTGTTTTCGAACAAATCATTCACCACAGAGTTTCGAATCAACTCGATATTTATTCGAAATCAGAAATTCTTGAAACTCTTGAAACTCTTGAAATTTTTGAAAATTTTCAAAGTCTTGATAATCTTAATAAATGTTATACTTTTCATAATATTGGTACGTTCATACCGTTATTCATCCCAATGCTGACATGACGCAATCATTGTTTCGCGATAGATGTAACAACATTTCAAGAGTTTCAATTCCTACAAACCTTCCAAAGATTTAAGGTTTTCAAGATTTTCAAGACTATGAAGAACACTTCTAAGACGTCCAAGAGTTTCAAGGGTTCTAAGCTTCGAATTATCTTGCAAGCGATTCGTATATTTTGTGTCGGAAATATTGAATCGAGGCGATTCGAAGTGATTCAGATCCCATCGCTAACTAGTTGAAGCAGTCGGGGATTGTTTATTGGGAATGGATTCCGAGAAGTATCTTTATTCAATCAGACTCGATGTATGCTTCTGGAAGTGTTTATTGCAACGATTGAATATTAAATCAGTGTTTTATCTTTCTATCGAGTATACTTGGAAATTATTCATCTCTGACTAACGCGCGATTTTGTTTCATGAATGGATTGCGAAATTCTTGTACTTGTGCTTTGGAAGAATGAGGGAATTTATATGTTACGTTGGTGTTTAATCTTGTTTGCTCGAGTCGCGATAAAGATTTTTCAAAGTAGACGTATAAAATTTACGTTGTTGCACTCTTGCTTTAGCTAGGTGCTTATTGTCAGCAGGTTATTATGTATAGCGATTTTTAAAGGGAAACGTTCAAGTAGACCCATTCGAAGATAAATGATCATTATAAAAGTAAGTTATCAAAGTAGTCGAAATTATTTGATTTAGAAAGTATGTTTATGAATTGTTTATACGTAACTCTATCACTCGTATCACTCGTTGAGACATTTTATTTTGGAACAGTGTATCCTGTAAACATACCGAAGGCAGACTGAGCAGGCATTTTTGAGTGTGTCACCGTATTTACACACGCTTATCCATTTATTCAGGATTAGACACCATCTATCTGTATTCTAATTATCCGGATCACAAAGAATCTACCCATGGCTGCTATGGGATCATTAAGAAACATCTTCCTCAAACATAAAAACGTTCGGTGACGTTTATTAATTGTTTCGAATGACAGTACAGTGGGAGGGGGCCCTATTTATTCGTACCAGCATCTTGGAAATGTCCTACTTGCTTACTCGTAGCTGTCCACTGTCCTTCGATCTTGATGAAATTTAAATGTTATAGATTTCGACATTTTGAACAACTTTTTCGAATGCGCACAAGTGTATGCAATTTTAAATTGTTGTAGAGAAATTTGAAGAAAAGGGTTACCGGATAAAATTCTATTTTCGTTGGTGATAGAATTTGTACTAAATCGCAATCGTACCAATCGTACTAAATTCCGTTGATTTTAATACTCGAGCATTTTTTGAACATTTTTATAAGCCATTAACGCGTACAGATCCGCAGTCTACGCGTAACATATGAAATAGGTGAGTATATCGATCGAGTTATACCAGCATCAGCTTCTATTATACAAACGAAGAAACGATGTCCCGTGAACGGTTCAGACAAATGGAGTTTCACTGTATAGTAATGTCTAGTGGTGCTTCGGGTGCAAAGGGTTAAACAGTTCGAAGAGCCAGTCGATCGTCAGCGAAAGGAAGGGTCTGTGGAACAGGGTCTCGTCCGCAGGTAACGGATATGCAATCCTCGCAGCAGCGTGGACTGTGGACTAGCAAGCATCTGCATCCGGTGTAACAACCGACTCGCTTGTTCCGAAGTGCAGGAGAGGTCGATCTCGCGGTGTGTGCACGTTACCGATCCCTCTCTTTCACGGGGCGGGCGTGGATCGAGCGAGCAGGATCGAGCGATCGGGATCGACCGAGGTTGGAACGAGAAAGAGAGAAGCGGAGAAGGCGGAACAGAGAGCGGCGGCGGGCCGCGCGAGACGAGGATGGTAAATGGTAAATGGGAAATTGTAAATGGTAGGCCACTAGTGCGCACCGAACATGAATGAATGGAACCTGCTTCGCCACTTGCATACCCATTATAGGAACTCAGCTGGTACGTGTACCAACCTCGGACGCGGTGCTCGCGTGTGTGACCAGTTCACGCACACCTTCGTTCGCGCGAACACGGACACACGAGCATGGATCCACGAACACGCGTAGACACGCGACCGTCCCGGAGCACACAATACCCCGCGATCTGTTTATCCGTCTATCTATCGTTCGTGAGTCTAGCCGAGCCTCTCCCGAGATATTCTCAAAGCGTGTCAGTCACGCGGATTCATCCGCTACACACGATTTTTCCGGCCTTTTTACGAGAGTCATCATCGGTAGCGAAACTAATCGCTCGCCTCATAGTTTCCTTAACAGCTGCTAATCAGAGCTACTTTATCGTCGATCGCAAAACGGTCGCTGCCGGAAAACGAGATCTACGTTTACCCGAAGAACTAGAATTTTCACGGTCACCGAGCGTGCGACGATCGGAAGTTTGTTTACCTTCGAGCGGGAACTGTGGAATTAACCCTTTGCACTCGGAGCTGTTTTAACCCCTTGCCGTACTTTGACGAGCCAGACTCGTGATGAAGGTTTTTGTAACAAAGTCTAACAAATATGAATTATAGATGAAATAAAATTGAAATCAAATGAAATTTCATTCGTTTGCAATCAATATTTAAGCATAAAATAAATGTAGCCATACAAAAAATATACATTTTCTTTTCCCTTCTACAACATTATTATTCCCGCCAATGTATTATATTATATTATATGTGCCAATATTATTATAACCAATGATTCTTATTACCGAAGCTATTCGTGAAAGGGTTACAGGAAATCTTTGCATCATATGATATCTTTGGTATCATATTGGTATACATTGTTGAAAATATAGTTATCGATTAATTCGGTCACTAGAATTTTTGCGAAAGGATATTTTTACGTCGAGAAAATTCGCGAGTGATGATAGAATTCGATTAAGGATCATCGGGGTTTCGTGATCGGCGATCGGCACACTTTACGAGGAGTAAAGTTTTGCTAATTGGTCGGCCGCTTGGGCTAACAAGGCTGTCAGCGGGGCGCATTAAAATGATGAAATTTTCATCGCGGTTGCGATCCCAGCACCATCGTGCCTTCAGAAAACTGGCTCGTTACCCTGACGGTACAGCCTCGATAATTATTATTCCGTTTAACGCACCGATGAGGTTTACTGGGCAATATTTTATCGTTTACGCGGCCGGCACCGGACCGATTTAACGATTTCATTCGCGCCGCGATGGATGGCGCCTCTCCGACCACGAAAAACCCCGTTGCACAACGCGGAGCGTCGATCTGTCCAACATCTTTTAAATCAAACCGCGCATAACGCTAACTCTCGAGCGTTTCGCGCAATGCCGTAACGACGAGGTAAATCTCTACGTTTCTACTTTTTCTCGCTTGGTCTTTCTCTCTTTCTCTTTCGTTTTCGTTTTCGTTCGACCTCCCTCTCTCTCTCTCTCTCTATCTCCTTCTCTTTCGCTGTCGCAGGGTTTACGAGCGAAACGAGTGGACAGTTAAACCGTGGAATGTTCTTAATTTCTCTTTTTACGGTGCTCCCGGTTCGAGACCTGCCATTAATATTGGTGGATTCGTCCTACTTCTTCGGTGAAGCTAGGGTCCGCGGTATCTCCGCTATCTCGGTCGATTATTTAAATCGAATGTCTGAGATATAGACATTGAGAAAATTTCAGACGCGCCGATAAAATCGCGGATGCTCTCTCGCTCTGCATGTACATATACGAGCGCTGCACGAGGATATTTCGACGCTTGGCCTCGAAGTGTCGGCCAAATGAATTTTATGGCTGACAGCAAGGTGTTGTGCCGAAATCCTTCGTTGATTCCGACAATTCATAATTTTCCTTGCGCGCGGTATTCGTTGGAATTATTTCTGTATATCGCACCGAGGCTCTTGGAAACTCGATATGTGGCTTGCCACCACTGGTATTCGAAAATTCGAGTAAGATTCGTTCGGGTGGTAAAGGGCTAGCAGGAAGCTGCTCGCGTTTATTTACGTTGGAACCTCCTTAACGACTATTGTAGAATACATTACTCGTTTACAATTAGACAGTAAGAACAGTAAGAACGGTAAGAACAGTAAAATGGTAAAATATGAAAGAAAGATTAAAAAATTGAAGGATGTCGATGTACTAGTTTGAATTTACCGAAATTATCAAAAGAAGAAATAAATTTTTCTTTGTCTCCTGTTTCTTCAAATCAGTGCATGAAAATTTTATTTATAATTATCGATGAAATTGTTGTTAATTTGTGGAATGAATCGTGTGTCTCATATGAGTCGCCTTAACTTTTAATCACTCGCATACATAATTAAAAGTGTTTCAAGCATAATTAAACAAAGGTGTCGAGTAGACTAGCCGTTATTTTGCATTGAAATAGTTTTGTTGAATAAGAATTTATTTACGGTGGAGTCATATAACATGCAGTAGAGTTCTATGTTCTACGTAACCAGTTGTATAGAAAGCGGAGAAGTGCGAACAACTTAAGTTTAAATTGAGCTATTTACTTCTGAAGCATGTTGGGATACTAAAGACCTCGGACATCGTAGGCTCGTATAATCGAGCTCCTACTGTACTTGCTCGAACGAGAAATAAAATGTCCGCGTTACAACCAGAACAAGCTATGTATTCGCGTATCGAATCGCTAACTTTCGAAACACTCTGGCGCTATCGCCTGTGAGTGCGATTCCCGCAACCGATCGCGCGTCTGCCGATATTCAATTAAACGGTAATTGCATGTATCGTTCGCCATCATCGACCAAATCGACGATTTAAACCCGCCTTTAAAAAAAGAGAAAACTTCGTCGTTAACTTGGTTCATCGACGAACTTCGCTCGAGTCAGACAACACGACTGGAGGGTTAAGGGTTAACTGGCGTGCGTTCGAAGTGACAACCGGCTCATCGCGATGAATCGTGGTATTTCGAACGCGGTGGCACGCCGATTACCAGATCCGCTGGTAGACGGCATGAAAAATGTCTGGCCGCGTGTGGCAGCGTGTTTTCAGCGAGGTGGCAGCTAGTCGACGAGACCAGGGCCGTCTTATTCGATAGATACCTAGGGCATGGTGTCCAGACAACATTTAAAGTGTCCGAACAAATTGTACGACCTCTGGTAGTAGACTCAAAGGCAGCCAGGACAGTGATAGGGACAACGATAAGGGCTGCTGAGTCGAATATACAGTCATTCGCATTAATATTTGAACGTCCATGACATGGACCGTGATTAGACTGCGGATGTTTATGCAATTTTCAATATGTCTAGACGAATTTTACGAAAGTGGAATAAACATAATGTTATTTCCAGTGGTAGCAGCCTTTGCAGATCTCGATAAAATAAACATTCTACTGAATTCTGTCGAATTTTATATTTCACCCTTTTTTGAAAATATTCAGAAGCCATGCATGCATCAAGATCAGCAGTCTAGTAATAACATTTGTAGGTCCAAAATAAATCAAAATCGTACTAAATTCTGTCGAATTTGATACTTGAGCATTTTTTGAAAATTTTTACAAACCATAAATACATAAACATCCGCAATCTAACCATGGCCATGACCAAACGACTTGACTTTTATGCGCAATTAGAAGCATTGGTTTACTAAATGATGTGCAAAAAGATTTTGAAAAACTTGCGGTTGGTGGGAGTCATACATATCTATAGTAAAGCAATGCTTCGAATTGTTCGACAAAATCAGGTTGTTCGAAAATTTGAAAAAAGTTATTCCGTTTTAAAGGACGCTCGAATATTAATGTGATTAACTGTACAAGTTTTTTTTATCGAAAACTGAAGAATCTCGCAAGAAAGATTTTGGAGACACAATTTCAGAGATTACGAAGACGAGGCTAAAAAGATGGACGATCAAGACCGTTGCTGTACATAGAAATAAAGGATCCGAAGGATCGAAGCTAAAAATGTTGTAGCCGGAACAATCTACCGGTGCAAAATAAGCAGCGAGGGGTGATAAGTGCAAAATACAGGTGTCTAGGTCCTACGAAAAACTTTAACCGTTTGCGGTCATAGCCACTTTTGTCGTTTCGTTCCAGTTAGTCGGCATTTATTTGACCACTTTCTTTTTAACCGTGTTCGAATAATTCTAACAAATAAAATAACACGCTTCTTTGAAATCGTCAAGACCGATTAAAGACAGGCAAAAGTCTAGATGGAACGAAATGCGATGTCACAGGACCGGAAAGGAGAACTCGAGGTAACAAGTTTTCGAATCTGGACAAAACATTGATGACAACCAGACGATGCTAACGCTAGGTGACTCTCCGACGATTAGAGGTTGTCGATAGAGGATGTCGATGGATGATGCTTTGAACGTGGAAGCGCCCGGTGCTTCGAATCGCAATAATGCGGCCCTGGACACGACTTGTCTGTCGTCGTTACCTAACGTTGGCCGATGTTACCCTTCGGGGTAGAAAGTTCAACCACTGCGCGTCTGGCAATTACCAGCGTAGTCGGTTGGACACGATCATTCGTCGGACCTGGTCTTCCTGGACAGCTGGACGTATCGTCGCCTCGCGTATTACCGATTCAACCCGCTCCTGGAAGCGTGGTCGAACACACGCTGACCAATTTACACACGTTTACGTAATAGGCCAGGCAGATCGTTTGTGATGCTCGTTCACCGAATTACCGAAACGACCGGGATTTATCGAGCCGAGTCCGGGAAGAAGAGATCCACGCCGGATCAAGAGTTACGTGATCGGGCTCGCGACCGGGGTTAATCGGCCACTTGTGTCGATACCATCGAATATTCGTCGAACGGTCTTCTCTCTCTCCCTCTCTCCCTCTCTCCCTCTATCGTTTTCTCTCTCTCTCGAGGAAACGTCGCACAGTGACAATTTTATCGACAATGGACTTCATAGAAGTGTTCCTAGATATCTACAATTACAAAGGTAAGCGGTGATTTTATTATCTTTACATGTTACTGGAACTATGTACGTGTTATTTTGTTTGTTTCCTTTCAGATCAAATTAATAATTTTAAACGCTACCGATAACTTTAATTAACTAAGATTTTAAAGAAATACTCCTGAAAACTCTTTCTTGACTTTTGGCGAAAATGTGTGTACATCGCGATAATAGTTGACGCAAAAAGAAAAGTATAACGTTCAAACATCCGTAATCGAAAATATGCATAGACAGCTTTTACATAGCTATGTCAAAGAAATACAATGATTTTCGGATAGTGGAATTTTGTCTAGAATACGGGGTTTCCAGCGCACTGCGCTTCGGCGCTAAGCCACATATCTCCATCGCGTTTCTTTCATTTCTTAGCCCCCGTTTCATTGTCTCTTTGTTTCGCTTCTCCGCTGACCCAAATCGATTAATTCCGTCCGTTTGTAACGGTGCCGGCCGCTGCGGGGGCTTGTCATTTTTCATGCGATTCCCGGCCACCGGCCACCGGCCACCGTTCCCCACCTACCGGACGCAATCTGTACTTTCGATCTGCACTTTCGAACCGAGACGTCAATTAATTCGGGCGTCCGCCGCGGAACACGCGACGAATCGGACACGTCCGACGTTCGTCTAAATACGGACACGAGAAACCTGATTACACACATTCCGGCCAGCAGGAATCTTAAATCGAATGCCTTGCTAATAATTCTTCCGTTTCTTCCGACTAATTTCGCCGCGGATCGTTTTTCCCCTCTTAATCGTATAATTGCGCTAAATAACCCCGCCGCGCCGCACCTTTTCCCCCCTTTATGAATTGCGCTCGCGTTTCAATCAGCCTAACTAACGCTAACTCTCGGCCGTTAACCTTTACGACTTATTGTTAATTCCCAACTTCAGCGCGTTCCCCATCTGAAACTGGAGACTGCGTTCGTCTAAGCGTATTTGTACTATTTTTAATGTGTAAAGTAATCGTACTCTGGTATAGATGCACGCATTCTTTGTTTTGGATACTGTACGTCATTTTATTTCGCTGTGATTGACGTCCACCACAAACGTAGATAAATCTTTCGTGGAACCATATTTTTAGGAGATTGGTACCACATCTACTTACACTTTTGATTTGTTTAAAAACGATCGTCATAAAATTTGTGGTGCAAATGAACTAAATCATACTTCATCGTCAACTAGCTAGTCATAATTATGAACACGTTGACCGCCGAAATGATCCCCCAAAAAACCGCAGGAAGATCAAAGCAATTTAATCGTTGCAATCAAAATAGCAGAATTAAAGCTTATCACAGAGATTACTTCTTCAACTCTTCCAGATCGCGCAAGCCCCAATGACGTTTGATTCGAGCAACTATACGACAACCAAATTAGTTTTTAAACATAAAGAATTGTGTCCCCCATATAATAAAATGACTGAAGCGGGTCAGTCAACGTGTTAACAACTTTGATCATTTGTGGATTTACGTGAAGACCATTTCACTAAAACCACAGAGTATTCGAATCTTTGAGGAAGACGATGTCGATACGCGTGTTGAAACGCTTGAAAGTTTCTCGAGCCTTTCGTCGCGTCTGGATGTATGATAATAAGCAGCGAGACGGCTCGCGATACCGATTTGAAGAAAAGTTAACGAGCTTATCGACCTTCGGTCTCGCCGATCAATTCGTCGATGCTTCGGATACGGCTTGCCACCTCTCGGCCATCGCGTCGTTTCTGCTTATGCAAAAGCGGCCGCCTAGTCGTAATTAATCAGCACGCCGCGCCGTACCAAGCTGGTCGTTTACTCGCGAGTACGTTCCCGAGAGAGAAGAAAAAACGAAAAATTTACAAGATTTTTATTGCGTCGCCTCCGGCGCGGCGAGCCGATCGTTTCACGGCTGTAAGAAACAGATAGCTGAACGATGATCCAGATCGATTACACGCGTGAGCAGGAACATCGTACTCTCCCGAGCACCGTCGTGTTCCTCCTCTTTCTTTCTCCCATCCACGGTGTGTCTGCTGAAGGGTTCGGTATGGTTGCAAATTTAGGTGGTCGAAGAGAGTAAAGCCTTCTGTGCGTTACTTCGGAAAATAATTACCGACTCCGGGAAGATTAATGTACGATAATCGGAAGCGCTTTGAATGGCGCGCCATTAAGGGTTCCGACTGCGCCTTCAAATTTGCATTTTGAATACTGTTGACGCTTAAAATTCAAGATAGAGGAGATCTCGCACGCTCTCGACGCCTCCCACTCCGCGTCTCCCCTGACCGTGAAACGCGCGCGATTATATCGTTCGCATTCGAGCACAGCGGACTAACCGGCCTGTCGATTAATCGATACGATTACTTTGATAAAACGATTAGGACGGGGCCCAGGAAGAGTGCTCGATTCGCGGACTCGCTCGTTAACCGGCCGCTTTTCCGTCAGCGCGCGCTCGCGCGCACGGCCATTATTCCGGAAATTATCGGCGTCGGGGCGGCGGCGACTGTTTCTCCGCTTTTATTCTTCTTCCCTCGGTCCTTCGGCGTCTCTCTCTCTCTCTCTCTCTCTCTCTCTCTCTCTCTCTCTTTGGCTCTTGTTTCCGGGGGTTTATTTCTGATATTAATCTGCACCGCCAGCCGGGAAAGTATTTCGTGCGCGCTCGAAACCACCGCGAGATCCGCCGTGACGTTATTGATTTACGTCGCGCGGCTCTCGCCCATCAAAATAATATATCCGCGTACACTTAGTCGCGCGTATCTGATTATATTATGGTGATTAATAGCATCGGCCGTCGAAACGATAACGTTTCAATTCAATTTATGATCGACCATACATTAGCCCCGCCGGTTAATATGCCGCGATATATCATGCCCCGGACGCGGCGCAGGTTCTTGCCGAGTTTCGCCCCTAAAACACGCGCCTTTTTGCCCGGATTGCCAGATTGTAATCGCGAGACCCATTATCCAACCGCAGTCCCGCCGGTTATCGATCGGCAACCGAATCGGCCAGTGCATCTGAAAAGTTACCAGCGAAATCCGTGCGACTCGTGTCCGAGCGAAATCCAATTTCGTACTCAACTCGACACGCTGCTGTTCGTTCTTTGCACCGTTCCGGAGACACCGAATGATTAATAGAGTGTAAAAGAGGGAGAACGTTAGAAGAATTTAAACATATCGTCATAAAAATTGATGTACCATTATTCAAAATGTTGTTTACATTATTAAATATATTGGGATCTAACCAATTACTAAACAATTAAATACTGTACAAAGTATTATATTAATTTCATATCCATAAAATGAAAGAAATTATAGTAGAATTAAATTATAAAATAAATCCGAGTGCGAAAGGTTAACCAATTATACAAATGCAATTATTGCATAAGTTTTCGAAGTGTATGGACCACCGAGCGGGCGGAGAGTCGAGGGACAATTTCTCAACGATTACCGGGTGGGAAGAGCTTGAAATCTGTGCAGCGTTGTAAAAAAGTTGGAGACTACGTCGCAGAAGACCTGGTCAGCCCTGCCGGGTGGAACGAACCCTGAGAAAGAGGAGAGGAAAAGAGAGAAAGAGAGAAAGAGAGAAAGAGAGATAGAGAGAGAAACGGCGAGAGCGCGATGATGTATCGGCCGTGGAATCGAGCTAATGGAAGGTCGCCATAGGGAGATTAGTTAACGGGCCACGGATGTGTATTCGGGATCATAATGCTTCGCTGACTTCGAACTGGTTTTCTGATACACGAGGCCGGCTGGCTCCGGAGAGGTACCACGCCGCGCCGCGAGACCAGAATCCGGAGCAGCCTCGGCGCGCTCCTAGCTGAGGAATATTCATGCCGTTGAGCGGATAATTTAGACCGGGCTGTTTATTGGACGGGGCTGAATTGAATTATGCTCCGACGACCCGGCGACGTTCCATAGAAACTGAAATATATTTGATTAGCCGGCGTTGCATTGCGCTCGGTTGCGTATCGCATCGCTCGTAACGCGAGCGCGCTAACGGCGCCGGTGATTTCAATGCCGGCAAGGACGAGCTTGTTCCGTGCTCGACGCGACGTTTCATTTGCTCGCGGAATCACGTGTTAAATTGCTCGCCGAGTCCCGCCGACGCGACGCGTACACCGGCAGCTGAACTCTCGTCCTCTCGGTATGCGCGTTTGTTTCCACGCGAAACGCTCCTTTAACCTTTTAACCGAGTTATTCTGCTGTTGCGAACACACACGAACACGTAGACAAGTAGAATTGAGATGACAAAAATGTTAGCATCGCCAACCTAAGTACAACGTAGTTCGTATGGATGATATCACACAATTAAATGTTATTCGTTGAACTAAGGATAAATGCGGATTTTATGCATATATGAGAAACACGAGTACGTGAAACACAAAACAGTGAAAATATCGGAATCATTTGAAAATACGATTATATTGCCTGTGGCTTGATAACATTATTAAGAGAAGAAATAAATGTTTGCGCAGTTCCTATTTCTTGCAATATTTTTATTTTGCATAACGATCAGCTGTCTGATATTAATTACGAACTTCTATAACGATTCAACTCGTGATCTCCAGTTAAAAGGTTAAGGAACGATTTTCATTTTCAAAAAATCGATTTTCTTGCATTCTCTTTAAGTGTTGTAAAATATGTGTGCAAAAGGATTTGTTTGAATTCTTTTCGAATCAATTTCCTTTTCGAAACGGTTGCCACGATATCTCAACTTCTAATTGGCCGACTGACTTGAAAGTTTAACAGTTGTTGCCCTGCTATTGTTCTTAATATTAGTTTGTTAAACACTAAAATCGTTGAGTCAGGAAAAAGAAAATTCTAATTAAATTGCGTTGAATTGTGAAGTAGCTATTGCAATTAAAATTATGATATTTGGATACATTGAAGTTTATAATGCTCCTTAAACAGACATTCGATAACTGTGTTAGCGCTCATCGCTTGAGTCATCCAGGACTGGATAGAAGGATAATGTTTTGAATTGTGACGATGTTGTTCTAGGTTTTTCGAGTGCGATGCGTGCTGTACCAACTGGAAGCTTAAGAATATTCTTTTGCGCAATAGCCACAAACGAAATTATTATGTTATCGGGTTGTTGCTTCAGGCATGGACCATGGACTTGAAAAGATTATGGAATAATCGTCGGTAGATAACGCGTTAAGAACCAGCCACCCTGGAGTAGGATGGGATCCATGGGATCGCGGAGCGGAAAGAAGCGCTCGGAGCGGTCGGCTTCCGCCGCTCGACAAATCATTCCTCGTTATCTGGTTGGGCCCGTTCTTTCGGTCCCGGCGACGCAAGACAAAAAGTATCAATTTGCAGTATATCTGGCGGTGCGTACAGACCGGTTAACGGTGCTTGCCCCCGGACCGGCCGCCGCGTTCCTCATCTTCGATCCAGCCGTTTTTCGTTTCCTACTCGCGCCGCGCCGGGGAACAACATCTGATACGCGCTATCGGCTTCGATTCCCGCGACCGCTGCGTTACCATTTCAGCTTGGTTATCATCGCGCCGACAATTTATCGGCGGGTTCGACACGCGATCCTCTCGCCGCGGCTTGTTACAGTTCGACCGAAACACGCATTATCCTTGATTAATCGGCCGGACGCTCGTTGTTCGCGGTTCTCCTGGACCGCAACGATCCTTGATCCGCTCCGGAGAGGATCAATCGCGCGTAACTCTCCGCGAACGCTTTCATCAGTCTCCGCGGGCGGAAACAAGCCTCGCGGCGCTTCGCGATCGGCCGGTGAACACGTTTTCTCACGGCGGAAAGGGTGTGCTATCTCCTCCGAATAAATCGATCCTCGTTAACGCAGTGTGTTTCGTCTTTCGCCGTCTTCGAGGGAGGATCGAACAAATTTCTGCGTTCCCCTGTTCGCCTAACGGTCCCTACAATTCGCGCGGATTTATCCTTCCTCCCGATGTCCCACGAACAACCTCCCCCCTCTTTCTCTCTCTCATTCTCTCTCTCTCTCTCGAGTCTTCTCGACGTCCAGGTGATAACCACTCGAGAATCTTCGCAGGTAAGCGGAGACGCAAGGCACTGTGATTATTCTCGTCGACGCGGTTGCGTGAAAGGCGCGTCGAGGACGAAGGGGAGGCGAGACACGCGTTTCGCGCGCGCAAATGGCAAATGGCATCCGCTCCGGACCGTCCCCCATCGTCGAAATATGATCGAGCGAATCGCAAAATCGAATTGCCAAGAGGGACAAGAGAATTTGGCTTATTTTGAACGATTCCAATGGTCCGGTACAATTAGCTTACTTAACTGCGGATCTTTATGCAAAATGAAAACGTTCTATCTGAATTGCATCATACATTCACCTTCCTTCTTGTAATGTAACAATAATGTGTTATATTCCATCCACTCTCGGTCTTATCATTATATAAATGTCACAAAAGCCTTATTCCTACGTATCATCATTTTTGTATGGATGGTTACATAGAAGGGTAACCGTCCCGGAATTGAAGTTGTATTATTATTTTTTTTACATATTTTTTTGTACATACAAGAAGATTTCTTTGAGGAACTATATATACATATATTTCAGTTTTGGGCAATATGTCCCGGAATTGTCTGGGGAAAAAGTTGGCAACCCTAATGGTTAGAGCCGTATATCTGATAACTGCTTGAGATTTCAAACATACATCGATAGTTGTCTGCGAAACTGTGTAAGTATTCTCTTGCTGTCAGCGTCGTTCGTCGAAGAAATTCGTCGTACGGAAAAGCAAAAATGATGATGCTATAAGGATCGAACCTCGTTGAAAATAACACTCGGCGATATTCATCTTAAAAATCGCTTGGCTGTCGCAGACGCGTGATGAATTGAGAAATCGTCTGACAGCTAACATCGAAGATAAAACAAATGTTTGAGGGGCAACTGTCTGTCAAGTGGTTCGAGGTTCAAGCAAACTCGCGTTCGCGATAAAATATCGTTGTCGCCAGAGGATTCTTTTCAACGTGCCGGTAGGAATCATACTTTCCCAGTTTCCGATGCATCTCGGCAGTCCGTCGCAAGAACCAGACGAGGTAATTAGCGTGACAGTATCGCGAGCGGATGTCCGCGCGTACGCCCGTCTTTTTCTTCGCTTTCTGCCTCGGGGTCCAGTGTCTACACGTCCGCGACGATCTCGCGAATGATACGAGGATTCGCGAGCGATAGCCTAATGAATGAACGCGGACGAGTTTCGAGGATCATAAGCGCGAAACCTCGGACGTATAGACAGACCAGCAGCCACGTTTCAGAAAAAGAAAAAAGAACTTTTCTGCGGTCGCCTGTGTCGCTCCTTTTTTTTTCTCGTTTTCGGTCGGTTTCTCCCTCCTACTTTGCTGATACTCCTCTCTCTCTCTCTCTTCTCGTTTCTCTCCTTTCCTCGCCGCGTTATTTTTCTCTCGTTCCGTATAATTTCAACATTTCGACGATCAACGCCGAGATACGGGATTCCTGCGCCGGGAATTTTTAGCGCTGCATCATTTGTCTGCGACTCGCTCGCTCGCTCGCGCGCACACCACTTTCCGACCGCTGTGAATGGCCAGCTCTGATATATTTCGCCCAAGGATGTCCCCGAGGACAGTCTAATATTTAAATCAACTGCATCTTCTCGAAGGTAAAAATAGCGGTGGCTTCTAATCTGTCGTGTCCTCGCAGCGATTCTTTATTCCGTAAGCTACCGAGGTATAATACTTAACGTTTCTGCTCCTTTTTTCGCGCCGATATTTCTCTCGTTTTTCGAGACCCAGACTAGACTGTGGAACTGCGTACGGCTCGCAAGGTATCAAACATTTTCAAAGACCGATAAAGCAGTAGCATTGGTCTGATCTAAAGCCATTCACGGAATAAATTGAATTCCAGTCTTAATCTTGATCGCATTAAGATCGGTGTAGGTCGTAAGTAATTAAACTCCAAAGTTTACATAAATTTACATATTCCTGCAGCTCCGATATAACTTCGATTTATTGAGGAAATTCAATTTTACTCAATGTCAGATTAACGAAATTTATTTACAAGCACCTGCGCTTGCGTAAGATCCCGCGGTCGTATTTTTATGTTACTAATGAAGTTGGAAAATTAATTAATTTCGTTCAACAGTTTCCACTACGCTATCCTTATCGTAGAATCGAAACTTCGATTTCGTGCTCCGAGTGGCTAGAAAGATGGAACAGGTTCGTTCATTCGTTTCGAAATGCAATCAGCTCTTCGGCAATTGAAGACTGCAATTAAAAAAAGACTGTAAGTACCATTTTTTTAAATAAGAAAAGTTCCCTGACGATTGGTTACAAAAGTTTTGTGTAGGTTACAAGACGATCTTACAAGTTTAACGTGGATTTTTCTCGGAATTTCCATTTTGGCACTTGCAGCCTTTTTAAATTCCAGTCTTCAATTACTATCGGCGGGTCTTATGTGCCCCAGGAAGCTTTCATCGAAATGTCCCGTGCGACCATTTCAACACTGAATGAGAATGACGCGTCACGCTGTCAATCCTATCGACGTAATGTCCAATTGTCGTGTACAACAATAATGTAACTGTTTCTCATGTGATAGCAGAATTCTCGCGTACAATGGAGTCCATGGAGGGGCTCGTGTGACTCGATTAAGTCGAATAATGACGAAGGATACTCTAATTTCCCCGCGGACGACCCACAGTCTCCTTGTTCCCAGAGAATGGTCATAGTTCGCGATTCGAGCGTCGTCGGCGGCGGCGGGTAACGTCGACGAAAAAGGAACCCCGTTCATGGTAAGCTGCGAATGTTACCCGACAATGCCCGACGGGTGTGCATTTAGCTCGCGGCTCTCTTCCTCTCTCTCTCTCTCTCTCTCTTGCTCCCTTTTGGCCATTCAGCGAAAACGCCGCGGCATTATTGGCATTGTCGCGACGTGGCGAGACGTCAAAGAAAACTCGGGCAACCCCGTGGCTCGACCCGCTCTCAGTGGGCTAACGATCGTGTTATTAGCGCAAATCAAATTGGCGACTGTCTCACGACACGCTGACAAAGGGACACGGGGGCCGGAAGGGCCGGCCCAGCCCAATTTACCGGCGGTGGGTACGCAAGACGCGTTAATTTGCATATCGGAGTCGAACGCGTGCCAACCAAAAATTACTCTACTAATATATCTATTTACTACTAATTTTTATTCGCGTCGCGTCATTGCGCTCTTCTCTGGATGCTTCTTTGCCAACTTTTGCTATAAAGTGTCTTGCCTTTCATCCCTTCTCGGTGTTCCATTCTATTGTATTTTAATCAGCAATTTAGTGCGGAAACAGCGGCATACGTAGAGTAGACAGCGAATTTTTATTCAAAATAAACATTTTCTACCTGAATTCTAACAAACTGAATTGAAATTTATTTTCTTTCTTAATTTGCTTGTAATAGGTTGAAAATAGTGTGACAGTATTTTTATATTCCTCTAATGGTTTTACCGTTTTAAATGACACCTATTCATTTCTGTCATAAATGCATAAAACCCGCTGTTTATCTATGAGTAATTCGCTATCATACTTCAAAAACGAGTAATTTAAAACAGTACAAACATTAGAAGAATTTAAAAGTATCGATGTATCATTTTCCATCTATCAATCATATTACGAAAGAAAATAAATTTCCATTTTACTCCAGTTTAATATATTTCAGGCAGAACATTTTTATTTTGCAAACAGATCCGTTGTCTGTCTATTAGGTTGTCTCAAAAGTTTCTTCTGACCATTTGCTCATTAATGTATCACTTTTGTCAAACTTCCTCTTATTTATCCACGCGATTTGGCTGCGTCAAAAGCTATACTTTAAATTTCCTTCAAAAAACATTAATCGAAAACCAAACAAATGAATATTTTCACTTTGTACTTACTTTAAATCAACGAATTCTATTTCGTTCATCATTGCAAGTCTCAAAGATATACATCTTACAAATGGAAAGAGATAGAAATGGGGTGAATGTTCTTCCCGAGGGATACCGATTAAGAGAAATATTTCAGCGGTTGAATTGTAAATGACGCGAAGATTTGCATCTTTAATTTAGTAGTTTTTCTGTATAATTCCGTTTGCACTAGGATTTACGATATTTGTGCTAAGAAAAACGATCTACATTCACAGATACTTGGTACTAAAATGCAGCAGAGATTTTTCTACATTTAACGCGTTACTTTCTGGAAGCCTATTAGCGTGATTCCCAACGCTAATGTTGAGAAAGAACTTGCAAATCTTGTTTTAAAAAATTGGATCACGTTCCTGACAGTTGCTCGTTCACGCTTTCTTAACAAGTTCTCAGTTGTGAATCAAAATTTCAAATGATTAAACAGTCGTGTAAGGCGCGTCTCAAGGATTTAATCAGTATTAACTAGAATAATATAATTTTAACATGGCTTGGAAACGTAACTTGCATTAAACGCCTGAATGTAACGCGCTAATACGAACGTGTTTATCGAAAGTATCGAAAATATCGAAAAATATCGTTCTCCGGAGTACATTGAATTTTAATCGGAAGATCGATCATTTTAAAACGAGCAACAGTCTCGAAAGTATTCGAGGCTTATCGAGAGTAGGGTAGAAATTCGACCGCGTGCATTAACAGTCATCGACGTCGGTCCCCGAGCGCCGAAAACACGCGTCCCAATCACGATCCCCATCCTTCCCGAGCGAAATTATCGAAATCACTGTCTGCCATCGTCCATCATCGCAATTTTCATGCGATAAATTCGAACTCATGAATAAGAGAAGACAGACCGGACCTCCCCGGAGCGGATCGCGTGACGCAGTCGTACAGCCGAAGAATCAAGGTAACCAATCCTTTGTCATTACGGATACGCTGCTGCGAGTTTACCCTGACGACTTAACCACGGATATCCGTTAATCCCTGGTGATTACGCTCTCGCGTGATTCTCGGTTTCCCATCTATTTCCCATGGTTATGCACGGGGGTTAGTGTGTTCGATATTCCTTCGTCGAAAAAGTGTTATTTTCGCGGTGCCATCTTATCGGTCCCTTGTCTCTATCGGTCGTTGTCACGCGATTCCGCGGGAAAACGCGCCGCGCCGCGGTCCGCCTCTATATTACCGATCCGGCTTTTCAGTGCCGTTTCCGCGGTAATGGCGGAACCTGTTTCCCAGTTTTCACGGGCTCCGATATAACCGCGAAGCCGCCGCTCGTTCCCATATCTCAGCCGTTTTATCCGGTAGTGAGCGGCGGTTAATTAGCACGCTGTAAAACAGCCGGCGCGGCGATACAACAATTTATACGTCTGCCCTATTTATTACTATTATTATCGTGCTGCGTACGATAAACATGCCGATGCTCATGCGCCCGGCATCGAACTCTCCGCCCGCTGCGTTAATTGCCCACGTTTTCCCCTTCACCGATGCCATCGTTCCACTGTTCCTCCCCTCTCGCGGCGTTACGGCACATCCTAAAGGGATACACGATAACGCGAGCACACCAGATCTGATAACGAACGATTCGATTCCCGCGATCGTCGTTACAAAATCATAGCTACGAAATCCGCTCTGTTTATTTCCAACGCGAAACCGCTCGGGGACGCTCGGGGAATACGGGAAACCTCGAGTTTTCTAATTGCGGCCTCGCTCTGCCCTCGTATTTCTGCGGCTTAGGACTCCGTCGCGCCGTTGCCGGCCAACGGGCATCTTAAGATGCTACCGTCCTATCGGTTCCTACAGCGAATGTTTGCGAGATCTTTTTTTGTCGATGCCGCGAATCTAATGGAAACGGCGTTGATCGCTCGACGCGACGGAGCGAATATATGTATAGATTTGCAATTTTTTATGATGGAATTTATTAGAGGTTCGAGGGGACAGGATTGGTTCCGAGAACGCCGAGATCCTTTCTGTGATTAGCGGCGATTTAACGCTAAACCTACCGAGCCTTAAAACTAACCGGTACGCGTTCCCTTATAAAAATCACAAGATTGATTATCATTTAGACTTTGCGCAGCTCCTACTGTAATATGCGCTCCGCTAAAGATATCTGTACAATCATTTCTTATAAAATTATTTTTATTATATTATATCGTGATAATCGTGAAACAACAAATCCGGAACCGGTCATTTTGACCGGTGATGGTAGGTTTAGCGTTAATGCTCCGGGAACGTCGAAGAATATTTGAATTTAATTGGAATATCAGCTTCTCGTTTACGCTGTAAATATGGAGCTCGAAGCGCGAGAGAAACGACTAACCTAACCAACCGAATTAAAACGCAAATCTCTTTATGTATTCCTCTTTGTGTCTTTCTCTATGTTATACAAGAAAATCCCCTATAATCTATTCGACGTGCAAACAGCAGACGTGGATATATAAGAGTTTGTTTTAGCTATTCAGGCACCGAATGTACAGTTTTTAAAATAAATTTATGATCGATTTCGTTTTGTTCTTCCGGAAGTACTTTCCGAGAGTTCATTTTACTTGGCATTATGGCTATCGATTGATTTTCGAATGATTTTCAAGCAGGGCAATGAAAAGAGTAGCATAAAAAGTGGCATTTAAAAACGATACGTATTTTTTAATGTGCAACAAACTGAAACACATAAACGCGGGCGACTCGATCATATTGCCTCCGTATTCAAGATTTTCACCGGGTCCGAACGTTTGCGTGTTAACAAGCACCGAACCAACCATTGCGGAATTGCAAGTCGCGGCGCGGCGGCAGCTTCATAAAAATCGGTTCGGCAAACAGTGCTTGCCGATCTCGTCCAGGTGCACGTTCGATATCAATCGAGTATCGAATCTATTCTCAAGTGGCAATCGACTAGAAACAAAATCTGCGCGATTCGCAATGCTATTTTCGCGTGGCACACGATTACACGGACCCGAGCGGTTCGGTCCCATTACCGGGCAAGCGACGATCTATCTTTCGATCGCGTTATCGATCGTGGCCTGCGATTTCACGGTGCGCGCGGCCCAGTTGTCGCTAATAACACAGTCCACTCTAATTCTCCTGCTATTTCCTTGCGCAATTCGCGAGCACCGGCCTCTCCGCGGAACAGTCTTAATCTTAATACGGCTTTATAGCTCCATTAACCGCGCGATAGTCTTGCTCGCTCGCTCGCTCGCTCGATATAGCGTGCGCGCGCGCGCGCGCGAACATGAGCGCACCTTCTGGCAACGATCACCCCCGGGCTCTCGTGAATCCCGTCGATCGCCCTTTCGAGACTAATTGTCGATTACACGGGTGGCAGTTTGCGATCCTACCGGACCTCGCCACGGATTCGATCGACGTACGTGTCCCGGCAGCATGATCGCGAATTATTTCCCTATGCACCAGTCCAGTCCCGTCTACCTTCCGTGCGAGTGTCTCTTTATGCGTGCGTGCTTTTTTTTGCCCGACACGGCGGAGCTTCAACGGACGTTTGCCGACTTGTGCGACCTGCGCGTTTTCCTGCATATAGGGTGGCCCATTATCCTTCCAGTTTCCCGCCTCTTTGGTCTACCCTTCTTGTTTTCGAACGCCGGTCCTTGAGAATTTCTGCGCCTCCCGACCTTCGCCACCTTGCTCGAAAGCCACCGGCGCGGCGGTTGGTTCGACTGATGCAGATCTTAAATATTGATTGAACAAACACCATTGTTGTTCGTGCCGCGTGGGATTAACTTGACTATCGCTTCGTGTTCACGTACCTTTCTACGCACACTATGACCGACTGTCAGGAATTTCAGTTAAGTTGAACCCCTTGCCGTATTTAAACGAGTCGGACTCGTCATGAAGATTTTAACTTTAATTTTCAACACTGTTCTACGACATTTTTCCGGATAAAGACGTGTTCTAATCGCTGCAACTGTGAAGAAAGTGGTACGGCAAGGGGTTAATAATCTTTTATTATTTCTCTTCTCGTCGTTCGCGATTGATCAAGTGCGATCACTCATTCTAGCGCTGCGTTCTACGTAGTTCGGATCGCAATTAATTCTAATCAAAGCCCGTTTCTGGCATATTTAACTCTTCACAATTTGATCAGGCATGAATAGTCAGCGTAGAATCGGAAAAGACGTTAGAAAAAATAGGTAACGTAATCGAAGTTGAGATTTTTGGTACGGACGGGACAACGGTGGAACGGGATAAATCGTCGAGATACATATGTGGAACGTCTGTAAAACGATTCTCTGGTTTCAGTCTGTTCACACTTCTTACACAGCGCATAATTCTATGCAGCCAGACGAATAAATCTACGTATGAACCCCCAACAATTCTCTAACGATCCTCCGTACATGGAATCGCAGACCAGGTGCAAGTGTTGGGTATATTTAGACGACACCCTATAGGGAGAGAGAGAGGGAGAGAGAGAGAGAGAGAGAGAGAGAGAGAGAGAAAGAGAACAAGAGAGTAACCTGCGGGTCTTCGTGGGCAAACAGGGATGGTCATGAAAGTGTCCGGCAGGCCTGACCGTCCAGGAGAAGCGGTCACCCATTCGAAGGGTCATCCACTGGCTCGCCTCTCACTTAGCATAAAAGGGTAACTAGCAAATGCTCAATGCGTACGCCATAATAGAACGAGTGTCCCATGGACATAATTAGGCGCAACCCATGGGAAATTCAGACCCCATTTCGGCATTCTGTTCGGTGCGGACATTACATAAGCCGGGCAGCAGAGAGCGAAGGGTCATCGTCGAAGAAAAAGACGAAGGTGATCGTCCTCCGGCGATCCTTGCCCGAGAACATAATTTCCCGGCTCGAACGGATCATGCGCGGGAACAGTTTCTAGAAAAATAGTAGGCCGGAGAATCGAACCAGCACGCTTCCCGCAATAAAATTTTTCGCGGAGTAGCCGACTCCGGTGCAATAAAATTGTACACGAACGGAGCAACAAATTTAGTGTAATATAATTTTGGTTATAAATCTCGGCTAACTTTATGGAAAACACGGTGTCGGCTATATATCAGCGTGAGTCACAAGCATCAATTTTGTTTGGTCATCGAGCGTAATTTATGAGACGACCTCGCGCGCGCCTTTCAATCGAAAGCATTAAAAAGTGAAACCTTTTTCGTTCTCGCTGCGCGACGCGCTTTTCGGAAAAAAATACATTTCTACGTTATATTCGGACTGTTCTTTCGACTCGTTTGTCGGCAACTGCTCGGTTCAACGCCGCATCTCAAGGGTTTAATTGAAAAAAAATAATTATAGATTCGATATTATTGTTTCATAGAGTGGTCTATGATTTCGCTATGTTTTCACAGAGTCGCCGCTAAAAGGTACTGTGCCAGTATTCAAAATATTGTTTAGATTATTAAATATACATGTTGGTATCTAATCGATTGCTAAGCATTTAAGTATTGGAGGAGGTGTTGCACCAATTTCGTATCCATAAAATGGAATGATTCTAGGTAGAAAGAAATGATTAATTTCCGAGTTAAAATAGCTCCGACTGCAAAGGGTTGACGACTTGCACGAATTTTACAGTAAACGGAGTTGAATTGTTGACATCGTGGGCAGAAGATTCAGGTTGGAATGGTGGTTGGACTGTTCGGTAGTTTTATCGTCGAGCGTGTATTTTGATAGAGTTGTCGAGCTTGTTGCGCGCGAGCTAGTAGCGCGACGATAATTCGAAGCCCCTGAACCGGAAGTCATCGTCGACGCCGCTGATAATACTCGGCCGACCGAATGCCATTTCCTCGCCGGTCGTCCCGACTGTCCCGAGCGGTTATCGTGGGAACGCGTTTACGCTGGATTCCCGAATACCGCAAAAAATGCGCGCGAGTTCAAGAGACGAATAACATGGATTCCGTTAAACACTCGAATCGATCAATAATACATGAACATCGAAGGGGAATCTCATCTCGCGAGGTTCCTCGAAGGGCTGCGCGTATCTCGCGTCGCGTCGTCGCGAGCCTGAAAACGAGAGATCGACGTGGAAACCTCCGCGGTGCGGACTCGACACAATTTACAATTCTCATCGAATATCTGCTCGTGGCTCGGCTATAGCAAACACAGTGACGTAATTCCCCGCCATTTTTCCCATAAATATGGACACGGCTCAGGGCCACTCTGGGCTTTACCGTTTTACGCGCGAGTGTCGGGCCTACACAAACTTCGAAGCCTATGGAAATAACAAGCGATTTTACATTTAGCTGGAGGAGAATTTATACAACGCGAACATGGCTCCTGGGACGTAAGAAAATTTTCATTTCGGCGGAAACAGGACGATTTCACGTTCACCGAAAGCAAAAACGAGTTCCTACAAGCTTCCAGTCGTGCAGACCTTCGGAAATTCGATTTCTCATTCGCGTGACATTTATAAGGTTCGGGGAGCCTCGAAGGAAACGAGATCGCGTATCCCGCGTCAAGATCGAAAGCGACTGGCGATCGGTTGCGATCGAAAAACGAGAAACGGGAGGCTGCGGAGGGCTCGAGACGAGGATCTCGCGACGGATCTTTTTGCGCGGTCCCGGCCGGCCGGCGCGCGGCGGCGCGGCGAGATCGCGTGCAGAAAAACAGGAGCGGCGAGAGCAGGACCTCCCGCCTGGCCCCGCGGAACCGTGGATCGGGCCCCGAAGGGCAATACGACACCGTCATCAGCGGGATTAGCGGGCGAATGATCATTCACGGATAAAGAGACAGCGTTTCGTCCGCGAGCCTCGGCTTCCGACAACTTATCCGATGTTAAATCCCCGAGCACCAGCTACCGGCTAGTTAGCCGTCAGTTTCATCTATTACGGGGGCTCGCCATGCTGGGGAATCGTAATCCGCTTATAAAGTTACGGGGTAAAACTCACGGTTGCACAGTTTTTCCGTTGGCGGTGTGTCAGCGACCGGTGGCCACTCATCCGACGAGACGCGTCTCTGTAGATCGGGATCTAGATTGTTTATCCAGGTACAACATACTCGTCGCGGCACGGAATGTTCGACTTCTCTCGCAGTTTCCAACCGGCGATGACCAAGAATTTACACAAACGGGCGCGCGCACACACACAGAAACAGAGAGACGGAGACCGGGCGCCGTGCGCACTCGAGCGCAAGCCTCAGCGGTCTCTGGGTCTTTCGTAAATACACCGATGCCGATGCCGATGCCGGCAATCTCCGTTCCTTTAGTCACTGTTCCTCCTCGAACGACACTTTCACGCACCAAAAGAAGAAACTCTCCGTATTTCCCTCGACCGGCAGTGTTTCCCGCTCGACGAACGGCTCGAGTCACCGACGATCTCTAGCGGCCGTCGCGGATCGATCAGTCGACGACAAGGATTTTCGAGCTGATGCACGGGCAACCTCCACCTCGCCGACTATCTACCGAACTGGCTGGTCGAGTCCGTTGCGGCGCGCGTTCATTAATATGATAATCATCCAATACGTATACGGTGTCTCTCGACGATCATCGTTCGCGTTGTCTTCGTTGCGATGGTCCGCGTCGACGTCGACGGGCCGGCCGAGCCGCGGATCATCATCGTAGACTCGTTGCGCGATCGATGCGACAGCGGAGATTGATGGATCCGCGATCGGTGTATGTTTATCACGATCACCAAGGGAGCAGCACGGTTCAAAGAAAGAGTTGACCAGTGGCACCGGTAGGATGGATTCGACTATCGGGCCGGATACGCGGAACGTGCTGCCAGCATCACACTTTCGGATCGCGATATTCGGACACGAACCAGTCGGAGTTTCCCGCGGAAACTGAACGAAAACAACGGGCCTGTCCTCTCGTAGTCTTCTCTTTTGCTAGATCCACTTATAGTCCATCGAGAGAGACCGTTCCGTAGTGCAGATCTTTCCCGCGCGGACGTTTTCTTCCTGCTCACCGTCACTCTCCCGTGTCCCGATACGTTTTCACGTATCTCTGCTTATTTCGTTATCGTGCCTCCGCCTTCACCGCCGCCTCCTGCGTCCTTCTCATCCTCCACCTTCTTCTCCTCCACCTCCACCTCCACCCCCACCTCCACCACCGGCGTCACCACTACCAACCAACGCCACCGCCACCACCACCTCCTCCTCCACCGTTTCTTCTTCTTCCACCTCCAGTTTCTTCACCCTTCCTACTTGGCTGATACCCACCGCGGTTGCCTTCTACGTGTCTTCTCTTTTTCTTTTCTTTATTTCTCGTCGTCGTCGTCGTCGACGTCTTTTTCTTCTTCTTCTTTTTCTTTCTCCTCCTCCTCCTCCTCCTCCTCCTCCTCCTCCTGCTTCTCGGCGTCTACTTAGTCCTAACCGCACGCCAACTCGGTCTTTTTCTCGTACAGGCCAGATGCGTACAAGCCAGCGACCCAAAGAGACGACAAGAGCCAACCAACGAGAACGCACACCTCCGCTCTCTTCGGCCTAATCCTCTGGGCGGGCAGGGTAGTCTCTCGCTTTCAGGGGCTTGTAAACTCGAGAGCGTGGAACGCGCGGCGGAATATCCCGAGCGCGCCGACCAATTTTCGTGGACGAACTTTCCGGTTCGGTGTCTTGTATTGGACTGTGCAGAAGTGGCACCTTCCAGTTTCTGAACTTACATCTTGTCAGGTAAGTGTGAGCTTTACCCGTGTGTCCCGTAGGCGAGAGAGACACGCCGAGCCTAGCGTGCGAGTGTGTGTGACCGCGCGGGCACACGCACGAGCCCGCTGCGTGTGCCAGGGACCCGCCTCTATCCCCACCCCGTTCGGGCCCCTACCTGCGTCTCTGTTGCACCACGAGGGCCGCGATCGCCGCCATACGCGTCTGATAGCGGCACTCGCTCGCACACACGGCCGTCTACCTGCTCGCTCCACGCACACACACCTGACCCGAGCCGTTCATGCGCGCGTCCACGGGGCCTTACCCCCGTGTGTCGGCCGTAGACCACTGGTGGCTTCGTTCACTCGGATAGAACCCTCTCGCTCTCTTCCTCTTTTTCTACCTCTCTTTCTACCTCTCTTTTCCCCCCTCTCTGTCTCTCTCTCGCTCTCTCTCTCTCTTTGTCCCGCGTCCCAGCCTCTGTCCTTCTCCCTCCTCCGGTCTACCCATCCACCTCCCTCTTACTCCACCTTTCTATGTCCTCTTACCACCTCTTTCCCTAGGTGCGTAAGTGCGTGACTCCAACGCTGCGGGGCGTTTAGCGTGTCGCGATCCCGTCCCTATCCCCACCACTGTCGTACGGCCGCTTTTCTAGGCGCTTTAGGAGTGGGGCGATCGGCTAGCGGAGCTTCGACAGGGGTAGGGGGATAGTTTTCGACGCGGAGGAAAGGGTGATTCTTTCAGTAGACTCTTCCGGGGGTGAGCTCGAGGACGTCGAGTACCGGCTACCGCTCGTTTCTGGTTTCACGATACCGTGCCGACTCGGTGTGACTGACCGATATTTTCTGTTGTTGTTTATGCGAAGCTGAGGCGCGCGCGACCCGATCGCCTTTGTAACGCCACTTGCGGCTTCGGGGATGTTTCGCTCGTTAACACGGCTGGTTCAAAAGAGTTTCGGTTCGATCTATTCTCAGCTCGAATTAGATTTCTTCGCGCTTCTAAGCAGGCTTTTCGGAGCTTGCGAATACCTCTCTATGCGCGACATCTCGCTGGAAATTTTACTGACGCGTACGGGTAGTTTGAGGAAAGTTCAGACTGCTCGGGTTTGTACCGTGCCACTTGTAGATCTCGAGAGAACAGCTTTTCAAGCATTTTTAGTTCAGGCTACTTTCAATTTAATTGGTAGATTTTCGAAATCCTATGTTTGCTTCTCTGAACAGACGGTCCGGAGCTTGGCTGTTCCAACGGGGTAGTTTGGAGAAAAAAGTTCCAACTTGTCTTATTCTTAACAGGAGTCTCTAATTTATTCTAATGCTTCATGTTGTTTAGGTTGTATACTTGTGCCTACACTTTCAGGTATTGCATGCCAAAAAGCTTGCTCGTTTCAGAGTAGAGGTTCGAATAGAACACAAATCGTTGTTGAGTGGAAAGTAGAATTTATTTTGATTTGTAGTTATTTTAACATCGGATCCAAGTGGATGTACAAAACTTGACTGTTGCAAGGAGGACGTTTTGAAGGAGGAATTCTATTAGAAACCAGTTCTCCCTGTTTACTTGACGTTTAAGAATGTATGCCTGGAAAGATTGTTTCTTTAGGAATAGCACTTTAGAGTTAAAGTTTGAGTTGAATCGGTCAATTGCCTTTTGATGGCAATTGAAATCGAATCTTCTATTCGTAAACCAAGTTTTTATTCAAGAGATGCTTCTTGAGAGTCGGTGATTCGATAAGGACGTGAATGTATTTTGACTTGTACAGTTCGAATTGAAAGCGTCACTAACAAGACTAGAGAATGTTTAAACTGAACGAGTCCACTGCCTCCTTAATCCCTTACCGTATCATTTTGTGTACAATTACAGTGATGAAAACGTGTGTATCCCGAAAAATGTCGTAGAAGAGAAAAGAAAATAAATATATTTGCATGGCTACATTTATTTGAATGCTTAAATATTGACTAAAAACTTTATTTCATTTAAGAACAAAATGTGAGACATTGTTTAAAATCTTCATGACGAGTATGACTCGTTGAAATACAGCAACGGGTTAATATCCGACACAGCCTTGATATCGATCCTCGAGTGGACGTCAACGAGATGAATTTTTTCACGAAACAGCGCTGTCAATTTCTGGTTCGGCGTCGAGTCGATTGACGTTCAATTGACCGAGCCGTGCTATCAGATCTTAGGCGACTAATTAGTTAGATGTTGGGAAATCAGTGAAAGGATTCGCAAAAAGGGATTGCGGGCAGGTTGCGGCGACAAACCCCGTGGAAGAAACGCGTAAAGAACGAGGACGAAGCGGTCGACAGCGGTTGAAGTAGTGGCTAAATATCACGCTGGCTCTGGTGTCAGGTTGTATCAAAAGGATCAGCTAATCGAGCGTCGCCGTCGCGTCGCGATGCGATGGAACGGGCACGATGTTAGCAGCTCGCTGCGCTGGCGCAAAGTGCAAAGAACGCATCAGGAGATATCCGCCGCGCCGCGCCGCGCCGCGCCGCGCCGGTTGTCGGCTGTCCCGTAGCCGTAGATCGTCGTTTCTGGCACGAATAATTCACTCCGGGGAACAACCTCGGGCGTGGAAAACACTGATCTCCATTACTCCTCATCTTTTTTCCCTGATGGAAACTCGCCGCGAGTTTCACTGCAATGTCACCGCTAACTATCTCGGCTGATGTCGATTATAGATCGAAGCCCCGGCCACGTGAAACCCGAGTGCCTTCGTTATCTGCTGAACGCATCCCGGCGAATCGGTTTTGCAAGAAAGTCCGTGCCTCGAATACGTCGCCGTCGACCCATTATAGATCGGATCGATAGCTGCTATCCGTTTTAATGCCTTATAGACAAATAACGGATTGCTTGTTTCCACCTATTATCGAACCCATAATCACCCGGGTTTAATTCAACCTCGGTCGAACTCAAAGATCGCGCGGCCAACCTAAATTAATCGGTTCGTTAGCTGCGATTGGTTCCCGATGTGTTCGCAAGTGATTTTCTAATGATCGTTCCTAGCTTCTCTAAATAGTCGGAACATCGTGGCGCGAGCTGGATCACTTCCAGGATATGTTAACATCGTTTAACCCATCGGTCCTATCCTTTCCCAGCCTGTAGTTCAATTATATCCCTATTTTTAGCTCTACATACTAACCTACTCCGGGTCGTTGAGAATAACACCATAACTTTGGTATTTCATACGAATCAATAAAATGAGGTGCTATCGATGCAAAAGTCAATGTCGACTCTGGCTCGACCGCACAGGGTTAATGCGAATTAAAAATTGCGAAACGTGTGCAGAGGATAGCAATTCATCCGCGTATACTGCACGAATGAAATGTTGGTATTCTCTTATTCAATAAATATAAGATACATCATAATTCACGAGATGACGACTTTTCTGGAATTCAACGAGGAACCTTTCTCAAAGATGGTTTCCAGAAAACACGTTCTTCCTTGTCTAGCATCCGCTCATTTATTCCCAATTGTAACCAAGCATAATGCCTGGACTGCGGATCTCTATGCAAAATAAAAATATTCTGCATTGATCGTGGGAAGCAGGAATAAAATAAAAATTGATTCCACCCCTTAACGAGTTTGTTACATTAAAAACATAAATGCATAGAGATCCGCAGCCGAATAATGACAATTTAATAAAACAATTCGTACATTACTAAATATGCATGGGAAGCGAAAAATTGTTGGATATAGTCCAGATCAGAAGAAACGTCTTGGTTCTGAAGTTAAAACAGCTTGTTAGCGCAAACGGTTAGACGCGATATCGTAACGTTTCTCCAGTGAAAAAAAAAGGAAAATGAACGCAAGTAATCAGGTACGCGGTTATCGCCGGAGCAATTAGACATCTCGGTATCGAGGAAATGAATTTTCACAAGAGCAGCGTGAATCGGGAGCCGGCCGTAGTATTCCGTAGTTGCGAATTTTTTCGTAGAAAACGTCGTTAAATCGGAGTGAGCTTGGCAAGAATGAGGTTCGCGAGAAGACGACGCCCAAGGAATCCGATCGAATTTAATGAAAACGCTTTCATCGGCGCTCTCGGAGAGGCACGTCCGTAACGATTGAATTCGCCCGTTTCAGGCAGAACCTCGGGCGTGGAAAACGCGGATCTCCGCTTCTTGCCGTCGGTTTTTCTCTGTCCCCTCCTCCCCTCTCCGGACTGGAGGGCCCGAGAGCTCGGAGTCGCGCGTCGGGGCCCGACCCGGCCCGTTATATATTTTTCCATGGACGGGCTCGGCCTGTGGCAAACCCGGTCGGCCACGGGTGCCGAGTTTCACTCATGCCGTCTTCGTTGGTTATTTTAACGAAGCCGGGGCGCCGCGCCGCGCCGCGCCGTCGTCGGTTCGCAAATAAGAGATAGTTTCACGACCGGCTCGTCGCCTGACGACCATTTTTCCATTGCCGGTCGATCGGGCGTTACGCCCATAAGCGATCGCCCAGCGAGTCGATCTCATAGCTATAACGAGGCTGATCGAGAGCACCGGTCTCCGCTACGCGACGCGACGCGACACGATCCTACGGAGGGCAGGGAGAAGGAGAGAGACCCCCGGGCCTCGGAGCCTCGGGGCCCGAAGAGAGGGCACGAAGGGTACGCGACGGTGAAACGGCGACAGAAACGGAGGGACAAGGGGGACCGCGGACAAAAAAAGCCGCGAAGACCGTGTGGTACTGTTAATCAGGTAAAATCCGACCAGTTCGAACCAGTTTCGTTAATGAAGCGGTGACACTGTATTCATTAGCCGGCCGATATTCGTGCTCTAGCGAAATTTGTTCGAGAGAGCTCCCGACGCGCTTTCTTTCCATCATTAAGGGGATTACGTTAATCGGTCGTTCATTGTGCTTCGTACGCATGCGATCGAATGCTTAGAACGCGACATCTTGTCACTTGCCTGTACTTCATTTATCGGAATGCTTGTCGCCTGCTGTAAGCAGATTTTTAGAACTGTTGCGCCATCGTAAAACACGAGCGCCTCCATTAAATTCGTCTTGTTACGTCGATGTATATTGCAAATTACATGGCTCGTTTTATAAAAACCTGGATTAGCGAGAAGTTCGATTTATTAAGTATGCATATATGTATAAGTATACCTATATTATATACGTATACTTTAAACGTGTAAAGATTCGCAGTCTGGTCATTAACGCGTTGCCTTACAATAACGTGTCTGACTCGTGATGAAGATTCGGAACAGATTCTAATAAAAATGTCTGTCAATAATTTCCTATAACCGAAAGCAAATTCTATTTTGGTTTTGTTAATGCACAGCTATTGGAGAAGTTTTCTCTTCCTTTAGAAAATTACGATCTACAAATAAGTTCTAATCGTTGAACCGTAAAATAAATCGTAGGGCAAGGGGTTAATGTTTGTTACTATACATGTTTCCTCGCATTTCACAAATGTATACCAATAGACGTGTACAGATTCGCAGCCTACCGATGAATAAAATTGTCTGTCGTGCATGTGTGTGACGTTGTTGTTTGAAATATTTAAAATGTTGCAGTACTTTTATCAATAATGATTCAAGAAAAACAAGAAACTCGAGCGTAAACGCTTAAACGAGTTGTACAGGTGGGGAGGATGCTGAATATATGCAACAGGACGGATAAAAAAGTGTTGTAAATAATTTTTCAAATACGCTGTTATCTATTCACGTCATTGACTGTAAAGTTAAACACCACATTAAAGTGCAATTTGCAAGTGTAAAATGCGGTACTCGCGTCACGGCTCGGTGTTAACGTCGAAATTTATCAGAAAACTTACAGTTAGCGCATCTTATGCTAAACCGTTTCAACATTCGCGATAAACACGATCCTACGAAACAACGAAAATTCTTGCAATAAACCTTGAAACATTATAAAAAAATTCTTTTACATAATAAAGTATAGGAAACAATATTTACGCTGACGTCTTCCTTTATTTCTTGTAGTTCAACTGCGGATTTTTATGCAAAATAGAATTTGCGTCTATCATGACCTCAACGAATTTTCTGTACACTAGCTTTCGCTACTGCAATGTACTGCAGTGACGACGCCCACTAATATTCGGACACTCTTAAAAACACCATCACTTTTTTAATATTGGACTATGCGAATTGAACTTTTACCAGAAGCTAGAGCAACGAGTTTACTACAGGATGTGAAAAGACATTTTTTTCAAAAATTGCATTTGATCGAAATTGTAGAGAAAATACTAAAAGTTGCATTGTACAACTTTTTTGTGCGGCCCTATATTGAAATTTAAAAAAAAATACCTTCTGTAGATCTGTAACGATTATATACACTGTGAAAGTTTCATAGAAATCGGTTGATGCGGGAAAAAATGACAGGCATTGAAAGATTTAAGAATCCTTAGAATTACGCTACAGTTGGAGGCCGAAAATCGTGAAAACTGCAATTATTACCATCTTTAAACGTTTGTAGCTCGTTACAACGTCGACCGATTTTCATGAAATTCTCAGGATATGTTTAATCGATACAGATCTACGAAACGTGTTTTCTAAATTTTTCATATAAACCCACATAAAAAAGTTGAAAAATACAACTTTTAGTATTTTCTCTGCAATTTCGACAACTTGGAGTTTTTTGAAAAAATTTTGTCGCGTTGTGTAGCAAACCAATCGTTCTAACTTCTCCAAAAATTTCAAGTCGTATATCCCAATATTAAAAAAGTTATGGTGTTTTTAAGATTGTCCGAATATTAGTGGGAATCACTGTACGAAAATTGCAAGTATCAACATGTTTTGACTTCTTTAGAACATTGGGATTATGTAGTGTAGTGTTAAAAAATGTACTTAAAAGTGTCTGAAACAACTTTGTACGAAGTTTTCGAAAGATCCTAGAATGATTAGAATGATTAGAATGATTAGAATGATACTTTATAATCTAAGTGAACACTATACCACTGAAGGGTTAACCTTTTGTGTAGCCAACCGGGCATCCATTCATTGCATTTCTGTCAATAACCTTTTAGTGTTCGAAAAAAACAATATCGATGTACCTATAGTCTGAAAATAAGAATTCGTGTAAAAAACGTCGAATACCAGTTTTAAAATTATCTGTATACTTTTGATTGTCTGCACAAGTGTTAATCATATTAACAAGCTGGAATTAATACATCGGAGCATTGAATTATTGCACCCACTCATTTTTACCAGAAACTCATAAAATCCGGAGTCTACTTACAGCAATGAATACGAGATATGTGCCCGAAGAAGAAGCAATGAACATACTTACAGCGAATATAAAAAGCGGTATTAATTTCTGCGAAATATTGGTTATTTCGCGAATGTACAACGTTACATCTCAGGATGTTTAAACGGCGCGCGGCGCGGCGCGGCGATCTCTTCGAGGCACGAATGACACATGTTCCCGTTCGATGATTATTAATTAAGGACTCTTAACCGGCTAATAAAAAAGACCGCAACATTGACAAGGACATTAATGAAGAAACCGAGAAGAACATAAAACGAAGCACGGGGAGAGTTGAATCCTCGACGGATCGGACGCGTCATTGGATTGGCGATGGGTATACGATACTCTGTCTTGCAGTTTTCGAATTACAGAGTTTTGAATCGATTCGATATTTGGACCGTCTATTTTGAAAGTGGTGTAAGTCCATTTTTTCAGGGACCATAACCGTTATAACCGAAAAGAAAAGAAGTCATATCGTCTAAAATCGTATCGATTACAAATAAGGATTACAAGTAACCGAAAATTTATTCTCTTGCTGGTAAATGTTATCGTTGAGAGAAATTCATTTCGTTCGCTTATAACAGTTATCAACGAGAGAAGTTCATTTCGATCGCTCGTAACAGTTATCGATGAAGGAAATTTGTAATAGTTATTATTAAATAGTACAACTTTCAAATGGTAGACAATCAATTATTTCATAAATTTTTTATTCCTAAAATTAATTGCTACAATGAAAATTTAATGTGACAAACATAACAGATTTTGCGTTGTTCTTATGGTCTGATGAATCGTCTTGTCGTACGGAACCTACTCAATGAATTTCACAAACTTGTTCCATCCGAAAGAGAGTAGACAACTCAATAAATAAGCAACGAAAATGAATTTTCTCGTCAATAATTATTATGAACAAGTGAAAAGAAATTCGATCATCGATAACTGTTACGAGGAAAGAAAGAAATTTCTCTCATTGATAACTGTTATAAGTGATCGAAATGAACTTCTCTCATCGATAACTGCTTTGAGCAATCGAAACAGTTTTTCTTCATCGATAATAGTCGATCGATAGTTATCGAGGAGGATCCAACTTTTTGGAACACCAATAACTGTTATTTGTAACCAAAGAGTATAAAAATCGATATTTTTAATCATCTTGTTCTAACATTTCACGAGTTTCAATCCTTACAAACCTTCCAAAGTTTTTTAAGGCTTTCAAGAGTTTCAAGTTTCAAGACAATGAAGACTTTCAAGACGTCCAAGAGTTTCAAGAGTTCCAAGTTTCGAATTATGTTGCAAGTGATTCGGATTTTTTGTCGTAAATATTGAATCGTAGCGATTCGAAGTGATTCAGATCCCATCGCTACGCGTCATCGACGCGTTCACTTTCCTCGTTTGCCGAAAGTCGTCGAAAGTATCAACGTATCCTCTCCCCTACGCGCGGATCAGTTCAAGAGTTGAACGAATCGCGAGTCACCGTAGTATGTAGAAAGTGTTCTTCGGTCGTCGTAAATTCTGGCAAAGTCGTGTCGGCTCGATCAGGTTTCATTAACACGTGGCTGACACTTCCTGCATTAATTAATCCGCGGCTCGAGGTTTTTCGGGCTCGCGTAAGACTCCGCGTAGCGTGCAAACGTCGTCGCGGCGCGGCGCGGCGCGGCGCGGCGGTGCCGTAATCGCAACGAGGACATTTCACGCGGCGCGGCGCAGCATTTATAGTTTATAATCGAAGTCTGGACGCACGCCGCTCTCGTAATCGGCCACGATGCACAGGGTGTCCCAAAAATGTTGCACTTCCTTACATGAGGTGATTCCTGAGGTCACTTGTCAACACTATAAACCTTCCACGAGGGGTGAAATGACCCATTTTCGATTTTTTATTTGACAATTATTGAGATTGTAAAGGTGTTTTCATGGGAATTGATTGAATACATTTTTTTACTCCAAGTAGTTCTTATAGTAAAAGTCGCACAAAATATAAATAAATTTAATCTCGTTAATTTTGTAATACCATACAGTATACAGAGTAGTGATTTTTGGTGGTCGGTAGGTTTAGTGTTAAGGGGGTAGACTCGTTTTCAGGATTACGAGAGTGCGCGATGGGCCTTCTCATTTGTTCATAGTGGAAAGATGGTGTTTTTCAATAGTCAAAAGCGCTGGATAAAGGATCAATCTAGACCGCAATCGCGATAGTCCTATTTTCACGTTTACGAGGCATAATTTTCATTATTCGGAAGCATAAAACTGCGCATTTTTTGTAGCTATTTTCATAAAGCTGCGACTGCTACATGCTGCCGAATAATGCAAATTACGCCTCGTAACCCTAAAAATAGGACTTTTGAGGGCAATTGCGGCCTAGATATTGATCTTTTATCTAGCGCCATTGACTACTGAAAAACCCCATCTTTGCGTCATCGAGAAATGTGAAGGCGCATCTCGCGCAACCTTGTAATCGTAGAAACGAGTTTACCCTCTTAAGGAGCTATATTAACCCCTTGCCGTACCTTTTCGTTTACAGTTACAGTGATTACAGTACGGCTTTATGCGCAAAAATGTCGCAGAAGGCAAAAGAAAATGTATGTTTTTTCTATGGCTACATTTATTTAAATGCTTAAATATTGATTACAAACGAATGAAATTTTACTTCATCTAAAATGAAACGCGTAACATTCATATTTGTTAGACTTTGTTCAGAACCTTTATCACGAGTCTGGTTCATCAAAGTACGGCAAGGGGTTAACGAAAAAAACACCGGTCAATCAGTGCGCGGCTACAGCTGCAACCGCGTTCTGATTGGCCGGCGCGGCGTTTTTCGATAATAGCTCCTGAGCAAAGCCCCGAGAGAGAGAGAGAGAGAGAGAGAGAGAGAGAGAGAGAGAGAGAGAGAGAGCATTTTCACAAAGGAAAGAGTTGTGCAGAAAAGTGCAACATTTTTGGGACACCCTGTATACCTAATGTATACCAGATTTCCTCGGTTCTGAGTCGAGCAACGGAGAAAGATCACGACGGAACAGGCAGTCTAATAAAATTCTATTCTGCTGGATATGATCATGAAAGTGGACGAGTCGCTTTCACGTTATTAATACCGATAACTTCGCGTATAATCGAGATTTTTACGCCGCGATCCGACTCGCGAGAGAGAATACCAGACACGACCGTCCACAGCCAGACACGTTGACGCGAAATGTCGCAATCGACGGGGCTCGCTCGAGTCAATTAAGATTATTAAGTTTTCCGAGCTTGAGTGACGCTTATCTATACGGACATTAAATATCACATCGAAACGCGGTCCGGTTATTTTATATCGGTATCAGGCCGCGGTTTCCTAGAGCCACTTCCACCCTACAGGTATCCCCGAGATGCCGCTTTTAACATTAACACATTAACATGCACTTATGTAATAATAAATTAACGCATTAACGAGGACGATGATCGCACGGACTTCTAGATAATGCTGATATATTAATTACGGAGGAACCAGGTTTATAAATGTCTAGGCTTTTCGGGCTCGTTAATTGTTTTGCCCCGAAGATTATAGTCTCACTTGTTAACGAGTTGTTACCGTCTACTAAGGGTAATGCAGTTCGAAGCGTTGCCAAGAGTTCATTACATTATTTTATAGTCACCGTGAACCTTTCTGGCCTTCGAGCACCATGGACGTAATATACCGCTAGTTAAGCGAAATGTGAACTCGAAACATTTCACGTCTTGCATTTACACCAAAACCACCGATTAGAATTGCTCATTTTTCACTTTTTCTTTTAGCATTGGTGAAATTCTAAAGTTACTTGTATCGAAATTTAATGCATTATTCTTACAGACCTGTGTTGAGACTAAAATTATGCTAACTTTTGATATGCAGTTTCTTCACAAGATATACAGGGTAGATTGTCACGTATCGCCGCTTCGATTTACACGACTATTGTATTACTAGACGGCGGATTTTATGCGGATGTATGACAAAAACGAGTTGGGTGTAATTTAAAAGAGTAAAACCATTAGAAGAATTTAGTAAATGCGGTTATATTATTTTCAACGTATGTATTAAACATATTGGAAAACAAAATAAATCTGTATTGCATTCTATAGGCTAATTGAAGCGGCAAACGGGTGAAATTGATGCGTTTGTGAGCAGCATCTTTGAAAATCGCGGCCCAGTAATTCACGTCAACGAGGCTTAATCGCAAGGATCCCCGGTCGGTCGCACGAGATACCCGACCGAAAGGACCCTCGGGGATAAGGGCAGAAAAGGAGAGGGAATACGAAGGATTACGAAGTCGAACAGACACGAGACGAGCGCGAGCGCAAGGATTACATACATCGTGCGTATATGTACAATCGTGCTTATACGGGGCGGCGCGGCGCGGCGCGTCGCGGTTGAAGCGCTGCGCGGACGATTTATCGGGTCTCTTTTCGAATTCTTGCCGCGCTTCATAAAAACGGCGTCGCACGTTATATACCCGTGCGCGGTCTCCGTGGGCAGGCCCCCACCGGTATAACCGTGAATTGTCGTTACGTTTGTCATTGTCGTTGTAAATAAAAGGGCCCGCGGCAATCGTATCTGCCGGTGCCGCCGAGAAAGAGAGATCTACCGCAGATATTCCCGGGTAAACGAGTATCCCCTCGCGTCTGCAGCGACAGTAATGTCAGCCCGAGCTCTTTTATTACTCGTCCCACCCCTAGACCCTCTACCGTCTTCTACCCCGCGGTACCGGCGATCGTTGTCCCACTAAATTCTCTCCGTATCGTACTTTTTGTTTGTTTCGTCCAAAAAGGTTGACCAGCGTCGGCGACCAATCGAACAATCGCCGAATTTCCAACCTGGAGACGTATCGGGGTTGTTCTGCCCCTTTCCACATCCCCCACCCCCTCTTCTCTTCTCTTCTCTTCGTCGCGACTTTGTGTGATTTACTTGGATGAGAGTTGACTCGCGCGCGAAATTGTTTCCGGCTGGAACGTTTGAGTTGTTTAATGCAAAAGTCGAAATAGTTGACTACTACTGGACGTTGAGCGAAAATATCGCGTGAAAAATTCGAAGAACAAGAAAAAAATTTCGAAAATTGATTATAACTCGAGCACTGCTTCTTTTCTCTGTTTTTTATTTTCTTTTGCCTCTTCACCAGGAAATTGGGCTGTCGGCTTTAGATAATTTATTTACTCGAGAGACATATCTTGAAATTGATTCTTGAAACTGATACTTGTAACGTCAAAAAACGAAGCGGACTTGAAGACTTCTGGTCACAATCAAAATGATCCATTTTGGGTTGTTCGTTCCGGAATCACATTGAAAATGCAAAGATACTTCTGTGTAAAAAGTATCGGTCCACAGAGTACAGATGATTGTGATGTAAAAAGAAAAAAGAAACTAGAGGGCTATTGTTGCTCGCTCGCTTCGCTCGCTCGCGAGTAGGGTTGTTGTTGCTCGCTCGCTTCGCGAGCTCGCGGACAGGACTGCTCTTGCGAGAATGTTAGTGGTACGCAATCCTAGTAGGGCCCACAGCTATTAATGTCTTTCATTTTGTGTGTGACTCTCCACGAGCCACACAAAGAACTTCCCGATTCATTAGTTGCTGTATATTATTATTATTATTATTTATTAAGTGTACGTTTTAAGAATATTATACGTTTTCAGGGAAATTCAATAGTTTTCTACTTATCAAAATGTTTGCTATATGGCGTCGCATTAAACCAATATCGTATTGTCGTTGCTCGCTTGGTTCCTTGTTATAGCATACTAATGTTGCAATATAAATTGTCTTAATTAGTTTTTCGCAAACGATACAACTCATCATTATCCGGGTTTGCAGTATTGATCTTGGTTTTCTTCGATACTATTAATTTAAATTTTCTCAAAATATATAAACCGCTCAATTTTGAAACTCTGCTCAGTGCTACATACAACATTTGTAAGTTCGTATTTCTGATGTTTTAAAATCCATACATACTTTCTCGTATGTTTGTCCCTGACTTTTATGAATCGCAATCGCTTCAGCAGAAACCACTGGAAATTGACTACGTGTGATTTGTTATTTTTCTTCACTCGAAATATTTACTTGATTCGATATTTTTTTATTATTGGTGTTAAATTTTGATTTATATTTGCATTTTTCATATAATCACGATAACGAGTTCTTACTTTCACTCCTACTATGGCCAATTGACAATCTAACCACAATATAGACGGAATTTTAGTATTTTCTTGAAAAGTAATATATTTAATATTCCGCATGCTCCATTAACCAATCCGTCTTCAACATCAATGTTATTAATTATCATATATTTTATATTAATTTTCAATTTAATCTCAGTTAACAATTCGTTTTGAACTGATTGTTTATTTAAAGATTGTAATATAAATGTTTTTGTACTTTCATCGATATTCTTTGAAAATGTATTGTCGGCGATGATTAACTCACTCATGCAGTGGAATAATTTTCGATTATTGTAAGCGGTTACATTAGCATTAGTTGCATAATTGGAAAAAAAGTATTTTTAATTAAAAAAAACAAGAAAAAAATTTTTTTTTTAATTTTATAAAAAAAATTTTTTTTAATTATTTAAAAAAAAATTTTTTTTAAATATGTCTAAATATATATATATATAGTTACGTTTACTTCTTCGGTGGATACGCCTTTCGTATAAATTGCAATGTTTAATCAACTCCTTCCGAAAAAAACTAAAAAACTACTTGACCAAAATGGACCAAAATCTAATCAGCTCTAAGTTACGACGGGGCACATCGATTGCATCATTCATCATCCTGATCGCGTTGTTACTTTTTCTGAAAACGTTAACGAAAAATTTGATTACATAGAAACGGCCATACGCACACACACACACACACACACACATACGAACATTTTGATAAAAATAGTCTAAAATGACTCCAATGACCATGAAACGTGAAGATCTGCTAAAAAATCGATTTTCGATTTTCGGGGTAATTACAATAACTTCCCTATAAAATCGGGAAGTTAACAAACCTAATTTTGGCCGTAAGAAAATATCAGATGAACGACGACGGAGACGATCCGATTTTCCTGTCTACGAAAGACGCTAGCTTTATCGTTTCTTTTTCTATGAAATAGCTATTTCCATGAGCACGACAGAGGTTAGAGGGAGGCTCGTTGAGTACGTGGGACGAATTTAAATGGCAGTTGCGGTCGGAATGTTTTCTTTCTTCGTGAAACACAGAGATTTAGATCAAACGAAATTTAGTTGAGATCCGTGCGGGCAAGTTCACGACAGAGATAAGAAAATCTCTCGGTAATAATGGCCCGGGAAAAGTGACCCCGGGTCGGAGTACCGTTCCCTGGGACTTCTATTTAGGGGTGGTTTAATATTTCGTTAGAAATCTTTGCAGCCTCGCTGTATTAATTGACGTCGATTTTATGCATTTATGACAAAAATGAGTAGATGTATTTCATTTAAAATAGCAGAAACATAAGAAGAATTTAGAAATACTGTTATATTATTTATTAAATAAATTTCTGTTTCACTCCAATTTGTTGCAATTCAGATGGAACATTTTTATAATTAGAATCATAAACCACATATGTAGCTTGTGAAGTGCGAACAGAAATTAAATGGAGATATTTGAAATGCAATACTTGGGTACTATTGTAGAGACCAGAGAGTCCATCTCGACCCAAGAGTAAGTAAGTAAGGTTTCCCAGTAAGCTTTCACAGAAATCGAATAATTTTTTTACCACATCGTATATAAATCTGCGCGAAGATCAACAGGCTATCGATCATCCTCAGGGAAAGCAGGAAGACGAAGGATCGCATTGTACATATTCATGAATCCCGACGAATATCGTAATTTCATTGAACGTAACTCGCAGGGAATAACGAAGTGGAAATTGTGCCGCAAATTAATCGAATCTGGTTGCGCAACCTCTGGGGTAGATAGATCCATGGACGAGCGATTACCGTGCACGCGCGCGCGCGCGCGCGAAATTACATAATTTTTCACAGATACGAACGTCGTTTTCCGGCCGAACGGTCTCGAGGGATAGAGTCGGGAACAGCGACCAAAACTGGGGGAAAAAGTGAATCACACGAGCGCGATCGTCTTGGCGAGGTAAAAGCCCTTTCACGCGCAGCAGACTAATCGCGATCCACGTGTTGCGTAGCCGTATCGCGATACACGAATCGCGAGCTGCGTATGCGGACGCATTTACATAATACATATCTCGGTAACTATTTACTTTTTACAATTCTCTCTTCAACCATAAGATTGAAATTTACACTTTATAATAAAAACAGTTCAAGGCGACCTTTGCATCTCGATAAAAGAGATAAAAAACAGAAAAAAACTAATTATTACATGTATATGTTATTTTGTTAGACCATACAACTTTGAATCATGTTTTTGTGTGCCACATAATTTACAAGTAAGGGTACAGTCATCTGTGGACAATATCGAGTCGATACCCCTACCACGAGGGTAGGGTATGCGGAGTATGCGGCGATCAAGGTTTATCGAATTACGCTCTACATTTATTCTGCACAAAAAATTCGTCAAAAGTTGTATAATCTCTTCGATTTATTTATGCTATAAGATTTTTAAAAACTAACAAATATTTGTTAGACTTTAGACTTTATTAGTCTGTAGTTAATATTTAAGCATTAAAATAAATGTAGCCATACAAAAACTATCCCTTCTATGATATTTTTGAGGATAAAGACGTTTCAATCGCTGTAACTGTAAAGAAAATGAATGGTACGTCGAGGAGTTAAATAATGATTAAAAAAAATGGTTTCGTTGGTTCAATTTTGCTCTTCGCTGCACACAGCGCGGTGTGTTGGTCCGCGTCCAGTCTCGACGTATCAAGATTTCGCGCGACGCGGCGCGGCGAAGAGAACAGGATCGGCATTCGGCACTCTCACTACCGGCACGCCGCGCCGCGCCGAATAAACACGATCGTTTTAGCGCGACTCACGGGGCTACATTTCACGGCGGAAAGACATCTGGCGGTTCGATAAACGCCGGTTGGACGTGATCGATCCTTTTTTGCCCGGTGTCTGACACCCACCGCGTCGAGGCCTTCGCGTCGCGGAAACGCGGAATTATCGACGGTTTTAACGGTTTCGCGAACGCGCTATCCCGGAGCCAACCGATCGAACGGCGGGATAAGAAACAAGATATTTGTATAATCCCGGAAGGACCGCCGAATGATTAATGCCGTAACTCCTGATAAGCGGAATTACGATTACGAGATTCTCGCTTTTTTCACCCTCATTTACTTCAATTTAAAGGGAATTAATAGCAGAGTTGGGCAAAAATTTAATTAACGATTCACGGATAAATTTCTACTTCAATCATTAATCGCAATTAACAATTAAACTTTTTCCAATTGTGATCGTCAATCGGATAATTAATTAATTATTAACTGCTAAAATTTCGAAATGAAATACAGAATCAAAATTGTACGCATACCGAAAAAAATGTAAACCGAGTTCTTTGTTGAGATATATTTCTGTCAATTCTCCATCTCCGCTCCTTATTACAATTTATGTAATGACCGTGTGGCGATTAACTTCAACAATTGATTAAATCAGTCTCTGATTTTTCGATGATCTCTTTTTTTAATCAACGATTGACGGTTAACTTCATCGATCGATTCAATCAATCGTCTATTTTTCAATGTTTACCTTTTTTCTTGGTTAAAATATTAATTGGTTAATGCCCAACTCTGATTAAAAGCATACATATTTATTAGACTCTGTTCAGAATCTCGTCACGGGTCTGACTCGATACTGTAAGGCAGACCTGGGCGACGCTGGCTCGCGGAACAGATGTGGCTGATTCTCTCCTTCGCCTGCTCGGACACTTCTCCGGCTCCTTCTCCTGCAACATCTGTTCCGCGAGCCAGCGTCGCCCAGGCCTGCTGTAAGGCAAGGGGTTAAACAAGTCCGAATCTTTTTCTTACGAGTGTAAAAGATCGTAGAAAATTCACAGTATAAAAGAATGTAGGCGATGTACAACTTCCTTGGTAACTAATTCTATGAAAACACAGCCGACCAATTTTCTTACATCGTGGCTCGAGATAAAATCGTACCATAGAGGATTAATTTCCGTTTGTTTTTCTGTGCTTGTTATCGCGTTACAATAATTGCGCGAAACAACGAAAGAGGTATAATAATACTAAGTCCGTTTGAACGAATGCCGCGATATAAAGACAGCCATCGGGTTGTCTCGCGGAACACGAGCCCTCCAGTTTCCATGGTGCACCGCGCTATCTCTCTACTCTCGTTTCCTGTACATTTCCACGAGGGATCGGCGAGAAATCGTCATCGCATAAACCGTGACCGCGACAGAAGGGGGGGATCGTTCGAACAAATGTTTCCGTGGATCCGCCTACGTCTGGCTGGTTCCCGTAATCAACAGGGTCTTTATTAATTTATCAGCGACCGGCGCGGCGCGGCGGTGAGGGGCGGGGGAAAGTTTGCGCGATCGCCCGGATCTCGGGACGGTGGTTCAAGAGTTCGATAACACTATGTTCGCAAGAGAGCGAGATCCTGCGCGCGGATTTAGCGTGTCGGTAATAACGATGGGGCCGCGTAACGGCCGGCGTTCGATCTCGGCTCTCTCGTTTAATCCGATCGGAAAAGACGAAACGGAGACAGCGCCGACCGGCAGAACGGTTTTAATGGGGCCGAGCGGAACGACGAAGGCGAGCATTAAAACAAATCTGCCCGGCGGAACGACGACGGCCGTGCCCATCGGGACCTATACGAACGAGACGGGAACCAGTCCGCGCAACCCTATAACGCCTAACGATTACCCTCTTTGCGCCAGTTGTGTTAGCGGAAAGGCGAAGAAGGAGGTGCGAATTTATGCGAACGAGCGTGTACCCGCTCCGTCCGCGCCCGACACGTCTCTAATTGCGAGCTGGCCTAGCGTTGGTGGCGGAGCATAGGGTGGACACGTAATTGCAGGTTCGATGCGTCCGGAAACCTCCTATCGACAGCTTCATGACGCCCATTTCGCGACGAATCTTTCTAGTTGCTCGGAAATTAACCCGGAGGTCTTCAAATCCGATGTTTTATACGCGACGCGACGCGACGTGTTATTCGATCTGCGCAATTTCAGAGTCTCGCGTGAAATTTATCACTAGACTGCACATTTCACGCATTTCAAAAGCTGTGCCCGAAATTCGGAGCTTCGAAGCTTCAAAATCCTTCGAAGGAAAATAACGGGCCTATCAGCTAGCAATGGCGCGAGTGCCGGCGCGGCGCGGCGCGGCGCTTTCGCAACTTCTCCGATTGTGTTCATTGATTGTCCCCATGCTGGGATCGTCAAATTTACGAGACCGTTCATGACAGTAGCCGAAGGTGTCCGGGAACGTGTATGTCACGAAATTAACGCAATTTCACCGGCGACAAACTGGTCCTGAGGAGGCGTTATCAGCGCGGGCAGGTAACAGACGGCCGCAAAATTAATGATAATATATGAATATTTACAGCGTCGTATGTCTGCAGCGACGCGGTAACGATTACATATAAATATTACGTAATTACTTTTAAGTTCGCCATCGTTATCGCGGCTGTCGCGAGAACTTTCTGCCGAACCAGTGGCACCGGTGGCACTCGACCGAACACCAGATAAATTTCACCCACGTATCAACGATGATATCGACTTATTTAGAGCGAGCTGTTATTCCACCGTGATTTAGACTACCAGACGAAAATAGATTCGAGCAATTGAAACGCGTACCCAGGGAATACTAATTTATAGATCGATGTTGTAAATCGTAACTCTCGACACTTTTAAACGATTATTTATCACCGAATACAGTGCGAACGTTTCAAATACGAATAACCCAGAGAATTTATCATTCCTGCGCGAATGCAAAAATTCGTCGAGTTAGTTCCAGTTTCGTGTGTTCAAAATTATCGGGATTCCTGTTATACAGGGTGTATCTGTCAAGTTTTGTTAGCATTTGCTATGCATTTCCGGTAGTGCAATTAAAAAATGTTTCAGACAAAATTTAATCAGTACTTCGTGGGCTACATGTTCGCATATTCTAAACGATTTGCACTCCTTTGTCGAGCGTGACTCGACATCGGAGAAAGAAAAATGTAAAGGAAACGGGTTTTTATATGTATTTGGTGCTTTCTTTATTTTCTTATTTAATTTCTTATTTTTTAGTTGGAAACAAATATAAGTTGCACAAATATAAATTACAACAAAGTTATTATTATTATTATTATTATAGTACTTATACCTTAGTACACAAAATTGTTTCAAATAAGTACCAGTCAAGGAACTGTCCTTTCAAGTAAATTTCAAATAAAACACTTGAAATAGTAGGGAATTGTTGGCAATAAAATTGAAAAATAATTCCGAGTGCAAAGGGTTAAATCTCGAAAAATGCTTTTTACGAAAAAATTAATCGACTATTTGAAATTATTTAAATTTCGTGAACGTAACGAGTGTAATGTTCGATTACTTGTTTTCGATTGGTGGTTGTTAAACGATACATTTCCAGGAGATTTTTCGAGCAGAGAATAGAATAGGAAGACCTTGTCCAGGCTTAGGTCGATCGCATGATTTATGATTTTCCGCGTAACAAGGATCTTTTCCCCTGCGATATTTAAGACTCATTCGTAGCGCCATGTTCGTTAGAGTCAATTAATTCCTCGATGCCCGCGGAGAAGATCGTATAACGTACGCGTTGATAGCTTCATTAAACGAATGCGCAGTACATTCCGAAACAACCGTTTGATTGGCAGAAAAACCTGATCGCGGTAACTGGCATCGCGCGTAGGATGACGCCGCACCAATTTCGAAATTCAATTAATCGCAATTATATATCAATTCGCGTGCGGCGATTCTTCCCTTCGGCGAATGATCTGCATGTTCAGCCGAGAACGCCGCGCCGCGCCGACTGCTATGTCAGTCGCGTATGGGCGACATACTTATTTATCCACAACAGTTGTCGCTACGTCAGACGCAACAAAGTTATAATCACACATATGTTATAAAGTATTGGGTTGGGGACAAAGTTTCTTCGTATTTTAATGTAGAAATGAATCGAGTTTTTTCCATATTTTAAATGTAGTTTATTATATCAAGTTCCGCCGTCTTTGCACACTATTACGAGGTATACCGTGAAGGCCTTACGTGACGAAACTTGTGTCATGAAACAGACAAAAAAGATCGTAGATTCAGTTTTAGGGAGCTGTTGTAAAGGAAAGACTTCAATCCTCAAATCTACGGATGACTCATTCACGAAAAAATGTTCCATAAGATAATGTTGCTGTGGTCCTAGCAATTCGATCACCTACACTACGTACACCGTAATCAGATGTCTAACATTGAAGATGTCTGTTTCATACGTCACAGTACACAAGCTCTCGTAAACAACCGAAGGCGATGATCAAATGAAAAACAACAGAAGCCTGCGAAATATTCTAATAAATCTTACATTTTATCATTTCTCGAAGACCGCTGCTATAAATGCATTAGACTATCCTGGACCCGTTCGGCTGACAGTCGACGCGTCCAAACACTTCGTACACCGAAAAGAGAAGATCGACAGAGTTGCGCTTTTATGTTTCATCAAACTTAAGTATCCAGTAGCGTGCACTTGCCTGGATCATCGAAAAGACCATCCAGGTGAATCACTGCCCCGGTCTACCGGTGTCCACGGTCACAAAGTACACTTCTCCAATTACGAGGGACGAAATGAAAGACAGGTTATGTTGCGTTCTGGTGCGAGAGGAAGAAGATGGCGGCCGACTACGAGGCGATAACCGTATTTAAGCGTCTCCTCCGTGTTCGCGGATTACTGTATCGGCTCACGACATTGACTCGTTCATCGTTAGAACCACGCGAAACGACCTCATCGCTCCCTATTCTCTCTCTGTCACTCTCTCTCTCTCTCTCCTTCTTGTGCTTTCGTTTTGCTTCCCTTCCGTTTTCCTTTTTTTCAATGGAGAATGGTTCCCCGGCGACTCGCGAGACTGATAAGGACGGCCGTTCTGGTTATCAGATAGCGGCGCGGCGGCTCCGCCCGAAGAAAAAGCTGTGTCTGATGTAATGCAATTGGTGGGGCAGATTGTATTGAATATAACGCGCGCAGATTGATACGGCGATAAGGGAACGCTCGGTAGCGTGGAGAAGGCCATTAAAGAAACAAATAGCGGACCGAGCGCTCGGAATGAAGGAAGAGGCATGTAAAATGGGCCGGGACAGGTAAATTGACGGGGAGGAAAATAGATAAGGAATCGTGAGAGGTGTTCAAACATCCCGTACTCTACTCCCCTTTTTTTCCTATTCCTATTATGATATCTTGTAGCACGCGGCGAATTCTTCTTTCGTTTTTCTCCCGTGTCCGAAATCACATTCGCCGCAAAATGTAAAAAGCACTCCCCCGGAACAATCGTTTGAAGGAAATCGATTTTCAGGAGGGCTGCACACCGCTTCCCATGGAATTACGGTTTTTAAGCTTCCACTGTTTTTGATTCTATCGATGTACTGAAAAGTAAACAACATAAGGTGTACAGGGTGTCCCAAAAATGTAGTATACTTCCTCGAAAGATGTAATTCTCGAAGTCATTTGAAGAAACAGGAGGTCCTTCGAGGTGCCCTAAAGTACCATTTTTATGCCATTTTACGGGCAGTGTCGCTTTCTCCTAGAACGGTACGCTGTGCCTGGCTTTGATAACGCGTTATCAGGAAAGAGTACTGCTGAAAGTACCTTGCATCGACCATTAGCTGGTGCACCTGCGTTTCACAGACCGTTCACTCTCTTGTATCGGAAAAAACGTGCGCGGCGCGCAGCGGTCCGATCGGTTCGTGGGTTTATCGTGTTCGCGGCTGCGTATCGCACGTGCGTCTCGCCGATCGAAAGGTCACGAGTGCGTTAATGGTAATAGCGAGATACATACAGCGAATTCGGAAAAAATGTCCGTTTCTCGGCGCGGACGTTTCGAAAGGTTTCGCGGCAAAAAAAAGATCGCTGATATACCGTTCGAGAGGCCTTTAAGCAAACGAGTAAACACGGCTGCAGCGCCGGGATGCAACCACCGGACCCCCGAGATGCACCGCGCCGTTGTCGCGTGAAATCGCGATTGCCATCTCGCCGAGAGTTTAATTAAGCTTTTCTTGCCGCGCGTTCCCGCGGGAGAAACTAATTTTCGACGCGCAGAGCGCGAGCCACGTTCGAGCCGGCTTCCGCTTCTGTTGCTAATATTTGATACACCGCACCGGTGTATGTAACATTTGCAAGTGTCGACGCCCTCGATAAACAGGCAATAGCGATTTCAGAAAAATTTGTTTACGCGCTACTCGCAAGGGGAGTTATCGAATTCGTAAATTAAAAATAATTATGGAACTTTGTACACAAGTAAAAGAATTTTTTAGATGCATTTCTAAGAAAATAACATTTTGTACACGATAATACCATGCAATTTTCGTTTCGGTTTTGTTTAAATATCATTTGTGGCTCTTGAGATATTTCACGAAAATATTGAAATGTAAAAAAAAAGTAGTTTTGTATTATGCATAATATCTCTGCTTGTGTGCAAAGTTTCAAGATGTTAGTAAATTAATTCCCCCAACTCATAATTTGAAAAGGTTACTAATTTTTCAGAGTCAACCAATGATTCCCTGAAATCGTTTTGCCGCGAAATTTCCGATCGGTCGCAGTCGTAGAGCGTCCAGACTCGTTAATTTGAATAAATTTAAGACGCGATAGAATCGTGCCGACGCGGCGCGGCGCGGCGATTGTTCCGGCAATCGGCAGACAGGCTGCGGTCGATCTTTGATATTTTAATCCGTCTCTCGACTCTAATACGTGACGCGAGTCTCAAACGCGATACGACATCTCGACGTGCTTGCTGTCTCGTGCTTTCATATCGGATCGATGCGTGCTCGGCCGAGTAAATGTTATTCGGAGACGTTATTCGGCGCGCGCGAAACGGTTCCGGCTCGCGTGTTTCGGTGAAAGACCGCCGCGAAAGCACGCGAACCAATCCGCACGATTCGATCGCGATACACGTCGAACAATGTAACTTATTTGTCTTAATTCGGTCGTTCGGTCGTTCGGTCGTTCGTTCGTTCGTTCGCTCGTTACCGGACCGCGCGCGGGCTCTTATCGCGAAGAAATTGCCGATCGATCGCCGTCACGCCGCGCAGACTGGAAAGACAACTTTTCCCATTTCATTATTTATCCGGGATTAATTAACTCCTTAACGTACAAAGACGTCTCCGATACGTCGTGTGCTTCTTACGACATTGTCCGCGCTAAAGTAAAATAATGTTTAATATTAACAGAGTCTACCGCCTCTGGCGGGAAGTACCTATTCGATCATATTTAAGCGTTGTGTATCCAACCGGGTTTTACTCATTTATTGTATTTCTCTCAACAACTTGTTAATGACCCTCAAAAAATATTACAAAATTTCTCTGAATATCCATTCTTTGCTCGTTAATATATTAATTTATGATTTGAAAATGAGAATTTATGCAAATATGTTAAATAGAAAATCTTTCAAATAATCTATACATATTAGTTGACTATTGCTATTATAAGGGTTCAAAATTGCACAATTTTCTTGAAATTGAACCAAACGAGTTGAAATTTTTTCACGTGAACGAAAAATTGGTTCAAGAAAATTTTTGAAGCTGCTATTAGTCGAAATTGTGATAGCCTGTGCTCTTTTGATTTTCTTTTTTAGCTGAGCCTTTAATCCATGCGTTTTGTACGTCTATGTTAATTATATGCACGGTGAAAATGTCATCGAAGTCGGCTAACGTTGCTGTGAGTAACAAACACTTGGACACGAGACTCGTGAAAGTTGCAGATTTTTAGGTTAGTCCGGAAATGTGTTATCGTTAGGGCTGTATGTTTAATATGGCAAATATTAATTTTCTATAAAATTATTAGTTAACAAATTCCTTTATCTTCAACAAACCCCCTATTTTTATGGTAATAACTAGACTACTCTTTGAGCACACTTAATCTGTAATCTCGATATCAATTTGCATAACGCATTTATAAATTATTCATCTAGATCTTTACATAATTTTCCATTCGTTACTATATTAAATTCCATATGTTATTACGTCTCACAGCTACGAAAGTCCTCGTCGTAACAATAAAGTAATAAATCTGCCAATTTTTAGTTGTCTCACATTTTCTAGTATTTTAGAAGACACATAAGTGCATAAATATCCGCAATTTACTCGTAAGGTCAAAGTGGAATTTCTCTTCGGTGAAGAGAATTAGAAAGTTTTTAAGATTGATATTTATAGGAATTGTCATATAAATCATGTCTTAATCCTGCAGTGCCAACGTTCGTGTAATAAAAGGAGGACTGTAAACGTAAACATATATGAAAACTGCTTAACTACTCATCCTTTGACTTATGGAAACGTAAGTACACGACGTTCACAAAAGAATCAACAATATTAAATTAACAATAAATATTAGCAATAAGCTTACGTAAAAGATACAGGGGTTAAAATGATTTGTATACATATACATATACATACAGGCTGTCACAAAATTCCATCCGGACCCGGAAATGGGAGGTTCCTGAGATCATTTCAAGCGACATTTGCCTTTGAAAAAATGTCGTCCGCGGCTTCGTTAACGAGTTATTAAAGAAAAACACGGAGCAATTAGAGCGCGAGCTAGTCGTCGGTGGCTCGCCGCGCCGCGCCGCGATGTCACAACGAACAAAAGTTTCTCGATGGTGTGAATCTTCGCCAATTTCGATAAGCTTTGTATATGTTGTCAATACCATGATTCTGAACAACATTTCCCTTTACAGTTTTTGTCGGTCGGCTTTAGTTTACGAGATAATTGTAAAAATTTGTAATTGTAAATCGATCGATGTACATATTCTCTCCTCGCCGATTTCGATGAGCTTTATTTCAAAGGAAAAAGATCTATGAAAATAGCTACACGCGCAGTTGTATGCTTCCGAATAATGCAAATTACGCCTCGTAAACGAAAAAATAGGACTTTTGAGACAGATAGCGCAGATCGATCTTTTATCTAGCGTTTTTGACAACTGAAAAACCCCATGTTTGTATTATCGAGAAACGCGAACGCGAATCCCGCACCCTTGCAATCCTGGAAAAATGAGTCTGCTCCCTTAAGATAGACGGGAAGATCGTGGATCCCGAAGACGATCGCGCCGCGCCGCATCGTTTCCCCGTACAGAACACGGATTACGTCCAGGGGAGAAGCGTTCGGCTGGGTGTGTGTCTTGTAGCTGGTCGGATCAAAATAACAAAGGTGGGTATCGTCGGCAATAGGTTCTGCTCACGACCAATTGGACGCAAATGGGCGAGGGCATGCATCCTCGCGGGATCCTCGTGCTCGCAAGGGGACAAGGGAACGTCCGAAGAGGGAATCGATCGGTCATTACCATAATTCGTGTATGAGTGCCACCTGGAAGGTACACGGAGACAGACCGGGATCGATCGGCCGGGGACGGACGGATCGCGAACCCCCTTTGGCTGGTCTTTGCTGGTCTTTCTCTGGCTACTTTCTCCCTGCGGCCCTTCTGGCTTCCTTTGCCGATGGTATGCGACTCGCATACGGTGCGGTGTGTGCGAGAAAAACGGGTTCGTCGAAACGATGCCGATCTCGTCGACGAGAATCGGCGGCGGGGAAGAATTTTTCTCTTTTCTTTTCGCGTCCATTGAGACCTGCTAGAAATCGCCTAGGAGGTTTGCACGTGTCGATTATCGTTCCCTTTTTCTCTCTCTCTCTCTCTCTCTCTCTCTCTCTCTCTCCGTCCCCCTGCTTCCTGGCTGTCCGGTGCAGCTCGTTGCTTGGGCACCTCTTTCTCTCTTTATTTCTCTCTTGACAGAAAGAGGAGGAGGGGGAGGGGTGGATGTAGTCCGATGCAGAACGATGTCGTTCCGTACGCGACAAATTTACGGCCGAGCGAGTAAACCGTGTTCTCTGTCCGGCCCGCGACTCGCCCGTTGATAAGGAACTCGAAACCGCTCCGCTACCGTGTCGTCTCGCTAAAAGTACACCCTATCGGCGGGACACCGGGCTGATTTACTAGTTAATCGATTGAATTTCGCGTACACTGCTTCCTGCAGTCCCGCCGGCAAGACCTCTTTTCAGATGGAATTAAAACGGCGCGGCGTGGCGCGGCGCGGCGAGGAGACGGAAAAATCTCGCGAACGACGGTTTTAAAGGATCCGAGACGGCCGTTGCGTAACACTGTTAATTTCCTCGATCGGCACGGAAAGTTTCCATCGGGGTATTTGCATATCGAGCGCGCGCGCGCGCGCGCGACTTAAAGGACGCGCGTTGCGTTCCAGAGAAAGTAAAGTACCCGAGCCGTTATGCGTTATCGCGAAATGCGTGTGCGCCGCGGCTCATTATCGGCCGCGGATGTGGAGCGGACATAGAAACCGAGACTACCGTAATTCTGTCCGAGATAAGGGGTCGGTTCCCGTAAAATCGAAAAATCATCGCTGTCCTTTTCGTGTTTTCCTAACAGCAATTCTGTTACCTTTTTCATTAATACTAAACCTGCCTTAATAGTCACGGGTATTTATTGCCTTATAGGAATTACAAGATTGAATCTACATATTTGGACTCTTCTAATGTCAACAGAAGTAAAATGAAAATGTATGTTCTGATTTAATCATTTGAAAAAGTCGAAAATACTATAATAATATTTTTAAATCCTCCTAATATCTTTTTATATTCTTGTAACTGCATAAGATCCGCAGTCTATTGATTAGAATTGATTGAAAATGGGCTTAGCCTAGGCAGAAATACTACATTGTTTTATCATTAGATACAATCGCATTCGTCAAGGTTGTACCCAAGATATCGGACATTGCGAGCGACTGGATGAATGAAATCAATCACTGTAGCCGAACGCGACGCATGTCATTTTATTAGTTTTTTTCCAGTTCTAAATTTATTCTGGGAACAGGTTCCGCGTATTATGGTACAACCTATATAGTGTCGTTAATAGAATAGCGGAGAGAAATGTGGGTATAATTATAACGTGCGCAGCGCGGAGACAGTTTCAACCACGCATTGAAATTACCCGAACGGCGACATTGCTTATCGCGCGCGTTCAAGTCACCGTGGAGACGATGATACTTGGCGAGCAGACTGCAGGAATTTTATGCAAATTCACTTTTTTTCTAGAAGAATTTAATGGAACGGGAGTCTGATCAAATTTTCTCCGCTATCGGTTTTCAGTGAATCGAAAATGAAACAAAATTACGGTAAATATTCAACTTTATATTCAACGGGCTTCAGAAAATGCGTGACAAACGCATAAACTTCCACGGCCAATGTAACCCTTAGCACTCGGATGGTGATTCCGAGGCGCCACTAAAAATTGCTGTACCATTATTCAAAATATTGTTTACATTATTACGATATTGAACATTTAGGTATCGTACGAGTTATTATTATTTCGTATCCATGAAATTTAAAAAATCATAGAGAATGGAATTATTCTAGATTGGAAGAAATGTTTAAGTTTAGTGTTAAAATAGCTCCGAGTGCAAATGATTAAATGATTACAATGATTGAAGGGTGTTTTCTTCATTGATGATTTTCGTCACAAAATCCACAGCCTAGTAACGATGACAAATATTTTCAAATTACTAACATCGTAACAATCAGATTATGGATGTTATGCCTGCGCGATTTATAACATGGTCAAATTAATATGAAGTTATAGGTACTGAAAGGTGCTTTAGAGATCAATACATATACATACATTTTAGCATTTCCATTTATCCGGTCATGAATAAACTAAAAATTGACTTCAGACATTGCCCGAAACCTCAATGAAAGATATTTCTGTTCGGAAATAACGAGATCTCGTTGTCAGATACCCGCCAAGAATTGTCCTAATATTCCAGAGAACATCGTTCCAACATAAACACTGCTTTCTTACGATCCGCTAGGACCATCGCTGGAACCCAACATGATTGGAAACATTTGCCAAACCTCCATCGTAGCGAGACCACCTATTGGTGTTGATCAGACGTGTGCGAAGCCATCGAATAAATCGAGAACTCTTCTGAAAGGTCAAGGCGCTTGTTATCTCGTAGCAATGGTGTCTACGACTTTTACAAGGATCGGTGACTATCTCTTACAAATTGTTTTTTTTTTGTTAGGAAGATCGCTGGCTACGATCTTCGATTGCCTGAAATTTTATGAGAGAGAGGTCGGTTAGGATGACTGTCCACCTGCGAGGACCAGCGTTCGACGCCAAAACGAGGCTTCGGGTAGAATCGCGAGCGCGTCGGACGCGCAGGCCTCGTCGCGGTAAGCCGAGACCTCGACGCGATCGTATATCAATCGCTATAGGTACATACGTTGTGCGAATAAATATAATTATAAGTAAGAGCAAGGCTGGACCACGCCCTGTCTCCGCTCTGCTCTCTTTTTCGCTCGGACGCACTGCTCTCTCGCTTGGTGCGTGCGTGTGCGTGCGTGCGTGCGTGCGTGCATGTACGGGCTCGCACGGTATCCTTGCGCTCTCTTTTCTCGTCTGTTTTTCTCTTCTGCTCTCTCTCGCTCTCTCTCTCTCTCGCTCTCTCTCCTTCTCTCTTCCTCTCTGTGTTTGTTCCTCTTTCGGACGCTGGATCTGTTCGTCTCCGTCGATCGCGTTTTCTGTCTTTCACCGGGTTTTATACTCTCTCCGTTTCACCGGGTTGCTCTCTTTTCTCCGGCGTTCTCCTTCTTTTGCGCCTCTTCCCGGTACGTCTGTCTCCGTTTGTGGACGTAGGTACGCGCCGCGCCGCGCCGCGCCGCGGCCAGTCTTTTCTCTCGTTTTTCCACGGCTTTTCCTGCTCCGTCCTACTCCAGCGCGCACGCCTCATTGAAAGCGCCGTGCGCTCCGCAACGATAAATGGGTTTAGCTCCGGTTAGCTCCCTTTCCTTCTATCCTCCGCCACCAGAATGGAGCGCGCACACACGCCCGAGAGATGCGTGCAACTCCAGAATACCCGGAGGCGAACGACTGTACACGCCGCGAAATCCATGGAGGATCGATTCTGATCGCCCTTGATGCGAGTTGTCGTGCTGCGCCGCGTCGCGCGATCCACCAGCGAGCATCATCGTTCAGACGCTTTCCAGAAACAGCTCTGCAAGCTTTAACCTTCGCAAGGTAATGTGGGGTCTCAGAGACCCCCTGCTTCAGATTTTTCAAAAGAATTTATTATATGAACGAAATTAAAGCTGTTTGTTTACTTTCTATCCTGTGTTATTCTTTATCCCAAATTTATTAAGAACGAGGCTATTTATGAAATTCATTTGTCGGGGTCTAAGGGAACCCCACCTTATTACAGTAAAGTCGCGTTTACTGTCCAACAGTCTGTGTTCTGCACGGACAGCGATCGCATACCGACATCATTTTTCAGATATTTACTGATGTATTTGAAAAAGGAACTAATTCCATCGAGATGAAGAATTAAAATGACAGTGAGCAAATTCAATCTAGATTCAAAAATCATGATCACTGTGATAAATAGACTGCGGATCTTTATGCAAAATACAAATTTTCTGCATCAATTTGAAAAAATACAGGTCGAGGAAAAAGTTCTTTCCTTCTCTAATAATTGTAGCGGGTTGAAAATAAATTGGTGTTTCTAAATTTTCTTTGCCTCTAAACTTTTTAACTCGGACTTACCGATTTTTCTTATAAACGCATAAAATCCGCATCTAGTGATAAATTACTCACAAATACATAAAGATTAATATAAAAACATTGATTCGCTTTATCTTATCCGATGTTAAACTGTTTCGACATGCACCATTTCTGCGTTAAACGGTTCAGAGTTCATGGATAAAAGAAGCTCGATAATATTCTTTTAAACAATAATTTCGGTGGAATTTGTTAGGTTATATTGATTCGAAAGAATCAGTATTGACTTATGAATGGTATCGTTTTCGAACAGTTTCTTGAGAGACACCTTCGAGAGACTCTGCGAAGAGAGCAGCACGGCTCTTTGTCAACTGAATCACACGTCGTTACCGGGAATATGCAATATCCTCCGGGGTACTGTACTCGTCTCTCCTCACTCCACGCTTGTAAACGTTTTTTCACCGATTTACATTAACGCGATCTTGTTAGCGTGCACGACTATAAGCGGCGCGCTTATAAAATACGCGGCCGGGCATTTCTCTTCCTGATTTATACACTTATGAGCCGGATACTCGCCACCACGGATAGACGGCCGCCTGCTCCCTTTTCTTGTCCGGTGTCGGTCGCTGGCAACGCGCGTTATTTGTCGACAAATATCCCCGTTTCGAGGCGAACGCGCCGACTTTTTGTTCGTTATCGGCGAATTTGCTCGCACGACGGCCAGCCAAGCTTTACGTTGACATGCTGCTTTTTTCACTTTGTTATTGGCCGAATAAATAAGGCCAAATATAGCCCTTTCTTCGCGAATTTATTGACTATTTGACTATGGCGTGATACGGTCGAGTAACCTCCCTTGAGGATGTATAAAGTATAAACTATACAAGAGCATTATGGACATAAGAAAATGCTAAAATCTGATATATAACGATGGATCATTTCAAAATATATTCGATTTTTACAAAAATCAGCAGGTGATTCCAAACTTTTGGCCGGTAGTGTACACGCAACATATGTATATCTGAAATATTTATACAAATATATACTATCTTCCAATCATCACGGTATACAACAAAGTCCAAAACATGGTGTTGCTTGGCGATCGTCCTGCGGACCCCGTGCGCAAAAACGTCTCTCGATCTCGACGGTTATCTCGACTCGGGGGTTATCGTGACATAATCGCGAAGCCATTTCCAGCGTTGGTACGCCGCGCCGTGTCCGTCTTGTCCCTGCTAATCGGCGAACGCGATTAGACGCGTCGCTTTTCGCGTCTCAGCTCGTTGCCCGTGGATCCGCTCAGCTTTTACGAGGGAAAATCGCGGGGCATCATCGTCCAAAAAGGAAAACGAGACTCTCTGACGAATGATGCTCGAACAACTTCCAGTCTCGGTGGTCATCCGTGACCGGCGTGGCGCGGCGTGGCGCGGCGCGGCGGTGCGGCGGCGCGGCACCCGTCCTGTTGCGCTATCGGACCAAGAATTTCAACTAACCCGGAAAAACACCGAGCATACAGTCTACCTGTAATTCAATGATTGTAATAACGTTTGGCATTTATCGGCGACCACCGTGCGAGACCAACACTCTATCGCCCGTCATCGTAGTTTTATTTCGTTGCACCAGCAACCAGGAAGATTCGCGATTTCTTGTCTGATACGAGATACGCTCGAGTTTATTCTACCTTGCAACGGGGCAATCGGATTGTTAGACTCGACGACTTTATATCGAAATGAATCGTTGTACCTTAATACACACCGAATAACTATTACGTGGCGTTGATGGTTTGTAAATTGAAATTGCAAATTGCAAATTGCCACATTAGGTTGTGCCGAAAGTTTGTTTCGTTTCCGATTAATGCGTGCAAATTTCGAATAGCTTGTTAAGCTTCCATTTGGTACAGCACACACCGCACTCCTAGTACAACATCATCGTCTACATTATACAAAAAATTCACCGAAACCGTAAAATAAATCGTAGGGCAAGGGGTTAATATTGACATCTTCAATTTTTAAAATTTTCCAACAATTTTGAATTTCATCTATTCAATTTTTCAATAACAGTCTACTTCTAACAATCTAATCATTAGATTAAAACTTTTATGCGTTCCCGAGGAAAATGATTAGGCGAAATTTCAAAGAGTCAAAAGGTTAGATCGGATGTATTATTCCCATCTTCCGTCGAAATTGTTAAAAACGGAGAAAGATGTTTATACGATCCTATTTGACCCTTGATCCGCAGTCTATCGATTTTTAACGCGCTATCTTTATTGCCGGTTTGTAATAATACAGAAACTTTTTAAAGCTGAATGCGAGTTTGCAAATTAGCAGGAACGCACGGAATGTCGTAATGCAACACTATTTTATGGTCTCGAGACTTTCAGCCTCGGTCTCGAATTGATACTTGGAATACTGTTGTTAATGATATAGTGTTAAAAGATTCTAGTTGAACAACGACTAGCAATTACTGTTAAATGCCAACTGCACACCTCTGCGGGGTCCAAGCCTTGAGAAAAGAGTATCACGCGTGGTTATTTACGTTTCTGTGTCTTTCTTTATGCTTTCGGTGATTATTAAACTGTTGACCGTCTCTCAAGATCGATAACCTATAAGTATTCAACATCGTCGGTGCTTAGGCTGCATTTATTAGCTGATTTTCGTGTAATTTTCGAGACTGTGCTATGAAGTCATAGGTATTTTATCAAATATACTATTATTACTAAAATATAATCGACGACAAAAAAAGTCCTAAACAAAAAGACACAATGTAGAGGAACATATAGGAATATATTTATACACCACGTCGATTAATATAAATTTATAATTTAATCTCGGTACAGGGTTTTACCATTTTCCGATAAATGACAGAGAATTAGCTCGACAACGATTACCGAGATAAGTGCTTCCTCTCAGAGTCTCAGACAAATGTGAAATCAGCAAAATAGATACACCGCATTACGTATTTTCTTACTATAAATACACAAATTACAAAGCAGGTGCAACTAATCTTCTATCGCGGTGAGCGATCTGATAAAAAGCTGGGTCCATTTCTTGCCAAAGAGACTACTGGCTGTAAGGATCTATTTATAGTCGGCGAAGATTACTTTCGAAACGTATATCGGTAGCGAACGTGTTCGGGTATAAAACGCGTCGAATACGCGTTTCCTGGATCCCGCCGGCGCGACGCGGCGCGGCGAGGGACCCGCGAACACGATTTATTTAAAGTTATCGAGGCGTAATCTCGATGCCATTTCGCCGTTCATGATCGGCGAGCTAATCGAACGCGATCAGAGCGAAACTAGATCCGAACGAGCGTCCTCGTATCGATCAAGACGTCGATTTGCATGCGCGTTAACGTTCCTCTCCTCTCCTCTCCTCTCCTCTTTTCTCCTCTCCACTCCTCTACGCTGCTCCGCGCTGCGCGACCGGATAACACTCGCTCCAAAGGAAAGGAAAATCGCAGCAAACGATTTTCTGGGTTTCTACGAAGACAAGGCTTTTCATTTTTGAATCGTTGTTTACCGATGTGTCAAGATTTTATACGAATTTTTTTTCACAAAAGTGTCCCGATTTTTCTCCTTCCCAACCCCCTCGAAAAATCATACATAGTCACTTAAAAGAAATTAGTTTCTGAAAAATGTCTAGCTAACTTTTTTGTGAAGTATATAACTAAAAAATAAAAAAATAAAAACCTATGAAAATTTGATCGGAAAAATGGTCAGTGAACACCACTGGCAGAATAAAATAATCACACCGCGCGCGCGCGCGGTAAGATATACGTGATACTTATTTGAAGATAGAAACGTAAGGAACTCCGATGAGCAATGGTCGCGAGAATGTTTTCTGCTCGAGTTTCCAGTAAATTAATGGCGGCACTAGTGGATCAGGAAAAAGATGAAACAGTTACTAGGACAAAATAGGAAAGTTAAACCAGACGGAGGCAGGAGGTTCGTCGTAGAGAAATAAGAATGTGGAGTCGGATCGGGTACAAATTGGGCGGGTATCGCGGCGATGCGATAGCGCGGAATTAATTAATTTACACCGTTGATTTAATAAACGATTGGATCGCGACTGGAGTTACAGGCGCGAAACGAAAGTAGTTGATCCGGTCGGCGCGAAAAGTTAACGATCAAAAAGTTTATCAGCATCACCGGGGCTGTCGCCGTGCGTTCTAGTGATAAGGCATATAAATCGGATGCTTTCTAAATTTCGCCGGTTAGTTACGATTACGAACGCAGCAGCGTCGCCGATTGACATTTCGAGAACGACGCGGCGCGGCGCGGCGCGGCGATCGTTCTTTAACCGCGCGTTGAAATCACCCGGGTCTACGTCTTAAGTAACATTACGTTCCCCGAGTTGTTTCTACACGGTTACAACTTGTAACGTCGATTCAACTTCTTTACGGCACTGTCTAAAGTTTATTGCCCTGTAAAAAAACGTCAGTTCCAAGTGATATGTCTGCGGCGTTTTTCACGATCGGATATATTATGGCGTATCTGAACGCTTGGACATTCGCTCCAACAAAGTTGTCGGGTTATCGTTGCGGAAAAAAAATAATTAGACACCGTATACTAATGAGCATTCGTGTCTTCATCGCGTTGCAAATTCACGTCCTTGATTAAGGATTTTATTAACCGTCGTCAGCGCCTGTTTTATTCGGATACGCTTCCCATATTTTTATGAATATTTCTTAATATTTCTTCGGTAATGCGGTTTACGAACATGAAACACATCGTAGGACATATCGAAGTAAAAGATGCGGAGGAAAATAAGGTTAATATTCTGGTAGAATGCGCTTTTACACCGATGTCGCAATTGTAGAATTCATTTGAACGATACCGAAAATGTTCGCGGAGGGATTCCACGATTTTGATACTTTGCCTACCGGAAGCCTATTAATAGGTTTGTTAATCACTGGACTGTATGTAAAAAAAGCTGAATGATTTTCTTTTATATTGATTCTATTGAATCTATATTGATTCGAAAAATTTGTTAAATTCTAAACGATATTGCTGTCGCTTTTAAACAATTTTTTATTCGGTAATTCTCAACTGTCTCTAATTATCTTTACAGTTTTCTTTTCCATTCTGCTATGAACGTATAAAACTTTAAACCGTATGAAATTACAGCCACCCTCTTATAGTCTTATATGCATAAAATCAGCAGTATAATTATCACTGGAATGCGGACCTTTGTGCAAAATAAAAAATGTTTGGATGCATTGAAAGACAATTTTATTTGACAATTATTGAAATTGTAAAGGTGTTTTCATGGGAATGTATCGAGTATATTTTTTATAGTAAAAATTGCAGAAAATATAAACAAATTGAATCTTGTTATTTTTATAATACTACATAGAAATATGTACATCAGTCAGTTTTGATGGTCGGTAGGTTTAGCGTTAAATTCTTTTAATCATTCTACTGTTTGAAATCGCAGCTACCGATTTCTTCTGTACACGCGTAAAACCCGCAGTCTAATTATCACGCACGAGAAGTTCGTGTGATCGAACATCGTGAAAAATCTCGCGTACTGACAGAACGATTAAACCCGTTTATAACAAGAGTAACATCGAAATTACGCTTGTCCGCACTTGGGCGAGTACAGTGAAAAAGCACGGAACAAGAATGCAGATGCTGGAAATCGACTAAAACAAGGTGTAGGGCACGAACGAACAGGAGTCTAACGACGACGCGACGCCGAGTTTCGAGAACTGAAGGGGCAGCAGCGCGTCCGTTCGTACGAACCGATCGCGTGACCGATTTGCGTCGATTCGAATCGTGCCCGAGAAAGTGTAATTCCTAGAAATATGAAGTCGCTGTCAAGAGGCTCGCGAGTCGTCTCCGGAGGGGTCCGTGATCGTCGAGGCAATTCTCATGGTAATTTAAAAGGCGATTTGCAGTCGGGCCGTCCGGGGCCCGATTCGTGGCACCCATCCGAATTCCATGGAAATTGCGAGCCGAACTCGGGCCCGGGCTGCGCAAGTCTGTAACGAGCAAGCCTGGCGAGCAAAAGCGAGCAATCCGGCGCCGCTAAAAAGCGGGCCACGCCTCTTTTCATCCGTGCATGCGAGATCGCAATTGTCGCGGCTCGCGCGAGTGAGAGCAAGAAATCGCGAGCGCAGAGAAAGACGACGAAGACGAAGACGACGACGACGGGGACGACGGCGTGCAACCGTCATAAATCAAAAGCATTCCTCCTGGCACGGTGACGTAAGAAAAACAGCTGCTAGCCGGACACTGTGCGCACGAATGCGTCGGATGATATGCATGAGCCCGAGGATCCCGCTCTCTCTCTTTCTCTCTCTCCCTCCGCGTGTGCGGGTCGCGCGCTCGCGGAAAGTTACACGTGTGTAAAGCTTGTCGCGCGAACAATAAGCGAGATAGCACAAGGCTCGCTAATTCCGGCCGATTGTGCCCTCTTCGTGGCTGTCGTTCAACACGCGCTGACAAAAAGAACACCGGCCGGAGAAAATAAAAAAGGAACGAGACATCGCCCCGGAGAAAAAGGAGGAACTTGACCGTGGATCCATCCGGACAGCTGCGCGCGCGGTCCTCCCCGTGTCTCCTCCTCGAGTCTCTGTCTCTCCACCGCGGTCAATTGTGCTCATCGCGAACCAACGAGAACGAGACACGCGTTCTCTCTTGTCCTTCTTCTCGCTTTGACGAACGACGCGACGCGCGACGGCCCGTTTCGGGGCGGGCGGCCGCGACTGGCCAAGCCATTGTACTCGCTGTCCCGTTCCGGATCGGATTTTTGCCCGGCGCGGAATTGCGGATTGTAAGCGAGAATCGCGGCTCGTAGTCCGACAACTCGGAAAACCGAGGCTGATTCGCCGGGACGTGTGGGAGTGTCCTTGAGTCGCCCGGAGGGTATTGTGAATCGTGAGGAAACGAGCGGATACACGCCGCGATGCTTCATCTGGCCGCGCCGCGCCGCGCCGGCGCGGTGGTCGCGTGTTTCACGGATCACGAGCTGATCCGCGCGATGCCTTAGATCCCCGCTGTCCCGACATAGTCCCGAGCGGAACCGAGATCACTCGTAGAAGGGCCTCGTAACTGCATTCGCTTCTTGCGCATCGCTTCCGCGGAATTATGCTTGCTGTTTCGATTCGAAACTCGCTTTGGGATGGACGCTGCGTAGGGACGATAAAGGAATTATCTTCGTGGGTTCGTCTTTCATGAAGCCGAGTGGAATTACAAAATGTAAATATTATTATTATTATTGTAATATTAGTAATAATATACTAAAATATATTAATACTGTTATTTCTATTGAGGCTGTCGGGTGTAAGCCGTGTCCTAAAGGAAGAAATTTCCCAACGTTTCGCAAGCATTGCAGCTAGCTTCATCAGGGGGTCGGAAGACACACTGATACTTATTTTATTATGAAACTTTCACCAATATATTTGTGGCATTTTTTTTATTCAAATAATACCAAACACGATATAATGGCAACTGTATTTAGTGGTTTAATTGACGATGAACGTTTTGGGCGCTAGGAAGGACAGCGTATTATGGCGTATGGCGTATGTGGCGTGTGGGATGTAAAGAGATGCGGAGAGTCGCAGTCGCTTCGGCCGCGCGCGATCTCTCTTGACACGCACTGTCCTCTACGTTCGGCTCGGCCTTTCAAGCTCAAAAGAATAGTGTCCGTCGACAAACTTTGCAAACGAGGCTTTTGCGTTTATAAAGGATTCACTGTACTTGGTCCCTAGAGCTTTTGCAGAAGCATTGTGCAAGCGTTAAATCAGTGAAAAAAATTGAAACTCTTCACGACCACGTTAAAAAAAAAAGAAAAGCAATAAAAGTTGCAGAAGGATGTTCCAAGTTCTTGGTTAATGGGTCAAGTCGAAATTCTGAGAAGCGTTGTAAGCGATGCAGGAAGAGTCGCCGGGGAATCCGCGCGTGAGGAATTCTGTCGATGATTGAATCGAGGCAGGAACACACCCATGTCCGCTGACTATGATTAGACAGATGCCAGGTATCAGGCCACCAGGACGTTGGACGCGGAGAGACGCGGCCATGCGCGTTTGATACGCGGATGTAAACGGAGCCACGCACGTCGGCTCGAGCTTTCTCCGATTTGACGGAAGAAAGAAGTGGGTATCCGGTGTCTCCGATACCTGGCCTCTCCGCTCGGAACGGTGCGCTGACGAGATCATTGATTTCTCGCGGAGATCGTGGATGAGAACTACCCTCTCTCACCGCTTTTCTTCCCCCCAACGTGTACAAAATATCTTCTAAAAGGTTCTTTTGATTTATTTAAGCATTTCAGACCGCAATTGATTGCGAGATCTATTTCTGCTGCACTAACAATAAATAAGTATTAGGTGTTCAAATAAGTTCCTTTCCCCTTTTTTCTACGATCGTAACTTCTGACCGAATTCGAATTACTTCCCGATTTTGGTGCCATCTGAAAGAGCGTTCTCTTAGTTTTAAGAAGAATCGTGTTGAACGCTCTAACAGTTTTCAGTTCTATGCAACATATGCGATCGCGGGCTTGACATCAGAGTCACTGTTGTTGAAACAACAGCTACGTCCTGTGTGTCATACCTAAATCTGTTACCTCGATTACTTCCTATTCAAATTCTATTCCCGTTCGTCGACCAACGAATTACATACCAACAGAACGATTAAGCAAGTACAGCCGAAGTCGTCAGCTAACGCAACATTCAGGCGCACGATTACAGTCACCTCGAGGAGCCACGAGAAGCACTCAGCGATGATTGATTACAACCCCCGGACAACGCGACGCGGCGGTTGTTCATGCATTTATAGCGAACTCCGCGAAGCAAGGTCCAACGAAACTCTCGGTTGAACGAAGTAGAACAGAGACGCGTTCTCCCTTACCTAGCGAAGAACGTTTACCGAGGCTTAACGAGCATTAACGTGATTCCTGTCTCGATGAATTATTCCAGAAAAAAACGGGGATTTGCATAAAGGTCCGAGCGATCTAATAACCGTTTAGGGTTACACGAAACTTTCTGAATTACGCTTAATGGATAGCAGTAAGGGAGAAGATCGGCGACGCGATAATGATGGCGCGGCTTTTCGTCGAGTTCGCCGGTAGCTGGGACGGTTGGCGAGGCCTTCGGAGGAGCAGTAGTAGCTTAGCTACCGTTACCTTCGATCTCTCTCGGTTCGGATTGCCGCGCGAATGGCTCTGCCAGCTGGTCTAAGGTGAAACGGTCCGCCCGGCGCGGCGCGGCGGCGTTCCCATTCATACGTCCCATCGGGCGAGCTCGCTTACTCGCTGCTGGTTAGCTTGCTCGCGCGAGCAAGCGAGCGCACGTTCCAGCGGTTAACGATAAGTAAAGGGTCGCCACTGGAACACCCTCGGCGCGGTTAGCGTGGCAGCGCTTTGAAACGAGACGGATGATGGTAGAGGACGGAGATCGGTCTGCCGCGCCGCGCCGGCTGGCGAAAGAGGGAAAGAGTCCGCCGCCGTCAAGCCACGCCAAGCCGCCGCGCCGCGCCGTGCCGCGCCGGAACAAGTGCAGGCTCGCCCGGTCTCTCGGCGCGGCGCGGCTGCAGGCGGGCAGACAGGTTGTCCAGATTCCACGGAAGGTCGTTTGCTTTGCTTACCGCGGGTCGCGAGAGACAGACTCGTACGCGTCGCAGCCACTTCGACCATATGTACTTAGGAATGAGAGGGACGAGGACGCACGAACAGAAAACCAGCCATCCCGGGACAACCGAGACACCGGGGCAACAGAGGCTACCGACGCGACGCGACGGAAGGGGCACGCACCAGCATAGCGGTGACTCGTGCACAAACACAAGCCGACCCGTGTTTACGGAGCTGGATACCCGCCGATCACCGGTACACACCATCCGCGAAGCAGTCGCGACGCGGGTCCCGCTTTTGGACGCATCCGCCGCTTCCTTCTTTGGGGATGATCGCAGAACCCGGGACTCGGTGACCCCGAGTAAGGCTGCCTCCGGTGGAGCTTTCCGGTGATCGTGGACTGAGTTTGGTATGCCCTTCGTTCGTCAGCAGAAGAATGTTAATTCCTAATTTCTACCCCTCTTAACTCCATCGTACAATTATTTAATTCATATTGCTGTTATTGTTATTGTTCTCACTGTTATTCATCTAATTGCTATAATATCTCCAGAATTCAATTGGCAACGTGTTCAACATCAACTCTTTTCTAAGGACAACAATTATTCATAGTGAAATCTTCCGCTAATATTATGACTACGCTTACCTGGGTCCGTCCGACACGAGCGACACAGACTTCCTCCACAATGTTTATCGACATATGTTTTCACCGATAACCTTTACATTACCCTTTCGCATACACTTCATTAGATGTACTCTTTTTGGTGAAATTTCTAACATACGGTTAGAAATTAATGTAAGCGTCGGCGATGCGAAAGTTTGGACGTAGCTGTTCGCAATTTCGCATCGCTAGGACCGCCACGAGAAGCGAGATGCGCGGCCGGGTCGAGGGGGGCGTAGCCTTCGAAAACCGCTTCGAATCTTTCGAAGCTTCGGAAAAGTAACAGTCCTAGACAACAGTACCTCGAGGTTCACTGTCAGCCAAGAAAAACCACCCTGTCGAACGGTATATAAACTGTTAATTAATTGCGTACCGGCGCGGCGCGACGCGGCGGCTTTCCTTATCCGTGCGCCGCGGCGCGGCGCGGCGTTATGTATCGTGCAATTTGAATTTCTAATTATGGAAAAATACCTTGCAAAAATAACACCAGGATCGACTGCATGCATATGTATGGGGGATGAATTTAATCGCGCGCGTGTCTGCGTGCTAATGGCCAAATAGAGCGTCAGAGAAAAAGGCACGAGCAAAAAGGGAAAGCTACAAGAATGCTCGCGATCGAATAGCTCATCCCGCGATATTATGATTTAATATTTATCTTCCCCGCATAATACCCGCTATCGTCGGGCGTAGTCGCCGGTAATCATTTAACCCTCGAAGCGCTAATAGGCTATGTATATTCCCCAGCGCGGCGGTTCGTATCGCTATTTTTTGCCTTATACTTTAGCTTAAATCACCGTTGTAACGACAAACGATGTCTCGAGCTGCTGACTTTATGATTGTTTAATATTCATACATTTCTATATGTATATATGTATGTGTTAACCATGTGTACGTATTATACGGAGAGTGGTCCGTTCCAATCAGTCTACGCAAGCATCTTTCGAGCTATTAATTATTCGCAAAGATATTTCAAATATTACTCTAATTCGAGGTGGATATCATATGGCGTGCGAAAATCTTATATCTGGATGGACGTAACGTTGAAATTCCAAGGTGATCTTCGATTTCTATGAATTCATCGATCCGCGTTACATACATGTGTGCGACGATCACGATTTCTTTTGTATCGCATACAGAAAATCGAAATAATCATGCCGCATGCCGCATGCCGTTGTTAATTTCAACGCATAGCACGATATTTGGGGACCTTATACGGGGTGTCCCAAAAATGTCGGAGAACTGAAGTATTCTTCACCTTAGCGAAAATTTCCGCATCGGCTTTGTTAAGAAGTTATGTTATTATCGAAAAACACGGACCAATCAGAGCTGCTGCAATCGAAGCTGATTTGGTGTAGTCACCAGTAAGTTATAGCGATATGAAATACTAACGCCTTGCCGTACCATTTTCTTTAGAGTTATAGTAATTTTTTAATTACTGACGTTGTCGTCTTTATCCCGGAAAATGTCGTAGCAGGGAAAAGGAAATTTATACTTTTCGTATGACTAGATTTATTTTAATGCTTAAATATTGATTACAAACGAATAATTGAAACGAATGAAATAATTCATATTTGTTAGAGTTTGTTAAAATCTTCGTGTCCGAGACTCGTTAAAATACGGCAGGGGGTTAATTGACAGTAAAACCGTCGCGCAACAGTCCGCGAGAATTCGCGACGAACAGGGAGCAGGATTTTCGAAAATTCACCGGACCGTGTCTGCGGCCCCACCCCGCCCCCGCCCCCGCCCCGGCCCGGTGTCATAAAAAGACGATAAAGCATCGTTACCCAATAAACCGTCCTCTCGATCGAGAACCAAGGGAAGAAAAAGGAAAGAAGACGTTTTCACGACCGGCGATTAACACGGGCGCGCAATTTAAGACGGAAACGGCGGCCAATCAGGGACCGGTATCATCTTTATTTTAGGAACGCCAATGAATCAACGACGTCGCCGGTTTCCACGTCTTTGTCGAATTGACGACGACCAATAGTCTTTTATTGCCGTTCCACGGAATCGCTCCGTGCGTCCTGGCGCCCGATCGTTCGTTCGCCTCACTTCTTTTTCTTCCCTGAATTTTACGCACGGTACTTTCGTTCCGTGATCCTCACAATCGCCGTGCTTTCTGATGGCCTGCGACATTTATATTACCCCGGACGAGAAATTAAGGGGCATTAAGCGGTTTACGCTACCTTGTTTCCACCTCGACTCGGCCCGCTTCGAATTCCATTCTCTGCCCGGTGAATCTCCTTCGCGTATCGTGCAGCTCGCGTTTACCAATTCCAGTCCACCGGCTACTATGTAGAACGAATTCAATACGTAAATCATAGCGATCGGATATGATGAAACATAAATGGTATAGAAATTTCCTTCTTCCTCTAATGACTTGAACAACTTCGAAAAAATACATCCATATTGAAATGCATAAAATCTGCAGTCTAATCATTACCATTATTTTGATATTCACGTTCTCCTTCTTCGATCTAGATTCTTATTCACACTCGTTAGTCGTTTATTCCAGTCACAGTACGTGTCTAATCGAAAAATAAAATGAAATGAAACAACTGCACTGCATCAAATGCCGCGAACGCGGCGAGACATGCAAAAAACGCAGAATAAAAGAAAATAGCCAAACGAGAGATGGAGAAGTTCGACTGAAAAAACTCGAGGATTTCTGTTCTTCGAGCTTTCACCGAACGCAAGAAATGCAATCGATATCCGCGTTTCCCCTTCGGCCCGATTCGATAAGGCTGATGTAGACGAATGCGATCGCGGACAACCGATCATTTCCCTGAAAATCGTCGTACGGTTCACCGAATTAATGATCGGTGTCGTTGCCCCACAGTAGTCCGGAACGTTTGTCGACACGGTGGCGATTTCCTCGTCGATCGTTCGTTGCGCGCGGCTTCCGCGAGAGGTTCTCGCTGGAAAAATCGGCGCCGCTTAGCCCGTAATAAACGCCGTTTAGTCTGTGGAGCGTGACAAACCGACCGGGCGGACACCACTTTTAATTCCCCATCGAGTCGGAGATAAATCAAATTACCGAGAAAACCGATAAATCCGCCGTCCCGTTTCATTTTTCAACGGCGGCGGTGCCCGCGAGCAGCGGTGGCCTCCGCGAGTCAATCTGCCGTGACGCGCGTTCGCTTAATCGAAAATGGGATTTTTCCCCGGCGAGAGCGAGAGACAGTCGAAAAGAAACAGCGCGCTCGGTTTCGTAAGGGAAAAGGACGTCTCGACGGACTCGATTAGAGCGGGGACCGTTTACACCGCTCCGCTGTATAGCGAACGTGCAGAAAAGAAGAGCGAGAGATAGAGATAGATAGATAGATAGATGGATAGATGGATAGAGAGAGAGAGAGAGAGAGAGAGAGAGAGAGAGAGAGAGAGAGAGAGAGAGAGAGAGAGAGAGAGAGAGAGAGAGAGAGAGAGAATATGAAAGAGAGTCAGGTCTCTCGCTCGAGGTGGTCGAATCGATATCCAGACGCGATTATATTAATTACGAGGCCGCGTTATGAAACGGCCCCGGTGCCGCGTTGATTTCAGCTTCATTCATTAACCAGCTTCTATAATTGCCACGGCGATCGCGCGCCGGCCGTAAAGTATCGCCGCGACGTTACACAGCCGACCACCGATAATTATCACGGACGATGGATATCGATCGTCGGGATATCGATGAAATATCGCGGCGAAGCGGTTACCGCGAAACTGTGGTAAATAGAGGGTAACGCTTCGACTTCGTTAACGAGCCGATCTCGAATCGCTCGATTACGCTCCGGCATTCATTAACAAACCGTGCATGCGCCTCGTCGTCGTCTTTCCTCTTTCCTGTCTTTTTTCAACCACCGATCTATACGTCCCATCTTCTTTTTCCTATTTACTTCTTCCCCCTGTTTCTCTATTATTTTTCTCTCTATCTTTCTCTCTCTCTCTCATCCCTATTCTATTCGCACACTAGAGCCCTTAATCCGTGTTCCCGCTCCTTTTTCCTTGCTCGTGCACAATTTCCACCAATGATATTAATCGGACAGATGCGATGCGACGCGCGGAACTCCATGCTCGTCGCAATTTGCGCATGCTCGCTCGCGAAACGCGATAATTTCCGTCGATCGCGGGGAGGACCGTTTCACCGTTATAGCCGAAGCGATTTTCCTCGGCGCAGGAAGACGGGGCCCATTGAATTCGTCTCCGTGTTTCTCTCGTGGCGGACGACGATCGCCGGAAGCGTTAAATTGGCCCTTTTTACTTCGGCCGAGCCGACGGAATACCGTAGATAATTGGAAAAATCCGTTTTCCGGGTAATTGCCAGGGGGAGACCGGGCGAAGCCGCGCGCATGCAGTTTCACGATCGTCGTCGTTTTATGCTCTTCGACGCTTGTATGACGCACTTTTTTCTCCTCTTTCTCTCACTGTTTGATCGGCATTTAACGATCTTTACAGTCGTTCCCGCCCGGTCGTTTTTCTGCTTGTAATTTTGTTTCTGTGGAAAGCGGTGTCGCCTCGGGGTACACTCTTTTACGAGCCGATATTAAATTCGAGACGTCATAGCGATTTTATACATCAGAGTACTTCCTCCCCCTTTTCGAATCCTAAAATTAGTTTCACGTTACTGCCCTCCTTCGGATTCTAATGCTCCGATCGCATTGTCTTAATTGACTAATGGTAATCTTAATCGCGATGAACATTCTGGATGTTGCTGTATCATCTAACTTCGTGTCTGCATCTTTTAGAAACAATTTTGCCACACGTTCTTGTTGCTGTACGAATTTATTTTTATGTATCAGGTATGGTGTAATGTATACAGGGTGTCCCATAAATCTCGGAGAACTTTGACAGGGGTGGTTCCCCTTAGGTCTCTCGAAGTAATCTTTTCCTTAGCTCAAATTTCCGCTTCAGCTTTATTAACCCTTAGCACTCGAATGGTGACTCTAAGGCGCCACTTAAAATTGCTGTACCATTATTCAAAATATTGTTTAAATTATTAAATATGTCAGTATCTAATCAATTACTAAACATTTAGGTATTGTGCAATATGAGGTATTATACCAATTTCATATCCCATTCGTCCTTATGCAAATCAATTTCTACGTACCTGAAGGTGTATTGAAATGTAGAGTAGGATTTCAAACTCTTAAATCCATTGGGATTTTTTAAGATATTAAATTATATTAACTAGTTATAAATAAAAGTTCACACTAAATTAGTCACAAATTATGTGATATCTAATTGAAAAAAAATGGTTTCAAATGGTCCGAAAAAATCAGCACTTTCAAAAGAAACGGTCCATATGTATATGTTTCAAAATGTCTACTTATATGTCTCTTTCCAAGTGTGTAACATAAGGCGCATGTCGAAAGTATCCCAGTGAGTGACAACTCGTTTCTCATATCTAAACTGCGGATGCTTATGCAAATTCGCATTTTTATTGCCAAGCATTACGAAAATGAGGTAATTTCGCTGATTTTTATTTCTCGCATTAGTCACTTCAATAAGTTAAACACACAATATATACGAGGATCAAATTTTATGGAAATTTCTTCCAGCTTTTTTTCAGTGCTATACAGTGTTTTTACAAGCTATATAAATGCATAAATATCCGTAGTTTACTGTGAGAACCGTTTTAAATTCAGACTTCTTTTCCCCGTTTTATAGCAGTTTTGATGAATTGCTACTCGCGTTTACGCAACGCGATATCGCATCGTCATGTCGATCGAGTATTAACGATCCGAGAATTTAGAAGCTGCATTCCGTTTGTAATTGCACCAGAAATAACACATCGCGACTTTTGCACTGCGACGAAAACAATCTGAAAGAAATATTAGTGTAAATATGTAATGCTAGAATACTTTCGAAAGAAACTGATGTTAATCATTCCAACAGAAATTTCCTTCGCCGTAACCTTATTACTAGACTGCGGATCTTCGTGCAAAATAAAAATATTTTTCAGCGATTGCGAGTAGCAGGAGTTACGACGATATTTTTAAATTCTTCTAAACGCTTAATACCGTTTTAAATTTTACTCAACCACAATTTCTTCGTAAATGCATAAAAATCCGCAATCTACTAATTAGTAGACTGTGGAGCTTTATGCATTTATGACAAAAATAGATGCATCACTATAAGACCATGAAGAAGACCTCATAAGAATTCAGGAATGCAGCTTATCAGAATTATTAAAAGAAGAAGGAATACCTGTACGTTGCCATTTCATTTAAGTTCCTTTCGATCGGTTTAGATTATCAACAGAATCCTGATAGACTACGGTAAGCATGAATATGTATAATCTTCGTACGTTAAGCTGTGCCTTTTGAAGAATAACTTCTTCGAAGGTCATTTCAAGGTGAACATATTATATATGATTGAATTTGTCGTTCCATTAGCTATAATGTTGCACTAATCAAAATACGTCGTTCTATTTAAAAAGAAAAAACGACGGCGACCTTGAACTATCCATCACAATAATTGCCCCACTGAACCAAACATTTTCTTGTATTACTAAAAACAACGGAGATATTTTCGGTATAAGTCTTAGATATTACGATACAATAAAGTGGGAGAATTATTTTTCGAATTGTAAAGAAATTAAGAAATTCTCAACAGGTGATAGCGAACGAATGACAAGTTAACTCGTCATCTCCAGTCGAAAGGTTAATAATCCGAGTAATTAGACGCTGCACTCTGTTTGCATTCGAACTAGAAACGGCACATCAAGCCTACGGCATGGTCGTTACACCATTTAATCGATGCGAAAGAAAGATTCAAGAATCCCGTAGCCGTAGAACAACTCCGAGTGACTCATAAGTGAAATTCCAGCCGCTGCGCTGGTAGAAACGCGAGGTATAAATAAAGCTTGGATTTTCCAGCCGCTTGTAAAAACGCCAGCTATAAATGAGGCTTGGATTATCTCGAAAGCGACTGGAGTTCGTGATTCGCTAATCCATTCCTCCAGAAATTCGTCTACGTTAATTGCTCATCTTGCGATACCCGCGCGATTTCCTCCATCTCATTTCTACGAAATTTTAAGTGAACCTCGTTGCGCGTTGCGCGGACTGTCCCGTCGTTTTGCGTACAATAATATTAAATCATTACAGGATAAAAATCCTGTCGCATGCGATGCGAGTGAAGCCGAGGAAGCGGACGAGAGACATCGGTGATGATACCGGCGCGGCGCGGCGCGGCGCGGTGCGGCGGCCACGCGTTCAAATCACCGAGATCATCGTACTTAGTGACGCGCGCTTGTCCGCGTTGCGCGGCGTCGATCGCGCCTCGGATAGACAATTTCTTTAAATTCTATTTAAATTCTATTAGCAAGCAAATGATCCGGTAATGAGGGAAATTCACGATACGGATGGAATGTCGCCGCGGAGTAACGGTCCTCGACCGGCAGACACGCGAAATCTAATCGGAATCGTCGCGCGATTAAGCGGACGCGTAGTACCGGTCTACTTAGCCGTGACACCGGCGCGGCGCGGTGCACAAACGCAAAAAAGTCAAGTCACGTCGACTTATCCCTGAAGTCCGGCAGATTGTTTTATTGGCTGTTGTACGGGATGTTCATAAATAACGATCGTCAATGGAAAATTTACGCACGCCGATGGATTCGCGCGGCCGAAGTCCACTTAACCGGTCTAACGGTACGGACACGTTGAAACGATTAAATCGCCTGAAAGGATTAGGATGACCGGCCCCGGACACTCTTCCCAGGTTCGTCTCCGTCCAATTTTTCCTCAGTTCACTGGAGAAGAGTACCGTCTGCCTGCCTGCCTCCCTCCCTGCCTCCTTGCCTCCTTGCCTCCCTGCCTGCATGCTAGCCTGCCCCACTGCAGCATGTTACGGCGAGGATCGGCAACGCCGACGATGCAACAATTTGAATTGATTATCGCGTTATGCGCGCTCGATAAATCGGCGAACGGCGAAATGGGCCGCGTGATTTACGCACGAGCCACTTAAGGGGCTTAAATCATCCCCACCCCCATTCCCCGATCTCGTTCGATCGCCTTCTTTCGCGTCCACCATGAAATTTTCTGAGAACCCTAGGCTGTATTCGCCACTTAATTCAACCTAAATACTGGAAAAATACCGATGGAAATTTATATGCGAATAGTAACCCTTTGCACCAGGACGTATTTTATCTCGAAAATTAAACATTTCTTCCTAGCTAGAATATTGTCAGTCCCTATGATTTTTTAAATTTTATGGATATCAATTTCCTATAATACCTCATACAATACCTAAATGTTTAGTAATTGATTAGATACCAACATATTTATTAATGTAAACCATATTTTGAATAATGGTATAGCAATTTTAAGTGGCGCCTTAGAGTCACCATTCGAATGCTAAGGATTAATAAAGCTGAAGCGGAAATTACTTCGAGTGACCTAAGGAACCACCCCTGCCAAAGTTCTCCGACATATATGTGGGACACCCTGAATACGTTACATCATAGCTGATACATAAAAATAAATTCGTACAGCAAATATAATGTGTGACAAAATTGTTTCTAAAAGATGCAAACACAAAGTTGGAAAAGCAAGACATTTCTTTTGGCCTAGAATATTTTCATTTTATATGTACTGTTTTATTTTGTGCATTTTAAATTCAGTTGATTTTTACTGATGTGGATGAAGTATACATATAAATTGTGTATGATTGTTACTTACGAGGATTAAGTAAATATATAACTTGAATATGATTTTGACTCATACAACACGTGAATTGTTTTGAATAATGATATGGCAATTTTTCATGCCATCTCAGTGTCATCATTATGTAATAGCGTAAAGCAATAAAATTATTAACTTCTAGAATCGAATCTGCATGTTCCATCTATTCGAGTTCGGAAAGATATTCAACGATCAAACAAAAATTTTACTTATTACGATTATATACATACCTACACTCCGCTAACAAAATATATTTCATTGTAATTCCTATTTATTGATAAAGTGTTAGCAGAAATCTTGTTACCGCGGTTTTCTCGAAAGACAAAACTCTGAATCTTTTCCAATCTCTGCTACAATTAAGAACAACGACTATTATAAACTGAATGAAGCGTTGGCCATTCCCAATTACCATCCAATGAAATCCGTTCAATTTTCATGATATAGAATTGCGTAACTCGACAGCCTGGTTCTCAGTGTTAGAAATAGTCGCAAAAAGCACCGAGGAACTATCCCCTTATTACGATATGCGTCGAATCGGCCGGACGAAGTCGGAAAAAACGAGGGAACGATCCAATCGTTCGGCAATCGTTCTAATAATTGTAACGTACCAGGACCTTCATCCGTTCGACCCTTGAATTCCTGCCTGTGTTTCCTTTCCCCACCGTGAAATCACTTATGGTCTAGCCATGAAGCGAACGTATCTCTGTCGCGCGCGTTCCTCTCGCGGTCGCAGAGCATTATTTCTAGCGAACGCTTGCGTTTAAAGGGTGTTATTACGCGTGTCCGATGGAGGGGCGTAGCCGGAACGTTTCCAGGGCTTTTCGTGGATAAGAAACGCGGCTTGATCTCATGGATAGATAAATCTTCGTCGGACCAGCATTAGGATCGCTCTACCAAATAACCACCTCGGTCTGTGGACTGCGAAAAAATTCGAGAACTCACAGAACAAATTTTGGGTGTTCGAATAAATTGTACGTACGCGTTTAAACTAAAAAAAAGAAAAAATGGTTAGTAAGCTGTTGTTGTGGCATCGTTTGAAAAATTGTTTGTCCGATGGAATGTTCATTTTGGGAGGGCGAATTTGTTCGAGAGGTTAACGTTCCGAGAGTCGAGGTTCGTGAAACAGCGATTGTTTCGAATGTGGGCAGATCGGGGCTTAGCTCGGAGGACGCGACCGGTTATTACCGGCGTCAGTCGAACGAGAACGTGTCCCCGGCTGTCACGAATCGCGATAACGAGTCCCGCGTCCGATTGCTATGATCGCTCGGTGATTTTTCTGCTACCGACAGACGGCCCGGCAACGAAGCGGTAATTTCTTGTTCGACGCCGCGCCTCGACGATGTTTGATTTTATTGCTGAAATTCCGATATCTTCCAGGTCCTGTGTAGATATCTACTTTATGCTACTTCTGGTATACGCTGGACATGTACACGCGACGGTCTATTAAAACGGCAGGTGTTCGCTCTTTTAGAAAGCACTGGAAAAGCTGCGTCAAACTGCCAGCCTGTCCCGAGATCCTTTTTACCTCTTCGCTCGCAGAACCGCGAGCTAATCCGTCATTTATATTCAACTGTATCTTAAACAGAAATTTTTACCAGCCTCTCTAATATCCAAAGGAACTATAAATTGCAAATTGTTCGCGTCTATCGCGGAATACGTCGCATCAAATCATTTCTAGTTACGTTTAACCGCCCACCTCGCTGTTCCTGTCGCTACCGGACTCGTTATTCCTACTTTATCTTTAATAGTTTACTCTGATAAACTCATTTAAAATTTTAATCACGGAACTGCGGATTTTATGCGTCTGTAATAGGTGCGCACGCTTTCTAAAGTTCCCCGCGATTTTCAGTTTGATGACGAAGGTTTCATTTTTCATCGGTTAATCTTTCGATCGATAAACTTCTGTTTCTTAACGTCGTCATTGCCACAAATGCTTAGTAATAACTAGACTGCGGTGTTTTATGCAATATGGAAATTGTCGAGATTATTTGCGAGACACAGAAACTTCATAGACATTTACTTCCTTTCTTGACCATTTTAATAAGTCTAAGTATACGAGAATCCTTCAAAACATTATACAATAGCATTCAGTTGAACTTCCGCTAAAAACTTTAAAGGAAAATGTTGTTCAGAACAGTGACCTTGACAACGTATTTCAAGGTTATTGAAATCGAAGAGGAGGTGCACATCGACAAATCGATTAACAAGTGAAGTTTTTTGCGAATACAGTAAATCCTCTATCGACGCTCTGGGAAGACAGAATTTTGTAAGTAAAAACCCTCGAGGGTTAATGCCTGAAATGCCCACTCCAACCAGATCTTTCTAAATAAACTTTACGAATTGGAACAGCCTGTACATCTTCCGTACTCTCCTCTCCTCCATTGTCTGGCTCGATTCGAACGTAAACAAACATGGCATCACTCCTATCGTTAATACCCATTGTGCGGCTGAGCGGAGTGACGGTTAGCAAACAAAAGGTATGATTCGTTACCGGATCGCTGGGAGTAAAATCAGCCGATAATCGCGAGTTTTCCATAAAGCGGTGCGCGTGCAGGCCTCTCGCGAGAAATAATAATTGATTACACGTCGCGCTTGTTACGCCGCGCCCAGGGGCGTCGTCGATCTCGTGAAAATCTTGGCGATCGATCGATCTCGGAAGAGGAGGGCGGGGAGGGGGGCTCGGTTACACGGAATCGTACGAATTCGCGGTGCCCGTCTAAACGAGGCTCGTGATTATGGTGCTTTCCGCGGATCTAGCATTACCGAGCATGCCTCGTGGCTCGGCTCCGAGACGGAGCGGTAATGATCGTCGCGCACTCGCTTATTACCGGAATAGTCTAAACACCGGTGCTGTCTGTCCGCTCGGTCTCGCTCGATCGGCCGACAGAAGTGTGTCCGCGTGGAGGAGTGGGGACGGACGCCCTCCATGGGAGCCCCATGGCAGGCCCATCGGCCCCCATAGCGGGGCCCGCGATCGGAAATTGCGGTTGCGTGGACCGTGAACGAAATGGAAGGCGTCGAGGAACCAACCGTTCTAATGGAAACTTATTGCTGGCGATAATGAAAGTTAACAGTGTAATTTTCGATACGGCTTCGTCCGAGAGGCGGTTGCGCAGCTGGAGCGCATTGTGCAACTGCGCGCCGCTGGAACCCGCTTGCAACCCGCTGGAAACGAACCGCACGAGTGCGTAATGCCAGTTCATAATGCGGTTGCGTCCTGTTCATCTTCGAGTACGTACCGCGAGAGTGGAACGCTTATATGGTGGAGGCATACCGCGATGCGTGCAACGAGCGTACAGTGCAACATTGTAATCCCCGGACTCTCGTGGTGTGAGTATAATCGTCCGATCGCGTACCTACTCGAAGTGCGTACCGATATAATTATTTTCCGCTTCACGGTGTGTATTACGTACAGGTGTACGCGAGCGTGATGCTGGTTCGCGACGCGGCGCGGGTGGGTCGCGTCGGACTACGTGCACTTCGCGATCCTGGTTTCGTGCGATACCGCGAAGAAATTCAATCGCCGTGGTGAACATTGTAGCTAAATTGGTGCATGGACACTAATAAGCGTGGTTTTTAAAAAGATTTTTGTATATATTTTTTTATTTTCTACTTTTTAGTCTTTTTTAAATGGAACGCGGATATAATAATACTGGTATGAAATAGTAAGATATAGAAACGCAAGATATGGAAATACGCGAGATAGAATGAGGGGATGAGTTTTGATGGAGTCCGAAATTGTCCGAAATGAAACTGAATGAACGGAACGCTACAACCACACTGAGCTCCTTCGGCGCGAAGTGGGCCAGTGGAGTGGGGATGAGTCGGAGTGGGAACACGTAGTTGAGTAGGGAGCGCTGGCTCGAGGAGTGGGGATCGCTTAACGCGATCACGTACTACCGAGCGTCGCGCGGCGAGGTGTGAGGTTAATATAAAAAAGAATTTTCTTCTAGACGCACGGTTTTTTTAAAAAATTTGTTTTTTAATATTGCATTGTTATCCAGTTCTGAGCTATGTTTAAAGTTTCAAGTCTCTAGCTGATCGGGATGTGGTTTAAAATTCGATTACAAGATTTGACGCATACAACAACAACAACGACAACTCGGCAAGCTAATATGAGCGTGGTAATTAAACGTTTCTTCCGATCTAAAATATTTCCATTCCCTATGATTTTTGAAATTTTATGGATGTAAAATTGGTATAATAGCTCGTACAATACCTAAATGTTTAGTCATTGATTAGATACCTATATATTTAATAATATAAACCAAGTGCAAAGGGTTAATTAAAAAAGAAAATCATCGCTCTATTTCGTTTCTATCGAATGTTCTTTGATTTTGACAGAAAATTCATCGGTTTACAGTACTGTGCGACCGTGGTACCACGCCTGCAAGTACAAGGACGCGTTGGCAGCTAGGCGGTTGTATTCAGTGTACGGCTCTATGATGCTCGATAAATTAAAACACGTCTAGGTGTGGGCAATGAAGTACGGCGGCCCGTGCAAAACTGTATCGATAAAATGGAACTGCATAAAACCGCACGCGAACACGGCACCGCGTATAAGAAATTTACAACCGAAATTCGTTACATAAAAGAGCCATAAATGCATATCGTAGCTATGTATGTTATTCAAGTGCACAGTGCTTCGCAAAGATGTACTCGCGCATAATGCAACCGTATGGCGCGGACGCATAACGCTTGTACATAGTGAAAGTGTATAACGCAACGCATCATAAATTATATAGTGCATGATATAAAAGGATAAAGTAATTGCATAATGCAAGTGCATACCGCAGCCCACAGATCCGAGCGCGCACACTGTTCAATAAACACACATTGTAAACAATACAATTACGCAACGAAACCGCAATTTTATAACTGTTCCACAAATACGTAATATACAACTGCCGCGGCGCGCGGCGCGGCGGTTCCACTAACTCGATTAAACCTCCGAAGTTGCATCACAAGCGAATATTCTGCGTGCACGATCAATCGTGCAGATTTTCACATCGAGTCTGCGAACGTCGCACTATACATAATAAACAATTTAATCAGATTGTCACATTTTAATCAGAAAAATTCCGGAAATAAGTTGGTTAAAGTCCCATAAAAAAATAATGAAAAATAAAGAGAAGTTTTGTAATTGGATTAGTAGTGGTTCACGCCGATACGCTTCGCCCGCGCGATCCGTCTTTACATGCTGTCCTTTTCTACGTTCGGCTTCGATTGTACTCTCGCCGCGGTAGTGGCAGTCATAAAAAAATAATGTTCCTACACGATATGTCTCCGTGCAGAACACAGCCGTTGGAAAGATATCGCGACTTTACTGTATAAGTAATGTACCATAAATATTGAATGTATATTCACACGCATCTTGACACGATGCTCTCTGTCCGAGGAATTACAGTTTGTCCGGTAGCCATCTTTCTCAACTTACACCGCTTTTGTATCGAACGGCTCGTTTATTTGTACTCGCAATATTTCTATAGGTAATAAGATTATACGCCATACGAAAAGTACTTGAACTGTCTATCGAGGAACGCTTGGAATTATTATAATCACGCGAATTAATCGCTCCTCGAGGGCAAGAGCTCGCGCAAGACCATCGATTGCCGCGGAACATAAAGCCGAGCGCATGAACGCGGGACAAAAGTGTACTCCCGATAATGAGTCTCGTTAAGAGCCCGCTATCGGTACCCACATAATTTCCCGCGGCGAACTGGCGGACGTGCGCTATACCAAGCGAAGTTTCGACGTTCAAACAGAACTTTGAATTGTATCCGACGGTGATCTTTCAAGCAGTCTACACCCACCTTTTTTTTACACGGTAGACGCGTTCTTGAAAAAGCTGTACCGAAAATAATGAAAACTTGATTGTATGTGCTGCGGATCCAAAAAGTACACGTGTTTCAGCATAAAATTTCTGATTCTCGAGAGACTGCGAATTTTATGCATTTATGATAAAAATGGGTAGTTATAATATCTGATGGTAAACAAATTTGAAGAATTTAGATATATTACTACATTTTCATTTTCAACTTATTAAACATATTCAACGAGAAAATAAAAATTTATTTCAATCCAGCTTGTTGGCAATTCAGGTAGAAAGATTTCAATCTGCATAAAGATCCGCAGTCTATCGATGATATTTAACCAGCCGTCATTTCATAAAAAACAATTGCGTGGCAATAAACTTGGACTCGTCTTGAAGTTTGAAGATTCTACTGTACTATCGCAAAAAACCATTGTTCATTATCCTCGAAAATATTTTTTACAGGACGGCATTTATTTATCAAAATGCAAGAGTATGTACCCTCGAAAGAGAAAATGGTGAAGATCGAAAATCGAAAATCGAATTTGCTCCAAAGTCCGACCTGCTCGAAACAGCGAATTCCAGTTCTGCGAATACTCGGCAAAGCGAAATATTAGTAACGATCGGCAAGGCTCGGAGAGACAGGTATAGAATTCGTTGTAAACCTGGTCTGGGTTCAGTCCCCGGTGTCCCCTTGGTAATCGATCTTTTTCGATCATTCCGATCGGTATATCTCGCGGTCAGTCTTTTCCATCGTATCGGTCTGAAGACGCGGTGCGACATACATATCGGGGCACAATGTAGAAAAAGACGCGCGAACACAGGGGAGACAAAGGAAGAAATCGTGTTCGTGGATCAGAGATGCTGGTATACGAGCATCGTAATTCGATAAACGTACAGATCGTTGATTTTGCGCCGGTTTTCTGGGTAGTCGGACGCATAAAACACTGCGTCACGTGACATGATGGCGATCGACCGCCAAAAGGGGGGAAGAGTTTTATGCGGAAAGGATCAACGAGGGAACCAGTGCTGCACATTGTTCCACAACAGTGTGTTGGGCAAATGTTATTCGGAATAACGAATAAACTGATTTATTTGTTACTCGTGAATAACACTTATCAATATGTTCATTATTCGTTACCGGATCGTGCACTTTCCGCATTTATGACGAAAATAACTAGATTAAATAACAACGCAACACGTATGTATGTACCGATTCTGAACTGCTAAATCTTGATTTGAGAGGACTGTGGACGCGGTGGACCGAACATGGGCCCTCGCCATGACCGCGGGACACACGGCAGCGACGAAGGTTTCGAAAAGAGGACGAGAGACCGAACACGTGAACGGGGGTGGGGGGGGGCCGAGGGGGCACAGAAACGAAGGACACACCGGTGGGAATTAAAAGGAGAGACGGACAACGCGGAGGTCCGACGCTTTTCCCCGTACAGGATTGGACCCCGGCGGCCATCTTGCCTCGTCCTCGTCCTCCTCCTCATCCTTTTCCCTCTTCCTGTGTTCGTGTTCGTCGCTCTCGTTCCTTCGTTCGCACGATCTCTCCCCCTCCCTCCCCCTTCGTTGCGGAAACTTTTATCTTCGGAAATTAAGGGGTATTCTGGTTTTCAATGCCTTTTGCATTACATCTACTACTATAACTGTTACCCGTGAATCTTAGGCCCTCGTCTAGCTGCATTCTGAAGGGGTTGTACAATGAATGGATAATAAAACAATGAACTGGTGATCAAAGGACTTGAAAGAAATTGGATGATAATTATATGTGTCAGATTGACACACCAGGGTCCTTTTGAAAAAGAAATGTGACATTTTTTTTGTCGCACGTATTATTATCGTGCTAACCCCGTGCACTATAATATCGAGTCAGACTCGTGATGAAGTTTTCGAGGAACAGTGTGAAATTTCTCGGTTGCGAACAAGAGGGTTAAAGCCATCGCTCGCGGCAGAAACGGAGGAGTACCCACACACTTACCGGTCCGGTATCGTCTTACAATGTGGCTTAGTTCCTCACCTACGCCGATCCATCGGCCGACGAATTATGCTCGGGCTGGTGGTCGGTTGGCAACACGGTGTCGTTGGATTTTCACGAAAAACGAAGAATCGCGGGGGCGTATCCGCTGGCCATTACCATGCAAAATACCAGGAAAACGTGGGTACCGCTCGGTGGACCGTGAGTAGGAAGGACGTCTGGTTGGTTCGTTGATCTAATCTGCCGCGGGATCATCGGGAAAAGAAACGAAATCCACGAAAATTTTCATCGTTCGACGCGACGCGATGCGACGCGAGGCTAAGTACCGGCAAAAAAAGCGCATCGTAATGCAGCCAGCAGGGTTCACCGGTGTACCGATCGGGAGTCTCGGGAGTTGTTCGAGAAGATGCCTGGACACCACGGTATGAGTAATACGTTTAGGTATGTGATCTCGGCCCGGCTCGACTCGGCACGGCGCGGCGCGGTATGTATCGGTGAGATTTTCTTGCGCGCGTGGCGTGCACGCACTCACGAACGCACGCACGCACGCATCGGCGAAACCACCACCCGACTTCTTTCTCTTCCCTTATTTCGGCATTAGTTTTTACCGGGGCACCGCAGCATAAGGACACCACCGCGACCGACTAATTGGAGTTCTTTGGCCGCGGGACTGGTACGTGCATCCATTTCAAGTACAATTAAAATCGTTTGGGAAATTACGCGCGGGGCTCGGGGAGGCCAGTTAGGGTACAGAGGGCTGCTGCTGCTGCTGCACCGCTGACCACTGCATAATACGTGCCTATGGAGAGACCACATATGTGCTTCGATCGCCATAGTACGACACTGCGTGTACGTATCCACTATGTGCACCACGCCGAGTCTAGCTGAGGCAACTGCATAATATAATTGCATAGTGTGGCCTGGCCGCAGGATGCTGCCTCGCGATATCAGAATTCTATACCAACTGTTTCGTAGTGCCACTTCGCGATGGGGATCGCTTCAATGGCTTCGTCATGCGAATCGACCGGTGCCGCTGCGCTGGTGCATCGCGAACTACGAGACCGCAGCTGACTGCTGTATAACAACTGCATAATGTACTGGGTAATGAAAGTGTATTTAGACACTCTATAGTGGAACTGCATAGTAGAACTGCGTAATATTACTGAATGCGAAGTACGGACGTTCTGTGACACAATTTTACAACTGCATAATGCAACTGCGTAATGACAGTGTAGTTAATCAATGCATCGTACAACTGCACAACGTAACTGATTGTGAGTAATCAAAAAGTTTTTAACCAATGCATTGTACAACTGCATACAGTAACTGTATCGTGATAACGATATGGTGTTTCGTAGATGCAGCACGCTTTGGATGATGCACATGCATTGCGAAGTACGGTGGTTCTATAACACGATTTTACGACAACTACATAATACAACTGACAATGAGTATATGTAATATGTTTCATAGATGCAGTATTCACTAGTGATAAGCGGATCGATTATCGATATGTTATCGATAATTTTGTTTACCAACAAAACATTTATCGATTTATATCGATAAAATATCGATAACAAAAATTATGTTAAGTAATAAATTTCAGAATAAGATTTATCATTTATATTTGTTATTATTGTTACTAATTACAGTTAACGAGATCTGACAATATCTTTCCTGTTTTTAAAAATAGTCATTCACTTGGAACAGATATCCCAGGAACTGACAAATTTTTTATGGGAAATATATCTCATTTAATTTCTACGTAGCAATAAGTGTCATGATGGATTAAAGTAGACTAGTGGTACAGAGAGAAACACCGACGCTAGTCATGTTTATGAGAATTGAACAAATGAGAACTGAAAAGAGCAGTTTCGTGAACGAAGCTTGCCCGTCATAATTCTAAACAAAATAGATATTTAACAATTGTATATATCGATAAATGTAGTTTATCGGTATCTTATCGATAATCATATCGTTAAATCGATCTCTAGTATGCACTTGGATGATGCAACTGCATCCTGAAGTAGTACAGAGGTCTGGAGTTGTTCAAATAAATTTGATTGCTGCTGTGTCCTGCAATTGCATAATGTTATACGTTTGTTCAGTGCATATCCATTGTAACGCACAGAACTGCATAGAACAATCGTGCTGTACGCCAGAGCTACATAGTGTAACAGCATAATAATAAACTGGATATGTAGTATCTATTTGGAACAACCGCATATTATTATACATCAACTGAACAATGTAGCCGCCTGTGCTGTGACCATACGCAACATTTTTCCACCAAATTTGCACACCGCATCCACGCGAGTTTTCAACAGGATAATAAATTTCACCGGGCGTATAATGCGAATCCATAATTCATGCACATCATGTATTTACGTTGCGTATTTGCATAATGCGTCCACAAAGTTCGCGCTGCTCCGTTCGTAACGTACCCAGCTGCAAACTGCATCACACCGCGGAAACTGTATAACGCAACTCTACAATGCTGTTGCACCGTTCTACCCAAAAGACACTAGTCTACAACGTGTCATGCCGATATAGTATACCTAAACTAACTGCACGATGGCAACAAGAATAAAGAAATTGCACAGCGAAAATGTATCGTGCTTGCTGTATGGTGTCGTGTCGTGTCGTGTCGTGTCGAACTCGTCATGCGGATTTTTATAGAAGTTGCTGTACCATTATTCACAATATTGTTTGCATGATTGGTATCTAATCTAATGGAATTATTCTAGGTCGGAAGAAATTAAGGATTTAAGGATTAAAATAAACGTAGCGATAGAAAAAATATAAATTTTCTTTTCCCTTCTACGACATTTCTTGGGATAAAGACGTTTTAATCGCTGTAACTGTAAAGAAAATGTACGGCAAGGGGTTAAACCACCGACTCAAAGTTGATATAAACTGCTCGCTCGAGCGAGTGATCCGAGCAGCAATATCGATGCGATTTGCGCGGTGCATAATAGAGTTTCTATCGTTCGAATGCCAGGGATACCTGTCCAAAATTGCGAGAACGTTCGCCGAATTCATGGCGCTCGTCGACGCGCAAATCCGGCCGCGATCTAGATACGGGAAACGTCTGTGAAAAAATTCGCGAACTAGGTATATCGCAAGGGGCCGGGGTATCTTATTGGCACAGAGCGCGGCGAGGAAATATGTCGACACGGTCGGCACACGCGGCCGCTATCTCGCGGTATCGTAATCACTCACCGGCGCGAACAGAATTTGTCTTTACGTCAGCCCGTTTCCATTGGCGAGTGATTAGGATACTGTGGGACGGCGCGGTGCGGCGAGGCGCGGCGCGGCGGTACGCGAGCGCGCCGCGCCGTTTTATGGCAGGCGAGAGAGTGGTCCGCGCGAAGAAAGGGACGGGAAGAAAAAGCTCACAGAAAAATCGGTTAGTCGCGGTGAAAAAATGACACGACGCCGCGTTAGGATATTGGGAAATCTCTCGTCGACGTTTCTAATTTTAGAGCTGTTGTGGGGCCGATATATCGAGATATACCGTCACGCTTCGGCGAATCTAATAAGCCGCCGCGATTCAGGAAAAAGTCGGCGGATTGACTTTTTCCTCGGGGAACCACGCTAAAGTTTCCTCTGCTCGTCGCGGATCGAAGTCGTCCGTTTCGGACCTGTTTCTATCGCGAATTTGATGCATTTACAACGGAAATGAGTAGCCCTGATGCAAACCAGTAGAAACGTCCGACAAATTCAAAGATATCGTTCTATTATTTTTTCATCTTTCCTTTTGTTACGGATGCGAACAGATGTTCGAGATCATCTCTGACAGGAATCGTCCTAAATAAATCCACATATGTACCTGCTTAGTTACAATAAAACGAAAACATTCGCACGACCAACTGGACGTTGACAAAATACGAATGTTCACCGAAAGGGTAGTGACAAGCGCCACCCGTCATCGCAGGGGTATACATATATAAGCGCTTGCATTTCTGTTCCCGGGGACTGATAGAATCGTAGTCACGAATCGTGTCGCGTCGTGCTGCATCTCGTAGAGTCAAATATCTGTTCTTTGTTCGACCGAAGAAGAACTAGTCTGTGAAGACGTCTGTATAGTTTGTAAGCCGAAACTGAAGTGAAGCTACAGAGAAAGTTTTAGGGGAAATAAAAACCCCTGGTGGGTCCACTCGGGAAAAACAGATGTGGGAGGACCCTTAATTTATTACTGAGGGCCTCTTTGAATTTGACGGTTGCACTGTTGCAGGCCTTCCACTTCTGACCAGATCAGTGACAAAGACCCGAGGACCGTTAAAATATACCGGGACACTCTTACAATTAGTATCCTTCAACACTCGACTTACTTTTGCAGATGTACCAACAAAATTGCATTTCTAATGTTTAATAAACAGAATTTACATGAATTTCAAAGTGTTCTTTTATCTTTTAAAGTTTAGCGTTTATCTTTTCGTCCCGGAGTGTAAGACGACGCTTTTCATTACGAAATAAGGAAATCGCTATCCGTGTCAGAACGAGAGAGTACTGTCATAGTCTATACTTCTGCGACGAAAGATACCGCTCAAGTATTGGTATCGCTTCTCGGCCGACCACTTCATAGTTTGCCGCTACATTCGAAATGCGATGACAGGCGGAATCAGACTGTATTAGTGGAATATTGGTGTGGTTCAGAATTGCCTCCGGCATAGGCCTAGAACTCGCAAAAGGGTTAATCATCGGTGGATCAATTAATCGAATTGAAAATTAGCCAAATGCAATGCCGAAACATGTCTCTTTTCAGGTTGCATTTTGAATCGCAGTTATGAAACCATTTTCACTGAAATCTCGAGAATACACGGTGCTTATTTATTCCAGAACACCTGATTTGTAAAAGATAAAATACAACAGCCACAGAATATGAACACAACATAAGCTTCCTACGAGTAGTCCGAAAATTTTTCTGAACGACCTACGAAGAGATCAAGAGGGTAGAAATTCCCGAAACGAAGGAGAGATCGTTTAACCCCGAACGGAGAGATCGAGGGGAAGCTCTCGTTATTTTTGGATCGAGTTTCCTGCGAGTTGAGTCGAGTCGCTCGTTTTGCGCGGTTGAAACGAGCTCGGTCGTGGTCCCCCCGGCCTCCGGGACGATTTTTATCGATCGATGTACCAGTACGACATAATAATTTCTTCTTTACATTGTTCCCCGTTCGAGTCTCGCGTCCCCAGAAGCCGCAAAAACTCGAGAACCGCACATATATGTATTCCGCGGCTGAAAACGCGACGGATCAAAGGCACCTCCGGGCCGGGCAAGAAGCGGGCCGCGCGGCGCGGCGACGCGGCGACGACACAGGAGAGACCCTGGGCCTCTCCTCGTCTCCTCTCTTCTTTTCCCTTCTCTTCCCTTCCCTTCCCTTCTCTTCTCTTCTCTTCTCTTCCCTTCTCTTCTATTGCATTCTGCTTTCTGCTTTCTGCGAACCGCAAATCTTTTTATCGGGCCGCGCCGTCATTACGGCAATTTGGCGCGCATACGAAAACGCGGCCCTCGGTAATCCGAAAACTCGCGAGGGGGCGAAACCCACGGACCCACCGGTGCAATTACCGTTCATCCGCGCCGCGATTTACGACCGCTCGTTTACTATATTCTCGCGCTTCCGCCTCGCGACCTCTATTTTTCAACATCTTTTCCTCCAAATGATACATAAAAGCAACGCGAGAGTCCTTCGATTTTCTCTGATCTCACACCTAAACATATTGTGAGGGGTATATTGTGTGAATTTTTTTGTATTGTGATAATTGCTGATAAAATTTGGAAACAATCGGGCAACAGTGCTGCATCTGCTTTAAAGTTTTAGGATTTTAATGATTTTATAGAATTTTCAAACTATTTTCGTTGTTTGAACGGTTGTTCGCGAAAGCTATTTTTGAAGAATAAATTTTTCTCACCCCTGAGTAACCGATTCAAAATTTTGCAAAAATATCGCAAATAAAATTAGATTGTGTTGCTTCATTTTCGGTTTTCTTTTATCCAAGTATCTTAAGAAATAACTAAGGAAATAAAGGGCAAAGTTAATGTAATTAGTTCTAAGTTAGATCGTGTTAGCTTCATTTGTCATTTTTCTTATATTCAAATATCTTGAGAAATAACTAAGGAAATAACTGACAAACTCTGGTCATCGAGACCCGCTTTTATAGGCAGAAGTATCCTAAATCATCAATCTCATCGCCACGGCGTTGCTTTGTGGTATCACGCCGCCCCGCAAGGAGCGCAGCGGAATCGGTACCACGCCGAAAAGAGCGTAGCTGCTCAAACGCTCATATAGCGGCAATGTGCCTTGATCGTCAAACGCACGGACACGTCGTCAACGGCAAACCCTTACATTATTTTTATTCATAGAGAATTTTTATATATTACATTGCTTTTCTTAACCTTTCCAGACCTATCCTCATGAAAATCAATAAAATTTCTTACGCGGTCAAAGTTTCTTCGAAACATATATGGTTCACATTGACGTATCATGTACGCAGAGTGAAAGTTAATCGAGGGATTATGGATCTGAAATTGTACAGAATACATACATAGTATTTTATCACTGCCCTGGTAGTCACCCATGACTATCGATTTTCTTAAAAACGATTGTTCTGAATTAATGACACTGAATATTTTAAAATAATAAAACCATTAGAAGAATTGAAAATATTACCGTTAAATTATTTTCAACCTATCAAACATATTTTGGAAGAAAATCAATTTCTATTTCCAGTTCTACTCCAGTTCTTTACAATGCAGGAAGAAAATGTTTATTATGCATAAATATTTGCTGTCTTAACAACTTTGACTGTATAAATGTACGTGAAATAGGCAAGACTCGTATGAAACATATAATTTTGTTATTTACATAAAATTCATAAAACTGGTCCGATTAGCGTCGTGTTTGGATTCTTTTTAACCGGAGAAATCTGAAAAATCACGAATAACGATTTTTCGAAAAAATCGTTTGATTGGTTCGGCTCAGCTCTCCGTTGTACGTCGAGCATCGTCCCGGCGAAAATATCCGGCGAGAACGTGAACATTTTTTCGCAATGTATCAAAGCATGAAATTAAAGGGAAATAACGAGCGCGGACCGACGATAAATTTCAACGAGCGTCAGCCTCGAAATCCCGAAAGAACAAACATCGTCTTAAAAAGCCCCCTCCGAAAAAAGGAGAAGACAATCGACGCGCACCGTGTTGCATAACGCAGCATCAGCGTGTCCGCTTTAACAACGCAAAAACTTGTTGCCCGTTGCAAATCCCGGGACGAAGCGTTGCGGAGAGCCGGCCGTAAACGCAGACACGGCCCGCGGGGAGGTCTGTCAAATAAATAATCGACCGAAACCGTATGCAAGCTGCTCGGCGCGGCGCGGCGCGGCGGCTGTGTCCGTTCGCGGGTGTATTGTTCCCGCGTGACGTCACATCCTCGAAAACACTATTATTATAGGCAGCGCGTTCACCTCACCCACCTCCGACGCATTAGCATAGATTACGAGCGCGAGGCCCCCGCAGCGATCCGGCTTTTCTTTGGCTGATCGCGATTCCATCTTACCGGATTTATCGTGCCCAGGGTGGCACTTCATCGTGCCATCTGGACACTAGGGTGGACCTTATTTTTCGACCTTGAAATTTTGGGCAAGCACCCCCTCCTCCACCGATATTTTCCCATTTCATGAAAAATTGATATAGGTGTCCAAAGTTTTAGATCAATCGGACGTCTCGTCGGGAAGACGTGCCACATTAGGGTGCTTAGCCACCTTAGCTATACCAGGTCACATTTTTTTTGCGAGATAAAAATTGTGCCATTGGGTAAGAAAATAATTCATGGAAAAAATTTTATAGGAATGGGAATATTTGAATATCGACTATAATACTAAAGATTCCGTGTCGATCATCGTAGATATCCCCAGCGATGAACTCATTAAATCCGTTTGCTTCGGCATACATCGATTCACCGAATAATCTGATTAACAAACTTCGAGCGGGGAGGGTCTCTCTCGATCACGTCGGCCACTAGCTTTAGCATTAATTTAATTACAGGCTCGGTTCGCCTGTAATTTGGCGTACTAAAAGGGGGAAGCTTATCGTAACGAGATCTGGCGAAATGTTTTCGCGCGATGAATAGATTGCGACAAAACGGCACGGCACGGCACGGCACGATGCGGCGGTGTCGGGCTGCGCGCGGTCGCAATGCCACCGGCGTCGTCGCTTCTCGTCGGTCAGTGGTGCACGCACCACTCGCGAAATGCTTTCTGCGAAAATGTTTTTCGTGCGTGAGAAACAGCCGACCGAGGACGTTCACCGAGCCCGGTAATTTCGACTCTCTTCGAGGGCAACCGGCTGGCTCGCGGTCAGGAATTGCGCGAAATATATGCAAATTTGATCGCGGGCCCGGTCCAGAACCCGACAGGCCACGTTATTCTTCCTCCTGTATTTGAATTTTATGCCGAGCACACAGCGCCAAGCTCCAGTGGCCCCGGAAACCATTGCCGCATCGAATTTCCAATTTTTACGAATCCACGATATTTAACCCTAGAACTTTTGCATTTCGGAGTGAGTGACGTGTCGTGGCGTGGAATCGCGGGAAAAATCAAATCTTAACCCTCGAATGGTATACCGTTTCCACCGACTGAAATTCCGTAAAAATTTACCGAGTTACTTGAAAGCACATACTTATGTACAAGGGTGTTCAACGTAACTGTCGCCACGACTTTTCGGGCACTTCTGGTGGCAAGATAAAAAGATGTTTCGAACAAAAGTAATTAGTTTTTAGTCGACTATAAAATGCGATCAAAAATAGAGAAACTCGATTTTCAGAGTGGCCCCTACTTTTCATTATTTCGAATTGCTAACTTCTGTCACTACTGAACGGTGTTTATCATCCACGGTTTCTCGAAAATCGGAAATTCAGCGTGCCAATACTACTGCAGACTCCCATTTCGTAACTGGCCGTTCGCTGCCGTTAGCGCGAAACACGGAGGAAGTAATAATCACAACCGAGCACGTGAGAAACCTGCCGGACACCCGCTGCCAGGTGAGCCGATTCGCGTTGCAAAATCGAATCGAACCCGGAACACGGAAGCTCGATAAAAATCGGTATCACGTCGCCCGACTCGCTTATTTTTCGGCGAAAACGTCTCTGTTATCTGTCGGCCATGGATGTTTATGTAAATGCGGATTTTCATGGATCAATTAGGTGAAACGAACGGATACTCGCTTACAGCCTATTAGCAGCGCTATCAAAGTGTGAACGTACGGGAAACTTCATTAAAATTTAGCGATCTTATTAATATATCGAGTTTTACATAAAGTCGCTACGCGATTATTTAACTGCGGCCATAAATCGCTGGAATTCGCCGATATTTGCACTGTCGAATAAAATTTGAGCTAATTGAAGGTTCGGTGACATTTCCGTCGTGGTTTTCAGAGAGCGATTTTACGAGCGAGACAAGTCTTCGTTTTGTACTGGTGCCAGTGCCGCCAGATGAGGGGAGGGAGCACGAATTCAGGGAAAATAGTTACCCTCTCTCCGCTCGGTACCGGACACTTGTGCGTCAGAAACGGAACGCATCACGTGACCGGATCCGTTGTGGAAGCACGAGGGATCATATTTTTCTTTAGATCGATCGGACGTCGGGAAGATGTGACACATCGAATGCCAAGTATTAAATTAGAACTAACTTCACACGCTAAATGTGGAGAGTGTTTTGGAAATTCAAGTTAAATATTTTATACCTCCAAAAATATCGTAATCCTTATATGCATTCAAGCACAAGCTTACTTTGTACGAATTAAGATTTTTTTATTTTATCTCCGCGGTCGATGTAATAGTTTCAGTTCACGCACTTGGTTGTATCTCGAATTTTCTCGGATGGGCCGGGGCGGCGCGGGCGGGGCGGGGCGAGGAGGGCCCCCAAGGCCGACAAACGAATTAACACAATCTCTTTCTGTTCTCGCCGACTTCTTTCCTCGGGCGCGAATAGCAGCTTACCTGGCGGGATTGAACCGCCACGAATCGAAAATCCGCTTCGGATTTCCTTGACGCGTGTGCTTAAGCCCTGGAATAAGGCGCTTACAGGGGGCTGCGGAGACGAATCTTGTTCCGTGACAGGTTCAGCGACGACGGAGACGCCGAGCTGATCGAACCTACGGCCGATTTTAATCTGATCAACGGCATTTTACTCGCCGGAGATTACTTGTTTTCACGGCGGGCTTTGGAAACGTCGTCGCTGTTTTCGAATATATTGAATGCAACCCATACATATAATTCGCATATCTACCTGACTCGACTCCCCAGGTTTTACGATAGGGTCATAGAGAGCAACGATTAATCGCAAACGCGTGCTTTTGCCGAACAGTGTACCGGGAGAACGGTGATCGCAGCAAATATTTAGCACGGCGCGGCGCGGCGCGCGGCGGTCGTATATCGAAAAATATCGCACGTCACGGCGCGACAGCAATAAATGCCACTCGATTTTCTGCGAGCGGACACCTCCTTGTTCTTCGCGTTCGTAAAACGACAGGGAACGACCGAGGTGAAAGGAAGCTCGAATTTTCAAAGACGAGTCTCCGTCGCGTCGCGCGTCGTCATCCGAAAGTCCCAACTATTTTGAGAAGATTGGGGGGAAAGGATCGATCAGTGAGAAAAAAGACGATCAGGCTGATCGAGGAGTCGAGATCCTGCGTGGATCGCAGGCATCCGATTTGCAATAACAATAACAATCGAGCGGGAGCGAAAAATACAGCGATCTGGTGGGAGAGAAAGAGGCACGGTTGTTTTCGAGGCCCCCAAGGTCTCCGCGAGCATATCTTACGGCCGATTAATTGCAGCTGATTTTTATTTATCGCAAAAGAGCAAGGCGTGCGACGCTAACTGCGACAGCGTTTCAATAATTTGCATCGGTGTGTGTGTATGTGTGCGCGCGTGTATGGATATGCGTGTACAGGTCGATTCTAAAGAATGGCACCTAAGACAATTCCGAGTGTCAGCTATGACTCGTTGACTGCCTCAAGGTTCAACGATCACCTTGCGAATTTTATTCATTCGAAGTGTCAGGTATACAGAGAATATCTGAACATAGCTTCCCATTGGATCAAATGAAACTTCTTTTCTTCATTTTTAGGACAACAAGTAAATTTTATTTGTTTTTGTATATTTGATTCGCGAGAGAGAAACTTTTATGAATATCGTACCGGAAATTCTCTGATTTTTCTAATCATTCTTTTCTTACCTGTAAAATCAATTATTCATGTTGTCCTCTAATGGATAATTTAATTCAACATGTACAACTATAATTTCATAATCTATCGGAAATGTATTATTCTTAAATAGTTACGAATTTAATAAGGAAAGTGCTTAAAACCCGGTACAATGCAGTTCTGATTTCCAAGATTCGAGTACTACTTGTGAAAGATTCGATTCGTTTATGTCAAGAATATACAGAATTCAATGTAAAAATGACACGCGCAAGGGAAAATTTCCGAGAACAAAAATATATGTATGTGCGAGAGTTTGATATACAAGACGTTATGAAGATGATACGAAGACGTTTATTTTCCATAAAGATCCGCTGTGTTGATGAAGAAAAACGAAATTGCGAAAGAAAGAGAAAAAAGTGGATCGTAAAGTGTTGAGTAAATTGTAAATCGAATTAACCGAGAGTGAAAAATAGAGTTCAGTTTTGCCAGTTGAGAGCTGGTTGAATTTTTCACGGTTGTTTTATAGTTCGAGCGTCGATCCGCGCCATTCTTGCGTGACGTTATTCTAATCCTTTTTTTCCGCTGGTCAGATGTCGATTATTCATTGTGTTACGGTTGGACGCGTGCGCATAGTTCAGCGCGCAACATTTGAAAAGAACGTCATTTCTATAGATACGTGTGCCGGGTAAAAGCGTTGTTCCCGTGTTTACCGATGTTTCGCGCGGACCTGCGAAGATATATGAAAGATACAAGCGCGATATGGAAATGTTACAAATTAGTAGATCGTGATCTTGATTGCGTTCCGATTTTCGAACAGCGCTTTGCAAATATTACGCGCGCGCGCGCGCGCGCCTGCAGACATAATGCGTGGAGCGAGAGACACTCGACGCGACGTTTATATTCAGGTCGCTCTCACAGTATACAGCACTGTTTAAAAATGGTGGATCTCGAATATATATTACAGCACTTCGATTGACACGATTATTACTATTCGTAGCGGAAAATGTTTCACGTAGGGTTGAATGGTATCAAGAGGGACACGTTACGAGGTTCGTAGTTTTTTTGTACGTGGACCTGCCAGGACACCTCGGCTGGGCGGCGCTGTACACGGCGTCGTAATAATAAATTCTACGCAGCAACGTGACTTATCCAACGTTCAGCTGTTGGGAAGGTGTGCGCGCAATAATTGTTAATTGTCGGCGCTGATACACGAGCCCGATAGCGCACCGCGTTTCAACGTGCACACACTGCGGAGGGCGACTCGAGTTTTTCCGTGCGAGCGAGCACGGCGAGCTACTGTCCGCGTCCGGAGTCCGGAGACACTTTTCGCGATACTTTACGGCTTATTAAGGCGCGAGAAACTATCCGTGGCCGAAGTACACCTAGCTAGTTCCGCGCCGCGCCGCGCCGTGCCCGAGACCGATCGCGCGGCGGCTTTAATGCGAATCGGTAATTGCCGGCGCTGCCCGCCATGGTTCGTTGTCCCGCGGAATTTCATTTTTCCGCCCCGAACGGAACGATTGTTCGCCGTACCGCTTTGTCCACCGCGCCGCGCCGCGCCGGTGGAATTTTCGGCGGGAAATGCCTACGCGCTGACTGTGCCGATAAACTCGAGAACAAATCGGCGAAACTGTCCGTGCATCTCGTAAATTGCCAACCGGAAAAATTACCGCAGAACCGGAGCGGACTCGTCCAAACACGGACATCGAAACGTCGATATTTATAGCGACAAATTGCGATTCTTATTACGACGACTGTTCGCGGTTCAGTAAAAACCGTGTCTACGGTTTCGATGGGAATTGTCTTGTCAACTGTGAATTACGCGGATGGCTTAATGGTATCGGCGAATCGAGCGGGGTGTCTTAACGGTACAAAGTGCCATAATTTAGAGAAATTCCGGGAACGTGCTTGACGCACGATTTAGAGAAGGAAACGAAATACAAGTCTTGATTTAAGCCGAACGGAGCTGTACGATCTTAGTCAGTTTACCTACCCCGTCCACTGTGAAGCATATGCTGCGCGGACCGAGATATGTACAGGGTGTGAACCATTCCTAATCCAATTAGGAAACTTCTTTATTTTTCATTATTTCGAGGATCCGGCTTTTGTTAGATCAAGACTTTACTGTACATCGAAGATAGGATTGAATTTGTAGAGAAGCTCAGCATCCATTTGCGTGTTTATACTTAATGAACGTTTAACGCATAACGAAGCATATACATGCATACATATGTTATGTATAACAGATAGCGTATTGCTCGCGCGATTAGCTTGCACTCTTTTCTACTTATTTCTGTCGCTACTAGGTACCGTTACATAACTAGATTTCGATTTTTTACTCGAAAGATTTCGATTCAGAAATTTTTATCTTCGAATCGAATAGGCTTGATTTGACAACTCACTTCGCATTCGCGGAGATGTATGGTCCGCGGATTTCGAGTTTAACGTTCCATTTCCCCAGCTATTAACTCGTACACGATTTTCATTTTAAAGCTGTCGTCCGATCCATGAAAAATCACAAGTTATCGTCAGTTTTATCGTTAAACAGCTCGTGAAAAGACTTCGGGGCTCGAACAGGTTCCCTTGTACGCAGGAATTTCGCGTACCGCTTTTCGTTTATGTCGTGCATCATGCGAGGCCGTGTTGACGGACTCGCCGTGTATCGAGCATATATCTCCCGATACTCGTAAAATCGTGAATATCCTCGGTGCGCCTTGAGAAGCGACGACGCGTAGAGAGTGTCATTGAATGCACAGGGGTGTCCCTTATCAACTGCGGAGCACCGTAAATATATTCCTGAAACGCGTCGCGTCGCGTCGCTTCAAAAGATACTCGGCGAGAACAGAAAATTCCCTGACGTGTCCGTACAGTTATTACACCATACACATCATATCTCTTGCTTTCATACGTTTGAAATATTCGCCTCTTTTGATCCCGATACAAAGCGTGATAAAATATGTATGTATTTCTTTACGACCCGGCAACGAAAAATACCGATATGTTAAAGCATTTATTTGACCCCTTTCCGTAGACACCAATTTCTTTACGGCTACATACAATAGTACGTCTTCATCGCCAAAAATCTCACAGAAGGAACAAAGAAATGTATATTTTTCATACGGCTACGGCTTTATATCAATGCTTAAATATTGGCAATGAAAAAATAAAATTTTGCTTCGTCTAGAAAGAACATAATATTCATATTCGTTAGGGTTTGTTTAAAAATTTTCATCGCGAGTCTAACTCGTTATTATAATACACGGCAAAGTTGTTGAACCCCTTGCCGTACTTTAACGAGCCAGACTCGCGATGCAGGTTTTTAACAAAGTTTAACAAATATTTTACTCGTTTGTAACCAATATTTAACCTTTAAGCATTAAAATGAATGTAGCCATATAAAAAATATGCATTTTCTTTTCTCTTATACGACATTTTTCTGCATAAAGACTGTTGTTCTAATCACTGTAAACTGTAACTGTAAAAGAAAAAATGTACGACAAGGGGTTGAAAAGTTTAAAATAATTTGGAAAATATCGGTACGATGTCACACCGCTGTATAAAAATAGGGGTACATTCACCGACAATTTATCGATACAAATTTGTTCGAGTTCCCTGTAATCCTAATTACAACACGATTTATTATAATTTCCAAAGCATTTTTAAGCACTTTGGAATCATCTTAGCAAATACCGGACACAATTTCTATGATATCGAAATCACAGAGTAGTTACCAGCACGTTTATGATAGTATATGCGCTATGTATGTTTCGAAGAGGAAAAGAGAAAAATGATATTAGAATTTACAATAGTTTAGATATCCTGGTTGAGAGAAGAGAAACGGAAGACCACCGAAAGACTCGACCGAATATGAATGAAGCTTGTAAAGAAACTTACCCAGCTCGCAGCGAGGCAGCAGTGAGGGTGAGTTGTTGAGCAGCGGCGGCGCCTGCGGCAGGATCAGCGGCGACCAGCTCCGAGAAGACGAGGACAGTCGTTGTGGTGGTTGCAGCCCCACAATTCGGCACGGTGGCGTTCACCGCGTGGCGCACGCTCGGCGGAAGGTCGTCCTCGTGTTGCAGTTGCAGCTGAGGGTAGTGGTGCAAGTGCAACGCGGCTGATGCGGAGGCTGATCTAGGTGTGACGCAGCTGGGAGGCAGGAGTCCCGTTCTGGTGATAGCCGACGGTGGTGACGGCGATGGCGGCGAGGGTGGCGGCGGAGGATATTCCACCACCTGGACCCTGTCCGCCTCGTTCTCGTAGATGATCTCTTTGTCGTGCGTGTACATGACGGTCTTCTGGCCGTCGTTGTAGATGAGATCGATCATCTTGTGCTCGCCGACGCCCAGCGTCGGGTTGCCCGCCGACGCCTCGTTCACCGGCGTTACTCTGCCGTCGGTGTCGTCGCCCGGACGCTGATCGTCCGGGTCACCCTGAATGTGCTGCTGGTGGTGATGATGGTGGTGATGGTGGTGGTGACGGTGATGATGATGATACTTTGGATGGAGAGAGTGCACCGACGCCGGCTCGTGCAGGTCCAGCACGTTCACCGGCTGCATCGTCGCCAGCAACACCTGTTGCTCGCTCTCGTTTTGATTCTGGTTGCTCAGGGAGGAGGACGCTGGAGACACTGGGCCCTCCTGCACCTGGGGACACGGGCATCGACTCGATCATTCATCTATTTTCACATAACGCCTTATTGTTAGCGACAGCTTGGTTTTTAGGTTTTGGGGGAACCAAAAGGAAATAGCGTCAAGACAGGGTCAAGGTTCAACATGGCCTCTTATGGCGTTCCCGGCGGACAAATAATGGTCACGGATAAACATGATGGTTGGCAACTTGTTGGTGGTGTTGGTGTTTCCGTCTTAATCCACTCGGTAATTTAATCTTTCCGGAATTCTTAACTTCCATAGACTGTATCTCTCACCATCAAAAGGTTTAATGTTCCTTCTCATTTTTAAGTTCTCCATCTTCAATTATATTCAGCACTATATATATAGTTATATACACTAAAATGTTTTAAACCAGTGGTGAGCAACCCGCGGCGTATTGCGTGCCAAAAGTGGAAACATAGGACTACGCGCGGGCCGCAACCAGCAACGAACGCAATATTCAATACGTAAAATCGTTTGAAAATCGTGGACGAAGAACGCTGCGCGGCGTCGCGCAGCGCTATATTCAGGCGGGCCGCAGGCAGGTTGCTAGCGGGCCAAATGCGGCCCGCGGGCCATGGGGTTGCTCATCACTGTTTTAAACAGTTAAGGTCGCGCCGGAGCGGAAATAGTAACTTCAACAGCGCCAATCGAGATGAACTACGAAGACAGAGAAGCAGATATGTTTCTCGCAGGAAAGACACTGACAGAGAATATGAAGCAGCTTGATTTTTTCGATCACGCGGGTAGCCCGCATTTAGCGAAGAAGCAATATTTTTTTATGCTCTTTGTGTTGAAATATTCTCTGAACTCTAGCGGGGTCCCGCACAGAGCCCTTTTTTGCAATTTGCCTCTTGGGACTTTATAAACAACAAAAGTGTACGTTTTTATAGAAGAAATTTTTTTCTGTACACTTTTTCCAAATGCTCTTTGTGTTGAAATACTCTCTGTATTATTGCGGGTTAGAGTACAGAGCCCTTTTTTGGAAAAAGTGTACAGAAAAAAATTTCTTCTATAAAAACGTACACTTTTGTTGTTTATAAAGTCCCAAGAGGCAAATTGCAAAAAAGGGCTCTGTGCGGGACCCCGCTAGAGTTCAGAGAATATTTCAAAACAAAGAGCATAAAAAAATATTGCTTCTTCGTTAAATGCGGGCTACCCGCGTGATCGAAAAAATCAAGCTGCTTCATATTCTCTGTCAGTGTCTTTCCTGCGAGAAACATATCTGCTTCTCTGTCTTCGTAGTTCATCTCGATTGGCGCTGTTGAAGTTACTATTTCCGCTCCGGCGCGACCTTAATTGAATGTCACTAAAGTAAATGCTACTAAGTTAAATGTCACTAGTCCTATGTATGCTTATATGTTTTAATTAAAAATAGCTTAACTATAGTTTATAAACACAGTTCACTAAATTAAAATAGTATTTCAACATTAACTGGGCCCATAACCTATTTGAAATGAGTGTAAATGAATGTACATTGGTACTTGTGAAGTAAAAGTTAGCCTTTATTTCACGGCGCGGCGCGGAAGGAAGCTCTCAAAGCTGAAACTTCACCTCTATAAGGCTGAAGTTTTGTGTAGATAGAGGTTAATTCTCTGGTCGCCGCCAGATGAAATACTAATCCAGTGTTCCGATATCGTCCAAGATTTTTCGTACGATGGATGGCCGCTAGAGGCGCTGCGCGGAAAAAACAGTAACGTATCTATGATGACGAAGTAGTGGAGCCCTGCGCCCTGCGCCTTGAGACAATTATATTTTATATTAGCGCGAAAGTACCGAAACATTCTGTTCCGAACAAAAAATCTTCAGGACGTGTCCTACAAGTTACAAAATATACACAAATACACATGTTATACATTCATTTTTCAGAATCAAATCATACAAATCTTTTCAAATTCTGCGGGGTGCTCAAGGTACCCCATTTTATCGAGAATCTTACTTTACTGAGGCTAAAAGCGCCACCAGCGGCCATCCATCGCACGAAAAATCCTCGACGATATCGGAACACTACTCGTCGCGCCCCCTTCATCATGCGTTTCTGTCAGTCCTCCGTCCGTCTTACACTATACGGTTATACGGAAACCAGAGTCCCTTCGTATCTCCAAACTATTTAGGTTAGCCCCCCACAGTTCGGCTCTTGAAAGAACGTATACTTCTGAGAACGTTCCATCGATACTTTGCAATCTCTGTTTAAGAATACGATTCTGAGATCGTTGATAATCCAACAATACGTATACATATTGCAAAGAACGTATTAAATCATATACATTGGAATTATTCCAGGTCGAAAGAAATGTTTAGGTCGTTCTAATTTCATTCTAATTTCAGAGGAAAAAGAAGCTTAAAATAAACTAAACCTACTCGAGTCTAATCTTCCAATTTAAAATTCATGATAATAGGAAGATATTCCTGTGGAATCGTTAAACATTGTTGAACAAGAATGTTTATATAAGTATTTATATAAGTTATAAGAAAAATCTTCAAGAAAAGAATGAGATTGAAAGCGTCATGAAATATCAACCTCTGTCGTATTTAGAAACATTGCTTGTATTGTAAGAAGTCTTATTAATGAAAGTACTTAATATTTCACTGGACATTTACGATCATCGACGAGCAACATGGAATAAATAAATATATTCCGTCGCAAGATATCGCGTCCAAAACTTGGGATAAACTGTCTACTTTTTAAGAGTCCGGTAATAAATATTATATTTCGTAAGAAGGTGAAAGCCTCGTTGGAAAAACGCTGCAATCTATGAAAAACTGAAAAAATCGGAAAAAGCGAAATTAATATAGGCTGAAAGCTGATCAAAGTTACAAGCACGCCGAGCTCTAGGTTGCCTCGTAGCAGCCGCCGCGCCGCGCCGGTTTTTGTTGTTCTTGAACCGCTCGCGTGCGTGATTTGAGTCACTCAAGCGTCCATAACTAGGTATCATGAAAGAATATTCAAAGAAACTATTGACATGATCCAATTACGGCGTTCAGTTTTTGTCGGACGACAGCCATCCGTTTCTTGTGTACCTTTTACCGTTTGATGACGCGAGGAAAGGTGTTTCGAGCCAACGCAACGGAGACACTCTAATCGGTTCGCGGGTCTGCCTATACAAATGAGACATCGATCGGCTGAAATGTTCCGTCGCTGTCTGTGAAAGTGTTCCTTACAAATCTATCGACGCGAGATAGATCTTCTTTTCATTTTGACACGAGATCAAATCGACGAACGTGAAACTGACTTACTGGAACCAAAAGGCAAATGCACTCGCGTCTACCACTTCTCCGCATTTGTTCAAAAATCGTCTGCTGCCGTTTATTATACACGGTTCCATAATTACAGTCGAACCGATAAACTCGATAACTCGAATCTCAAAAGGGAGGAAGAACTGAAATCTCTCTTCGAAAAAAAGAAATAGAAATGATTTATTAGATGATCGTCAACTACTCTCTACAGCAACTAGCAGCGGTTGTCTGAGAAAAGCAACAAGTTGACCGTGTCCTAGCCAAACATGAACGATTTCTCGAGAATGGGGATACATCATATTTCGTTCAGCTAGAATTTTCGAAATTTTCCATCGGCGAGGCGGTACCTCCTCCGAAATTTTTTGCTGACACTTGAAAGGGTTGCAGGGCAGTGGTCGAGTTCAAGGCCACGCGGAACAAGAGGCCGCGCGCGACTGTAGTGGTTGAATGCGGGCATTGAGGGTGGCGATTCACCGGCGAGTCGCGATTCATCGGTGGGAGCGTTTGACGAGGGTAGATCCTGAAGAGAGCGCAGGTCGATTGAAGCTGAACATGGACTAATAATAGGGCACGGCGTTCCGTGAATAACTCCGTGAAGCCTTTGTCGACAGGTGACATTAGGAAGACGTCTAGGGTCCCGTGAAAGTCTTCGGATTCGAACGAAGGAAAATCAGGAAGATCGACATCGAGCCGACACGCGGTTTACATAATTTCATCGATTACATAATTCCGCACGTGCGTCCAGGAAACGTTCGATCGGTTAACTTCGACATTCTAACGCCGAGAAATCGACTGGACTTCGCGGATAATATTTATCATCGACTGACTTCCTCGGGAAAAGTTCACCCTTGCGTTTTCGTTGTCCCTCGAACTGTATTAATCGCGGTTTACGACGAACCGTTTTGCAACGCGACTTAACATTTCCGAATGGTAATAACGGTGCAATAAAAATCGCACTAATAACCGTGAGGAGCCGGACCAGTCGGGCCGAGTCAGCCGGCGATAATTAATCCCGGCCTCTCTGTAACGCGACGAGCAATATTCTTCTAACGTGAGCAAAGATCAAAGGATCACGAGTAAGCCTTTCAGTTGGCTTTCTACGAACCGATCACGACCCTGCTAACTCGCAAGCGATCGTTTTCCGATTCAAAATCAGGATTAACCGCGCGTACTTTTCTTTCAAGAAAGAATGGAGATTTTAAGAAATAATAAGGATGAAGTATTGAGAAAGACAGAGGAGTTCACACTGTAAATGCAATTTTGAAATGTTGTAAACTCCACAATGTTCTTAATTTAAAACAGAGCATCAAACTAATGATAATAAATACTACTCAAATATATGTTAAAAGTAAAAGTATATGTATGTATACATATTTAGTTGCTAGATACGTAGTTTGTTTCCGCTCGTACGCTCGTGTATTTCGAATTCAGTGATTCGGTAATTATTGCATGGTTCTTTTTTGTTCGCAGTAACGCGTACAAAATGTTATCGATTTTATTTTCTAACCCCTCGTTGTATTATTTTCTTTACAGTTACAGCGATTAAAATCAAAACGTCGTGGAAGAGAAAAGAAAATTTATATTCCTTGTATAGCTACATTTATTTGAATGCTTAAATACTGATTACAGACGAATCAAATTTTACTTAATTTAAAAAGAAGAGCGAAACATTCACATTTATTTGGCTTTGTTGAAAATCTTCATGACAATCTTCTTCTCGTTAAAATATGGCAAGGGGTTAATATTTTCTTATGTTGTATTAGATTTTGAGGGCCACCAATTTCTTTTTTTGTATCCAGAACACATCATTCCTCCATAAAATGCTTGCACACACATATTATTATTCCGTGATAAATTAGGAGTAACATTAAAATGAAGTACGATCGAAGCATGATACTGCAGTAATCCGTACAACTTTCCTGTAAAGAACCCCAAGTTGCAGGAAAAATATGCAAAGTCCGATCATCCTCTCGTGAGCTCAATGAAAGGGGACTACCGAAGCAAACAACATCGCCACAGAAAGTAGACACAGCCTCTTGAATAAGCGTGTCGCATCCCGATAACGACGTCGTTAGGAATTTCCCACCAGATTACGACGCTTTTCAGCGGGTTCAGGCTGAATTATCGTCGGCCACTTGGTTCGGTCATTATCTCGGTCCCTTGGCCGCGATGTATGCGTCGCCGTTTACGATCGCGCCGTCAATTAACGTAATTAACAATGTTACGAGTCACCCGGCTAATATTCGACTCCCAGCAACGCTCGAATCACGGTTCGACAACCGTGGGGAAATTTATTCATTTTCCCTCTCGCCGCCGCGCTGGTCGTATTTCTTCCATAGACCGCCGCGCCGCACCGCCGTAAATTCTGCTCGCCGACTAATAACGCGCTTTTCCATGCCCTTTCGACCGCGTTAATCTTCGCGTTTCTCCATAAACCGCCTCGGTCGGGCCGCGCACGCTTCCGAAGCGCGAAGTTGCAATCGCCTCGATAAATTACAAATTCCATCGCGCGCTGGATTCGAACTCGAGAAAGTTTCGCGCGACCATGATGCACAGGGTGACCAAGAATGTCGGAATACCTGAAAGGGGTGGTTCTCGAGATCGTTTGAAAGAACTTTTTCCTTTGCGAAAATGTTTTTGAAAATTACACATTTCTTCCGACTTGGATATTAATCTCACCGTATATGATTTTTCCATTTCGTGGATATTAAATTGATATCCTTATGTAGTTACTCGTACAATACACAAATGTGTAGTAATTGATTGAATACCAACATATTTAATAACGTAAACAATATTGTGAATAATGGTGCAGTAATTTTTAGTGCTGCTCACTCGAGTGCTGAGAGTTAAGGAAAAACGTGAACCAATCTGACCTGTGCTCTGATTGGTCCGTGTTTTTTGTTTATAACTCCTGAAGAAAATTCAACTGACCTCGGGAACCACCCTCTGCAAGGAAGTACAACATTTTTCGAACACCCTGTATAATTGTCCTGGTGCGGTGGAATAATTTGTTTTAGAAGGAACCGAATGAATTTCTACACCAAATAGATGAACTGGGCGACCGATTGACCAGAATCCGGTATTGATTTGGATCGAGTAGTAACCAGGATCATCGCGGAACAGTAGCCCGCGCGATGGAAGCCCCGGATTTCCTCTGACCCGGGAATTAATCAGCTCGATTACGAAGCCTCCCGCGGTCGGGACACGACGCGCGACGTTAAGTACTCCGGCCGCAGCCGGTCGTGTACCGACTTTATTCGGAATCTAATCGCGCGTTGCTCGCCAGGGAAATTTATCGCGATCGTCGCCGGCGAACGCGTTGACTCACGAGTCCCTGGAACTGAATCTATTACGTTTTTACGACGTTTTACACACGCGGTTGACAACGCGCGCCGCCGCCGACGACGACGACGACGACAACAGTGGAGGAAGAGGAGACGCGAGAGCCCCAGCTGGTTATGTACTCCCCGCACGAATACATATCTCACGATTTCGTAGTGCTTCTGGAGGATGTTATCTCGGGATTTATGAAATAACGTTGTACACGACTCGTCCAGCCGCGGGCCCGTACTATAGATTCAATCTAGTATCGCTGTCAAGGTGAACGATTACGCAACCCCCCGGGTCTTCGTGATAGTATTTTAACGGCGCTGCTCGTGGACAGTGTCGTTCAACGGCTCCGACCTTGCCGATGTATGCTCCGTCTTCGCCTCCTCCTCCTCCTCCTCCTCCTCCTTCTCGTACTCTTTAATTGATTTCGAATCGTTCATTCGCGTCGAATAGACGGCGAGATTAAGCTGTGGCCGCCTGCCACGACCCATTGCGTAACCGCATATGGTTTCGTGCACGGATCTCGCGCGAGGATTCAGCTTGCTCCCTGTTCCCTGTCCTCCTAGCAAGGATCGAAAATTGTTCGATAGGCGCGTTCCAGAATTTGTTGTGTCCTTAGGCTCGTTTCGCTCGTGAACATCTTTCCAACCCTTTTCTCGCGATGGCATTCTTCAAGTATAACATGAAATCTCTAAAGAACAACCGAGTACTAAAAATAACTATTTGCTTGACGAGAAAGTAATTTCGGTATTGTAAGGCGAAATAGAGCTCGATTTGTTTATTCGAGTAATGAACTTTAATGAATAAGATATGTTCCCTCTTGTTCGATGATCTTTTACCAAAAAGAATAAATAAGAAAATATTTTATTGATTAAAGTTCATCGCTTGAGTAAAGAAATTTTGAAAAATCAGATGATCATGAAAAAAAACTGCTCAAATAGGTTCTACATGATCTACAGGTGTTGAGCTAACGACTGTTTGAAGATTCGATAAGAAGTGCTGAATGTGTTATTATTACGATAAAAAGGCTAGAAGTAAGTAAATTTTGCAATGTTTCAATACATGTGTATAATATAGTACATATCAAATAACGTATAGTCCTGTGAATTTATAGCACGCTATCCTTTTTCGAAGATTTTCATAAGAAATTCTTAAAATTTTAATAAGAAATTCTTAATTTTGTTGCAGTTCTATGTCGAATCAGAGTCGACATTGACTTTTACGCTATAATCGTTCTTATCGATTCCCATTACATTCTTCGAGAATATTACAATTACATGGCACGTAAGAACAATTGCAGTGGCTCTTAAATGTTCTAAATAGGTTAATGGGAATATAATTGAAGTATACCATTTTGCAGTAAGTCGTAAAGTGAGTAGTAAATGTGAATTCGTTCACCTACCCGCACAGCATCGATATTCCTCTCTTTTTTCCTATTTTTTTTCTTTTGATAGGAATGAGTACGTTTACGTCGTGTTGGTCCGGAGCCGTTCCTGTTCCTATGCGATGCTGTTAAGTAAGCGACAGCCTTCAAGTTTTCTCTTTAAAACGACAACATAAAAATTGATTTACGATGTTTTTTAGCTGTTTTATCGAGAGACTTGAATGAGAGGTGTGCCGCCAACTTTACAGTACTATAAGTTATACCACGAAGGCTTTGTACGACCGAACTTGTTTCTCATTTTTGTTCGATGAAGCAGTAACTAAAAAATCTTACATCAAGTTTCACTCCTTAGTCGCCGTAAACAAGAGGCTTTGATCTTCGTTTGATTCACGAGAAAAATTTTTGGGGACGTTTCAAATTGTAGCATTTTTTAAGAAATTAAATGGGTCTTTAGTTTCCCTTCTGCTACGTCATGTTAAAATATCATAGACGAAAATGGATACCGATTTGCAAAAGTAGAAACTTTAAGCTGTAAAATGAGTCCAGCGGTTGTACTATTTATTTTTACGGACGTACGACAATTTTTCAAGTGGTGGAGATGTAGCGTTTAAGTAATTTTTGGATCCACTGTACTTTCCAATTTGCGACAAGCGTTAAAACTGGTCAAGCGTTATGATCACACTTTAAATAAGTAAATATGGTCGAAATTATGCCGTATTTAGACTTATTTTAATTAGAAAAATCTCACAAATACGTTGGTAAAAGTTCTGTAAAAAAAGAATTCCTATTTGCATTGGCATTGTAATCGACACGCAGCCTTTTGAATTGTACCTGCCGATTGTACCCGCAGAGTCCCTCTCTTTGTCGTTTACGCGCTACAGAAGAGAACGCAGCAGCGTCGCGCGTTGGGACTTGGGACCGCCCGTCGAAGAGCCATCATCGTCGGATGACAGTCGAGTCGCAGCGTCCGATCGATTGGTACATAAAAAGGGTCGCGGGTTTCGAGGGATCGGAAGCGAATGCCGTGGATGCTGCGGGTCGCCTATGCCCGGCGCTGTTTACACGCAAGAACTGTCCGATAATAACAGTTAATTGGCCTGCTGGCCTGCGCCCCGTGAGAGACTATTCCAGGCCGGAGAAGACGGTAGTCCAGACGTGTCTGACGGTCGGAGAGCGAACCAACCGGGTGTACGGGGATACGGACCGACCTACGCACGTACATACACGACGACCGGCGATCCCCCCTTCCCCCTCCCCTCCCCTGCCCCTGGACTCCACGATCGTTTCTTACCGGTCGTGGGTAAGGCCCCGTCGTCGGCCCTCGCATCTCCGCCTCGCGTTATTGCCGATCACGTCGTTGGAATACGCAGCTGCGTGGCTCGAAGATACGCGGAATCGTTAAGGGCCTTTCTTTTCGCTTCTCCTAGCGACCAGTGTTCCCCGTTGTACACGCGCGCATCCTAGCCACGCTGGAGAACGCTCATTGTTCCCCCACTTTCGCGCAACCGCCCCCATGCCCGCTCCCGCTGTGCCCCATAGGCCTCCATGCCCCATCGTATGTGCCACCGTCCGTACACGATCGCCGAGGGTTTTTGCGATCCACCGTTGAATCCTTGTTATATCGGCCGTGCTCTCGCGGTGCGTACTCGCTCCTTCTCTTTCTTTCTATTTTGTCCTCTGTTTCTCCTATCTCCCTCTTTCTCTGTCTCTCTCTCTCTCTCTCTCGCTCTCTCTCTCCCTCTCTCTCGTTCTCCACCAATGGGGAACACCTGTCAGCGTTTCTGTTATTGCGGCTCGCGTTGCCAGCAATTTCTTTCCGCGCTCTGCTCGCTCGCCCCGTCTTTGGGCTTTGTCTTAACTTCCCTCTTTTTCACGGTTCTCCGTCTCGCTCCTCTGCCCGGCTGCAAGCCACTTTCGTTCTTTCTTCATTCCCTTTTGTTCAGTCTTGGTAATCATAGCAATGATAATAACGCTGTTTTTGGCTTGTCCCTGCTGCACGAGAACGCGCTGCGCAGTTTGGTTCGCGGCTGGGGTGGTTAGAGCGACGAGGTCGCGCGCTGGAGCTCATCCGTTCGTGTTACTGTTATAGTCTTATCGTTATTATAGGTTGGAACGAAAGTTCCTGGCGTTTTTAAATCAAATTTCAAAGATAAAATTAAGATATTTATTCATAGGTTTATTGAACAACATGATACAAGTCACCTAAAAAATGGCAAAACGTAATAGAAGAGAATGGAAAATATGTTATTGAACAAATCTATGTATAAATATCCTAATTTTATCTTTGAGTTTTAATTTAAAAACGCTACGAACTTTCGTTCCAACCCAATATATTGCGGATCTTTGTGTAAAATAGTTAAATGAAAATCTATCTTTTCTTTTGATTAGCTTAGCCCTCGTACGGTCCTCGGAGATGTGCCCGTAATTATCAAAGTGGTAAGTCAAAATTAAAAAAATAGAGTTGATCAATCGATAATTTTTACGATATCGTCAGAATGAACCGCTAGATAGATTAATTGAGCGCGTGGTATAGAGAATAATCAAGAATAATGGAGAAAGAGAGAATGACTTAACTCATTTTCTCCGGTCGGCAGGCAGCTTAATGAAATGAAAGAACATTGAAAAGTGTGTGAACCGGGAGATTATTCAATCAGAGGGAGGATTTCAATTGATGTGAGTCATGTAGGATAGATAATTGCAAGTCACTTTTTAAAGCTGTTATGACCAGCAAAAAACGAAGGGTTAAAAAGACAGCACAATCATAATTGTTGCTTAAGATGGAAAGAGATATAAAGGAAACAAAAGGAAAGTGGTCGAAAGAGGAAATTGAGTTTTTTCAGACAATCTTTATAGACTTTCCAATTTAGTAGGTAAATTTTTCGAAAGTGGACTTAATTAAAATCTCATTTCCAATGGTAATAGCCTTTGTGGCTCTGAAATAGGGTAAACTGTACAATGATTGGCACCCTAAACCAAAATCATAGTAAAAATCTTTTCATCTTTTTTCGAAATGTTTGCTTAACTTTCTACTATTATAGGCTAACAGAGATTTTGCAGCAAAATCAAACAGTTTTACGTGTTATAAATCTTTTATTATAAAATATAAATCAAAACCGCCAATAACTACAGCAGTGCCAGCAATAATATAGTTTACCCAAAATAAAAATCGTACCAAACTCCCTCGCGGTTTATATTCGAGAATTTCTTGAAAAATTCAGATAAATAATGCGTTCGGTAGCTCTTGATAAAATTAACGAAAGCAAAGGCTCTACCGCTAAAGGATTAGCATAAAAACTGATTACTGTTTCTTCTAATATAAAAAGCATTCCCCTAATCGTCATGAGTAGGGTGTAATGGGAACAGGAATAATGGTAGCAAGAAACGCAGTGAGAGCGTTTGGAGATATCAATCAAAGATAATGGCGGTGGAGAGATTTTTGTTGTTGCATTCGCCGAGACCGCTAACGCGACGGGTATAGTATATTGTAAAAAAATGATTTATTGCTCTGTACACATCGGCCGGGTCCGCGGGACATGTGATAATTATATGAATAATATCGCAATGCCCAAGTGTCAACGATATTACTTGTTTCTTGTTTCTTAAATTGTGATTGATGACGGTTAAGTAATAGTAAACGTTCGAAGACCGGCCACGGACGATTGTTCCACATTGTTTAAACTTATGTAAGCTCTCGACGCGACGGCTTCCTGATAATTCTACTCTCACATTCGTCAGCAGATTTTCAATTTTCTACGGTTGAGAATGTGTCATTAAAAATGTCAAGCTTGCTATATAGAAAATATTTCCATACTATCGGCATCAAGCTCGTTTATTCAAATCTTGGTTCAAAATAAATAAATATATATATAAAACCAATATAATTATTTATACAATACAAGACCAGCACACACATTTTTTGAGAAAATCAATTTTAATGTTATCAACAAGTAATTTAATGTATTTACGAGAGTAACATAAAAATGTGAGTTGAGAGATGGGGAACATTCAATTTCAATATTTGAAAATATTTAATTTTGAGTAGTTGAAAGTTTGAAAAGTTAAAGAGGAAAAAATAAAAAAATTTGAATATTCGAAAATTTAGAAATGTGAAAACTTGAACATTTGAAGATGTAGCAATCAAAAAGTTTGATATTTGCCAGCTTTCGAATACGAATATTCGAAAATTTGCAAATTTGAAGTTGCAGAAAAAGTTGCGCCCGTTCTCCGCAAAATCGTCCAACAATAAGAGGCCGAAAGAAGTGCAAGTGAAACGGCTGCCGACTGCCGAAAAAGGAATAATCGATGGAGTTATAATGATACGAGCGTCAGCAGCCGTAAACGTATCATAGCAATTCCATTTACCTCGTTCGCCCGCGGGCATATTCGCGATGCCCGGTGCAGAAAAAAGGAGTATCGCGAACAATCGCATAGATATTTTCATGATTACCGTGACTCGAAACAGCGACAGGAAGTCGCCGAGCGTAAACGCACGTATGTATATGTATGTAACTAATAGCAGTAATTTATTCCGGATCATAGGTGCGCCACTTTCATTCTTCGCCGGAATTTTTGTAATAAGGCCGTTAAACCCTCTGTCCCACAACAATTCCACTCTACAATGACACCCAACGGGAACGTCTAACAACGGCCTACTTTAACAAACCACAAGCTTAGAAAAAGGACAGGCTAGTAATCTGGTCTATGACGCAAAAACTATTTCCTATTATTAACCCTTTGCACTCGGAGCTATTTTAGCTCGAAAATGAAACATTTCTTCCCACCTAGATAATATTTTGAATACTGGTACATGAATTTTTAGTGGTGACTCGAGCGCTAAGGGTTAAAACCCGAAGAAAAGGGGTCAGAAAAGAAATGTCTGGTAAAAGGATTATTCGCTGATAGGATAGAGAGTCGTCTCAATTAAAAGCGCTTTAATTCGTAGCGGATCGGTGAGACCGTGCGATCGGTGGGCGCGGCTGAAGAATCGACCGAAAATCTTCTGGAAGGTTCCAACGCAGCTAAGAGCGGGGGGACAAGTTTAATAAAGAAACAAAGTTGGAAGTTGTCCGGATTCTATTAAGTAATCTTTGCCGGTTACTTCGATAATGAATAGCACGATCGCCGACCAAGCGTTCTCCGGTGAGGCGGCGCGCGAGGGACGGCGAGAGGCGGCGAGGCGGTGTATCAGGTACGAGAAATCCGGCGAGTCATCGTACACAGCAAAATCCTCTTCCTCCAGTCTTTCTTTTCCCCCATGTCCGACAGAGGCTTGCCCACCGAACGAACGGCCATGGTGGGACGAATGGGATGGATAACGTACCGTTCGCATCACGCGGACGAAAGAATGCCGGCGTTCGATGGTGATTCTTGCCCGATGGAAAATTCTACCGCGTTCGCGATACGATGTTATTGCCATTCTTCAACGGGAAGGAAGCCTCGCTCGATTCTATCCTATCCAATTCGATTCCATTCAATTCGATTCGATGCGATTCGATTCGAGCTCCCCGCTACTTGGAAATATTAGATGAAGCTCTCCAAATATCAGATACATTTTTTGAAGATATGTGAAATTAGGCCGTTTAGTAAGGGATCAAAATACAAGAGTAGCCTTCTTCTTCTTCTTATTATTATTATTAGGTTGTTGCATATGAAATGTTTGATTTTCGAATGCAAATGTTGCAATGCATTTCGATCAAGAAATACTATTACATACACCAATTGCGAGAAATAGAAACTACATTGAATATTACTGCTTCCCGTAATGATCTTAATAGAGTAGAAATTATACAGGGTGTCCCACATAATAGTTTTCACATAATAGTTCGGAATTTTTCTTCTTTTTTAGTATTCTCAAGGCCACTTTCATTTTTTTAAATGGAATGAAGTATTTTTGAATACATCAATCGATGCAGCTAGACACATTCGTTATAAAAAAGTACTAACCTATGTATGTCGAAAAGTTAGTAGTTCAGGAGATATTTCAATTGAAATAACTCTGAAACACCATTACCGTCGTACTAACGATAAGACGTTAGCGTTTACTTACTTGCGTAACGTCTTACATATTACGAAAACATATTTATAATATCAACTTCATTGTAATGGTTATTTAATATTCTCGCAGTGCTCGATAGCCCACGATTCGTCTAGTCTCGAAGTGTTCTACTGAATACATAGTATTCGATATTTATCACAATGATCGAGAGTTCCGTTTGATATTGATGAGCAATGTGTCTGTTTCTGATCTAGAAAAATGTCATCAGCAAAAATTGAGGAAAAAACGAAAGGCACTGAAAAAATATGAACTGGAGGAATGTATAATTTTGATTCATTAAGGAATCCTTGGTTTCTCAAGATAATTTTTCACACGCATGAGGTGTTGTTGGTCATTTGTCTAGAATACATAGAGCTTGTATAGTCGACTCATTTTCACCAGGCAAAAATCATACTTTTAAATGAAACGGTACTTCAAGTACAAAGAAACAATATTTCAAAGACTATAGCAACCGCTAGACATGTACGTAGTGTAATATGAACTTCCTACACAGAAGTGACGCGCATGACTACGGGAAGAGTCTGTAAGGACTTAATTGTGTTTGACATCTATTTCCTATTCAAAATTATGCTACATTGTACTCGACGATTGCAGACTGCATGCTGCCTAATAGATAATGATCAAGGAAATTTTTGTTATGTGTGCATTGTTCGAAACGTTACATCTATCACAGTAGGAAGTTTGAGTTTTATATATATATATATACATTTTTATATAAACTAGTATATATTATATATTTATATGTGGAAAATCATATTACAATATCGTTTAACCTTCTGCTTACTAGTTAAGAGAAACCAATCCATCAAAGAATTCTGAGATAATTTTAAGAAACTTAAAACAATACCGATGAGTAGGGATGAGATCAAGTACCTCGGAAACAGATTCGAACTTTGATTGATTGAATTCGAACTCTCTATAAGTACTTCGAAAAACAGAAATAGTACTTTCCTAAGTACATACATATACTCGAACCTATGCCGGACAGTTTCAAACCTTTTACAAGTAGTTTGGTAAACGGAAATAATACTTGCAAGCATATTCGAATCTTGGTCGAACAGATTCGAAACTTTTATGAATATCGTAGGAAATTCTCTGATTTTTCTAGTCATGTACTGTACTGTACTGCAAAACAATCTTTTCCTTGAGATCCAAATTGCATTAATAAAAAAGGAAGAAAAAGATTAGATTTAATAATCATATAAATGTTAATATACGTTCTTACGCAGTATTTGATATTCCATCAGTTGGTTCGATTTGAAGAAGCTAAGGTGACCTTGAAATCTCCGAAACGCGTTCACCGATGTAACAAATTTTCGCCTGATGATTCCCCTCTCTATAGCATGCGCAATCATTATGTCAAGGTGGTCAAAATTATTTGTCCACCCTGTATCTCCAACGTGGAGACTTCTATCGGGCAAGATGGCGGCCAACGTTTGCGACTGAAATCCGTTAAAATACCGTGAAGCGAACCGCAATCGATTCGCGGCAATAATAAATACGGAGTTGACGGGCAACGTCGATCGACGCGGTGCGCGGCGCGGCGCGGCGAGCGCAGCGACGTAAAGGCAATCGCATTATCATAAATTATATCATCGTTGTTGAAAACGCCGTGTCTGCGCGTCGGCGCAGTGGCAGCGGGCCCGGCAAAATCAATTGTAATAATTCCACGGGGATTTGGCCGTAATGGCCTGGCCCCCATAAGAGTCTTAGGGGAGTCGCTTATACGTGCGGCGAGACCGAGACCTTCTCATTGTGGAGCAACGCCACGCAAATAACGGGCTTTCGTCCGGCAGGAGTTTCACTTTTTAAGCGACAGGTATACCATTGTCAGGTTAAAAACCTGCGGCCAGGTGACAGTAAAAATCTTTTCAGGCTTCCCGGTGTCGAGGAGTGGCCGTCGAGACGAGGATGTATATATCACTCGGCTCGATGGAGTATCGGAATTCGTTTGGGGACACCGAAAATCGCCCATAAACCCGTCAGGCCATTCAAGAGTTTTACGGAATGCTCTGTACACGCTAATTTGTGGCCATATTTTCGAAGATTCATTGTTCTCGCTATCTTCGTCATCGCTTGACACGCATGAACAACGTCTACTACGGTAAACCCTGTAGCATTGTTTCATCGACTCTTAATCAACTCTTAATCCGACGACTCTGCGTATACCAAGTTTCGCGGTAAATCATTTTATATTGGTTAGTGCTGAAAAAATTGTGCGATTCACGGCAAACGCTTTGGATATCGTCATGAGCGCCATTTGCTAAAACGGGGTCCGAATTAATCAACATTTAAGAAGCACTTTAAGAACCCTTCATGGATCGTACGTAAACGTCTAATAATCTCCATAAGGTTCATCAGATACTTTTCCACCGACTGATGTTCTTATTTGTTTCGCATGCATATTCTACATAAATAAATTCGAATAAATTAAATACATAGCTCGATCCAACCACAGCAGGTGGCTCTCAACACTCGACGTCATTTGAAACGTGTGTATCCCACGTTCAAGGACAGTGTACGAACACTATACCAGCAAGTATACGTTATACCTTCTTTCTTACAATTATTTTAAGGGCTATCGACTTAATTCTACTATCAAGAGCATATACATACATAGCTACATTGATGAAGGATGTCGCGACCAGGAGAAGATATAGTTTTAAGTAAGATTAGGCCACGACGAGCATTTTCGTAGAACGCGCGAAGAACCTAAACAAAGCGCGACGAGCGGAGAGGGATTAAAAAAATCACGCGTGTGCTTAAAAAATCAATGAATATGTGTGTAAAATCTGAGTGCAGGTTCAATGGTTCCTCTGGAAGAAATTTCGAAAAATCCGCGCAGAAACGGCCTCGAGAAGCAAGCAGGAATGGGGACGGAAGGCTTAAATTCCAGATTCCGTAAAAGCTGTAAATTTTGGGGCCCGGGAGCGCCGCTTAAGCGCTTAGAGTAGATTCGGATGAATATAAATACCGCGCCGGAGAAAGGGTACCGGAGATGGAGATTTTGGTTCGCGGCGTGGGAGGGGGGATGTGCATCGAGGGGATCGTGATTAACGACGCGGAGGTCTTTGCATCCACGCCCCATTCGATTTCGACAATTCACGGAATGCAATCATACCTCATGGCCGGCGTTTTGTGCGGGTCATCGGTTGACCTTCCTCCCTTTCTCTTTCTTTCGCGCCCCTTCCCCTGCGCGCACAGGCACCACCCGTTGCGCGAAATAACGAGAATGGCGGACCGTAAGATTATTGCCAGTTGTGTGGTGCCGTTGCGCTGTGTTCGTCGGTGGAACTTCTGGGACCGACCCTGAGACGCCAAGGTTTGGCGAGTGATGGACGAGTCTGCGAAGAGACCGAAAGATTGAGGATCGGCTGTCAATCTTCCGGGGCCCGCGAGACCGAGAACCTCTCGGAGAGACAAAGATGCCTCGCGCCACTTGTATTCGTTCCTCGGTTCGGCTCTTTTTCCGTTCGGTTAATTTGCTGCTCGATCGACCACGTTTATTCCCATTCCGTTTCGTTTCGTTTCGTTGTCGAAAATCGACTGGGACGCTTCTCGCGTGTATCACGCTTTTGTCCGAGACATCCAATCGCTTCTGCAGCTATCCCGCAGTCACGCTGCACCTCGCGCGATTCCACGCGAAACTGACAACGAGCGCGTCATCCCGTCCGAGTAAGCCTTTCCCGGCTGATCTTTGCTATTTCGTGGATGAGCGAAAGCACCACGGCCTTCAGATACTTTCCACTTTCAATTACTTTTTAGGGGAATCGTGATTCATCCCATTTCAACTCAATTTTAACGCTAAACCCACTACCCTCGGAATATATAGTAATAAAAATGATTTCATAAGAAATGATTGAATAGATATCTTTCGTAGATCACGTAAATCAATCTTGTCATATTTTTTATAAGGGAACATGTACAGGTTACTTTTAAAGCGGTAGATTCGTTTGTCCTGGATTGCAAGGGCACGGAATGCGCCTTCTCGTTTCTCGATAATGGGAAGATGGGCTTTTTTTTGTAGTCAAAAGCGCTAGATAAAATATCTATCTAGACCGCAGTCGGTAGCCCTCCAACATCCTATTTGTACGTTTACGAGGCGTAATTTGCATTATTCGGAAGCATAAAACTGCGCATGTAGCTATTTTTATAAAGCTGCGACAATTACTGCCGACAATTACTGCAAATACTGCCGAATTACTGCTGGCCAAGTCAGTATGCCTACAGTGTGATTAGACATTTCACAGAAGCTATAAGAGCTATTTTAACTTAAAAATTAAACATTTTTTTCGACCTAGAATAATTCCATTGTATATGATTTTTTTCATTTTATTTGAGTCACCCCTCAACTGCTAAGGATCAACAATTCTGCAGAAGGCTTCGAGTACACGATTTCTCCTTAGAAGTAGACTGCGGATCTTTATGCAAAATAACAAATGTTCGCATTGATTGCAGGACACAGGAGCCAAATAAAAATTGTATTCTTTATGATTAAAAAATCGTTCAATTCATCTGAAAATAATACACCGATGTCCTTAAATATTTTTAACATGTCCACTGCCTTAAGTTGTACGTTGTCATTTTTTTTTTCATAAATGCATAAAATCCGCAGTCTACTCATTAGAGTTGAACCATATCCCCGAACAGTTCATACCTTTTTCCATGAGCCATAATAAAAATAATGTTCTTAATCATTTGCGAAAAAATGCACAGTATGCGCTGGTCATTTCTACTGTACATAATTACATTACACGTGCAATTGCAGGAGTTAAACGATCCTGGATCGTGGACATATACGTCCACGAAGGATTAAACGAAATACCGAATGAACTCTGGTTGCGACACGGGCTCAAAAATTCTGGAAGAACACATTACTTCGGTCCCACGAAACGATAAACCTGATTCTGCCAGTGTCCATTAGCCGGAACAGTGAACGAACTAGCAAGTTGGACAGCAATCGAGGGATCGGTCGGAAGCGATGTAAAAGAGAGAAAAGAGTTTAACTAACCGGAGACAGAGCCTCCTGCATGTGCAGGGGTGCGTTGTCGGCCTCGTCGGTGCAAGTCGACATTCTCCTGCGCTGTCTTCCGCTTCTCTTTCCTCGCCGTATCGTGGCGTCCTGTAAGATCAGCTTGTCACAATGTAGCGGCGTCGTCGGCGTCTTCCTCTCGGCACCGATGCTCTCGCTCGATGCTCGTACGTATCCCTATTGGTCGACTAACAACTGACTACTACGCGGAATCGAATGACTCTATGCATGGGGTAGCGTATCACAGGCTGCGGTATGGCACATCGTTTAACGAAGCTGGAGGAGCACGCGTTCAAGAGGGACCTGCGAACCAAACAGACAGAAATGGACAAGAACAAACAAACAAACAAAGGAGAACGAGACAAAGCGCGAACAGCCCGGGTCGCTAAACCGATCGGTCTATATTCCGGTGGTCGGCAAAATGCGGCGTGGCGCGGTTTAAAATTCATTTATTTTACTTTCATTCGATAGTATTTTAATACAATTTTCAATCAGCCGGTGTGTTATATCTAAATTCAAATAAAGAGCAATTTCTACTTCCAGGTTTCTATTTCTATTTCTTGTAAAGAAATTTCGCTCACAAAAGACATTTAAATCGTTGTACTGCTGATATGTTGCTGTTTTGTCTAATGAGTTTGCCGACCACTGGTCTTTCCGACCGGGGTCCCATGAAAATCACCGACACAGGTTTCACCGACAACGTCTTTCAACGACGTTTGGCAACGTTAGCCGACTGCATCTAACTGCATATAGTGTGATAATTTTATATGTTTGTACAAAAGTAAAAGTGTCAGTGCAGAATAGTTAAATAGAAAAATGTCAGCATTGTCTTTAGAAACGATGTTACTATCGGATAGACTGCGGATCTTTATGCATTTTCAAAATTTCGAAAAGAAGGGTAGAATATCAAATTCAACAGAATTTGGTAGAATTTTTAGTTATTCCAGATCTGCTAGGCTACTACCACTGGAAATAAGATTCTATTTTATTCCACTTTCTTCAAATTCGCCTAGAAAAATTGAAAATTCTCATAAACATCCGCAGTCTACTATATTACATTCTTCGTCGGTCAAATCTGGAATCGGTGAAAACTGTGTCGATGATTTTCATGTGACCCCTCCGACCGAGAGAAGCGAACGCCCGGAGAAAAAGATGCAGCGGCTAATCTCGGAGGCTGCGCTCGCGCGCGTGTATCGTGTTCCGATTGCACAACGTGCAATCAGTAGTGGGACCAGCCGGGGTTCGGCGTGTTCCATTCATTTCAAACTGGCTGCGGAGCACGTCAAACTGGAAATGGTTTCGCGGTCGCGACTCTGATAGACAGGTGTAATAAACCGGCGTCGAAGAGACAGACAGACAGACAGACAGACAGACAGACAGATAGACGGAGAGACAGACGGAGAAGACAGACAGGCCAGCCGAGAGTGAAAAGTTGAAACGGAGAAACACGTTCCATTCGGTAGTCCCTTCCTTCCCTAAACACCATGGAGATGCCCGGTGGCTCCTCTCCGGTAAGGGTGGAACGAAGGAAGCCGTTGAACCGGCCCTGCTATCGACGAACAAGACCAACAAGAAGAAGAAGAAGAAGAAGAAGAAGAATAAGTCAGGCTTAACAGGAAGAGCTGGGAGAGCCGCATTTTTGTAGCGGCAAGTCAGGTTGACGTCCCGGCCGGAAGAACGAGATCGCTGCGGAATCAGGAAGGCCATCGGGTAGGGGCGGCCTCGTGTTTGTCTGCCTCGGGTTGTACGCGCGACCACGAAACAGCTTGGCTTGGCTTGACTTGACTTGGTTTGCCTCGGCCCGGCTCGGCTTTGGCGCGCGCGCGCGGACGACGCCGAAGGAGAGGTTGAATAGCAGGTTCGATGGTTGATTCAGTTATCACGTGGCCGGCCAGGCCTGGTCTGTCTGGCAACTGGAATCCGTTCGGATGTTGGCCAAACCAGTCGGACACCACGAATTCTATATCTTCAGCGAGGCGGCGGCGCCGGCACCGTCGCCACCGCTGCCGCCGCGTCCAGGTGGATAGTTAGCGAAACCAGTTGGTTACCTCTTCTCTCCCTGGCTCGTTCATCTCCTCCTACTACCTCCGCGGCGCTTGAAGGAGGGCAGCAGCCGCGTAAAACTGGAATTCACCTCGCGATCGCTACCGACTGACGGATAGACAGGTGTAATAATAGACGCAACGAGGAGGCCCGACCATCGCGAACGAACGTCACACGCCTCGGACAACTTGGCCAACCGTTTTCCACGGCGTTCGACTCTGTCGAACGAGCTTCGTCTTCTTCGCTGAACCAAAGGGCGCGCAAAGATAATCGAGACGAGGTGTGCAGAAGGTGATGGGCAAGAGTGAGAGACGGTGAACAAGCATATTCTTCGACAACTATACAACGGGCAAGATCGCATCAAATTTGCGAGATGTCCTAGGTGTGCGGAGGGCCAACCGAAAAACAAGCGAAAGACCATCGACAATGAGCGTCCTACAGATATGTATGTAGATATGTTCGCAGTTGAACTACACTAATTCTTGCTCTATCTATTAATCGAGGGACAAGTAAGTCCATGGAGAGGTGCGAGATGAAGTTGGCACGTGTGCAGAAGGCGAATCAGGGAGTAAGAGGGAGACCATTGATAACGAACGATCTACGTCTAGTTCATGATCTGCGTGTCTCTTATTCGCCGTTGGACTATGGTGAACAAGACCACGGAGAAGGATAAACCAGAGAGTAGAAGAAGCGACAACGAACGTTCAGGTAGTTCCCATGGTCTATCTTTGTTGACTTAGAATGCACAAGCATTGTCTTCTTCGACGACTAAATGGCAGACGAGACCACGAAGAGGAGAGCTAAGTGTACAGAGGATGAACCAGAGAGCAAGAGGAAGACCCAGAGAACGGTATTCTCCACCGAGTTGTCCTCGGTTCATCGGTGACCAAGGGGCAGGCAATGCCACGAGGAGGTGCGAGATGAGCTAGGTGTGCGGAAGGTGAACCGGAGAGCAAGAGAGAGAAAGAAAGAGAGGGAGAAGTTGAACAGGGTGGCGGGAAGTAGGTAGGTAGCCTACCTACTACGCGGAAGAAGGAGATTGGGGCGACTGGGGAGAAGGAGTAGGTACACCAAGCCGGTATACAACCGCGGACCGGAGACGAGAAGCCAGAGGAGCAGGTTCGGCCGGTCTAACCTGATTCTCAAAGGGAACCCTGCATCAGATTGGACCCACCTCCGTGGGTCCGTTTGTATTTCAAGTACCTGTACTCCCTCGCCTCGCGTCAGTGGACGATGCCTCCGGAGACGGAGGACTCGTCGAGCGAAGAGGAACGAGCGAGCCTCCTCTGTAGCCTGCGATGATCACCGACGAAAAAACGATCGTCCACGGAGGTGACCCATCAGAGTAACCACCGCGTGGCTTTGCAACCCGCGGTGACCGTAGTGCGGACCGGGTCGCCTTGTGATCGTATTCAGTGGTGGTTCGATACAGTGAATAAGCAAGACACCAGTGAAAGTTCTAGCTTCCCTTTTCATCGGGGTTTCGGGGAAGGGGCGGACGATCCGTAGAGGATCGTGTTGGATCGAATTGCATCGATACCGGGTCCAGGTCCGATTCGAGGCTGTTCGTTTCGAAGAAACCCTCGTCTCATCCTCGACTCTGCCGGGCAGAGTCGAAGGAAACGAATCTCGCTCGCTACCTGAGGGGCGACGCGGAGGCGGTGTCCTCCGGTCCAGTGATCCGGGAGTGAGAATCAGTGGCGAGTTTCGGTTGTGAGGAAGATCTTTGGTTTCCACTCAAGACGCTATACACGGGCTACGCGATTAGCACGTGTCTCCCGGAGAGAGAGAGACCGAGGAGAGACAAAAGAAAGATAGGCAGAGATAGAGAAAAGAGAAAGAGAAATAGACCCGACGCGCGACGTGTCGACTGTGTGGACCATTCGAGAATGTTCTCGAAATTCCTTTCGTTCCTCGACGCCGCGTTATATAAACTTTCGGGAGGGGGAGAAAAGGAACGCATTGCATTCGGGGTGACGCGACGTCCATTAGTGGATACCATAAACCGGGGCCAATTATATTCGCTGTAGGGGCTTCCATTCACTCTAACTGCGGCGCGTATGCTAATCGTCGCCGATTTCGCGGGTACACGCAATCGTTGATCGGAGACAGAGAGATAGGCAAAAGAAAGATAGACGATAGAGAGAGAGAGAGAGAGAGAGAGAGAGAGAGAGAGAGAGAGAGAGAGAGAGAGAGGAAAGAAAAAAAGAAACCCAGCAACCGGTAATTTATTCAACCGTGTAATTCGATTCTGGCATATCGTGAAACCGTTTCAGCCATCGGGGAAAAAGAACCCGCTAGTCCTCCGCGATATCTCGATTTGCGTAGTAGTACCGTGCATTCTATTAGTCGTGAGAACTGTAATCGTATTCGTGTGATCTCGCAACGACGCGAAAAATAGCCAGAGACATAGATCCGTTGAAGAATGTGCAACGACCGCGGGTCGACCACTCGAAAACGGTGCGGCGCGGCGCGGCTCATCGAGGATGGTCCCGTGGCGTCTCGACGATCGACTTGTTTACCGGCGGGTCACCTGCGCGTCACCTGTGCGTCACCGCGCAGGTAGCCGGTGAACATCCGCGGCGAGGAGGTCGGCCCCCGAGAGAAGCCGGAGACAATACACCGTGTTCGAAAAGAGAGAAATACTCACTTCTCCGTGGGAGGTGTCGGGTGGAGAGGGGGGAGGTGGCTCGCAAAAACATGGAGGGAATATTCGCAGCTGAGAAAGAAATATCGTATGCGGCGCGTCCGTCGAGAGTGCTCTTCGATCGGTGGAGATGTACCAACGTGTGTACGCGGTATCTATTTATCGTTGTGCGCCGGTGCGAAGCGGATGATCTGGTGCGCGGCGTCTGTACGCGTGTGCACGTAGCATGTAGTATGTACATATACGCGCGGAGTGGAAGAAGTTGGTATAGAGAATGGTAGGGTGGTAGAGGGGTGCCGAGGTGGGGTGGTGTGAGGTGGGGTGGGGAGGGGGCCAACTACAAACTACTAAACGTCCCTCCTGTGTTCCGGATCACATCTCAACGGATGATAGTGTCACCACCTTCGCCTCGCCGCGAACCGAGGCGTTCCACCGCGTATTTAGCGGTTCCGTCGGTATCGGGGCTCCTATTCTCGAAAGGGCGCCCAATCACGGGAGCCCTCCTCTGTCCTTTCTCTCTGATAACTTTTCACGACGGTTTTACCCACCGCGTTTCACCTGTCCGGTCGGTCGCACTTTGTTTATCGTTTCGAGTTCGAGTTCACACCGGCGCGTGCTCGGAAAAGAAAAACCCGGTCGTGCTGTGTTCGCCGCGGGGACACAGGAACACGGATATTCACCGTCGAAGAGCCCGTAGCACCGTGAAACTCACAAAATTTTCACTCCGCGGCACCGCATTCTCCACGCTGCTCTGTTCCGTCGCGGAACTTGTCGCGTCCGTCGATCCAGGTCACCTGGATGATATCGTATCGTATCGTATCGTATCGTTCACGTTCCTTTCGCGCACCACCCCTCTTCGAAACGAGTCACGAGGAGGTTTTTTCCAAACCGGATCGGATTGGATCGTCTGTCCGCGATTCACACTTGTACACCGGCTTCAGGCACACGCGCACGCTCGCCGAGATTGTGGCGACGGGGATGACGACGACGGTCGCGACGACGACAACGACGACGACGACGACGACGACAACAACAACGGCGACAACGACGACCACGCCGACGACGATGACGGCAACAACGACAGCGGCGACAGCGGCGACGTCGACGACGGGAACGCTCCAGACCGCGACGACATCGTCGCCGGGGATCGAACGCGATCGGTTACTCCTCCGCGACCGAGGACCAGCGTGAACCAGCCGATGCTCCCGCAGCTGGAACGTCGATTCTGACGAGGGTGGAACGATGCACAACCCCGAACTGTACGGCCCAACAGGTAGAATTAAACCGCCCAAAGTTTGGGCAGCCGCTGCAAGCAACAAACGAACCAGCCTCACGGTGCTCTCTCGGATCGTTCTCTCTTCTCTCGGGATACGGCAACATGGCCGCCGTCGCCGCCGCCTCCCAGCATCCCGCTCTTGGCTCCGTGTCTCGTACCCCCCTCTCTTCCTCTCCTCTCACACACACGGTGTGCCGATCCTCTCTCTTTCTCTCTCGTTCTCTCCGTAGAGACACGTTCTCCCGTCTCTCCTTCTCTCAGCCTCCCTCGCTCCCGAATCTTCTCCCTCGCTCTCGTCCCGACCACCTATATCCTTCCTCGTTCGTTTACCTGGCCACCCTACGACGCCTCCCCATTTAGGCTCTTTCTCCTTTGATCGGCCGTCCTGCTCCAACTTCCACACATCTCTCCTCTCTCCTTCTCTCTCCCTACGTCTCGCCGCAGGTGTCCCGCTCCCTCTCGCCATCTACCTGTAGCGCTGTCCCTCGACTTACTCCCACTCCGCCCCTGGAGAGAATCCAGCGATAGGTATATGTATAGACGGAGTGGTGGCGAGGAGAGGGCTTCTCTCCGGCTTCTCCGATCTCAGGATCTCTCTTTTCCACCATCGTTTATAACCGTGTAGGCGTCTCCGTCCCTCCGCTGGACGTCTCGGTAATGGCTCGGGTGAGACGCTAGAGAAGGACGCGACCATTGAAACGGTGGAGAGAGGAGGGATCAGGAGACAGGATAGCCGGCGCGCAGGTAGCCAACGGGGAAGAAGGAACGCATGATCGGGTAGGTTCGCAGGTGCGAGAGAGAACTGGCTAGCGTCTCTTACAGCGACCTGCACGGATACAAACAGAGCATCGAGTCATCGACGAGGCAGCCAGGCAGCCGGGGCTCTTGGCCACCCGGCATTATCGTGTCTCCGCGACGCTCTCCGTCGCTCCAGCGTCCTGGCCAGCGGTCCTCGTCGCTTCTGCTACCTTGAGAAGGATACCTGGCACCGTGGCAGCGTGAGAGCAACGAGGACGCGGTCATCCACGCACACATATATGGCCCCTTCGAGTATTATCTCGGCCTGTTCGCGTCCTTGTTCGATCGATCCGGGCCGGGCTTTCTCCTTTTCCGTCTCGCTACCTTGAGAAGGATACCCCAGAGCTGACTCTCGGGATAGATAGGTGGCACACGGGGGAGGGGAAGAAGGACACTCTGCGTGTACGTAGATTATCGTAATTCTCCCCTCCTTCGAAGGGGTCCGCAGCCCTTTGGCTCTCGCTCGCTTTCTCTCTCCCTCTCTCCCTCTCTTTCTCTCTTTTCCTCGTTGCGTTTGATACACTCGGGGCACCGTTTTCTCTCCGCGCGCGTTACCACCTTGAGAAGGATATCCAGACACCGGGAGACGTCCTCGCGGACGTCTAAGGTCGCGCGCATAGCATAGAGGCGCGAGTGAGCGCGCGCGTGTGCACGCACAGCTCGGGACAACATCAAGGTGAACGAAACGAAACGAGGAGAGAAGAGGAAGGCACGTGTGCGTGGCTGCCCGCGTTTATCGATCGACCGAGGAAAAAAGGATTCTTCGGTTGTTCTGTATGGCTCGGTTCGACTTTCACTTCGTCTTCTCTTTGTTCCCCCCTTTTCGAGCTGTACACACGTTGAAGCTCGACGAGGGTGGGGCGGACGGGGAGCACGGTTGGTGAAGATACGAGACGCCGCGCCGCGCCGCGCCGCGTCGTTCCCCTCTTTTATCGAGCTTTTTATCGGGGCCAAGGGGGTGGGGAAGATTCCACTGAGACGTTCTATGAAGCTGCTCGACTGGCAAAAAACGACACCCCCTAGAAGAAGAAGAAGAAGAAGAAGAATAAGAGGAAGAGGAAGACGAAGAAGAAGCAGAAGAAGAAGAAGAGGAAGTGGAAGAGACGAAGGTAGCAGAGAGACGCAGAAAACCGAAAAGGAAGACGAAGAAACAGTGTGCGCAGCAATATAGGTACAGACACACGTGCGTGCTATTGATTCCCCGTTGCACGGACCTCACTGCGAGAGTATATAGACACGCAGACGACGAAGAGGATCGAAGCTGCCGTTGCTGCTGCTTCTGCTGCCGCTGCTCCTGGGCAGCTACGAGATGGACTCCGGAATCGAACGAGCGAGAAGTCGCCGGCTGAGGGCACGGTGGGGAACAAGGGACGAGAAGGAAAGGTTGAGAGACAGAGAGAGAGAGAGAAAGAGAAAGAGAGAGAGAGAGAGAAGAGGTCCGTGTGTTCCGATAGAAGGAGCGGGAGAAGCGGAGGAGAAAATAAGCGAGCAGGACGAACATCTTCGGTGTCTCTCTCTCTCTCTCGCTCTTTCTCCCTCTTTCTTTCCTCGTCCAACCGTTTTCTTTCGGCGCTGCTCGCCCCTCTCTGTCCGACCGCCTCCCTGTTTGGTCCTCTTCGGCTGCGCACGAAGGGAGAGATTAAAAAGAGAAAAGGGAGGAGTTGGAATTAAAAGAGGGAAAAAAGTCCGCGGAGAGGAAGAGCGAGAAGGAGGGATCGGGGGACCGAAAAGAGGGAGAGGGACGGAGACTCGTGAAAAATGGGCAGCCAGCGAGAGAAGACAGCCTCGGGCTACGGCGCGCGATGCGACCCTGCTCAGGGAGGGATCCATCCGCTGCTCAAAGATATATAAACTTCGTATAGAGAGGCGCGAGGCTCGCGTGGAAATTATTCTCGTGGTTACTCTCCACGGAGAACTGGCGAAAGAGTGAGAAAGAGAGAGAGAGGGGGGGAGAAGGCCGAACGTTGTTCCGTCGCGATGTTTAGCAGGGAGTAATTAGGGGATCGACTCGTGACAGCGCCGCGGACCGCAGCCGATCATTTGAATACGCACGCCTTCCCGTGAGAATCGTCGTCGCCCTGGTCGTTACGCGTGCACGTACCGCGTGGGTGGCTGCACGCAACCGCGTGGGCGGACCGACGAGAGCAACGAGGAGGAGAAACGCGGACGTGCCTCCTCTGGAGGGAGTGAGCCGCCGCCACGTTTTCGAGCTGACTATTTTTCGTCGACCTTGACTTTTTTCCGCCTCCGATCGAACTCTCGCAATGGCCACAACGCCGAACCAACAGGGACCAACGGGGTTCAACCGGCAAGAATGACTGCGTATTAATCGCACGAACACTTTCCGCTGGCCCGATCAGTCTCGACATGTTTCAAACACGGACTGATTGGATTTCGAAGCGTCTCGGCGATGCATCTCCAAATCTGATAGTATCCGTTTCATTTCCAGTACACCCGTCAAAATATTCACTCTTGTTGCTTGTTGTTGATAATCCTGTTTTATAGAAAATATAAATTAAAAAATAAGTGTCTCGCAATCGATGCAACAAACATTTTTTATTTTGCAGAAAGATCCGCAGTATAGTTATAACCTTTCGAAAATAACACGCAACACACGAACAACATAAATGCAGCTGCTCAACAGTAAATTAGCAAGGAGGTTCTGAAAGATTCGAAACAGCTGAGAATGAATTGTTAGGATTGAAGCATTTACATGCGTGGCGAAATCTTCTGTAATGAGTAGACTAGCGAACAGTTAGGTCGTGGGATACATAAACGATGACTCAGGTACACGTTTCAGGCGGTGAAATACTCATTATCGAGAAAAGTGTTTGAATGCAATCTGAACAATTGAAATTTTGTTATGTAAACGTTCTCTTATGCGATGGAGTCGGTTAAAGTGTGCAAAGTTTGCTCAGCGAGGACTACGAACGATAAAAATATTTGGTTAGCGTGATATACATTGTTGCGAGAATATGTTCGCGGAAATTAACTAGACCACAATTTACTACATCGAAAAAGAGAAAGCAAAGAAAAATTACAGTGCGGTAACGAGTAGGTAACTTATTATTTAGAACCTTATCCCGCACGAGAATAATTTAAGGTTACAGAAAATTGGTGGTATAACGTACCGATTTATAACATTTCGAGGCAATCATATTTTTTACGGTCACCTTACGTTAACAAAATCTCTCTCCCACTGTGATTACTACACACAGCGGATGTTTATGCAATTTTCAATTTTTCTAGGTGAATTTCGAGGAAGTGGAATTACATGAAATCTTATTTTCAGTGGCAGTAACCTTTGTAGATCCGAAATTAATAAAAACCGTACTAAATTAAAATTTTTGGATGTCGCAAACGCATAAAGATCCGCAGTCTAGTGATTAAAGTATCACACGACAAAAAGATAAGACGCTAAACTCTGCTAAACCACTAGGTATAGTTTGCCAAGAGCGATTAGGTCAGTTTACGTCGACTGTGAGCAACATTTCACAGTTATGCTAGAAATGGGTATAAATCTCTGTTCACCGTAAAAACCGGAAAGTCAACAATTCGTCTCTGGGAGCAAAGTTTTCCGAGGAGTGCTGGCATTTTTCATCGGATTCGGAGAAACGGCGCGGCGCGACGCGGCTCCGCCTGTGCAATTTGAAGATAAAGCAAGCAAACCGGACGGGAGGAAGATTTTCGCACTTCCCGCGGTCAATGACAAATGGCCTTTCAGCCGGACGGGACCGCGTACTTCACCGATAATAACTTGTCGCCGAGCGTCCAGAAGGATGTGCGCAATTACGGCCGACACGACCTACGACAGAGTCTCGGCCGCGCACGTTTCCACTGAAAACCACCGCGGTGATGTATTTCCCGTTGCATCGGTTGCCGCCCAAATAAAATAAACCTCGCGGACCGACGCGACGGTGTACTCGAACAAACGATCTTGTAACCATCTAATCGACTAATTCGCTCTCCGCCGCGCCATGTCGCGATACCCCTGCGATCCCTCTTCCCGCGTTTCGATGAACCAATACGATCGATCACGATCGCCGATAGGGATGGCGCGAATTGCTACTTCACTCGATTAAAATTTATTTCAAAGGGAATTTATATGTGTAAATTAAAATTGTACCTCAAAGTGACGTACAATGAACCTCTCAACTTGTAATAGTATTTCTTTATCAAAACGCATTGCAACATTTGCATTCTAAAATCGGACATTTCATATGCAACAACCTAATAAAATTTGATTCGTTTGTAATCAATATTCAAGCATTCAAATAAATGTAGCCATACAAAAAATATAAATTTTCTTTTCTTTTCTTTTCTACGACATTTTTCGGGATAAAAACGTTTTAATCGCTGTAACTGTAAAGAAAATGGTACGGCAAGGGGTTAAAAATTCCAAAGGAATACAATCTTTCTAAAAACATAAGGTTAATATTTTAATATATTTAAAAAAATGTGTCTGATATTTGGAGAGCTTCCTCTAATATTTCCAAGTAGCGGGGGGCTCGAGTCGCGTCAAGTCGAATCGGATAGAATCGAATCGGGCGACGAGAGGCTTTCTTCGCGACGAAGAATGGCAATAAGATCGTATGACGAACGGTAGAGCTCTAAAGAAGTCTAAAGAAAATGAAATAATACGACAAGAGGTAAAAATTACTCAAAGTATAACTTCCACTGCGTACAATCCACTGCGAGTTATAAAATTTGTATTCTGCATAATAATTCGCCGTCTACTGATCATGCTAGCGGTCGAGAGAGTTGAACGCACGGCTAGGCAAGTCTGTCGTACAGTCGCAGCGTGCACGCGGAGATTCGGGCTGGGCCGCCGCGCCGCGTCGCGCCGCGCCGTGGCTTCTGTGCAGGCGTTGAAGTCACTACAACGTCGCTCGCGCTCGCTTAGGCTTGCGCTCGTGTTCCCCGTCGAACGGCCGAGCGACCGGTTCACGCGTTTCATTCAGTGAGACAGACGTCAATGTTGCATCTATTCACGTACACGGCCACAATACATCATAGGCTACCTGTTCCCCGATGAAAGACTGGTCACCGGTCGGTCTTGCCCGCGTTTTCAAAGTAAACAGAACCCACTTATAGAAGGAACGAGCGGGAGACGAGCCGACAATCCGAACCACGGGACAGAGACGGACGGACTCGGACGGTGCGGCGCGGCGCGGCGCGAACAGTAAAACAATTCGTCGTTCAATAAAGGGGAAGTGCTAAAAAGGATTTTACAACGAGCGCTCACGGTCGAAGAAAGAATGATTGTTAACGCCCCGGACCTGCGAAGTGGGATTAGCGATTCTTTTCTCGGAACCCAGACCACTTCTCTTTTTCTGTTTGCGTTTATGATGCGTAGAACCGTGATTTGCATAAATCGACGCAATGATTTTAGCGGGACACAGCTCGCTCGCAGCTGACTAACGCGACGCGCCTAAACGATCCTCCACCGCGCCGTTTCGCGCGTGTTTCGAGGATGAATGTACGGCTTGTACCGCCTTAAACAAATTTCAGTTTCTCCGGGTTCAGGAAGAGGTGCTTAACCTTGAGTCTGCCGCTATAAAATATCGAATTTTATGCTCGGACCCTAGAAGGCCAATCTGCAAAATCGAAAGTCTCGACTGCTAGATGCTCTCCTCCTGAAAAGAAAATAAGAAATTAATTTTGTTTCGTTACGATTATCTTTAATGGTCGCATTGAAATTCTCTACAATTTAGATCTAGATCAATTACGTTGCGATATCCTGAAATCTCCGGCAAGAAATACTTGATATTTGCCTCGGAGCGGAGGATCTCTCAACCTGCGAAATGAATTGCCGCCGGTTCGTTTTGCTTTTTTCACGGGACGATCGTTTTTACGCTGAGAACGTGCAATTTCGCTAAAGATCCACAGGCTACTCATTAGCGGTTTTTCAGTTGAGGGGGGAAAACGGAGCGAAGCGAAGTGAAACAGAGTGAAAAGCAATTTATCTTTTAGCTAGCAATGCGTCTCGATCGGCGGTGCAAACTTTCACCGGAGCACGGTGCGTGCGTGCTCTCGTCGCGTTTAAAAATGATTATCGCCGTTTACCATTAATTACGAGATCGCGGGGGGAGCAAACGGAATCGAAAAATTGTCCGGGGCAATTACAGGTCCGACGCGGCGCGGCGCGGCGACTCGTTGGTCGCGTTCCGGAGTCGCTTGGGCGCCGACGAGCTATCGACGAGCTGTTCTCGAGCTCTCTCGAGAGATTGCCGGCAGGAAACGCGAGCAGGCGTCGTGATAACGGTATCGAAAGTGTTACGCATATACGAGGCTGGCTCGCGGAGGTTATCGCCGGTTTAAACGATCGGCCGACGATCAGAACGTGCACCAGCCTCTAATTTACGTCACGGAACCATGCTAATCGCCCGAGCTCGAGGATTTTCGCGAGACTCTTCCGCCGAGCCGGCCTCCGTCGAGTTCTTATCACTCCGTGTCACGGAAGCCGTGTCACGATTATTCTCGAACCATCCGCATCGGCTCGATTAGTCGACCAGGTCGCCTCGAGACGTGTTCATCGGCCTGCCGCCTTGCAAATGCCTTACAAAATACACCATTCACCCCGTTCACTCTTCCGTTCGTAACTGGATACCCATTTGGGACTTTGAACTAGACATTTTTTATTTTTATTTATTTTTAATTGCAGATTTCTTGATTTTATTATGGTAGAAATCGAATGTTTTGGTCGTCAAGATTGTCATTTCCTTTTCTTTCTATCATCGAATAACTGTCGATAAAATTTGCGTCTTTTCATCCGCCATTCATTCATGTGAAACGTATCAGGAATTTAAAAATATTGTTACAACCTGTCCCATTCATTAAAATTATTAAAGAAAGAAAGGAACATCTGTAGAGTTATCTATACTCCCGTATCGTGCAATAAATGTGACACAAAAATGTTACTTTTCATAAAAATCCGCAGTCCACGACGAGTCTTTCACTGAATAATGATTAAAGTAAGAACAGGACAAGTTATCATTTTTCTGAACAAGTGTAAATAGCCGTTGTAACCGTCGATAAAATTTGTTATTATAAACAATTTTAATGTTGCATAAAACTCGGACTTATGAATATTCATGATTAAACGACGGACCAGATAGTACGTAAAGAGCAGGTTCTTCAAAATTCCCGTTTCCGTGGACGAGTCTCCAGAAAGTTGCATTTACATAAAAATCTGCAATTCGCCAGTATAAATGGCGTGGTAACCGTCGATAAAATTTCCGTGTTTCCATCCATCCGCGAAAGTCGAGAAGTGAAAACAGCGCGCAGCCGCCGCGCCGCGCCGCGCCGCAACCCGACGAGCGACCGTTCGCTCTCCGTACTGACCGATTCTCAGGAATGGGAAAGTCGCCGATAACAATCATCGCTTAACAATATCGCGCGAGGAATAAACGTTTCATTACCTACCGACTATCGGCTGTCATACTCTCGTGTGCGGTGGTCACGGTGTTGCGGAACCGCAAGGAATTACGCGGGCCGTTGTAACCCCCTCTTGCGAACGCAAAAACAGCGAATTCAGCAAACAATAACGACCGCGTAATATTTTCCCGTAGTAAATTCTCTTTTATGGTCCACGCGCGTTCTTTCCGTTCGAACCCCCCTGCGCGACACGGAACAACAACGCTGTTTCGCAACGAATCGCTGTGTGATCTATGGGGAACGTGGAAAATTTGATCGGTCGCTGGAAGGAAATTCATTAAACCTCTCTTGATATGGTCGTGTCTTTAGTTATGCAAATGTTCACCGTAAATCCTTCGGATTGCTGTAGCTTATGCGAATTTTATATGTAGAATGTAGATGTATTAAAGATATCATTTTTATGTAGATGGATTAAACATATAATTTTTATGTAGATGGATTAAACATCAAGTCGTTGTGGATCAAAGTCGTTTTCGGTTAAAGGCGTTGTCGGCCAAAGTTGTTGTCGGTGAAATCTGGAGTCGGTGAAATGTTGTCGGGGAAATTTGTGTCGGTGATTTCCATGGGATCCGTTTTAATATCGACAGACGAAGGTCGCGTAAGTTTGAATAAAAGTTGCTCGTCGGAATGCGGCGACATTTAATTGGATAATATAGTTAATATATGATAAATGTGATGTTGTCCACCGTTAATTACCCTCCGCTAAACAGTCATTATAGTCATCATATTCGAGATTTACGAGCCATTAACGGTTATCAATATCTTCATTCGGTTAACGAAACGCTACATCGGTGCGTACATTATTCATATGCTGGTAACAAAATATACAACTTCGACAATTAGAATTTTACTTTACAAAAATGTTTCTACGCTGTAACCCGCGCGATACCGATAACATTGCCGTTTGTTTTATGTATCTCCGTAAACGAACTTCGCGTTGCATATTTAACGACGCGTTATACCACGTACAGATAAGATGAAGCCACCTGACGCATAATTAAATGCGCCTCGGTTCCCCTACTAAATAGCGAACGCTGATGCGTCATTTTTTCGTAATAAATCCAATAGAGCTTTGTACCTGCACGCGTCTCATATACCTCAAGATTTATAATTATTACCGGTCGCCCATCAGGAGGCAGAATAAACGAACGCCTTGTGTCAACGTAATAAATTAATAGTAATAAAGGCCTTCGTAAAGAGATTTTACTAAATAAACAGAGTTATTCGTTATTGTCAATGTATAGACTGCATATGCAATGCCTAAACTGCGTATTTCTAAAATTTTAGGTTAGAACAAAAACTATTTATAAAACATATTTACATGTTTTCTGAATCAGCAAACATTTAAATTATGCCATAAATATTTTTTTTGTGCCATTAAAAATAAAGGAGATGTTTAGGTGGTTCTCCTTCAGCTGAGACACCGTATGTGAAATTACATATACATTCAGTTTTGAGTAATATGTCCCGGACTTAAAGGCCTCGGACAAAACTTTGTTGCCAACTGGCAACCCTAACTGCGATGTGGCTTTAAGTCTTAAAATAATGCAAAAACAGCTCGACTATGACGGGGGGCATTAGGGAAACTGTCTCTACCCTAGAATTTCTCGAAATTCGGAAATATAGGGTGTTGAAATACTTTTTGGGGCCACTGTACGTGAACGCGAGTCGGCGGCGTTGAAAAGATCGAGGAAGGCGTATCACGCGAAGAAAGTTCTTTTTCTGGACCGGCGAGGTCGCCCCGGCGCGCGGCGCGGCGCGGCGGCAACCTGATTTCGCCGATCACGATCCGCCCGTTGTCAGTGAACACACCGACGCGACGCTTCACCGCCGAGGCTAATTGTGTCCATTAATCGTGACTCGATTAAATGATTTCGGTTTAGACACGCTCGGTTAGGTAGTCCAGTTTTTACGGTGTAAATAGGTTCAAGTGTACGCGCGCCAGCCGAGTCGCTTTGTGCAGGGATTACACAATACACGATGCCGAAGAGAAGAGGCAGCGTTATGAACCGGATCCGCGATTCACCGGGAGCCACAGAGAATTGCATTTTGCCTGCAACGAGATTGAATATCGGAACAGCTTTTTTCTAGCGGGGAAAATTACGTTTCGCCGGATCATGCAAGACCGCGGACTGCGCCTGCTGAATTGCAGCCAGTGATTCACCATTATTCGCGCACTGTGTAAAATTAATGTGCTACAGGGTCGCTAGATTAAGACTTGTGTCCCCACTCTACCTTCCCCTTCTACGACGTTACTCCCCCACGCTTCCGCCACGGGCCGGTCACGTGACGCGCTCTCTGTCTCCGTAGCGCATGCGTCACGTGTCACAACTAGCGATGGCGTGCAAAACGCAATCACAGTCATGATTTTGACTTGATTCACGCCGTGATCGTCATTTTTGAATCTAGAGTGAATTTTCTCTCTGTCATCCTAATTCTTCATCTAGATTGAATTAGTTCTTTTCTGAAATACATCAATTAAATACATCAATTCCACTTTCTTAAAATTAGCCTAAAAAAATTAAAATTGCATAAATATCCGCAGTCTACTGCTGCTAGCATACCCAGACTCGACGAAAAGATTACAAAAACCGAGTCCTTGACATATATCGATTGTCCATAAATTACCGAATAATTGTATAACTACGCTCGCTAAAACTGCGTTCGATGAGATTACGGCCAAGAAAAAATGAACGACGTGTTCCCGTAAGGTCAGCGCTTCGATACTTTTTCGCTTAACCTTCCGTCGCGTTTCACGCGTTTTATTTGTTCTCTTAATATATGTATGGGTTGCCATAAGTCGAACTCATTTGCAAATCCTTATTAGGCGGCCACGGCCCATATGCATTTACATTACGGACAACCTTTTTCGAATAGATCAGCTGTGATCTTATTTTATTTTGACTTGCGCAGTCCATCAACAGAGGGAATATGTTTTCCTTCAATGATGATGTATGTTCCGACACTGTTCTCATAAATATAAAATAAACTTACTTAGCAACCATTGACGCTTTACCTTATCGCAGGTACACGTAAGGACTTCAAATTGAATTTGATAAATATGTGTCGTGGTGAAGCATATGAATATTCAATTTTTTCACACGAATATTTATCACGAATATACAATTTTCTGTCCTGCTGGAAAACTGTTAACGACGAACTAAATGTCCGAGACTGGTTAAAAAAATACTAACAATCGCGGGGAGTACATAATAATTGAACGTAGTTCCGCACAGATATTCTCACGATATCACCCGATGTGTTTATTAAAACATAATGCATACATGCAACATGCAAAATGAAAGCGAACGTAGGCTACGAATTTCAAAGAATTTTGATACACATTCTTATATTCATGCAAATTCGAAGACTAATATTGTTCGTCTCCTTACAAACAGGTCACAAGCGTTTGTCACACCGACACAATAAATTAGATGCGAGTCTACGCTCGAGACGTTTATGCTAATCATTGTCGCGCACAATTCACTCGAAACAGAAGTTAGTCGCAACTTCGCGCCAATGATAAATTATACGTTCCCTACTTTGTTTGGACAATTACTCATTTTTCCATCGTGGCACATAAGGCCAAATTGACAATTTACGACGACAAAAATATGAAATAAGATTTTATTTAAAATTCTGGTTAGAAATGCTTATAAGAAGACTGCTTAATAATGATCTTCGGAAAAGTAGCTACTAAGGGTTAATTGAGGTCGAGGCTCCATAGTATTCTAATAAAAAAAGCAATTTCACACTAAATTATTTCTGTAGTTTGTTTAGTGAGATATAATATGCAATAAGAATATTATTCTATATCCTCATTGTTACCATCATCGTCGTCATTATCATCATCCTGACGATCGTTGCTTCCATTATCATTCTGGGGAAAAAAGTACTGCGTTTAAACGAATTTCGCACTTGTAGACGCTGTTGTAACACGTTTTGCTCCGCGACATATTCTGGCATGTATATACGGAAAATTTCTCGATTTTTCATCGCCGTCAGATGGTTTCGTCTCGCTGTGCGGCGCGAGAGAGTAAACAAGAGGTTAACCGTCGAAAGAAGTCGACCGATCCGAGGCGTGCGATGCTCCGATAAATCGATCCTCGACAAATTAAGCCGCTCTCTGCGTAACGGTACGCGAAAATCGCGCGAATGCTCGGGGGCCGTTCTTGCGATCTCGCTGTGTACGGTGATCCCGCGTACCTCTGCACCGCCGCGCGCCGCGCGCCGCGCCGTCAAGCCGGCGAAATTGCGCTGCCGTGCCGTTAACTTTTCGCAAGAACGGAAAACAGTTACCCCGCTCAGACATGCGCGCAAAGGGGGATAAGGAGATCGTTTCATTGACTCCGCTCCCGGGAGCTTAATGGCCGCTGCTGAAACCGGCAGCGATACGGAACCGGCAAGAAAATGCCCCATTTCGTTTCGTTTCGTTCCGTTTCGTTTCGTTAACGAGCTGACATTTCGTCAACCGTGATCCTCCGCTGCACGCTACAATTAACTGGCTTTTAAATCAACGATTTCGTCGCGTTCAATGAGGTTCGTCGCGCGACTCGAATCGCCCATCGAAAATGTCGATTTTTCGGCAATGAAACGCTTAAAATAGTGGAGAGTTATTGCCAACAAAATTGAAAAATAATTCGGATTGTAAATTCCGAGTGGTTAAGAGAGAAAATCAATTTCTATGTATGTCACTCCGATTCGTTGCAATTCAGGTGGAAAATTTTTATTTTTATAATGATCCGCTGTCATCCACTTCACATTATTATATATACAAATAAGAAGCATGTTTATCCAAATTTTTGGCCATTTTTTCAATAGTATATAAATAAATAAATTTGATAAATAATTCCTCAGGGAAGTATCTTTACAATCTTAATAATCGGAAATGAAGAATATTCGAACCCGTCATTTTGACGGGTCCCGTAAACCTAGTGTTAAGGGAAGGAATAATATTCAATGCAGTTCCTACTTCTTGCAACCGATGCAGACAATTTTTATTTTGCATAAAGAAGGCGCTTATTCTTAGCTTCTGTTTCTTCGAACGAAATGCAGGAAATTTCAGTTTGCATGAAGATCCGCGATCTACTCATCAGGATCCTGAAAAATGTCTAGCTCAAAGTCCGAAATAGATGCTCGGTTACGAACAAAAAGGTTTAACGGTGAACAAAAATGCAATGTCGGTGCACTCGGGCGGCCGAAAGCACGTCGCGTCGCGTCGGGCGTATGAAGCGCGGAATAATTGAAGCCGACGCGACGGTGAAATTTGCATTCGCCTTCGTTAGAACAGCGCGGCGATGGCCGAAGAGGGCCCCGAAGCCGAAACGGAACCCAGATATACCCAATCAACGGCCACGAAGAAAGAAGGTTAGCGTGTGTGCGCGCGCGAGCGTGCGGGCCGCGCGAAACTGTGTGCGAGAGGAGTTTGCGAATGTTCCGTGTCGACTTATGTGTCGCCAGCGGTACACAGGCAGCTTGAGTGGATTGGTGAACAACCATTGGGGACCCGCCATCAAGGATAGTCCTGAAACGAAGCCGGCCCCGACTTTTTATCGGCCGTGGAGCTCCAGCCCCGCATGATATCGCCGGTGATTTGAATGCCGACGCGACGCGACGCTGCGATGCCAGTTGCGGCGATCCTATAATAACGTTGGACGTTGCCACGAAATTTCGAAATTCAAGTTCAGAGTTTCAGTACATTTTGAGATTCACAGTATCAGGACATTCGTTTTTACCGAATGACAGATTTTCGCGTCGTAAAGGAAATAACTTTATTTTAAACGAAATGAAACAAGACAAGTACACAACAAGTACACACAAATGAAATGAAACAAAACAAGTAAATTACTTAAAAATATGATGAATGCGTTTTTTGGGAAACGAACCATATAAAATTTTCTATAAGATATCAATGGATGAGAATGCAGAGTTTAAAATACTGAATTTATTACCACGTCGGGGTAGACCAAGAAAATTCGATAATATTGTATTGACACCACTTTATAAAAATATAAGACAAATTACAACAGCGAAATATACAAACAAGGATATAATGGACTTACTACGATATATGTATACTGTACATCACCGGAGCACCGCATTTCCTGAATTGCATAAATGATGTTTTTCAAGTTTTCTAATGAAATATAAAACAAATTGAATAGTGTTTTTTCAATTTGAAGCATTTTAAATTATATCGAATGGACTTGGGCTGTTTCAAATTGTAAAGGATTAGCAGGGTCGTGGAAGGATGTGAAAATTAACGGCACTAGCACTGTTAGTTAAGTGTCTAAAACACAAGTCAATGTCCAGTTTATTTAAAACTTAAAACTAACTTATTTCAACTGAAGAAACCCGACATCACTTAACACTAATCAAACGCAAAGAAAAGAACTAGAGTTAAGAGAAAACGAAAGATAACTAAAAGAGAGGGCACAAGAAGCGCAAGGGCCTTGATCTTTATAGGTAGCGAGTTTTAACTCATGCAAAGCTATAACGTCCAACAAAAGATTCACCGCTCAAGCAAAGCGGTAATGGAAAGAAAAACTACAATAATTTAATCGCTCAAGCAAAGCGGTAGTTGTAAAGTAGCGCAAAGTATTAACCGCTCAAGTGAAGCGGGAGTTCGAAAAGCACCTGACTCTTCGGGTAATCAGCTGTGCCCGAAGAGTCAGAACGGTGGGGGGGGGGGGAGGTGAAGAGGAGCCTCTATGGTAGAGAATCATTGTTATGGTTTTGGCAACCAATAAATTTTGTTGAAGTTTGATGCAATCAGGTAGAAAGTTTTTATTTCGCATAATTAAGTATCCGCTGTCTACTCGTAATTGTTTGTACCCAAAAATATTTCAGTTGGAAAAAGAATTGTTATCGTATGCCTTTTTTTCATTTTGATTATGGCCCCTGTGTTCTGAACTGCTAAATCCTGATTCCGCATTGAAATCGGCAGAGTTCGCACGGATCCGGGACCCGGGCCCATGAGGAACACGCGTCAGCCGCGAATTCCTTTTTCTCATCCCCTGTCGTGCTTGATATAGTGTGCTCTGAAACAATGTTCCTGATCGGTGCATCGAATCGACTTAAACGGCAATCGAAACAGGTTCTGAAAGGTTTACACGCTCCGATGAGAATTAGCCTGAGTGTTTAAAGCGCTCGCAGTCGAATAAAATGGTGATGCGCGGATCGTGGAATGTGCACTTTTTTCAAAGCGAAACGGGCGACGAGCGACACAAATGGGATGCAACAATTCGCTGGAAAGAAAACATTTCGCTACGCGTTAACAATTTGTGAACGAACTCTTCGTCAATCGCGACTGGCTTACAAGATACTCTGGACTTCTTCTTTAGACAGCAACACGTATAGTTTTTCATAGGAAAGGAGGATGTTGAACCGTTACCAAGTTTTAATAACATTAATATATTGGCTTGGCAAGAAAATAATTTCGGTATTTAAAGGTGAAACAAAACCGAATTTCTTTATTCAAGCGATGAACTTTATTGAATAAAATATTTTCTTTTTTATTCTTTTTGGCAAAAGGTCATCGAACAAAAGGGAATATAACTTATTCATTACAGTTCATAGCTTGATAAGAAGAAAAATTGGAGTCTATTTCACCTTAAAATACCGAAATTACTTTCTTGCCAACCCAATAATATAACTTGTAAATGTCAATAAGTTGACCGCAAAATTGAATTTTTACATTTCATGTTCTTACACGAGAGAAAGAAGGAAGACATCGATGCATTTTTATTTTGCATAACAATCCACAGTCCACTTACTCGTATACAGGGTGTTCGCGTCATTACCAGCCAGCGTTTTTTTGGAAAACTATTGTGATTCGAGAAAAATGAAAGAGGAGAAAGCTATTTCTGTTTTCTCCAAGCAATTTAACGGCGTCTGTAATTCTGTTTCTTGATTCGGATTCATTCGTATATGACATGCCGATCTTCAAGGTCATACTAGTTCACATATGGAAGAAACATTTTGACACCGACTGTGACTAGCGTGGCAGTCAAAGCGCAAAACTCGGAAAACAATTTCGAATTGAAGTGAATTAAATCAAATATGGAATTCACCTTGTACAAAATTTAATTCCACGACTCCGCCAACCAAAAGCCGAGTTCCATCTACACAGAACCCTTGAAAAATTCCATCCCCAAGGAGTCAGGGCACCAATAAACCTCCCCCGGGGGTTCACCGAGACAGATAAAGAACCCACAGGCGATCAGGGGTGAAGAGAGGAGAAGGGAAGAAGGATACAACATCCCCCCCCCCCTAGTCGCGGATTTTCCACGTGTCTTCCTCCCCTGACCAGGTCGCTATCGCGGCGTCAGATAATCTTTTTTCCCTTAGTCACTCGGATGACCTCAGGTAAGGGTCCTCCTTGTAGGTATACGGGACTCTCCTACCTGCCTGTCTCGTTCCCGGCGTTGCCTTCATCTACCTGGGTGCCGAGGGTATATTTATCTCGAGGCTCTTATACGTGCAGGCCAAGAAAACGAGAGAGAGAGAGAGAGAGAGAGAGAGAGAGAGAGACCAGAGAGAAAAAGAGAGAGAAGGATGCACAGGTGAGAGTGTAGGCGACCAACACGCAACCGAGGGATGAGCCTGGACGCGTTTCGGCCGGAGATGGTGCCCCATAGAAACCGTCGGGAGGAGATGCACCTGTCAGGTCGAGGAACACCCCCGTCAGGGCTTTACCTGACGGAGCGTAAAAAGCCAAAAAACCTCCGCCACCTCTCTCTCGCACTCTCGCTCTCTCGCTCTCCCGCTCTCTCTCTCTCGGACAACTGGGGAAGGTTTCCCCGGCATAATCCCTGGTGCGGCGTCGTAACTTTTTCGGCGGTGTCAGGAGGGGCAACACGAGCGCAAGGACCAACCAACATTCCAGCCGTGAGAACGGCACCCTTCGTTTTATTTTCCCGAAGATCCGATAGATCGGAAGCTGTCGATCGCACGCACACGCCTCGAACGGAACAGGCGCCTTTTGTTATGCCAAGCCGCCGGGCTCGACGTCCGAGTTCATAAAAATATTCATTAGGTGCGACTAATTGTTTACCGAATCCCCGATTTCAATGGAAATGCAGCCTGCCGAGTGTATTAGGATATCAAGGATATCGTGAAAGAACTCCACAGAGTTTTCACGCGTTAGGCTCTCATCTCTGATGTGGCAGGTTGTCCGATTTTTGTTAACATTATTGTGGGATCTTTAGATCGTACCGTCGACCGTGCGTTTCTTTGGGAAACTGCGGTAAATATTGAACGTAACATGGACGTGCACCTGTTACGAAAAACCAAACACGTGTCCACATACTTTTGATCGGGGATGTACATCATGCACACATAGCGATCCTATATTATTAGGATTGTTAATAGAAGGAATACATTTCTATCGAGCATCTGTTCTGTACAATTAACTCGGGCAGTTTTTATTTCGCAGAAAAATTCGTAGTCGATTTACAACAAAACTGAGTAGATCAAATGCAACGTGTAAGAATATTCACCATTTTGTAACCAACTCCACAAGATGCAGTCTACTAATACATATGCATAATGCAACTAACATTCGAACACGAAGATCAGCCGTCTGTAATGCTCGGAGCGACTGACGCTGTCGAATGATCGTACGCACACCTGAATCTGTCGGTCGTTCGTTTTCCACTGTCGATTTTTCCGGAGAAATCGCGTGGCCGATCGAGTGGCGGTAGTTTCGAGCACAGTCGATCGACGAATATTAATGATGCTCGTCCGCGGGGTCATTTCGCAGCGACCGCGGCCGACGAGATTTTTCTACGATCCGCGACGATGATGTACCCCGAGCTGCGCGCGGTACACCGGATAATTTATCATTAGACGGTTGCGCAATTAACGTTGATTACTCCTCCCAACCCCTTGGCCAGCTGAAATCTCCAAGCCGTCGTTATTTCGTCGGATGATATTAATTATAAGCTGGTTGCGCAATAATACGACAGTTAGCGATGTTTACCGCGCGGAGGAGACGCTGAAGAAGAACTCGAGGAGCCTCGTCGTCGGATGGAAGCATCGAGTATTTACGTTACGGTGAAAGCCTCCGAGCACTATTGACAAAGGTACTCTAACGATCCTATTCACCGGGTAATTGAAAAAGGTGGACGGTAATCAACGGCCGATTAAAAGAAGAGGTTTACCGTATTTTGATGGAGGATTCGGACGATTGTTAGCTCCGACGACGACGACGACGACGAGGACTCGAAATCGGAGGATTATTTCAGCATTCTTCGCCGGCGACGCTATCTCCGGCAACATCTCGGACCTTTCCTTCTAATTGCCTGTAAGTTCCTTTCCCCCGCGAGGGAAGGACCCTCGAGGCAGCGATTAGATCTTTGTCGTGGTCACGCGTCGCCGCGAGAGCTATAATTGTTAATACTAATATTCTCCCTTCATAAGTCACCCGCTCTTTATTCATCCTTGCGGTATATCGCCCGACAGCGAAACATAAATACTTCTGCAGTCATTCCTCGCAGTTTAATTCGAAGTAAATCGTACGAGACGGGAGACAAAGGCTGTAAATTTCTGTCTCTGTCTGCAGCCACTTCTCGGAGGTTAATTCGACGTGAATCGTAGAAGACAGCAGGCAGTCACTGTAAAATTCTGTTCGCTTAGTCACTGTTCGCAGTTCAAGTCGAACTGCATCAGGAGATCAAAGTTGCTGTGAACTTTTCATTAGACATACGAGGTGTGTTCAAAATGTAACGAGAATTTTGTAATCTCGCGGGTTGTATCAGTCCGATTTAAGCCGTTTTTTGTTGTATGGGTAAACATGTTCGAAAAGTGTTTGTTCATTGGTTGTCGTATTCGATGTTTAATCTATTGTCAGCTTTCGAGAAGGTTACACGTGTTCAGAGTTGAGCAAAAATTTTAATTTAAATAACATTTTTGCCCAACTCTGCATGTGGTTTGGTAGGATCAGCGATTGTTCGCTTGCACAAACAAACGATATCGAGAGGAAGATGGAGGCACAGCATGCGGGGAAAGCCAACGACTTTGTAATCTGGCGGATCTACGCGATATCTTCTCAATTTCAGGCATTCGTTACGGAACGTTTTTCCATCGCAGCGACTCGCTAATCTTAAGGGGCAATGGTTTTCAGTTCTGACTCCCCGGTTAAGGGATTTTTCCGGGACGATCGTTGGCCGGTATGAACCGATTACAGGATAATCGTTATTAGATCGGCGTTAAACAGCGCCCCAGTGTAATAACACGGCGCGTCGCGTCGGCTTGGGAACGAGTGGCGACGGTAAACAGCGCGCGGGTTAATGATTCCGGTTTACGCGCGAATAACTTCTTAAACGACCGTTTAAAAGCGCACGTCTGAATAAACCGACGTGCTCCACAGCCGCACAGTGGGACAAATGCCCGATCTAGCAGGAAAAAAGTCATGAATATATGCTTGTTTCAGAATGTTTACTAAGACTAATGATACCCAAAATAATATATTTAGTAACCATATAAGCATAGGAATAGCTGCGCAACCACTTCGAATTGTAACGTGATGAGATTATACTCGTACATTCATTTGTGCGATAAAGAACGTTATATGAAAAAGATTAGTAATTGTCGTTGAACTTTTATCGATCATGGAGTATATTTTGCACGAGTAGATGTTTCGGAATCTGTATGAAAATTTGTTTATCGATTCATTTTTTAATAAGTTCTGGAGCCTTATTTAAATGTTAATTTATTGGATCGTTTAGTTCACTTTAGATGCGAAGAACTGAAAAATACCAAAAAAATAACGCTTAAAAATTTATATGACATTAATATTTAAACTATATGCCCTGCTATACCAACTGCTTCTCTCGGATCACTCGTGATTCGATCACGAATTCGTCCCTAATCTCAGTGATTTTTCACAGTGCTTCGTGATTTTCGTGATCGTATTAGAGCCATAAGCAAAAAAATTGCGAGCTACATCGCATTTTTATCAAGTTTATTTAGTCCTTGGCACTCGAATTGCCATACCATTATTCAAAACAGTTTAAATATTATTAAATTCGTCGATATTCTATATCCTATTTCTTACACCAATTCGAATGGGTTTTTTATTCGTATAATCACTGGTCAACGGTATCAATGTTGTACAAGGATCGCCTGCACTTTCTATTGCGTGAGACCGCTGAAAACGCCCGAAGCTGAAAATAATCAGGATGATTGCGTGCCGCGCGTCCCGGACGAAGTTATTAAATTATAACCATAAATTCATCGGCTGATTAAGATTCTGTAGGAAAGCTGCGAGATCGGCCACGGCCAACTTTTCGGCGTGTTTATGTATGCCCGGTGTGTTGGTACACCGTCTTGAAGCCCGGTGAAACTGCTCGAAGAAATTGGGCGGCCGTCGTGCCGCGTTCGCGTCGTCGAACACCGGCGATCGTATCGATCGTTTAATCGATCCCGAGCTTTCATTAAATCGCCTCGAAAGTGACTTCTGGTTGCGTCATCGTATCGGGGAGAAACTCGCATCGTCGTCGAGGCGAAATATCGGCTCCTTAAAAATGGACGAGCCTGGAGGATTAAGCGAAGACTGACTTTAACGGGGCGCCCGGTTTCCGGTCGATCGGAGCGCCAAACGAGATGGTTGACCGACGAAGATTCGATCGGAAAGGAGTGGGAAAGGGGGGGACGGACGATAGCTCGATGATATGTTAATTACCGGGCCGATGCCACGGACTTTAAACATTTTCGGGGGAGGGGGAGGGGGAGGGAACTGTTCTCGATGTGGTTCCGTGCAATTGTCGCGCCAATCACGCAATTTCCGAGCACATTCGACGCGAGATCGGCCGCATAATTTACGGAGAAACTCCGAACGTTGTTCCATATTTCGCGACTCGATCTTTGCGGACGTTTGCTTTGATTGGGTGTACCGACGCCGTAACGCGGCAATAAATTTTATCTTCAGACGAGGCTTGGAAAAATTTGACGAAGGTCCGAATTAAGACCTGAATTTATAATTTCTTTATTCGTGACAGCCACTCCGCCTTAACGAGGTTATGACGGACAGGATTTTATAGGGCTCCGAATTCTTCGGGAGATATTCGGCGAATCACGTCGCCGCGCAGCGTTTAATACACTCGTTTCGCGAGTGCCAATTTAAAATTTCACGCTGGAAAAAGTTTCGCCGATTACCGGGGTTGCGTCGAGGTTTTCGTGATGTTGATATACCGACACTTTTAATTATTTTGTGACTGTGACTTGCAACGGACATTAGCCGAGTGTAACGCGCCGATTTGAATCAAAATACAGGGTATATTTAGTTGAAAAATATTTCGCACGTATTTTTTTTTATCCGCAATGATGGATTTCTAGGGGGTGAAAACTCTATGTATCTTTTTGTATCATTCAAGGTAAAATTCACGTTTGTTGATTTTTATGAAATTGCAATAGTTGATTTCTCGAGAATCAGAAATTTTCTATTCAGATATTTTTTGGATACACTGCCCAGGGTGTGAAGAAAATTCTAAATCTTCGGATCGATGAAGATCTGTAAAGAAGGTGCCGCAAAATTGACCTGAACTTTGAATGTCAAGGTCAAATTCTTTTTAATTGTTTTCTCGCGTATCTCGGAACTTGTACAGTTAAGCATTCATTGCTTTTGTTCATGATTTTTTGGGGAACGAATCTACCGTGTAAAAATAGAGTTGGGTGTATCTGCTTGTGTTCGAACTTTTGTCCCGCTATAATCGCGATCACTGTGCGCGGCGGTCGTCGCGTCGCATCGCGTCGCGTCGTGTAGCGTCGTGTCGCGTCAACTTTTTCCTATTTCCCGTCACGACCGTCGTCCGCGGAGTCTTGTTTACACCCGGCGCGATCGCCGATCCATAAATCCTGGATCGACGCTCGTACATACATACACGCCGGGCGTGGATCGTGGATCGTGGATCGAGCGTTCGGTGCGCACGGAACGCAGCGCTACGGCCGATTATTATTGGCGGAATAATTATGATCGGTAGGCCCTTTCGCAGAAAACCGGCGTATACGAATCGTCTCGCATGCCTGCTCGTAATTAATAACGTAAAAGGCGTCCACAAAGCTGTCAGCCGGCGGCCGACCGTAGGGGTGGTGGGATGGCCGGGGGAGGGGGAGGGGGGCAGAATTGCAATTTGCTGATAGGGAATAGGAAACGCCTATGCGCTCCATTCCAGTTTCTCCTTTTCCTACCCCCACCGATGTTTTCCTTCGTTTTCCTTTTTCCCCATCGAACGACATCGTGTCGTCCTTGCTATTTTACCTCCCCCTACAGGCCCTAGAACATCCGCAAGATCCACTCGATCCTCCTCGAGTTTCTAGATCCTGCCTGCCAACTGATCCTCCGAGTCACGTGTTGCATCAGAACCGCCTTGTCCATTACCAAGACTGCCAACGTTTATAACAAGTTTTCTTAACGGCAGATCCTCGCGTCACAGCAACAAAAACATTTTTAAGACTCTACTGAAACTGACTATGTATCAGACATTAGACATACAGTGACACCAAAAAGTAGTTATTAATCGATTTCCTGTTTTCGTAAAATTGTCGATATTTAACCTATTATAGTTCCGGAAGGTAAAATTTATGCAACAATGCATGGCTCATTCCGATGCTCAAAGCCTCTATGTATTGCGTTTTCACAATCGATTGTTCATCCTGTTCTAAGATATATATTTTTACATGATAGAATAGATAGAACACGTTTTACCTCGAAAATGCTATAAATCAAAAGGTCTCTAAAATCATTAAAAAATTTGTTTCGTGACTGAATCTAGCACAGAAAATCTTTATTTTGCATAAAGATTCGCTGTCTAATTGTAACAGAGTTGCTACAAATCGCACTTTCTTGTTGTATTTAACGAATTAGTTTATCGTCGACGAACAAGCTGATAGGGATCGCCACGATGAACTTGTAACGATTGTTGCTACAGGCGAGGCGGCGAGGCGGCGAGGCGGCGAGGCGGCGAGGCGGAAGCGAAGCTCGCGAAATATGGACGCCATTAGTTCGTTTGTTGGAATCGTTGGTTTACGGTTGCGTGTTGCGAAGACGTTTGCTATCATTATTATAATGGAATAATTGTTACTGCCATAGGTGAACGGATGGTGGGCATAAACCCACGTGATCAAGAACTGGATTTCTTTTCGCGAGATGACAAGTTGCAACAACGACCGCGAGCTACAATGCAATTGACGGTGCAATACCTGTCGATGAACCTTGTTATTAACACTGGCACACGGCCGTTGTTAAAATGGTTTACACGTTATCGATTGTCGTCGGGTCTTCGCATACCCTCGACTTGCAATCACGGTTACAGTGTTTACGCCGTTTCGAATTTTTCGAAACTCCGAACGATTACTGCGAAATGTAAATACGTCTACAGTGGAGCCGACAATTATATGCAAATCGTTGTACCAGTTAGGCAAACCTGTACTTGTAACGTGCTGCTCTTATAATATCTAAACGCACGGCGCGGCGGCATTTAGAATATTAAACCAATTATAATAATAGCAGTCTGTAGAAAAAAGGGAGAAAGAAATTACGCTGCTAAATATTACTTATCCACATAAAAATCCAAATTATCGATATATTTCCTAACAGAAAGTAAAATACTATCAATTCTATTCACTTCTGAACCTTATACTTTTAATCCTGTGACTTGTTTAAAACTAGACCCGCATTTCAAACATTCACGGTTTGATAAGTATCAAATGATCGCAGAAGTTCGTGCCCGATTTGAAAATAAAATTCAGTGATTCAATTTTAAAGAATACAGCTTTACAATTTTCATAGGATGTGCCCATTTACTGGATTTCTTTCAACAGCTTGTTGATGTTCCATTACAAAATTTCGCTGAATGTCCATTCTTTGCTCGCTTAAAATGAGAATTTATGCAAATATTGTAAATATAAAAGGTTTTAAATAATCTACACATTTTGGTTGGCTACATAAAGGTTATTCGGGGTGATCAAGTTAGTTGGGACACCCTGTATTATTCGAAGATTTAGTGGTAGTTTTCGGATCGATCGGCTTCCAGCGCGGTATTCTTTCAACGAAACTCGTTCGCCATGTAGCAAATAGTTAACAACAAAGCATCTCTAACGAGCCCGGCCGCGAAAGGAGTCGCTGGCTAGGCTTTTCCCAGGCGCTATATTTAAGTCCGCAGGTATCCCGCTAATGATCGATATTATTCGATGCAGATAAATCCAACGACGTCCACGGAAATCCGATCTGGATCGCGGGAAAAAGGTAAAATCGGACGGTTAATTACCATTTCGCCACTCGTGTATCAGCGATGCAGGCGAGTGGCAACAAATTATCATCAGCGCCGCCGTTGATTTATGTCCCGAAGGATTTCACGATGGCGCGGCAGCGTTCCGCGCATTATTTACGCGTCCGGAACGCCAGAATCCCGGTCGTTCCTCAGCGAACCGGTCGGCGATCGAGGCGAAAAAAAAAAGAAAGAATTCTGTTGATCCGGGAAAACCAATGTCGATTCCGGTTTTCCGGCAATCGTGGGCCATTGAACATCGTCTCTCGGGCTCTCTCGAGACCGACCAGACCGAACCTGATCTGAAATCTGAATATCAATGGAAAATTCGCGATTCGTCGCGTCGGTTTCGGGATCAGCTCGCGATCGCGTTTATCATCGCGTCCGTTCCGGAACATCGCGGTTCCGCGGCCGTTTTGCATTGCAAAGACGACGCGACGCGACGGTGCGGTGGACTGTTGGTAGCCTATCGGGCCGATCGAACAGCCGGACATCTTTTCCGGCCGTGTAACACCTCCGTGTTACGATCCCTCGTACAGGCCCGAGTGCAAATAGCAGAAATAATCGATGGTAATAACGAGACGCTGCTCGGTACGGCTCTGCTAACTAATCTAAATATCAATTCCATGGATCCGCCGCTTCCGGAACGATCTGCTCGACGTCGGACATCAGTGGATCTCAATCGATCCGCTCCTCTCGAACAGTTTACACGTCAGTTACGGGTTTTACCGCCGTCTATAAACGTCCAGCCGAGTCTAGTAAATTTATATAAATGATGTATTAACGCGTTCGCCGCGATAATTTCACTATCGCCATCGTACAGTGGTGAAAACTCTGATTCTAGCTAGACGAAATTATTCTAGAATGATTTATAACTTCACGATTTATACCTCGCGTAAGTTTTTAATAAATACTGCAATATAAAATACGACAAAATTTAGTACAATTTTTATCTATTTGTCTTGACTCAGCGTTGATATTTCTTAAATTACGCGTATTCTTTTATCTGTCAGCGAAAGCATAGAATAGAAAAAAGAGATCTATTTAATACCATTACAAAATGTCTGATAGTATTTTAATGTATCTCGTTGTAGAATCGTTAAGATGATTGTTACAATGGAACGAGTTAATATTCAAAAGACGCACTCCAGTTTACATAGATATTTCTTCCACCGTTTTAATAGTAATAACACCTCGGCATATATAATATAAAAAAGACCATATTTATGTTTATGAAGTAATTGCCATCGCAAGAGAAACAAAAGAATCGTTGGCGAATATAAAAAGAATAATCATAATTTGTCTTTATCGCGCGCCCGCTACCATTAAGTCGAAAGTAAAAAATAAAGAAAACGCACAGTATTTATGCTTATAACCTGTCGTATAAGGTAACGTGTATAATGATTGTATGAATGGTCGAAATCACGCACGTTTCAACGGCGTGGTGACGAAACGGAATCCAGAAAATTTGCATTCGGAATCATGCGCAGCGTGCGACGCGATCCGTTGACCGTTGAACCTTTCCGAAGACGCGGGATCTCGCGATAAAAATGAAAATTGTTTCGTACCACGAAAATTTTGAATCTTTTGGTCGATTTTTCTGGATCCCTTCTCATATAGGGTTGCGTGGTAATGAAGACATTAGTATGCCACTGCATTCTATTTACATTGGCGTGTTCCTTTTTCCGATCTACTATTCTACATATTTATTCGAAACACGGACTGGTCTACTCAATAATACTTAATTAATTGGTCAGGGTTCTTTTTTAACGCTAAACTTACCACTATGCAAGAAACCGGTCTTTTATCTGCACAATTATTGACATTGTGAAAGTATTATGCATTTACGAAGAATTTGAGGATCTCCAGGTGCGTGTAGGAGGAGGAATCGACCTGAGAACCGCTGACCGGCGACACACCGGTTACGTCTATATACGTTCGAGCGAGCGCAGAATTTCTGTCGGTTAATTTCAGATAAAACAGAGATGGTCGCGGCTTAATTACAATTTGAATGTAAATTCCAGCGAGAAGTAACTTACGTCGCGTGTAATTTCAATGAATGGGCCAGCGTTGCGTCGCGTCGCATCGGGTTCTGATCGAAGCAACACGAGCGCCCGGGAAAAATGAAATTGTTTGCGGACCAGCACGGCGCGCGGCGGCCGGCCGGCCGGGGCTGTAATTGGATTGAATAAGAGGTGAGCCGGCCTGGCCAGGCCTGGCCTGAGAAACGTTGACGGTGTAATTCTGTCGCTGATAAAAATACGTTAATGCTCGGGTGTCGGGCGGCGGCTTTGAAAAATGCGACAGTATTTCTGAATTATTGCGTAAATGAGGCCCGAGGACGACGCGTCGCTCGTCCAGTAACTCTTTCCCCGTGTCTCGCTCGACGATGGGAAAAAAAGGAAAAGAATCGGAGGAAACCAGATTGAAAATGGTAGAAGGAAACGCGTTAACATTAATAACAAAACACTCGGGCCGAATGTCCATTTGCAGTTGTCCACGCAAAAATAAGAAATTCCCGTGCCGCGCGGTATCGTGTAAAATCAATTTCGCATGTTACACCGAGTTAAATGGACAACCGTCGCGACGAATCTTGATTTATATAGTTTCCGCGCGAAAATAATGGGTCCTGGTCCCGTGGAAATGGTCGCGGATGTTAGTGTCGCGATTCGAGTACCGACCCAGACAAGAAAACTTGCCATTTAGTCTCATTCAATGCGAGACACCATTTATTCGCTGTCATGACCTATCATAGCAACCGCGACGGCGACACTACAACCGTTGAACAATGACTATTCAGAAATCGCGGAGGTTCGCGGTCTGTTTCGCTCGCGATATTAAATCACCGGTAGAAAAATCTTTCGGGTGATTCGATCTTGGGTTTAATCTAACCCGAGACTTTTTCGAAAGCGATCATTGAAAGCGATAGACTCTGAACGTTGCAACGGCTGAATTGACGCTGGTGATTTCAACGCGTGGCGAACGCGCGTTCGGAGGTTTTTATCTCTAAACATTAATTATTTTACATTATTTCATTGATTTCCTCGAAAATTTCATTCTATTATCAAATATTCTATACAAACATTTATTTTTAATGCACGAAGAAACTCGCTTTCACAAAAGAATGAAAAGTACTCCATTTTTATAATGTCTTCCGCGATTAATAATCGCAAAATCACGATTATAAACACCCGATTTGCAGTCGTTATTTATTTTCAACGGCAGTTTTAAAGGCTGTAAGTACTCGCTGATCCAATTTTTACTCTCCTATCCGTTAGTCTCCTTTATAAAAATTTATTTTAGAATATATGGAAAAGTAAGTGCAAGACGTATTTTAAAAGTATCGATTGATATTAATTGGATATAAGAGCTTTTATGGACTACCTTACAAAATGTAGGAAAAGGAAAATATGGATTCAAAATACTTACACAATTCTATGAATAAAAAAGACTTTTCTTACTGTCTAGACATTGCTTCATAGGACCAGCATCGATTTTTTCACGAAATTACGTTCTAAGTTTTATCCGGCTAATTAGCATTGATCGCCACACTGCGGTACGTCCGAAAATCGGAACGATCGGAGTATCAAAAAAAAGAAGAAGCAAAAAGAATAGAACAGTTTGAGTGGCTGTCAGTCGTCTTACGTCATTTGCATATATTGCGCTTCATTACGCGTCCCGGCGTGACAAAATCGCGGCGTCCTTCAATTTATAGGCGGAGCCGGGGCTTTTCCCCGTTCTATCAATTCAGCGTATCGCTCAACCGGGATCTGCATTGCAAAATTCGAACGAGCGGCGCGTAATCTCGTCGCGTATCTCTCGCGAGCGTTATCGTTCGCAAGGGACAGCTATCAGGGCCGGTCGAGATAGCAGGAAGGATTTAACGGAGCAATACGACTTAGAGTATGAAGAGAGAAAGAGGAGGAGAGAGGCCGCGAGGAGAGAAAGAGAGGGTGAACGAGAGAGAAGACGATAGAAGGGGAGAGAATATGCACGAGTAACCACGTTTACGCTGCTCTCGGATCGGACGGCTGCTTGTCGGCCACGGCAACCGATAACGGAGACCCCGAGAGTGCTCGAATGCTCGAATCGAAGAATCCGGACTTTCCGACTAAATGTACAGGCGTTTCTCGATCGTCGACGTTTCCTGTGCGGATTTTGACGCCGCCGGCGCGGCGCGGAGCAGCGCGGTGGCTGCGCAACCGCCGTAGGTGGGCGGTGATCGATGCACCCCGATCTTCGTCGAACCTCATTACCCGCACGCAGTTTAATGAGAAACCTCGGCATCCAACATGGCCACCGGGTGACGGCCTCTCCCGTCCGATGATTCTTTAATTAGGTCTTTTTCCTGCTCCATTTCTTCGTGTTCCTCGCTCCGAACATTCTCCATTTGAATTTTCAGTCGAGCGGGCATTTTTCGAGTCTCCGTAACGAGCTTCGCGCATTTTTCTTCAGATCCATTTCAGCCTTTCTATTTCTGTTCATTCTTTCTATGGAATTCAGATTAACATTTTCTGTTAACTGGCTCGAGCCTCCTTGGCTAATTCGAGTGCAAGGGAGTGTCATAAAGGTTGCGACACATTTTGTTTCTCAGCTATGAAATTTCATAGAATGAGAATCATGCAAAAATATACAGGGTGTCCCAGCTAACTTGACCAACTTGAATATCTCGCTTAGTTTTAGTAATAGAAAAAAAAACGTTATAGGACAATATTAACCTAACCGAAGGGGCAATATGATGATTGGGAAAAAACTTTTATCAAGGTCATTTTTTTCTAGATATCAAGGTCATCAATTTTCATTTTAATGAAACTATATTTTTTTTTAACAAAAGCTGTAATATTAATAACGATTACACCATGGCTATTCTATCTTATTCATTCTACATGACTATAAAGACTTACATATAGATGTAAGCTATATCTGTATTTATACATTATACAATGTTTATTTTAAAGGGAATTTTGAAAAACAATCTATATTATTTCATCTGATTTCTCCACTTTCTGTTTTATGGAGATAATCTATTTGGCAAGCGAGCGGCTCAATTGATGATGGAAAGTTAAAAATAATCAAGTTTGTCATACGAAATCCTTGACGTATTTGAGCCGTCATTGAGAAGGTGAAACGACGAATTTTCAGTCTGCGAATCCTTCAATGTTTTATTCGAAAAATGCCAGTGCTGTCGGTATCCTTGTTTTCATTGTAAGAAGATAGTGTTCGAAGAAAGCGTAGAGGACATAAAGAGGGATCGATGATCTCCGGATATACATAGAGTCGAGTATGCTCGAGCACGAGCCGGACAGGCCATTGTCGACCATTTCTATGGGAAGTCAGCGAGGATTCATCTAGCCAGAATAAATCTCTAATTGTCAATCACCTGCATACTTAGCGGACCAGTGAAAGACTAAACGTTCATCCAGCAAGGACTCGCTGACAGACACGTTGCATGAGTGATGGGAAATGAGTCCGGCGTAAGTCAATTTCTCCTTAACCGGAGAAGTAAGCCACCGAGAATTATAGCTGGCGTAAATCAATCTGTTGCGTTGCCTCGAGAACCTCGTGGCTCCCTCAATGCAAGACAGACGCCTGTCGATTTTACATCACATAATGAATTCGCGTTCGAACAGGCGTAGTCAGCATTAATAATGGACAGATCAATGGTGGTAATTCAATTACTCGATAATTAGCTGCTTAAACGCGAGCTGGAAACCGGGGGAGCACTTAACCCTGAATTTCATACATAAATCGCGGGCTGCGCAGCCGCCTTTGCATATCGTGGCTACTTGATACGAAGAAAACTGTACCAGACACATACAAGGTGTGTTCACAAAATAACGAGAATTTTCGTTTTTCGGACAAAAATTTTATTTACTCGTCTACGTGAATGTTCTTCCCCTTCAAAGAAGTCTCCATTGGATCACAGGGACCATTGCTTTAAATTGCACATGTTCATTTTTGCCATAAATGCATAAAATCCGCAGACTACCAATATGTAACAAACTAGGGACCTTTGTCGGTCGTGAAAAATTATTCGTCTAAGCAGTTTAGAATTTAAAACGTTATTTCCGAAGAAGAGAGTTCTGTTTAAATCAGATTTTCGTTTTCGATACTTAAGAAAAACGCTGGCTAGTTCTAGCGTGTGAACAGGGTGTACGAATTCAAGTTTTCCATGGAAAAATGCCAGACGTTATCTAAACGTTAACTAGTATCCAGGTTTGTCCCGAGCATTGTCGAATAATCTGAATTCCAAAGAGAATACATACAGCCGAAGCCGTGAACGCGATCAGCTCTGGCGCATGACTATAGTGTTTGCTCGTTTTCTCCTTTTCACGTGCTTCCCGCGAAGCCCGCCAGAGCGGCGCCGCTTAGAAGCCGCGCGCGCGATAATGGTAACAATGTCACTTGTGGAACGCGCGCGTGCACCCGCCGTAATCGGAAGGTGGAGCCTGGCTTGAGAACGGTTATGCATTATGATTTACATTCGTGCGCATTGGTGCCGCGGTTGCAACCCACCGTCTGACATGTTTCTCGACTCTCGCGTGTCCCCTTGAAAAGTAAAAGAGCCTAGGAACGTCCGCGTCCTTGTCGTTGTCGTTGTCGTTGTCGTCGTTCCGCTGGATTGTCACCGAGACCCGAGGGGTTCCCGCTGCGACCGACCCTTAATTAGATCAACCGGACGAATCTGTTTTAATTAGCTTAAGCGGATGGAGCCGGGACGCGGCGGGGTCTCCGACGGCAATTGCCAGTGAATCTTCGGTGACGGGAGATGATTTAGTGGCTCGTCGTTGACATATCGTACCGCGATCCCCCGTGATCTTGATCTTCACCGTCGATAGCCGGTCGATACCGCCGCGCCGCGCCGCCTTGGTTATTGCTCTCTTTCATGTATCCTCCTTTTGGTCTTGGAGCATTTGCGTTAGAGGTCAACCGCCGCACCGCGCCGCGCCGCGCCGCGCCGGTGTTATAATCGCTTCTTCCTTACTTCGTGTCTTATGGGTTTTAACTCTTAGCAATTCAGTGGTGATTTAAAGTCACCACTAAGGGGTAAACTCGTTTATAGGATTGCAAGGGTGCGAGATGCGCCTTCCCATTTCTCGATAATGCAAAGATGGGGTTTTTTAGTGGTCACAAACGCTAGATAAAAGATCAATCTAAGCTGCGGTCGCCCTCAAAAGTCCTATTTTTACGTTTACGAGGCGTAATTTGCATTATTCGGAAACATATAGCTGCGCATGTAGCTATTTTCATAAAGCTGCGACAGGTATATGCTGACAAATAATACAAATTACGCCTCGTAAACGTAAAAATAGCACTTTTCAGGGTGATCGCGGCCTAAATTGATCGTTTATCTAGCGCTTTTGACTACTGAAAAACCCCATCTTTGGATTGTCGAGAAATGAGAAGGCGCATCTCGTACCCTTGCAATCTTGGAAACGAGTTTACCCGCTTAAGTCAGGTCATGTTATGCGATTATTTCCCACGGGAACGCGACAGGAGAACGCGAGGAGACGCAACGCGACGCGGAGAAACTGAACGAAGCCCCGAAACGATGCGAGCGACGCTGTTTCATTCCGACGCGACGCGGCGCGGCGTGGCGTGGCGGGCCGCTTCGTCCTTTTGCGGATTTAATTTATGGAGCGATTTTAATGCCTAAAAATACCATGCACCGTTCCCGTCCCGAGATTCCAAGCGGTTCCTGGCCTTTCCAGATTCTCGATCCTTTTTCTCCTTCCCTCCTTCCTCTACTCTTGTCCTCTTTCCTTCTCTCCCTTTCACGCGTTTAACGCCGAGCGATCGTCTTTTTTTCCCACTGTACTTTTTATTTTTGACGATGAGGCGAAACGTTGAAAGCAAGAGGAGCTGATGTGCGGAGAGAGAGAGAAAGAGAGAGAGAGAGAGAGAGAGAGAGAGAGAGACGCGGAGGATTCGAAACTGGTGACCAAGAGGATCAGAATCTGAGGTGAATGGAAAATAGAGGTTGTCGGGAGAGAAGGGTTAGAAGTGCTGGAGAAAGATAATATTTTGAAGTAAACAAATTTTTGGGTGTAGTCGAAGGCCAGCTGGAGTTTCTAGGTATGTATATTTGCGACTAATCTGCAAGTTTACTAATCTACATGACGAGTATACACGTCATTAGACACATGGAATCTTTTAATAACGTGTAGACTTGACATTTGTTTTTCTTCCGCTCATATAAAAACAGTATGACATTGCCTTAACGAGGACAAGGTTTGGCATGGATTTGCGCCTGCAAACTTTGTTCGTCCTCCGAATATCCCTTGGAAAATGATGATCATTACCATCGATCTTGGAACCGGCGCGGCGGGGCCTGAATCAGCGGGGCCGGATTATGACGTAGCGAATAATTAAACGCGCCAGCATCCGGCGAACCAGTTTAATTGTGAAATATCGTCGCTCGGGATCAGCTGGAGGTCCGGGTAGCATCGAAACGGAGCGGATCGGTTGCGTTCTCTCCGCTTGGGAAAACTCGGTTGGCCGCGCCGCGTCGCGCCGGCTCGGCTCGATACAAAGAAAAATCGTCTGCGTGCGGAGCGGCGTTATATCAGAGCCGCGGAATAAATTTATCACGCGGTCCTCTGAGGAATTATCGCGACCGATATAGCCGGCATTTATCAGCCGCCACGCGGAAATAATGTACCGCCGCGTAATTTAGTGTGTATTAATGCGCCGCTGCCGCGGGATTTTAAGGAATACTTAATTTAATAATCCGGTCGCGGCTATCTGAATGGATCGTGCCCCCGACTCGGTCCCCGGCGTGCTCCGACTTATCGTTCGCCGCAATATTAATTGAACCGAGCCAATCTCTCGATCGGCAAGGGGTGGCGCGACGGTTCGCAACTTCCGGTTGCGGCACGGCCCGCTTTACGAGGGCCAAGCCGCTGATTTATCTTACTACGATTCCGCCCTACTGGCTTAGGGCTTAGACTAACATCATTTTAACCCCTGTGTCAATGGCGAAAATTTTCTACGACATTAATAACTAGACTGCGGATCTTTATGCATTTATAGTAAAATGGAGTAGATGAATTTCAAAACTGTTGGAAAATTTTCAAAATTGAACATGTCAATACATGATTTCTCCTATATTAAAATCATCAAGGGAAGAAACGACATCCAATTTGGTGTCCATTTCTTGCAATTGATGCAAGATAAAGATCCGCAGTGTATTTCAATAACATTGTTCACGGCTTAGAAGAATAACCCAAACATGAGCGTTTTTTCACCCCTTTTGGATACTTCGAATTTTAGAGTTAACTTTGCGCTGTATTACAATAATTTATACATTTTAGTACAAACGCTTCTGAAGTCTCGAATCAGAAAAGCAGCTTCCGCCCAATTTTCGTTTTTATACATTTTTTGTCTCAAGTTGCGAAACTGTTAAAAAACTGCTGAACTTCAAGCAACTTCATCAATGTCAATAAAATCAAGAATTAGAAACCAGTCATTTCGAAAAAAAGGTCATCACGCAAAACTTGTCTCCCCCCAGATTAAATCCTGGGTGCGCCACTGGGTACACGGGCATAAATTGCAACGAAATGAAGTCTGGAAAATGCTGAGATGCAGAAAAACGATACGGCGAAGACGCGCGTTCAGGATAAGAAGGTTAATCAAAGACAAAAGAGGAGCGTAGAGGGAGATGGAGAATAAATTCGCAAAAACAATGAAAGATGGATAGACTCGGGGGATATAAAAAACGGACGGGATGATCGGCTTCGAAAAAAGAAGCTGCGGTGGTCGGCGCGGCGCGACGATTAGAAAAATGCGTGAAACTGCAGGCAACAGCTTCGCAGAGACGACTAGCGCCGCGACTGCACGCTGAAAGGGTCTCACGGCGCAGCTCGGCTCGGCTTGGGATTCGATCGAGTGCAACTGAATTGCAGATATCATAAATCGATGATACCCGCCGGATCGTACACGCTGCGGGCTTTTCAGCGTCTTTCGCCGGGTTACGTAGCGAGGCAACAAGTTATAGGTTTCGCTGAAGTTAAGTATGATTTATCGTAACCAGTTGCGTGCGAGCTGGCCGGGGTAGGAGTCCGCGCGACCGATGGCTTTTTATCCGCGCACCGATTCCCTTGCTTTTATTAGATATCGATTCCCTCGACATCGCGGAATCCCGGATTACCATAAAACGTGGGAGCCGTGATAAATGGAGCCGGACGCGCTGCTGACTCGCTAGCGATCAAAAGCCCTCCGTCCGCGGATCTCTGCCGGGACTATCGTTATGAGGAGCCGACACAATGCTTTTCACTGTTTCACGTGTTACGTCCTGCGGTGGACGTATTTTAGATTTTGAATAATAAAAATTGAAATTACGTTTAAATAGATTAAAATGATTGAAATGATTATAATTGAGATATAACGCAGTTTTGAACCTACCTGCATTCACCGGCTTCGGTTCGGGTAATCGAGGATTTCTTAATATTCTAAGTGATTTTTGATTGTGGAACTGGTACGAAGAGATCGAAGATGGGTATACTCTTTAAAAATGATTTGAAGTTTTGATTTGTTTGAATAAAAATAAGCAAAACTATATTTTAAGCGTGAAATTTCGGATACATAGAGTTATTGTGATCTTATAATAAATTGTTAGTATTTACCGTTAGCTGGTTTCGCTCAGAATTTGGTTTGCAGAAATCGCTCGCTGTTTCGCTCGCTGGCGGAGTGTATCGCTTCGGCAACAAAATTTAAAAAGATGATGATGACAAGATGACGATGTTGATGTTAGTAACTTTATAAATCCGGCGGGTGTACACGCCTTGAATAACTATATAACTTCGTTGAACCTCCAAGATTGAACTCAGACTCTGAACTTTTATGTCTCTCAACCGCAACTGAACAAATTTGAATATAGACTGGACTGGACTTCTTCAAGAGCCATCACTTTTATAGATTAATCAATCCTTTGTCTCGTCAATTTTGTCAGGTGATTATTGTCGTCATAATCGTCATAGCTAGATCTTATTACCCTGCGCATCTCCTAGATCGATTTCTTCTTAGCTGCTTTCTTATCTGTAGCTCCCCTGGCCAGATCGAATTACATTTATGTCGCACATGGGGTGACGAACAATTATTACTCATCGATTCTCGATGGACAGTCTTCAGCGGATTTTAGATCATGATTTATTTTTGGAAGTGATCTGGTCATTTTATGAAATAATTTCGCTACGCAGTTCTTTCGCTCAAGACGATTCGAATGAAGTATGAATTTCTTAATTCTATCGCACGCAATGTGGTATAATATACGATAGTTCGATTTGATTTTTAACAAGAGTATTGAATATTAATTGCTCGTACAACATTATTAGATTAAACATAAAAGAAATTCAAAAGCATATGTAATACATCATTGACTATATTTAATTATTAATGATGGCTGAACCACCGGACGTGACACACGCTAGAACCACCGAGTAATGAACACCACTGATGTATGTATGTAGTATGTACTACTTTGTTCGAAAAGTTTGTGGAATGATTTTTTTCATTGCAAATCTTTTCAAGCACCAAATATTATTTATCATCTTGTTTGTGAATGCCACACTTGGCTCGTTCTCCCACTTTTTCATTCCGCTAATTGTAAGATGGGAATGACGTTCCCCCACTATTTGACACGGTGGTACGTTACATCGCATTTTTATCAAATTTCTTAGATTTCTAAGATGTTTCGCAAACTATCATTTGCGTTACCTATAATTGTTAAGTTACACATTGGTATTTTGTAAAACTTTATACATATCGTACGCATACATAAACATAAAAGAAATTGTCTGTATTCTTATACTACTTAAACAAATATTACGATTTCAAAACCGAGAGGAAGAATTCATTTGCTTAAAGTACTGAAATAAGGTACCGGGAAGAAAATTGAATATTGTTCATTTTTCTCATTAAATGAAGTAAATTTTTCTTAAATTTACCTTAAGTAAAAAGAACTAGTTCAATCGAAATGGGAAATGAGGATGACAGTGAGCAAATTTATTTTAGATTAAAACATTTACGATCACGTAACGTAAATGACGATAAAAGAAGAAGAGCTTGGGCAGCGCTGGTTTATGACAACGATTTTACTACTCTCATGTTTCTTCTCTGATCTTTTTAAGGAACGATGTATTAATGCGAAATGTCTCATGAATAAAACAAGCATATGGAGAGAGTGCTATGAAGCCAGCAACTATTTACAAATGGGTGAATAGAGGTTTCATGAAAGAAGAAAAAAAAACAGCGAAAGATTCGAAAAAGTTCAGAGTACATACTGTAATGTTGTTTTTAATGTAACAATATCATTGAGGAATGAAATGAATTTGTACTTAACTTCTGTTTCCCATAATCGATGAAGAACATTTTGATTTTGCACGAAGATTCGCAGTCTAATAATTACAGTAATCACCGTCAACATTGCTACACTGAAAATTAATTTTACATCATCGATGTATTCCCGCGGAGACGTTATAAATCTTTATAGTTGAAAAGAGTGTTACGAAACGCGGCGACCAATTTAACGAGGGGCTCCCGATCCCGATACAACAACAGTTAAGAAACATCATTAATAGCATTCCCGACACAGGAGATTCCGTATAAATAAAAGCGTCCAGATCTCGCCGATTTAATTCAGTTAACGACAAGAGACGCGACGGAGAGGTGCCGAAAATAAATCATCCGATTCCGGACAGGAACATTCTCTCGCCGAGATACACCAAAAGAGAAAACCTTGGTTCCGGAAGCGATAATTAGGTGACTAATTAAATGTCAAAATTTCCATCGGCGACAAGGAGCAAACGAGCCAGCAAAAATGGGATCATAAATTACGTGAATCGCAGAGTGTCTCGGCGACTGTGTTCGTGGAAGGACGCTCGGCTGATAAAATTATAATTTTTATTGCACATCGGGCCGCGGCTATTTTCGTCGACGACGCGAAACCGTCTCCGGCCGCGCGAGGATACTCCTGGATTTCCGATCCTTAAGTCGCTAATAAATCCTCGGGCGTCGTCAGTCGCAAATTGTGCAACGCGACACGGAGCACGGGGATCGTCCGATTCATAGATCCGAGCGAGCGAATTGCCCTGCGGCGCGGCGCGGCGGCTCTGATTTATCGCGAATTTCTTTATTTTCTTATTGCAAAGTTATTTGAAAAATTAGATCGAATACTTGTCAAGAAGTCGTGAAACTCTATTTCTTTTATTGGGTTAAAATTTTCAATGATTTACATCGAGTAGGATCTAGGAGATACTTTCCTGAATTATAATTGTGAATTTTATGATGTTATGGCAAAAATGAATAGGAGAAATACAAAACTGCGAGAACACTTTTTCGCGTGTCATTTACATCGTTTTAACCTATGCAAATAACCTCGTATCGAAGAACACGTGTATCACATCATTTACGTGTAACAGAAGCATAAAAACTTCTTAGTGCTCCGAACTCCTGACGAAATATTTTTCTAAGTGGTAAGTACAAATGTTATTACGTTCTTATTGTATGGTTTTAACAATCAGTATCGACTTAAATAGAGACAATGGTTTCTCATTTACGATTTTTCATCGTGTTATGACAAAGGTTTTTCTACTGGTTCTTGTTTTTGTATAAGTGCGTCTCTCCCTCAATTTAGGGATAGACGCACCAGTAATTTATGTAACTATACTAGACAGTCGTTTTCGTCAGGAGCCTTTTTCAATTAATTACAAAGCGATAAAATAAACTGAGACACGCTATTTGTTAACATCATACGCTTATAATTAATTGTTCTTAACGGGGAATACTCAGTATTGCGACAGTTGTAGAAGGGGTACGCAGATCTCGAAACTTTGGGAAACACTGATTTAAAGTGCAAAACTAAAATTAGTGAAATATTAACTTGGGCGGTTTTACGCAACGATTGGCGAGGAGCGTACGAGGGTTGAGATCCAGCGTGTATTGGAAGGAGTGTTTTATCGGCGGCAACAAATAAAGGAGAGCGTTCCATCTTTCATCGCAGTCCGATTACGGGTCTAATGGCTGACGCTCGAGCACGAATGCCGATCACGCGAGCCTCGTTTCGGATTTCTCGTTGCTCTCTATATTTCTCTCACTCTCACGCATACACACTCTCCCTTTCTCTCTCGTTACGTGCCGAGCAGTCGTTACGTTGTCGAAATATACTGCGGAAAAAATGAAACGTACAGTCCACCGTCTCGTGCAGGCATAACGCCGAGGGCTTATGATATAGTTGTCAGCGACACGCCGCGTTCACACTTCATCGGAGCTGACGGCCGACCTGTCTGACAAGTCTCTAGGAAATGCGCCTTTCTACTGGCGGCGGAATTGTTACGCGGCTCTTCGAAACTTAAAACAGAACTTTTACAATCGTAGGGCCTAGATTGATCGTTTATTTAGCGCTTTTGGCTACTGCAAAATCCCATCTTTGTATTATCGAGAAATGAGAACGCGCATCCCGCACCCTTGCAATTCTGGAAGAACGAGTCTACCGCCTTAAAGAAAATCCCCCGGACGTTCCGAAGCCTAAATCAGATTGTCCATTCAGGAACAGATAAGTCCATTCACGCGTGGCCGCGTCCGAGGTCAGGCTAGCATCATCCCCGAAGAGCGCGAACGAGAAAGTTCCTCATCGTGCTCATCGATTTCAACGGTTGCTACCCCGTCGAAGGAAGGCGAAAGGAGAAAGAAGGTTCGAGGAAGCGATAGTCCCGCACGAGACAGAGTCGACAATGAGAATCTTGCTCTTGAGACCAGTACCAGTGTCCAGTTCTCACCGGGGTCCCGTGTTGGTTCCGGTGGACGTCGGCCACTGGAGGTTCGCAGATGTCTGCGAGAGCGCGTGCACAGGTGAACAGAGGAAGAAGAAGAAGAAGAAGAAGGCCGCGTTCAATGCCAACGGAACCATCGGGGAGAGAGAGAAGAAAGGGGGGCACAGCCGGTAAACGGGGCCCCGTAAGACACGTGAAACTGACCAATAGATCCGGTTTAGCGGGTTTCCGGATTCCGCGGGTCATCGGGCGGGACCCCGTTGCGCACCGGTACCATGCTCAGCCCCCGTTTGTTCCGAAGGTTCCTCAGGTTCCTCGGGTTCTTCGAGCCCGAGGCCCCGTGAGAGAGAGAGGGAACGGGGAAGGTCCAGTCCGCGCAACCCCTTTTCCACGTATCAGGCGTATTGCCCATCCGCATACATTAACGATGGACATCCTGGCCCTGGAATCCGGTTTTTGACAATGCCTGCTGACCGTAAGTCCACGGTCACCCTAACAGCGCCCCACCACAAGACCGACAGGGGAGCACATCCTGACGCGGGACGCTATGGGGACGCTATGGCCACTGTCACTAGACCGGACCAGTTCCGAAATCTATGATAGATAGTAGAGTCTACGATTTTTTCAACGTTCACCGAAGGGACACACCTGTGTACCTACATGGAGTCTGTGAATCGTGTATTCACGAATCGAACTAGCCCCCTTTGCGGTTCGAAGTGCTTCCTCCTTTTTATTTCAGAACTCGATTCAACGTCGTATACGCATAGACTGCGGATCTTTATGCAAAATAAATCCTATATTTATATTTCCTATAACCGAAATCAAATTCTATTTTGGTCTTGTTAATTTATATAAGTTTTCTCCTTTCTTATGAAATTACGATCTACAAAAAAGTTCTAATCATTGAAATCGTAAAGTAAATCGTAGCGCAAGGGATTAATTGATGGAACACGTGTTTTGGGGCGAGGGGAAGGACGCAGTCCCTACCCCTGCACCCCTTCCCGCCAGAAACCTAACCCATACCTAACCAAAATTCGTTTAAAATGGTGGAATTCGCTGTAACGTAACTAACAGTTATTTGCAAATATCTAAAAAATTAAAAGAGACCACCTGCCGCCTATTATACATATAGGAAAAAGTTGTTCGGAATGTCGAGATGTATAATATATTTCAATTTCATGAAAATCCGCGGGGAAGAGGCAGTTCGACAAATTCACCCCGAAGTTAATTACGTTTCTGCGCGTATGAATTTCATCCCCCTTGAAGATCCTAATGCTCGCAAGACCGTCCGCATACATTACCGCTTACCGCTGACTGTCCACCGTCATCGAAATCCGGTTTTCGACAATACCTGATGCGCGGTGCCCTCGCACAGTGTTGCACCGTTCCGAGGGGTCAAACATTTCACCTCGCAAAAGGGGGACGACGAAATGGGGACCTGCCGCGAGAAAGAATCACCGCGATTTATTATACGCGCGCATGTTTCTAATACGACGATTGTCCGCGGGCTTAGACGCTGAAAAGACGCTCCGAACGTAACGTCGTCACTTTGTTCATGGGATCTTCAGTCAAGTACAGGGCTGCTCGCATAATGGTACTTTAGTCTCGTATATAATGCTTCGATCCAGGGATAAATTGGTAAAGAAGGGTCGCGATTGTCATGATTATTTGGGTCACCGGGTTCTTAATTTACTCGAAGGTTCGTGCTTTTCTTCGAGTCTCACGATCTCACAGTAAACACATTCAACCATTTCCCAAATTGTATTACTATGATTATGAGGCTGCGGAGGTTGTGCAAAATAAAAATAATTTGCGTTAATTGTAAGAAATAAGAGTCCTTTTTGTTACTATTAATCCTTTGCAGTCGGAGCTATTTTAACTCGAAAATTAAACATTTTTTCCGACCTAGAATAATTCCCGACTACACTACCGCTCATAAGTGTTTAGGCACTCCTCTTTCATGATAACTTTTTTTAAATATTGGACCATGCGATTTGAACTTTTTTGAAAAGAAATTTTTTCAAAAATTGCAATAGATCGGAATTGTAGAAAAAATACTAAAATTTGCAGTTTCAACTTTTTTATGTGGGCCTATATTAAACATTTAAAAAGCACGTTTTGTAGATCTGTGCCAATTAAACATATTCTGAAAATTTCGTCAAAATCGGTCGAAGTTGCAATGAGCTACACACACACGTTTAAAGATGGCGAAAATTGCAATTTTTTACGATTTTCGGCCTGTAACTGCAATAAATCTAAGAATTCTTACATCTTCCAATGCCTGCCGTTTTTTCCCGCATCAACCGATTTCGATGAAACTTTCACAATTGCATATAATATATGATATAAAATATGATTTCGATACCTCTGACTTGGTAGCTTGTAATATGACAAAGATTCGTGGATTTTGGATGGATCATGATTTTGAACATTGTGTGTGTTGCCGCGAAATTATTGGCAGACGAGTCACTGTTCGCCAGCACAGCGCGGCAAGCGCAGGAAGAACTCGACGCGTACCGAAGAAGAAGAAGCAACGGCGATCGGTCTTCCCATAGCCACCGGGGTCGCTGGTCGCTTCCTATCATTAAAAATAGAATGGCCCCATAATCTCGCGCAACCCTCGGTCCCGATCGCGACCCATCCTCCACCGAAAGTTCGGAACTGGTCTTGCCCCTTCCCCGGACTGACCTCCGTCCATCCGCGCCCATCGAAATCCGGTTTCTGGACAATAACGCGACCGTAGGGGCTGGCGGGTCAGCCGGTTCCGCAAAGGAGGCAGAAGATCCACGGCAACCTGTCGAAGAGGTGTGAGACAAGGGACCAGTTCGAGGGTGACACGAACAAGGGAGGACAGTGACCACACGTTTGTCCGGCGACGTCCTTTTTGGGGATGACCAGCGGCGTACTTCCCCGGGGGTTGCGCGACTTGCGAACATCGCATACGTTTTTTTCTCTCTCTCTCTCTCTCTCTCTCTCTGTCTCCCTTTTCTCTTCAGAAAACTCTCCGATTCTAATTCCGCCGCTGGTTCTGTGGGAACGAAAACTCGTTCGCGGGAGTCGCTCTTCGGGCGTCTCGTAAACGGCCGAAGAGAAACGGAGGACAATGGACAACCGTTTCGAAAAATTTCCTCAACAGTGAGAAAGGAGAGAGGGACAGAGACGCGAGATACACGTGCAAGGATTACGCCGGTAATAACGACCATCCTGATACGTACCGGTAAAGATCGGTACGCTCGTCGAACGACCCATGGGAAAAACCGGACCAACCGGACAACTGACCAACGCTGAACGGAAGTGCCTCGATAAGACGTGTTTCGGTGTGCGTGCCCCGCGCGGCCAAACACGAAGAATGGAAAAGAAATATCACCTGGCAGTTGGCCTCGAGATTTCACGCGATCCGCCGACGGTTACGCTGCAGAGCTGCCCTTTACGCCCGTCATACTAACGACCGAACGGACGTTCGCCAAGGGGTGGACACTCTCGCGACCATCCTCCGTGGATCGCATGATTCATCGTCATTTTTTTACACGGCGTTCGATCGCGCGCCTCTTATTGTCCGAACAGTGCCGAAACGAAATCGTTAGTTTCCAATAGAGATTTTTAAGCGGAGGTCTTCTTTCAACGAGTTCGTTATAGTTTATCGGTTGTAGTCCGTTATACGTTTGCACGTTTCAGGCGCAGTGACGTTAGTGATTCGTGAGTGCGATACATGGTTGATGCGATGTTTGTGGTTCGAGGGTTAATTGTGTAATTAGCTGATTGTTGTTAGTGAAATTCGGCGACTATGCTGAGAATTCAGTGATCCAGATCCAGCACCACTGTTTATTTCTGTGTTCTGAAATCGATTCGATACAGTAGACTCCCATATAACACGCTGAACTTATCGCGGCTACTGTTTCCATATTACGTACACCACCCTAGGTGCTATTTATTTTTTAAGACTGTCCCAGTTAATCAAATAGAGCATAAAAGTTCACCATAATCGTTCCAAACATGTTACCTTAGATTATTATTCGGGTTATACGAGGAGAATTCTCATACAGCACGATTTTCTATCACGTGTATAATGAATTACCGCGTTATACGGGAGTCTACAGTATTTTCAATTCATTTCGATTTAGAAAAATGTAAAATATGTTTTTCTATGAATGCGATTGATTTCACTCTGCAGATGAGGATTTCTTCGAATACATAGTACGAATATTTTCGTCAAAGGACATTTTTTTACTTATCAAGGACGCATTATGTATAAATGTTTCGCCTGGAATAATTTTAATTTTTACCCTTAACACTCGAGTATTTGTAAAAGATTGAAGTTGATTTGCAAAAGGATGAAATTGATTTGCAAAAGTGTGAATTTGAAGTGCAAAACCCTTTGAAGTAGAACACTTGATAAGAGAATGCAGGATAATGGAAGGATCAGGGTTCAAGATGTAGCGAGTGGAAGGAAAGATAGAAATGTCGAAGCTTGGCTCAAGAAGTTGAGGAGAAAGAGAGAAAAGAAAGCATAAATCTACCAAACTAAAAACAAATTTTAGGGAATAGGAAAGGGTGCAACAATTAGGCTAATAATGATTAGGTTAAGAATAGAGTAGGTCAGGGTAAGAGTGAGTGAAACGGAGAGACGGAGAGAGAGAAAGAGAGAAAGATGAACCGAATCTGTGAATAAAATAGATATGTAAAGTTAGGATATTGTAAACCAAGTCACATTTCTTAGCTGTAAGGCTGAAAAATAAAGCAATAATAATAACATATAAGCAATTCCAACGTGCAACGAACGATGCATGTTCTAGAAAAAGACGGGTTTGCTCTTACCGAAAGAGGACGATTGAGTCCTCTGACATGGAAACGACCAAGGAAATTGCACGTGCGACTGCAACTGCCGATCGGGTGGACATGCAAATTGTGTTTGCTACGGCTGTTCGATAATTTTCATTTGGACACGGACTTCTGTGTGGCGCCATCTTCGCTTTGAACGTGTTTACTGCCCATTTTCATTGAATAATGTAGGTATTCCTAGGAATGTACATCAATGTTGCTAACCATTCTAACGCGCATACTAATTAAAAAGCTGTTTCGTGTTAATTGGTAATAATAAGGGGAAAACGTGCTAATTGTTCTATCTTGTAAGCGCTGGAAGGTCGCGCGATTGTCCATTAACATTTTCCAATGACGGAATTCTACGTTTTGCTACTTCTTGCGGAAGGAATTGAGTAGTCCGCTGCAGAGGACTTCAGCAGTAAAATTGAACCTTACAATTAGACTTACAATTAGACGGCGGATCTCTTTATGCATTCACGGCAAAATTAAATTCGCCTAAAAGAAATTGATATAATCAAATTACATATTGATAAATTAATAGGAGCATTGCCAGACATGGCATAATTAATTTACATTTTTGAATTGACTAATATGCTAACCTTTAATTTTCTCGAAACAAGAAAAAAGGGACTTACACCACTTCCAAAATAAACGGTCTATAATTGTAAAAAGAAAATATCTGGAACCGGTCATTCTGACCGGTGGTGGTAGGTTATAGGCGGTAGTGTTAATTACTTTGTCTGAAAAAGTATCTTGAGAATTATTTCGAATTGCGCAGCGCAAAAGTAATGTTATAATGTGCGGCGGGAAATTGAATAGAATTCCATTTCAGGAACGGTAATATCATCCAAATAATTATTGGCACTCGTTTAATTATTTCGCGAGTTATCGGAGGATCTCGGACCGTGTTCGAGATATTGTCCGTGCAAGGCTCACTTGTCTCTTCGCATGATTGATGGACTCGCCAGGGTTCGCGTTCGCCTAACGCGATCCGATTCGATTTCTCTCCACCGATTTCGCCTGTCATAGATTGAAGGCTTCATTATGTGCCGCGGCTTATTACTCGGCGCTTTTATCTAGCCCAGCATGCAAACAGCGCACGCGGAAACGGAGATTTACCGATTAAACGGCCGATAATTACTTGTTTCTTTGTAGATACACGCTTTGCACTACCGTACGCCGCCGCGCCGTTCGGTACACGCACTCTAACTTCGTTACCGTGTAATCGGCAAATATTTTTCTGGTTTACTGTCTCGAGCTGACAAAACCAATTTTTAGAACACCACCCCTGGCAACAATTATTCCATCGACCAAACCAAACATCTATCATTATATTAACAGATTAAGTTCCTATAATGCACATAACGTACAGATTAATAATTACACTGTGAATTTTTAGTATTTATGATAATCATGAATTGGTCAAATACGAAACGGTAAAGACATTAGAACGATCGAATGATGTTATACATTATTTCCGAGGCATTCACCCTTTGCATTCCTTTGTCGACTGTGACTCGACATTAGAGAAAAAACGGTAGAAGATTTTAAAAATTCAAGAATGTTATTGCAATGTTTTTAAAAGTCGTTAAGAGATGAAATCAATTTTTATGTTATTCCTGCTTCTCGCAATCAATGTAAAACATTTTTATTTTACATAAAGATCCGCAGTCTACTTATTACTAATTTGTAATTAACTGGAAACTTGACGTCAATCGATTTCTCGTGCTCATTAAACGAACTGTGCCCGGTATGATCCAATTTCTGTTCGAACGAAGCAATTGCTCCGAACAATTTAGAACCACCAGCGGTTTCCGACACGCGTGCTTCGATATCCAGACAGTCCTTCCTGAATTTTTACGGCGCGACGCCTGGTGAAGTAAAAGGTTCAAAGAGCAATAAAGTTTCCGTTCAATCGCCACATAAACAGCGTTAATTGGAATTCTCCAAGCCGATCGATCTGAAATATTCGAAACTTCTCCGAAACACGCCGACGAATAACAATCACTCCGGCGCGGCGGCCTCTCACATTCTTCAAAACGTTTAGCAGTCGGTTCCACGAGAGATAAATACGCGGCCAGTTTTATCGAACGCAAAACCTCGGACGGTTTCAGACGCCAGTTATTACGCTAGTCGTTGCGAATCAAACGATCGAACGATCGCCGGAACACTGCGAGATCGACGCGATTGCACGCGCGGACAACAGACCCGTGCAATTCTCCACGCGTCGATGGTTAATTATTAATCCCGTTCGATTGTCGAACTATCGACAGTTCAGAGCTGACTATCGTCGAGCCTTTCCCCGTGTGTCCCTGATATTTTATTAGCGGACTGCCGATCAAAAAAATCGAAACGGAAGTTAAACGAAAATGTATTAAGCATATGCAGAACAGTTTACTAATTTAGCTGTTGCTATTTCGAAATCCACTCGACGATTACATCCTGCATTCCAGGAACAATCTTCCGTCAGAATAGGAAGCAAAAAGGCAAGCAGCAAGAACCTGGGCTCCCGTTCCACCGCCTCCACCTTGGATGATGCGCGCGATAGAGCTATCATCCCGGTCCATCCCGACTATACCACCTACCACCTGAACCATTTCACGGATGCCTGTTTATCGTCGGTCGGAAAAACGGAGGAGCGAATTCCTAAGCAAAAGCGAGCATCTCGTCACCGCCTCTAAACCGTAATTTGCTCGTCGCCGCGCCGCGCCGGTTAATCGTCCCCATTAAATTCTCGATTACATCCGAGCCAATTTATCCCGGTAATTTCGCGTGATCGGTTCAAACCGATGCGCGCTCGTCCCTAGAACGGCCGGAAAAATAATGGGGGTGGGGGAGCGGTTAGGGGAGCGTAATTGCTCACTCGCGCTGATAGGGGCGGCGAGTACTCGCGTCGCGGGTCGCGAACGGGTTTACGGGTTTACGGGTTTACGGGTTTACGGGTAGCCCGAGAGCGCACCTCGTGCCTAGTGTGCGAATGAAACGTTGCCCAGCGTAGGAACCTAACCGTCGCGGTTTATGTACTCGTCAGGCCTACGCGGTCCCAGCAGCTGCAGCTGCGACACGCTTCGTGTAGTATCTACGTGCACTCTTCTGCAACGTCCCACACGCTCGAGGACGTGTGGTAAACGTGCGGCGAGTTTCTCGTCTCACAGACGACACTTTTACGAGGTCATCGTGTACTGGGGTGCAGAGGAAGAAGCGCTGCTACAACTTCCTGCGGCCGTTTCGCTCTTTAACCCTTTGCGGTCGGATTGCTTCAGGTGTGACAAGATATCAGTCTTCTATCAGTGAGAATTATTTTGTTCCTATTTTGCTCCTCTGATTGGAGATGATGAGTTAATTCATTATCCGTGTCTGTTGCTACACCCGAAAATTCTTAATTTTATTTTTTCCCATTTGGTGTTTTAACACTAAACCTACCACGAAGGGTCAAATGACACATTTTATTTGGCAATTATTGAGATTGTAAAGGTGTTTTCATGGGAATCAATTGCATACATGTTCTTCTAAAAATCGCACACACCTGGGGAAGCTAAACCATCTGCCAGAAGACTGTAGAGGTGTAGAGAGAATTAACATAAGTATAGAAAAGATAGTACAAGATAAAAAAAGAGTGGACTTCAAGGAGGAGTACGCTCTTTAATATCTTCAAGAACGACCTGTTTACGATTGGACAGAAACGATCTTTATTTCCGGTTAGTTTTATGTATTAGATTGCGTAATAAATTTGTTCGCATTCAATTACAGGAAAATCAAGTGGTAGGTACTTACTTAATTACTATTACATAAATGAAAGTAATCATTTTTCCATGAAAATTTCATAGACCAAGATTTTAATAACAAGTGTGAAATTAAATTTGAATTCGTAGATATTGCTACACACGTGTGACGTTCAACGTTTTGCAATTTACGTAAAGACAGACTAATTAATTTGATACACTTTGCTATTGAAGGGCGTAATACGTAGCATAATACTCGGATGCTCCATGATTTTGTTTTGTTAAATTGTTTGAATATTTCGTAAAAAAGATGTATCGTAGAATATTTGATAAAATATGTTTCAAGTTCGTCGAATAAAAATTGCAATTCAAGATTAGACAACAACTTAATAATTCGATCAGCAACCGTAATTGCGAAGCATTCTCGAAAGCACTAAAACGCCGTGAAAGGGGTCCGAGGCTCCTAATTGAGAGATAGAAGGATGTCGGTAAGAAAGCCGTTGCGATAACCGCAGTTTCGTGCGCGAAATTCCGCGACGCAGTTCGCCCCAGTGTAATTTCCATCGTTCACGGTTAAATCGTGGCACATTTCGTGGCGCGGCTCCGCTGGATCCGTGCGCCCGTAACCGTAATCCATAACCGTGGTATCCATTCCCAAGGAACCGCAAACGCCATGTGAAATCCGACGCGGATACGTGTAAGTGCGCACCGCGCGCGTCTCGACAATGTATATTCCGGCGCGGCGCGCTGTGTCTTTCTGCCTGTTGCCTGCCCATCGTGGAAAGAGGAAAGAATCCATCGTTTCGACTCGCAGTTTTCGCAGCTCTCGGCATCGTTCGCAGTGCTTGCACTCGCTTTCTTCGGCTGCACGATGTGTCCAGACGCGGACGGCCATTAATTTCCTGACGGGATCATGCACCGCGAACCTTCGGCTACTTTCTCCGGCGTGGAGCGGTCCCGACACTCCCGACGCGTTTTCTGTCACGTCGACGCTCAACGGGACTTTTAACCCCCTGCCTCGCGCTTTATTTCGCAACCTTCAAACGCATTGTTTGCTGGCGGTTTTTTATTCAATCCACCCCGTAAAGCGGGCACTTTTTTCAGATTCGTGCTTAAGGGGCCCCTAAACGATCAATAATATTGTCAATACGTCCATCAATAATATTAACGAGGCGTATTGAAAGGGCATATTGACCGTTTAGGAGGGGTTCAAACGCATTGTCAATATATTGAAGCATATCGACAGAAATTTTGATCGAAGCGCATTGATACGGGAGCCATATTGATGCGCGCATCATTGACGTTTAGAAGGTTTAGTTGTCAATATTTCGTCAGTCTCGACTCGGAGGACGTCGTACAGGCAAAATGGCTGGCGCACCGATTAAATACGATTTCGACGCGGAACGAGAGTTTACTACATATGTTGCTTATTACGTTGTACATACATATCGTGGTTGCCCAGAACTGTGGAAAGTAAAATCGAAAGAAAAAATATAGAAAAGAATAGCACTAAATTATTATGAAAATTAAATTATAGTATTTGATATTATTTAAGAATACCACTAAATTATTAGAACAGTGAAAATCGGCACCTCGTCACAAAATAGAGTTTTTCAATCATTTTTCAAAACAACAGTGCGTAGTCGCCGTATTGTGATAGCTAGATTGACGAGATTATTGGAGAGTATTGACAACTTTATATAATAGAAATAAATAGAATGAAATAAAATCCTGTTTTTAATGGGAACAGCCTTTGTAGATCTAAAACAAATAAAAATTGTACAGAATTCTGTCGAATTTTATATTGTATTCTTTTTAAAAAATTTACATAAAACATAAATGCATAAAGATCTGCAGTCTAATCATGTTAGCCAACATTGAAGAGCCAAAGCTTTATTCACAGGGATTACCTCTTGAACTCTTTTAGACTTTAGATCTTACAAATCCCAATCATGTTCTGCTCGAGCAACTGTATTACATATGAAGAACATTAATTTTTAAGCATACACGAAGAATTGCGTCAACCATGTATGACCGACGCTGCAGTCGACGTGTTATATTTTTAATGTTTGGGTGTGGTAGTTCTAGCGTTAAAGAAGATACCAACCAACAAGATATAGGCAGCGCCAACGAAGCAAGTCCTCGCTGTCACAATGAAGTTCTCAATCGTATCGATTTCAGAGCCGACTTGCACACAAAGGGCTGGCGCAGTTAAGCGTCGGGGCTTATGCACGCGTGCATCCGATGTAAAAATCCTCCGGGCAGCATCGTTTCGCCCCTGTATTTTTCTTTTCTCCTGTTTCTCGGGCCGGCTACCGGCCGGTGCACGCCGATCGTGGTGATCGCGATCGCGGGGACCGAGGAGAAAACCGAACCCGGTTCAAACTCTTTCTCTGCCCTCGCCTCCCTCCGTTTGTCTGCCGCGCCGTGCTGACATCGTTTTCGCGGCCTTCTGCTCTCTTTCACCTCCTCTCACTCTGTCTCCCATGTTCCCGCTTCCTCGTCTCCCCTATTTTCATACTTGGACTCTCTTTCGCTCGCGGCTCCTCTATCCCAGATGCCGATCGACCGATTTTCTTCGATCCGTGGGGCCGGGATCGAATTTCTCGAACGAATCGATCGGAATCGAACTCACGGATCGTCTGATAAACTACGTGAAATTCCTCTCCGTAATAGGTAGTTACGTGTACAGAGTGTAAAGAAATTATATGTCGCGGCTACCATACGATGATTCTACACCCTCGATTTCGTTGAAATTGGACTAAGGAAGGTGCCGCAAAATTGACATTGACCTTCAATTTTTAGGTCAAAAGGTCTACCATTTTTTTAATTGCATCGTATTTTACTCGTCGCGGGTGCCTAAAGTGCAAAAGGAACCATGGGTCGCAACTCAACCGCGACGAGTAAAATACGATGCAATTAAAAAAAATGGTTGACCTTTTGAACTTAAATTCCAAGGTCAAGGTCAATTTTACGGCACCTTCCTTAGTAGAATTTCAACGAAATCAAGGGTAGAATTATCCTATGGTAGCCGCGACATATAATTTCTTTACACGCCTCGCTGTACAGTGAACCACGAAAGTATTTTAACTTGAACGCACCTTAAAACAGTATATCTTATGATCGAAACAAACGACCTGGCTTGTTTTTCAGCAATTAGAAGAATTCATTTACCAAATTACATGGAAAAAAGATTTTGATTATTCTTCTCGCAATCAATGCAAAACATTTTCTGCATAAACATCCGCAGCCTAGTGATTGCCATAAAAGGCATAAAACGATCTTGAGTTAAAAGAAAACGTAAAATTTGGATTATTTTCACGAAGCCAAAACATTGTTTCGAAAACGGATCAGCAGGTACCGCGTGTATGTAAATTACAGAAAAAATGAAGCAAGGTACGCTTCTCAAATTAAAAATGATACTAATAGCCTTTTAATGTGCGCAATACACTTTTACGTACATTTCGAGAAAAAGTCGAAAACGAGGCTAAAGTAATGAGACGTACAGTTAACCCAGGGCACGTCGCGTCGCGTCCGAAAATGGTAAAACCGCATTCTTTCGAGATTTCATACGATTTTTATTCTGTTATGTAAACAAGTGAATTAATGATACTGAATTATAATTAATAGCAAGCGTAATTAAGCGGAAGGTCTTACCAGATATTTATCTGGACGGGATAAGGAAAAATAGATCGAATACTATAAATCATTGCCATACACTGCAATCAGCTTGCAGACTGCTTGCAAACTGAATGTTTCATACTAAAAGATTAAGCTATATCTTTAATCTTACAGCTATAAAATTCATGATGCTTACCACTATTCCGCAGCTTTGTTTATCAATTCCAAAACACCAACATATGTGTATGTATCTTTTAAGGTTCTTTCAATAGACACGACAACGTTTGTTTAGTCCTAATGAAACTGTTATTTCACAGCAGGAGTAAATAAGCAATTTTTTAAAAATATTCAATTTCGGAATTAAATTCCTCTAACTTAAATGATTGAAATGTCACATTGTGCGGGGGCCTAAACGAAGCGATTCGGCCGCGGATTATCGTTGGCACAAATTTTTTTTCTGCGAGGCGGGTCGCTCCGGCTTTTGCGAAAAACGCGGCGATTTAACGAGCGTCCCGAGGACAACGGACGCCGGAAACCACACGGGTCTGCAATCGGATATAAAATGGCAGTCGGGCCACGGGTAATTAGCGGCGCTCCGCGCCGCGCCGGCTCGCCTTTGTCCCGCATTCGTGGGGAATTAAAGCGTTTATAGTAATTCGGGGTTACAATATGGCGAGTGCGCGGGGTACGCGATATCTCCGCGGGCCCCTCTATAAAACGCGTTCGTTATTGCCGTTACCGACGCGCTGGATTATCGCGATTAATACCGGCGACGGTACCCGAGGCGACACGCCGAATCCGACGGCGAAACTGATAAAATTAGTTGACGCGCGAGTAAAATTCACTGGCCGAATACCTGCCGCACTTATCTTTATCGGGTGAAATGTCTCCTTCGCGTGAATTCACTTCGGAACACCCCTACCACCCAAAAAGAGCGGATATGTTTTGGGAAATCTCTAGTTCCAATATCTGCACACTTTGATACCGAAGAAAGGATTTTAGGTGGCTCCTATGTATCGATGTCTAACAACTAGCCACATTAGTACGAATAATTTTGTATGAATATCAACGGGACACCCTATATGTATAATGGGACGAAGGGGCCCTCGGCATCAGGATCGTTCTTTTCTGCTATCGTATCGAGAAACGTGAGAAGCGCTATAATATAATCCGCGAACGTAAAAACTCGGAGGTTGGGGTTCAATGGCTGTCTCTCTACGTGATAATGATACAAAAAAGGACAAACAAACTCTCTTCCCTTAAACCATAATTAAACATTTAAGGGGTTTAAACATTTCCTGTACACACATGAATCTGAGAAAAATTGTCAGTATCCAAATATTCTTCAAAACGTACTATCTTTCGTTTCTTTTCTAATTTAGCAAGCAAAAATGTGTGTCTTCGTCACATGAATTGCTTCCTTTTTGCGATTAAAAATTGCTGTTAAGAAAAACGAAAGCACTTGTTCAATGGGTTTAAGAAATTAAATTTGAGTGGTCAAACGATACCTACAGTGAGCCACTTTTTAGAAATTAGTGACTATAAGTAAAAGAGTGGAGCTCCACGCTTTCATTTATCGTCACTAATGTCTAAAAAAATTATTTTCTCCCTTTTAGTGCATTTTAATATAAGCGTGGTTTTTAAGAAGTTTTTTTATATATTTTTTATTTTTTACTTTTTAGTCTTTTTTAAATGGAACGAAAGATATGGTAATACTGGTATGAAATGGTAAGATATAGAAACGCAAGATATGGAAATACGCGAGATAGAATGAGGGGATGACTCCGAGAGACGACGTTTCTCGATGAAGTCCGAAATTGTCCGAAATGGTACTGAATGAACGAAACACTACAACCACACTGAGCTCCTTCGGTGCGAGATGGGTCAGTGGAGTGCGGATGAGTCGGAGTGGGAACACGTAGTGGAGTGGGGATCGCTGAACGCGATCACGTACTACCGAGCGTCGCGCGACGAGGTGTGACGGTTAATATTAATTTTTTTTCTCCTAAACGCACAGTTTTTTGTTTAAATTAGTTTTTTAATATTGCATTGTCATCCAGTTCTGAGCTGTGTTTCAAGTTTCAAGTTTCTAGCTCATCGGGAAGTAGTTTAAAATTCGATTACAAGATTTGATGCATACAACGACAACTCGACAAGCTAATATAAGCGTGGTAAAATATTGCAAGAAACGTTACAGATGATATAAACGGAATTGATACTGTTGGCTAGACCCGATGGCACGATGTTGCCCAAACCCGGAGGCTTTGTTCTTCAAGCGCAGAATTACCGAAAGAAAGAATTTAATCGTCGGGGCACATTCGTGACTCACGGCGAACGTAGCAATTAGCCGAGCGAAAAAATTCGCAGGCGAATCGAATTGCATCGGGGCCGTCATTTCCGAACACAGTTGCAGGGCCGAAGTCCGGCGCGGCACTTCGGATTGTATGCCATTAAATTTTATTCAAATCAAGAAATATTATCTCGGTATCAGGGCACATTCGCGTTACGCTGTCGAGCCGTTAAATCGATCGACGGCCGCGAGCTCTCGGCGTGCCGTGCTGTGCCGTGCCATGCCGTGGGAGCAAAAGGAATTCCGTCCATTTGCCGGCGACACGCAGCTCAATTGGTCCGCCAAAAAGGATCTGTCGATCGAGCAGCGATACGAGCGCGCCGCGTTCCGTCCTGTAACGGCTTAAGAACTCACGTCTCGCGATGCCGGCGATCTCAAAAACGACCTCGATTTCCAGCGACGTATCGTAACACGGGATCTCGTCAAGGCCGCGCTACCGTACCGAGACCCGGAATCGAAAGAGCCCCGTGTACCCCGTGAAATTTCAGCTCGTATGATCGACGATCCAACACAGCGAACCTAGTCAGTGTCGCCAGACTCGACCAAAACTTGTCGATGTTTCCTCTCCTCCTTTTCCCCTTCCACTATCCCATTCCAGCACCATGAGCCACATCCCAACATCCCCCACGAAGTCCGTAGACTGGTCACGTATTAATGTGGTCATCGGAGAGGGGGTAAACTGTATTCCCTCGATTTCCTCAATCTGGCAACACTGATTCTACAATAGTATACACTCTTGGACACTCTGCGGAACTTGATGAGAAAGAAAAATGATAGCTTTGATAGCAGTTCCTCGTGCAGATTGTTCTGCGAATTGATATGTATGCGGCTGTAATTAATTTTAGGCAGAGATGTCGACTCTATGTGTCGGTGGATGTCGAGCCTCGGAGGACCAGGTATTGACCCTGACGGCCATTCAACCGAGCCTTCACACTTCCATCCACTTCGCACCGAATGTCTCATTTAAATATTGCCTAACACGGCCAGAAAGAATGTTACGAGCCACCATAAAGGCTGCCGTGCCTCCGCAGAGATTAATTTACGATCGTGTCAGGTGCACATTTTTCAGTTGTGATTTTCAGCGTCGCAACACCCACGAAGTCCTTCGGACACCGAGCCGAAAAGGTGTGGGTACAATAAGAGACAGTGATTTGTCAAATAGAGACATTTCTGGTTTCTTCCAGCTGAAACGTAGGTACGTACATAGTACATACGGCATCTGATCGAGCGACCGTTCGTGGCACGGACATCTCGAACGATTAATGAATATTACATTATCGAAAATATTCCTCTTAAGTTCTTAAATAATCTTGCTCAAAGGCCACAACGGCTTTACATTGGAAGTTGACTAGGTTTCGACTGTGTATTTGTTTGTTATTTAATTCCTCGCACGGCAAGTCAGATTTTGATCATAATCCAAGCTCCCTGAAAGTTCATAAAGAACGAATTCCTTATTCTTCTTTCGTTATCCAATTAGCAGTTCTGTATCGATTAATAAGGATTATTCAAAGGATGCAGTTCATTTATTTCACATTTCTTAATCCCTGTTAATCTATAATGGCATTTGCCATAACTACCGTTAGTATATTGATGCATGCGAACTATTCAAAGGATACAGTTCATTTATTTTCTACTTCTTAATCCCCGATAATTTATGAAATTATTGATATTCTTTAGATTCTTTTCCGCAACTGACATTTGTGTACCCGTAAAGATTACTCGAAGGATGCAGTTGATTTACTTTCTCATGTTTATTTCTGGAGGTAGTCAAACTTAATCAACTGTTGCCAACCCCTGTTTGAAGTTGCTATCGCGCATGGTTTATCCTCTGTCAATTGGCCGCAGTTTTAAACGATCCGCTGTATCAATCTTTAAAGTTATTATTTATTCGAGACCGATCCAGGAAACGCGATTGCTAAGAACGCGTTGCAACGTTCTGGCAGTCTCGCGTTCGAGGCTGCAACATTTTCGAGTGCTCATCCCAAGGTCGCTAATTACACTGGTCATTACGTATCCGCGAAAGCAGGCTGGATCTCCTCGAACACATGTTATCCTCATTATCAGTTATTAGTCTGGATGGCCGCGCGCCTGCGTTCCTAGGTCCCCTTCTTGCCCCTTAATGCGGATTAATTTCATTCCCAACGGCGAAGTATTTGCCGTGCATTGGCGCCACATCCGCCACGCCCTATAATTACGTCCCTGACGCCGGTGCTACTCATTAAGCGATCCGTGCCGCGGTCGGTGCGCGTTAAAAAAAACACCGAATCTTTTCGAATTAATCGGAACATTCGGAAACATCCTTTTCGCCTGGCGAGCGCATGTGCACCGGGTAATGCACGTCGACAATGAATCGACACCTCCTAGACCTCTCTGGGACCCTGATCAAACGAGCATCTTCTTCTCCATTCAACTACGATTTTTGCATTCCTTCTTCGTCCACGTGGGCCGGACAATGTCAGGTGTACAAATTCGTTCGTGGCCCTCGTCATCGATCAGTAGAGTAGATGTAGTACCTATTACTGCGGTATTTTTTTCCAATGAGATTAAAATATGTGAAAGTAAATATTTTGCCCTGAATAAATTTGTACAGTTCAATGAGAATGTATTCTTGTTGACGAGGCAATCAAAATTGTCAATCATTCTCATATTTTTATAATCTCAGGATTTGAATAAACATTCTTCATAGAAGGTAAAAATAAGACATTTCTCACATTGTTGTTCACGTGATTGTACATTCTTTATATTGTTTTAAATTGATATCTACGTTAATACAATAGAGATATAAAAAGAAAGAAAGCCCTCAGGATTACGTGCCTCAAAGTGAAAGAGAAGCTCATTAGTGCCGCACAAAAATCACTAGGAAAGTCCCTAATACTGCGGTGTGAATGCAACTACGATGAGGAACGAGGTTCACTTCAGCCTAACGTTTTAGATTAGGTACCTATTCTAGGTAAAGAATATTATGAATAGAATAAGAAGCTATGGTATAAATCCAATCGAAAAATAATCAAAAGAGAACTCCTCATCGATCTCAATGACCATGAAATATGGTGTCACATCAAATTGTGACACGTTTGTAGGCGTAACATGAAGTAGGAATTTTCAAATAAAATTGTAAAACCAGTCATTCAGACTGATCTGGTAGTTCTAGTGTTAATCGAAATCCGACTGAGCCTCGCGGAACTTGATGATTCCATGGGAATCCAGATTGAAGACCACTGTCTCGGACACACCCCATCTGTCCATCGTGTCGTCAGCTCTCGGATCGCTGTCGGGGGTTGTTTTTTCTGCGTTTCCCGCCCCGTCTCCGTTGTTCCTTCCCCAGAAGTCTCGTGCGCGTGACGCGCCTCTCGATGAGTCTGTACACTGTACGCCGTACACACGTAGTCGAAGCTATGCACGCAGGGATGCACCTATGCACGCGTGGACCTAGTCGCCGCGCCGCGCCGGTTGGATACGATGCGACGAAGGTATGGAGTGGGAGGGAGGGAGGAAGAAAGAAAAAGAGAAGAGGCTGCGTTAGGAACGAACGGAGACAGGTAAGAACTACGACGAAAAGGGAGATCGCGAGGGATGAGCGGTGGGGGTAGTCAGGGGGCAGAAGGACGCAGCAGGGTGTAGGGCAAAGAGAGAAATGGCGAGAAACGGGGTAAGAGAAAGAGAGAGAGCTGAAGGTGCGAGGAGAGGGTGAAGCGGGAGGGAAATGTCGCGTGTGCCGTGGAGAGAACAGAAGGAGAGCAACGGGAGCGTGGATGAGAGACAGGAGAGAGGCAGATATCGAGGCGCACCGGGTGAAATGGAGAGGACAGCGATCCAAGGCGTGGGGGGCCAGGGGGCCACGGAGCCGAGAGAAATTTCTCGATCAAATAAACGCGTTCCGCGGCGCGGGAGATCGCGACCACGCCCTGTCTTCTTCTCTGGCGGCCTTCCACGCGACTTTTCGAGACAGCGACAAGGAGAAAGGAAGATCACGCGAAACGCGGCCGCTCGGATTTTAACCTGGCTTCCCTTCTGCGAGGGTGGGTCGAAATGTGAGTTGCATTCGTCTGTAACCAAAGGTGTGCGAGAACCCGAAAATGTCGGGTCGGGACGGGCTGTCGAAAGTTTCGAGATACCCGAGAATTTTTGGGATTCTCGACATTCACATTGGGATTCTCAGATTCTTAACCTTCGCAAGGTAATGTGGAATCTTGGAGACCCCAGCTTCAGATTTTCGAAAAGAATTTTTATATGAATGAAATTAAGTTATCCGAAATTTATTAGAAACGAGACTATTTATGAAATTCATTTGTCGGGGTCTGAGAGACCCCACCTTACTATTTATGTGTTATTAGATCCTTACCTTGCGAGGTTTAACGCTAAACCTACCGAGCGCTAAAAGCGATTAAAATGATTATTTTTTCATAAAAAAATGATTATTTATTTAGATTCTGTGCAATTTTTACAACAATATGAGGTTGGATAAAGAAATTTATCGAATCAATAACAATGTTAGCAACTTCATAATTTCAATAATTGCGAAATGAAAAATATAAAACCGATCATTTCCGAGCGGTCGCTACTCGCTCGTTACCAATCTCGAAATATACGTATTGAGCCCCCAGCAGAATTGATTGTTTGTTATTGTAATGTTTTAGTTGTTACCGTAATGTTTTGGTTTGAATCGACAAATGATATACATGTAATATTTATGTAATATCTACGCCAATGGTGCAACTCCCTTCGTCCTGCGCCGCTCAGTGGAATCCTTGAGACGCTCGTTTCGTCTCTTTTTCACGTACGGTTAATGAAAGTTCGAAATCTCCTTGAGTTTTGTAGCGGAGCTATTACTGCCACCGGCAACAATGTCTCTGTCGCATTTCTCAAGCTTCAATCTACCGTGGACGTAGACAAATTGCGTCGACAGCGAGATCGATCTTGAAAAATGTAGCAAAAGGTCACGGCACCGACTACGACGCGGCGAGAGAAAATGCTGACGCAAAAAGTGCGATAAAGCGAGAAACCGATATAATATACACTTCTAAATAGACTAAAGCCGAACGCTGGCTTGTACTAATTTAATTACAGTGTCGCTTGTACTAATTTCATTACAGTGTCATTACAGTATCCGAACCATCCTTCCTATCCCAATCATTTCTTGGACGCAGTGTAGTGGTGTCGCCTGATGTAGCAGTACACAACACCAACCGATACATACGTATATATAGTGGCGAGCATATAAATAGGGAAATTGATCCGCAATTATATGTATAACACGACATAGTTGCTAAAGAGAATCTTCTCTGGACAAGGCAACAATGGACGAAAGTCATCTTCACCGATGAATCCAAATTCAATTCCTTCGGATCAGATGGAAGATGTTACTTGCGGTTTTTGGAAGAGCATAATGTTAACATTATGTGTTGGTCATCACAGTCGCCCGATTTAAATCGGTAAGGTGTTCGCCGATTTTTAGTTTGATCGGAAACGTATGAAAATATTTCCCGAAATTAATATTACCGGCGCGACGACCGCGCAGCAGCGGGTAATAGAATCTGCCCGGTTTTACGACAAATTAAAGCGTTTTATGATTGAAATCCCCGTACCCTCCGGTGCCTCGGGGTCCGATATTAAATGAGTATTAAAGGGGAGGGACGGAGAGGGGAGGCGTTCCCTCGACATTAATTTCAATGGGTCCGCGTAACAGTAGCGGAGTTACTCACTGCAGCGAATTGGCCGATCATCCGTGATCTTCGTTTCTTAACGCGCCCCTTAACGAGCCAGGCAATATAATTTCGAGTGGTACTAATGACGCAATTGGCGAAACAAGAACGCAGACGCCGCGCCGCACCGTTCCCCGTACGCCCGATACTCGTGGCCATTATTTTATTGCGGATTTTATTCACTCGCGCGTAACTTTCCCGCCGGCGCGGCGCGGCATAGCACCGGGAACGACTGTTCCCGAGCGTCGTTCCTGTTATCAGTATCGCGACGTTTATTGTGATTAAAGACCGTTTTCTGATACCAGCTTTTCCCCGCTGGTGCGGTCGGCCCCGACCGCCATTCATTATCCATGGATTTTTCTCGCGGCCCTAAAGCATACACACGCTCGTAGTGCGCCACAACGTCCACGGGAAAAGGTCAGGCGAGTACACTGCCTGACCGATTGGATGGTAATGCGTGGTCGAGCACGACCTTCGTCATGTGACCGCCATTTTTATCGCATCATTGTTCTAGAGTAGGGTGAGGCTGGGAGCAGCCGGTAAAAGATCCCAGGTAATTATACAGGCTGTTAAAAAAATAACCAAAACTTCAAGGGCTTATAAAAGGTGTCCTACAAAGTATGCTGGAAAAGGGAAAGGGCGATTTCTGAGGTGATCGCGTTCGTTTTCGAGATATTAAAGAAAAACACGCACCAATCAGAGCGCAGCTATAGCGGACGTTGGTTACCCAGAGTTAAAATTCTTAAAGTTATAAACGCTTTTTCACGGGAAATGATTGGATAAATTTCTTAAGCCAAGCATATATACCATATTATAATGGAAATGTGTGATGAGAAGTCTTGATAAACTCAACCTTGTCATTCTCGTAAAACAACACACGCCATATCTGTCAATGTTCGGCAGGTCTAGTGTTAAACAACTTTATATGCAAGGTGTGTCGGTTGCAATGCTCGAGTTAGTTTTGGGTTGAGTTAGAGTTGCGTTTGGGCTCGATGTAGTATCTTAAAATAAAGTGAACTTTCTATAGCCTCATGCATATATTCAGAGTCCGCAGCAACGCCAACTAGACAAACTCTGCAAGAAATTCGTCCGTTAATGGTGTCTTCCTCAAAACAGCCCTCTTGGGAAATTACTCATCGCCTCGGGAGATCCATCCTTTTGCGGAAGCGCTGATGAAGGTCTTCCGCTATCCTCTGGAGACGAACTTTCGAAGAGCGAGAAAGAATGAAAACATACAAAGACTTAATCCCTTGTGACATGTCCTACAGTAATATCTCAAAGTTGGTCTCAGCATTTTGTTCTACATTATTAAGTGCGATGTAGCACTATTCCAAGACCTCTGTCCACATTTATAAAGATAGTGTTTGTATGTGTTCCCTAAGATCTCATCATCATCCTTCAAAGATGCGAAACAGAATCCCAAAGATCATAAAATATACTTGCAAACCCTGAATTCGAAGTAGCACTACCTAGGCTAAACTAATCCCAGACTTTTTCCTTCAGGCATTCACCCTTTTATTATTTGATTTTATGTCCCTTCTTCAACTGCTGTGATCGTTAAGCGACGGGACCTACAGTTTTTAAGGTGGGTTCCGAACCACCTTGGGCAGCACAGTTTTACATGGCACATGAAAGTTAGGCGTTCACCCAATCCCAATCGCGATCAGTCCATCCCAGAGCTCGCAGAATTTTCTCCGAAACCTTAAAGCCAGTTGAGAATACGTCTGGTCGGATCTTTCGCTGGACGATGGTCGGCAGTAGTCCCCAAAGATAGCATCCACCTGTAAAAGTTCGAAACCGAGTGACCCCAAAGATGGCTAGATCTCTGCGGACGGAAGCGGAATCGTAGTCAGCGATTTGCTGGCTGGTATCGTCCGCGCTTGGCGACCGGAGAATTTCATTGAACAGTTCTTTGCCCGAGGCCGATCCGGCCGCGCCGTAATAGGCAGGAAAATGTCTGCAGGACGCGGCAGGATATGGCAAGTGGAGCTACTCAATTCGCTGAACTGGTCTGGCGTGTGCTACCGCGGAATCGGTCGCAGCTGACGTTGAATGCCTAAGTCGACGTTTTTCCATCAAGCATGTAAGCGAGGAGTTGAGATCAACAACCCCCGTGTCCCTGGTGCCCTAAGCCCCGTGGCTACTCGCGCGCACATAGCATCGGCACAAACCACGACCAAGATCACCGAGACGACTCTCGTTCGTTCGTTGCACGAACCGCGCGTGTTCGCTTCGACGATTGAAAAGTATCCCTGGCATCTTACGATCGACTCGCTTCCTCTGTTGCCAGCGAGCTCCTTGTTCGTTGATGTTTTATCGCGAACCCGGCTATGCGGACCACTCGACGGGGATAAAGGTGGCCGTTGGACTGTCTGATCTTGGCTTTGGCAACATGTCCACTTCGTTGGAATATGTATACCGAAACCGTTTCTCGATAACGCGTTGCTAATGGAGGTGGCTTTCAGATCAGACTGATTTCAGATCGACCTTTTGGTTGCGAACGGTATTTTCCTGGATGAGACTTCAGTGAAAATCATTGGCATGGGGGCTTAGGTAGTGGATTTATGAAACAATTGTGGAGAAGAATATTTCTAAAATTTGTAGAATTTGTAGAATAGACGACTTGGAAATCGTTAAGATAATTGCTGGATTGTTGGTCTAGATTGATTTGAGGTATTAAATTGCTGAAGGTTCTAATAATTCATCATGATGCTGGATTTTGGGTAGTAGATTTTACTTATAGAAAAATTATAGAGAATTTTTATAAAGACAAGTTTTGAAAATTGATTGGTGGAAGATGATGGCTAGATTATTTATTGCTAGTCTAGAATGATTTCAAGTATCAAGATGTTTGTCAAAACAAAAAGTCTTTTTATCAATTGGAAGGAGTAGAAACATTCGGAAGATGTTTCGGAAGATGTTTCAAACAATACATTGATCTTAAATGCTTTTCATCTCCGTGCTATATTTTAAATTTCAGCTATTCAATGCTTTGCGGAGAATATTTTGATTACGTCGTGCTATATGAATTATCGAATTTCAAATCACTTACAGTTTGACCGCGCCGAGTGATTTCTAATGAAATGTTAAGCAGCATCTGCGGATCCTGTCTATCGGCTTCCATTGAGAGGAACAGAGTTTCCAGTTTTAAATGGTCGCCGAGTCTCATCGGTTTGGAGGTCGAGACGATTCCCGGACGATAGCGGTCAATGAAATTCCGCTGGCTGAACGCAGACATCGCGAATCGACGAGAAGGAGATCGGCACGACATTCCTGGAGTTGTGTGGCGCGCGTTGGCGAAAGGCTCTCGCGTTCGGCTCGCGAAAAGGAAAGGGACACACCCATGCATAGCATACCGTCTTACGGGAAATCTGCTCGCCAGGGGAATCCGTGGCATCCGAAAACTGTATCGACAACATGTACAGTAGCCATTAACGCTCGAACGTTCCGTGGCTAAATAATATTCTAATTACCGGGTCGTTGGTCGAGCCCGATTTACCAGAAAATCCGATATACTCCTGGAATCCGCATTCTGCTGGTTCGATTCATTCAAATATCGCGGCACGTTCGCAAATCTTCAATGAATGCTCAAGGTAAAGGAGAAAAACTTGCGCTGAGAGGCTGAATGGCTGCTTCGCTTCAGCCGTGTCAGAGAACTGGTGATATTAGTTTCGAGTGTACGCAATCGACAGGAAATATTCAATGTATTATAGGACGATCGTAATCCTATTAAGGTGTACTAATTAATACTTGGCTGTTCCTTAATTTTGTTCTTCATCGATTCATCCTTAGACAACGGATTTTTTGCATTTACGACAAAAATGAGTGGGTGTAATTTCAAGCGGTAGAAAGATTAAAAGAATTTATGGGGTTCTTCATAAATTTCTATACATTTACTTCATTCTTAAGGAATTTGAATCCAAAACGTAGTTTCAATTGACTAATAATAATACATGGTAACATTAAAATGTGATTATAAAATTTATATAGGATTAAGAACAGTGTAGATAGAACAGTTTTTAATTTAAAAAATGCCCTACACGAGTATAACGTTTATTGCACGGTAACGTTAATATTAGATTATCAAATTTATTTTGAATCGAATACGATTTAGACAGATCTTTCTTTGAAATAAAAAAGGAAAACAAATTATAGAACGACGTAGAACAAAATTACTACAGGAAAAAAAGTAAATCTATTTAATAGGAATGACCTAAAAACAGAACATTCCTCATGTGGCACTAATCACTCATGCGACTCAATTTTCAGCAAGTTTTAAATTAGTTTTAATGGACACTCCTTGTTTAAACATCTTGTCGTTAAGATCGAGATAAGAAAAAACATCCTCGTAAACATAAACATAAAATTACAAATACGATTTAGACAGAACTTTCTCTGATCTAAAAGTTTGAGTTTCAGTACAAAACAAATTAGTGCAGCTTGTCGCCTGCTGAGGCTTCTGCATAATGAAAGCTTTCTAATTATCCAGAAGACTCCAAATGTTTCAAGCGAGGAAGTACGAAGGACAAAGTTACATTGATTCAGCGTCTGAAAACGTTCGAATCGATAGGTCTCTGCGTGCCCGGGGCCTCGCAAGGTTAAATCACGGAGCCCCTACGGGGTTGTCAGCGCTACATACACGGGCGCCGCTGGTACACGCGAAGACAGCGTCTCTTCTTCCGACAGCGGCAGCGCGTCACAGTTGCAGCACGTCCAGTGTGGGTTACCGCACACTGCGAGCAAGGTGAAAGAATGTCAAATGATGATTGGTCATTGCGATGGCCAATGAGTCCCCGACTTCTCGTCTGGTAGGTAGGCGCTCGGCGTTGCGCGTACCGGCACGGCGCCGCCTCCTGGTGCATCGAGCTATCAAACTGCACATAGTTGCGTTGCACCGCTCGTAAACGCCGCGCCACCGCCTGGACACATTTCTGTATAGATATTTGGTATCGTTTCATAACGGTACGAACATTTAAAATTCTTAATTGGAGGTCTGAAAACGTCAGTATGCGTGATAATCATTATTAATATTCATAATCCGCTTCGTTTCGAATAACTCGAGCAATTTCAGTAGTACATACCGATAAACAGTGTCCTCCGTTCTACACGGTAATCGATGCCAAGGACCAAGAAAGGAATTCGAAATTCAGTCCCGCAATCTTATTGAAACCAGGTTCGCTTACTGGGACAGTTCGGGCAAACTCGGAACGTCATAAACAGAATATTACCGCCACATTTAATCCGGGCTGGCAATCTTTTTCCGTGCGCACATTAACGAAGTTCGTTTCGCTCGGGATCACCGTGCGAGACCGTGTCACGTCGCAACACTTGTTATCCGATCAATGATCTGTCTGGCCGTTCAACCTGTCAAATATCCTGTCGTTACGGGCCAGTACGGATTAGTTGAAACGCATATCGGGCCCGAGTCTCTCGACGTCTAATCGCGAGGATTAGGAACACGGAGACCATCCGGCCGCGGCCTCTAAGTCTAATTTACGCAGCGGTGATTTATGGACTGTTTACCGGGACAACATTAATTCCACGGAGGCACGGTTGTCTCATTTGCAAAGCACCCCACTGGCAAGCTTGTTTCGACACCGCGTGCACACGCGGAAAAATGGCCGGCGTCGTTCCTCGGGATCTATTAAGCAGGCGCTCGGTGTATGTCATCGGTCATCACTAACGGGCCCCGGCCCGATGCTTCCTGCCGCTCGTGACTGCGTTCCTTTCCTTGTCGTGAATATCGTTACAACAGTATTTACTTCCAGCGCGGTTCCGATACCGATATACACCGGTATAATACCGTTAACGCGGTATCAACCTGCCGCGATGTTTGCAACCCGCCGCGCCAGCGACTCACGATCTCGTCGGAATCGCTGGAAACAATGCGACTCGCGCTGCGTGTACGGCCCTGGGGGACTATAAATCCAAGCTACGGGATCTCCGTACCCTGCGCCGGGAAATTGCTTCTTTTGGTATTTTATGCGGACCTTACCTTTCCGCCGCTATAGTAACGGATGCGGATCCGTTGCTAGATCCAACCTTCTGCAGCTCCGCTCGCACTGTCCTTCCATTTGTTCTATCGAGAATCCCTACCGTCGCGTTTTTGTCTTTGTATTCTGTTAGACACGTTGCACAGTCGATTCGATGTTCTTTTCACAGTCAAGCGGAGTGTCCTCAAAGTATGCGATTATTCTTGCTGCAGTCGTCGTGTATCCCAGTAGCCGATAGTTAACTATATTATACATTATAGCGAAACTAATCGAGATCGTGTAGGGAAACTATTTTTTTATCGATCGCGCCGATAAAACAAAGTACAAAGGATGCCGAACGTGGGAAAGGACAGCATCTAAACGCGAACCGCGCGTTCACACTGCTCGGCGACCGAGGCAGTTCGAGCTTGTTGGCCCCTCGCGGAGATGTCCCCAGTGGAAGGAGTAGGCGAAGGGACAGTGATCGTGAAGATCCTCGGGGAGCTAGATCATGGCTTTACTGTAAACCGTTCGCGCTCGTCTGTACAACGGGCCTTGTGTCGGTGCAGAAGTCCTCATACGATTCTCGCCTAGTCGGATAACTTTTGACCGGAATGATGGCTGATCAGATAGCTTGCCAAGAAAGAACCCTATCTGCCAAGTTTCAGCGCTATACCTTGTTTGTAAGGATAGTCGCAGGTACGAACTAAAAATTCGAACGAAAATCTGACATTTTTCAGCTGTAAACTCTCGTTGTAAAAAATTCGAAAAAATACAGATTTACACGCTCGAAGAAGTGGCGACCGGATAAACTGATCTACATATACGACCTCGTATAATGTTGCTATCGCCCGCGACAACTATAATGGCGTTCTTTCGACGCGACCATCCGCTTTCGGAGCGTCCCTCGTTATTTATCGAACGACACCTTCGGTTATACGACCGTGTCCGGTATGTGAGCGCTCTATCAGGATGAAACGCGCTGTCGAGACACAGGACACCCCTTCTTTGTTCCCCAGCCTGTGTGGGAGGATGCATGCGGCAGCGTTTGCCTAAAATCTGTTCTCGCAGAAACAATTTCGACAAACTATGTGCAATGTTGGTCATTTTCTTGCTAGAGGTCTCGAACTCGTGATTTTAGAGTCGGTATAAAAATTATTTCATGTACGGAGAGATTTTGAAAGTTTCATAGGTTCTTTCGTTTTTTCTATAGAAATTTCCAATGTTTCTATAAAAACAGTCGAGAAAGAGTTCTAAACATATCGTCAAAAATAATTATTTAAATAAAAATAAATTTTTAAAAATACCACGTTTTTAAAACGGACTAAAAAGTATAAAATAAAATTTTTAAAAACGCCACGTTTAAAAGACCGACTAAAAAGTATAAAATAATTTTTTCAAGCCCCATGCAGATTCCTAACTGAAAATTTTTGATTGTGAATTTCTAATAGCTAAGAAAATACTTGTAAGATTTAAAACGAAAAACGCGGGGCGCATGCAATAGATAATTGATGCATGAACACTAAATCACTAACAACTTTATTGCACTGCAAATGATATGAAGTGTTGTACGAGATTTCTCAGCGGCAGCTACTCTCTACACTCCTTACTATGTATTATCTTGCGCCCCGCGTTTTTCGTTTTAAATCTTACAAGTATTTTCTTAGCTATTAGAAATTCACAATCACAAATTTTCAGTTAGGAATCTGCATGGGACTTGAAAAAATTATTTTATACTTTTTAGTCGGTCTTTTAAACGTGGCGTTTTTAAAAATTTTATTTTATACTTTTTAGTCCGTTTTAAAAACGTGGTATTTTTAAAAATTTATTTTTATTTAAATAATTATTTCCTGCTTTTTAGTCTTGTATGTGTGAAATTTTACAATCGATTTAGAACATTTTGATGAGATTATAACAGAGACATGTAGTAAATTTCAGACGGTATTGCGACGCGTCATATCGAAAACGAACACCGTGGTAAAATGTCAAAGATAAAGGTTCGACGGAGAATTTCGGTGTAACTGTTCTTTCGCTTGGTAAACAAACATTATAGTATACTAATACGTAGTAACTTTGTAAACACCGCACGGAGCTCGAACGCACACTGAGCTCCTTCGGTGCGAAGCAGGTCAGTGGAGTGGGGATGAGTCAGAGTGGGAACCGAGTGGGCACTACCGGTCGTCGCGCGGGGACGTGTAACGGTTAAATTTTTAATAGTTTATATCCCCTAAACGCGTAGGCTGTTGTAAATTAAAAAATTTTTTCTTAAATATTGCATTGTCATATAGTACTGAGCTATGTTTAAAATTTCAAGTCTCTAGCTCATCGAGAAGTTAGTTTAACATCAGTTGTAAAATTTGTACCGAACAGACAAACAGACATACAAGCAAGCGACCTAATAAAAACGTGGTAAAATATTTAATGGCATACCTGGTGATTTGGCGACTTCTCTGGGAAAATCATCATTAACGAACTGCTCCTTTTTTGTAGACATTATTTCGAGATTATAACAGAGACATGTAGTCAATTTCAGACGGTATTGCGACCGCATCATATCGAAACGCCGCGGTAAAATGTCAAAGACAAAGGTTCGACCCAAAATCTCGGTGTAACTGTCCCTTCGATTCGTAAACAAACATTATAGTATAATAATACGTAGTGACTTTGTAAGCACCGCACGGAGCTCAAACGCACACTGACGCACACTGACGCACACTGAGCTCCTTCGGTGCGAAGCGGGTCAGTAGAGTGGGGATGAGTGAGAGAGGGAACGGGTAGTGGAGTAAGGAGCGCTGTCGCGCGGCGTGGCGATCGTTGAACGCGATGACGTAGTTTCGCGGGGGGGTGAACAGGTAAATATTTAATTGTTATATCTCCGAAACGGATAGACTTTTTAAAATTTTTTTTTTGAATAATGCATTGTCATCCAGTTGTGAGCCATGTAACCGATTTCAAGTCTCTAGCTCATCAGGAAGTTAGTATAAAATCAATTGCAAAATTTGCCACCGAACAGACAAACAAACAAACAAGAAAACGAGCTAATAAAAACGTGGTAAAATAGCCGGATTTTGGAAAATATTTTTAAGGTTCTGTACTGGAAAAAAAGATACGATAAAACAAAAAAATTGATTGTTTGACCCGTCTACACGAAACTGCCCCCTTAACATCCGGGTACCTATATTTAAAATAATAAGAGTAAAGTAAAAATGAATGAGTAATAAAATGAAATATACAATATTACAGTTACAGTTTTCATAAATATTTATACAGAATGAGATACGGCGACGATTCCCATTTCCCCTCTAACACTTTAGCTTCGCGGTACTGCGACTTCTCAACTGACTATAGCACTTTGCCCACATCCGTTATCTGGTGGATGAAGTAATCTTGGAACATGGCATGTTATCCGAAGACGGGTCTATAAGTATGCATACATAGTCATTATACATATGATTGGTACAAGGGTTAAGGGTCGCGTGATGCGTCACGGGCGGGATTAGCGGATAATCTGGACGGGTGCTTTAAACAGTGTCCACAATGTTCGCCCTGGTGTGGCAGCCAATCTTTCTCCGAGGTGGAGAGAGATCTAGGCTCTGGAGTGGAGTCGGCATCAGCCGATGACGCCGGTTGATACCGGGACGTACAATGTAGCTCGGGTCTAACGGAGGGGGGCCCGCCCTGTAATTTCATTTGTCGAGATGCTATCTGCTGGATTTATACGGTCGCCCGGTGAAAATACGCCGTGGAAACCGATAAAATGGTCGCCGCGCCGCGCCGGTGCGAACGTCGCGTTGCGTCGCGTCGGGCCGCTCCTGTTGCTGCCGTGATAGAGCCGCAAACGGCAACGATGCCCCCACCAATCTTTCCCTTGCCCGACGCGACGGTTCTCGTTTACAACGACCGGGGACTATCGATAATTATTTATCGGCCGATCCTGAATGATGGTCACGTACCAGCGACTCGGGACTCGAGACAGGATCCCGCAGCACACGGCGCATCGGTGCACGGTATATTACAGGCAACGATGCTCTGGCTACGTCGAATTATAAGCTTCCGATCGGCCGCGGAGCAGACGTCCGCCTCGAGCGGATCGCGTGAGGATCGCCGCAGAAAATCACCGACAGGGTTTTCCGTCGAGCATGCTACGGGATTGCGTTTCGGGATTCGGGCCAGGTGTCCTGCTGCTACGAGTACAGCAGTGTCTGAATTTTATAATACCAATCTAGCAGAGCAAATTTTAATTAAATTAGTATCATGAAACCCCAATTTAAACACCCTAATAACTTAATTTCTTTGTAGCGCGATCGACCGCCCAAGGGGGAACCCCTCTAGTAGCGGGGATAAAAAGTCACATCATCCGCATACCCGAAAGTCACATCAATCGCGGTAACACTGTACATCTATTCTCTCACTTCGTTGAGAAAAGCCAAACTTTGCAAATTTAACAGGTCGACTGCAGCGTCGGTCATACACGGTTGATGCAATTCTTCGTGTATCCTTAAAAATTAATTTTTGCTCATAATACAGTTGCTCGAGGACAACATGATTGGGATTTGTAAGGTCTAAAGTCTAAAAGAGTTCAAGAAGTAATCCCTGTGATATAGCTTTGGCTCTTCAATGTTGATTACAAGTGATTTATGCACTTATGGCTTATGAAAATATTTTAAAAAGACTAGAATATAAAATTCGATGGAATTTTGTACAATTTTTATTTGTTTTAGATCTGCAAATGCTGTTCCCATTAATAACAGGATTTTATTTCATTTCACATTCTTAAAATTTGTCTGCAAAAATTGTAAAATTGGCCACAATGATTAAACCGCTTTGATTTTGTGGGATTTTTAGGGGACGGTTGTGCAGCAGTGAACGTGTTAAATGAGCACTACTGTACCTATATCTCGCTCGTTGGCCGACCAGCTCACAGGTCAACGGGGAAGAATCGTTACCGAGGCCGGTCCCGCGCCATTATCCACCGGCCAAGCTAATTTATGAATGGATTATGAATGGGCGTGTGTGCGCGCGCGCGCAAACAAGCGAGCATAAGGCCGCTCAGGGGCCTCGTTGTTCGACAGAGCAGCAAAACCTGGCCCAAATGGAAAATCGGCTTTAACGGTGCTCGGAGATAAATGATTCCGCTCGTAACGAGGCTTCCTTGTCGCGACGATGCTCCTTGGCCACTATGCTTGTGATGGGATGATTTAATAGGCTAGTCTACAGTCGTGAAGCTGCTCGTTTTAATGGCTGCTCGAGTTTCGCCGATAGCGAAAAATTCGCTAGTCAAGTTTAACTGTTATGCAGGCCGACCTGTCCAATGAATGAATACTTAAGCTGCATGTCTGTTGAAATTAGCATTTGTGAATCGTTATTTAATTTCCTCGGTGCTGTTTTTATAAGAATGCTGCGTCGTTATTACCATCGTACACTCCAGAAAACAATTCGAACAATATTCGATGATTATTGCTTGTGTTAAAAATCTTGCATAGTCGGACTACATATTATGTAGTTAATACAGTTAAAGGTTCATAATCTATACGAAATTCCACAGTTTTACTAAAAACCAGAGATGTCCTAAGATTTATGAGCGGGAGTGTACATGCTCGAATGTACTGGGGTTCTCGAAACAAGTTGTTCTTCGTATAAGAAAATCGTATTGTTTACTGTATATAAATCAAGTGGTTGCTAATGAACCTGAAGGGTTGATGTAACTTTAAAAAACAAATAGAAAGGTTATTAGCAGCCTAGATTCGATGTATTTTTCGACAGTTCCTTGTTAGACCGTTCCGACCCGAATTAAGCAATCCCCTGTTAGATCCACGGTGACCATGGAGCACACAGACGAGCACCACTAACGGCACGGTGCTTTTAACGGAACGAATGCTCGCCCGTGTACGTATTTATACGGTCGATGTCGGTTGAATATGGGCTCGTATAGCGTCGCTATCGCGGCCAACGGCGTAATGGGCTTCATTCGACGGCCGAGCAAGCTGTTTTAGGGACGCAGCTAAGCATCGGTAATTATTTATCGGGACAACCGGAACGAGGCTCGTTCGAACGAGACCATTCCACGGATTATCTACCTCGAATGGGGTGCGTGTCTCCTACGCGGTGTCGGAGGACGCTCTTAACTTCTGTCATTCTTTAGGGTTTCGTGGCCGTGTCCTAGCGATACCTCTTGTCCCCCCTGGCTGCGACGTTATGGCGATCGCCGTCGCGTCGCGTCGTCCCGCAGCGATTCCGCGAGAACTACGAGATTTAGCAACGAGGATCCTGAAGATTGAGGTATTCAGGCGTAATTGCCTTCAAGATATCGAGCCATTCACCACGACTGAATGATCGGAAAAGATCACTCCCAGTCGTCGTTGACGCTCATCAATGAACGGATTAAAGATCTTTACGGGTCTGTTTAACGCTAGATCTATGGAACATTAAATGCGACTAGTTTACAGTACTTTATAAAAATAGTAAGATCACGTTTATTCAGGATTTCAGCATTTTACTCAGTTTTCACTTTTAAAGGACGGTGCCTAGTTCTGCGGGGTTCAAGCTAAAGACGAAAGGGAGACTGTAATTTCAAAATTTACAGCGGCATGCCATAGATGGCAGCACCAGGTTTGCCTACCAAGATGACTGAAGGACATATTAGAGATCGACACCCCTTCCGTCTTTCGCTTGAACCTCCGTACCTATAAGTCCACTTTATGCACCGTCCTATGGCAGTAAACGAGTCAAACTGAAAGAATATTTCCTAGGCAACGTACCCAACCAACAACGAAGAACACGCGTCTCCTCTTCGAACGAGTTATTAGCAACAATACAACTCGACCGCGGGAAAAATCGCGAGGCAATGTGCCCGGTCTTCGAAGTAGGCTGTTCGTTGTTCCCGAAAAGGAAACGGCAGATCACTTCTGAAGACGTAGCTTCAATTGTCGGACCATCGGGAAAGGAATGTCAGAAGCGTGTACGTACAGTACGTACAGTGGAAAACTCAATTTAGTTTCTTGCATGACGTGCATCGATAGCGTTTCTCGGGACATCGATTCCTTTTTCAAGCCCGGATTTTTTTGCACGGTTCTTCGGAGCGATCCGCGGACTCGTTATTAAACGAACGCCGTTTTATTTTTTGCCCGGAAACCGGTACGCGTCTCTATTATCGTTCTCGCCATCGCGAATTCGCAGGAAGCAGGTCCCCGCGCCGCGCGCCAGGGTTGAAGACGTACTCTTGCTTCTCTTTTTTCTCCGGCGGGATTTTAACGATCGTCCCGAGTGAAAATTAATGGTACACAAGAAGACATGGAATATTGAGCCGTCCTCGTCGGCGAAACGTTCCACACCGCCATATCGCGATAACGATTTTTCTAACCGATCGTCAACGTCGCGACGGTACACGCGCCGCGCCGCTTAGATCGACCGGTGAAAATTGGCGTTTACGCGGTCGCCGCGAACGGCTTAATTAAAATTGTCGCCGGTGTTATGATTAAATGCTCCTCGGTGGAAGATGAATCGTGCCAACGCGGCCCGGATATCTTTCGTTTTATTCCGCGCCGCAGATCGGAACCATCGACAGTGTAAATTATTGATGAGGTGCAGCACGCCGCGCAATATTCTAAAATTAGAGAGGAGCGACTGATGTTCGTTTACAGGCCAAGTCTCGCTGAAATTCTTGTTTCAAGGGTTTCGCACAGATAAAGATAGGATTCATCTCCTCCTTGATTTGTTCGTTTAACATTAAGTTTACGGGACCTGTCGAAATGCCGGGTTTCAATATTTATAATTTACAATTATCGTACAGCTGCAACTATGTGGAATTTCTTTAGGTATGTATATTAATTTTAAAACTGGCTAAAAACTTGGATAGACGTATTCCTATAATTTCTATAAAATAATGTAAAATATTCACTTTACAATCACTCTATTACAATTATTGACATCATGAAAATGTTTTCACGAGATAGGAGGATGACATTACCAAGATTAATTTGTCAAACAGTATCGCTTAATCAGGACATAAATCCTCAATAGCACGCAACGAAAAATGATTGAGAACTCTTGGGACTCGGAACACATTTTCTCCTTCCATGCTTCATTAAAATTGATCTTAAAGCGATTGGTGACATGGTTGTAGCAGTTTCCCTATTGATAGCGAAGGATCTTAAAATAGTTACAGGCGACTACTGGAATTAGTGAAAGTTAATTTACTTAGGTGTTACGGGATCAACTATCTAAGTTAACATGATAAAGTTACAGGTATGGGGTACGCTTTCCCTTGCTTCAGTTACATACTGTTATCAATTACGGGATTTTAGAAAATATTCAGTTTCTGACTCGAATGATATTAACCTGACAGGTTTGGTGCATACTGCATTATGATTTCTCTACATACTTCCCTTTCCACGATTTGCTACTCCCGAGTAGCACCTGGGCACGCGAGAGGATTCGAGCAACGAACAAGAAATCTTAATATCCTGAAAATCCTAACTAAAAGAATCTGTTACATTTTATACGGACTTTTATACGGACTAATGTTCTTGCATTTTTGAAAAATAACTACTTTGAATTTAAAATTTAATGTTAATTTACAAATTGAATATTTAATTAGAGAAAACGGTAATAGAATTTTATCATCGAATAAAAAGAGACTGAAAAGATTCTAAAAAAAAAATAAAGATCTTTATTTATTTATTTGAAAACCCTCGGACGACCCATTCGATACATCAAACTTTCAAAATAATGAAAGAGTAGTCTACTAAATGTAAAGTAATCGTCAAATGTTAATTAATTAAGTAATTTTGCTTTGTCTAAAGAATCGATCCGTCGCGAATCGTCTTTTTGTACGTTCAGTGAACGTTCATTGTTTAAAAGTTATTCCGTGTCTCGAATACTATTAGCCACTTTTACTAAAAAATTAGGTGGTCAGATAGCCAAGGGATTGCTTGTGGACATCGCTGTAAAATGGAATTGTTATAAACATTAAACAGCCAGAAATAATGAATTTATCTGTGAATTCTATTGGATAAATTAATGCGTGCGAATGTTCATTGTTTAAAAGTTATTCTGTTTCTCGAGTTTTATTGTCTATTTTTACGAAAAAATTAGATGGCAAGGTAGACAAGGGAGTGCTCGTTAACATCATTAGCAAAAGGAATTGTTATAAACATTAAACAGCCAGAAATAATAACTTTATCTGTGAATTGTATTGAATAAATTAATGCGTGCAAATGTTCATGGTTTAAAAGTTATTCCATATATCGAATTCTATTAGCCACTTTTACTAAAAAATTAGGTGGTCAGATAGCCAAGGGATTGCTTGTGGACATCGCTGTAAAATAGAATTGTTATAAACATTAACCAGCTAGAAATAATAAATTTATCAATAATTGTCACGGCGATCGACATCGATCGAAGTTCGGCGGGGTGGGGAGCGTCACGCACCTTTGCGCTTGTGCCGCCCGAGCTCGGCGAGAGCCCACCGTCAGTCAGTCAGTCGGGCCGGGGGGAGCGGCGTGAGCGCACGGGCTGCGGGACCGGGAGGATGCAGGAGGACCAGGGACTTACCAGAGGTGGACCAGAGGTGGACCAGAGGTGGACAAGGGGTCATCCACAGCTGCCCTGGCCTACCTTCAATTCTTCATTCAACGATCAATGGTAAGTTTGGTTACTAATATTTTTCAAAGCTTTCTTTATCTACCCTTGGCTCAGTTTCAACAAACCTGTCCTTCAACCGTTAATTCAACGAATACCATATCCTTCATATTAATTGAAATTTTCGAGACGTTCAGTATTGAATCTTCTTCAAATTTATCAGTTTCATTCTTCATCAAGTTTATATTTTGAGCGCCCCACTCGTGTGCGGGATTATAATTGCTCTTGTGCTCTGCTTCACTGGTTGTTTTCGCACTCGTGTGCGGAATTATAATTATTCTTACGAGTTGGTTCGCCGATTTCATTCGCACTTCTGTGCGGGGTTACAATTGCTCTCATGAGCTGGTTCTCTGGTTGTATTCGCACTCATGTGCAGGATTACAATTGTTCTTGTGAGCTGGTTCGCTGGTTGTATTCGCACTCATGTGCAGGATTATAATGCTCTTGTGAGTTGCTTTGCTGGTTGTATTTGCACTTCTGTGCGGGGTCACAATTGCTCTCATGAGCTGGTTCTCTGGTTGTATTCGCACTCATGTGCAGGATTACAATTGTTCTTGTGAGCTGGTTCTCTGGTTGTATTCCCACTCATGTGCAGGATTACAGTTGTTCTTGTGAACTGGTTCGCTGGTTGTATTCGCACTCATGTGCAGGATTATAAATTATAATTGCTATTGTGGACAGGTTGTATTCGCACTCATGTGCATGGTTAGGTTTGCGCTTACGTACGGGTTTATATTTGCTCTCGTAAGCTGGTTACATTCGCACTCGTGTGCGTGATTTAATTCTGTATTCAACAGCATTGTTTCTAAATACGATTAGTTTGTTTCAGCTAGATTACAACTGCCGGCTGCTAACGAAGACGACACACCGAATGAAGAGGACCCACCAACGAAGAGGAAGAAGATTACAGTGTATTTTTAAGTTAGTTATATTTAGTCTACATATAAAGATTGTATACCATTGTAAATATGTCGAGTAATTATTGCCGTAATGTCACTTTACTCGACCCGTATTTTTGACTCCGACACAACCTTCTGCTGTGTCGGACCTTGCTTGTATGTGCCAGGCCGGTTGGAGCCGGTATTCGGCGTCGATACATTGAGAGACGTGGCTCATTGAGACCTGTTCACTCGTGTAGCCATGCTACAGTGTCCTCTCTATTCGTCATCCTACCCGCGTTCGCCACAATTTGTATTGCTTGGGGATAGGTAGAGAAATGGGATATCGTTTGAACACTTCTCACTGTCCATTTCTCTTGGTGAGGACACGTCGGGTATCGGCTCTGGCCGGTGCTGGGCTGCAAGCATTGTACGCGCCGCGTCACCTTCGAACCAGAGCCTTCTGCTCTGGTTCGCTTTAGTTTTTCTCTTTGAAAGAATCAGAGCCTTCTGCCTGATTCGCCTTTGATCCCCCGTGGATCGGAGACTTCTTCTCCGATTCACACCTTTTGCCCCGCGATAATTATTCGACATACTTGCGTAATTTAGTATAAGTCCGTCGTTGTAAGAAAGGGAGCCAGAAGGAATATTACATTCGTTCCGACTCCCTTTCGGGTCTCTTGTGCAGCAACCTCCTCGTGGTGAGACCTGGGCAATCGGTATTATCCTCTATTTATAAGAACTTCTAGTATCTTATGAATAAAGGATAATATCGAGCTAATAGCTGCACATTGCACATTTATAATTTTCGATAAGATTGTGTAGTAGAGTATAAGACTTGCGAGATATAAAAATATATTTCATTAAATTGTATACGAATTTACTTTCAGGTAGCTTGCTGTCGGCCAAGGGTACATCAATGCTTTCTTCGTTTACCCTTGGCCCATCTTGAGTTCATTATATCGAAGTACTTATTCCACCAGTGATCTCGATAATTCTTATTTCGGAATTTCCAATTGTTCGGTTCGGAACTTTCACAAGTCCCTCTTCTGAAAATTTTCATATCATGTCTGAAATTATTATTCCTCCGATTGAGTTCCCCCAGGGGCTCACTCACGGATGGGGCCGTGAGTGAGTACGGGGTGTAGCGTCCCCGGGGCTCCCGAATCGCTTATAGGCTGCAATCGTGTGAGCAGTTAGTTTGGCTCTCGTGACTGGTATTAGGTTGGCTCACATGAGCTGATTGGATTCGCACTCGTGTGCGGGGTTAGCTTGGCTCTCGTGAGCTGGTCTTAGGTTTGGCTCTCGTGAGCTGGTATTTGGTTGGCTCTCGTGAGCTGGTTAGATTCGCACTCGTGTGCGGGATTAGCTTGGCTCTCGTGAGCTTGTCTTAGGTTTGCTTTCGTGAGCGGATATTAGGCTTGCACTCGTGTGCGGGGTTATATGTATTGATATGTCTAATCGTTATCAGTCTGTTTTAGGTAGAATACACCAAGTAGGGCACACACCAAGAAGAGGACACACCAAGAAGGGGACACCCCGAGATAAGGGCAAACCAAGAAGAGAACATACCGAGAAGAGGACACACCAAGAAGAGGATAAATCAAGAATTTTGCGGCATACTCTTAAGTTAGTTTTATTTGCCGAGCAATTATTGTCTTCGCGTCACCTCCGAACCAGAGCCTTCAGCTCAGGCTCCTGTTTCTTTCTTGCGAATCAAAGCCTTGTGCTTTGATTCTTCCCTCTTTTGCGATTTAGTTTTTTGGTCCACAATAATTGCTCGGCTTGCGTGCGTTAATTTTTAAGCTCGTATGTCTTCGTTGTAAATATGTCGAGTAATTATTGCCATAACGTCACTTTACTCGACCCGTATTTTTGACTCCGACACACCCTTCTGCTGTGTCGGACCTTGCTTGTATATACCAGACCGGTTGGAGCCGGTATTCGGCGTCGATACATTGAGAGAGGTGGTTCATTGAGATCTGTTCACTCGTGTTGCCATTTTCTCTGGTTGTGATTCTACCCGCGTTCACCGCAACGCTTTGCGTTGCCTGGTGGCAGGTAGTTGGCAGAGTTCGCTCTGTTCGTCATCCTACCCGAGTTCACCTCAACGCATTGCGTTGCCTGGTGCCAGGTAGTTGGCAGAGAAATGGTATTACGTTTGAACACTTCTCATGGTCCATCTCTCTTGGTGAGGACACGTCGGGTATCGGCTCTGACCGGAGCTGTGCTGCAAGCATTGTACGCGCCTCCTTCAAACCGGAGCCTTCTGCTCTGGTTCGCTTTAGTTTTTCTCTTTGAAAGAATCAGAGCCTTCTGCCTGATTCGCCTTTGATCCCCCGTGGATCGGAGACTTCTTCTCCGATTCACACCTTTTGCCCCGCGATAATTACTCGACATACTTGCGTAATTTAGTATAAGTCCGTCGTTGTAAGAAAGGGAGCCAGAAGGAATATTGCATTCGTTCTGACTCTCTTTCGGGTCTCTTGTGCAGCAACCTCCTCGTGGTGAGACCTGGGCAATCGGTATTATCCTCTATTTGTAAGAACTTCTAGTGTCTTATGAATAAAGGATAATATCGAGCTAATAGCTGCACATTTAATAAATATGTTGATTTTAAATAAATTCTACTCCTATACCTATTGTCTTCCACAACATTTTGCAATTTTACTTTCCTTCAGAACAAAATATATGTATTATTCAAGCTGGTTCGCCCCGGGCGTGAACAATGTCATATATCGTTTGATTCTATTTAGGTATATAGACGAGATAGTATTTCGTCGGTGATAGTATTATAAGGCAATTACAGAATGGGTAATGTAAGCATTCTATACTATATCATTCTTCTTCTACTTGACGAGTATCTCGTCGGTGCGGTGGTAGAACTTTTAGCGATGTGGTACTTCAGATCACTGTAAGTTCCACGTTATCTCCGCGCCCGGTCGCGCCCGCTTACTGGTCCCGCTGAATAGCACAGGAGCTGGCAGTCTTTAATAGTATGGTGATAGTATCTCGTCGGTGTCTGTGGTACTAGAGTATTTTCTGCAGAGTCGATAAGTCAGAATTGTAGACAGAAAAATGCATTGCATGCAAGGTCTGTACTGGTTTTAAGTCTGTGGTTCCAAATAATGAATACCAGAGATATCCTCTCTGTGAGTACTTACTTACATCTACAACGACTTTCTATATTACTATTTTAAAAAATGTGTGTACACCCAATTATATCCTTCAATTACGATTATAAGAAAAACGTTCCAAGTATAATTTCAATAGTTCTATAACGGGAACATCGTCGAACCTTTTTCGGATCATTTGTTATAAGAAAGAAAATATTTTTCAGTAGAATGTAGAATTACAATATTCGATACGAGCTTGACATTCAAACTCTTTCAGAGTTGGGCATCTGCCATCAAATCGAAATTGAACGGCTTCGCTGTTAACATGCATCCACAATGACGATGCAGATGCCTTAGCGGTGCAGTTTGTCCCTAATAAGCTTCGGGTACACATATCTACGCTCGTGTTGAGAGGAATATTGTTTATGAGTGTCATGTGTTAATGTAATTCGTTGCGGAATACATTTTGAAAACTGTGAATATATATGGACAATCAGCAAAACAATACACTCGTCTATAATATTACACTTTTCAATGTTTAGTGAGAATGCTTCACAAATACTGCCACCGATATTCATACTCCGTGTCTGCAGCTTAATGAAAATACTGTAAGACGACGTTTAAATTGTTCAGTTTATTTTTCTATCAATAACATTCTTTTTTATACTTTGAAACTTACGCATCATAATTATAGTTGAGGTATCAAGTGCATTTCATAAAATTTCATTCCACCAACGGGTGCATGATATATATTCTTCATCAATTCGAAAATTATTTAATAAAATATTAATAATCTGTGTTTATGTTACTATGAACATTATAATTGTATTATAGATCATTGTAACAGTATATCTAAATTTATAATGAGTAGATATATATATACTGTAGTCCCAACAATACGATTTTAATTTTGTTCTTCAGTAGCATTAACAAACGTGAAATTTGAACTATTTTTTACTCCATCGTTAGAATCCATTATGGAATGCTTCATGAAATTAACATAAAAATGAATGTAGAATTCTTAAAGTTTTCTAGTGATACAGATCTGAAACTATTATTTCATTGTATACGCCTGAATAGAGGTTTTATTTTGAACAGATATTTAAATAGGCTGCAAAGTAGCACGAACTGCTTTTAGTTAGTTTGTGCTGACTTAAACTATGTATAACATTAGATTAAAACTTGAACGGAAGTATTTCGTAGCTCGGCCAATGTCGCATGTTTGTTTCCAACATATTTTTAGACTGCTCCCTCGGGGAGCATCCCGTGGCCGTCAGACAATCTGTTAGACTTAGACAATGATGACGCTTCGTGCACGTGTCATTAACAGCAGAGTAGGCGCGACGATTGCAGACACATGCAGTGATATGCACTTATTTCGTATATAAACTTCTTCAAAGCTGCAATAAGATCTGACAAATTTACCAGATTTGAGAAATTTTTTACAACATCTATATAATTTTGGAAACTTAAGTTTCTTTCTACATACAGGGCGTGTCAGATAAAATGTTACAAGCTGTTTTCTCAGAATCTAATGGAGATATCGAATTAATTTCTTTTAATTAAATGGTTAAGGAGGGCTAATATTTTATTATGTATTAAATTTTTTTGGGGTAATTTTTCACGAGAGAATACCCCTCTCATTAAACCCAATAACATTTACTTGAACGTTTTTTTTATTGCGCATAGTTAGAGTTATAGTGAACAATTTATTGTGAACTGAAACTTTGAAGAAACGGAAGAAAACGAAAAATATCATATTATCGCATACTACATTTTATTAAATGCGTTCAAAATTATGTAATTGTACTTCTAAGCACTTTGTAAGTCATATTTCTTCGTCCTCGCATTATCAAGTTGTATGTATACCTACATAGCAATTTCAATTGTTCGCTATAACTCTGTAACTATGCGCAATACAAAAAAAACAATTTTGTATCACAATAACAAAAAATTAATAAGACTTTCCATTTTAAAAAATTTGGGGTCCTCCTTTCTCCCCCAAAAAAATTTAATACATACTAAAATATTAACGCTCCTTAACCATTTGATTAAAAAGAAATTAATTCGATATCTTCATTAGATTCCGAGAAGACAGCTTGTAACATTTTATCTGGTACACCCTGTATAATTCGAAATTTTGTAGAAATAGTACCTCTGTAACGTTCGCGCCAACGTTCAGTATTAGCGCAGCATACACGCTTGCTGCAGTTTACGTTTGCAGACGTATTCGTAGCTATTTATAGTCGCAATTACTTGTATTAATTAAGCATTTATAAACTGAATAAGCACTCTTGCGAACAAACTAATATTTCTACTTGTTGCTGCGGAAACATTATCAGTGTTTTCCTGTTAATTATTACTAGACTGCGGAAGTTTATGCAATTTGCAATTTTTCGAGACGATTTTTAAGAAGGTGGAACCAAATGAAATATTATTTTCAGTGGTAGTAGCCTTTGCCTGAAATATATTAAAATGTGACGAAATGTTTCTGAAAATTTTCAGAAACCATATAACTGCATAAAGGTCCACAGTCTATATATAGTCATTACAAAAATATAAAATCTTCTAAACACATATTTTTTAATAGTTTTTACAAAAATATCAAGTATAAGTTCGATTTTTCCTCAATCCCATAAAGATCGAGTACGAACGAAATTTATACAATTGCAGCAACTGCGCATGATTTGAAATATATTTTGCATGAATGCTTGTTGAGGATTTTTGTACTCCGCAAATACGAATAATTCTAGAATAAATAACTTTTGTTTGAAATAATAGTGAACATGCCGTAAAGTATACTTAAAAAATACACACATTGCGATAATTGGTCTGTATCGTAAATTCTGTACAAAGATATATAATGTTTAAACGTAAATTTACGTAATCGATATTAACGTGTTAATTAACAACTATTCAGCTCAACACTTCGGTCGAGTGTTAGAAACCTCCAATAAATTGTATGTTTACTCAGACGGTAGTTATTTCAATGTCTAAAGTTATATTTAACGGCGATGCATTTTGGCGTAAGTCCCAAGACTAGTCGACATTATTTATGGTGCATAGTCCGAAAACTATGAAGCCGACACAACCAAACGACAACCATCGTCGTAACAATGTAGAAATCGTTTTATTTTTCTATTTTTGACTCAGGTAGATGTGTATGTCAAGGTTTTATTTAACCCTTTGCACTCCTTCGTCGAGCGTGACTCGACGACATCAGAGAAGGAAAAATGTAAATGAAGCGGATTTTTTCATATGTATTTGGTTCTTCCTTTATTTATTTAATTTCTTCTTTTTTAGTTAAAAAAATATATATATAAGTTAATATAATTAGTAAGCAAAATTGTTTAAAATAAGAAACTGACCTTGGAAGAAAATCTCAAATAAAACATTTAAAATATGTAGTATAGGGAGTTGTTGGCAGCAAAATTTGAAAATAATTCGGAGTGTAAAGGGTTAATATACAAAAAGCCAATATTTCTTAGTACTTTCGAAACTTCTAACAAAATGTTTACGTATTTTAAAGAAATTAAATGTAACTGTATTTATTTACAGAGGCATACAATGGATTTTAAACTAGTGTGCTCTTTCCTGACCAACACAGTCTGGACGAACTGTTTAAATTGTTGGTATTAATTTAATAGAATATTTGATTGCATTGCATTGCATTTTGGTTTCACTGTGCTTGAGGTATTATCGTATTATTTAATGGTATCTGCATGTATTAATACATTCACCATGTATATAATTATAGCACTGTTTTACCAAAATTGTTCAACTGTATTATATTAGGGTCCCAAGAGAAACTTTACATTAACAATGAAAAGAAGGAAATTGTTATTCTTACGACAAAGTTATTTTGTTTTGGATTAAATATTCATTGAAAAAATGTATAAGAACTAAATGAAGAAAGGATGACAGTGACGTATCAATATCAAGTTGCCAATTCCACGAGTGGCGGATTCACCAGGCTCCTTTTCATGTGGAGAGGTTCCCTATATAAACTGATCTACAGGGAACTTCTATTGTTTCTACTAAGTTTTGCTACACTTTCTGCCATTTATCGACATCTGCTTACTGCCTCGCAAAAGAAGTTTGTATTTGAACAATTGAATTGGGGTCTGGAGCAATGTCCGATGCGAGGTTTCCTTTAGATCTATTAGTTTTTATTGTTCTCCCATCGAATCTTGTTCTCCTGTAAAATTTGCATAAATTTAATGAAGATAAATTGTTAGCTGGAACAACGTTGGATGATGCAAATTTTACGGGAGATAAAAGCTAATAGATGTTAAAGAAATCTCACATCCAACATTGCCCCAGCCACCAATTCAATTGTAATCTTCTTGCTAGACTGGACAAATCAAGAGATAAAACAGTTGACCGATCAAATTTTCTTTCAGGGACTTTGAGCAAATCGTTATTTATTGTGACAAATTTATTAATTTAATTCCATTAAGTTTCGTTCTTGGGTTCTATGTTTCTTATGTTGCTCAGAGGTGGTGGCAACAGTACCAGGCTATACCTTGGCCAGATAAGTGAGTTGCAATGATAAATAGACAGCGGATCTTTATGCATTTATCCAGTGAACCCAGCCTGGCGAGCAGGTAAGGGGCATTATACTGGCCGAATGTCGCTCGAAGCTGCTCGAAGCATGGGATGCTCGATTTTGGACGGGTATCTACGCGCGCATATACCGGGCAGGAAGACCGGGCATCTGCCCGGTCCGGTCAGTGATGCCAGATGAGGGGAATCACGGTGAGATGATGTAAGACGTAAGATCTAAGCCAATCTACGGCACGGGCACCGTGGTCTACAGTCTTATTGTCAGTGGGGGACGTTGGAGTGTGCTCAGGGTGCTGGAATGGGATAGTGGAAGGGGAAAGGAGTAGAGTACTTACATGATATCTGTTTTGGTGCGAATCTGGTGACAGATGCCCGCCTCCGGCAGAAGCTGCCCGGGCCTGATCACCTAATGCTGGCCGCTCGGTTCTGGATTTTGCTCCGCCCAGTCCCGGCAGAAGCTGCTCGGGCACAATGCTGGCCGCTCGGTCCTGGATTCTGCCCGGCACAAGTTGCGGTCTTTACGCGTGCTTATTGTTAGTTAGATACCCGTCCAAAATCGAGCACGTTTGCTTACTGGGTATGAGAAAAATGAATAAGTGCAATTAAAAACAGTAAAAACATTAGAATAATTTAAACATATTGTTATATTATTTTCAATCAAAATTTGTTGATTTCGAAAATAATTTTCTATTTCACTCCAATTTGTTGAAATTCAGGTAGACAATTTTTATTTTGCATAAAGATCCGCTGTTTAATCGTGAATATATAAATGTCCAATGAATTACTAACATATTTCATACTAATTAATGTGTTCTTTCAGGGTGATGCATTCAATTGCATTATATGTTACGGGAAGCGATGAGTATGCTCGTATGCTTCGAAGAGCACTAATGCGATATTTAAATCTTTCCTTAATACTTGTTTTAAGATCAATCAGTTCTGCAGTGAAAAAGCGATTTCCAACGCTTGAACACGTTGTCGATTCCGGTAAAATATTGAAATTAATGAAGTAAAAACTGACATATATTATAAAACAGGTTTTTTTCTAACATAAGCGTACTAATTTTTTAACCCATAGCACGTATTCAAGCAACAGTGCATTTATATTTGTTTTGAATTGAAGAAAATTAGAGCGATGCGACAAAAACCTATGATAGATTGATGGAATCCATGATAAGAAATCTCAACAATAAAGATGATCATTGTCATCGAGTCCCAATAAAAAGTTCATTTAAATCAAGATGCACACTCTTCTGTGGTTAATTACATCTTTAAAAACTCTGCGTATTGGGTATACTTCACAATCTTTTTTTAGCATTTTTTATGAATTCTATATGCTTCGAAAAATACATAAAAATATATATGTTGCAAAATTTACAAATAAAATACAATGCTCTATAAATTATCGAACGATAATAAAATAATCAGAATTCAAGTTTTTCGATAGAAATAACAATAATTAACAGATGAAATAGTTGATTAATAATTTTCTAATACTATTGAATTAACAACTATTAGTTAGAAAATACAAACGGTATGAAATTTATCCTCGACACATAAAGTTCAAAATCAATAATGTGATCGCTAATATTAGTTTGTACATTGCAGGATTTATGACATCGTTAGAATTGGAATTGTTTCTTGCAGTACCAAGTCTGGAGTTCAATACTTATTGGATTCCTTGCACATGGTTCATTAATCTTTTAAAAGAAGCACGTGTAAATCGAAGAATTCCCGACGCTCAAGGATTAAAATTAATTATGGAGGTACCGTACGGTATACGCGGTATTACTATTATTTAGTAATACTACAAGTAATACTAACGCTAACCCAGATAGCACACCGGTTCGATTTTGGCCGGGCCTCTGTGCCACCTGCAGGGGCTCGAGCCCAGGGCTGCAGGCCGGGCCGGTATTCGGCCCATTTGCAAAATTGCAAGGGTGGGGGTTTTGTCAATAGTCAAAAACGCCAAATAAAAGATCAATCTAGGCAATTTGCCCTCGAAAGTCTTATCTTTTTACTTTAACGACTTTTGCCAAATTCATGCGACCCGCCTTGTGTTCTGTATACTGGCATCGGCCTGATTGGCCACATTAGTGTGGTCGTGCTGCCCTCTCAAAAACAGGCCCGGCCTGCAGGCCCTGGGCTCGAGCTTTTGCGGGTGATATGCGGCACATCGATGCGCACAAGGGCCTGCAGGGGCCCGAACAAAATCGACTTGCCTGGGCCTCGAGCAGCTCCAAGCGTTGTGTTTGCCCGTAACCAGCAGGTCAGGGGCTCTGCAGGCTGGGTCAGCTGGTAGCTATGCCAGGCTGTGCTATCTGGGAATACATACTATTATTTAGAAACACATGAAATCAGCATTATTTAATGCTGTATGATAAAAAATTAAAATGATTAAATTAACATTGAATGATTATAGGAATTTAATGAATTTCGTACGAAATGTGGACTCCTATGGAGTTACGATTGGATATCTATTCCATTAGTTTATACGCAAGTAGTGACATTGGCAACGTATAGTTTCTTTGGTGTTGCATTGATAGGTCGGCAATACATCGAAGGTAACGACAAACAATTTCAACTAGAAATCGACATTTACGTACCAGTTTTCACGATTCTACAATTCTTCTTCTTTATGGGATTATTAAAGGTATCTCTTTGTCCAGCAAAATGCACAGAACAAACAAAATTGTATATATGTATGCATACTATTTAGAAAATTGAATTGCTTTCAGGTAGCTGAACAATTAATTAATCCATTTGGAGATGATGACGAAGACTTTGAGTTGAATTGGATTATCGATCGTCATACAAAAGTAATAATAAATTTTTCTTCACTTTTTAAATCATCCTAAAACTATTGAAATTTCCTAATATTTGCATCTGTTATAGGTGTCGTATCTTGGAGTAGATACTCTCATGAATCGATGTCCACCATTAGTCAAAGATATTTACTTCGATGCTGAAAATCTAACACTACCATATACTGAAGCAGCGGCCGCTTACAAAAAGAAAACATACCGTGGCAGTGTTGCGAACATGACGTTAGTATTTCTAATCATTTTTATAAGGAACATTTTTAGTAGAGTGTAGAACTCGTAACAAAATATTTGTCACGTATTCTTTTATATTGGCCATTTTCAACGTTGAAGAATTAAAAACAGCACTCAACTTTTTCATTGAAAAATCTGTTAGAACCCATTCAAAATATAGAGATGTTTCGCATTAAATGTGACAGATATGTATATGTAACTTGTATTTACAGGGTTCCAGAAGAAAAACAAACAATGTTTTTACCAGATGTTCTAGAAGAAGATGAAGAAGAAACGAAATCATTAAAACAATCATTATACACGTCAAATATGAGTCTAGCTACTCATAATAATGATAGTCCAGTGTGCCAAAGACGGTAAACTTAAATAAAATAACTTTCGAATATTATAGAAGTAAATTCCGCAACGAAGCCTCACTAAGTTAGATTCGTTTGCTTCAGCCAGATCAGCTTGGACCCTAACACACCTACGAGGACTGATCAAAGTTGTCCTGAAACAGTTTTACAATTCGATATTCAGGAACCGTTGACACAGATCGACCAAACAGAGCATCAATCAAAAGTTCTAACAGAAGCTGTGACAAAATTCTCGAAATTGCCGAAACATTCATCATTACGAGTTGATCCGAATCGAAAACCATTTTTTTCAGCAACAAGAAGTCCGAAAATCGTTCTACAGTCTTCGCCAAGTACGTCCAACTTATCACAGTCTACAAGACAAATCATAGATACACCTGCAGTATACACCGGTGACCCTAATCCATGGAGAGATTATGGTCCAAAGGTCTTTAATTTGCCTATGTTCGAAGCATCAACTCCGGATCAATCTCCAGAAGTGGAGAAACAACATGACGACCCTGTAACATTTTTTGACAATTTTGTAGTCGGTACAGAAGATAGTCCCCATCCGGTTACAAGTCAAAATCGGTGTCATTCTGTACACCATTTACAACTTCCAGAAACAGACTTATCTACATTAGGTCAATCAATGTTGAAGACTAAAAGTCCGAGACATATTGTGAGAAGACATAGATCTATGGAAGCCCCCACAAGGCAAGGTATTCAATGGAAACGAATGTTGAGAATGCAACGAAAAGGAACAGTTGATGATATACCACCTGTCGAAGCGATAATGCTTGAAACAAAAAGCTCTCCGAATTTAAAACATTTAGATGATAATAAAGGAGAGTGAGTCTAACAATTTTAAATACATAAATGTGATACTATTTTCGAAGTCATATTCATGTACCGAAAAAGAAAATGTATACTACTTTTTGTTATCTAGTAAAGATTCACGAATTCACGAATGCTGTCAACATTGATTAAGTTACACATTCTCATATTACTAAAAGTAAATAATTGTGCGATTAGAAAACTAGATTAACGTCTAATATATATGTACAACACACAAATTTAAAAAACCATATTATATTTACAATGAGCGATTCATTTGTTTACTTACCTATTTCAATAGTTACCTTAAGTTATTCGATTTTAATTTGCATTATTTGTTTTATCACTCCTTAAAGTTAAGATATAAAACAGACAAATATCTCTAAAAAAGACATTCTTTAATCAATTTTCCGCACACGTTATTATCTTACATATTTGGATAGATTGTATAGTAGGGATTCTTAAATTGTTTTGAATTAATTGCATAAACATTTGGATCGTCCATTGCAAATGGTTGAATAATATTTGCTCCCAAATTTTTCTGATTGTGCACATTTGCGATCATATACTGTGGAGTAGGAGTAACTTGTCCAACAGTAGCATCTTCCATCAGCTTTCTCTGTGAATAGATCAAAACTTGCGACACATTTACATCCTGTTGAGGCACAGAATTTTCCACAGAAACCGCAAATCCGGTATTAGATAGCTGCTGCGCCTTACACTTTTTTCTATGCGCGTACAGTGATCCAGCATTGTTATATCTCTTTGTACAAATTTTGCACGCGTAAGGTCTTTGACCAGTGTGCGTATACGTGTGTTCATTCAACGAGGTCAGTCTTCTAAATGATTTTGTACAAATTTGACAATGATATTTTGCTTCTCCCGTGTGCACTGTTATGTGTCGTGCCAGCGTGTTGGCACGTGCGAAAGCTCTACTACAATACTGACAAATGTAAGGTTTCTCCCCGCTATGCGTTCGCAGATGTAATTGTAAGTAAGTGCTTTTTGTAAAAGCCCTACTGCATACGTTACACACGTATGGTTTGACCCCTGTATGCGTACGCATATGCGCAACAAGCGAACCACTTTGCGCAAAACACTTACTGCAAACCTCGCAGAGGAACCTTTTTTGAGTTTCTTTAACACGCGTATGACGTTCCATATGATTTGTTAGAGATTGAGCCTGTGCAAACGATTTAGGGCACATTGCACATTTATGCGGTCGATTGTGACGGTCCTAAAATATTTTTATTCTTTAGAGAGTAGTTATTTTTACATAAAGCACAAGAACTCTCTATTTTAAACTTTATATATTATAAAAATTGTATATCTTAAAAAGAAGTCACTTACTTTTTTTCTACCTTCTAAATAATTTCCCTTATTTATACTGTCTGAATCATCTTTATCATCTAAGTCGGAACTATCAAATATTTCAGCCTTATGTTTCGATTGTTCGTGATCTTTTAATTTGTCCACTCTTGAAAATCCTTTACCACAAGTGCCACAAGTGTACTTTAATCCGCTATGCGTAGAAAGGTGCCTCTTCAGATTCCTCTTTGTTGCAAATAACTTTCCACACTGAGTACACTGTAGACTTTCAGCAGGAATGTTTTCATCCTCCTCGTCTTCTTCATCTTCTTCCTCTTCATTGTCTTCTTCTTCCTTAACGTTATCTACCGATTTTTCCTTTTCTGAACACTGGTCGGTCTCATCTACTTCTTCCGATTTATATTCTGGGTGATTTTTAACATGAGTTATAAAAGATTTTTGATAAGTAAATTGTTTTGAACACACATTACAAGTAAATTTTAAGTTCTTTCGTTGTTCTTTTAAGGAATCATCATTCTTTTGCACTCTTATTCTCTTGTCCTAAAATATAAGAAATTAGTGCTGCTAAGTTAGTATTAAAACAAGTGTACATAGTAAAGGCAACACAGAATAATAAAATAAAGTACTCTCGCCCAATAGTACGCCTCTCGCTTCATCGCGTTCGAACGGTTCCCGCACCACCGAGCAAGCATGTTCGCGTTCGTATTTCAAAAACAACTCTCCTATGTGCATATGTATATCTTGTTCAATACATACCAAAAATGATACACATCTTTTATTATGGTGTATACGTATTTTATTCAAATTATCGTAATTTTCTGTATTACATGTTTACCATGTGCGACCACGTTTATATACGCACGAGAGAGTGAGAGAAGTTCACGAAGTCACGAACTGCTCAGAGAGACAACTATATATGTAATGTGTAAGGAGGCAACTGTTTGTCGTTTGTTTCGTTTTTCACGTATCGAGAGGAATTGGTAGGGGTAGGGGTACTGTAAAAAAATATTCCCCTATGGCCCTGTATACTGCTACTGCTGCTGTATACTGTATACCCAACTATTGGAAGAGAGTGCTGTATAAATATCTGTGGTAACATCTAATCAAATTTACATATACTTACTTGAATATTATTAATTTTCTTGTCTTGTGTATTCGCTTCATCCCTCTCTTGTTTACAACTAACCCTTGTTTCATCGATATCTTCCTTCTTATGACAAACTGCAACATGATTCTTCACTTTCGCAAGAGTAGAATACTGTTTATCACATATGTAACATACATATCGTAATTTAGTCTTTTTTTTATGCACCATGACATGCCTCTGTAAGGCCACTTTTGTGTGGAAGGATTTAATACATTGTGTACATCGTATTCTAGTTGTGCGTGATATAAGAGGCTTTTCTTCGTCGTCCTGTGTACTATCTGTTTTTAATGTTTCATCCAACATTCGTTGATCTTCCGACACTTCCACATTATTTACATCAACTTTGAAAGAATTATTTTTACCTTGTTCCACTTGTAGTCCGTGAAACAAGTGTAATTCTTCTTGTTTCACGATACCATCTCGTTCTATAGAATTATTTACTTCATTGTGCTCCTTATTTTCATTGTATAGAGATAATTCTTGTTTAACCGAATTGTCTTGTTCCAACGGATCCTCTAAAAGAGTTTTATAATTGTTTACGTCTTCAGAGCTTTTCTTCTCTCTCGCGTCGCATAATTGACTTTGTGTTTCTCTGTCGTAGCAAAATAAGATTCTTTCCGTGTTCAAGCAAAAAGAAGTATCGTCTTTTGTGAAGCAAAAGTTGTCAGGACAAAAATTTGTAGGACACTCTTCCTGCTTTTCTGTATTCTCCTTTTCAGAAGATATTACACTAGATATCACATCAGCGATTATTGCTGTGACTATACTGGCACTGCTACCTGAGTTATTGGAAGAAGCTTTTAATTTCAGAATTTGACGAAGTTTCTCGTCGGTACTTTGTATTTGACACTTAAAATCATAAGATTCGTCCAAACGTTGATTACAAGGCAAGCAAATCACCGGTGGCAAACCGTCTCCTTCTTCTACCTAAAAAAGATGATATTTCTTATTGTAATAATAATAATAATAATTGAAAATTCGAAAATCTATTATTATATATTTTATATCACAATTATTAAATTCAACTACTTTAGTGTAAATAATTAAATTTTTACCTAAACATGTATGATGGATATCGTAACGATACAAGTAGTAAATACGAACAAATTATTCCATAAAAAACTTAATATATATTACACTCAGACTTGTAAATACAAAATTCTGAAAGTTTCTACTATAAATTAACCCTTTGCACTCTCCCTTGTCGAGTGTGACTCAACATCGAAGAAAGGAAAATGTAAATAAAATGTCTTTATTTGTATTTGTTCCTTCTTATATTTATTTAAGTCGTATTTTTTAGTTGAAAACAAATGGAAGGTCCACAAATATAAATTACAACAAAGTTTGAGAGAGCTATATTTAATATAATTAGTAAACAATATTGTTTAAAATAAGTAACACTGTCAAGGAACTGTCCTTTGAAGTAAATTTCAAATGAAACACTTAAAATAGTATATTACTGTAAATAGTTAATATTTACAACACACAATAAATAGTAAAAACTTTGAAAACAGAAGTTTGCTTACAGCATATTATATGAATAATTATTTCGTAATAAAACAGTTGAAGGAGTACAGTGAATTCTACTTCGAAAACACAGTGGTTTTTAAATAGCATCTGTTCAAAATTTCAAATATAGTTGCTATATCCATTCTTGTTAGCTTCAGTCATTTGGAGTAAATAGCGCAAATTACATCGATCCTAAAAACTTATTCAACAATCATATAGAATGTACAATATCGGAAACATTGAAGAATGTATAAACAAAGAGATCGAAGTTATAAAAAACTTGTTTTCGTATTGTTATTATGATAAAAAGTGTGGCGAACTAACCTGTACGGACGCAACAGCCATAAGTTTACGAGGAATAGCATCTCCATTTCGAAATAGTTCACAAATTTCAACGGCCTGTTTTAAACAAATTCGACACTTATCTTCGTAGACCTTCCCATACGTATCAATTAGTTGATGCTTTTTCGAAATTTCCATTTTAATGCATTTGGAAGTCAAGCTAAAGACTCGAACTCCCCTCCTCGGAAGCCGAGGATGTTTTTGACATTTTTTATGTTGAATCGACTTATAATTATGTGTTATAAACCAGCTTTATCCGTAGATGTTATAAAACCCTTTGATAATTCATTGATCTTTAGTATCTAAAGATCGAATCGTTAGAACAAATAATATTATCATAGAATAAAAAAAAAATAAACTGAATGCATATCGCATATATAGGGAAAGGAAAGCGTCGCAAGCAAGGGATCCTATACCTTACAAGTTTAAAATGCAGTAACGGAATTATTGAAAAATCGAGAAACTATCTGAACACTCAAAATAAAAATTAGGAGTAATATTTTTAATTGTAATCTAGTTTTTTGGTAATAAATGTTGCGTTCTATATTTATTTTCTTTTGCTACTATTATTATGGGACAGAGGGAGTATATATTATAAGTAGATTGCGGATCTTTATGCATTTATAGGAAAACTGAGTAGATGAAATTCGAAATTGTTGGAAAATTTTAAAAATCGAGGAAGGAAATAGCATCTTCATTTCGAAATAGTTCACAAATTTCAGCGGCCTGTTTTAATCAAATTCGACACTTATCTTCGTAGACCTTCCCATACGTATCAATTAGTTGATGCTTTTTCGAAATTTCCATTTTAATGCATTTGGAAGTCAAGCGTCAACAAGCTGAGCCAGCTGAGCTTGACAATTTGACACAATTTGACATGGCTTGACAAGCTCACAAGCTAAAGACGCGAACATGCGATCCATGAGCATGCGCCCAATGCGCCTAATGCGTGAAACGGAATCAGTGGTTCCGATATTGCCTAAGATTTTTCGTACGATGGATGGCCGCTAGAGGTGCTGCGCGGAAAAAACAGTAACGTATCTATGATGAGGTAGTGGAGCCCTGTGCCCTGTTCCTTATAAGCGCGAAAGTACCGAAACAATCTGTTCCGGACATACAAACTTCAGGACATGTCCTACAAGTTACAAAATATACACAAATACATATGTTATACATTAATTTTTCAGAATCAAATCATACAAATCTTTTCAAATTCTGCGGTGTGCTCAAGGTACCCCATTCTATCGAGAATCTTACATTACTGAGGCTGGCAACGCCTCTAGCGGCCATCCATCGTACGAAAAATCTTAGACAATATCGGAACACTGAACGGAATGGACCTGCTACATAGTTTGTTTGAATAGTTAGTGCGAATCACGTAGTCATTTTAAAATAGTGCTCATCGATAAATTATTGTCATGATATATATTATGCATATATTCATGTTGCAATGAATTGCTTTTAATTTAAATATTTTAAAGAACAGTGAAATATTAAGCTATTCGTCGATGCTAGTAGCTAAATACTAAATAAACATTTCCTTTCTAACCTCTGTGCATATAGTCCGCTGGAAATACTAATGTACTTTCTCATCTGGAAAAGTAAACATACAAATTAATATAAGCACTATGGAAAGAAGACATTAGTTATGTGAATAACGTATAATAAGGAAATTAAGGTAAACAAATATATCACATTATAACTTCAAATATTTCTCATTTTTTATTGTTCGAATTTATTACTCAAGTGCAGTTAATGTTACAGTAGATTTTGAATATAGACATGTTTCAACAAAACGTATGCATACAAGTATAGGCTGTACACTGTACACGTATCACAGAGTAAATACAGTTGCATTTATTTAAGGAATTTTCTGATTACAATTTCAATGCTCCTGTAAGACGGGCGAAGTTCAAATGAAAACCATAATTTCAACTTTTAATTAACACATACTTAGTACAATATCAATAATTGAACACTCGACAAAGGATTAGAATTATATATATGTACATTTACATACAAGTATGTCGTCTCTACGCAGAATCAAAAATTGGTTAACCTAGAAAACTGTATTATCAGCTTTAAACTGTAATAAACAGCAAACTAATAAACAGCTTTGTCTGTCAAACACAGAATGACTTCCGGAAAAATAGTTGCATTAATTTGCATTACATTAAATTAAACTAATGCACGTCGATGTGCGCCGCGTATACTTTTAAATAATGATAATGGTATCACGTTGTACAGTCGTATCTAATGTGCATGCGCACGTAATTTAAACTTAAATATATTCTTCACCGACCATACACACGGTTGTTTTTTAATGATTTTTAGTCATGAAATATATAGTGAATAAAAAATATAAAGCATTTCTCTTTTGAAAGTATGAGATAGAAATTCAACCGTAAATTAAAGTTTTAAAGTATAATGTGCACAAAGACTATATACACACATATGTACCCAGACAGCACAGCCTGCCCGAGCCCACCGCCGGCCCAAACCTCCCGAGGCCCGTGACCGGCAGGTTACTACCTAACACAATGCTTGGATCGGCTCGAGGCTGATTCCGTTGGATCCGTGCCTGCTTCTTATGCGCGCAATGGCCCGGAAATAGCCAGGCATGGGCTCGAGCCCACAGCCTGACGGCCGTGCCAGATTTCAGCTAGATTTCAGCCAGAGTCTAATGTGGCCAATCAGTGCTTCGATTGAGCCCAACTTTTCTCGCGCATGCGCGTCACAGTGCGGGTCGCGTGGAAATGAGGATTGCAAGGGTGCGGGATTCACGTTCTCATTTCTTAATAATACAAAAATTTGATATTTCAGTAGTCAATAACGCTAGATAAAAGATCAATCTAGGCCGTGATCGCCCTCGAAACTCCTATTTTTACATTTACGAGTCGTAATTTGCATCATACGGAAGCATACAACTGCGCATGTAGCTATTTTCATAACATATATAATGCAAATTACGCCTCGTATAGGAAAAAAAAAGACTTTTGAGGGTGTTTGCTGCCTAGATTGATCTTTTATCTGGCGTTTTTGACTACTGAAAAACCCCTTGTTTGTATTATCACGAAATGAGAACGCAAATGCCGCACCCTTGCAATCTTGTAAATGGGCTGAAATCTAGCTGAAATCTGGCACGGCCGTCAGGCGAGCCCATGCCTGGCTATTTCCGGGCCATGGCGCGCATAAAAAGCAGGCTGAAATCGAGCCGGTGTGCTGTCTGGGTAATATGGACGTTCAAAGTTGCAATAATTATCTGAAAGCGTCGCGAAATTGTAAGTTTTCGTTAAGTAAATATTTTAATTGAAATTATTACTAATCTCTTATAGAATGTAGCGTGTAAATGATAAACGGGCTGATCGTTGATGAAAATCTCATTTATGCTTTATATGCAGTTCACACACATTCACGGAAACTTACATTATATCGAAAATTAATTAGTTCAAGATTTATTTAAAACCGCACCGAACAACTTGTTCGTTGACTAAATAACAGATGAATTCAATATTGAACGTTAAATTAACATGCAAGTCGTGCAAACATTGCAAATAAAACATAATCCATAAAAAAGTTGCCAGTTCTTGTGTTTATTTTACAGTTCGTGTGTAATAATTTGCACACCACTGTTCAACCACTTGTAAATAAATCGAAGTTCAGCGATCACATTGTACAGTGTTATTGCAATATAGAAATGATTGCAAAGAATTCGAATTAAGTTCGATTACAAAATTTGTAATATAAAAATATATGTATACAGAATACACATGTATCACAATGGCATTAGCATGAAAATTTTGCGCAATGCTCGAAAAAATATTTACGGAATCATTTATTCACGTTCGCGTTTTCACCGTTTCTGTGTTAACTCAAATTCTTTAGGAGGAATCCTTAATACTTCCGTGCTGGATAAATTTACCATTGATGGTAAAATATGTTTTCCACGTTTTGACGTAATCGCCTGTAATCACTTTTCTGTTTCACTAATTTGAGGGGCACTCTGGTTTTAAATTCTCAAGAAATCTATTTTTATTTAACCCTTTGCACTCGGAACTATTTTAACACGAAAACGAAACATTTCTTCTGACCTAGGATAGTTCCATTTTATATGATTTTTTCCATATTTTGTATATTTTAAACTGATGCAATTTACTCATGCAATACTCAAATGTTTAGTAATTTATTTGATATAAAACGATTATTTTACATTACTGATATAGCAATTTAGTGGTGCCTCAGAGTCGCCACTGGAATGCATTTTTCATTTTTCTTTTTCTTTCGGAACGTTCTAAAATTCATACTGATTAATAAATAATTTCAGTTTTTTGTTTCCAACCTGTAGAAAGATTGGAATCGTGGCAAGCGTCAACTCATAGTTTTCAAAACATAATAAAATTTATAAAAAGATATATAACTCATTTTTACTTTTCGCTAGTTTTCCTGAAAAAAATTCCTAAAAATTCGTTTAAAAACGATTTCAAAAACCAGAATGCTCCCTCAAGGTGTCTGCAATTGTCATCGTAAAATATAAATATGTATATGTGCGTGCATACAAACGCAATTAAGTTAAACAATATATATATACAATACATATAACGATCTCCTTCAAATTCGAGTGAACATTATTTAAAATTAACATTATTTCAAATATATTTAAAAAAAGGAATTCGGTGTGCACGAAAATTCTAAATCCAATAATCAAGGATATTTTAAGGTCATTGCAATTTGTTCAACCCTGATGTTCTATTCAAATAACTGTTTCGATTACTAAAGAACGAATGTAAACAAAAATTCTTTGTTCCATCATAATCATAAGGTTAATTACAATTTTTATACAGTTCAATTATGCTGGTATATTTCAAAACTCAATCACATTGGAAATAGAGTGAAACGAGAAAAGTTTGTTTATATAAATGGATCGTATAATGTATAATAATATAAGATATATACCTATATAAATGTTATTTATAAATTTGTAAAAGTTATGATTCTATTCCGGCTCAGATTGATTTAAATAGTCCATAAAGGTGTAATTACACGTAGTAAATCCTTCTATATTGTCTTACTTTATTAATTGATTTGAACAGGAAAATAATAGCCCATCTATAGCCTGAACACCATTTGACAATTTCTAGTATTATAAACATTTTCTTACTCACATAGGAAACTCGCTGTTCTTATATGTATGTAGTTTCAGAAACAAAACGAAGGATGACCTTTAAATGTCCTTGATGTCTTTACCTACTATTTATAATATTTCTTCCCTGTACGTATATGTATATTGCGCAGCTATTTAAACACAATCGAATATTTTGAAGAAACAAGAAAATTCATAGATTTATAATTGGACTGCAGTTTTTATGCATTCGCCGCAGATGAATTGACACGTAAGCAAAAGGCCTTTGTTTTGTGCTAAATCAATTTCAATCTGATTCCGATGATCACAGAATGGGAATTCACATAAATCACCGCAGACTAATCGTGATAATTTACGGATATCAGTGAATGTCAAAGAATCGCGTCCAACGTTGGTGATAATCATTAACAGTAATAGTTCGTATCTATACATTTATATCACTGATGAAATTCTGGTCTCAATTGCATTCTCCATTCGAAGTACTCGCTCTTACGATTAGAATAATTAATTCTGCGTTCTGCCCGATATACTCGAATGAGAATTGTACGAAGTCTCTCGCAAAAACGCTACTAACTACTATATGTATACAGTATATAGTATACAGTAATGTCCTAATCTAAGCCGATTCTCGGTTCTGTGCTGTGACATTTGTATCGGCGAGACATTACTAGTGCAATTATGAAACTTGTTATTTTTAATGAACTTTTAACAATATACTTGCGACATTTTTCTGATTAAAATGACACCAAACAAAAATTACTCCTACCGTCAATCAATCCACTAAATACGGTTGAAATTATATCGTGTTTAGTTTGATTTTAATAAACAAAATGCCATAAATAAGTTGGTGAAAGTTCCATAAAAAAATAATGAAAAATAAAGAAGTTTTGTAATTGGACTAGTAATGGTTCACACCGACATGTTTACACTGCTCGGCGACCGAGGCAGCTCGAGCTTCGCGGCCCCTTGCGGGGTTGCTCCCCAGTCAGTGGAAGAGGTAGGCGAACTGACTTAGAACTTAGAACGGTCACATCCGTCGCGCTTAGATTGGGACTTTACTGTACTCTGTTTTTTTCTGCTAATGCTCTCGGTTTTGTACAATCTTGTGTTTCGTTTCTTTCCCCATCGAAGCGACAGTGTGTCGAAAAATCGGAAATCGTCAGCTGCTAATTGGCTGTGTGGTAGTGTAATATTGCGTCTTCGAGCGGTTATTCATTATTGCGGTGTAATAGAGCTTCCGTGAGTCTCGTCCACGTTAAACAATGTACCACAGATGTACAACGAATAATAACGGTAGAGTCTTAGATACATACACTTATTAACCTATTAAAACATAACGTATCTATGGATAAGGTAAATCAGAAATAATTACCACTTATCGATTCCTGAAATCGCAGCGATCTGGATAGATCTTCCGAATACAAGTGCCGTATGATAGTACTATCTTCTTGCTAACAGAGATAGAAAATAAATATTCTAAAAAATGTCAAGAGAATGCAGGGTATTGGAAGGAAGGATCAGGATTGAGGATTTAGTGCAGGGGTGGCCAACCTGTGGCGCATTGGATGATTACAAGATAGGATGATTACATATTTTCAACAGCTGAGGGCTCTTAGTCGAATTCATAGAGCCTACTTCATCAGTTCGAGTTCTATCAAAAGCAAATTACACTAAAAATAAATAAATAACTTGGTCTATGGATTTCCTATGAAAAACTAACTAAACGATTAATAATTAATAAAGCAATCACGAACATTGATTACATCAACTTCTCATTCCTTTCTTATTAATTAATCGATGATTACTGATTATTTAGTAACCAGTAGCCACGATTACTAAATGGATTTCACATTAATCGTAATTGTCAATCATTAATTAGATTACGTTTTGCCCAACTCTGACCGTAATTGTTTAAGATAGTTCTCGTCTATTTCTACCTCCTTTGATTTCAAAAATAATTAAGTGCTCATCATTTCTGAATCACCCTGTATATTACAGTCTTGTGAAAAATAATGAATCTTTGTGTCTTCGTCTCAGTAAAAAATAAAGCATCTGCACTCTGTTCTTATATTCTCTCGAAGAAAAATACATACGTGTCCCAAGGAATCCTTTACACCTATCGGATTACATCACAATCAATTATTACACTGCGTGATTAATTCGGGAAATGACCGACTATGTACAAGGTATATCTTGTGGCATTCTCTTTTGTGCATATTCCGTCTATGCGTGCGTACGCGTGTGTGTGTTAGAGTCCGTGCATGCATCAAAGGGATCTTTGAATTCGGAAAGATAGATGTTCGAAAAAGATGTACAAACTACATAAATGGGGAGAAAATTATTTATTAGTAAACCGATAAAAAAAAATCATATTCTATCGTCCAACGGCGGAGCTGACTCAATTTTCAACTATATCTTATGCCATAACCAAAAGATTCATAAATACATTCATAACAAATAACCCTTATTTTTTTCCTACGGTTGATAAAGCTGATTTTATGGATCGAAAATAATGCAGATCCGTCTCTTATGTAATTGTCAGACATCCGCCATTTGACAGTTAAAGCGGATCCGAAAGGACCGAATTAGCTGTGTAACACTTATTTGCGGCAACAGTTAATTGTAAAAATTAATAGAACATTAATCGTAGATAAATATAGTCGCGGTTGTAAGTGAAAGACACGAGTATTGATGGAGTTAGGAACCTGATCCATTTCTCCGATCACTTAAATTTCCTCGTGGAACATCCGGAATTTCATTTGTTTGTTCCGCAGTTTTCGTTTTGGTTCTTGTTCTGGAATAGTCACGATTGTCAACGATGACGGTTTGTTTCGACTTTCATTTTTATTTTCAGTTCAATTTCAAGATTACCGAGTGCCCGCAAGATATACAGATATACCTGACTCAGCTAAATTATCCTGTATTTTCGATCCTCGCTTCGTAATTTTCATTGCGGTCGTGAGTGCAATATCTAAGAATTATTCCTCGCCAAGCTGATATTTTTCGCGGGTTTCACTGTCGCGAAAGTTTCAGGAGCTTTCGGGAATTGTTATAAAATTATCTAAAGAGTATTTCTGATTTGCTATCAATTTACCACGGAAACTTGTCGAAAAATTCCGTCTCATCTGTTTCCACAGTGTACTCGGATTTTGTTGACAAGTTTTTCTGGTAAATTCATATCAAATAGGGACCAACTTCTGCACCAAGCATGGTCTTGGCACCAAAATAACCGTGTTTTGCTCGCAAAGTGCGAAACAGGCTTGGCTAACTGGGTAGCAGACTTTTGTTATGTTCGGAAGAAAACGCGTGAGAAGCAGCGAAGTACGTAATATGAAATTCTCGATATGGTATCGAGACGTCCGCTACTTAAAAGTTACTCAATTTTATTATAGAAAGAGTGCTACTTCGAAAAATCGGAAATCTCTGTAATTTCTCAGTTTCCGTGTTTGCTGTTTCTACAATTAAAACGCGATCGCACCGTGTTATACATACTCGCATACACGCGAAGAGAGAAGAAAATCGAAACCTTATACATACATATTAAAAATGTGTCTCCGTCAGATTGATATAAAAATTCCGTACCGACTTATTATCATAGTCTAGTCTCTGCCACTCGCGAGCCGGAGTCGCCAAATTAAAACTTGGGTCCCCGCCCTAACGTTCTCCTTCTACGACGGTATTCCTTACGCCCTACGCTCCCGCCGCGGCTCTGTCACGTAACCCGTTTCGTCTCTGTCCAGTATTGGCAGAGAGAGGGTAACTTCCCTCCCCTCATCTGCCGCGAGCCGCAAGTTGCTCAGGCCTGGTCTAGTATAGTGTATAGTAACGTGAATAAAAGTATTATGTGCTCTCTTTCATTCTGGCTGGGAGCTATGAAAATTAATAGTACGATAATATAGAAACTTAATCCATGCTAAACAGCGTAGTAGACAACGATTGTTTTTTGCACGCAACTTATGGAAGCAGTTTCTATGGACACCAAACAATATTATGTTTAACTGTAAGAATATAAACAGAAATCGAATCGCTCATCTTAAATCAACGATACCGTTGTTGTTCGACGTTCTCACTCAATAAAATGATATGAGCTGCTTGTTTGTTCTTTTAATATCTGGATGTTAGAACACTTTCTGAAATGTAATGCCTTCATTCACGTCATGATAGAGCATTTTATATACATATTTATCATCTACGTGGATAGGCAAAGTGTTATAAGTATACACATATAGACACACTCATAAACATACTATATGTATACAAATGTACGGACACCCGGTAGGATTTTCTGTGAACCTTTTATCATAAACACATCAACTGGAACGTTAAATAAATAGATCGTTCCCATATATTAAAATTTAGTCAAATACTTTCGTTATCGTGGTCTCTGATTGTTGTTTTTCATTTCATTTTCTAATAATTAGCGATCGTTTCTATTAATTAATACTTATTAGGCCTAATACATACATCGTGTTTCTTAAGGTTCGATGGCACAGAAATGTACGGTGTTGCCAATTGTAGGCAGGTCACTTTCCCTGTTCGCCGTACTTACTTCGCTTTGTCTTTCGCGAGCTCAACGTCGAGACAGGAGCATATTTTGAAGAGTTTGACAAACCGTATTTTTTAGAGGTTTTAAGAAAATGGCAGGAAGTTTGGGAAAAGTGTATTCTCCTAAAAGGAGATTATGTTGACAAATAAAAAAGAAATCCATCCTCGTAAATTTGAACAAGGAAGAATACTATACTGTAATGCTGTGAAGAATAAAATAATTCGACCTAGCAGTTATGGCATTCTTAAACCCGGTGTAAGATGATTTCTATCTCATCCATTTAAATTTTAAATGTTACACTGCCAAAAAAGAACTAGCATATTCGATGCCCGTCACTCGTTCCAACAAAAAAGCACAACCTTGTTCTAGATTTCCAATTACCTCATTTCTAAATTGTACCATCGAACGAAACATTCTTATCCTACACGTATCTTGTTACACCTAACCGTTTCAGAAAGCAAATGACTCGATTTTGTATTAAAAAAAGAAGTGCACACATTTATTAACATAAATATTACAGTTATAATTACCTAACTAAGTAACAAGTGAATGCAATGAACAATCAATTCTCGGTATACATATACTTAGCCGTCCTTTAATCAAATTCTTGATTGAAAAAGCATATATGCATGTTTTCATAAACTAGGTGTACCAGTCCATTATTTTCCAGTCGTTTATGAAATCAAGTATTGAATTCAGTAAAAAATTATATATTTCTTTTTGCTACAGCTAATCCATAGTTACAGTACCGTCTTGATCTAATTAAGCCGGATCCTCGGGTCCGTGCTCCGACATAGATTGTGTAGGACTACTATTTTTCTGTGATCTCACTGACCGTGGCGAACGTAGAAAAGGACAGCGCGTGTGAACACGGACCGCGCGACTGAAAACTTACTGCATAGGGTAAATGTACCTATTACTGCGGTTTTTTCCCAATGAGATTAAAACACGTAAAAATAAATATTCTGCCCTGAATAAATTCGTACAATTCTTACATTTAAAATAAATTAATTTAAATTGAATTTACACAATAATTAAATTATCAATCATTCTCATATTTTTATAATCTCAGGATTTGAATAAACATTTTTCATCTTTATGAATAATATAGTCCCCATTTATGATGAATATAGTCGTTTGACTATTGTTCATACTACTGTACATTCTTTATATTGCTTTAACTTGCATACGGATAAGTTTTATTATTATTATTTAGGGAGGGGGTAGGCGAACTGGCCAAAATGGTACAGCTCCGTCCGGCTTACCGAATTATTGTAGTGTAGATCAAGACTTTACTGCATATATTTATAGGATGTAAAGAAAATGTTCAGTAAAATGTTCACCGTATCAATCAAGTTTGTTCGCGTGTTTCAGACCGTGTCAAGCAGGAACCGTGAAAATCGAGGACTATATAATATACAATCTGTATTCAATATAATACGAAATAATCGTTCGTTATTCGTTTTTGTTTTTTTAATACAAAATCGCGGTACACTACCCTTTTTCACATTATACAATATGCCCCTACGATAAAGATTCGAAAAATAGTGTCAGTAACAGCTTAATATTATTTGTTATTTAGTCATAATGAGTATTCTTATCGACAAATAATATTTTCGATTACATTAAGTTCATTTTCACGCTTTTCAGCGCGGCTGTCGCTCTTCCATCGACGCAAAGTAAGCATCCTCGAAACCGAAGAATACAGTTCTAAGTTCCGTATTCGTTAAGTTTATCCGGTTGAGAATTCGTAGTCGATCACAGAAACAAATACTTTCGTCTCTTTAAATTCGTCGAACTTTCGTTTGTTCTATTCGTTTCGAAATAAAGCGGATGTCGTTTCTCGAATTGAATTTTACTCGTACAATTAAATACAGTTCAACTTCGTGCTGCCAATATGGAACGATGACGAATCTAATGATTCTCTAATGAAGCACTACTGAGCCCGCTCAAATCATAACTTTCATATCTCGTCCTGTCAAAAATGACTTCTTTTCGAATCTCGTCGATAATTATAATTCCAACCTCATCGTCACTCAATTCCGCATTATACGTTTATTGCAGCCTGTCAATTATCGTATTATTTCTCTATTCGGTTAATTGTACGTATTCTTCTATACAACATTCCATTCCAGGTACGCGTAAGTTCCAGTTAACAACAGTCAAGTAAGCGATTTATAAATCGGAAGATTCGCAGATTCTGTCAAGTGTCTATAGTTTTGTTTGTTTTTTTTTTGCAGAATCGAACAAATCGCTCTGAAACATTCTAAATTGGTGTGCATTAGGAAGCTTTAATTGGAGGATATAATCGTCTCAGTTCGTAGAAAGAATTAGCATAATTACGAAAATCAATTATAAGAACTGTAGAGCGTACCAACGCGTTCTACGTTCTACGTTTGTTCAAAATATACGATGAAACAAGCTGTACTCCGTCGAACTAGTCACGTTCCATTGGACATGAATCGGTTTAACGGAAGTTATTATAATACAATATTGTCTATAATCTCCATTAAAAAAATATTCAATTTCACACGTCCAACAAGATAAACGCTGGCAAATTCAACAGATAAATGCCTATAAATCTTTAAGGTACATTGTGTTCTAAACTTCTGCCATAAACTTTACTTTTAGTGTCAACATACAACTCTATTTCCATTTCCTCCGATTCGATTTCTTGTAGCAGCGAACTTGATACTATCCTTGGCAGAAAGTACTCGAGCAGTTAGCGTGGTCGTCGCGAGTAATATACAAAGGCAAAATATTGTATGTATATAGTAAAGAAATGTATAAATATGAAACATTAATCGTCAGCATTATTCGAAAGAAATATTATTACAAATATTCGTATGCTCTTCTGAAACGAGAACATGATATGATGGCTAGACTGCGGATCTTCGTGCACGATCAACATTGTCTACATGCATTGCAACAAAGAGGAGCCATTTACAATTTCCTTTCTCTCTTTAACCCTTTACACTCCCTATGACTTTTTAAATTTTATGGATATGACATTGGTATAATACCTTATACAATACCTAAATGTTTAGTAATCGATTACATCGTGGAAGCGAGATACCTCGTCTGTTGCGGTGAATAATGTAAATAATATTTTGAATAATGCTAAAGCAATTTTTAGTGGCGCGTCAGAGTGAAAACTCGAGTGTTAAGGGTTAATAATCGCAGTATGTCGAAATTAGTATATCGACACTGTTCAATTCATTTGATCTTTCTTTTATTCCAAACTGTAGCTAGACGTTTTCGTTATAAATGCATAAAGTCCGCAGTCTAATGATGATAAATAGAAGCGATATTACCAGCTAATTAAACTGTTATCTGCTCGAACTAAGGAGGTAGGGACTTCAGACCAGAGTCGCCAGACTAATTGTAAGACTTGTGTCCCCACTCTACCGTTCCCCTTCTACGTCACGTGACGCGTTTCGTCTCTGTCGTGCATGTGTCCGGTAGTACGTACTGGCGGAAAGAGGGGTGAAACTTTTCCCCCTCGATGCGTGCTCCCCCCTCTCATCCGGCGACTCTGCTTCAGACCACTGTCTTTATCATTTAAAAATTACTGAACACCCGATCACAGCTCCGTCCTCTCACACTGAATTTTCTGAATAACAAAGACGTGTATTTTCATACGAGTATTCTTCTAGAATAAAGGCTGATTAATAATCATTTTCATTTCTCCGCTCCGTTTCACCAGATACTATCTGCCAGTGGTAAACGCGATCATAGTTGGAAGTGAGAGAGAGAGAGAAAAAAAACTTTGATTTTCATTTTGATTCTAATTTCCCAAGTCTGTGCTTCTCTGAACGCTTCGCGTGAACATGTCTCCCCTTGGCTCGCAAAAGGAAGAAACCGAGTCTCGACGCAGCTTCGCAGACTCGCGAAATCCTATTGACGGAGTTACGGGTGACGGGACCCGATTTCTTGCGTACAAAAATGTACCTGCTCCGGGAGTACCAGACAGCACCCCTTCCAGCGCAGTGTCGCGTCGAGGAACTTAGATCGAATCGATACTCCTTACGGTCGTGTTCGAGCTCGTACTGTTCGAACTGTCGATACAATATGGCATTACCTTTCCGTGCACGCAGGAGCCAGAAGTGTTGTTCAAGATCAACAGCAGCAGACCGGAAACGGCGGCGAACACGCCGGCAGTCATCAGACCGAGAGCAGGAAGTTTCTTGGATGAGAGAACTGGTCCCTCTTCGAGTTTGAGGTAGCAGAGGCCAGGGAGGACGTAGGCTAAGGGTACGGCCGCCAAGATACCGTTCAATTCGAGGACTAAACCCAGGCAATCGGTGGACATCGAGATCAGATAAGCCACCACGACGATCGTCAGGGTGATGATCAAGTATTTCCGGTCCGAGTTGGGAATGTACGCTGTGTGATCTTCAAGCTCGTCTGTTCCCTTGATCGCTGTCAGGATCACCTGCGAAACAAGAGTATCAAGTTTTCTCAAGTCTGTTACGGATGACGAACAGGTGTTCAATATCATCTCTGGCAGGAACCGTCCTAGATAAACGAACAGAACCACCCTAGATAAATCTACATAGCTGTTTAGTTTAGTTTAGGGCCCAAACATACGCACGACCAACTGGACGTTGACAAAATACGTATGTTCACTGAAAGGGTACTGACAAGTACCACCCGTCCTTGCAGGGGTATATAAGCCCTTGCATTTCTACTCTCGTGGGCTAGTACTGTCGTAATCACGAATCGTATCGCGTCGTGCTGCATCTCGGAAGTCAACTACCAGTGAGATCGGGCGTTTGTTCCTTTCGAATCAAAGTTTAAAAGTTCGGTTAGCATCTATTAGGCAGTTATAAGGTTGCTCCGAGACCCCCGCATTGCCAGTGCGTCAACACCGTGCATCTAAGTATTAGGTAATACTATCTTTCTATTCTTTCCATTCTAAACTCACTCAATTCGCGACAATTACACAATTGTAACACGAAGTCTTATAGTAAGAATATATCTGTGTTCTTTGATAATTAGCACGAATTCATTAAACCCACAATTATTCACCAATATCCTAATCAAGTAATTGAACGTCCCCGCACGATACAATCTTACCGCTCGGATTGTATCAATTAAATTATACTAGTTACGAGGCTTACTAATTATCCTAGCAACTCCCTGATTTCGCATCAGGTCCATTCGCGACATTCCAATTGTCCAAACAGAGATTTATCCATCCTAGCGGCTCCCCAATTTCGCATTGGGTTCGTCCGCACCCTAGCAGCTCCCTGGTTTCGCATCAGGTTCGTCTGTACTCTTATACAACCTCCTAGAGGCTCCCTGACTTCGCGTCAGGTTCGTCCTCGCTGTCTACAAACCTAGCGGCTCCCCAATTTCGTATTGGGTTCGTCCGCATTCCTTAACTAACAAATTGATACCATATTCCTAGGGTAACAACCCTTCGCCGGCCACTCGTGCTGCTCGCGGCCCTGGCTCGTAACAAGTCTCTCGCGTAGTAGAGGAAGATCCGGTATACAGGGTCTACGCGTAAAGTTATGTCACCACTTTTTAGGTATTTCCGGTAGTGCAATTAAAAAATATTTCAAGTCTATTATTGTCTATTATTACAGTCTATTATTACAGTCTATTATTCTATGACATTGAAATTACCTCAAACTCAAAAATTTAATGAAAAATTATTTCTTACAAAATAAATCAAGTCGCATCAGAATTCGAACAGAGTTCGAACTGCGAACTATCGATTCTACGATACAGAACTCCGCTTGAATACCACTAAAATGAACAGCACATAAAGGCTACAATGTAATAATTAACTTGTCGTAAATTCAATACGGTGTATAAAGCAGAAGCAAAGTGACAGCAAAGTTAGAAAGTTATATTGATAGAGCCATAGAGGCAGCATTCAGTGACTTACCTCCCTCGTCACGAAACATTCGATAGGGAATGTCAGCAGAATGGTTCCACTGAACATCACCCTCGCGAAGTTCATTAGATCGTCATCCCAGCAATAGTTCTCCATAAGATCACCCTGCACGTAGGAAGTGAAGGTGGCGTACCCGATGATTCCGAACGCTGCCGCAATCAAGAACGAGGTGAAAAGAGACCAATGAGTGACGACGTCCCACTTTTGTTGGGTAGCTCTCTCAATAGACTCGTAGATGAGGAACGTATTATGGTGGCACATAAAGGCGAATGCCATAATCCCGACGGATGGCACTATTCCGGGGAAGTTCGCAAATCGCCAGCTATCTTCTTGGCTTGGCCTGGAAAACCATCGGTATTCTATCGATCCTGAACGGAACACGTTTTCATATCGGAAGTTACAATTAACTTTCATGAACTGAGACTTCTGTAGTTTATAAACTATATCGCGAATACTTTTGCCGCGTCTCGTATAGATCAATAAATTCGAGAACCTATCTGCGGTATGCCAATCTTACCGAGGAGACGAGATACTCACACAATTGAGGACATCGTACCCATTCGGATGAAAATGGCCAACAGAATGAAAGCAACGCAGACGAGCGAAAGGAAGGAAATCTTGGCTAAACGAGCAACGTTTCGGTAAAGACACAGCGGTATCGTAACGAAGAGCGTCGCGAAGAAGATGACCACTTGTCTGTGGGCAAAGATGTTCGTCTCGCTCATCCCCGTCACCCTTATTAGAACCTTCGTCACCGTGTCGCCGACAACAACGTTGTAAGAGACCATTGCTGGAACGAACAAAAAGGCTTCATTCAGACCATTACAATTCTTATTCTACGTCCTACGTGATTACGCGCACCCCTTTCTTTTAACTTTATCTGCTGATAGACGACACCTGGTCTCATAATCAGAGCTAAGTCATTAAGTCAAATTTAATGTGACAATTGTTTAGTTCTCTTACAGAATTATTAGGTTTTATTTGTTTTTACTTGAAGCCACAGCTAGTTAAGCTATCAAAGGACTTCGTCAAGTTTGTATTTTTCTTTCTTTCTGACGTTTTTCTTGTGCGCGAGCGATATGTATTAGGTTGTTGCATACGGAATGGCCAATTTATTTATTTATTCAAATCCGGTCGCAACATAGTATAACATATTTGCGTTCGATAATCGGACATTTCATATGCAACAATCTAATAAACGATTGATTTTCAAATTGCGGAAATATTTTGAAATGGCGATAAAATTTGTATTTACCTATGAACGGGTAAAAAAACTGTAAAGTTGTGAGTATATAAAATCCGGTACGACCGAAGCTGGCCCTCATTAAACCTTGGTAGCTCATCTCGCCGCATATGTGACCACTTCTGACCATCAAAATTAAAGAATAATCAGTCAGGCCAGCTACTACTACCAGTAATGCAATACCAAGACCGAATCCAGCTTGATGGAGGGCGTACGGTATGCCTAAAAAACGTTTGTTATAATATAATCCATTGTTCTTTTCTATAAATTATAGTTACTCTTTAAACGTCGAAATTATTGTTGTTTATGAGAATGCAATTATTTTCTTGTGTTCCAAACGATGTTTGCGTCATTCTTTCGAAAAGTACGCATCTCGTTTTTGTAACAATTAAACCATCTGCGTGCAGTGGATCATTATTGTTACGCAAACAAAAAGAGTACGAAAACATTGGATTGAGTCTAGAAGCAACCTTTGCGTGTTACGTTGTTAGTATTTTATCGCGAAAGATGGTTGATCTAATTGATCTTCCGTACGCCAACTGTATCGTCTTTTGTTTATAACATACTTGATATGTATTATACATACATGTATGTTATAAGTAGACAGCGGATCTTTATACGAAATACAAATATTCTGTATCAATTATGGGAAGCAGTAGTTAAATAAAAATTCATTTCACCCCTTAATAGTCTTTTTACGTTGAAAATAATATAACAATATGCTTAAATTTTTTATACTTTCCACTGTCTTATATTTCACCCAGTTAATTTCTTCGTAAACGCATAAAAATCCGAAGTCTATCGATAACTGATCATTTAAATAGTAATTTGTAGTAATAAAATACAAGGTGAGTCACCTAGCGTTGCCACATCAAATATCTTTGTTGTTTCTAAAGCCTAAGTATTAAGTATGAAGTCTACAAATAAGGGGCTTCTTTAATGCAAAATAATAATGTTCTGTGTCTGTTATATGGACTAGGAGCTACTTAGAAAGTTTATACGTGCATGGGTAATTATAGGATTACATAGGATTACATACTGGACATTCTTTATAAAAAAGTACTAACCTATGTATGTCGAAAAGTTAGTAGTTCAGGAGATATTTCAATTTAAATAACTCCAAAATACCATTACTGTCGTACTAAGGCGTTAGTGTTTACTTACTTGTGTAACGCCTTAGTACGACAGTAATGGTATTTTGGAGTTATTTAAATTGAAATATCTCCTGAACTACTAACTTTTCGACATACATAGGTTAGTACTTTTTTATAAAGAATGTCCAGCTGCATAGATTGATGTATTAAAAAATACCTCATTCCATTTAAAAAAACATCGATAACCTTGAAATCTCATAAAAATGACCTTGAAATTTTTTTCCCTTACACCGTTATATGTGGCCCTTCAAACAGTGTAACTTTGTCCTACGAAGTTTTTTTGTACAACGATAAGTAACGGAGATATTGAGCTGTTCAGAGTTATGTGGGCCACCCTGTACATTTGAGGTGGCAAGGTTAGGTGACTCAGCCTGTATAATTTAAGTAGACAGCGGATCTTTATGCAAAATAAAAATTGTCCATCTGAATTGCAACAAACCGGAACAACATAGACATTCATTTTCTGATATGGAAGTATTTTTAAATTTGTCTCTTTTTTTAATGTTTTAAATTACACCTACTCACTTTTGTCATATAAATGCATAAAACCCGCTGTCTAGTTATAAGCAACTATATTTTCTTCTTATTGTTAGTAGTATCATGATAGCGATACAATCTGTTCACGATCATCGATCGTGTTTCGATTCATGTCATCTAACGTGTAGCGGATAAGATTATCATTTCGATAAATGATTCCTGATGAAAGTTTTAATTGAAAAAAAATCGAAGTTATAAGAAATCTCTGAATACGCAGGAAACCAGGAGACCCGTATTTCAACCATAACAGTAAAGGCAAACTTTTCTCCATAGCTATTCCTATTTATCTTCCACTTATCTTCTAAGTTCATTAGCAACGACGAACGTACAAATTCTGTAATTATACAGGCTGTACCAGATAAAGTGTTACAAGCTATTCTCTCGGAATCCAATGAAGATATCGACTTAATTTTTGTTTAAATTAAATGGTTGAGAATGGTTTCTACCTTCTTAAAATTCCTCTACAAAAATTGGAAAATTGCATAAACATCCGCAGTCTAGTAATAATTAGACTTCGGAAGTTTATGCAAAATGAAAAGTTCGTGCCTCAATTGCAAGATGCAGGAGCTAAATATAAAATATTCTTCATTAATAATTTTAACGCGATGAAAATAATATATTAATAGTCTCAAAATCTTTTAATATTTTCACTGTTTTAAAATTGCACTTGCACATTTTTGTTATTTATTCATACTATCCGGAGTCTAGTAATATTAATATGAGGTGTTGTCATGTGGCGTCCCAAATATTCCCAAGAATTAGAAGAATTTGCAATATACCAGAGCTTTAAGAAGGAAATAATTGATTCCCCCTTCCTTCTTTAATAAAATAGTTTCTACGAATGTGATTCACCAGAAATACCCGTAGTCCGCTTATGACTCAACCCAATATAATACATCGTACCTCGTTTTAATTCATTTATTCTCGTTTGTTGTGTATTCATCGATTCGTGTACAATATATGCAAACGTGTTGTATTGTGTAACATTTGATTGCACAGGGTAAACATTCGGTACGATATACAAGTCTTCAATAACCTGATATGTGTTTATTTCGCTTTCAATGTAATTTCGACGTTTAAGAATGATATTGTTGAAACACGCGACCAAATTACCAATAACGCCACTGCCGATAATGGAGTTGATAAAATTAAAACTGGCCAGAGGTAGACTATTAAATTTCCCAGACTCTTCTTTCTTGTCCTACGGAATTAGATATTGCATGTATCCAGAAATAATAAAGGTTTCGAGGAAACGGAAACGATATTGAGAAACTGACAACAGCGTGAACGATCGATTTTATACGTTGCTGGAAAACGCTCACCTTAACACATCACGGTTCGTTATACATATTGTTGTTCCTAAAAAAAGCATTCCGCAGAATCGAGAAATGTCAAACTACTTGAACAATTTTCAACTCCCGTAAACTTCGAACACATAATAAAAGAGCAATGAAACTCATATTATATGGTATAAAATAGAAGTTGGTCGTGCAAGTGAATTTTGTATGAAATTGCGTAAAACGAACAAGTGTGAGAGAGCGCAGATTCTAATGCGTTAATATTTCACCGATTTACGTGCATGTTTATGTTCGCGAAAGCTCTTGTTGCGCTTAAAGATGAAACGAATATTTATAAAGTTAGTTTTGCTTATGTATAGTTTTTCTTTTATAAGTAGTTGATGTATAGTTAGTTTGATGCGTACTTTATGAAAATAGCTGGCGAATGTAAATTATATAAAATAATGAAAAGACCGATAGGACAGATTATAGTATCGTTTTAAATCATGCAATCGTATTTTTCTTAGACGTGCCACGATAACAGATTCATGCCAGCAACTCGTGGTTCCTAGGTAGATAATTAATTGTCTCTTACCCCGACTAATTGTCTCATATCATCATAAGACTCCTCTGAGCCCAGACTGCCGCCCTATTTAGAATCAAAATTAACTGTGTTTACCTTCTGCGATATCACCTCAATTATCAAAACGAAATTTACTATAATGTTAGAAAGGTTGTAAGTAAACTAGGCGAAAGATTGATAACAGCGTCCACGCTTTCTTTAGAAAGAAGTGTTTCAGAAATACACATTTCATTTCTCTAACAAATGTTTATATACTATTGCAGGTATTTAGACAATTATTATTCGAATGAACCCGTGAAACTCGTTAATCTGTTGAATTCGCAAACTTTCGTTTAATCATTTCATAAATGAATCTAGTTATTTGGAATTTTTCATGCAAATCTGGCTCGTCCACATGAAAGAAAAGGTCAAGCATCTCATTAAACCGAAGATTACCGTTTACTCTTAATTGCGCTGTCACTAAAGGTATCGGTTTAATTCGAACGTTATTACCAAAGGTTAACGATGATTCCATTGTCGAGACGAATACAAGTTGCAAAAGTTTCTCTGTTCGCCTTGTAAATATCAAGTCCATATTTTCATTATCTTTCACTTCCTGGCATGGGTATAATTCCATATTATTACAACAATTAGAAACGAGCGAAGCGAGATAAACACAACGCGGAATAATACAAGTGACCATTTCGTGATACGTAGAAAAACAGTCGTGTAATTAAAGTTCGCAAGCGATAATCAGATTGCAAGTGTGCGAACAAACACGGGCTGTTTGCGGTCGATATGCGGATGAATGAAACAAATATTTGCCTTGTTCATTCAAACCGTCGCCACGATCAAAGATCTCGTTAAACTTTCACGACACTTATGTAGGTAGACAACTCGACAGGTCGGAGATACATCAAATTGCTTGCCTATTAATAATAGAAAGACTAAGGCTAACTTCCGTACTCGTGAAATATGAAAACTTTCGCTTATCGTTGAAAGGTAGAAACACATAAACGGATAACATCTACATATATGTATGTATGTATGTATACGCGTATGATGAGTTATAGATTTTTCTCCATTGTTGCAATAGTGTAGTCGGAGACACTTCGAAGCGTAAGAAACTCTCATTTTGCTCCACCCTCGTCCTAACAACTTTCCAAACTACGTGGTAAAAACTTTCCAAGCTCCTCTCTCTCTTTCTCTACTTGTTCTTCATTACATAATACGCATTCTCAGGAAACTGTAAATCTTCTGCCAAAGAAGCTCTCGACAGATCCGAAGAACAGTATATAATAACTCTCGATTCGTCCGCCGTTTTAATTTCTGTTGGGACATTCGCAAAAGGGTTGAGAAGCAGAACTTCCTCGAATAGCAATTTCGCCCACCGGCGCGGCACCGCTATTAACACCTCCATGAATTCCAACGCTGCCTGCTAGCACACGCTCTCTCGGCCTCATTATCGCCGTTCGATCAGCGTACGCAATCTATCAACCATTCAGAGGTATAATAATGGATCATCCGATTGCAGAAATCCACTAACCCGACGCAATCTTCGGTAATGAAATTAGCGTGACTCCGTTCGTCTTTGAGACAGTCGCGAAATGATTGGTCGTGGAGATCGGGGAAGGGAATTTCGGATTTAGCAGTCGGTGTTTTAGCGCGATGGTGTGGGGTGTTGTTACGGGGCGAGGGATCGGTGTAGAATTCGATAGGCAACGATTCGATAGAGAATTTAGCTTACTCACATCCTCGTAGGTGTTCCTCGCGTCCAGGATGTAACTTTTCTCGGTGGCATCGAGAGCCATCGTGGACGGTCGCCGAAGGGAAGAATAATCGAAGGTGCAACCGAACGAGAACGGAAAGCTTAAAGGGAAGGTCTGCCGCAAAGTGTTAGGACCTAGCAGACGTCTGAGGCGACTGCACCCTCCCTATCTACGCGAGCTTCCGTTTTCCACCCTCTTTGCCCCTCCGGGCAACCATGCACGTACAGTTTGGCTGCGACGGGTGCGTGCGCATCGTACGTTCACGTTTCTCCACGTTATCATCGGGGGCTGTGCTGTCTTTCGCCGACGCTTATCTCTCATCACGGCTCCCTCCTTTACCCTTCCTCTTCCCGATATTTCTTAATTATTCTTTTCACGCTGAAACTACCGGTCACCGGTCACCGTCCCCCACTGCAGATCACCAGATTGACTCTGTAGTCGTTTAGTCGAGCACCGTGCCTCTCACCTGTCCAGGTGTCGAACGCTATCCATCGCGCCACCGAAAGTGCTACGTGGAGCTATCTGCCCGGCGAAATCAGTTTCTTTTTCTTCGCACTTAGGGTTATCATCCGTCCGGCTCTCCCCGGATTTATCCTACTATTTCCTGCATCCGGAGACATCCGGGGGGATTGGGATTTTCTTTAAGGATCCGGGCTTTCCGATGATATTACTCGCTCGTACCTGCTCCACTGTCACTAGGATCATTCCACGCGAAATCGGACACTTTTTGGAGTAGTGTCTTGGATTTTGTTGAAATGTGAATATGTTGTAGTCTCGAACGAATCTCAAAAGATTTTTCAATAGCTTAACCCTTTGCACTCGGAGCTATCTCAACTCGAAAATTAAACATTTCTACCGACGTGGAATATCATTTCGTTCTATTTATATGGTGCTTTTCATTTTATGGATATGAAATTAAATGTTTAGTAATTCATCGGAGACATCAGAGAAAGAAAAATGTAAATACAACGGGTTTTTATTTATTACAACGAATTTTATTATAAATTACAACGAAGCTTGAGAGAGAAAGCTATATTTAATATAATTAGTAAATAAAGTTGTGTGAAATAAGTAACAGTCAAGGAACTGTCCTTTCAAGTAAATTTCAAATGAAATACTTCAAATAGTAGGGAGTTGTTGGCAAGAAAATTGAAAAATAATTCGGAGTGCAAATGGTTAATAATGTAAATAATATTTTGAATAATAGTACAGCAATTTTTAATGGTGACTCCGAGTCACTAAAAAGTGTAAAAAAAGTGTCACCTGTTTTTCATTAAATTATTCAATAATTTATTTTGCAATTGTTTTAAACAAATGCAATGTTTGCGTAGCAGGAGACTTTTTAAAAATTTGAAAGGAAATTAGGACATAGCCTCGAGTGTCCCCTTTACGGACCTGTTTTAATAAACCGGCCACTTCGATAGGAATCGCCCGTTTCAGATAATCATAGTTGGGTACACTATTGTAAATAGATTTTGCGCATTTATGATAAAAATATCACCAAACAGTGAACATGCTTGAAGTATTTCAAAATACCATTGTATTTTTTTCAATCCATTAAAATGAATGGAAAGAAATAACTGGCTGTGTATCTTGGAATTTTCTTCAATTATTTTTGTTTTGCATAAAAATTATAGAAAATGGTTGAATGAATTGCATATGATTATGAATTTCTGATTTCTTTTAATTTGTATAAGAAGGAACTGAAATTTTATTTAAGTAGTAGTACTTCATATTCACGTCAATTCATTTTCTGCGTACTACGAGAAGTTTGACGTAAGCAAGTTTGTACAAACCAACAGGCAAATAAAGTCGTTCGTTAATCTCTACGATTAATAATTAGTTAATTAATAACCTGCAATTGTTAATGAATTTTCTAAACGAGTTACACTGTTTATTAATAGAATCAGTTTTCACCAAAAAGCTCAATACACGTAGTACAAATAAAGAAACTGGAATTTTATACATGCTATGATTAAATCGTAAAATTCTTAAATTATGGTTTACAAAATATGTTTAAAAGTAACTTGAGAAATGTATAAACGTATAAAAAATAGAAAAAGTAATTACGACATCCCGAATAAAGTTTTCGTTATGAACCCCGAACTTGCTCATTGGAAAGTAGATAAGGACATATGTGATCAGACACAGACGAAAGACACAACGAAGCAATGAACGAAGCACACTCTTGCTTACAAGTTTTATAATAAATTGTTTGAGTTTTTAACCGTTACTTTACCTACCGTTATTAATTAGATTCGTGATAATAGGAATTCACATTGAGAGAATAATTATAAAATAAAAAACGATTCATTTATTTGAAACGGCGGACAAAAATTCAAGTATTCGATTATACTCACATTTAGTTAATAGATTACATGCGTTCTTTAAAGTAAAGAAACAATTCAAAATAAATTATACAAATGACGAATTTTATTATAAGTAGCTGATATATAATTATATAATTAAGTATAATTATTAATACTTTATAATTGTATCAGTTATTTAATGCGCAAATGACTGTATAAGATACTTGTAATGACGAGATTGAATTGCCGGCCAGTAGCAATTAAATAGTAAAATAACGATAAAATACGTTCTTAATTTTACCACAGTTAAATCTTATATAAATAACCATTATTATTATTCGCTATGTCGCAAGGCTGTTAACTAATTCCTGTTAATTACCATTATGAATTACCAATTATGCGATAAGGTACTAATTTGTCAGGTGTTGCACAAAATCAATTATGTTCACATATTTGATCTACATTGTGCAAAGTCAGGCACAAGACACGCAAGCGCCATTTTATTACATTATTTAATGTACACAGCACTTTACGACAACTTCAATTGTACACTACCCGATAATATGGGAATTTGACATATTATTATTATAATTCGATTTCTAAATTCATTTCTAAATTCGATTTCTAAATTCTTCACGAAATCTTTTGCAAATTTTATGGAAACGTGTTTCAATGAAACGCTTATGTGTGTCGCTAGCCTGACACAAATCGATTAAAAAATTGGAATAATTACAATGAATACTATTATTTTTAATATCTTATATATATATAATTATCTTCCGTAATGCTTTTATGAAAAATGTTAGAGCTCTCTATAAATATTTTCGAAATCTTAACGGTAGTTTCAATCAAATGCAAAAGGACAGTAATTTCGTATCTAAGTGAAACTGTTTGGACATCTTATACTGCAAACTAATACATAACTTCTTTCTTTGCAGTTGATTATTCTTGCTCTCTTTTACAGTCACTCTTCTTACATTTACAAATGATCATTTCTACGTTTTTTTTTCTTTATTGTTGATTGAGAAATGAGGAATATCTTACTACTTTTATATAGAGTGCATAATATGGATGTTCAGGAGTGTCTCGAAGGATCTTGACGAGGTATCACGAACCATCCATTATTCCCTGAAACTGCAGGACCCACTATTTGCGCATTCAAGGCATTATTCATTCTTTGATTCTTCATTATTTCTAGCTGTCGTTTTAAATTTCGATACAACTTTATTAAAGATTCCTGAAATTCAAAAAACCTTATTTAGCATTCTTCATTTTTAATTTATTTGTAATAAGCGTATCATGGGAAATTCTGATACAGGTATTATTACCTAACCTTTTCATCTTCAAGTTTTCTAAGTTCTTCCTGTTGTCTTAGGCTGTCTAAAGTTAAATTTTTAAGCATTTCGTTTTTGTGTTGCCCCAACAGAGCTATTTCCGTTTGAACTTTTAAATACTCTTGTGCAAGCTGCTTATGTTCTTCAAAAATTTCTTTTGATCTTTCGCAAGTTTGATCTGGTGTGAGCGGTCTCAAATCAGCGTCCAATAGGCGATAAACATTGTCCAAATCTTCATTGGTTGTGCTGTTACCTAACAATCAATAATAATTCATTTTAAACTCGCATGTCAAGAACTTTGAATATTTTATCGAAGTTCTAACTTATCAAATACAATTCTTATTAAATCTCAATTCCTCTATCATATTCCAAGTGGTTCCAAGAAGTTGGAATAATTAATTCAAAAATTTAATTGTTACAATCATATTACAGAACTTCAATGAACAATAAAGTTTATATAAATCGCTTCAAGACTATTTCTTTTAAAATTCTCATGAATCTGGCAAATCTTTATGTACTTGTTCGTTACTTTCAAACCAAGAAAATATGCATTTGTATTATTAATGTATTTAATGGGAAAAATACGACTACGTTCGTATGTGGATAATGTATAAAACAGTTCACTGAAAATTTCATTTCATCCACTTTGTTCCATTCATTCTGCTCCAAAACACCCTATTTACCCTGACAGTGAAAAAGAAGACAGGCAAAAGTACTAACGCAATAAAACCCAGCACCGCTTTAGGGTGTCCGTGGTGACGATGTTCGGATATTCCTCGCACATTTCCAAATGTTGAAGCCTATCGAGGCTTCGTTCATAATAAAATCAAGCAAGGTTCGCACATGAAGGATGTCACACTGATCAACATCCACACGAGCCACACGAAATTATACCAAGAAGATGATCGATCAAAAGACAACGAGAATACGGAGTACGAAATAAAATTTTTTAGATAGAAGCCGTAATTTTCGATTAACGTGAATTATAGGGGAAAAAAAGAAGAAAGAGAAGGAAAGACCGTCGTTCTTGGTGGTGGGTCGGGAGAGCACTAAACAAACGTGCATCTATATTGGGCCTGGTGAGTCAGCCACACCTGCTTCGAGGTATCCCCCACCAGACAAGACGTGCAATCACGAGCCAAGAAGAAAATACGGTTCTTCGGCTCTTAATTCATCTTCAGGGTTGGATCAGGTCAAAATTTCGATTCTCCCGGTGAACAATTGAAGAAGAACTCGTTGATGGCTGAATGTCCGCCACGTGCACCCTGGATTCAGTTACCAGATTTTAAGAAAGATAATCCAGGACACTTCATGGAAAAATCATGTCAACGTTCAGAAAACCCATTAAACTCAAAAATATTCTCCTCCTCGTCAGCCACCCAGCCCAATAAACCCGTCACTTAGATTTAACACATTACTTACTGACAACCTTCTAATAGCCTTTTTCAAATTGACGACAAAGAGTTGAGAATTTGTTCAAAAGCTACAGCAACTTTATCCACAATTCTACAAATTTTTCGATTTAATACAATGTGACAAGTTCTTCTAAAATTGTTATTTAGAATAATAATAAAATAAAATCTTTTACGTGCAGCTCAGCCATTAAGAAGCCTATTAATAGACTTCCAGTAGGTAAAGTGTTAATATATTTGATACTTGAATATTCTGGATAAACCGTGTACTCAAGATTAACGAGAAATATTTTTCACATTGCAAAAACAATGGTAGCATTTTTTGTTATTTGAATGGAGTGATTTAATCAATGATAGTTTCACCGTATACGATCACCCATTTGCTTTTATTTACTACTTTGTTTTCGTACTTGGAGCTTTTTAAAGTGTGACCTTTATAACTGTCAATAGGTGTCAATCAGGAACAAGTTCTGGCGATTAGTTGGCAGTTAAATTTAGTGAAGTCGCACAATGTGGCTGTTTTCGCGGGCCCTTTGCCAGGGTAGACTTCGCCGATCGACGAACTCCAAAGGAATTCGTCACGGGAAAATCGCGGCGTGCCAGGTAGTGCGTTTAAAATTTTTTACAATAATATAAAGAAATTCGAGTAATGAACATTTTTAATTGTAAGATTCAGATTAATTCGATAATACCAAGGTAAATTTATATACTAAAATCCGAATAATATTGATTAATTATTAATAGTTTGAATATGGTACACCTATATTCGCATTGGTAATAAATTATTGAACAATTAAATTTTCGGTGAAATAATTTCGATCTTTAATACGTATTAGAAATGAATTCACTCGTTCGAAAATTCACTTAAATGCAATTAGAAAAATATCCAATTCTTGAATCGCTATTTATTAATATTTAATGGTATTCGTTATAACTAATGAATGAGGCATCTAGATACTAAAAATTCTCTTTACGTATCTAAAATATTTTTCAAATAACAGTAAAATATATGCAGATTTATATTTTATGTGTTAAAGTTTTCTTACGTGAAATACCTTTTACATATTTTTTATATTACAGTTTATATAAAAATATAACTACGATCGTTTGTGTTAAGTATTTGAGAATGTTTTTAAATGGCGACAATAGGTCTGAGCATACACATTCTCTGCTAAAAGCAAAGTTTTGTGGATCATACGGAGAATGTTATTTTGGGATTAGAGTACTATCGCGGTGAGTCACAAATTCGGAGCTCTCGCTTCAAACAAGTTCTCTTTCCTTGGTGGCTATACGGCAACCACGAATTCATTAATAAATAACAATCACATTATTTATACCATGTTGTATCTACACAATATGCAAAGACAAGTCGTTCGTGGAATGGCTACGAACCCCCCCCCCTGAAACTGAACATGTAACTATTTTCTTTGTTTTGATCGATATAAGAAAATATTTGAAAAACAATTAACCCTTTGCACTCGGACCTATTTTAACTCGAAAATTAAAAATTTGTTCGACCTAGAATACTTCCATTCTCTATGATCTTTTAAATTTCATGGCTATGAAATTGATATAATAACTTGTACAATACTTAAATGTTTAGTAATTGATTAGATACCGACGTATCTAATAATGTAAACAATATTTTGAATAATGGTATAGCAATTTTTGGTGGCACCTCAGGGGTACCACTTGAGTGCTAAGAGTTAAAGTAGATTTGTCGAAAGGTCTTTTCAAATTTTTCAAAACCGATATTTTTGTATGGAATTGTTTTCGTTACATATGGTTAACAGGTGTTAAAATTCTTTTGTGCATGCCTGGGTTATAACCTTGAAGTAATCTTGCACATCAAAACAGTGAACCAATTTCAAGATACTACTATGCTGGTGTAAGAACTTAGCGGTAACATAGAAAAATATTAAAAGTAATGTTCATCAATGATGAACTGTTATGTAAGATGAGCAATACCGGGTTGTAGTGTTCTCGACAGTGAAAGCTTCAGTTTAAACATTCGCTAACGTAAACAATAAGAAACTATATACTACCATAAATAGTATGAAACAATGTACTCACTCCGAACAGTGTTTTTTGTTCTCAGGACCGGAGAGTCTAATGGTGGATCGGGACATGCTAATGCCCAAGCATTCTGTAATTACAAGTGTAAACATGTTTAAATATAAATTTGTAAATGTACAATATATTAATTTTTGTAAATATATTATTCTAAATAGTTATGCATCGATATGTATTTTTGAAAATTGTTCAATCAGTGAAATGTTAATTTAACAACTAATATATCGTAATATGTACTATTTCATCCATTAAATATGATATGTAATAAATATAATGTGCTAACCTGATCGCATTCAATATGAAGCGGTGGAAAATGTTTGTTTTGAAGCTTTTTACTGCACGCATTGTCTAATGAATTATTTTTACGGCTATCACGGAAGGGATTCGATAAATTATCTTTTCCATTTGGAAGTTTCGATGTTTCTTTGGGAGCTTTAGCTCTGATTGTACCATTAGGAGTGTATCCATTTATTTGAGAGTCCAGAGTGCCAGTCACATCTAAAGTATCATCTTTAGGGACATGGTTATCATTAACTTCTTCCGATTCAATACCTAGATAATAATAAAACGCTCGCATTAAAATATACACGTATACAGGGTGAGACACTAACTATTACTACCTACAATAACTCCGAAAATATGATAGTATATAGTAGAAAGTTTTCGAAATAAAAGTTGTATTGGACAACAGAATGTTATGTTTTGGTAACGGTTTTCTGATAGCGGCTATTGAGACAAATCCAACAAGGTACAACATTAACACTAAACCTACCAACACTGGTCAAAATAACCGGTTCCAGGTTGTTTATTTTACAATTAGAAAAATAGTCAAACTGATGTCATAAGAAACAATTGTATAAATATCTTTAGTAGTTCACATATTACAATAGATAAAGGTGTTCAAAGTGATTGCTGATGGTGATTCCTATTTTTACGTTTACGAGGCGTAATTTGCATTATTCGGAAGCATACAGCTGCGCATGTAGCTATTTTCATAAAGCTGCGACAGCTACATGCTACCGAGTAATGCAAATTACGCCTTGTAAACGTAAAAATAGGACTTTTGCGGGCGATCGCGGCCTAGATTGATCTTTTATCTAGCGCTTTTGACTACTGAAAAACCCCATTCTTGCATTATTGAGAAATGAGAAAGTGCACCCTTGCAATCACTCCCCTTAACTGGCTCATCCTGTATATTGAGTAAAATTATTCTTGTTGCTTAAAGTTGCGTCTTAATTATTCTTAAAGATTTCATACTTAAAGTATACATACTGGCAGAATATTCGACTGGTTCTAAATGATCATTGAAAAATTGTGATAATTTTGTCATTATTTCTACAACAACATCCATCGATGGTCTTTCTTCGGGAGACTTGTGCCAACACCTGAAAAGACAAAATCTTTCTTTTTGATTGAATAAAAGACAATTTATACTGTGTTAACATATCTTGTTATTTAGTTACTTAATATTAATTTAACGTGTCATACGTTTAATGATAATTTACATTGTGCTAGTATAGTTCAAAAATTATTGTAATCGGTTATACATAGATGAACCTGAAATATATAAAAAAATATATCAACTCTATGCGAGAATAACTGAAGTATAAAATGTATTTAGAGCTGTCTGTATAAAATTTCCAAAATTGAATAGCATTGCAACCTGTATGTAATACAAGAGGCAATGGAATACACAAAATGTTCCAATATGTATAATAAATACTTTAAGGAATGTTTCAACAATAAAATGAAGAACAAAACAGCAATATCGGAATTTCGACTTTATTTTAAAGTAACGTGTAATCGTTAATAATTTAGAAACAAAGCCGAAAGCACAATATCGCTATTTCGAATTTCCATTTTATTTGACTTTGTACAATCAGCCCTTAAATTATTCACTATATGTTGCAATTCATCTATAATTTCTAAAAATAAAAACTACCTTATATTAATAAATCAATAATGAAACCAATATAAAATAGTAGTAACTATACTAATATCTTCTGGTGACTAAATAACTAGTAATTAATAACTAATACCTTCCTAAATGATCGTCTATCATTGTAACCGAACGATATACACATATACCCTAAAATATTTTCCTAATTTATCTTTTAAATATTTTCCTCTGACATCCTAAATGCAACACTTTCCCTTCCATATTTTACTGTCAGAAAAATTCATGAGAAAAATAACTGGGAGCAATGATAAAATTTCACAGAATAAATCCATTTGCACTGACGTGGATAACAATTTAAGAAAGAATGTTATTCCATCTAACATTCGATCGTCAAGAGAAAAACGAAAGGGAAAGTAGTCATTAGACTCGATGATATCCATAACGGAGAAGTATCATTGAAGACAATTTCACTTACCACTAAACTTTACTCCCAGTGCCTAAACATGGAAGAGGATGAAAGAGTAGATCGCTGTTCCAAAGGAGAATCCATAGTTGCTACAAAGACCCCAATTTCTTTAATGAATATTTTATGATGAACTATGTGCCCCAATCTTCACCCTCACCTAGGACAAAACCTAAAATTCATAAGAAGAAATTTAGAAAAACCCTAAATAAAGATGTGGAACAATCTCGGAGCGAATGAAGTTTCCGCAATCATATTTTCTGTACAAACAGAAAATGTGTCAAAACCTGCCACAAAGATTTTCCATTTCCAATATCTATTTTGTTGTGAAGATTGATTTCAATTTTCGATTGGTTATATTCGTGAAGAAAAACATTCATCCCTTCGGAATGTGATCAAATATTTTGTTAATAGCAACATGGGCATACGTAAATAGTATACGTAAATGTTGTAATGATACTGCACACTGGTGTGGTCATCGCCGATGCTAAGCGTAGTAGCGAACTGTGTAAAGAAGATGCAGAATTGCAGAAGAAACTGTATACCAGGCAACTACTATACCTTTAAATGACAGCAACTTTCTTCGCGATATCTGGAGGATACTTGTAATATATTATAGAATTTTATATATAACATTACGGTAACATATCATTCAAGGAATGTCGTTTAGTAGCCTATCTGTTTGTATTAAATAATTCAATTAATTGTCTGTTTCTACACATATTTTCCTATTCCTGTCCAAACTTCTCTAGTTGTATGCCTACCAATGACAAATCGAAATAAGAAGTGCAACATATATATACATGTTGACCTTTGGAAGATAAACTAAGTGTCAAACTTATATTAATTTGACACTACTGACAGATGAACTATACCACCACAATGTAAGCAAATATAATATAAACCGTCTTTGAACGCAGAGTCAAATAAGAAGATCAAATCTCATTCACACATATTCATTCTGAAATGTAATGTCCATTAATGTATGAGCACATAGTGTTGTTTGCCTAAGTAAACATAAATGTATTGTTTTCTATATCAATCTATTATATTGATTATATTGATTTAATTAACAAAACGATTCAATATACAAATTGACTACAAAATATATAGTTACTAACCATGAAATACTTTGATTCATCTATCGTATTGAAAAGCAAATAACATATTTAATCCAGCATTCATTATATCCAATTAACAGAACATAAAATCGATAAAAAGAAATTAATTTCGTTTTTATAAATGATATTGAATATCATCTTATGGAACTGCAAATAGACTTGCTTCAATTGTAATAATTACCTGGTCATGAGATCTTCGATTGGTTTTGGACAGCCTTCGATCAAAGGAGGTCTTTGTCCCATATGCACTGCCCACATTATTCTATAAGCTGAGCCACCAATTTGATCAAATGGTTTCTTCCTTGACAATATTTCCCACAGGATAACACCCCAACTAAATACATCACATTTTTCTGTATATTTATAACCTTCGAATACTTCCGGAGCCATCCAAGCAGCAGAGCCTTTATTGTTTGTCATGTACGTGTTTAAATCACAAGCTGTGCCAAAGTCACAAATTTTAAGGGTCTGTCCGCCCATTACCAGTAACAGATTTGGTGGTTTTAAGTCCCTAAAAATAATATAAATAATATTCAATAATTAATACAATTAAAAATTCAATTCTTAACGCTAGAACTACCACAACAGTCAAAATAACTGATTTTACAATTTCATTTTAAAATTCGTACTTCGTGTTACATTTTTTGCCTGCAATGATGTGACAACTTCTGCAACAGCAACTAACGGTGTAATATAATGAATTTTATTTTTGTTTAATTTATTCAGAATCAAAATAATTTATATATTCGATATTTATAATAAGTAAGTACATAGTAGTACACCCTGAAGGAGTAATTTTACAGGAAATTTGTGATTTTACATGAATACATATTTGTGTGTAAGTACGTATAATAATTGCGAACATTAAATCTATCTAGTTTACAAGAAACTTTAATCTAAATTTTTCACTTATTTGTTCATGTAGATTCATCTCTGTTCAGGTTATACTATCAGTTTAGAAACAATATTCCCTATTCCAAGATTTTAATCTAATTTACCTATGAATTAAAGGCTTTGGTTTCATATTGTGGAGATATGCAACACCACGCGCACACTGCAAAGCCCAGCTCATTGCATGACCTGCAGTATATTGTGGCTGAGGATTACAATGTAATACTGTAAAATATAAATGAAGTATAAGTCGTAATAGAAACATGGTACTATTAACACGTTAAACGCCACACCAGTCCCTAAAGGTACTGTAGATACCATTTTATTGTAGACCAGCCGTAGACTTTATGTTTATGCCACATGGGTACACGAGCATTTGTTAATGTGCATGACTCTCCCTACTTGACAATAGAGTGTGGCATAAACGGAAAGGCAAGTAAAATAGGCTTGGCGTTTAGGGCTGTTACGCGCTGTCGACCAGTTGTCGAAGACTTGGATGCCGAGAGAGAATTCAATGCATTTCAATTCTTGTCTTGTTACAGTGACTAGGTGGTTGATGTGACCAAGTGCGTACGAGCTAATGTTTGCTCGTACCTAGTAGTCATTGGTGACTGGTCGTCAATGCGTAACAGCTCTGAATGTGTTAAATATTGTAAAATACCAAACAAAGAAAAACACCATTGTACAAGGATCCTCCTTCCGCATATTCCATCACCAAACAGACTGGATTTTTAGTGCAAGCACCGTATAGTTTAACGATATTAGGATGCACAACCCTCGACAATTGTCTAACTTCCACTGTAAAAGCCTTTCTTTCACCTTCTGAATTGATATACTTTACAGCAACATATTGCCCCTTCCATTTTCCTTTCCATACTACTCCAAAAGAACCTTTTCCAACTATCTGCATAAAAAAGATTAATTCACATATTAACTCACATATTTTAATATTACTTAATTCTAATAAAAGTGACTTATCCTCAAAATTTAATTTAACATACGTGGTATCGAAAATTAAGTATTACTTTTTTAAATAAAGATAAATAATATTATTAAAATAAAATTACCAAGAAGGGCATACTATCTGTACATAATAAGAAAGAATAAAATGAAATAAAGCTTTGAATTTATGATTTCTATATATTCTGACTTTACATAGAACATGATTAATAAAATTTGTTAAATTTGAAAAAAATCATAAATCTACTAACTATGTATTTATAAATTGAAGTATAAATCATAACCTTTTTTCGTTTTCTTCATCCTTCAACAAATGATATTTTACGTATATTATTATCAAAGTATCAAGTAGAAGGTCAAGCAGTCTTTATCGGCAGCAACAATTTACTTGAGAAGTTTTTAAAAATTGTTTAGGTTATGTTTCAAACGTGAACATTTTTATTAGTAAAGATAAATTGTAAAAATTTCAAATATGCGAATAGGTTGATATTTTCTGAACGTTAGGACGAATAATAAGAAAGATTAGGATTCAATTTTTTCGATAAATCAGGACATTCACTGTAAATTAAAGTACCTGTTCCGTTTCAATTTCATCGTAGTTAATTTCTTCAACAAACTGCTGCTGATGGCCTACTAACTCTTTACCCGCCATCACACATAGACGACATCACATTAGTTTCAGGGCACATTTAATTACCGGGCGTATTTCTCACGTTCGAGTGTTTATTCAAACTTCGAGTTCAAGCTCTCTCAATATTTTCCATTTTATAGTGGCATGTATACATGTATAGTGATGTATAGTGAAGAAGATACATCGATAAATCTTTCTCATTCGATACATCGATATGTTGAAATACGATCTATCGTTACGTGTGGAGGGCATAATCAAATTGATAATAGTTGAAAGAAACATTTAATTCATTTATCCAACATAGTTACACGATCTAATTCGAATTATGCAAGTAAATCATAAGCACATAAACATAAAGCGTATATTTGTGCACTTCCTCAATCGTAAAATATAATTTTTGTTTAAAGATATATATATATATATCTTTTTATAGTAACTATATTCAGTTTATTAGATTATTGGCGAATCAATTTTATGCAGCAAGCAAAATAACAATTTATTATGTATATTTTATGTAATCTCTTTTGTGTATATATGTATATAAACAACATTTGACACATTTATTTTGCTCTTATAGTATGTTTTATATATATGTACAAATGTGCAAACTGATATTGTCTTTCAAAATTAATTTTCATCAAAAATATTACTCATACAAAAGCATTTTATTTGAAAAATATCAGCAAGTAACAAAATTTCTTGGAAATTTACTAGTAATTTGGTAAAGAAAAAGTTTCTTGAAAGTTTGTGTTGGCAATAAAATAATTCTTTTGCCATACTTTTGCGTGTTTTATAACTCATTTAGTGAGTCAGATGATTCTAGACATCGAATGATATATGTATCTAAAGATTCGCAGTATTATAGAAATAAGTTCTTAATTTCATTATTGACTAATCCTACAATAAAAATGCACGAGCATACGTGTAGTATAATACCTCCATAGTGAAACTGCAATACTAATCAAAGAATTCATTCAAATGTTCCAGTTAATCATCTCATATTTCTCAATTTGTTATAAAATAATACATATATTCGAAACACACTCTCCGGTGTGCAACGTGTTGTGCAACATGGCACCAATCACAGCACGTAATTTCATGATCTAAACTGAAAATTTTTCAACGTGACTAATTGTCATCACTTGTAAACAATTGTCAGCCTGATTGCCTTCTAATTTGAGCGGAAACGTTGGAGCAAAAAATTAACTTTTCAATCAACATTGAAATCAATACCTCTCAAAATGGCAGAAAATCTTTCGAAACGACCGACGAAAGGAATTTTAAAATCATCGAGCAGCTTCGATAATCCAGAAATATCTAGGTAAGCACTTTTATTGTATTTCAGTTATTTGTTTTTAATTTATGTTGCCACGTAGAAATTGTAATTTGATCTTCATTGTTATAAAGAAATATGCAACAAAGGCTATTCTTCTTTTATTTAATAATTAATCATTAGTTTAGTTAAAGTTGAGTTTAGAATTGTTTTTTTAAGGTTAGGTAAAGTGTAAATTATGTCAACGTTAAGTGCTCTTAACTCCATTACACATTTGTTTAATCAATGTCGATTTATAATCGTAAATTATTATCCGTTTGTTATAATTTTTCTTTTAACTATTGAATAACTAATTAAAGCTATAGCTGTCATTCAGAATATGTTGAGGGAACAGGATTTTATAAGGATGCTGTTCAAACATAATCAAACAATTCAAATTTTCAATTCCATGCGGTTACGTAATATCAGAATATTTTTTAACACTTACACATGTGTAGTATGTATTCCATTTTTTATAGTTTGCAAAATTTCATTGTAATTAGAAAAAATCTATGAATAATATATCAATTCATTGCATTGTGTTGCTCTGAACAAAATCTGTAATATTGTATTATAATTGTCATTGAAGACCACCTAAAGAAACAAAATGGGACGAAATGAATATCATAGCAACATTGCATCCAGCAGGAAAAGAGTATGGTCACATGAAAATCGATGAACCTAAAACCCCATACAACTATGAAGGCCTGCAAGGTGATTTTGAATTCGATCAATTAGATTCTAATGCAGTTGCAGCCAAGTAAGTCTACCGATGATAAATTATATGTATAAACTTTCTATATAAGTGTACAATATTCAAATATATTACTGAACACGCTAACTTTTCATTTCGATTATTATTTTGATAATTTAAGATATGGAAACTTATTTTCCGATTTTGAAACAATAATAGATGTTTTAATTAATATTTATAGGTTGGCAGGTAGCAGTAAGCCAAAAATATTTGAAGAATCGAGCGAAGACGAAGATGAAAAAGAAACACCCGAAGAAAGGGGTAAATAATTATATATTACGATTTCATAAATATTGTATAATGTACAGTTTTCAGAAATTGAAATGTAGTCAGAAAACAGAAAGTTAGTTTATACAGCTAAAAGAGTAGGAACATATCGATTTATCTGTCGCTATTTCAGAAAAAAGGAAAGCATTCGAAGCAAAAAGGAAACATCATTATCGAGAGTGGCAAGTAGTCCAAATGGTTAAAAAACAATTACTCGAAGATGAGGATGAAGATGATGAAGATGATGAAGAGAAAATGAAGAAAGAAGAAGAACATCACAATCCACAAAATCCACAAAATGATGACGACAACATGTCTTACCTTTCTGAACAAATTAATTTTGATGTTAGATACAAGTGCATGCCATCCTGTGATAAAACAGAACAGAAATGATACGGTTGAGGACTACAAAAAACAATATTATAAATTACTAAAATATTGATCTAATTTCTCTCACATTTTCTGTTTACTATAAAATTTATTTTCTTCTGATAATTGATCAACTTTTTTTGAAAATCTCGTAACTGACTGGATTATCGTTTTCAAAAAAATTGTAATTAATTACACAACGAAGTTAGTGTCAATATATAGGTAATTAATTGCGTAATTAATTACAGGTATACACAAATAACTAATTAATAATTAAAGAGTATTTAATCAGTTTTTATATACTCGTCCATGTAGTGGTTGGCAATTATTTCAAAATTTTAAATGGTAACTACTCATTTCGTTTTTACAATTGTACAAAAAACGATAATAAGTTTAAAAATAAAAGTATAGATTTCTTTATACGTCATGACAAATTTACAGTACTTTACGGATATACATCGGTGCTGTAGTATGCAATATGAAGACTAACATGATTATTAATTATTTAATCAATATTTCAGTTAGTTATCAGTTACTAATATTCAAAGAATAAGTTGTTATTATTTATTTTAATATCAGTTATCTGATACGGTAGAGCCTCCCATATCTTAACTAATAGGGAGACGAAATTCTTAGGATAAGAGAGCAATCACTTTTCCGATATTTAATACCATTTATTTCAATCAAAATTACGAGACTTTACAATTTCTATAGTAATTAAGAATCCCAAATATTTTTGCTGCTAAATCACATATGTTTTCCAATGTAAATAACTGTCTAGAATTCAATTCTTTTTGTGCCTGAAACCATTGAAGTCCTACTTCAAGTGCTTCGACGTGAAAAGGTATGTCCTTACTATTACCTTCAGTTGCAATTTCAGCTTGTGAAATACAATTTCTGTATGTGATATACTTAGCATCCGAGAAATTTACACACACTGCATATAGTTTCAATATTACGCTTTTGTTTTTTAATGCCTGTGATTGTAGACTTTCCAACACCATGTACCTATTCTTGCGCCAACTTATATTTTCTTCCAATACTTAGAACTACATCTTTTTGTTTCGTTGCCATTGTGACACTGTACACAGTTAGTGCCGTCCTAATACTGGAAACTATACATATACAATACATTGTACAAAAAACATCGCTGCGAAACGCTGTTGGGATAACAAAACGTTTGCATAATGTGGGTTCGGACACGGGAGGTTCTACTGTATTCAACTCATTACTGAAATTACACTATATATTCTTTTTGTGTCATTTACTTCATATTACTTTAATTATTTATTTTTTAAGAAATCGTTAATTTTATAACGCTATACTTCAAATTAAGTAACTACTACTTTAATTAGTTGATTAACGGATTATTTGTTTACGACGATTTTTTTATCTTTTTGTATATGTTATGAGCTGAAAAATCATTTAATTTAGTACTGAAGAATGTGTAAAATTACAACTGATCTTGTTAATAGATGTTTTATAACAGTGTAATTAGAAACGAGTGATTCCTACATGAAAATAAAATGCTTCAAATATTTTTGAGTCGTTGAACATGAAAACTGTGTAATGAATGAAAAACGATTTAGAGTAATATAAACCCAAATAATTAGTATAAACTATTAAATCAATGTACAATAATTTTGATTTCTATAGTTTCTGGATATTATATATTTTGAAGAGATATTTAATTGTATACTGCAGTCCATAAATTATTCTCTTAAACAAAATTTTCCATAAGTATCGGGTAAGAAATTTCTCAATTAGATTACGAATGTTTTCACAGTGCTAGAATTGTTAATATCAGTTATTTTACTAAGTTGAAAGTATTATTCGAGATCAAAATCATAAAGTATTTCATAAAGTTTATTATGCCATTGTAGTTATTTTTATGAAATATGTCAAGCTTATAAAATGTATAAAAATTCCCTCATAGGTTTTTGTCATTGGGAAATAGTTATAAATTCTAAAACTTTACCTCAACACATCTATTGCTTTGTAATTCATTTCTGTTCTCAAATTTATTAGTGAATTTTAAAAATACTTTCAGGAAAAAGTTGGCAAATATGGCCAGTGTGAATTCATTTATATCTAGAACTGTAAATTGTTTGTTTATCCTCTATTTATAAAATGATATTATGTTCTATTACATATTTCAGTTATACTGTAATGATCTTCGTATCGAATAAGTCTTGAACGTCATCTATAAACTGTTCCATTAAAAGTTATAATTATATATTTTCTTTGATACTAATTCTGCGTGTTATTTAATATTCTATACAGCTTTTACTATATTTCTTTATAATATGGACAATATGAATTGTTATTCAAATATTCACAGACTTAAAAGCTGCGAATATTTTCTGTATTACGGCGACAGGGATCATCGTTTAGACAATCGAATATAATTTTCTTTCAAAAATAGTTCCCATAACATGAAACACATATTTTTGTAGGCACAGAGAATTGCTCGTCCGAATTAGCCATAGACAATTAGATGCCGTCTAACTAAAGTATAGTGCGTTGTTTCAGATTATATATTGTATTGTAAATATGTGTAATAACAACGAATAAGTATTGGGTTGGCAAATAAGTTCGTTCGGTTTTTTACAGTGGAATAAATCACAAAAACCGAACGAACTTATTTGCCAACCCAATATATTAGGATATTATATATAAACAGAAGTAGAATTGCGAATCAAATGCCAAACTGAATGATTCAGTGTTTTTAATATTTTTTCGGGCTGTTCATTGACAACATTTTTATAATGCAGACAAGTATGTGTAATAGAAGACCAATGAACCTTATACTCATTATAGTACGATCAGCCAGATGTTACATGTTAAATAACAATCTAATCACTTGTTAAATTTCAAAGTTTACTTTAGCAATAAAAAGTTTAGCAATAAAAACATAAATAAATATGTTGTAGAACATAGACCATATTTCTTTCACAGTAATTTTCAAAGAAGAATAAGCTTACAATAGTTGACTGTTAAAGAATAACTTTAATTACTAATTGTTTACTGTATGTGTATAATATTTTATTAGCTTAACTAATAATACAGTATATAGTAATAAACGTATATACATCCTGTTTCCACAATAGTGCATATCAACATCTCATTACAATATGTTAAAATTAAAATCTTAATTTTATTGTTTCATATTATATATACATACAAGCATTTCTGCTTATTTATAGAGTATATACTTGCAGCTTTAAACTTAGAATAAGCGTAACTTGTTAGAGTAGAGCGAACTGTAGTAGATAATACATATGTATAGAGATTAATCAGGGATGGTCATATTACATATAATTATTTTATAATTTTAATTTTGGAATTTAATGACTGCAATTTGTGCAACGTGTTCAATGAAAAATATAACAAAAATATTGTATCATGCAGTTTTATACAAATTTTAATAATCCTTCATCCTCTTTTTGAAAATCCCCCCTGCCCCTTCGATTTAAATCGATTCTTTTCATTTCTATTTTAAAGGTTTTTATGTACTATATGTCGCGAACTAAAGTAGGAGTTATTTTAGTTGTATGACGTGAATTAGCTTTTGAACTTCTAGTGCGGTATATGCAGGTATATGTATACATAGGTAAGGACACGCACATTTCCTCATGAGCATTCATATTTAGAAGTGCATAGAAGTGTTGCACATTTTACAATGTTCCTTCCGTGACGTCGCATTTGATGACCTCTCTAACGTCATGTTTTCTATCCCCACCTTTTCATCAAATCGCTACATAACAGAACTAACCGTGATTTATCACAGTGATTTTCTTTTCCATACCTAGAAAAAAATTAATTCTTCCTTTCGATTTTGAAATCGTAATATTGATCTATCTATATATATATATAATATATATCCCTTTCCACTTACTCATAGTGATCCCTTCTCATCTCTGATTGTGGGTTTTGTTTTCAATCAATCAGGACGGAGAGAAATTTTATCCTGTTCTCTCTGACGTCGCGTTGTGTCACCCACATTGAGCGATGTCATGGAGGAAATACTATGACTACACATGGCTACAGTGACTACACCTACATATATGTAAGTAAATATATATATATTTCTTTAGTCGTGTTTCTCTTTCTAATTCATCTGCGCACTAGCTATTTAGATGCGTTATGAAATGGTGGGGATAAAATTGTGCGACGTTACGTTAGGCGTAAGTTGTATTCATTCTAACCAATCTCAAATAACAAAGATTTGAACATATGTAAATAAACCGGCTAAGTTGTAAAATATTTAAAAGTAAACATATTGTGTAACGACACTATTTTGAAATCATTAGAATGCTAAGTATAGGCTAATAAAGATTTTAAGAATTAATATTTATCTAAATAAGCCTTTCTTTACAGAACGAACACATTCTAATTTCACAAAATAGGTAAGAACCAACCAGAATATTTTAATTTTAATTATGAATATTAATATAGCATATTAAAATCAATATTTAACACTTTTAATGTAACCATTTCATGTAACCACAGTAGATAAAAATTTATGGATTAAAATATGTATGCAGCCCCTAACTTTTTAATTGTTCCTAAAATAAATTACTTAGATGCTTATCTTTACTGTGTTGGATACTTTTCTATTTTCAGTATTATTTAAAGTCATGGATAATTACTGTGATCCTTTAGCTTTTACTAAACAAACAGCTTCTTTATTACGTGGCTTGGGTGCACCCGAATTAATACCTGAATGCAAGAAAAGAAATATATCGACTGATGTTTTGCATCAGCTCAGTGCACAGGAGTTTATGATATTAGGTAACTGAGAAAAGTATTTATAGTTAGGTATTTATCATTAATCTAAACAATATGAACATAGGTGCTGATTCCCAGAAAGCTGAAGAAATAAGAAATGCTTTAAATGTGAAAAAAAAGCCTGCTTTTGTAGTAACAAGTAATCAAGATAGGTATATTATTTTTATTCAACTGAATTAACGCAGCATGAGAAATATTTAACGAGCATTTTAAAATCCTTGAGTACGACGCACGTATTTTCAGACTTCAAGATTTTTATGAAATAATTGCATCCGGTGAGAGACAGTTGTACCTAACATTAGCATTTATGACGTATTGGCGATTGAGACTTGTAAAACAAAGAATTAATATATTTGTTGACCCCGACAAAGCTTTAAGCGCTTCTGAAATATTACCTATTTCTGTTGTTACAACATTAGCAGAATTAGAAGAAGCACAGAAAAACCTTTCCGAGTTAGAAGAATTAGTTCTGAGGGTATGTTTTAATAGTTTTGATTTCAGAATACTAATAAATTGTTATTGAATCAATATCATTTTTTACAGGCAAAAATAAAACGCAAAAGTAATAAGATTCGAAGGCTTTGTATTTTAATAAGTGGAATGGGCATAGTCACATTAGTATTAAAGACATACTTAACTTAACTGACAAAGTAATTGATAAAACTATGCATTCCAACAATTTAAAAGTTGTAGAATTATTTTTCTATTCATGTATAATTTTATATTTGGAATAAATTATTAAACAAAAAATTGATTTGTATGCCCCCTACAAATCGATACAGATAATAATCGTATCGAAAACCGTACAGATAATAATCCTATTAATAATGTTCTTATCACTAAAATGCTAACGCTTAAAAAGTTATACTCTGATCCTCTATTAGTTAAATAAATGGATTAGTTTATTAGACGATATGTAATGAGAATTTGAAAATGTTGCGTTTAGTCGGAATTATGAAAAAATAGTAAAAAATTGCTTTGGGGTTTGTAACGAAAATTTAAAAGATATGTTCTGTAGATTCGTATAACTTATATATCCATGCTGAAAATTTCATCGAAATTGGTCAATCGGTTTACGAGTTATAAACAATAATGGTGAAAATTGCAGAGTAGTAGAATAAACCAGCAGAAATAGGCTGAAAATCGTGAAAAATTGAAATTTTTAACATTTTTAATCGATTATAACTCGTAAACCAATTGATCAATGTCGATAACGTTTTCAGCGCGTATACATAGGGAGTCACCTAAGGCAAGCCACATGAATAACCGTCATTTTTTAAGGGAAGAAATAACATTCAAATTTGGTTTCTATTTCATGCAATTGATGTGATAAAACGTTTCTTCTTATCTCAAAAAATGTAGAAGTTATTCAGGTGACTCTTCCTGTATTACATAAATAACTTATCTACAGTGACTCCCACTAATATTTGAACACTTAAAAAGACGATTACTTTTTTAATGTTGGATCATACGATTGGAACTTTTTTGAGAAATTAGATGATTGACACAGATCTACGAAACGTATTTTTTAAATTTTCAACATAAGCCCACATAAAGAAGTGGTAAAACGCGACTTTTAGTATTTTCTCTAAAATTCTGACAAATTGCAATTTTTTGATTTTCGTTTCACATCGTGTAGTGTAGTAAACCAATTGCTCTAACTTCTCAAAAAAGCTAAAATCGTATAGTCCAATATGAAAAAAATTATCGGCTTTTTTTAGAGCGTCCGAATATTAATGGAGGTCATTGTTTATGGATCTACGAAATACATTTTTGAAATTTTCATGACGTACTCAAATAAAGTAGTTGTAAGAGGTATAAGTTTCACTAATTTTTCTGGCAATTCTGACAAAACGCAATATTCTGAAAACTTTCATTACACGTCATCTGATCAAATTAAGCTTGGCAGAAAGCGGAAGTTGGTTGGCTCATTTACGAAAAAAGTTTAAAGTGTGCGCCATCAATTATGAGAGTGACTGTATATCTTTCGGACAATATTATGATTAGTTTGATTATGTTCTAAGTTGTATAAGGAGACGATGATTAAACGCGTGTGCACGAGAACGCAAACACGTGTTAAATAGATAAACGATAAACCAAACAAATAGTAGGCATGTGCGATAATGGAATTCGACAAATCGATCGAAAGCGATCGAGTTCTCGATTAATTGACGTTCCATCCGCGCGAAGCGCCCCTGTAAGAGGATCCACCCCAAAAGAGCTCGATGGTGGGAGAAGAAAAAGGGTAACCTTTCCTGGCGCATGCGCGCTTCCATCAACTTCGAGCTTTCAAATTTCAGTGTTCAGTCGTACTAAGATGGACGGTGGAGCGTACGGTGGAGGAAAGGCAGGAGCCCCTTTCGACCCCATTGCCTTCGTCCAAAGGACTCAAGTCATCCTAAGAGCAGTATGCCTGGTAAGTTATAGCATCGACAACCAAACACCTAACCGTGTTCATAGGCGACGTCTTTCGAAATCAAACGAAATGTCGATTTTATGCGACGAGCATTGATTTTAAACGGTGAACCACTACCCCCTCCACCAACACGACACGATGGGGTTCTATTGATTTTTCGCAAATTCTCGTAATACACCCCATAATAGCAAATTCCGTACAATTGCGTCCATTAATAATCGTTTAGTTTACGTTTATCCCCATTGTGACATTTAATCGACTCGAATGAGTCGAAACATCATTTATGTATACGTATATTCCAAGGATTATCTGTATGTTTCTTCTAAGCTAAATCTCGAAGGATATTCATCGCGAAAATTGTTCATGGGTTTTCGAATTAGTCGATTTCGACGTCAAAGCAAATAAGATACCAATGAGATACCAGGATCGATTCCGGGTGTCGTTCTTCTTGGAAACTCCATGTACGGTTTTAACGACATTCTAATTCTAGCTGATTGTGAGAATGCAGAAAATCGTTTCAAACGGAGAGGATATCCTTTAATTAATTTGTCATGCTACGAACAAGCGAGAACTGGATGAATTTTGCCACATTCGACAACTTAACGAATGTGACGGGGAGTGTTTTCGTAAAAATGTTTCTTTTCATAAATTTTTGAATGTCTTTTCCATATCTTTATTATTTAATATAGAGAAGAATCAAATGTCCAAACGTTATTATTAAATCTCTGAGACTAAATGTTTAATTATTGTTTGAATATCCTACTGTAAAATGTCAAAATTTGTGCATATTTCCATTTGACCTGAATTAAAAGGGTCGGAAGTATCGAATTCCATTGGTGATCATTATTTTGGAAGTGGGAAATTTAACGAATATTCTTAAAAATAATTCACCATTCATAGGACGTTTAATTATATTGTATCTCGTTTATCCAAATTAATTTTTCCCGTATTCGAGCAATCGTTTTCACTTTTTAGACATATTATTATTTTTCGTTTGTTTAAGAATGATGCTTTATTTCCGCTATGTTAGCTATAGCAATGGATTTGACGAGTCGCTTTTCGTTTCTGTTAACGATATAAACAAATAAATCAATTATGCTTATCATATCTCTCCCGGCCGTGTAATTGAATTTTCTTTATGCTTTTGATTACATATATATTTCTCAGAGTTCTCATCTTCGATCCGTTCCCACGTCGAGGCGGATATGGACCTAGTTAAAGACCTAGATTCGATTTGATATGAACAAAAACAAATATGTCGAACGAATGAATTCAAAGTCTTTTTTTACGAGATAGAATATATTATAATAATTATTTCAAAATTCACATTTAGTTTTTGTCTTCTCGAATATTATAGAGGAAATGGCGCGAAAATTTGAATGTTGATAGAACATTGATTCGCGTATTACCTTTTAAGTAAATTAAGAAATTCGCAATGTCATCGTTAAATTTTGCAGCTCTTTGCGATAATTGTGTTCGGATGCATAAGCAGCAAGGGCTACATTACAAAAGAAGACGGAAAAGAAGAGTGTCTCTACAATGGGGATCACAACGCCTGTAATTATGGGATCGGAATCGGAGTCCTTGCCTTCCTTGCCAGCATCGGATTTCTTATCGGGGAATACCTCTTCGAGCAGATGTCCTCCGTTAAAACCAGAAAGCATTTCGTCCTGCTCGATCTGGGGTACTGTTATCAACTTTATTCTTCCTTAGCTTGGGTCACAAATAGAAGTGCATTTTATCGATAAATGATAATGTACAAAATCAATTTGAACGGTTTTACTTTAATTTTAACATTAATTCTTTTCTCGATTTCGTAACAATAAAAGAATGAATTATTTATTTGCCTGGTTTTTTTATCTATTCGGGCTTCATATGAATAATTTTCAGAATCGCAATCGTAATTAGCAAAGAGAAAAAAAAATTAATTTATACCATTTAAAATTCAATATTTAACCCTTTGCACTCGGAGCTATTTTAATTCGAAAATTAAACATTTTTTCAAACTTAGAATAATTCCATTCTATGGATATGAAATTGATATAATGCCGCATACAATATTTAAATGTTTAGCAATAGATTAGATACCAACATATTTAATAATGTAGATAATATTTTGAATAATGGTATAACAATTTTTAGTGGCTCCTCTCAGAGTCACCACTATTTATGTATTAATTCTTAGGAAAAATATTGTAGAATGTCTATTCTTCAAGTTGCGAATAGCAATACAAGTCGGTCGTAGTAAAAAAAACAATTGAACGGTAGGGATAGCTGCTCAGTGATCTTGAATGACTTCAATTTTGTGATCCAAATATCGAAATGAATTTTATGGCACATAACTTCTTGACAAATGTATTCGTACAGTAAGATGGTCGTAAAATGAGTTCTATTCTCTGTATTATTGATTACAGTAACATATGTACTTATTTTATTGTACACTGTACAATAACATCAATAGTAAGAAATATAATAAAACAAAGGAATCGAAAATTTGTATACTGCTAATATTTGTCAGAAGAAAAGTATATTCGTAATTGAGATTAGGTGACATAATAATACAGTAATCTCCAGTGATTGCCAGTTACAGAAAAATATAGGCCGAAAAGGCAAAAAAACAACATTAGAAGAAAGAAAGAAATTTATTTAACGAGGGTAAATCGTATTCAAATGTCGCAACAATTGTAAACAGAAGTCATTCAATTATGTAAAGTATTACAAACAAATTTGTAACAGTAGGAATAATAAGTAGGAATGCAAAGAGGAGTGGTCGACAGAAGAAACTGTTAACCCTTAGCAGTCGTGTACATTATTAAATATTAACCAATATGGTTGGATACCAATTACTAAACATTTAAGTATTATATGAGTTATTATATCAATTTCATATTAATACAAAAAAAAAATTAATAAAATAGCTCAGAGTACAAAAGGGTAATGTAATCAATAATTTAGATAATACAGCTCTTTTTATTCCTACATTGCTGCTGTACGAATACTTTTGTCCCCCTGCTGTAAGAATTTCTTTTATATTTATGCAAAGTATAAAATATTCGACTTTGGCGTTTAGATTTTCAGGTCTTTGGGCATTCCTCTACTTCGTTGGATTTTGTTATTTAACCAATGCTTGGAACAAATCAGCTGCACCGCCGAATAACTATGGAGTGACCAATGTCGAGAGTGCTATCGCCTTTTCTTTCTTCTCCATTTTTACCTGGGTACTTAGGCCATACATTTCTTTTGCGTAGCCACTACAACTATATAAACAATTTAAAAGCGATGATTCATAAACAAAACAATAACAAGTAGTTTTAACACTTTCCCGCTGGCATGTGCCACCGGTGGTACATGTACGATGGTCCTATCGGACAGTGTGTACCACCGGTGGTACAAATGAAGCAATAACATTTATGTTTTTCTTTGTTAAGGAAAAGGTTTGTAAATGGATCGATTCATTCCAATTAAAACATTGATTTTTCTATTCAACAAATTTATTTAATTCATTACATTAAAGAGATTTTTATAGAGCCGCCCCACGGTGAGTAACACAAAATGCAATGCTGGCGTGAACGTGTTAAACAATTGGATTAGTTGAAATAATATCTTAAGGGAACGTCGATTTTATTTTGAACTGTACTTCTAATCCCGAATTTAATATATTTCGTTTGATATTAATAGGCTCTCTGTGCCTGGCTTGCCTTCCAAAGATTCAAGCAAGGAACTGATGCTGCTTTTGCACCTAGTTATGAAGCAGATCCTGTTGGAGGAACAGGCTACACAAGTTATCCCGATGCAACTGATGCCGGATATCAAGATCCCCCTTTCGGCCAACAACAACAGCAGCCACAGCAGCAACAACGGATGCCTGAGTTTCAAGCACCAGCTTACTAACCCCTTCAGATGTAATCTGAGACTATTGGTAAACTTAAATTTGTTCTATTTCACACACATATTTTGGTAAATGCATCATTTTGTACAACAGCTTATGATGTAGATGTAACTTTTATTCATTTATCCAAGAGAATTAGATTTTGTTTACCTAATACAAAATTAATGGCTCTATCCATATGGTTATGATCAAGTTCATGTATAGATGACTAATATAGAAACTTACTTTTCTGAAAAAGAAAAGAGTTGTTGTACATGTTGAACACATTTCGTGCCACTGATGGAACACGTTAAACATCAGACCGTGTGTACCATTGACGGTACACACTGACATGTTTATTTAATGTGCTAAAAAAATATATTTTATAACATGTTTAAGACTGTAGAATATATTCCCACCAAAAGAATGAGGCATGATAAAAAAATGAAGTATAGAACAAAACAAATGACTTGAATGAAAAATTGAGCAAGAACAGCTCAGCACAGAACATGTTACATTCTTACTTGGTTGTAAAACACTATAATCATGCTGTTACTATTCATTATGAAAGAGTAAGAAATGTTTATAATAGTATTCTGTTTTTCTATTTCAGATATAACACAAGAATCAATAGATGAGAAGAAGACAAATGCTCCATATGAAACTCTTCGATTACTCGATAGATCATTGAGCAATGTCAATAGAGTAAGTTTTCATAGTAAGACAATTATAGCGAATGAAAGAAAGGGAGGACAAGGCCAAGGGGGTTGGATATGAAAGCAGACGAGAAGGAAGTAGGAGAGAGAGAGAGAAAAAGAGAGAGATAACAAAAGAACAAAACAGAGAATGTATGCCTGTGTGAATAAGTGTGTATGTATGTGTAAAAGTATACATAGTATGCATGAATCTATGAGTGGAAGACAAGAAACGTTACTTGTTGAAACTGTGCTTCTTATTGTTGACCACTTACTAAGTCTTACACCTAAGATCAATATGGCGTAAGCATAAACAAAGAACAAACAAAACAGAAGAAATAATTGATTCGATGCCCTCGAGTATACATTTGAGATTGAAATGAAAGGGGAGCACTGTAAAAGCGCAGGAGGAAAAAGGAAAAGTAAAAGAAAGATGGGCACTTACCATCCACAAAATTATATATATATATATAAATATAAATGCATATATATATATATGAATATAACGCATAAGGTGTACCGAAAATAGAGCTGTACAAGTGAAAAATGTATGAATTCTGTATTCCTAAAAAAAACAAAAATGGTTTTTGAGTTTCGAATTTTTTCTTTATTTTGATAATTAAAATGTTGAATTTGCACGCAGCTTCGTTATCTAATCAAGAATGTTTAAAGTGAACGCACAGCTGCACTGTATTTAATCGTAGCCAGTGGATGGCAATAAAAGATTTCACTCTTAAAGAAATTTCTATGTTTTTCATTTGTATTACCGTTTTCAGAACGCCATGTATATGTACACGTATATATGTATGTACGACATATATACATACATGTAATGTAAACGGATACAGGATAGCGGCTCCGTAATAATTCTTAAGTAGTTACATGCACATATATTTTACTGTGTTATATCGTGTTCATAAGGAATCGCGGATACGATTGTACCTTTTCGATACGCAGGACCTATCAGAAATTAAGAGTCAGTTAAGCATCTTATTTCTTGATCCATTTATCATTACACGACACGATCTTACTAGAGGATCTGTTACTAGTGATTCGCCACGTGCCACATCTGCGTGTCTCACTCAGCGAATTGCAAGTAATTTTTTTTTGTAAATGTACTAATACCTGAATTTGATTATCGACTCAATGTGGTGTGTCGTGTATTCTAACTAAGATAATTGGATTCTAATATACATATATTAAAAGTTGAATATAAAACTGAGATTGTTTCGTTATGTTTTGTTAATATTGGTATTTATTACTTATTCGGAATAAGACTGTTTAATTCCGTGTACAAATACGATATAAATAATCGAGAAATTTGGGAAAGCAATGTTTAAAGCAATTTATCAAGAATTACTATCACTGTATTAATCGCTCAATGAGACGTAAAAAATTTGTGAAATGTACATATTGTATCAATTATCGATCTTTACTACTTTTAGCAATTGTTTACGCCAAATATCTTTTTCTTTGATAATAATTGATAATTCTTCTCCCGGTTTCTCCATTATTTGTAATGTATGTCGTCTAAGAAATGGCGTTTCAAGCCTTTTGTCTATATTGTCCAATGTAACATTCGAGTTTGTTAGGGATTTATAAATTTTAATGAGGTTTTGTTTTTTCGTTTTTATTGTTTTTATCTAGTTGTTTGCGGAACTTAGTGTGACTATGCATTGTTTAATTTCTAGATCTTTTGTTCTTTGTTTGTTGATGTTTTGAGCTTACTATTTGTCTCTTGTTTTTCTTTTCTTGTTATTTAATTTCTACTTGTTCTGTTTTTCTATTTCAAACCTATTTCGGTTTTCGCGTTTCGCGCGATTTCGGTTCTTATTTTAACTTTCTTCTATCATTTTGCTTTACGTCTCTGTTTCGTACCTGTTACGTCCTCACTCGTAGTCTACATTATTATTTGTAATTATTAATAGAATTACGTTCCTGTATGGATTTTCAGTCCAAGCCAAAGTACTTCGATTATTTGGGAAGTACCTAAATAGTTAGACAATATTTTTTACTTCGATTTAACATTGAACGTTGACGAATGATTTTTACGTCTCTTTCTGTTATGTTCGAAACACTCGGTTATAAATGTGTAAGTTAAAATTTCAGCAATATTGGAGCGACGTTACAAAAGAAAACTGCTACAAATCTTGTGACTAATGGCATGGCTGTCTCAATTTCTTCGTGTTGTCCTCACTGCCCTGTTTCGGCGGTAAAAATTAAGTAGCAGCTTGCATGGCAATGCCGTGTTCAAGAGCAACAAATAAAAATCTGTTTCTATGACAAGCTGTACTATTACTTCTTTCGGAGCGCTGTCAATATTGCGTTCTTTTTCGAGAACAAATCGAATTGATAGTATCATAATTTTTGTGTCTATCATAACGACAATAGTACAATGTAAAACATAATAATTAGGTCTACCATTATTTTTGCTATTATTGTTCATGCGTTCGATTACTGTTCATTTCTCAACAATCGTGTATTGTTGTCGTTATTATAAACAACTTTTTCCGAGTAAGGAAAATGTTCTTGGGCCAATAACAAATAGAGATCTCCGTGGTACATATTTAACTTCCGCCTGAACTTCAGTTCTTTTAATAATGACTATTTACTACTTCACACAATGTGAACACTGTTCTTGCTGAGAAGATGAGAGAGTATTTATTAAAAGTGGTATCGATAATTAAATAGTTGTTGTATCATTGTGATTATACTAGGTGTCTCATTGAAATAAATACCAAACAGTTTAACATGAACAGAAAGCTATATACATATATCCACTTTTTGCGAATATGATTATAGTTACTTTTGTACAAATTTTATTTCTTCTATTCTTTATTATAATACAAACGAAGGAGAAACGATTTTTTCTTAACATAAGCGAATTAAATGCTTAGTCTCGGCCGATCCGTTGGGACTTGGGACACCTCGTATATAGCGTAGCTGTATTTGCATTTGAAACAGTAAAGATCTGAGTGTTTAGAAAGAAGTATAATCATGTAACTATAACTTTAGATGAGAATACATGCAAGTAATTATTTTTATGCGAGTTGAACGATCGAATGATAGCCAAAATCAGTAGCTTCGATCCATTTACTCTGACGCGGTTGCATTGGGGCGTGTGTGAACCAATTAAAACTGTGTTTCGCCTAGGAGATTTCCATGAACGAAGCATAAATATCGTTTAATTTTTAACGAGTTTTATTTCGCTGGTTTCTATTAGTTGAGGAACAGTATACCTTGTCGATAGATTAGGAGGGGAGACCCTATGGCGCTGAATCGAAAAGGCACCATAAGGAAACATGCCTCGAGTTAAAACGGAGTAAAATTTCTGTTTCTTTCACAATAAGTAGAACTCCGTGGTCTGCCACATATGTACAACAAAATTGTTCGGCAAAGATCTGTGGAGGAACCATGTATGAAAATCAACGAGAAGTCTATCATTCGGAAAGGAACAAGTAGATGAAATCTAGATCTAAATAATAATTATGAAGAATATATATATATATTATAAACGTTCTATGACATGACAACTGATAGTTCCATTATTTGCTGGACATCGAGAATTTGAACGAAACTGTGTTATCGAAGTGTATCAATTATATATATGTAGATCTTGATAAATGCTTACTTCTCGTTATTTTCATAACTAGACAGCGGATCTTTATGCAAAATAACAAATTTTCTACGTGAATTGCAACATAGTCTCGAGTGAAATAGAAATTTGTTTTCTCCCTTAATATATACTATTATATTTGATTGGCTGAAAATAATGTAACAGTATTTTTAAATTCTTCTAATGTTTTAACCGTTTTAAATTACACCTATTCATTTTTGCCATAGATCCGTATAAAATCCGCTGCCTATTCATAACGTTCCGATTCGTAGCTCAAATACTTATGATATTTTAGCTTCGATGATGGGGAAGAAACGTCCATCGTCCAATAGCGTTCCTCATATTTAAAACATAAGTTTTCGTTCCGCGGTTTTGTTGCATTTTCTATATTTGTTGAACGTATTATTAGGGTTTGTATCATTACATAGTAAGAATTTTGTTGTTTAATAAATTTTGAGTGCCTAATGTGTGACGATCTTCTATATTTCACTTTATGCATATATTATATTTTCAAAGAAATTTGTTTTCGGGTTTTGTTTGCGTCTTTATTGCAACTATCTTTGAACTCATTGCTTTTGCTACTGTATCATCGTATATTTGATTAAAAATTCAAGAGTACATACAATATTCATACATAATTTCTGTTTATATAACTTAATGTATACTATCGTCTGGATTAGGCTTGCTGCGTTTACCGTGCTCGCAAACCCGTTCATCCAAGAGGGTTGGTTGACCGACAGTAACATATTTAGCCAATCCGTTGTAGGGGGTAGACTCGTTTCCAGGATTATGTAAGGGTGCGGGATGCCCCTTCTCATTTCTCGATATTGCAAAGATGGGGTTTTTCAATTGTTAAATGCGCCCTCGAAAGTCCTATTTTTACGTTTACAAGGCGTACTTTGCATTATTAATTGTCTGAAGAACAAAGTTGAATGGTAAAATGGGGCTCATACGATACCAAAAAAATTTTTGTTTTTATGTAATCTTTTTAGAGATATATGATCGAAGTTCACCTTCATTTTTTTAAATGGAATGTCCTATTTTGTTTACCATAGATCGATAGAGTATCGAATTCTGAGTATAAAAGTGTTGACCTTCGTATGTCCTAAACCTAATTAATATATAGTTAACGAGATAATATCCAAAGAAAAAAATTGTTTGGATAATATCTCGTAAACTATTAGATTTACGACCTATATATGTAGGTCAATACATTTTTACTCAGAATTCGATAGTCTATCGATTTATGATAGAAAAAGTAGGTGTTTCCATTAAAAAAAATCAAGGTGACCTTGAAATGTCCTCTATGCCTCGACCACACAGAAAATGTTCATGTCACAATATGATCCTCTCTATAAGATTTTAAACATTTCTAACAAATATGAATGTTACGTCTTTCTCTTTAAATGAAATAATGAAAATAAGTTGAAATAAATGCAGCCATACAAAAAATATAAATTTTCTTTTTTCTTCTACGACATTTTTGGGGATAAAGACTTTTCACTGTACCTGAAAAGATATAAAATGACACGGCAAGGGGTTAATATAAAATCAATTTGCTAGGGAAACATCGTTATGTTATGACTGTTTTTAAGAAGGTGGTTGAAAGCAAAGGAAAATACGTCAATGTGTCGAGAATATGAAGCCAATTTGTAATTCTGGGGCTTCGTTCGGTCGATAGATTGATCGTTCTTCCGGAGTCGACAAGGAACGACATAGAGATTCCAGCGGCTCATCCCATATCAGCAACACCCGCCGTGATAAGCTGCGCTACGAAGCCGCCCACATTTCAAATTGTACCTCCGAGTATTTCCCAGTCTTTCTTCGTGAATCGAAGTTCAATCAGTCTCGCAGCGTCGTCGCTCCTCCTGTTGAATCGTTCAAAATAAATTGTATTAAGTTCTGTTTGTCTCGGGACGTGATTTGCTGTCGTCGCTTCTGTCAGAAACGTGCGTGAACAGTGAACAGTGAATTTCTGTAAAAGACAGCAGTGGTATTGTATCAAATTCGACCCTCAAAGGCACTCTTCGCTTTCAAACCTGGTAATGCATATCTATATATCGACTCTTCGGTAAATTTCACAATTCACGCGAGTAACGCGTAAAATTCTTTAACCCTTTGCACTCGAGCTATTTTAACTCGAAAATTAAACATTTCTTCCGAACTACAACAATTTCATTCTATACGATTGTTTTACTTTATGGATATGAAATTGACATAACACCTCATACAATACTTAAATGTTTGGTAATTGATTTCTTACAAACTTATAATGTAAACAATATTTTGAATAATCCCAGATAGCCAAGCGATCCTCGCGCACAGATCGAGCCCGGCGTGTCGGGGTCAGGTAGACGGGCCGAACGTCGCTTGAATGGGCAAAAGGCACACGATGGCTATAATCTGAGGAGGGCACTTATGACCGAAGGGGTCGTAACGTTACCTCGGCGCAAACCCGGCACAAGCTTCCCCTCGGCCCGTCGGTCCTGATTTCTGCCAAATTTTAAGTAGGTCCGAGATTGTAAGGGGGCAGCACGGTCGCATTAATGTGGCGAATGTCGTAAAATTTGGCAGAAATCAGGACCGACGGGCCGAGAGCAGCTTGTGCCGAGGGAACGTTACGAGCCCACACGGTCATAACTGCCCTGGCCAGAATCGAGCATTTTGGCTATCTGGGAATGCTACGGTAATTTTTGGGGTGACTCTGAATCGCCACTCGAATGCTAAGGAGATACGTATTTGGTCGGTGCCGACAGTTTCCTGTTGCATTATCGACAGTATTTTGTATCGATCTGCAGATAAGGAAGGGATTCAAACCGAAGGATGAGAATGTTCGGTAAATTATTTCATAGTGGGAAAAGAAAAAAGAAGAGACGTGACTCGAAAAGAACAACAATGAAAAAACGAAGCACTCTGCCCAGTGTACCACATGACAACTTCCTCTTGGCCGGAAACCAACCAAGGAAACACAAACGAAGGCACAGAGTATGTATAAATTATTCATTTTCTCAAAATAATGCTTCTTTTCAAATATTTTCATAAGTAGACTGCAGATCTTTATGCATTTCTGAAGACATTGGTTGGGTGAAATATGTATAAAACAGTATAATAGATTAGAAAAATTTAAGAATACCGTAATGTTGTTTTTAACGTAACAAAAAAGTTTGATTTTATTCCTGCTTCCCGCAATCAATGCAGAATATTTTTATTTTGCGTAAAGATCTGCAGTCTACTCATAAGTAAAACGAAAAGCTATATTTTTGTACTATATTTTGAAATAACTGAGAACAATAAACATCACATTATGCTTAAACACAGTCTATTTTAAATGTCTAAAGATAATTAGAAAAAACCATTCCAATACTACGCGCATAATCACGCACGACCTAAGTGAAAACTTTTAATGCGATTGCACACCTGTCTGTTTCGCGATCGCTTCGACTCGGCTTCCCCGAGTTTATCCGAATGGCGTTTCACCTCAGAGCGTGACGTATCAGACTCATTCACCGCCCAGCAATTATATGTACGCGGTGCGCCTAAAGAAGTTTTCACTTCAACAAATTTTCAAAGTTTCAAAATTGTTCAGTAACAGGTACTATTTTCAATCGATTCGTAACTCAAAGCCATCACTGAGAACGCACACAAAGAAAAGCGCCACTTTGACTGGAATATGACACACCTCTCGGGCAGCTGGAATGTGTCGGCGTGGCTCAGATACCAGTCTTTTGTGTCCTTTATTCTAATTTTTCTAATTCGCATTTGAAGGAGTGTGAAAAAAATGCGGAACAGATTGCCATCAATCCTGATTTTCAAACACGATTACAAACAACTTTCTTACACTATATACATAAAATGTATGAATCCCCAATACAATTATTATTTACTTCTTACGAATTCTAACGAAGTCTAATTAGACTTCTATGAGTGTCTCGTACTGGATTATTCATATTATCACCACAAACGAGTGACTAGTTATTACAGAGTTGATAAAAAAAGCGCCGTACATTTTTTGTCACATCCGACAGTACCGACAATTACGAATTTTATGCTTGTTAGTAGGGACGAAGTATTCTGTATATACTTTGTTCATACTACAAAAGCATCGCACCCTTCGGCGGAAATTCGGAAATAAATGCTTTTCTGTTAGTACATGATAATGATTGAAGTTACTCTTTATTTTGAACTCTAAGTTTAGTTGAATATACATAATTATGAAATTCATAGTATGTAATTACAAAATAGGGGTTCATAAAATCAGGTGATTCATTATGGTACTATAAATTCCTATCGATATGATGTGTCAAACTATGTTGGGCCTTACCTGTTACTTGTATGTAAGTATATATGTAATATGTAGTTATGTATTTACGCACGTGCGTCAGGTACAGCTGTAACTTTCATATAGCAGGTGTCTTATTCGAAATAATGCTATGCTTTTCAAAACCTTATGAAAGCATATATTGATAACATCAATATTTAATTCTTCTTTAGTATTCATAGCCATTTTTATTTGATTTACTTCTTGTAACTATTAGACCATTGTCGTTGTATTATTATTTTTAAAATCCGATTGGTAACATCTACTGTACAGACACTCAGTAAAATAAGTCTCCGTACACCCTTTAAAACAGAATAACTTTTTTATAATTATTCCAAATGATCTGATGTTTTGTAAGCAATTAGAAGCATTGGTTTACTGAATGATGTGCAAAAAATATTTTCTAAAAATTACAATTTACAAGGTTATATGCAAAAATAAAAACGGCACTTTTTAAAACTTTTTATTTGGGTCCTTAATACAAATTTTAAATATATGTTTTGTAGATCTACATAGTAGTTACAGACATGCTGAAAATTTCATCGAAATCGATTGACATACACACGAGCTACAAGCGGTTAAAAGTGGTGAAAATACGACTTTTGATCAGTTTCTGCTTAGAATCCACAGAATCGTACATCTCTCGATGCGTGTCGTTTTTTCCTGCGTCTCATATACTACAACCGAATGAACTTTACGGGTCGAGTTCGGGCCCATCACTATCGCAGCCGAAAACCGGTGCGCAGGCACGCGCATGCAGTGTATTCCCCCCACCATTCCCCGGTCCCCTTGCGCAGGTCTCTGGTCCCCACCACTCCCCCCACTCTGTGCGACACGTTCACTCAAGCAAGCTCCGTACTCCGTACTCTTCCCAGCAGCCGCCAAGCCCGTTTCTCATCCGATTTGCGTCGACCTGCCGCTGCCGCTTGCCGTAGCCAAGCCACTGAGCCACGCTAGGAGCTACGAACCGATCCTCGGAACGAGTAAAATTTCTCGTTTCCCCGATGCGTGCAATCCAGCATTTTCGTCAATTTTTACTGTGCGTTTTGAGCCGCTCGCCTCGAGCGCGTGCACCGCGCCAAGAGATCGAGGAATTCGGTGAAGTTTTTCAGTGTGCATTTTAAGTGCATGTGTGAAACGTCGTGCTGTTGGTGTGGTGCCGTTTGGAATTCCGATACCTACGTGGACCATGGATTTTCTATTCTAAACGCTCTGGGATTTCATGGGACTCTTCTATCGGACAAGATTTTACTTGCACACGGAACCGTGAGATATTTCTCTTTTTTCAACTATGCTTTTTCAGTGTCAAGCATTATCGTGATTTCTCTTCCGTTCGACGGAAGACCTGAATGCTTTCTTTTCTTTGCAACTCGATCCGGAGATGAGATGCTCAATAGCCTTTTCTTATATACATATCTATAAATATTTAATACTTATAATAAATACATATGAGTGCATCTGCCGTAGAATGGATAAATTTCATAAATGGACTGCTAATTTTTCTTGGTACAGTCCGTTTCTTTTATATAAATTGAAGTCGAAGCATCTTGCCGAAGAATTGTTGTCTATATAAATAGTATTATTTAGCGTTTTCATTTGATTTTGAGTTCAGCAACGAGACGGATAAACATTCCAGTGAAATACGTATTCCTAGTCGTTTTGTACCTGCGGTGAATAAGTCGAGTCTACCTGTTGAACGATCCGGAAATTGTAGTGCTCCCTTAGTTTCTGAATGCATTTTCTCACAGTTGTTCTTGACGTTAGCCGAGGGTGACTCGGATCATTGGAATTCGTTTCCTGCTGACATCGTTGTATGTATGCAGTGATTTTTCGAGACTGTGTGAGATCCCTTTTCACTGGAAGTTTCCCCACTCGGTGAGCACACACCGGTGTGTTTACAGTAGTTCGAACTTGTCCTTGTAAATCCAGATCAAGTTTGGAAAATGGAAGTTCGTCTGATAGAATCGCGAAGCACCGTGAACAAAAAAAGAAAAACTTTTCCGATCCAATCGTTTTTGCATTGCCATGCAACAAGTGGTTTCGGTGAGTCCATTTTGAACTTTCAAACTCTTTGATTCTTCCAGAAATTTTTCCAATTGTTTGCACCAATTGTCGATCCCCCTAATTTAACCCTATAGAACCTTATAGATTATTTAAAAATATGGTATTTAAGACTATAAATTAATATATTAGCGAGCGAAGAATGGACATTCAGAGAAATTTTTTAATATTTAGAGGATCATTAACAAATTATTGAAAGAAATGCAGTAATACGGATTATTATTAATTTTACAGATTTAAAGAGTTCTATTGTACAAGTTGAAATCGCTGGAAGTCATTTTGAAAACATATTTTTCACTCGAAAAATTTACCGTCAGAGCAGCACTTGAAAATCCAATGAAACGAAAAAAATATGTTTTTTGTTAGTTTCCGTGAATTCGTGTGAATATATAATAAAGAAATGTATTTAGCAAATACGAGTTTCCTTGACACATAATTTTGTAAATTTCCAGTACCGTGTATTAGAAGAATGTAATGGCCTCTGGTGAAAAGACGCGTGGTGCAGTCAACAAAATATGCAAGAAACTCAAACAAAGCCGAACACGCTGATTTGAAAATTGTCGAGATCTCGATTACAAGCTTTATATACTCGTAATCGAAATTGTACGATGGTTTGTGCGTCATAAATTGTTATTAAGAGAAGTAACAAAGAACAAGCGTATCGCGTTACGAATAGAATTTGAAGCGAACGAAGGAGAAAGAATGTGAATCGAAGATATTTTGAAGCGACGTTGAAAGGATTATCGAGTGTACGGTAGTGAAATAGGAGAAAGCAAACGGAAATTGAAATCTGTACGTATGAAACGAAATATTCAAGATCGGCATCGAGAAAAACGGCGAGCGTGAAACATGGAATTAGAACGAGGAGGAAAGTGAAGGTCTGACCACTCGAGAGGAAAATGGAATTCCATAACTGTGTGGGTCACATTGAATTCTCCGCGTGGCGCGCGTAGCTCATCGTGGAAAACGCGATTAGGAAAACTCTCTCGTTGGAAAACGAGGTCGTGCGATTCAATAGAATTGCGTGCGCGATAGATGTGTAATAGAGTAAAAGCGGGGGAAAAAAGCATCGAAGGAATCTGGGATGCACGTGGGATTGGTCGCTCCTACGCCACTGCCAAGCGATGCCTATGCGCCGGAAAACTTTGCCGAGAGAATGCTCAACGGCTTTATTTTTCTAGAAGCCATATAGAACTGTGATAAATACTTTCTATTCTCTCAATACTTTTCCCTTTAAACTTTAAACAACGAAATCAATTTTATGTCGAACAAATACTGATTGACCAGACACGTACGTTATTTGTAATTATTCGAAAGAAATACACGAAATATAATTGAGTTTCACTAAACCGAAAAACGTCGAAGGGAAACGCGTATTTTTCTTGAGAGACATCAATTAGAACTTTACAATAAAGAGGAAAGTTAAGGGTTAAAAAATTTGAATAAAGAGGTTCCCTTTTCTTTTGTAATGATCTCACACTTTTTATAGAAGTGCAATATTAACGATGAATTAGTAATCGTCACACAGACGTTGTTAATGCAAAAAGATATCGAACGAATTGTTTTTGTAATCACGCCAATTGAAGAAGCGACGATGCAATTGTGATTGCGAAGAGAATTCATAAAGAATGCACATTTAGCGAATATGTTTCTTCGGAGACGTTGAAAAGGGAAAAACGTCGGATTTCGAAGACGAACTTTCCCAATCAGCGAGGATGGAGAGAAGTGATAACAATGTGGGCGTTGGAAATTCGGGAAATCCCCCGAATTCACCTTCAACGACACACAGTGGTATTCTTCATAACACTTCCGGTGGAACCGATGCACAGGTGCGAGCCAATCAATTTTATGTAAATAAATGGAATTGTGCTCGAAACATAATAACGAATCTTCTAAATACATATAAACAAATTCAAATCAACGTAAAACTTTGTTATTTCTCATTTTTTTGAAATGTTTCGTGTAATGATCTACTTGTTATCGAGGCTATTATCAAAATTAACTTGAACACTGAAAAAATGTGTATTTTCGATCTTTTAGATTTACAATTAGACGAACAGTGTTTTCAAAATCGTTATAAGCATTTTCTTGTTCAAAGTGTACGATGCAAGCGGATTTTTCGCGTAGATTTAAATATTAAAGATTGGGTTCGAGTTGAATGCGTGTTAACGTGTTAAGTAAAAAAAGCCTCTTAACGAGAATCCCTAGAATTTTCATCCAATTACTTGTCCAGCTTGTTCCTTTGAATTCTTTGTGTCTATTTAGCCAGAAGTACATTCTTAGAGACTTTTACGTATACAGAGTTTCCTAAGAATATTTGTTATTGCCTAACACAACGGAAATGAAACGTTGATCTTATAGTCGCGGGATACAGTCGGGGACAATATTAAGTGGACACACTTAAAAATCGCATAACTTTTTAAAAATAGGTCCAAAAGATTTGAATTTTTCAAAGATGTTAGACCGGCTCGTTTGCTAGAGTATGAGTAAACAAATATTTGTTTAGATTAGAATTGGTAGGAACCATATCAAATTTTAAAAATGATATCTTGTCAACTTTTTTATCTGAGCCTATAACGATAATTTAAAAAATGCGTGTTGTAGATTTCGGCAGCTTCTATGCATATCGAAAATTTTGTAGAAATCGGTTAATGTTGCAATCAGCTACAAACGTTTAAAGACAAGGTTGAAAATTTAAACGCATGTAGCTCATTGCAATGCTGACCAGTTTTGATATAAAACTTTCGGTATGCTTTGTAACTTACCGAAATGTACAAAACGTATTTTTTAAATTATCGTTACAGTCTCGGATAAAAAAATTGGTAAAACATCATTTTTTAAATTTTGTATGATTCCTACCAATTGCAATCTAAACAAAATCTTTGTTTGCTCATTCTCCAGCAAACTAGTCGGTCTGTAACATCTTTACAAAAATTCAAGTCCTTCAGACCAACTTTTAAAAAGTTATGCGATTTTCAAGAGTGTCCACGTAATATCGTTCACGTTCTCAGAGATTTCCCGTGTTCTGATTCGTGTGGATAATTTTTCAGAACGGAGACAGGGGATGGGAGGTCCATCATGTCACAGTTACCAGAGTTCCCGGTTACGGGTTCGGAATCGCAGTTTCCGGTGGACGGGACAATCCCCATTTTACCAATGGCGATCCGGCCATAGCGATCTCCGACGTTTTAAAAGCTGGCCCCGCCGAAGGAAAATTACAGTATGACAATTTACCTATAGAAATCCGTAAAATTTCGAATTCTATCGTATCGTTTAAATTTTTATCTAGAACTTCCCACAAGCTTTTTCTACAAACTGTTCCGTCGCAATTCGCCGTCCGAAAATTAAGTGTTGGTCGAATGAAAATGTACAAGTGTTCTATAGAAAAGTTATAACTAGACTGCGGATCTTTATGCAAAATAAAAATTGTCTGGATCGATTGCAAGAAATAGAAACTAAATTGAATGTTACTTCTTCCCTTAATGAGTTTAATAGAGGAGAAATTTTCCAACAATTTTGAATTTCGTCTACTCAATTTTGCTATAAATGCATAAAGATCCACAGTCTAGTTTTAAAAAACATTTGAAGCATACTTATTCATACTAATCCGTTTTCTATTAGTCCTATTTTCTATTAGTTATGTTATCTGTTTACTTATGATTAGACTGCGGATCTTTATGCAATTATCGGTTTTGAAAATGTTCAAAAAATGTTAGGATATAAAATATCACAGAATTTAGTACGATTTTAATTTATTTCAGATCTGAAAAGGCTACTGACAGAGAAAATAAAATTTTATGTGATTCTAGATTCTTAAAATTCGTGTAGAAAAATTGCAAATTGCACAAACATCCGCAGTCTACTTATAATATTGGCCACGCAGTTTATACTTTTGTTACGATCAGACAAATTAGTTGGAAAAGCTTGTAGAAAAACTATACACCCTATGATTCTGTTAATCAGTAGTTACACATCAGCACCAATGAATTGAGACATACGAACGTTTCAGAGAATGTAATTACGCAAGAACGCGACCGGTGCTTTAGCAGTTCGTGGTTGAATAGCATCGCCTTTCTTGGCTAACAATTTTCTAAATGTATTCTACTGTTTAGAGTAAACGATCGGATCATATCCGCGAATGGAATATCGTTGGAGGGCGCCGATTATGGAGCCGCGATCCGCGTCCTCAGGGATTCTGGATCAACCGTCCTGCTGGTTGTCAAGCGTCGAGCTGCATCGAATTCCTCGGGCACAGGAAACTCCACTCTTCAGAGCCATAGACTAACTCTTACGAGAAATAATAAAAAAGACGGTCAGTAGAGAAGTGCACACCTTTCCCATGCAATCACGATCAGAGTCAGTGGTTTTTTAATCGCCGCTTTATTAAGAGATCTTTCTATTTCGATGATAGAATAATAATGCGATATTTGGGAATTTTTTAAAATACTGATACATAATTAATGACTTCGTTACATTAAAAACAACATTACGATATTCTTAAATTTTTCTGATCCTTTGCTGTTTTATATTTCACCCAATCAATTTCTTCGTAAATGCATAAAGATCCGCAGTCTAGTTATGATAATTCCTCAATGCGTATTCCCTTCGTTTCAGATTTCGGAATTGTCCTTGGTTGCCGGCTCTACGTGAAGGAAGTAACGCGAGAAAACTCGGGAGTAAAACTAGGGGACGTATTAACTCGAATCGGTAGCGTGGCTACAGATAACATGAGCCTCAAGGAAGCCAAAAAATTGATGGACCAATGCAAAGACAGATTGTCGATTGTAGTAACCCGGGAGAATTCTTGTTGTCACGCCCAACAGCAAGCAAAGACTGAAACTGGAGAGTATCTCTCGGGAACAACGAGCTACAGTAGTCAGAACTTGTATGTTCCACCACCAACGCGACAACCAATAGAAGATAAAAGCAATCTTGTTCCTAGAGGTCGGACAAGAGGACCTCTCATGGACGTCTCTCTCAGTCAGTTGGATCTCCCTGCAACGCCTACCGTTGATCCTCCTAGACCACCACCTCCCAGACCAGAAGGTATAATCAAAATTTCTTAGAGTCAACAGATGTCGATGAAACGATTTGCGTGGACCTGTTCTAAAATTTTGTCGATTTCATCGAACTGATATCTACTAGCACCTAATTTTTGCTTTAATAGTTTTTCACAGTTTACATAGACTATCATTTTTAGCTGGGCAATTTTGATTTACCCGGATACTTGATAAATTAACAGCTCCAATATTGAGTACATAGTCTTTACTATTCGTTCTAGATTATTATGGGACGAGGAGGCAACTCTATGATGAGGATTTATCTCGGAATAAGCTTCCAATGTAAGTGTTCGCATCATCTTACACTCGTTTATATTTTCATGAAAAGGTTTTCACTGTGTATTAATCTTTTCTGACTTTACGGTGTAAAGACTCGCAATATAGTTAATATTTTATTAGGCCCGATCCCCGATTCATTACGTTCCAAAAAGAAGGATCAGTGGGTGTTCGTCTAAGCGGTGGGAACGAAACTGGCGTTTTTGTCACTGCAGTTCAAGCAGGGAGTCCAGCATCTCTTCAGGGTTTGCAACCTGGCGATAAAATTCTAAAGGTAAATTTATTTTCCTTTTTAGATACTACAACGATATGGAATAAAGTATAATCAAACGTATTAACATGTTCTAGATAAATGATATGGACATGAAAGGAGTAACGAGAGAAGAAGCCGTTCTTTTTTTGCTCAGTCTGCAAGAACAGATTGACTTGATTGTTCAACATCGACGACAAGAATACGATCAAGTAGTAGCTTCAGGAAAAGGCGATTCTTTTCACATAAAGTAAACATTAGATTCAGATTTTTATAGGACTGAAATGGTTCTCTTGTCAATACGAGTATTGTGTGCTGTATTTTAAAAAATTCTACAACAATTACCAAGAAAAAAATTGCAGGACCCACTTCCATTACGAACAACCTCAAAAGGGTGAAATGAGTTTCCGAAGCGGAGATGTGTTTCACGTGGTGGATACGTTACACAATGGGGTTGTTGGCTCTTGGCAAGTCTTCCGCATCGGTAGAAATAATCAGGAAGTACAAAAAGGCATTATCCCGAATAAAGCACGAGCCGAAGAACTGGCAACCGCGCAGTTTAATGCAACTAAGAAGGAAATGAGTGCAAGTGAAAGCAGAGGTAGCTTCTTTAGGAGAAGAAGAAGCAGTCATAGACGTTCAAAATCGTTAGGAAGGGTAAATTTCTTGCTAAATAAAATGCTAAATAAAATTATTCTGCATTGGTCGTGGGAAGCAGGAATAAAATGAAAATGGATTTCATCCCTTAACGACTTTGTTACGTTAAAAACAACATTACAATATTTTTGAATTTTTCTAATCTATTACTCTTTTATATTTCACCCAACTAATTTTTTCATAAAGATCCGCAGTCTAGTGACGACAATACGACTAATTGTGTTATAATGATTGTTCGTGTTTTTGTGTTAGGATCACTGGGACGACGTTGTGTTCTCAGATAGCGTTAGCAAATTTCCTGCCTACGAAAGAGTTATTCTGAGGCATCCGGGTTTCGTCAGACCCGTCGTACTTTTCGGACCAGTTGCAGACCTAGCTAGAGAAAAACTGTTAAAAGATTTCCCCGATAAATTTACGTCGCCACGTAAGTAAAAATTCCTTCCATATTGATTTGTTGAAATTCGTTCCAGAGATCATGAGAAAACACTTGCATTCGTTTCTAGAAATGGAGAATCAATTGGAGGACAGCGTCGGCAAGAATACTAAGCCATCAGGCATCATTCGACTGAGTGCCATTAGAGAAGTGATGGATCGTGGAAAACATGCTCTGCTCGACATTACTCCAAACGCAGTGGACCGACTGAACTACGCGCAATTCTATCCCATAGTTATTTTTCTGAAAGCAGAGACGAAGCAGATTATCAAGGAAATGCGAGCTGGAATTCCCAAGTGAGTTTTAATTAGGAGGATAGACTTATTTCCAGGAATGCAAGGGTGCGGGATGCGTCTTTTCTCATCTCTCGATAATGTAAACATCCACCGGAGTTTTTCAGTAGTCTAAAGCGCTAGATAAAGATCAATCTAGGCCGCGATCGCCCTCGTAAACGTAAAAGTAGGCCACTTTAGGAAGCTTGCTTAGATAGAACTTACAATTAGATTGACCTTTATCTAGCGCTTTTTGACTACTGAAAAACCCCATCCTTGCATTATCGAGAAATGAGAAGGCACAACCCGCATTCTTCCAATCCTGAAAACGTGAGTCTTCTACTTGTCGTTTGTACAGTGTACATAAAAAATTGATTAAAATTGAATTGTTTCATCCGTGTACTCGTCAAATCCAGTAATGTGATCCCCTAAAGCGTTACATGTGCTTTACAGATCAGCACACAAGAGTAGCAAGAAGCTTTTGGAACAATGCCAGAAACTGGACAAAATTTGGGGTCACACTTTCAGTGCCGTGATAACGTTAACAACGCCTGAAGCTTGGTACCGGAAGCTGAGGGAATTGATCGACCGACAACAACAGGGATTACTATGGATGAGTCAGACCAAGGTAATATTTTGCAAATCTTTGAAAATACTTTTAACGCTAGATGCTTCTAGTAATTGACCATTGAGCCTGATCATAATTCTTGAAATGAATAGTGTGACGATGGGTGTTTAATAACATTAAATGAAATTTGCGCTCGTGTATAAATATGGAGGCTGTGCGAACTGGATTTATCGCTTGAACGATGAAAATCCTATTCGGCTGGGAACTAATGGGATTATACGTTGATGAGATTATTTTATGATAATTTATTGTAGCCATCATACGGTCGACAAATGACGTGGGAGCTGTGTCATACGTCCGGCGACCCTCGTGATTTACCTCCCCCTCCCGTACCCCCATTCTCGAAGGAGACGGCATTTCATGACGTGAACGAAAATGACACTTATCACACGGATAAACTATTTTCATTACCCTCTTATCCGTCTCTAACTTCTGATGTTGTCCGTGAGCAATTTTTCGGCTACATTTGAATCCCGCTTATCCTATTTTCGGTGTCTTGATTATCAATTTTTTGTCCATCAATATTTTATGTTATTTGTTTCTCAACCCTTAGCACTCGCGGCTGGTGCATCTGAGGCGCCGCTAAAAATTGCTGTACCATTATTTAAAATATAAACATTTAAGTATCGTATGAGCCAAATTTAAAAAATTGTAGAGAATGGAAATGTTCTAGCTTAAAATAGCTCGGAGTGCAAAGGGTTAAGTTACTTTACCGACTCAGGTATAGATTTTGCTTTTTGTTTTGTATGATTTCTTTTTTATAAGTTTATTTCAGTTGCAATACATAATGGCAGGTTCCATTTAGAGATATATCTATTAAAGATTTTCAAGTTTACTGTTAAAATTGTTACGTTATTACTAGTACGATATTTTAAGATATTCGAGGCACCTTGCATTCCATGTCAAGTTCAATTTGCATGGCTGCATTAAACACCTCATTGCGCATCATCACAAATCATAAGCTAGGCCAATGTTATTACGCAAGATGTTTAATGTAGCATAAACAGCCAATATGAAATACATTTGTAAAAGTTTGTTATCGAAGATATATTGAAAGGGAGAATCACGAGCTTTGAACAACTCCACTTCGCTAATAAATATATATATAATATTCTACATATTAACAATCTCTTAACTTTCACATTAACAGGATTTAATAATTTTATTTCTCTTAATCATACAAGTAATCGCATGTATACAATCATAGCTGTTAAGGAAGCTCATTAAAATTTTTTTAAATATAACAGGAACTTATACAATTATAATATTGGATTATAAACTCCGATATTCTGATATAATATACAGAGTGTCTCAGCTGAAGGCGGCTACCTAAAGATCTCCTTTATTTTTAATGGCACAAAAAAATATTTTTGGCATAATTTAAATGGTATCGAAGTTGGAATATCATAGGAGAACAATTTTTTTTGTCTGGTTATTTTTTCATAGTTTTTTCAAGGTCATCGTTATTTTTTATCGGGAAAACTTTTTCTTTTTTATTCCATCTTGTTAATGACTCAAGCATATTCAAATATATTTTTTCAGTCGCTATAAGATGGAATAAAAAAAGTGAGTTTTCTCAATAAAAACACAACGATGACCTTGAAAAAACTATGAAAAAATAACCGGACAAAAGAAATTGTTCTTCTATGATATTCCTCTTTCGATACCGTTTAAATTATGCCATAAACATTTTTTTGTATCATTAAAAATAAAGGAGATATTTAGGTGGCCTCCTTCAGCTGAGACACCCTGTATCGTAGAAAATACTCGACACATTTTGACTGAAATGAAAACTGCATGAAGGACAGGCGAAAACATTCAGTATAGAACTTAATAGATAATAGGCATGAAATCAGTGAAGCGTTTTAATTACATTAATTTTTTAGGAATTCTTTCGATCATTCATCCTACACCTTCAACTTCAAAGTACTAACCCCTTACTAAGTTATATTTTGTACGGATTTTCATGTATCGGATCACCAGTGCCAAATAATTCTCAAACATTTTACGATCGCAAGCTAAAGCTGAGAGTAAGATTGCAGAATATAAAAATACATTTGACTACAAAGAGGTTTTTCTTCGATCTAATTTCTAATTTATTTAATAATTTCCTCGAAACTGTTTAATCTGGTACATGATTTGGCATCATTTAATTTGCAAACATTTGTTTTTCATTTCAATTTTAACCCTTTCAGACATTGTTCATTTAATCGATTCGTTTTGTTCGGTACATATAGCAATCCTAACATTTATAAGAAAATATTAATTATCATTTTATAAGAATGAATAAGCTTTTATGAATGTTATAAATTAAAAGAATGGTCTGGAGGGGATAAAAAGCATAAGCCACTGTAACGTGTTGTCCTCTGTGTCCCACAATGATAGCCAGAAGAAGCACTCTCGGATGACTTCCTATTCCCGATGACTTCTCGCCTCTCCTATGCTTCCTCCCCGGAGAGTGACTTGGAACTTAGTCCGGCACCAGCTTTGTCGGGTGCATTGGGTGCACCCTCCAGATTGAAGAGCAGCTCCGATCCAAGTATTGCCACGCAAGATGATATTGCTGCCCCACCACCATACTCGACCACTTATCAGGTAAATACATCATTCTTATATGTATAAACATTTATATTCAATTATATACACTGTTTCAAGCCAATCCACCCTTAATTAACACTAAACCTACCACCACCGGTCAAAATTACTGGTTCCAGATTTTTCATTTTACAATTATTGAAATAATAAAAATGATTTCATAAGGAATGGTTGTATAGACAATATCTTTAGTAGAGCACGTATTACAATAGGGGCTGCACAAAGTCTAAATAAAATCAATCTTGTCATTTTTATAAGGGAACACGTACCAGTTACTTTTAAGGCTCGATAGGTTTAGCGTTAAGGCTTATTCTTAGCTTAAAGAGGGGCGTTTCACAGCTACACCTTTTAGATTAGCTCCAGAATCTTGTTTACCTTACTTACAGATATTTATCAAAGTCTCTTGTAATTACTACAAAGTCCGCTATCAAAATATCATTTATTTATTCCAGCAATCGTTCGAGCAACCAAAAAGAAGATCACAGGGAGGAATGGGGGATGGGAAGTATGGATTTTCGTTGTCGGGGCAAGTCAGTAATCAGTCTGGTTCCCCTGAATATTTCAGTGGTTCGTTCGAACCAAGATCATCTCATCATAGCCCTCCTGATTTGCCTCCGCGAGTTGATCGGAATGCTAAACCTAGTAGTCAGTCGGGAAGAAATACCATTGGTAGGTCTGCGCAAGAAAGATTACTTAATAAAACAGATTCAGTGTTGGATGTAGCCAATTATATAAATGCCACACCTCATAAAGCAAATGCTACGTCATCGCTGGAAAGAGCTCAACCAAAAGCGGTAAATTCCTTTTACTAATATTAGGATTATAATAGACGTGTAAAGTAGTTTTATATTAACCGCACAGTAGACGCAACGTATCTGTTCAGCACTGATTGGAAGAATATTCTAATATTTACTGTTTTAAATTACACTTACCCATTTTTGTTATAATCCCATAAAATCCGCTGCCTAGTTATTTCTTCCCTTAATGATTTTAAAAGAGGAAAAACGATATATTGACATTTTCGATTTTTAAATTTTTTTAACAATTTTCAGTTTCATCCGCAAAATATCCGTAGTCTAGTAAATGTCTATGCTGATATGATACATTACTACCCCTACATTGAAATGTGCGGATAATATGGGACTAACTGAAGTCGTGTTACTTATTTTCTTCTTAATACATCGTTTTCATTGGTTTTAGGGAAGTTACGACAGTGTGTCTTCTTACGATTCTTATAATAATACGAATGGAAACGCAAGTTATGGAACGCCAGGTTTGAACACATCAACCGGTCGATTGGGCCCTAATGTACCAGATGACATGAAAGGTGGTGGTGGACCGTCAAGATCACACGACCCTTATAGATTCACCAGATCAACAGCACAACCGATTCCCAGCCATGAATCACAAACACGGACTGATTACGCTAAATACAGGTATATTTTCACTTATAAAAACAAAATTGAATTCACTAACATATTATTATTCGAAATAACTTCTTTTATGAAAAGCAAATTCAATTTTCTGATTCTAAAATCTCTTGATACATACGGGAAATGTATTCGTGCTTATATTGTATATTATATTTGAAAGAAAACGAAAAATTTTACGATTGTTTAAATTTGCTTTTCTAATTGCTTTTTCTTTCTTTCTTTTCCCTTGCCTAGTGCGATATCACGGAAACCTCGACAATTAAGAAGAGCTTATAGAATATATATTTCTAGTCAAGATACATTAGTCTGAATGTTTCGTTCGAACGATTTCTTTGTTTAATTTGAAACTAATATTTAAATATATGTAGAACTTTTGGATATAAAAAAATGCTTTATATTTTTTCTTATTTGTATTAATCTTGAAAATTCCGTTTGTGTAGTTAACTTCATGAACTGTATTAAAGTGTTCGAGCATACAGATTAGTGCCATTAGAATAATTGATGTCCATTAAAAGTTCATGCCTTTAATATCTGTTTCTGTTAAATAGCTTGATTATTTTACATTTTAGTGCAGTGTTTCCCAACGAGGAGCCCACGCCCCACAGGGGGGCAATTTGATTGTTCAGCAATTCAACAATATCCTAGTTATTTCTTCTTAAAACCTATCATTTCAGTTTCTTCAGTGAACAATTCAGTTTTTGAATATTAGAAATTATGTATAGAGTGTGTCCCACGAACTCCGTCCACTTTAATATCTTGGTTATTTCAAACAATACAAGAAAATGTTACTGGCAGAAGTCGTAGGGTTTAAGAAACTACATAATATGGTATAAATGGTATTCTTGCAAGTGGAGGCGTACAGAAGATATAGAGGTCACCTTTGTATTTTTAAATGGAGTGTCCAATTGTTTATGCTCGAATTTTTGCCACAATGAGTATTGGTGAGACTATTGATGCATTTATATTGAAGCAAATACTGACAATATTATTGATCGTCAAGGGGCCACTATAAACCCTGCAACTTCTACATTTTCTCGTATTGTTTTAAATAACCAAGATATTCAAGTGGACAGATTTCGTGGGACTGTATGTTACATAGGGGGCATAAGAATTTTAGAGAGGCTTAGGTGGGGCATGACACAGAAAATAAGGTTGAGAAACACTGTTTTAGTGTATTTTTTCATTGCGATTAACGCATATTCCACCATTATGTCCCTGTAAGCTAGAATATTCTGCTTTATATATTGTAGCCGCACAACTGATTACAAGTCGATAACACTATCCCAAAACAAACCTGGAGGATCGTACAAGCCAATACCACCTCCGAAACCAAAAAACTATAGACCACCGCAGACGAATATAACACAAACAGAAAGCAACGGGAACGAAGGAAATACCACAACCCATCAACATTCAAAAAGCTATTCCATTGCTACCTCTCATGTAAGTAATCATCTATTCTCCGGTAGGATAAATATTCTAGAAATGTATTCATTGTGTTTGACGTAAAATTGAAAGTAAAACATTTAGGCAGAAGTTTTTTTTGTATGTTTTGTAGGTAGAAGGTAATAACAACGTTCAGCGTAACAGTGGTCAGTACTATTACAATATTCCACCTCCAAATCGTCACGATTCAAATCTCACAAATTCCCATCACAACTTGAGCCATCTGTCTACGCCTGCACACAATCATAGTTTGAGTCACACGCATCCACATTGTAACCCGCCAATGTCAACTCATAGTCACAGTAATAGTGCCAGTCAGTTGAGTCTCGGTCTCTCCCATAACAGAAACAACGTGAATCACAACGGGTACGTTGTGAACAATGGTCACAATGCATCCGCGCAAAATTTTCCAACGAGTCCGGGACATAACAGAGAACCTAGTGCTTTAGATCTTGCCGGAAGTAGGGAACAAAGAGGAAGTGCCTTCGAACTTTATCGCAAACCTATGCACCATTATAACGCAAGGTAAGATCATTATTCTTTAGAGGTGTGCGAAAACCCGAATCTACAAAGTTCTATAGTGACCTTCTGATTCTGATTTACAGTTAACGTGCACAACAATTTCATAGTTTAATGTTAAACAACGAAATAAAGGAGGAATTAATCTTATCAACTGGAGATCACAGTTGAAAAATATAGAAATCCGAATGAACAAATCGCAATAAAGCTTCAGAATGGTGACCAAGAAGAATCTCAGAACGGATCTCCTACTTTAGGAGAGATCAGATAAGTAGAAAATTAAATATCTTTCGTTTTTTCCACTCTGATTTTGTACATACGACTTTAACAAGAACATATAACAAAGTTTTGCAATAACAATTGTTAAATAAAATTTTTTTACTTGAAGTTTCGCTAGTAATACACGTTATTCTTCTCCTATCTTAGAGAACATATTGATTCCTGAAAAACATACAGCAAGAAAATCGCTAGAAATCGTAATGACTAGACTGCGGATTTTAAGCATGACAAAAATGTGTAGTTGGGATTTAAAATAGTGGACAAATTAAAAAATTTAAGAATATCAATGTATTAGTTGCAGCTTATGAACATTATTATGGAATGAAAGAAATGATTACTTGGCCTTTGTTGCAGTTGATGCAAGCAATTTTTATTTTGCATAAAGTTTCACAGTCTAGTAATCAGATTTTATAGGTATATGTTTAAAGAATAAGTCGAAGTCTTCATGAGGCAGGTTTAATTTTGTACAACGTCAATATACATTGATAACATTTGACTATTTCTATTACTTATTTGTAGAATCTCTACTAAAATTGACAGTGAATCTTCGTTTGAGAAAATTTTCTAAAAATTTCCCCACGATATCTCGGGATGGAAAAAGGCAGATAAACAGTTTAACTCATAATTGTTATGATCTTCTTCAGAAATTAAGATACTGTAGTGTAAAAATAATTACGAATGATACTTGTATATCGATTTAAATAGAATGCAACGTATTTTACAATATTTCTGTTAATTTTAACTTTTGTAAACAAAAATTTAAAAGAGATATAACGTATTCTTTAAAGACTTTTTTCGAAGATATAAAACGCTGTTCTAGAGTAATAAAACGCATTCTATTAAAATTATAGTAAAATAATTGTTTCTTTTGAATACAAGATTTTAAAGTAACAAAACATAAGTCTATTTTATTGGAACTTTGTTACTAATCATACCAACTAAGAGTTAATCTGAACAGTGTCAGCTTACAATAGTGATAATTTCTAATAACGAAATTAACTAAAATTCGATTGATCTAATCTTACAAAACGTAAGCTCCTGTTATCACGATATACAATACCAGTGTTTCCAAAAGTATTTATGGTATAATAAATAGGGCCAAAAAATATACATATATCAAAAAAAATTAAATATAGAAAAGTTCTAAGTATTTTTAATAATTTATCCTCAACAATGTATATGTAGATATGTAATAATTTATATGTAGTTTCCTCCACGAATTTACTCTTTGTTACGGTAGACATATTTAGAGTGCTCGTTGTTTACTCCACTTAAGCTTTCCGTACTGAAATCTTAATAATTAAATGAGAAACTCTTTCTAAATTATTAAAAACTCTCTTAAATCAATCGATATACGTTTAATGTAACGCAACAAATTAAACAATGGAAGAGGGAACACTGGTTGTCGAAGAACTAATATTCGTGTAAAAGGCAATAAGCCGCCAAAAATAAAGTTCACGACTTACGATGATAGTTCGGCGATCAAAATAAGTGAACACACGATCGTAAATCCTGATCTTCATTTTCAATCAATTATAATACTGGGTCGGAATCAACATTATTATTATCAGCGTTGATTTGGCCCTGCTATGCAACAGAAGAACCTTGATTACCGGAAGTGTTGCGATAATGGCAAGAATAAAACATGAAATATTTGTAGTATGTATAAATTGCAATGAAACGTGATACTACGTAAATAACTTTACAAAAGTTAAGAAAATTGAAGTTATACTTTCAGATTAATTTGTTGCTTAATCCTTAATTATATAAATCAGTCTATCGGTAATGTATGTGTTAAAGATATTTTTAGTCTCTAAATAGACTCTAAATTCTGATGATCAAGGTTCAACGGTAGTTCAAAAAGAACAATTCACTTACTGGGCAACTAGTAAACTGTACTAACAAAGGGACCGCAGGACACGTTGTCAGATTTCGATGTAATTTCGTGAGAAGGCAGTGCACGACTAGACTTCAAAACGCATGAAATTGTACGTAAGAATACTCAACTGCTTGCAGGATATTTCACCTTTAGAGAATCAGCATTTCTCCATTGAAAACTTCATTGAATTTCCTTTTCGAAAAACGTATTATATACATTTATATATTCGTATATGTATTGTATAACTAATATATTATGCACAATTCACAACTCTAAAGGTTGATAATGAAATTCGTATTTTTCTTGTTAGTGATAAAATACGAAATTCATTATTAAATATCTGAATGACTTAGCGATCAAGTAACTTTATCTTGCTTAGCGACTCAGTGTCCATTATCTTTTCACAAAAACTCATCGAAATCTGTACACAACCCGTCACAGTTCCGTTGGAAGCGAAAATACATCTATAATACGTCTGTTATTGTCAGTTTATTCCCAGAGTATTTAAGACGGCAGGAAGTTATACAGGGCAAGAAATTCATTTAAGGCCCATGAGCCTCTCTGCAACGCCGAGGTAGTATACTGTTTGTGCAATTCCGAAAAGAGGCGCTATCACGATCATTCTGCAGGCTCCGCCTTTAAAGAATGCTGTCGGCCCTTCGTTTCGCATTGTTTTACTGTAAGATCATAGATGGTATCTTTATGAAACGCCTTAGATCATCCTTAACCCTTTGCCGTTTACGAAGTGAACGGTAATGCTTCGATAAAAGAGACCCACCTCCATTTTGTAACATACTCGTACTCACCTTATGCAATCGAACACGCCATTGTATGTTGGTTCACCAGGAGCTTTCTTAATTACTTGTAACCTAGTTTTGATTACATCAAATGGATTCACCATTAGAGCAGCCGTAGACCCAGCAGCACAACCAGCCAAGAATGAACACCAAAACACGGCTGATGAAAGAAAATAAAAATATAACTGTCAAAGTATTCCTTAAATTTGAAACGGTGAATGTATTTCTGTACGGGCCATTTTATTTAAACACACTTACAAGAACCATCCTCTCTTTTTGGCCCAATATCATTCAATCTAGCGAACAGCGGGAAGTAGATCACCGAGAACGTCACGTCTCTGAGAGCTGTTGCGCCAGTACCTTGATAGAGTCCTAAAATACCTCTCCTCTTAAGAAGATCTTTGGTTAAGGACAGAGCTGACACCTTCGGCACTGTTGTCCCAGCTGTAATAGAATATTTTGCTCTTTTTAACCGATTGTTCAACATTTTACTTGCCATAGCAACTAACTAATGTGTTTGAATTTTTCATAGTTATAGATTTAAAAATTCTATACGATTTCATAGGATTGCTTGTTTTTAGTAAAGCTTCAGATGAATTTTTTTAACTTTTTTAAAGTAAAAATATTACTTTTTCATTTCTAGGTTCCATTTCTAAGCTTCCCGAAATTTTAGGCTTTGTTTTTAGGCTTCTCAAGATTCTAGGCTTCATTTTTAGGCTTCCCAAGACTCTAGGCTTCATTTTCAAAACATGCCATTTTAGGTTTCGTTTTGAGGCTCCTCAATACTCTATGCTTCATTCTTAGGCTACCCAAGATTCTAGGTTTCATTTCTAAGATCCCCAAGATTTTAGACTTCGTTTCTAGGCTCTCCAAGACTCTAGGTTCCATTTCTAAGCTCCTCGAGATTTTAAGCTTTGTTTCTAGGCTCCCAAGACTCTAGGCTTTATTTTTAGTAAGCAAAGTATAATTTGCCGCCAAAGAATAGTACCGTCGCAAATAATCAACATTATTAAAATTATGAAATTTTTTCATTTTCATCATCAAAAATGCCAGTTAGTGAAATACTTTTTCAAGTAACAAGTGAACGACCAGCATGGTAACACACAAGAAGGATCTTTAACGTAAAAAAGGAGCACACACAAAAAAGGTGAGTATAAAACACGTCATGTAGGATTTCCATACAAGGAAATATATATAATCGTAATTCTTTGCAAAGAGAAAGAAATGGATTCTTATAAATTAACGACAGATGCATGTTTTAGGATAAAGGATGAATTAGGAGAATCACAAAATTAAAATGGACAAATTATTAGCTTCTCTTCAAGTAAGAGAACGGGAAACTAAATAGTTTTTCGTAATTAGGAAAGAGGAAAGTGTAAAACCATAGTTGCAGTCATGAAGAAGTATGGAAAATCTTGTCGAGAGTAAAGGTCCAATTTTAGAAGTAAAAGTTTGTCATCGTAACATACATCAACAATTCAAATATCTACTCTAAATTCGAAGCAGATGCAGTACTCTCAAACTGTTTACCAATCTATATTCGATACGTTGTCGTCCATCTTCAACTAAATCTTCCTTTTCCTAATTATGTTAGGTATCGCGGTTGTATCACGTAACTGTAAAATAATACGAATCGAACGCAATCAATTCACGCAATTATTTGGAAATCGTTTACAGCCAAATCATTTTTCGATAGCAATGTATTCTAAAGGCAGTACTATTAATCGCCAATATCGTTATTTTTACATTCACGTATTTCAAATATTTAAAACTTTTGTAGAATTAATATTTATTTGGAATTATTTGCCCTTTCTCGTAATCGAAATATCAAGATTTTCAAAAAGATCTAGCACCTTTCTTTGCCGCCGCTGCCACACGTCCTGCGTCTTGCATTTGAATTTTTAGGAGCTCCATCGGAGTTGTAACGATAATTTGACATGCTCCTGCAAGACCACCGGCAAGCATCTCGCGTTCTAGTGGCAGCTTCTGTCTGTGCAGTAAATTAGTAGATTTTTATATTTCAATCAGTGATCGCTAAAATTATACAGCTATTTGTGGTCAGAGTATGTATAGTTACTTCAATTTTCAGTAGAACTAGTACTGCATGCACAAAATAAATGTTCAACTCCACTATTACCATCCTATTGCTCGAACAAACAACTTATCGATTCAGTTATGGCCATTGCTAATCATTAGACTGCGAATCTACGCATTTATAGCAAAATTGAGTATATGAAATTGAAAATTGTTGAAAAATTTTATAAATTGAAGATGTCGATATACAGTAAAGAGCATTACTTATAAACGACTTTAATTTCTTATCATTTGTAAATCAATTAACCAATTTCAATGTAATTGTCAGAACGTATATAATTCATCCGAGTTTACAAAACACATCTTTTAAATTTTCGTTATTGGCTCAGCTAAAAAATCCGTAAATTCAATTTTTACTATTGTTTTTCACAATTCGCAAAGACGTCATTTACTAAACTAATTCTTCTAGCCTTACAGAGAAATTGAAGTCGTTTGATCTATTCATAAAAAAGTTATTCTGATTTTATGTGTGTGGGATCAGTCATATTCCTTACTGTATATATGTACAATTTCCTCTCTATTTAAATCATTACGGGAAGAAATAACATTCAATTTAGTTTCTATTTCTTCCAATCGATGCAGACAATCAATTAATTCTTGAAATCATAAACTGGATCATTGAGTCATTTGAAAAGACTGCATCCTAACTGCTTGATCAGTATGAAGTATAAACAATCCTTGTTAGCGTCGCACGTTTTTTTCTGTATTTCAACTTGTAAACTAAAATAGTATCTACTCTTTGATAATATTCCACAGTGTCCTTGAGATTAAATGCCGTTAACGTGAGAAAATTATACCGGTACAGTAACATGAGACATGAATTGGATCTCTTTTTTTTTTTGTTGTTGTCCATATGGCGTGATACTAACCGCGTTAGTACGAATTTTTACTATACCGATATACAGTTTTTCCTCCATAACGTCGTGGTACTAATCCGTTTAGCACTCCATTCGTGTCCCCATCATCTTGTGGTACATATTCCGCAAAATAACAGCCGGTTTGCTTCTAATCGTCGGTGAATAATTCTTGCGTGACGTTACGGAGGAAAAATCGTACGCTGTTTGAAAAGATTTGTAACTGTTAATAATTTTAGAACAAAACGTCCAACGGAATGTTGTGTGTATGGACATACATAAGACATGATTAAAAAAGCGCAAATAGCGTTCTTTTTATAAGAAACTTTCTTACCCAGGGCCAGTGGACAGATAATGACGGAAAGTATCATTGGCAGTGAGCTTGATGGCTTTTTCAGGCGTAATTAGAAGAATATTTACAGCAGACCCTTTGTACATGCCAAAATAGCCTTCTTCCCTATAAGTTTTCTTGAAACAGTCGAGCCTACAAGTAGACCGTACACAATTACTTATCGCAATTTAAGGCGGTAGACTCGTTTCCAGGATTGCAAAGGTGCGGGATGCGCCTTGTCATTTCTCGATAATGCAAACGATGGGGGTTTTCGGTAGTCAAAAGCACAAGATAAAAGATCAATCTAGGCCGCGATTTGCCTCGAAGGTCCTATTTTTACGTTGACGAGGTGTAAAACTAAATTGATTGTTTATCTAGCACTTTTGACTACTGAAAAACCCCATCGTTTGCATTACCGAGAAGTCTAACGAGTCTACCCCTTTAAATACGATAGATTAGTACAGAACAATAAAAACAAATGAATGTAAAAATATAATTTATTATATTACATATATTAATGAATTACTTACATCGATTTGTACATTCGTTCCCCACCAGGCCCGATAACTTGATTCTGTAATCGTGTTTTAACCAGATCCAATGGGAATACCACGGAGACACCGATAATGCCTGCGACTCCGCCATTTATAATTTTTGGTACGAGTCTACAATGAAAATAATACTCGATAAAGATTCATTTATTTACGCTGATTTTTAAACGATTTATATTTATAAAAAGAATTTTAGTATTTGCGGGACATTTCATGAAATAAATTTTTCATTAAACGAACATTTAATTTTATCTCATTATATTTATAAGGAGTAGACTGCGAATCTTTATGCATTTATGAAGAAATTGGTTGGCCGGAGTAAAAGATTTAAAAAATTCAAGAATGTTGTAATGTTGCTTTCAGTGTAACAAAGTCGTTAAGGGATGAAATCAATTTTTATGTTATTCCTGCTTCCCACAATCAATGTAAAACATTTTTATTTTGCATAAAGATCCGCAGTCTACTGGTAAGTTTTATTTGCAAGATATCTGCTTACTTGAATTGTGTCGAAGCTTCCACGCTGTCCTTCTTTTCCATTTGAACTACAGTTCAAACTTTTCTCCCTGTTATACAATTCCATTCTCCATTATATTTGTATTGTAAATAATTATCATATACAGGGTGTCCCTCCGAATTCCGTCGCCACTAATGTTATTTATACAGATACAAAAAAATATTTGCAGAATAAGTTATCGTATTTGGAGGCCGACATATGTCAGTGCGGGCGAAGGTCATTTCATGGTCATATTTCCCGAGATCTTACGAACAGTAATGTGTTTTTAAACGGAATAACTTACCTTTTGTATCGTGAATCGATAGACTATTAAATTCTGCGTACGAATGTATCGACCTTCGTATGTCCTAAATCTACTAGAGTAAAACTTCGATTTTAGCCGTGCTATTTAGTGGAACATGATTGTTCGGATAATACAACAATTACATAGTTTCAGTGCTGAACTTAATCCTTATCAAGGTGTGCAATAAATCGTGTAGCGTATGGGTTGATTTAACGCAAACTAATTCTTTGTGGAAAGTATTCAGACGATAAAGAATTGGAACATCAAAGGTCCGGATAATCGAGGTTCTATAGTTAACCCCTTTCCGCATTTTAACGAGTCACGCTCGTCATGAAGATTTTAACACTAACCGTACCGCGACCGGTCAAATGACCGCTTTCACATTGTTTATTTCTAATTACTGAAATTATAAAGATACTCTACCATTAGAAATTAGTATCATAGAAATTGTGGAGGGTCTAAATAAACTCGGTCGTTTAATTTTTGTAAAACAATATATATATATATCTGATACATTTTCTTTTTTAATGAAATAAAATTTGATTCGTTTGTGATCAATATTTAAGTATTACAATAAATGTAGCGATACAAAAGATATAAATTTTCTTTTCTCTTCTACGATATTTTTGGTGATAAAGACGTTTTAATCTCTGTAACTGTAACTGTACATTTGTACGCAGAATTCGATACTCTATTGATTCAAGATGCAAAAGGTAGGGCATTCCATTGAAAAAACCAATACTGTTCGTACGATCTCGGACAGTACGACCTTCAGGCGACCTTCATCCACACTGACATATGTCCCCCTCTAAATACGATAACTTTCACCTCAAACATTTTTTGTATCAGTATAAATAACAAAGTTATTAGGGATGACAGAGTTCGGTGGGATATCCTGTATATTAAAATATTTTTGCACTCAAAATTAAAAAGAAATAAGATAAATATACAATTTTTAAATGCTTTTCCCTGCCATTACTACGTATACTGTTGTTAATTCAACTAAAAATTAAATTAAATACATATATCGCAAATGTTTTCTAATATGCAGACGTTTATTCGTCAATAAAAATACATATCGACCTTTTATCAATATTACGATACGTATCGCAGATTGCGCGAGGCAGATTAACGATTGCAGTTATTTTCTGTGTATATCACAAGCGAGCATCGGCGTGAAGATAAAAATAAAGTTGTCGACAGGAAAAGAAAAAAAAATTACGCAAAAGTGTGTTCGTAGTATTTAGCGTGCGGATCACGTGCGTAAGCACGCTAAATGTAAACACGAATGTATACGGAAATTATCTGTTATCGTGAAAACACGCGCTAGATTACACAGTACTAATATGTCAATTACTTTTGCGTGGAGGGGGCAACATGTAAACACTGTGTCTCTAACACATATGTACCCTATATACGTACAATAAATCTAAAATCTAAATGGACCCCGTCATTCTGGCAGCGGTTAGCGGTTGCTATTACGATTCCCTCTGTAGAGGAATATGACCTAGAGTCCTAGAGAGACGCATCATCGATTTCTCACGAAAGCTCGAGCTTCCAGCACAATAAATACCAACAAACGAATTATTAAAAGATTGTCAATGTAGCAATCATTTTCTCATTTCCAAGAATTTACCTTGAATTTTTCAATACCTCGAAATTAAACGAATTTAAACATACGTGTGCAAAGATTCTTTAACCCTTTGCACTCGGAGCTATTTTAACTGGAAAATAAAAAATGTCTTCCCACCTAAAATAGTTCCATTCTATATGATTTTTTCACTTTATGGATATGAAATTGGTATATCGTACCTCATAATTGATTAGATGCTTTTGAATAATGGCGCAGCAATTTTTATTGGTGACTCTGAGTCAGATAAAGTAATCCAAATAATCAATTACCCTCGAGACTTAACTGGATCATGTTTTATATGACGAATTTTGGATATCGATATAATAAGTATAGGTTATATTGCATTAGTGGCAACATACATCAATAATTACTAGACTGCGGATTAAGCTTCAGTTTAATAAAATAATTAAAACAAGATAGAAATTTTTATTCAACTTCTGTGTCTTAAAATCGACGCAGACATTTTTTATTTTGCATAAAGATTCGAAATCTAATAATTACACTAACCGTTAGGTCGCGTAGATCTTGTTTTGAATGCCTTCACCGTTTTCCGGTTCATCAGGACATGAGAGGTTTCTGTACAAGTGCTGATCGATCTTTTTTCTGAGAGGATGTCCCTGTCTCTTGAGTTCGATTAGAAGCTCGTTTTATGCTCAGCGAAAAACGTCGATCGAGCAGTGATTTTAAACTCGATGAATTTTATAAATAAATCGTGTCTACGCGGTTCAAGAAAATTTTCTTCGAATGCATTCTACATTCGTAAATGTTTCATACTGTGATGTGCACCACGCAGGCAAATGTGCATACGCAATTGTATATCCTTTTTAAGTAGCAGAATCAATTCAATTAAGATCAACGAGCAAACAATACGACTGTAACATGTATAGTGTGACTATTTCACTAAAATCGGGTTTGTAAGTCACGTGTGACCTACTTGTGCTGCGGAACGGAGTCACGAGGATCGTGATAGGGTGGAATTTGAAACCTTGCGAAATTTCGAAAGAATATATTACACCTCGCGTAAAATTCCATGGAATTTTTTTCACTTTTTTTTTCATGCTCGTCGCGAAAAAACTTCGAAGCTGTTAACGCACTGTATGTCGCAACTTATTACTATAATAACAAATGATAACGTTTTGCAATTCGAAAGATCATACTCTTTCGTAAGTTCCTGTTTTATGAACGACCATAAATTATCGTCGACTGAAATTGTTCCACTACTTTATGCTATAATTGCGAACATTATGTAACAAATAGAGCAAATATAACAAAATTAATTTGCCATATTACAATAATATTAATCTTGGTAAAACATTTTTCACAGAGCTGCATACAAACTGAATGCATATTTTTAAAATTGCTGAAACGTACAGAGTGTAACAGAGAATTTCAATACGTCTAAAAAATATTTAAAAAATACCGCCATATGTACGAACAAATTTTAAACAAATAGCAATCGAATTGTTATAAATAAATAATGAAGAATGTAACTGTCAATATAGGTAATATAATTCAGAAGACAGTAATTTAATGACTGAATAATCAAATGTAAATAGACAAATAAAGGAAACATAAAGTTAATTGAACGAAACCGTGCACGTCTGTTAATTACTGAATATGCAAGCTATATAATATACTTCCTCGATAGGAATATAGATTGAGTAACGATCAAACAACACGCAAACCTGTACACTTGAAAGGTTATGTTTAAAATTGTGATAAACTTTGACAATGCACTTCGATAACTCGCGATTAGTTTGCAATCAACAACGAACCATAAAAATGAATCCTTGAATAAAAATCCATAAAAATGACTCCCAGAAAACTATGTGAAAAACATTTTATTACTGAATATTTCAAATGAATAATGAAATAGTGTCTTTGTCGAATCGGTTGCTTTTCAAGCGATAAGTTGATAGCGCGAAACATTTTGGATAGATGCGATTGTTGGCAAACAATGAATTATTCGTAAGTCAGTACGGTGGTTTAGGATGACAGTCAACCGGAAATTTAGCAGAAGACATACTCACCGATCGAAAGTGGAGAGTGGTCTCACTTCTATAGGGGTCTTGTTTCTGTAAAATACTTTTTATCATCGAAAGCGATGATAAGAATGACAAAGCAGGCTCACTCTCTCGCGAACAGGACGACTAGCATGATACTCAGCAGATTTCGTTTTCACCGCGGATCTTAAAAGATAAAAGAGAACTGGTAGGGTCCACGGGTGGAATCGTTGTTCACTTACGTCACCCGACTATGCGCCAATCCGGGTGTCACAAAGCACGAGAGAGTAAAGAACTGCAAGAGCGAGGAAGATAAATGTTTCGAGGGATGATGCTCCCACTTTCTTTCTTTACATATATTATCAATTAATATTGTTGCACGAATTAGTATTTATTAGAGAACTTATTAGTACGACTCAGTACGACTGAAATATACTCATAATACCAATTAAAATATTTGAAAGTTTTAATAGATATAAAACATTGCCGAAATTTTTATATAATTTCCAAATCGACAATCAACCAAAAAATAGTGCAAAGCCTCTGCGCAAAGTAAGGAAAACAATGAATTAAACATTATTTGAAAACAAGTAATTTATTTTTCCAATTTTGTAGAAATGTTTTATATGATCAGTCCACAATGTGTTTCGAATTTTTTTAATTTTTGAAATCACCAAATTATTATTATAAGAAACATTTAATTGTTTTAAAGATTTGAGCACAGACAAATATCTACATAGACCAATTACCTTATGAAGGTTTTATGTCACACGATCTGTTAAATCGGGTTTTCTTGCGCCCTCTATCTACATACGCAGTCGGTAATTCAGAACCGTAGACCGGAGTCGCGTTCCACCTTACATATATAGTATAGGCCAATAGACCATATATGCTTATAGTTCCAAGATTACTCATTTACCAGATGATGGATGTGGGCAAAGTTATTGAACCATTTTATGGCCAGGACGGATATATTCGATATACCCTTCCATGCCGAGGTCTAAAATACAATGCTAACAAGGCAAAAAATGTGCAATGTTAATTAATACGGTAAAACTACATATTGTAAACTGTTGTAAACATAAGCGCATGCAGAGCTCAACGGTAGATTTTGGAAGTACATATACAGGATTTTTTAGTAATCCATGGTCGTCCATTGATGGTCTTTCTACATGTATGAAATATCTCATGAAATGATCGTCTCACCAGATTTGGTGACACGATATTTAATTTTACTGTACATACATGAACAATATTTATTTTACGCAAAATAGAACTTGCAAAAAAAATTAACTAATTGGTGCCAAGTGGTTAACTACTTCTGTTATTCGTTGTCATATATATATGTATATGTATATATATGGAGAAAAATTCAAAGTAATGAAGGATTCATTAAGAAATTGAAGGCAGCAAGTGTAACAGAGTGGACCTTTAATTCTAATAATAAAAGTATTAAACTCGATTTGAGTTAATAGTTGGTGACAAAAATTATGGCTAGTCCGCGGACTCGAAGAGTTTTAAGTGAATTAAAGCCTAAAGATGAGAACAATGTAAAATATTCATTTAATTCATTTAACATTTTACCATATGTTCATTTTATTGCATCTTGTCTTTTTATAGAAATGTTTTGAATGTGGTACACATAATCCGCAATGGGTATCTGTTACATATGGTATATGGATTTGCTTAGAATGTTCAGGTAAACACAGGGGACTTGGTGTCCATTTATCGTTTGTACGTTCCATTTCTATGGATAAATGGAAAGATTTAGAATTAGAGAAAATGAGAGTTGGTGGGAATAAAAATGCTCGAGAGTTCTTCGAATCGCAACCAGATTGGGACGATAACATGTCTATAGCACAAAAATATAATACGAAAGCAGCAGCGTTATACAGAGACAAGGTAAATATACTTCAATGATATTAATTGAATCAAACACAATTAGAATCAATTCTATGTAAAGAATTATAAATACAATTGGTAGATTGTAAAATTAGCTCAAGGAGAGAAATGGAGTCCAACTACTTCCGCTGCCAAAAATTTTGAACCTACTACATACTTTTCTAATCAACAAGAATATTCGTCTTATCAGAGCGATACGTCTGGTGGTTCTTACCAAAATTTCAATCCGAACAGTTGCAAAGCTCAAACTGAAGCTTTTTTTGCCAAAAAACAAACTGAAAATGCCAATCGCCCCGAGTAAGTATTAATAATTACATACCTAAATAGTATAAACTATATATCATTTAACTATGGATTACATCTCTATTAAAATCTGTTGTCAAAGTGTTAATAGGTAAAGTTGCCGATGATGTGGGTCCTCACTGATTTCTATGACTTTGAAGTATGTTATTAAACTTGACATTTTTAATAACTTTTTCCTTTGAAATAGTTGATGGTTGGCTTTAGCTTTGGAGATATTAGTAAAAATCTTTTGTAAGTTTGTATACAGTTATATACACACACACAGGGTGGTTCACCAGAAATTATTCATAGCAAAGAATGTTTATATAAGGTCGAATGGAGAACACCCGTATGAATTTACAAGTAAAGTTTTTTGCGAATATCTCTTAAAGTAAAGCCGACCGCCAAACCCTTTAACGAGAAATGTTGTTCAGAATGATGGTCTTGACGACATATCTAAAGCTCATTAAAATCAGAGAGGAGATAGTACATCGACCCCATGGATTTGCAAGTACAGTTCTTTGCGATTATCTCATAAACTAAAAGGAGAATCAAAAACTTCAAAGGAGAATGTTGTTCAGAATGATGACCTTGACAACATATCTAAAACTCATTGAGATCGGAGAGGACCAACATCATCGGCACGTTTACCTGTCAATACAGGCATTTCCTCGATATTTTTGCAGTAACGTTCCACCTAATCAAGGTGGTAAGTACGGAGGGTTTGGTTATCAAATGGAACCACCACCTAGAAGTACGTCGCAAGAATTTTTTGACACCGCAGTGTCTTCTTTAGCAAGTGTAAAGATTAAAATATTAATATTTTATTGCATTCGTAAACATGTACAGGATGTTTAGTAATAGGTAAAAAACAACTCAAGAGATGATTCTTCATGACGATATAAGACAAGACAAACTGAGCAAGAGTTGTTTGTAATTCAGTTTTGCCTCTCAATTATTAACAATTAAAAATCTCTGTTTAATTGTTAGTAATATTGTTATAAAGGATCGCATACTATATTTTTTACCTATCTATTGCCAAACACCCTATACACACACACACACACACACACACACACAATTACCTATTATTAATGTCTAAAAATTGTAGGGATGGTCAATATTTTCTTCGTCTGCAACAAAAATAGCAAGCAAAGCTACAGAAAATGCTATTAAAATTGGAGAACTGGCAACACAAAAGGTACACAAAGTAGATAATAATAGGAATAATCAAATGTATTTATTGTTCCTGAATGCTTGCTTAAAATATTATTTTGCATTGACAAACATTAATTCTTCCTCTGTGACGTAGTATCTGAGAAGAATTTAATATATTTCTAATAGAGATTGTACAATTACCTAGCACTGTACTTTTGGCACCACATTCTTTGCGTTACAAAAACTGCTTTAGTACACTCATTTACCTTACTGTTTGCTAATCTATATTTTCATAATAATAATTTCAGTTTTGTAAATACATACAGTGTTTTATCGATAATTGTCCAAAACACGGGTCCGGCCAGGGATACTATTCTTTGACTTTTGCCGAACGTAGAAAAGGATAGCGAAGATCGCTGGCGTCGGTCGCCGAGAAGTGTAAACATAACTAATTCAACAACAAACCTTCTTTATTTTTCATTATTTTTCTATGGGACTTTCCCCAACATACACTGCCGACCAAAAGTTTGGGACCACTCTATATTTGATTACATTTTACAGCATAAGTACTGGGAAAGCGGGTTTAACGATTCTATAATGTTTTCCTGGGTTTAAAAAGAGGTAGTAGGAATTAGTTTACGTGTATGTCTTATACGTGTAACTTTTATTTTTTTATGAAAACCCTTCATGATATACTGTACTTCATATACTGTTCTTCCCCTGCGGTAATGGGGATAGTTCTGGGACAATTACAGGCCAGACACTTGGGCCATTTACCGATAAAACACTGCATACATATACTGTATCTTAGTAGTTTAGTAGTATATGTTATGCGACAATATTTTTCAGTTATTTTTCATTTTTTAGTTCTTTTTATGTTGTTTTCATTAGGTTCGCGATGGTACTTTATTGGAAGATGTTGGAGCTCAAGTTAATAATTTAGCTGCAAAGGTAGATAGCTAAAAAAATATGATCGAACTTTTTTTATAGTCTTCTTCATCATAGATAGATAACTTACTAGTCGCATTGTTATTAAATATTTATCATGCAGGTTGGAGATTTGGGAAGAAGAGGATGGGGCGATATTGGGGGAACAAATTCAATGGAACAAAATCAATACAACTCTAAAGAAAACTATCAAAGTTCCTCTACTAGGTATCAGAACAGTGAAGTTGAATCGTATTCTACAGAGAAAACATCTTTAATGAAGACTTCACAGTCAAAGTAAACTAATGAAAAATTATTTATTGCGCTTACACAATCCCTTGCACATGTACAGTAATGTTCGACCGTAAGTTATTTCTCGGTTCTGTGTTGTGGCCTAAAAGATTGCGTAAAGACATACAGTCAAACTTCCAACCGGTTTTACAGTCGGACATTACTGTATATGTACACAGTAAAGTCGCGATCTAGCTCCCATCGCCTGTTTCGAACAGGGACAAAGATCGTGTAGGGAAACTATTTTTTTATAACTGCGGGGGGGTGCCCCCAGTAGAAGGGGTAGGCGACGGGACAGTGATCGTGGAGATCTTCAGGGAGCTAGATCGCGACTTTACTGTACCTTAGATATTGAATTAATTTAGGACTTTTCTTTCAATTCTAGAACTAATATATTAGCATACGAATGGGATTGGGGTAATGATACAAAACAGACTAAGGAGGAAGTAACAGATACTAAGCCAACTGCAAGGAAGTCGAAAGACAAAGTTAAAGAAGAAGTTTTAATCAACTTTGGCGCCGATAATACTACACCAAACTGGGATTCTAAATTGGAAGACGACGCATGGGAAATACTAAAAAATTAATTATTATTAAGAAATTAGGTAATTTGCAATGAAATTCAAGATCGTCGAATTCTTATCGATTTGGATTTTATATAAAATAATGATAATTATAAAAATGAAATTATTTTTACTCTATATTGTACCTTCTTGGTACAAAGAATGTATGTAAGTAAACATATTCTCAAGAAATTAGATGTTTATTTATAAGTTACATGTAGACATGTATTGTATGGTCCAGTAAACATATATAAGTACTGTTAACAGATTCAGATTTTAGAGTTAATGCACACGAAAAGAGAAGGATGTGCCTGCTTTGTGTTTACGTTGTAGCTTTGCATTTATTATACATTTAAACCATTATTAAACTTCATTATTCACTTTTATACGACTCAAATAATTTCTATATGAAAAATGTAAAACTATTTTAGTGTATAATACGTATTATAGAAATTGATTTTATGTAATTATCGATTACATTTACTGATTAAAACTGTTCAGAAGAAAGATGATTTTCAGTGATAAATATTTAGTACCTTCTAGCAGTCGACTTTGTAAAGCCCTGTGCGTGTTCGCAGCTATTTCAATTTTACAAATTATCAATTGACACATATATAATGTAATAACATTTGTGTATCTGTAAATTTATAATACAAATAAGAAGAATCCCTAAAATATAGTTTTAATTCATCTTAATTGATAACGAAGTCCAATTATATTCCAAATAAGAACAAAAACAAAATTTAGAAAATTATATATAATTTCATATTTAAAAGTATGAAAATTTTTATTGTTTAACTAACCTGTTTACAAGCAATTATCGAAAAATTAAAGAAAAATTTGTACTTTACAAAACTTTACTCGCAACCAATTTAATTTTATATTTTCAACTGATTCAACAAACTTCAATATAGTCTACAATTACTTTATGTTGAAACTTTGTTTTTTAATCTAAATTAATGTTTTATAACTAGACTGCGGATCTTTGTGCAATTATAGCTTTTAATATTTAATATTTTAATTTATTTCAGATCTAAAAAGAATACTACCACGAAAAATAAGATTCTATTTTATTCCACTTTCTTCAAATTCGTCTACAGAAATTGAAAATTGCATAAACATCCGCAGTCTATTTATAATTATTTTCAATTTGAAGATTAAAGAATTTTCAAAATTTCCAGCTTTTATTTATAACTTAACAAAAACCAAAGAACACATATTACATTGTACAAACTAATATCAATAATACAATGCTGTTGTCTGATCTCATTAAATATTTGAAAAAATTCTTCAATGAGGCACATACTTTATTGAACATAATGAACGTATATAACTATGTAAATTATAACTTAGCGCTATAAGGAATGTGTGGTCTTTCCTTGATATACTTTTTTAATATTCATTTTGTAATAAGCTCTTCCAGCGTGTGCCAATATATCTTTCTTTTGATTTGGCCATACTCTATCTTCTATATTTGATAAGGAGGAACACAGTAGACTTAAATCATTTTCTGATAGATCAGAAGGTGACTCTTCAAGACATAAACGATAAAGAAAGTTATAAATTGCTCTATGGAAAAATATGTAGTGTTATTAATATTATTAACAATATCAGTCTGTGCAGTGTGTTTCGCTAACTCTGTCCACTTGAATATCTTGGTTATTTCACACAGTATTAGAAAATGTTACTTACAGAAGTTGTAGGGTATAAGAAACTACGTAATATGGTAATTCATGTCATGTAACTTCCGGTGAAGGCTAATGTGATACGGATGATATTTGTGAAGAGAGAATTCGTAATGCACTACTTTTGCAAACTTCAAAGTCACGCTGAATCTGACATATACTAATACGAAGATTATGATATACCATTGCAACAACATTAATTTCATTGTCTTCGCAGCTTTTTACGATTCATCTTACGAACAACCAGATTTCTAGTTTCTTTTAATTTTTTACACAATCTTTAAAAAATCTTGTGTGAAGGGCACATACGGTTTGGATATCTTTTACCATACAATTTCGAACCACAATTGCATTTCTCTTACTAATTGTTCTTGGAATGAAAATTTCATATTGACTATCTTATGTTCACTAATTGAGAAACTGACTGACACTGAGAGACGTCGAAAGCCTCAAAATGTTTACATTTGATGTAGCAAGCACATCCTCGAATACGTTCCATAATGAAAGTAATAGAATGAAAACAGTCAAATATTTTAGCAATGGTAAGCTTTAGTAAAGGTTACTATACCTACTATATACTTACTATATACTTACTATTATATACTTACTATAATAAAGGTTATTATACCTGCACTTGCAAGAATACCATTCATATCAATTTTCTCGTATTGTTTGAAATAACCAAGATATTTAAGTGGACAGAGTTCGTAGGACACACTGTATAATTAATGTTACAATTGAACAATAAGAGAGATCGATATAATATGAAAAAATGGATACCTGAAATCATATCCATTTGCATCCACTGGCGATGGTTGATCTTCGAATAAGCTTATAAATAACAATACTTCTGGTATTAAACTATCTCCAGGTTCGTATATACCGTAATTCAACCATTTGTTTAATTCATTTTCTTGGGAGATACTTGCTAAATCTGAATATTCAGATATTTTCAATTTAATATTTTCAGGAGATATATGAGGTAACATTTCTGATATCGCAGGGATATTTTCATCTCCATATTTTTTAAGAGCTTCTAATAGTGTTCGCTTATCTGTATTACTCCAACGTTGTTTTGGTTCTTCTTTAATTTGATTAACTTCTCGTTTTTTATTTTTACGTAAACTGTCTTGTTTTTTAATATCCATTTTGACATTAATGCCCTCTTTAAGGCGGTAGGATACCTAAAAAAAAGGTATCCTACCCGTCAACCCGCTCGAATGGCATTTGCACACGGGCTCGAGCACGCGGGCGCACGCAGACGCACGCGGGCGAACTCGGTGTAAACGCACCTTTATACTCCATTACTTTCCCTACCTACAATATAGATATAGATTACATTACTGATACTGCGTTGAACACGCTTGCGTGAAAAAACCAGTCCAATGTCAAATATCTCATTCAATGATGTGCATAGTGACATTGCAAATTTGCCTATCTGTTAGGTAGATATGGTATATAGACACTATATGTATATATACTGATATGTATCTAAAAGAGGCAATATTGTAAAAACAATGTTCGCATTCTTACTCTGTAATCCCTGAAAAGATAGTATTATCGCCACAGTGAGTCGTTATCCAATTAGAATGAAGAGAAATTTTTTGTCCTTTTCGGTATTGCATTGTGTTACAACGTATACGTATAGTAAACAAAATGATACATGACTCTTATCATCTGCTGTTAGGAAGAAGGCACGCGCGACGGAACAGGGGCAAGAGGAGACCCAACCCTACCGGTTTATAATCTGATTCGTTTACATTGGTTTACATACATTGTTATTTCGACCAATCAGATATTCAGATCCTTATTTGCTTCAGATGTCTCTTTTTCAATAGAGAAGAGCACTGTTTACACAGCATCAAAGTAATTTCGAACAGAGAGTTTCGAATAACGAATAAATCGGTTTATTCATTACACTATTTAGCAGGATGCGACTTGGATTACTTGGATGCAATATTGGTTGGCCAACCGTTAGATATGTCGCCCTTTTATGCAGGTGGGCCAACGAAGGTCCAACGTCATTATAATACGAACGACCAACTGGGCCCGCTGCTAACATATTATTCTAATCTTCTCTTTTGCGGATTTTTTTACAATAAACAATATACATATAACCAATGTATTTCCACGGTATAAATTGGGGACAAAAGGAAAAATCTTAATTACCAGGTCAGACTTAACCATACGTGGTCGCTATGAGACACCTATCGCGTTATTTAAATGTCAACAAACAACGGCATGTGTAAACAGGTGTCGTAAACTGTCGTAAACACCCAATCAGCACCGATATCTCTAAAAATTTAAATTAATTTGCATGAATATACATTTATATACGTAATAGGAAGGATATATATTAATGGCAAAAGTAATTTCAACATTTATATCTCTGTGATATTACAAAATTGCAAAAGGAAATAAATATACAAAAATGTAGAATATGCATATGTATTCTCATGAATTTTTAAATTATTTCACGATGGTTTTACCGTTATTTACGATGCATATTGTGCGTTACATTGGAAAATATCGTGAATATCTATTTTAGTGTAAAGAACAAACCTTTTTTGTAGGTTGTTGATTGCATGTAGAAATAGAAATCAAGACAGGTATTTATTTATGTCTACGTAGAATGTCTATAAAGACATTCACACGCATTAAAGTGATTATATATGCTAAGAGGTTGACACACTTACACAAATCTTAGTAATTGTCACCTATTATGAGATAATAAAAAGGTATGACCTACATGCTTATTAGCGTGATTAATCCGATTTTTAAATTTCTAATGCAATAAGCTTAATATTCAAGGGCGTCGATATATTTAGAGTTGTACTCGTACGTGTCTTCCATGAAATTAACGTTGGTGTTGATACTGTTGATGAATATTTAAAATCTTTTAAGGCGATAATTAAGAGTGATAACGGAAATTTTGCTGAGTTGGCGATACGCAAAAGTTATGTGGCTAACGGAAATCGATAATATCAACATCTTCCGCCCGCGTGGCAGTTATTATTCAGCTTTACATTTGGTGGTTTCGTGAAGAGTGCACTTTGCCGCATACGATTCACCGCCATTAAAGTGGTGAATGCCGTTATTTGCACCGGCAAGAAACAGTTACGTAAAAGTGGCTTTTGTCCCGATATCATCCGCGTTGATATGACGAGGCTCTAGCAGAGTTCTTCATCTTGACAGTTTTCTGCAGAGTAACGTTTCAACAAGAATATACTGTAACGTAAAAGAGTCGAGCAATGGGATATTTAAAATCTGTTGGTGCAGCGATCATATATATCGGGGTTTTCTTTGCTGTTATCACCTTTTTACCAGGATTACCTCCGCAAGTCGAATTTTCTGAATACAGGTATGATATATTTATTCGATTTCTTCATAATAACGGGAAGATATAAAATAATTACATTCTTCTGCCGTTACTGTTTTAGAATAAAAGACCCTTCTCAGACGAAATTACAATTCGAAATAAAAAATCGGTTAAAAGGGGCCGAAGTGTTATATGCTGGAGAACTGAAAGGAGCGGAGAGTTTTGCTTCATATAATGGGGAATTATATACTGGTATACGTGGAGGTTATGTTGTAAAAGTTGACGGGAAAAATATTGTACCGGTCGTTAAATTTGGCCAAAAGTGCGGTGTGTAAAAGTTACTTTTCTAACTGTGCAGATACTTATCTTTGTAAATTCATTTGAGGCTATATTAAACACATCATTGCAGATGGTTTATGGCAAGAAGAAAAATGTGGCAGACCCTTGGGTTTACAGTTTAATGACAAAGGAGAGCTGTTTGTTGCTGATTCGTATTATGGTATTTTCAAAGTTAACGTGAATACCCGGCAATTCACAAATATAGTTAATAGCTCTAAACCTATTGATGGAAAACCTCCAAGAATTGTTAATTCTATCGATATTGCTAAAAATGGAGATATTTACTGGACGGATTCGAGTACAGACTTCTCACTTCACGATGGAATGTACACAGCATATGCTAATCCAACGGGAAGGTAAGAATTTCAAATTAGACTGTTTATATTAAAGAGATTATGCAAGCATTATGTTATCTATATGTGGTGATTATGTTATCTCCTGCAAAATGCTAGAAGTATACCTTATTTCTGTAGCAAACGTACTATCATTAGCCCTTAAGGGGGTAAACTCGTTTCCAGGATTTCAAGGGTGCGGGATGCGCCTTCTCATTTCACGATAATGCAAAGATGGAGTTTTTCAGTAGTATTATGTTTCATCCTGAGAATCAGAATCAATACATTGATTTTCTATCGATACAGCCATTAGTAGTGGTAAAACTTTAGGTGGTATTCGTTTCTTATATAACTATTTTCATAAAGCTGCGACAGCGGCTAGAAAAGATCCCAGATGGATCTTTTATCTAGCGCTTTTGGCTACTGAAAAACTCCATCTTTGCAATATCGAGAAATGAGAAATTGATCATATCGATAATGTTGCGTGTAATCTTATTGGTTATTTACAGATTGATTCGATACAATGCTGCAACAAAGAAGAATGAAGTGTTACTGAAGAATTTAGCATTTGCAAATGGAGTTCTATTAGCTGACGATGAAAGCTTTGTAATTGCGAATGAATGTTTTAATTCGCGTATTATGAAATATCACTTGAAAGGTCCTAAGACTGGACAATCAGAAATTTTTGCGGAAGCTTTACCTGGGGTACTGGATAATATACATACCGATGGACAAGGAGGTTTTCTAGTGTCTGTAATCACATATGCTGATTCTGAACATCCGGTGTTAATTCAGTCCCTTACGCCGCATCCATATTTAAGAAAAATGATTGCCAGACTTTTTTACCTAATAGAAGCTCCATTTAAACTACTACAAGATGTTTATCCAAATTATTATGCAGAAAGAGTTATATATTCGGTAGGTTCATTCGAGTCTGTTCAAGGTTTAGATACAAAGGCAATGTCAGTAGTATTGAGAATGGACAAAGCAGGGAATGTTCTTGATGCTATTGCTTCCGATGATGGAAAAGTTCACAGCATATCCTCTGCGTACATACACAATGGGTATTTGTGGCTTGGTTCTCCTTGGATTGAGCATATAATGAGAGTTCCGTTAAAACAAGCATTTCCACATTTGAAAGAAAACAAAAAATTAGCAAGCGAAAAACAACATAAAGAAGAAGAATCAATTTTAACTGTTTCGAACACGCCAAATCTTAAAGTGAATGTAAAGCCTTCGAAAGCAAAAGCAACTGCTCAGGAAACTACTCCAAAGCCTACAGCCAAACCTACAACACCAAAACCTACAGCTACAACACCGAAGCTTACAACCACAACACAGAAGCCTACAACTACCACTGCAACACCGAAACCCACAACTACCACTACAACACCGAAACCTACAACTACAATGCCAAAACCTACAACCACGCCACCAAAACCTACAACCACGCCACCAAAGCCTACAACCACGGCACCAAAGCCTACAACCACGACACCAAAACCTACAGCTACAACACCAAAACCAACTACACAAAAGACAGTAACAGAACAAAAACGCCCTACTACTACAGAAAAACCACCTCCTTCGAAAGCACCGATGAAGGAAGTCAAAAAAGAGAAATCCGAAGAAATGAAAACCGAGAACTTAAAAGAGGCGAAGAAAAAATCTTCTACTTCGAATGTTAATACGAAAACGACAAGCACAAAAACTGATTCAACAGAACAAAATCAAGAAGATAAAGTGAAATCGAAATCCGATGAATCAGCAAAAAAAACTACTCCTGAAGCTCAACCTGGACGATCCAAGCCAGCTGAGAAAATTAGTGATTCTATTAAAAAATAGATATTAATGTGTTGATTATCGCGTCAAGTTTCGATCAAAACTTGATTCTATTCCATTCCATGTTAAAGGTTCCATATATTCCAGACATATCGACGTAATTGGTTTTAATTTTACATGTTCTTTTATCATTCCTACATTCTGCTATTATAAGGATATAGAATCTGCTTTCATTTATATTATTCTAACATAGTTCCATGAAATAATATTATAAGACTATTTTATTTTATTGTACTATACCACGTAATATATGCGGTAGAAAAGTCAGGAAACGCATTAGGAACTGTGATTTAGATTTGTACATAAAGTTGAAAGTAATGTTGTTTTTGCAAATTTTTTTTACAACATGGTACGTTACAACATACTATTCTATATCCAACGAGAGAACAGTACCGTTGCGCGCAGCTTGGAAGATGTTGGAGGGGCAGCGAGCCTATCATCTCTCACTCCACTATCCACTCCCCACTTTCTTGAACCAATTAGGGCGAAGGTGCGCAAATACGAACGAAAACTGGTCTTCACGTGGTACTGCTCTCTTGTTGAATAGAGTATAGTATTGTGTTTAGTGTGTATGTATATATATATACATATATATATGTTTATATGCAACATATATACATACATATATATATATAATAAAAAAATATGTATTTTATAAATTTTAATTTTATTTAGTTATAGAACAAAGATGAGGCCCAAGCGGAATATGGAAAAGAGTATTTTTGTTATAGCTATTCTTGTTATTTTGATATTAACTGATTAACATTCCAAAAAAAAATGATATTGTATAATAGGGTAAGATTAGATATTGAACTGATTGTATAAACATGGTAACTAATATTAGATCAAATCTGTTTGTGAGGTTTAAATCATACCCTTATAATTAAAATTGTTTAATGTATCCGAAAGAATATATCTTCCATTAAAATTTTCATTTTCTATTTTTATATACGATGTATTTTTCTACTCGAGGTGTGTTAAATATATGTATATACATATGAACGTACGTATTATTTATGCAAAAAAGGATTCAGAATGATTTCTGATTAATGGAAAACTAAATTCGTACTAGTTAATTTTTTTTTTCCAAGGTACACGGTACATCTAAAAATTCATTTTGTTGCATGACGGTGTAAAACAATGTTCTTACTTTTATATGAGAATTAACAAAAGATTGTATAAATGGTATGATAATAAAATTTGTTTTTTAATATAATGATTCTTTATTTTTATAAATATTCGAAATTTTAGTAGCTCTAAGTACACATAGTCTTGATTTATAGTACTAAAAATAGGTGTTCATTCGTACCACAAAAATATACACTAGATTATCTGTATGCACCTAAAGTTACATCATTTCTGAAAGTTCAAATATGGAAACTTCGACAATATTCTTTTAATTTGTTCGTTTAAATTTTGTTGGACTTTCCATAAAAGCGTAGGTTTTTTAGTGAACTGCCAATACCCGTTTCTTTCACGTTCTGCCCGTTTTTGTGCATTCAGCAAGCGTTTTTGATAATATAAAACGTTTTTGTCGTCTAGCATTGATTTTAACGAATCTTGTTCTACTACGGCAAAGCCAAGTCTTATTAAGTCTTCTCCGATCCTTATTTGTTCCTGTAGCAAAATAATGTATACTTTAAATAAAGGATATATAGTGTGTCCCACGAATTCTGTCCACTTGAATATCTCGGTTATTTCAAAGAATACGAGAAAATGTTGCGTACCGAAGTCGTAGCATCAAAGATGCTGGTCCATTAATGTGCAGTGTGGAATCATAGGGCAATAAATAATTCGGCCTTATTTCATTGACGGCACTTTTACTGGACAAAATAAAATATGATACGTTCTTAAGAAATACATTAGTACATTTATTAGAAAATGTACCATTAAGCGTTCGTCAGACAATGTGGTATCAGTATGACGGAAGTCCAACATGCTACGCTCGAAGAGTGAGAAGTACACCTGATGAAATAATTCCAAATCGATGGATAGGACGCGGAGGCACTATTTGCTGGTCAGCACGAGGTCCAGATTTAACACCCCTCGATTTTTCTTGTGGGGAACATTAAAAAATATTGTGTATCGAGATGCACCAACAACTCCGGAAGACACGAAGCAACAAATTATTGCAGCGTGTGCTACAATAGATGCTCTAATAATGAAACATGTAAGAGATGCAACAGTTCAAAGATTACAATGTTGCATCGCTGCAGATGGCTGACATTTCGAACATGCTTCATGAAAACAGTCAAATATCTCAGCAATGGTAAATTTCAGGACAAATGCATCTGAATACTTTTATACTCAGAATACGCCAATCTATCGAAATTGAGCATAAAGAATTGGACATTTCATTTAAAAAACAAATGTGACCTCTACATCTTCTGTACGCCTCCACTTGCAAGAATACCATTTATACCGTATTACGTAGTTTCTTAAACTCTACAACTTCTGTAAGTAACATTGTCTCGTATTGTTTAAAATAACCAAGATATTCAAGTGGACAGAGTTCATAGGACACACTGTATAATTGAAACCTGCTAAATTTTTTACCTTATTCTGTTGAGATGTAGTAACAATTATACAACTTAAGTATTCCTTTGTAGAAAACAAAGGTACAAAACTTATGTTCTGCCCATTAATAATTGCTTGCAACCAGTTAATACCTAAAAGTAGAGATCAATTAATGCAATATATTTGTGAAAATTTCATTAGCACTTACCATTAGATGTTACATTAAGTCCAGCAATTTTAACGGGTAAGAATGTCTTATTATTCAATCGAGGCAAGGCTATTAATGGCTTGTGATCAACCATTAGAAGAGTACCATGACTAGGTTCTATACGCTTGACGGTACCTTGAAGTGGAACTTTTTTATGGAAAAAGTGTGACGGTATACTGGATGGATTTCTAAATTTAGAAAACTAAAGAAACATGTAACAAAAAACATAAGAAAGTACAGTAAAATTAGATGCATTGTTGATACATGCGATACATACGGGCCTAATTCGGTGAAGTGCAATCGCCAAAGTGATACTAGAAATTCCATAAGTGATGACCTAGAATTTTCAAATACATATGTATAAATTAAATTCGATTTCAACGAGAAATGTAGGTTAGGACGTACCTTTATCGTTTTAGTATGAGTTTCACTGAATATTAAATATTTCTCCAAACTACTCGGTTCTTCCTCCGATCCCATTGTCGATAAATTTTTCAATTTTTTAATGCTAGATAATAGACGCGTTTCTATATACCTGTTATTAAATAGTATGAACAAAAATATCTTACTGAATGCATGTATATATGAATATAGATTTGATCATCAATATTTTCATACGGATTTATAGAATAATAGAGATGCGCATTTCTAAAAACTAATAGAAAAAATGTTTTTTTACTTTTAATTTAGTGTTAATTTAAACAGTAATCCATGACAACCGCGTGTGATCATTATTATATGTATATATATATTTTTTAAAAAGATTTTTTTTAAAGGGGGATATTAGTTATTATAAGGCACACGTAAAACAATTGGTAAAATATAATACGAAGTTATGAAATTTAAAAAAGAAAATTATATGACAATATAAAATGATGTATTACAATATTATGTTATAGCGATGTTCAATATATCCTAAATAAGCGGTTTCGATAGAACGTTTTGACTTTTCACACGAGCCGAATGCTCATTTGCATCCTTTACTTTCTTTCATCCATGTCCCATGTGCGATATGCGTGTGGCACAGTGTCAGTCACGCTGGTCACGCACTGACATCGCAACTGATTGTGAGCTAAAGTGACAAGTGAAGGAGTTAAAAGGATACTTTGAACAGGAGCATCGTCGAATGAGTGAACTATAACGAGAGACAAATCCAAAGGTTGATTGACGAGCATATTGTGGAAATGTTTCGTGATGGTCAATACTTGGAAGTAATAAAGGTATCATGATCAACAGCTGTCAACAGCTGTTTACAGGAAATCCTGCAACCTGCACAAGTAAAATAGAAGCTGTATTCGTAGGCTTCGGACAATTGTTTAGCGACCGCCGTTGTTACTGTTCAAGAAAGGATTATAAAACTTAAGCGGAAAAGAATTTCGACCAATAAATGGCTTGATCTTGAGGATTGGGTAGCGGTATACAAAATTTTGGAGAGGGCAATTCTACGGAACGTTCGTAAGGAAGGATTGTTTCAGAATTCCGATAAATGTAGGGGAAAAAAGTCTACCCGACAACTAGATATCACGTAAGTCGAATAATTTTTATACTTTTAACACAAGATCGCATTACTGTCAAAGATGATACTTAACCCTTTGCACTCGGAATTATTTTTCAATTTTCTTGTAAACGACTCCCTACTATTTTAAGTGTTTCATCTGAAATTTACTTCAAAGGACATATTTTGATAGTTTAGTCGAATCAAACGCATAAATCGGAAAATACTATAATTTTTAATACGTACACATACGTACGAGATATAAGCATATCTTTTAATTTTACTATGTATATATTATATGTATATCATGGAGGAATACCATGAAAATGTACAATAAATATAATTCGAATAAAAAAGGTTGTATTTTTAGTACAAAGCATTTCTTACTGCTATTTAAACATTTTCTCTTATCCATACATTTATCAGTCCTTAACGATAATTATCTTCACTTTCCAAAGCTTGTTCTTCAACTAAATTTTGTTACATTTGACACAGGAATGCAAAGGGTTAAAATTACGTTATTTAAAACAGATATACAGGGTGAGTCACCTAAAGTTTGTATCTCAAATATCTTTGTTACTTTCAAAGATACATTAAATGTCTTTAGGACAAAGTTAAATGGTAAAATGTGGTTCACACAATACCAAAAGAAATTATTGTTTTTATGTCATTTTTTTTAGAGATATCAAGGTTACCTTCATTTTTTTAAATGGAACCACCCTTTTTTAAACACCTACAATGATAGTCCTTTTCATTAGGAATTCAGTGACTATAATTACTCAAGGTCATTCAAGGTCACGGACAGGGAAACGTATAAGATTAAAAATATGAAAGCAGAATACATTTATCGCTAAACAGTGGATCTTTATGCAAAATAAAAATTTTTTACCTGAATTGCAACAAACTGGAGTGAAATAGAAATTTATTTTCTGTCTTAATATTTTTACTGTTTCAAATTGCACCTACTCATTTTTGTCATAAATACAAAAAATCACTGTCAAACATTTTCTGCCTGAAACATTTTCTTGTATTACTAAAAACAACGAAGATATTTTTGGTGTAAGTCTTAGGTGCCTCACCCTATGTATACCGCATAGCGTCGCGAGTCTTAATATAATTATCGTTATTATATTTACCTACAAGAATGTTTTTATAAATTGTAGATACACGTTCGAGCAGTCAGAAATCACAAAAGATGTTGCATCATTGCCTACGATCAGAGTTAACGTATCCCCTGCGAAGAAAAGGTCGGGGAAATTGGAAATATCAGGAACATCGGCAGAAAAGGAAGAAATTGGTGATCGAACATTGGAAAAATCAGGAAGTTGCGCTCGTAGCTTCGCTAACGAGAAACATAACAATGATAGTTTACCAAAGAAAGCAAAGAATTATGATGTTGTTACAAAGCTAACGAATGAGAAAACAAAGAATATTAAAACCAAACGATATTTACAGTTGGAAGGCTCGAAAAGCAACTCGTTGGAAGAGTACGTGCCAGATGCACCAGCGGCTAAAAAATTGTGCACGAATTTGAAGTATATACCGAGTAGAAAGAGTACTTTGGAACGGATCCAAATATCGTCGAACGAATACTCTCCTACGATATTAGATAATAAGAGCACGGCAGAAGACGTACGATATATCCCGAATTCTATTGATACGTCGAAAGTGGTATACGAAACGTACGAGCCCAGCGCGGCGACAATCGTTGACCTTCCCGAAGAGTATGTTCCTACCTCGAAGGGAACCAAGGCATCTGTTGAAGAATACCAACCTGACTTTACCAGCAAGTCTATGAAATTTGATAACAGTTACGTGCCATCAAGCGTTCAACAGATTAATGAAAATTCGAGGAAAACGGACAGGCCAAAAAAGCACCATTTAGAGAAACATTTATCACGGCAAAAAGAAATTTCAAAGAAACATATGGATCTGTTTACTTAAGAAACATATTTTGATAGTTTAGTCGAATCAAACGCATAAATCAGAAGATACTATTATTTTTCACACGTACGAAATATAAATATCTTTTAATGTTACTATATATCATGGTGGAATACCATGAGATTGTACAATAAATATAATTCGAATAAAAAAGATTGTATTTTTAGTACAAAACAATTCTTACTGCTACTTAAACATTTCTTTTTATCCGTACACACATTTATCAGTTCTTAACGATCATTATCTTCACTTTCGGAAGCTTGTTCTTCAACTAAATTTTGTATCAGTTCAAATTTAGGTTCTACATTTTCTTCCTTGGTATTTCGTTCTTCAATAGTATTTTCTATTTCGTTGAGTTCTTCGTCATCCGTATCATCATCCGCTCCAGGATGAGCAGGAACTTTGTGAGTTGGACTATTAGATGTTTGCATTGTACCTGGTTTTTGCCACATTTTTTGCGACTCTTTTATACCACTAACTTTCTCCATGTAATAGTCATAGACAAATTTGGCCATGTGAGGCATATCTTCGATTTCCATTGGCGATGTAGATGGAGTAGCATCGTTGAGTCTATCGGTAGGATAATGTTCTTGCGGTAGTAATTGCAGCTTCAATGGTCTCTGCATAAGCTGATCGAACGCGGGAGTTAATTCGAAACAATTTTTAAAAAGGGAGACTCTAGCAAATACGTAAAGGCCGAGACGTGCTCTCGACATAGCTACCACCAGACGTCGAGCGTCTCGCAAGTGGCCTACGGCACGAGTTTTTACAAGAGATAGTAATATGTAATCATTCTGTTGACCTTGGTATTTGTCAACCGTCGTCACTTTATTTGGTCGTCCTATTAAGGGATTACTAGCGCATCTTATATTTATCACATCTCTTATTAAGTGTTTTTGCCCATTGTATGTAGTCAATATACTGATTTTATCGGCCGGGTAACCAAGCAATCGCATATACATAAACACAGCCACGCAGTATTCCGCCTCGGCAAGGTTTTGATAAAAGTAAGCACTCGGCTCGCTCTCTCCCACTCCGTTGAAGTCTTCAACATTAATCAGTTGGAAGTCGTACAAGAATCCAGCGTTCGCCACTAAATACTCTGGGCTGCGTTCCACGTGGAGAAGATTCCCCAACTTTTTATACCGCCAATTGTAAAGATTGCAAATACTTGGCCTAGCACGACCTTGGCCATCAAGGTCAACTGTAGGTACACCTAGCCTAACAAACCTTGCGAAAAGAGATTGTTCCATATTTGAATATTTCTGGAAAGCCATATTTTTGATAACTGGCGGTAATTGGTGGTGATCTCCTATCATTATCCAACGTTTTAATCTATTGTATCCGTCTTGCGGATTTTGCAGTAACAATGGTATGAAAGTTTCTATTTCTAAGATTTGCGCAGACTCTTCCATCAGAATGTTGTCGTATTTGAAGCCCATATCCACGAGCTCTCGTCGTTTCAGTGCGGCATGAGTACAGGTCATGGCAATAACTTTTGCTTCCTTCACTAATAAATATTTCGATCTGTCTAAACCGGATCGCAACAACTCGAAAGCTCTGAATTCTTCTAACTGTGCGAAAATTCTTTCTATATACCTACAGAATCAGAATATAGTTATCATTTTATGGAAAATACCAGGGGTGTGCGAGAATCCGAAATATCATATGGCACGAATTCTTTTCAAGTGTCATATGTCATATTTTCGAAATTTTCGGGAACCTAACCCGACCCGGCTCGACCTTTTCCCGAGCATTGGGTTCCCGATATTTCGGGTTCTCGCACACCCCAAGAAAATACGTTTTTGAAATAAATTATTCGCCGTTAGAAAATTACCTAAAACAACTGCATGCTATTTCCATGTCCTCTTCGAAAGTATTGCGTTTGAATAAGGGTTGCGGAGCGTTATCAAAGAATTTATGGAATGGAAATTCTTCATCGACGATAAAAGCAGGAGGTGAATTGTTTCCTGTTCCTTGTCTTTGCTTAATTCTGGACTCGAAGCGTTCCCATCTTGTCAATATTTGATACATGAAAAAATGTCCAGCTGTTTCGCATGTGTACGCCACGTCGCCTTTCACGTTCAAGGATTCCTAATAAACAAATTTCAGGTAATACGACCATCAAAGACAACTACATAAACTGTTTTCGTTGCTCGTAGAATACAAACCTGTAATCTTTGAACTTCCATTAAAAGATCCAAGCGTTTAGCTAAAACATAGTTAACTCTACCGTATCTGCTGAAGTCTTTTTCCGTTTCTAGTGCTTCTTCTCCATGACCAAGACGGAGCAGATGCCTCTCGTCGATGTCTAACGCCATGATCTTTTCAAAAAGTTGATTCAACGCTTGATTGGAATGTGTGACTATTAGCGTTCTTTGATTGGGAAAATTATGATAGAGATTTGAAATGATTTGGACAGCGACATCCGTTTTACCGGTACCAGGAGGACCTACGACAAGTGTCAATCCTGGCTGCATACCAGCCCTAATAGCTTCAACTTGCGTTGGCGTAAAGGGGATCTGATTTCTGTAACAAAATTATATAAAATATAATAACGATGTACAGCGTATGTACAATTAATTAACAAAAGTGAACAGTAGGTCGTCGTATACTTTTTAGGTTCATTGGCCTTGTAAGGGCCACGACTAGGAGGAACGTGTGGCTCAACTTGAATGATTTTGTTCACAGTTTCGTTGCTCTGTTTGGCAAGCACATCCTCAAATATTACACGGAAAGGTCGCACAAGTTTCTTTTCGTCGTTTGTAGAATGTTCGATTTCATATTGAGGAAAACTGGAACGCAGATGGTCTATATCGAGGAACGTGTCGTTAAAATCCATTGTTGCGATTTCATTTGGCATCCTACAAGTAGATATAAAAATATTAATATTACGATGATAAAACGATGGTATTAAAGATACTGTAACGCAGGCATGTCAAACACGTGGCCCGTCGACAAGTACTCTGCGGCCCGACCAAAAACTTTTAAATTGTTGATGACAATTTACTTCTAGAAAGGAGGCATAGCGAGTCGAAAACTGGCTGAAAAGCGACTGCCGTTGCCAACCACTGCCTTAGATAGATAATAGAAAAACCATTAGTAAAGGAGATATTTTATTTTTAGTGTTATTACGAAATCACAACTCTCTTGATAATGTTACGAGTTCAAATGCTTTATGGTCGTGTTTACACGATTTGTCATTGCATATTCGGCAAACAATATGGCATATAACAAGAAATGCATTACTGTACTTTCTGTATCAATGTTACTACAGCACTCTCTTTATCGATGTTATTCTCTTACTTCAGGCCTGGGCGACGCTGGCTCGCGGAACAGATGTTGCTGCTACTCCTATTCGGGAGGGAGAGCCCGGGAGGGCCTCTTATAAGGTCCGTGGTGGTAAAAGAGTTTGACATGCCTGTCGTAATGATTAGAAGTACCTTGCGTAGCGAGCCGCGCCCGGATCGCCGTAGCCAAGAATTATGTCATGCAGCCAATCAGGAACAACACATTCTGTATTCATAAGTTCCCTTATGGTCTCCAGGACCGCTTTAAAGTTATTCTCTTTTGGTTTCCGTCTCATTATAATGTTAAATCCTTCGTAAACGTCCTCGCCACCATGACTGGCGTTGTCCATGTCGATTCGATACTGATTGGAATCGAGCCAGACTCTGTACGTTCTAGTGTCGCCGGGTAGAATTGGTCGTGGTTCAGGGCCATCTTCTATCACTCTGCCATTGGAATCTAACATACCTTCAACCTCGCATCCTCTAACTGTTGTTAAACCAACTTGTGGGACAAATGGTAATTTATGACTGTATTTAGTGCCTATGGATCAAACAAATATAGAATTAGTTCACTGTACTGTGTTACAATCAATCTCCATGTTTATCGAAATGTTAATCAAGTAGCGTGGGCGTATTTCTAAGCACACTGACATATAAGTATTTTATTTTTGTATCTTACCAATTGGATTCTCAGGCTTGACAGTAATTAGAAAACATACGTCGTGCTTTCGGAGATTCTCCCATTCGGATTTGATTTCTTTGCGGACGCTCAGGTTTATCGTGACGTCAGCACGCACTCTGGATGGTCTCTTTTCGCCAATATTAGGCTTCGCTACTTCAACCACAGCGAATTGAGTGATCGGCTGCGCCATTCTGGCCCAGCCACCAAAATAAACGCCGCCATCTTCAGCCCGCCTAAACGGATTAAATAAAATACCGGTTGACATGTGCTAAACCATATGGCTCGACCATATTCTTTTATCCTTAACCCTTTGCACTCGGAGCTATTTTATCTCGAAAATTAAACATTTCTTCCGACCTAGAATAACTCCATTTTATATTAATTTTTTTCTTTGCATGAATATGAAATTGAATTGTTGAATTAAATAATTCCAACAGTTGTACTGAATTGCGCTGATAAGTTCGTGCTACATTGTGCTCCAATATTAAAACTATAATATAAAAAATAAGACAAAAGATTGAGAAAAACAATTCTTTTAGTAGCTCTCCACTTTTCATTTTTCTCAATTTTTTCTATTGTGCCAAGTTATGCTTTCGAGTGTCAAGGGTTGAAAGAAACATACCAGGGACTTAATCTGCTCACGGCATCTTCAATGTCTTGACGTATCTCGTCTGAAAATATGTAATATCGTCGAATTAATTATGATTAATATTTAAGCAATCCTATTTATAAATATACGTTTGTTCAACATACAGGTTGACTCTAAACGGAAGAGATTAAAATTCCTCAGCAAGTAATCGTGTAGAGTGAGGAACTGTAAGTTCAATTTTGGTAGAGCTAGACACCCTTCGCCAGAGAAATATTCTGTTGGGACGATACTTTCGTTCCAGATGATCTCCTCTGTGGGATACAGAGGCATTTCATTCAGCTCTTCCAATTGAGAGGCTCTGCGTTCATGGCGGGAGATCTAGAATTGAATTTTTAATATTACTATATAATACAAAATACATGTAACTTTGAAGAAGATTTAATCTCAAGAAAAAGTCGTTTAATATAAAAAACAATAGTATAGTTTATTTGCACAGCTGGGTGAAATGTTATTTCAAATATAAAATAGAACATTTTGAATAATCTATTTCAGTTTAGATCGCACGAGTACTTCTATTTGAAATGTTTAATAAAGAAATATATTTCATTCCTGAATATACGTTTTTAAATAGTATTTAAAGCAGTATTTTTTCTTTAAAAGATACCGAAAACATGAAGAAATATTTTATTTGATTCATCTATTCTTTATTTCTGAAAATATTAATGTGCCTTTAATATCTCTTCTTCTGATAGTATAAATGATTTCATACTTTTGCAGTACTTCTTTTTATGATATTGTTGTCATATAGATAAGACAGCGCGAATGAAAATGTATAAAAGGTGCACATACCTCTTAAAATATAATATGCCAATTGTATCATCTGCTGATAGACTGAACAAAGCAGTTTGTTACATACGAATATAATGGATTCTTGCATTCTAATATCAACTTACAGGTAGTTTTCTCTTTATTTTCTTCGCCAGAAAATATTTTAAGTACTACTTATAATGGAATGTTAAAATATTTTATTTTATCCTTTGGATTGCCAACATAATTATTTGTCAAAATTCCACTTTCTACTTAAAATACTATGTTATTTAAACTATAGAATAACGATTACCTGAAATAGCATTTAAAATAATGTTCCTACTTTTACCTAGTATCATTTATTTACTACATTGGGTTGGCAAGAAAGTAATTTCGGTATTTTAAGGTGAAATAGAGTTCAATTTTTGTATTCAAGCAATAAACTTTGATGAACAAGATATTTTTCATTTTGTTCGATGATCTGTTGCCAAAAAGAATAAATAAGAAAATTTGATTGATTAAAGTTCAAAATCAAATGATTACAAAAATTGGGTTTTACTTTATCTTGAAATACCGAAATTACTTTCTTGTCAACCCAATAAATTCTCTTGTCCATTTCACGTACCAAAAGTTCGCGAAGAAACTCTATGTCGTATCGGTACCAATTTTCTTCTTTCTCTCGCTCCTCTGAGGGCACCAAGCACAGATAACTCGCGATCGATCTCAATTTCTCCTGACTGAAAAAGAATGACGGACAATGTATATAGTATGTTCGATTTAAATGTACAGTCTTCCCTCGCATAGTGTGACTTTCGTCTCTACGGATAGTGTTACTTTTTTATCCCCTCTACTAAGGGATTCCCTTGGGCGGTCATTGCCCATGCAATAATGAAGCTTTATTACTTTTAGTTACTTCGTTACGGAACATTTACCAACGGATTTGTGAAATTTTTCTGATTAAAACGAGACGAAACACGATAGAATTAGTAAAAAGGACGGGTGCTTATATTTGGTACAATAAAAATTTAGGCCGGCTTGGCTCAAGGCAAGCCTGGTTGACTGGGATAATTGTTGACTTATTAAAGAGTGGTACCTGAGTGAGCCAAAGTGTTTGTAAAGGGCATCCCTCGTGTCGACGCTCGCCACGTTCGTCAAGGCGAAATTTCTCAGGTCTTGGAACTTTGCAAAAACGGCTTTCTGCGCAGAGTTTAAATATTCAGTTTGGTAAATATCTAGAAAGGGGGACTCTCCTAATTAATTTTTATGGACTTGAAACATGTTTTCTGGGTCGAAAGTCTGAGCAACTTTTCCTTATACATGTTACGCGGTTGCTCGGCCTTAGTTTCGGAGATATTTGGAAAAACCCACTTTAGCGAATTCTGTCTTTTTGCAACGCCACTATTTGCCCTTTAACGCTAGGTTTACGGAGCTTTAGCAATAACTATTTTACATTATTTTATAAACGTAACAAGAATGTGTCTATCAAAAATTTTTCAATAATATGTACCCAAAGAAATAAATTTGGTAAATAATTTCTCAGAGAAGCATCTTTACAATTTTAATAATCGCAAATTAAGAATATTCCCAGTACGATGCCAGCAGATGGCGAGCATTACGCTGTCAGAACGCGCTCGAAGCTGAGGATGCCTTGGAATCTGCTCGATTTTGGGACAGCGCACCCTGCCAGCACAGTGCTTCGATCGGTCGCACCTTTTCTCGCGCATGCGCGACAATTTCAGCCTCAGTAACGTAACCATATCGATGAAATCGGGTAGCTTGAGCACCCCGCAGACTTTTATAATTGAAACTTATTCTTTATTTTGAGGATGGGATAGGGAAAGAGCACTACAATAACTACGCAAAAGAATACATAATAAAACAAGGAAATAACACTGGTACATTCCCGCCAGAATAACTGCCTCAAGGCGTCAGTGCTCTGGCCGCTCCGCAACCCAATAGTAGATACGTTACTGTTTTCTCGCGCATGCGCGAGAAAAAGGTGCCACCGATCGAAGCACTGTGCCAGCATAAAGCGATATCAGAGAGGAAATGAGAGTGCTCACGCCCGGGGTTTGGCCGTGCCGGTTTTGTCTCCACATCATGTTTAGCCTGGAACAGCTCCTACATCATCTTTAGCATGGAACAGAACCTACACCATCTTTAGCAGGAAACAGAACCCACTTTACTGTTATTAAATCTGTGTAATGGATCAGAACTAGCTTCAATCACCGACCAGATACTATTAAATGATATTAACTATTAAATAATAGTATCTGATCGGTGGTTGAAGCCAGTTCTGGTCCATTACACAGATTTAATAACAGTAAAGTGGGTTCTGTTTCCTGCTAAAGATGGTGTAGGTTCTGTTCCATGCTAAAGATGATGTAGGAGCTGTTCCAGGCTAAACATGATGTGGAGACAAAACCGGCACGGCCAAACCCCGGGCGTGAGCACTCTCATTTCCTCTCTGGCGATATTTATTCGGATACAGAAGTATACTTTATGCTCCACGCTCTTTCTGCCAGCAGAAAGCGATACTTCTGCGGACGCAGATGCCCGTCCACAATCGAGCATTTTGCTTACTGGATTAGAACCCGTCAACCTAGTGTTAAGATCTCCCCTCCCCCACAAAATCTACCTCAACTCTAACCTAAAATTTGTTTAAAATAACGAAGTTCGCTATAGTGATCCTAACAGATTTTTACACTATGGCCAAGCGGCAGTAACGTACAGTGAATCCCATTAATATTCGGACAGTCTAAAAAAAACGATAACTTTTTAAATATTGGAATATTAAAAAAGAAAAATTTCTGTATTTCTGATTTAGAAGGATCAGGATCTGTCTGTTAAAATATGCAGAAAACTTGATTCATTTCTGCATTAAAATACGGAGAAACTTTGTCCCCAGCCCAATATTAAATTTATCGTTTTCCAATAACCTTCAAACGTTATGGCATCTTCTCAAAATTCGATTGCGATATTATTGATGACAGTAATAAATATCATCATTGTCATACCTGAAGAGAAGTGATTTTGGTGTAATGTAATTGTGTCATATCGTGATCCGTGAGAGGATCACCAGTTTCCTCGTTGATCTCGAACCTCGCATAGAACTTCAGCATCTCCAACAACTGTAAATTAAAAGGTAAATAAAACGGTGAGTAACGATCCGCAAAGTACGCATTATATTGCCGAGTATATTCTCCTTAATGAGCAAATAGGCAAATCACTAAAAGCTCGGTACAAGAAAATCGCATTATCTTCGATCGTCGTTGAGCAAAACTAATTTTCGTCATCGACGCTCGGGGCTCCGTTGGATTTGTTTGGTTTCTACGCTGATTTCTTCTTATTAATCCGGTTCTGTACGGCTTATTGTTAGTATTGATTTCTTAACGATTTTGCCGCAAGCAGCCACTAATTACTTTATCCGTTTCGGACAGAAATAGCAAATGCATTCTTGCGATCTTCATCCGATATCCGATATCTGATGAAGAGACTCGAGTCACTCGAGACTTCAAAATTTTAATAACCAGACGGCGGATTTTTTGCATTCATGAGAAAAATTAGAAAACCATAAAACGAATTTTTAATTTTTCCAATATTTATCATCACATTTTTCTTAAGAAAATGAATTTACTACCGAGCACTAAAAGCGATTAAAATGTTTTAGCATACAAAAATGACAAGGCTCTATTTATTTAGATTTCGTGCAATTTTTATTATATATGGATAAAGAAATGTATCGAATCAATTTCCATGTAAGCAGCTTCATAATTTCAATAAAATTGTAAGATGAAAAATATAAACCCGGTCATTCGACGGGCAGTGGTAGGTTTAGTGTTAATTATTTGGATCGACACTGGGAAGTGGGGTGCCGTCAAAGAAATTTTGACAATAGTAAATAAGAGCCATCCTAAATGTAGCTGGTCCAGCTTTATGAAAATGGCTACATGCGCAGCTGTATGCTTTCGAATAATGCAAATTACGCCTCATAAACGTAAAAATAGTACTTTTGTGATTGTGGTCTAGACTGATCTTTTATCTGGCGCTTTTGACTACTGAAAAAGGCCATCGCATGCATTATCGAGAAATGAGAAGGCGCATCCCGCACCCTTGCAATCCCAGAAAAACGAGTCTACTCCCTTAATTAGAATTCTGAAATTAGATCGAGAAGATGTTATCAATCAAGGTTGTCGCAATCGAGTGCTTATTGGTGATCAATTGCGATTTCAAGGAACGTGTTCGTGTTAGATAAGCTTTCAAGATTTCTGATATGAAATTAGCTCAACATCAGCTGTCTGCTGGTTTATTTTGCTGTAGACGGAAACTTGTAGTTGGGAAAGTACATATCGATCATTGTCCGCCAATTTCTTTTAGCATATCGATTTTGCGTATACCGTAAGGTACTTTGAATTGATTTTGTTCCACTACGTTATATGTAATACGTGTGGCATGCGGGAGGCGGGAGGCGGAGTCACCTAACGTTTGTATCTGAAACATCTTTCTCGTTTTTAATGATACGTTAAATGTCTTGAGGACATAGTTGTAATTATTGCTTTTATGCCGATGTTCTTAGAAATATCAAGGTCTCCTGAATTTGTTTTAACGGAATCACGATGATAGGTTTCATTCATTATGAATTCAGTGACTATAATTGCTCAAGGTCGTTGAAGGTCACAGACAGAGGAAACGTATTCTAGAATATATTTGTGGTTCTAAGGAAAAAAAAATGTCAGTTTATGCAATAACAATAAACCTACCGACCATCAAAAGTGACCAATGTATATGGCGTATGGTATTAATAACAAGATTAAATTAATTTATATTTTGTGCGATTTTTATGATGAACACACCTTTACAATCTTAATAATTGCCGAATAAAAAACTTAAAAAGGGTCATTTGACCCCACGTGGTAGATTTAGTGTTAGACAATACGAGCTATAAATACTAAATACAGTCAAACCTCGGTAACTCGAACCTCTTTAACTCTAAAACCTCCATAAGACGAAAATTTTGTTCATTCCCTTCCGCTGCATTTTAAAAACCTCGAAAAATCGAAATCAAACTTCCTTTAACTCGAAGTGTGGAAGCTAAACAAGCCAAAACATTAATGGATGTACATACTGGTATTATTAGTTTTTTTTGTAGGTGGACACGTGAGGGACGTATGAAAGTCACTTTGGTTTTTAAAATGCAGCTTTTTATTCTCTATAAAAAGGTAGTAACCAATGTATGCCGAAAAATGATTGATTGAAATATTGCTAAGAAAATCTCATCCTCTTCCTAATGATAACTTTATTTATTTAATGTAACATTTATTCACAGAATTATTGTTCTATCTGATTTCTATCAAAAATTCAACGATATTGATACAAACTTCCTGGGTTCGTGCGTCAGCAACATTTACCACGTGCTTTGCATGTTGCATTACACGCACTTCCGATAACCTGATAAAGTTTTCAAACAGAAGTTGGTCAATAATTATACGATGCTAAATCTCAATAACAATTCGCAGAAACCTTTTTATTTAACAAAGAGCTCTTCGATTTCCTTAGTAAAATTATACTTTTTGTTTTCATTAATACGACATAAAAGACGCAGCCTGTCCGGATCTACAGGTTTTGACTAACATAGTTTTCGACGCGGTAAATAGTTTAGAAGATATTCGAGAAGAACGATTTCACGAGCATTGAATTAATTATTTTAATGTTTAATTAATTTGTGGCACGTTATCCGATCGAGCTTGAACTTTGCACAGATTTTTTAAAAATCATTTGGAACAACACTGGAGGTGGGTGGTGCCATCAAAGAAACTTTGACAAGAGTAAATAAGAGCCACCCTGATATAAAGATTGTATTATTTTGATTACACTCGTGATTCGCGTAATTAGCAGTTAAACGAAGTGAGGGGTTCCAAGTGTGTAATGCAATTATGTTACATTGAATTAAATGACGTAATCCAATCACAACGTATTTAAATTAGCACAGCTCTGGTTTAGAAGTTATTAATTTTCTGCCGACTCTCGTACACGGCTCGTACTCTCCGCGTGGAATCCGCCCAGCAATGGGTAGCATGAGCCAGAAATGCGACAGTGGGAGAGGACTGTGGCAGTGCTATCTCCGAGCAAGCAGTTCCTCGATGCTTCATCCAGGTTTGTTTCAGTTCAGTACAGTTCAGTTCCCCACGCGGTTCGACTGTGTCGACTTGTGCCAACACGTTCGCCGTCGCTCGCGCCGTCGTTGAAGTCTCCGCAAACCTGTGTCTATTTCGTTTACAATCAGTTGCACCGTGTCAGGCGACCGAGCCCGTCATCATTCTCTCGCGTTGCGTCCATCATCGACGACGAGCTTCAACCTCTTTTTCAATTTCTACTCTAAAAGCTCGACGTTGGAAATCGACCGGTCTCAAGGTTGATCCGATTTCCTCGCAAGTCAGAGTTGTCGGAAACGATAAAGCGAATCTGGCCTCTTCAGGATGAGATGCGAAAAATGATCCATGCCGAACGGTGTTCTCGTGGAGTTGCTTGATCGCGCGAGTAGTAGTTGATCGAACCGATCGTGTAAACAGTGTTTCGTTCTCGGAGATTTGGAAGGTTGATTGAAATCTCGCTTGGGCGCACGTTGTTTTGATCGAGAAAGACGGGCCGCGAAGCGTGAGCCGATCCTCCGCGGTTATATTCGTGGGAGAACCAGTTCCGAAGGAAAAAGAAATGCGGTAACGAGAAACAGAGGATAATGTTGCTGGACACGAGCTACAATAAGTACCTGGGCACATTGCCAGTCAAAGGTGCGTAAACCTCTGCCAGCGTGTTTGTATACACCAGGCCAGTGATTTTTATCCGGCTGCTGTTTTTTTCCGCGCGAATCACCGAGTCAACAATCCGCTCGGACGCTGCAAGTTCATTGTTAACTTCACACATTATTTCTGTACACTTGCCGTATTCCCAATACTAATACAGCAATTTTTTGGTTATACCCCGTTACTATTGTGACCATTTATGTAGTCAAACAATCAGTCGGTTTTCCTTTTTCCCTGCATTTTAACACTAAACCCACCGACCATCAAAAGTGACTGATGTGTATAGTATTATAAAAATAACAAGATTCAATTTATTTATATTTTGTGTGATTTTTACTATAATATATACCGGAGTCAAAAAATATATACAATAAATTCCCCTCTAATTTGACCCCTCGTGGTAGGTTCAGTGTTAAACAGTACGAGCTATAAATACAGTGAAACCTCTTTAACTCGAGAACCTCAATAAGACGAAAATTTTGTTCATTCCCTTCCGCTGCACTTTAAAAACCTCTACAAATCGAAATTAAACTTCCTTTAACTCGAATTATTCGCCACAAGCGTGGAAGCTAAATAAGCCAAGACAGCAGTATGTAAATGTTTTACAAAGTTTCGTAGAAACTTGAAAATACCACTGATCAACAATCTGTTCATTCATTAACGCAGAGTAAAACAACAAATTTCTTGAATGTCTAAAACTAATATGTAAGAGTCTAGCAGATTATATTGTATTTACTATATGTATATAATAAATAACACATACCAAAAAATTCAACTTTTCTTTCACTAAAACTATTAGAATTGTACAAATCCCCTGCAAGTCGAATTTTTGTACGGCAAACCTCTCTTACTCGAAAACTTCGACAAATCGAAACCTCTATAACTCGAAAAATCGTGAAAAAATATTTTGTAAAAATTTGCGAGTTGTTGGAATTGCAGAGAACATACTAAAATTTGTATTTTGCATTTTATGCGGGCTTATATGGAACTAAACATATTGTGAAAATTTGTAAAAATTTACAAATTTTATTACAGAATTTATAAATTTACATACATATTGTAAAAATGGTAAAAATTACAGTTTTTCACAACTTTCGGCTTCTAACTGTAACAAATCAAAGGATTCTTACATCTTTCAATGTTTGTCGTTTATTCACTTTCACAATGCATATAATTGAGACAGATCTAAAAAGCGTATTTTTAAAATTTTCAATGTAGGCCCACATAAAATGCAAAATACAATTTTAGTATTTCTTCTACAATTCCGACTAATGGCAATTTTTGGAAAAATTTCTTTTCACATCGTGTAGTGAACTAGTTGCTCTAATTTCTCAAAAAGTTGAAATCGTACAGTCCAATATTGAAAAAGTTATCGGTTTTTTAGAGCGACCGAATGTTAATGGGAATGCATTGTCAGAAACTGAGAAAATATAATTGACGATTTTGATATACTCAGGGTCAAAATAGACCCAGGCTCCGCCTTCGGGCGGGTAATAATTTATAAATGAAACTGGATCAAGCTTGGCATTCAATTGAAGAGGAAAATTCATCTTCGACTGGATTGTATAAAATGTATAACGACAAGTTATACCATTACGAATTACATATGCATAAACGAAAATTTATTTTTGAATGAAATTACCTCTATATGTAGTTGTAAAATGTAGCAACAAAAATGTAGTAGAAAATAGTTTATGTTTAAAGTTTGTATATAAAAATGATAACATAAAAATGCATTTGCCGTTGCTTAGAGACAGAAATTTTTCTGAAGAAATCAATCTAGTCGACTTTTATTTACTGAAATTGATAGTAGGACACGTAAGAATATAACAAACAAAGTATTCCCAATAATTACCGAATGTCGTAAAAGCGTTTGAGGTCCCTGCGCGACTCTATTTCAATCAATCAATCAATTAGGGACATACAGTCAGCCGCAAAAGTATCCGTCCACCCATTAAAAACACATTAATAACTTGTATAAAAATGGTTCAAACTGCTTGAGTTCTTTTCGAGATGTTGGAAGTGTTGATATACTAGGTCATTTACAAAAAAATTAACCAAAAATTAACATTGGCCAAAATTGCAAAGAAAAAAGTAACGGTCATGATTTTTAACTTATTCATCTGCGTCTATAATAAAAACGAAAACTGTGCCTTTCGTAGATCCGAGTAAGTTGCAGACATGCACAAAATTTTATCGAAATCGGTGAACGCATAAGAATCTTTGAATTTTCGACCATTTTTAATTATCCATGGCTCACAGCAACCTTCATCGATTTTAATGAAATGTTGTGCATGCGTATAACTTATTAATCTACAAAAGGCATGTTTTGAATTTTTAAAACCACTAGTGTTTTCATTGCATTTTCACGATTGCTAATTTTTTATAAATTACCTATGACCCGTAGTATATCAATCCTTCTAACATTCCAAAAAAGAAACTCAAGCTATTTGAACCAATTTGATAAAAGTTATTCGTTTCTAGCCGGACACTTTTGCGGCCGACTGTACGTTTCTATAAACATGAGACTTTGAACGAACATTTTACAGTAACCCATTTTCATTAACTCAGAATCTGAAAATGGAACGGTTGCGAAGATCTGCAACGAGGTCTCGAATAGCCAAGCATTTTAATGGTTCTCGTTAAGAATATAAAAACGCGTTTCTTCTCTGTGCGTTCCGGCACAGAGGTTGTTCATATCGAAATACGAATTGCGTCATGAAAGCTTTGAGAACAAAAAACAGTTGACTGATACAGTCGATGGAGGATGCGAAATAGAACATCGCGTACGTTAGATAAAACGATATGGAAAATGGCATTATCACGGTTGATTACGTATGAGGCGTGGAGAATTTCTCGCATGATTACAGTTTTTTCCTTGTTTACTTGAACCACAGGAAGCGAAAGGTCTGACTGAGTCTAGCCAAGTTATCAAATCGATTGAAAAAAAGTATAGTAAAACGGTAGAGTGATAAGGGTCAATGTTATGACTGTATACATGTGCGTCAAAACATATTTACTTTGCGTACGAATTCAAGAATTAGTGAGCGTTGTTGACAGTTCACAGTCGTCGAAGATTTCTCAACGTTACCCCAGTTAATGCTTCATTCACCACAGTCTGATGTATCGTGTTTTTGCACATTTCTATTGTATACATAGATATCTAATCTAATTACACTGTCCAACAGCCAAAAATCTTTTCGATTCTCACTATGCGATTCTTATAGAGTTTTTCGCGCTGATTCCGAATCTGTTTTTAATTTTTTTACTAGACGCATAGTTTTTGAGAAATTTGAGTTTGGAAAAATGACCTATTTTTCAACTTTGAACAAAGATTGTGATGTTATTATAAAAGATGTTGTATTGTTCTTTACATAAAAAGATTCTCTAGACTTTCCCGAATCCAGTGATATCCAATATTAATGCATTATGATTGTTTAAACATGTTTAAACAATGATTAAAGACGGAGAGACACCACGAGTGCACCAATTTTTGCGGATATTTCTCAATTTATCTCAAAAAATAAGGGTCTAGCGGAAAATCGAACTACACCACGCGCTGGAGCAGACTTTTATCTTGAGAAACCACGTGGAATAGGCGTTCCACGGGATACGCCGCGGCGAACGCCCGTTGTAGTGGTAAGCGCCACTGGCGGCAGCTCGTGTCGGGCGAAGATATTTTGCTTTCTGTTTCGGTAGAAACGTCGACTTTGGAAAGTTGAAAGGGTGGTTTCTCAAGATAAAAGTCTGCTCTAGCGCGTGGTGTAGTTCGATTTTCCGCTAGACCCTTATTTTTTGAGATAAATTCAGAAATATCCGCAAAAATTGGTGCAAAAGTGGTGTCTCTCCGTCTTTAATCATTGTTTAAACATGTTTAAACAATCATAATGCATTAATATTGGATATCACTGGATTCGGGAAAGTCTAGAGAATCTTTTTATGTAAAGAACAATACAATATCTTTTATAATAACATCACAATCTTTGTTCAAAGTTGAAAAATAGGTCATTTTTTCAAACTCAAATTTCTCAAAAACTATGCGTCTAGTTTTTAAAAATTAAAAACAGATTCGGAATCAGCGCGAAAAACTCTATAAGAATCGCATAGTGAGAATCGAAAAGTAAAAAAAAAGTTTGAATTTGTTGGACAGTGTTATTAGACTGCGGATGTTTATGCATTTTCCAATTTTTGTAGACACACTTTTAAAAAGTGGAATGAAATAAAATGTTATTTTTAATGGGAACAGCCTTCGTAGATGCAAAACAAATAAAAATTGTACAAAATTTTATCGAATTTTATATTCCAGCCTTGTTTGAAGTTTTTCATAAGCCATAAATGCATAAAGATCCGCAGTCTACTAATTATAAAGTTTAATTAATTTATATTGTGTTTAATACATATGTAGTTATTTCTGTTCAGATATTATAAATTTATAAATAATAAATTCCTTCTGTTTGAAACCTTCACATGGATTTTTCAACCTCTTCTTACCTATTACTTTATTATTCTTTAATTTTTAATTTTAATTTAACTACATCGTAATTCGTAATTAACGTAATTTATTATAAAGTATTTCATAATTGTACTCCAATTACAATTACGAATTACATTGCAATTTAATTGAATGAAGATCTGAATTATAAATTACAATATAACTGAATTACGATGTAATTCAATTACGTTGTAATTATAATTCCTGGAGTAATTCAATTGTAATTCTGCACAACTCTGATTTGAACAAGTTGAACAAGCTATTATCGATGAAACGATCAACGTATTCAAAGTGTGTATTAAACACATTGTAGATTCACCTCTAGGACGAACGACCATTAACTTTTATGAACCCTGTACACTGTACACGGTATACCAATGCTACGAGTGCACAATGCTACAATGCCCGGCGCAGTGTACTAATTTTATGCACTAATTACAGGTCGTGTTTCCGTCGAGTAGCTTCGTAAACAATGCTCCATTAGAATGCGTCTAATTAAACGAATTGAATCATTAGTCTGGGAAAAAAGGAATTGAATGAAAGAGCGGCGGGCAAGTGCACGTGTGGCTCAATCGAATAAAGCGGCCGTTGCATGTGCAGCCACTGAAGTGCATAGAGGAGCACAAAGAGCAACCTCGATGACAGAAGCATCCCTTTTCTTGTTTTGATCCATGCCGCGTTCATACCGCGCGAGAACACCTCCGGCTTTAAACTGGGTTACGAACGCAGAAAAATGCGTTTCTTCGACGGGGAATCTCATACGTCAACTGCACATGCTGATTCAGTAAAGCCGTCAAGCCTCGATAATAAAAACAATTTTACTGCAATACCGTTATCTTATCTCGTTACGTTTTAATCTTTTCGCACTTCATCTCTTTCATAGATATGGATACGTATTTTCGTTTTAGTTCAATAGGTCCCGGAATTCCCACTTCATTTCAGCCGCTACACCGAATCGGGAGACTCGAAAGTATGAGTCGTGATAGTAGCCGATTATTCTGCAATATTACATTGCCACTTTTGTCCCGGTGATTGCGCTTGAACGTGAAACGTCCTTTTAGTGCAGGGGTGGCCAATCTTTTGCATACCATGCGCAAAATTTTTTCACATTTACGAACATACGAGTTCAGGTGCGCCATACAATTCAAGCACTTTTTCTACCTTCTTATGTTCGTTGTATAGGGGGATAACTTAATCGCGCCACTAAATTAATTAACTTACGCCAGTTGAAAAGACATACGTTCATTGGAGCACTAATCTACAATAGTGAGAAATGATTTTTTGGACGATAGGGCGATCACTGTCTTGAACACCGCAATTCCCATCCTATAATTGTAAACTGTCAAAAAATTGCGACGAATTGATGAGTAAGAAGGCTGAATAAATTCAACTGCGAGCTCTCAGGTGTTGAAAATATGAAGATGGAATCAGTTATGGCGTCTACTTCAAAAGAATAAGTATAAACGCAAGGATCCAATGCGCCACTTGTAAACATCCAATGCGCCACAGGTTGGCCACCCCTGTTTTAGTGTATTCTAAAAATTCTATAGTATATTCCAGCACATGGTTCTCGAGAACGAATCAGACCGAATTCAACTCTTCCTATTAATTATTTTCATTTTCTATTCTTCGGTGCTGTTCGAACGATAGATCTCGTTCCGCTTCGACAGAATTCGAAATCGTTTCTTCAATTGACTTTCGACGTTTAGTATGAAGACAAGACTCGTTCCTTCGCGAGCTCCGTCTATGGAGAATCGGGACGTGGACATCTGGTTTAGTCGTTAGAATAATGAAAGTGTTTTAACACTTGCTGTTACTATTCATGCGGCTTCCGGCGACTTTCATATACAACCGAGCCTTGCATAATTCTCAGTGCAGTGAATCAGAGAAGTACCAATTCCGCACTCGATCGCAATGAAAAATTCGTAGTGATTCATTGGTATTCCTCCCGGATAACTCTAACATGTCTCTAACAGCCAACATCTCTGTGGTTCCGATGTGGTTCCATGTCTCTAACATTCTTGTGGTTTTACACATTACCCGTTCAGTATCACGAAAAGAGATTGTAATTTTTACTGGTAGGAATACGACTATCAAGAACAACAAAATTTTATAAAAAAAAACGAAACCGATTTCGAAAAAACGCACTAAAAAATGCACTAGAAAGTATGAAATAATTTCCATTTAATTTATGCGAATACACTTGAAAATTTTCGACACTGGAAATCACGAAAATCCTGAAATTCTCCTACATGCTTTCACATATTAATGTATCTTCTCTTCCCACCTACGAATTTCCAAGTTCACCATATTCCAATGAAATCATAATCAGCAACATCTGTCATTTGGAAAATTTTCAATTTTGCGCCGCCTCCAAAAAGATTGTATTGTATTTAAGTTCGTGTGTATTCATATAAATTAAGTGGAAATTATTTCATACTTTTTAGTGCGTTTTTTCGAAGTCGGTTTAATTCTTTCTTATAAAATTCTTTTCTTTCACACTTTTTAGCGGAACGAGCAGAATTTGCAGAACACCGTTGGATGGTTTTTCGGTCTTATTGGTTATTTGCATTAAAAACCGCAAAGAATGAAAAAATGCAAATTTTGTTTTCAGGGGACTAATCGGGAGGCATACCCTACAAAATGCAGAAGGTTTCGTCCTGATTGGTCCATCCGTCTCGGAGTAAACGGTGAACATACATGAAATAATTCATTTTTCGCAAATAAAATCGTAAAGAATAAAAAAATGCAACATTTTTTTTCACGGGACCACCTCGGGGACGTACATTCCGCGACAAAACGATAAGACACCTCTAGATTTCTAATGTTTCTCAATACCAATGATGTGTACAAAGATTTTGTATACATATAGATCTGTATAGAGTATCCTCTGTTTATTGTTTAAACATGTTTAGACAATCATTAAAGACGGAGAGACACCACTTTGCACCAATTTTTGAGGATATTTTTGAATTTATCTCAAAAAATAAGGGTCCAGCGGAAAATCGAACTATATCAACTATATCAGCATAGAGCAAGCTTTTATCTTGAGAAATCACTCTTTGAAGTTTGCAACTTTGACGTTTCTTTCGAACCACAAAGCAAAATATTTTCAGTAAAACTTTCTTGCGCTTTCGGCCGCGCGCGCGGTGTCCTGTTCCGATCTAGGTCAAAATCACAGACCCGAGAATTGACTTAGAATGGGACATTATTGTACATATTTCGCAAAACAAGCTTTTGTACGTTCTTTGCGCGTCCACTATCGAAGAACTAATCGTGTAAAACGATATCCCCAGTAAAACCATTCGACTCCTATTTAAAATATTTTCCATTGAAACGATCATTCGGTACGCGGTAAATGATGTGATTCCAATCATTCCGAAATCATCAATCAAGCTATTTCCAGCGACATTGAAGCACTGACAACGAATGCCTCTTCGTTTAATGTTAATCATACTTTGCGATGGAATTTATTGCACAGCATATGAGTATTCATTATCTAAAAATCACCAGATTAAATTGCTAGTCATTAAGCCCATGGTATATACATACATTACACAACGGAATGCACCCATTTATCGGCATTGACGTTGAAAGAAAAATGGCTTATCGTAAAACTTACTCATCCATTTTCTCGGTACCGGTACCGATTATTTCAATATCACCTAGGTTCGATAAAAGACTAGAAATCGATATTCATACGAAATCAGGTGATTTTCACGACACATGTGTGAACCAGGTACTATTTACCGCTTTCAAAAGATGTCGAATCCTAATCAGATAACGAGATACCCCCAACCCAGATGCACACTCACCCCGCACACGGATAAGGTCCGTGTTCACGTGTAGACGACGAATCTATGGCAACGTCGATTCAATATTGCGTGGGTAGATTAATTCGTCAGTATGAGTCACACATGTAGACCAACGATAATATAAGCCAAATCGATCACCTCCACCTTTCGAAATATTTCAAATTTAACCCTTTGCACTCGGAGCTATTCTAACTCGAAAATGAAACATATCTTCCGACCCAGAATAATTCCAATCTATATAATTGTTTTTCATTTTATGGATATGAAATTGATATAACACGTCATACAATACTTAAATGTTTAGTAATTGATTAGCCACCAAGATATTTAATACTCTAAACAATATTTTGAATAATGGTATCGCAATTTCTGGTGGTGACTCTGACTCACCACTCGAGTGCTAAGGGTTAAGTGTAACTGAAAACCAGGGCTTGAAACGGGCCCGAAAATAACTGTTTGAAACTGTTTCATTTCGGGCTTGATCGAAACAGTTATGAAGGACCGATATTCTGAATAACTGTTATGAAGGACCGAAATTTTGGTTGATATCGGTTTCGATTACGGTCCTTCGTACATGGATATCGGTCCTAGCATATCGGTCTAGGACCGATATTTTTTCGGTCCTATATCGGTCTTCATATCGGTTCCAATACTTTGTTGCTCGACCGGTGCTTTAGGCACAGCGACTTCTAAGGGTCGGCCGATACTTTGTAATCGGTGGCAAAGAGACCGACACCTTATTGTCGATTGCCGACGCGACTGTTGACTCGACGTCATCGGTCACGCTTTTGCGGGGATACCAATCAGAATGATTTCTGGTAAAACAAAACACATCCTCTTGAACACAAGACTCACCACTCTGCAAGCGAAAACCTAGAGCCTAGCTACAGTGAGTCACAAAATTATTCGCTCACTCAATAATGCGGCAAAGATATACGAAATAATCAGACAACGCAGGGTATTTTTCAATTTTTTATTTGGATATACATCGTTCAAAGTTTAATTCAACAGAATCGTAAAACAAAATTGCGAAATTTTCATTTAATATTAGAGAAATATGAGTTTAAAGAAATCTTGACGGTTTTTCACGCCGCAAAATTATTCGCTCATTTTAGATTAACTATTATTATAACAATATTAATATTTGGTGGGATATCCTTTTTGTCTTATGACTTCTGCGAGACGTTTGGGCATTGATTCTACTAATGTTTCCAAATATTTTTTGTCTATTTTTGGCCATTCCTCCTGTAATTTGCTTTGTAACTCTTTTTTATTAGTAATTGAATGTTTACGAATTTTTGTGTCCAGCATGTTCCATACCATCTCGATAGGATTCAAGTCGGGAGATTGAGGCGGGGTTTGCATTATTTTGGGAAAGTTATACAGTAACCATTCCTGTACCAATCTCGATTTATGTTTGGGGTCGTTGTCCTGGTAGAAGTGAAACACTTCTGAAATCCCCATTACTTCCGCGCTTGGCTTCAAATTTTTTTTTAGGATATCCATGTACATTACTTTATCCATGGTAGCCTCAATCATCTGCAATTTCCCAACACCGTGATAACTAATGCAACCCCAAACCATAACATGACCACCTCCATGCTTGACTGTGCTACACAGGTTTTTGAGATCCATCTCCGCGTTTGATTTTCGCCAAACTTTTTGATGACCGTCAGAACCCCAAATATTAAATTTACTCTCGTCGCAAAATATCACATTGTGCCAAAATTCAGGGGGCTTTGTGATGTATTTTTTTGCGAATTCTACCCTTTTCTTCCTATTAATTTCGCTTACGTAAGGCTTTCTTCTTGCTACGCAGCCGTTGTACCCGTTCTTTCGCAACACTCTTCGTACTGTTTCATCAGAAACTTCTTTTTCACTAAAATTTTTCAAACTTGTATTGATTTTGGGAGCACTTATTTTCGGATTTTCTTTAACTTCTCTCACAACAAAACGCTCTTCCGAGGAATTCAATATCTTTTTCCTACCACGGCCAGCTTTGTTTATTATTCGTCCTTCTTCTTCGTACCGTTTTATAATATAACGTACTGTTGAATAACTTCTACAAACGATATTTCCAATTTCTCTGATGGATTTTCCACTTTCCCAATGAAAAATTATAACTTCCCTAATCTCTAGACTAGTTTCTTTACTTTTTCTACCCATTGTAACGAATTCTTGAAAATCAAAGAAATAGATGAAAATAGATCCTTACTGAGCGAATGTTTACGTTATACTGACTCTCTTTAGCAACTATCAGAAACAAATGCCTGTCAGAGTTTGTAAATTGCATTTGTTTCAGTGGATTTCGTGGCGTGAGCGAATAATTTTGTGGCGTGAAAAACGGTCAAGATTTCTTAAAACTCACATTTCTCTAATAATAAATGAAAATTTCGCAATTTTCTTTTACGATTCTGTTGAATTAAACTTTGAGCTATGTATATCCAAATAAAAAATTGAAAAATACCCTGCGTTGTCTGATTATTTCGTATATCTTTGCCGCATTACCGAGTGAGCGAATAATTTTGTGACTCACTGTACATAACGAAAATTAAAATTACAATAAAAAAAGTAAAAGTAAAAACTAAAAAATGCTATGAACTATGTCCCTTTCTTTTCCATACGCTCTCCTTCTTTGCGTCGCAAATTTTGATCGTTCATTATTTTTTCTATGATTTTCTATGATTCTATCATTGAAACAATTGGCTTGTGATAGCTAAAATATGATATAAATATTCTTGATTCAATTTTGTCTAAATATCTTGCAAATACTGCATCGAGAGTTGTTCCTGATCTTGTTGTCGCTTCATTAGAGGATTATTTACCATTTCCAATCTTAATTTACTTCTAAACATTACTAGGATATGCAAGAAGTTTCGCGTATGTTTTTTTTTTAAATTCAAAAGACTACATACGTCATGTGGTTGGGCATACCCTATATGCTTTTGGGTTGAGCCTCTTGAAAATTTCGTTATTTTTGCGGTAGGATGGACCGTTCCCGAGATACAGCCATTTTTTATTTACGACTAGCTCGGCTAACCATCCCCACCACTTCCGTTACGCATATTCGTGTCGCGAATTAGGCCTACACCGTGCCAAAAGAAGTTTCACTTCAAAAATAGTTAATAATGTATACCTTTATTGTTATAATAAAACAACTTTCAATTATGACCAAAATATAACCGTTTTTAATGTTAGTAGTTATTTTCGGACTCGTTTCAAGCCCTGATTGCTATAATTTGAAACTTAGAATTTAGAACCGATATGAGGACCGATATAGGACCGAAAAAATAACGGCCCTAGACCTTTATGCTAGAACCGATATCCATGTACGAAGGACCGTAATCGAAACCGATATCAACCAAAATTTCGAGCCTTCATAACAGTTATTCAGAATATCGGTCCTTCATAACTGTTTCAAGGACCGAAACCGATATCATAACTGTTTTCAAGCCCTGCTGAAAACCCTGAAATGTTCGGGTTCTAACACGTCCCTAGCTAACGCAGTTCGTTTCGTTCGATTGTTGCGATTGAAAAACTGTTCTTTCAGGTCTGGTATGGATATGTCTGCTATCATGGATGGTCTCGTCGAGTCAGGGCGTAGACGTGAACTGTTGTCCAGAAGGTTCGGTATGGCAGGCCCACTCGCTGAACTGTTCCGATGGCATGAAGGTGCAACTCTCATGTCCCTACGGTAGCTACTTGATCGACCCCAGCGTATCCGACACAGACAATTTTACCGTAGTCCACGAAAACGGCGAAGCCTGGCTAAAATTCACGGAAATCTACTATCAATCAATCCCGTCCAGCCGGTAAATGTTGATTTTATTCTATCTGTCCAATCACGAGCAGATGATTTGTTACGCGTCCTCCGAGCTTGCCAAGGACGAGCTACCAGAGAGAGCATTCTATGTTCTCTTATCAATAAACATCGCTTATATCGAAAGTATCATTTACATTGGCAATGAACTTGAAATTAATCGATGTTACGTTCTTGGGGAAAACCTCTTGCGTCACAAACCTCTTTCATGGTACTCGATGGTTGCGGTGAAAGGTGGGGAACTCTGTTGTTGTTTTGTTTTTGATCGTAGAGAGTGCTACACCTACGTACGAATTAATTTTACATCATGATTATTTCTGACCACCACGATATTTTTTTCCGAACATTCATTATTCTGATTGTTTTCCTCGATGGCAGCTCGGACGATATGCATTGAAATATTAGCATGCATAGATCGTAAAATATTAAAATTATTATTAAAATTCATCAAACTTCTTGTTACACTTTATTATTATTATTATTATTATACAGCACTGTATATTATAAAATAATACAGCATTTTAAAATAACATTAAAAGAAATGTTGTATTGTTTTATAATATAAAATGTTATATAATAATAATAATAATGATGAAAATATATAAAGTTTATATCTTCTAATTCACATATGGCAACGTCTCATAGATTTTTGTATGTTCCTATATTTAATACTCTTATATGTTTCAACAAAGAAATAGAAAAACGTCATCATGTTTTCTGAATGCGTCTAATTTTAACTAATAAATTAATCGATGCCCGTTGTAAGAATAAAATAATTTTGTACATCGATGGCAACGATCATAATCCTGTTTCATATTCAGGTTTTGCATGATGGACGGGGAAAATAGTTCCCAGGCTATCGTGTGCTTCGAAGGCGAATACTACAATGAGCACTCGTCGATATGGCGAGAGATATTATTTTGCGTTTTGGGTGTTATATCAGCGGTGTTCCTTATCGCTACATTGGCCGTGTACGTTCTTCTGCCCGAATTAAGAGAGATCCAAGACAAAGTTATGATGGCCGTTGTCACAGCCTTGGCAGTCAGCTATATCGTGCTGTCGATTCAAAACCTGAGGCCGCAGGAGGAAAACGATGAAGCGATATGCGTCTCTTTAGGTATGCACTGTTAAACCAAGTCGCCATTTTGTTCGGTTGGTTCGATCATTTCTGTGCGTTCCTACCAATATCGATTCGAGGCAAAGATGGACAAAATTACGGCACGAATTTAAGTTAAACAATTCTTTCTCCTTCTCAGGATTCATTTTATATTTCTCATTCATGTCCGCCTTCTTCTGGCTGAATATTGTGGCGTTCAACATATGGAGAACCGTCTGGTAAGTTAAACCATAGTGAAGGCTCGGATTAGTGAAACGATCGAATAAATTAGAACTACAGTAAAGCCTTGATCTAAGCCGGATCCTCGGGTCCGTGAACCGACGTAGATCGTGTAGGGTTACTATTTTTTTGTGACCTCACCGACCGTCGAACGTAGAAAAACGTGATGATGATGATGTTGATGACTAGACAGCGGATTTTATGCATTCATGACAAAAATGAGTAGGTGTAATTTAAAACACTGTTATACTATTTTCAACCTATTAAACATATTAGGTAAGAAAACAATTTTCTATTTCACTCTAGTTTGTTGAAAATCATGTAGAACATTTTCATTTTGTCTAATCATGACGCGTCATGTTTACACTTGACACCGCTCCATCATAAGACCTCGTACAGACTAGAACATTTCGACGAACCGCGCCGCGAACCGCGCATTTCGACGAACGCTGCCGCGCGCATTTCGGCGCGCACGAACGTGAACGGGTGGCACTTACAAATCTGTTTGCGACGTGTCGTTCAGCTGGATCATTACAATTGTTTTAAACAAATACAATAAAGATAAAAAATCGCTAATGAAAGATCAATCTAGCGGGGGTATATCTCTATTTACATTATTCAGCAGCATATAGCGGAGCCGCGAGAAGCATTGGGCTGCTTGACGATACTGTCAAGAGACATACATTTTCTTAAATATCGGGAGATGTAGGGTTCTTATAGAAAAAGTTGGAGGCAACCCCGCTAAAAACCCGGGATTTCCCGAATCCCGATGCCGGGTACGGGATGGGAAGCCTCGTATCATGTCGGGACGGGATCCCAAAAATCCTGAGTTTTCCCGGAGAATATTCGGGATTCCCGATGGTGTTCGGGTTTCCCGTGAATTTTTTCGGGATTTCTGCAGGGGCGTGCGAGATTCCCGAAAATGTTCAGAATTCCCGTAAAATATCGGGGAAAAGAATGCAATGTTTTCATAGCAAGGGCCTCTTTAATAATTTGAGACAAATTATGAAGTAGAAATGTAATTTTTCCAGATAATTTAAATCACCGATGTCTTTGTTTATAAATTTCTGTCTATTTCTTGACATTTATTATGAGTATTTAGGATATGCTATCTATCCTGCAAACAGATTTGTAAGTGCCACCCGTTTGCGTTTGTGCGCGCCGAAATGCGCGCGGCGGCGTTCGTGGCACCGTTCGTCGAAATGTTCGTCGAAATGCGCGCCGAAATGTGCGCCGAAATGCGCGCGGCGGCGTTCCCAGAGCTGATGGATCGACCGTTCGCACGAATGCGCGCCGAAATGCACGCCGAAATGCGCGCGGCGACGTTCGTGGCACCGTTCGTCGAAATGCGCGCCGAAATGTCATAATATCTCACAAATTCAAGTCATTTAATCTCGAATCTGATGCTTCGTACAGACTTGAACATTACAACTCAATAAATTGTCAACATTTTCTGTATTTGTTTGTGTAGTTTACGCCGCTACAGCTCCCATAGTTGTTCCGCAAGGAAGTCTGGAAATAGCACAAATCCGTTCCGATCGCCGTTCGTCGAAATGTTCGTCGAAATGTTCGTCGAAATGCGCGGTTCGCGGCGCAGTTCGTCGAAATGTTCTAGTCTGTACGAGGTCTAAGACCGTACAGCTCCGTCCGGCTTACTTAGATCAGGCATGCACAACTCGTAGCTCCAAGAGCGGCTCGTGAACGACCCCTGTTGCGCTTCCCCCCACCCTACTTATGCCAGCCAGCTCGCGACCAGCCGAGTCGAGAGCTCGCTCTCCCAAATCGCCCGGTTGTGCATGCCTAGCTTAGATCAAGACTTCACTGTACCAGTATTCTCCGTTACTAAATTTTTATAGCGAAACTCTATGCAATGCGGTTTCTACAGGTTCAAGAATTGCACGGTTAAAGATAGAAATTTGTTCACGGCGTACTGCATCTACGGATGGGGCGGGCCACTTTGTTTTCTGGTGGCGACTCTACTCACCCATCACCTGGAGGGAGAACACCTGAAACCCGGTTTCGGCGAACGAAACTGCTGGTTCAGCGGTAAGATAAATTATTCTGGTTTAATTCCTGCGTTGCTTCTGTTGCATTATAGACGGGCTAATTTACGATCTAGATTTGAAACGTAATGAATAAAAGATAAGCGCATCATACTGAACTTGAGAATAATAAATACGGGCACCGTCTACTCCTTATCTGTTATCCGCGTGTACGGCGATTGAACACGTGGATTGAAATTAAATGAATCATGATTAAAATATATCGGCGTACGATGTTCCAGGCAATGAGCAGATGTGGGCGTACTTTTACGGGCCCATCGGGATCCTGCTGACGCTGAACATGATTTATCTGGGATTGGCCGGTTGGCGATTATGGCATCAATATTGCGATTACAGTGGCAACAAGCTGCGGGTGCTACGTTTCAAATGCATGCTCTACATCAAGCTGATCTTTGTGATGGGCATCACGTGGATCTTCGAGGTGGTGTCCTACGCCGAGGGATCCAAAGACTCCATCTGGTATTTAGTTTTCCCCTTCAACTTAACCCGCGGACGGCGGAACATTCTTCTACATACATAATCGATGACGTTTAGGACCACTCACTGTTTTATTTATCAATTTTCTTATTGTATATCGTGAACAGCAGCTGTGTTTGTTTAGCAGTCGGAAGACGGATGATTTTGATGATTGTACAGATGGCAATCTTTCATTCTATTTAGATAGCTGTCCATAAATTTTTTTAAATACATTCTCGATGGAATTCTATCTAGTCGCAGCTTTTAATTGAAATTCATCGGGAAATGAATGACTAAGCGACGCCTTTCAAATAACGGGTTTAAACGAACCCGGCCCCGCCAAATGTTAATTAAGGAGGTAGACTCGTCTTTTCAGGATCGCAAGGGTGCGCAATGCGCCTTCTTATTTCTCGATAATTCAAAGATGGGCTTTTCCACTAGTCAAAGGCGCTAGGTAAAACATCATCAATCTAAAGTCCTATTTTTACTGTTTACGAGGCGTAATTTGCATTATTCGGAAGCATACAGCTGCGCATATAGCTATTGTTCATATAGCTGCGACAGTTGCTGCCGACAGTTGCAGTCGTTGCATTATTCGGAAGCATACAGCTGCGCATGTAGCTATTGTTCATAAAGCTGCGACAATAATGAAAATTACGCCTCGTAAACGTAACAATAGGACTTTCGAGGGCGATCGCGGCCTACATCGATCTTCTATCAAGCGCATTTGACTACTGAAAAACCTCATTTTTGCATTATCGAGAAGTGAGAGGGCGGATCCCGCACCCTTGGCATCCTGGAAACGCGAGTCTACCCCCTTAATTCGCCAGGAACTGAACAACCGAATAACGATTTTGATATTCTGGCTGAAAATAAGCTCGCACTCCGCCGTTGGAGGATTAAGCAAATGGAGTCTACTGACGATTAAGCAAAACTAACGAGAGATTCACAGATATCTATACCTTGTACAACGGGACGAGGCGGTAAAGTACCAGCGTGAGACCTTTGCTGCCTACCTGGCAAGGGTAACGTCAACGCCTCCTAGAAGCTAGCCCCCCACTTGTTAAATTAAATAATTTCAACAGTTGTGCTGAGTTGTGCTAAGTTTGTGCTACATTGTTCTCGAATATTACAGCTATAATATCAAAAATAACACTAAAAATTGAAAAAAACCGATTTTTGGAGTAGCCCCCCACTTTTCATTTTTTTCAATTTTCTCAATTGTGCTAAGCTGTGCTAGGTTGTGCTAAGATTGTTCCAAAGTATTACTTCATAAAAATAATAAATAAAGAAGTTATGGTAAATAATCGATTTGGACATCTAATTAACGTAAAATATCATAATTCGGCTTTCCCTTCATCCCAGAAACCTGATACTGGATATCTGAGTTGTGCTAGCCTAGCACAAGTCAGCACAACTTCCAATTTCTCCAGCACAACGATTTAAAGGGCACTTTACTCTTGTCCGCGGCCCTTCGCGCTTCGCGAAAATATCATAATTGGGCTTCATCCCAGAAACATGATATTGCTTCATCCCAGAAACATGATATCATGTTTCTGTGATGAAGGGAAAGCCCAATTATGATATTTTCGCGAAGCGCGAAGGGCCGCGGACAAGAGTAAAGTGCCCTTCAAATCGTTGTGCTGGAGAAATTGGAAGTTGTGCTGACTTGTGTTAGGCTAGCACAACTCAGATATGCAATATCATGTTTCTGGGATGAAGCCCAATTATGATATTTTCGCGAAGCGCGAAGGGCTTCGGACAAGAGTAAAGTGCCCTTCAAATCGTTGTGCTGGAGAAATTGGAAGTTGTGCTGACTTGTGCTAGGCTAGCACAACTCAGATATGCAGTATCAGGTTTCTGGGATGAAGGGAAAGCCGAATTATGATATTTTACGTTAATTAGATGTCCAAAACGATTATTTACCATAACTTCTTTATTTATTATTTTTATGAAGTAATACTTTGGAACAATCTTAGCACAACCTAGCACAACTTAGCACAATTGAGAAAATTGAAAAAAATGAAAAGTGGGGGGCTACTCCAAAAATCGGTTTTTTTCAATTTTTAGTGTTATTTTTGATATTATAGCTGTAATATTCGAGAACAATGTAGCACAAACTTAGCACAACTCAGCACAACTGTTGAAATTATTTAATTTAACAAGTGGGGGGCTAGCTTCTAGGAGGCAACATCAACTCTGTCGCGCTTGAGCGGCTATGATTACGTTTACTGCCTCGTCTCGTTGAAGAAGGTATAGAGACTCACAGAGACTAACAGATATTCCAAAAATAACTGCCTGCTCGTTATCGCCGCAGAAATTTCTGTGGGATTCAAAAAAATATTTCAGGAATCGTCTCTATAGGTTCTCTGAGATCGTAAAAATGTCTCCGACCTCGCAAACTATAGTTGTTCGAACGCACCGACAAATTGTTGACCTTGTGTCTTCTCGTTTTTCCGTCCAGGATCCCCACGGACATTCTAAATGCGTTACAAGGCCTGATAATATTCTTGTTACTGGTGGCAACGCGAAAGCGCGTCAGGAAGCTGTTGGCGAGAAAGAGACCTTGCGGAATCGCCTTTCCAAAATCCTGGGCCGCCTACGAGGATGAAGAATGCGAGGATGTGCTACCGGAGGAGATCGAGTTATCTCAGCAGGGCTAGCACGCCATGCGTGCCACGTAGAAGAGTGAAATTCACCGGTAAACAAACGCACACCAAAACGTCTTTTCAACTTCAATGTCGCTTCTATCCTCGCGAGTACAGTAAAACCTCGATACTTCACTTTCTATTATTTCCGTATTACAGCGAGGAAATATCTAATCTGCTCGCAGCATACGTGGAAACATCTGTTTCAACTATTGAAATTATTTCGTTTTCAATTTATGATTCAATCGTTCTTTATCGAACGGTAACTGCTACGTGTGTTGCTTGTAGATAGGACTTCATTCAGAGCGAGGTTTATATACATATATGTAATATATTCGAGTTCTCCATCGAACAACGCTGTTTCGATTATACGCAGATTTGTTTTCTGACAAATTTCATTTTTCTTATATTTATTTCTCCATCAATTTTTCGTATGTTCATAATTTCCTTTATCGTGGTGAATAAAAAAGGTGAGAAAGAACAGATACGAATTCGTTCGCGCGAACTAATTCCTCAAGATTTGCTCGTGCATTGCAAAAGTCTATAAAAATGATCGATTTCACTCTACGACGTAGAGTCTACGCGGTCAGTCCCTGTCTCTAAGCCCGGTGTTGTTCGAAGGAGCACTGTAGATAAATTTAATCCGGACATCATGAAATTTTTCATTTATTTTCTTGTATGCATTCGGAGTTCAAGTGCCAAGTATCAATTACATTTGTACGATATCCTGAGTCGTTCTTTTTTTCTTTCTTAGAAAATGACCATCCTTCTGATTAATAAAGTTATTGCGACGCGTCATTATGAAATAATTTTACAATGATTCGTCTGGAAGGATGATTCATCTGGGAATTAAATACAGACCAAAACATTTGTACATTGCGCTTGAACTTTGTATCTCGTATTGAAGCCTTTGAAATTATTTATAATCCTCGGCGCAGTTGTGCAGCTCTGTCGCTTTGGATGTCCATAGTTCGGGTCATATCAGAGTAGCTTATCTAGTAGGTAGGAACAATAAACGCGAGCGTTGACGTAGGTAGGTACTGATACTCGACGCAAGAAAACAAAGGCTCGAGTAAATACGTGAGTTTTGAAAACAGACGTATTTATGTATTACGAGCTCAGTTCTTCGGAAATCAGTACCCAGAACTGATAGGGGCGGCAACAACAAACAGAAACGCGGAAGCTCTAATGAGCATCATTGTGTGTGTGTGTGTGTGTGCTAATGTCAGTTGAAACTTGAATGAGGGATAGGTATTTAACAATCTGGAGGAAATCTCATTATTAGACTGCGGACCTTTATGCAAAATAAAAACTTTCTACCTGAATTGAATATGTTTGATAGGTTGAAGATAATACAGTAGTATATTTAAATTCTTCAAATCTTTTTACTGTCAGATATTAAAACTATCCATTTTTTATCATAAATGGTAGTTCGGATCTTTATGCGAAAATGTTGAAACAATGCTAGGATATCAAATTCGACAGAATTTAGTACAATTTTCATTTTTTTAGATCTACAAATGCTACTGGAAATAAGATTGTGTTTTATTCGACTTTCTTAAAATTCGCCTACAAAAATTGCAAATTGCATAAACATCCGCAGTCTACTTATTATAATTGATACTGCATCCTGACGGAGAAGTTTGTCAACCCTGCTCTAGTCAATTGTTTGACTAAAAATCTATGCAATATTTTGTCCAAATACGTTATAGTTTACCCTCTAGAAGTAGAAACCTGAGATTTACGAATGATCGCAATAATTGTCCAATCTTGTCCTACGACCTCCATGTTGTAAGTCCGCAGTAATTGGACAGTTCTTCCGAGAGGATCATCAATAATCTCCCAATCGATGAAAATAACGAAGCAAAAATGATTAAAGAAAAGGAAGCGCAATTTAATGCGCAGCGTCTACCTCAATAACTCCATGCATTTTTTGACTTTTAACTTCGTCTAATTATAATCGAGGTTCTACTGTACGACTCATAGGGGTTTCTCAAGTGTGCACTGGTAATAATAGCTACACTCCAGAGTTTAGGTTTCTTCGCTCGGGCGCAAGCCGAAGAGCGACCATTAGCCGAAGCTAATCACGATCGTAATTACAAAATCGAATTTCTATTTAAATGACGCACGTGTGGAAGCGGCATTTTTCTTCGAATCACGCGATAATTGAATACTCCTACAATTCGCCTAGTCTTTAACGTAAGTCGAATCAGTGAACGAGGTGCTCGTAGTACCTTACGAATAATTAATTGTTAGACAGACAGCGGATTGTTATGCAAAAACAATTGTCGTTCTCTGTGAATAATGCGAGAGCGCTATCTTTCCTCGTTAACACGTTCCGTGCCACGTGTACCATCGATGGTACGTGTTAAACTATCCATTTAGATAGTCGACCATTGATGTATTTCCACCAGAAGAAAGTAGCATTATAAAAGATGCGGTATACAACAAAGCACATAAGTTTGCTTAATTGTTTGCCGAGCAAAAGCGGTTCGGCACGTAACGTGTTGGATCAAGAAACTGAGGTCAGTCACTACCGCGGGTTCGGTGACCTCGGTCGAGTTGCAAATTAATAAAAATAACTGTTCAAACGTAGAGTTCCGTATCCACGTTCAAATGTTCCCACGATGATGCGTAAAATCTGCTGTCTACTGACTGCGTACTATTCAATTTTAAGAATCTCTATGTGAATAAGTGTGTGAATGTGTGTGCGCGCGTGTGCATATGTATTATCGATTAACAACGAACAGCGACAAAATGATAGTAAGCGACGCGTCGATTGCCAATGATTTGATCTAGCGATCGATACGACCGATTTGCGTGCTAGCTGGAAAACAATCCATCGTCCGAATCGTTCTCGTGTATCGCTACGTTCGTGTTGTCCGACGACTCATCGCAATAAATCCGTGTGATTCGTTTAGTTTTTTTTTCCTCAGGAAGACACGTACGTGAACTTTCATTCTAGTCGACTGACGCGACGTCAAGCTGCCGCGCCGTGCCGTAGCCGCTGACGTCTTTTCGCCATAAAAATGCGACCGAGCAGTGATGGACAAAAAACATTTCAAGAAAATATTCCGATGACAAACACATTGTCAACTTCTACTTTGCATCTTCTTCGAATGCGAAATGTACTTACAAGGAGAAGGCACGGTCGTGGGGTCACCGATTTTCTCTAAACTTTACATACTGGTAGATTTCGTTTTCCTGTTTATGAAAATGTAGCATTATAGGGTCAGATACTCAATGACTTTTGAGATATCTACAATTGAAATTTCATTAGTTTCGTATAGTTAAGTACAGTTTCGGATGAAGATATTGTCAAGTGACAAACGGCTTGGTAGACTAGGTTGGTACTAGGAAGGCCAGGGGTATAAATCCTCGTATCCTCTTTTTCTTTTTTTTATTTTATCTACTTTAATTGATTGGTTAAGTAAGAAATTTGTTCTCGGCGCGAGGTTCGATCAATTACTATACACTAAACTAATATTTGTAATACTTCTGTGGACTACGGCGTAGCTATCATTGTGTGATTCTATTGGAGGAACTGAAGGTGGTGTTTCGTCCAAATTTCTTATTTAAATAATTGCGATCGTAAAACAATCTTCCTTTAATTGATTGGGTTTATTATTAAAATTTTATTGAAAAGCAAGATAATATGTAAATAAACACTAACTTCATCAACCGTGCCTGAAAAGGAAAGAAGAATATGTAAATATGAGGTATGTAGATACTTGGCTATCGTCGTAAGCGTTTAGGGTTAGATGCACCGAGGTGAATCGAACAACTTGGAAATCTCCGAGTCTTTGAACATTTCGAGCGTGAACACGCGAAATCCACAGTCCGCTAATGAGAAGCTCCGGTCCTGTTTCCCGTAGTCAGCGTTACGGTGATTAAGCTGCGCAGTGCGCGCAAGTAATCAAATAACTGGACGAATCCACATCCATGTCTCTGTAAGCTATGCCCGGACAGGAGAACCTGCTATAGTTACACAACGATGAGAGACATGCTCATTGTTGTAGGCTGACGCGCGAACGCTTTATGCATCAGCAACCCGTCGCTGATCGATATTCCTGTAACGCGAGCGTATTGCCGCCGCGAAACCTTTTGCGTATTCAACGACTCGCATGCAAAACTGGGTACAGAGACGGACTACAATTTTCTGAGATAGTGCAGTAGAACCTCGACCATCCGAACCTCAGCCATCTGACTTCTTCATCATCTAAATACGTTCCACATGTAAATAGCTCTGCCTAAAATAATCTATGTATGCATTTAAACAAAGATAACAATACTAAAGTTAAAAAACTAAATTGATGTTGTTTCTTCCCTTAATGATTAATGGAGGAGAAATCATATATCGACATCTTCAATTTTCAAAATTTTCCTACGATTTTGAATTTCATCTACTCAATTGTTCAGTAAGGACTCTTGGTAAGGTTCATCACTAGGCTGCGGATCTTTATGCAAAGTAAAAACTGTCTGCATCAATTGCAAAAAATAGAAACTAAATTGAATGTTATTTCATCCCTTAATGATTATAATAAAGGATAATATGAGGATTTGTAAATAATGTACGTAACGATAAAACATAAATGAAATAACAATATACAATGCATACTATGAGAAAAACTGCTGACTAACACTAACCTTTTTTTTAAACTTTCACATTGTTTATTTTCTAATTATTGAAATTATAAAGATGCTTCTATTAGAAATTATTCAATTTTCTTTATTCGAGCACGTATTGTTATAAAAATTGTGAAAAATCTAAATAGTCTTGTAATTTTTATACATTTTGTACCCGGTACGATTAGTGTTAAGCGATGACTACTTTTGAAATAATTTGTTTTTTTTTAAGCAGAATCCGTAAATTTACTAGATATATTTTTCTCTGATTTGCTCAGAATTTGCCAATTTTTGCCTAATGGGCTTAATGGCCCAACCGAGATGACGAAAAATAAAAGAATAAAAGAACTGCCAGCCCAAGAGCAAACTGTTTACGTAATGCGTGTGCGCAGGAATTGCGATATAATCCTACATAAATGATAAATCAGTAGTGAATCAGTCGCAATATATGTATATGTATACAACACTCATTTAATTCTTGCCATGGTTCGAGCGGTATTTACAAATCATCCAGCGTATGATATACTATGGTCGATTCAAGAGCGAATGGACTTGGCATAATCAGAAGTTAGCATCTATTACATAAAGTTCTAATCTCGTACTTATTTCAAGTTTATATTCGTAAGCTTAATGTTAGTTACGAATCATTTTCTAAATGTCGAATAGGCATTCTAACCTAGTCAACTGAAACACAAAATCTCTTCCATCTCAACTATATTCTAAGGAAAATAAACGTATTAAGATAATCATTATTAAGGAACGAGTATCGTTGCCACTTAATCAACCTCACATTAAAAATCAAACTAAAAGGTAGACATTATTTCTTATTATGGGGTCATTTTTTCCACGCGAAAACTTTCGGATTTTTCTATGAACGAATCTCAAAATGGATCTTTCGGTATCTTAAAAATTGTTGATTTTACAAACGTGTAAAAAACCGTGTCACCCTTTTTTCATTGAATCATGAATCTGGAACTATCTAACCGACGAAAATGAGCTTCTGGGTGCTTGTAGTGAAAACGTAGTAAGTTATTCGTTTTTAAATGGTATACGAATACTTTGTACACCGATTGTATTTAATTTGAAGAAAATCCGAAATTTGACTGAAAGAAGTGTCCGTTTTAGCGTGGAATGACCGGTAAGCGAGAAACTTTTGCGCGAAGTAAATGAAAGCAAAGGAAAAAGGTGAGGATGTGCGATGGGGAGTTATAGGAGGTAGGGGAAGCGATGAGACTGACTATGGAGGGAACAGTAGGTAGAGGGAGAGAGATGGACCACGTTCCACGTCCGCGAGAATGCATGAACGAGAAACGGAGAAAGAGAGGAAGAGAAAAAAACAATGTAACAGGGAATGGGAATGGGATGCGATGGCGGTCAGGTAAGGTATAGACAGGCCAGGCAGGGGTAGGTCTTGCTAAGCGAGCAACCCGCTGGCAGAGTGGCAGCATTAGCAGGTATGGCGATGAGTACACACGGTGAGTCCGTCGTCGCGTCGCAATGAACGAGTGAATCAAACGCCCTCGAGGTAGCTGCGGCCGTCACGGAATCGATCAGGACAACGCTAAAAGACACAGTCGCAAGGAAAACGTGTGACCAATGCGCGCAACGTGTGATCGGAACGCGAAAGGTGCTGATTCGATGACATGCATTGTCTCGTGAGCGTGGTACTCGTGATCGTGATCGGTTCGCTCGGGACGAATGATCCGCGTGCAGTGCTCGCCAGCGCCGACAGTAAAGCGAATATAATTAGCATCGCAAAATGTTGCGAGGCACAAGAACTCCTCGTCGGCGACACGTGCACGCCATTGTCGGAGACGAACGAGACGCAGTGGCGGCCGGAGTTCATCGAGGAAAAAGTGAACGGTATTTCGCGGAGCAGACCAGTCGAACCTAATTATGAATTAAAAATTGGTCGGCCAAAGTGCCAACCGAACGAACGCCAATGGGATGTGTACGGTTATGTATCGGGCTATGATCGATTGGCTATATTGACCACCGGTGTGCTACGGCACTATACTACTGACTCGACCAAAGGATCCTACGAGAACGGAGGTGTTTACGGGTTCAGGTCCGTTGGAGCAACAGACGAGGATGACTTCGACACTGTATCTATTCATTATGATTATCCATTCGGACACTATTGCTCCGACAAAGCAATAGTGAACAGAAAACTGGTCGCTACGTACGCAATGGTTTGCCTACCCGACGTAGTCGTTGGATGGACCGACACGAATTACTTGATGAGGCATGCTATCGATCCCGCCTTCCACGCGATATCGATAGCCAGCTACCTGGTCGTCGCGATCGTTTACTTTGTTTTGCCGCAGTTGCGTGATCTCGTGGGAAATATGATAACCAGTATGACTCTATGCCTTATAGCTGGCCAATGCGCTTCCACCGTACGAATATTTACGGAATTCGGAAATCACGTTAGCTTTATGGTCGCCGGTACGAATCATCAGATTATATTTCAAAATACATATACACTACTTATATTTACATACTACAGTTGATGTACAAAGTATTCGTACACCTTTTAAAAACGAATAACTTTCTCAAAATTGGACCCAACAGCTTGATATTTGATATTTACTTTCGCCTTCGCAATTGCGACCAATGACAATTAAAAAAAAAATTATTTAATAATTAGCTAGTAAACTAATCCTTCTAACGACTCGAAAAGCACTCAAGCTGTTGGGTCCAATTTTGAAAAAGTTATTCGTTTTTAAAAGCTGTACAAATACTTTGTACAACCACTATAGGTGTTTCTCTTCGTATAGTAGATATTTTTTCATGACGTCTCTGCAAGCCAAGCTTTGCCATTATTTTCATATTATCAATAATTAATATACAGCAGATCTTTATGCAAAATAAAAATGTTCCACCTGAATTGCAACAATCTGGAGTGAAATAGAAATTTATCTTCTTTCTTAATATGTTTAACAGGTTGAAAAGAATATAAGGGTATTATTCAATTCTTCTAATGTTTTTACCTTTTGAAATTACACCTACTCATTTTTCTTATAAATGCATCAAATCCGCTGTCTAATAATTAAAGTCCAGTAATAGTCTATGTTTGTGCCGACTTGATACAAGCGTACACGCAGTTAAACACTTTGTATACATCATGAATGAATCATGCTTCCCCATTGTTTATGATTCTTTTTAAATTTCAGATACCGTAATGTATGTCTCTCTCCTAGCTGCATTTTTCTGGCTCAACGCTTTGGGATATTACGTGTGGAGTACTTTTCGATCACGAAACGTATTTTTACGAGTGACCGATGGCAGAAAATATTGTTATTATTCATCGTACGTATGGGGATCGACAGTTTGCATTGCAAGTTCTGCAATCTTTGCGCACTTTGCTCTAGAAACCAACAAGACTGTCATTGGTGGGACTGTTTATCCGCCGCAAGAAACAATTGGTTGGCTTGGTATTTCTGTCTTATTTACATCTATCGCCCTTACGATATTGGTCGATCTAAGCTTTATCTTAACCACCGCGAACAGAATCAAGCGAATGATTACATATGGCCGGATTCATCATAAAATGAAATACAGTTTCAGAATGTTCGTTTTTCTATTTGCCTTGATGAGCACTGGATGGCTCTCGTTGTTATTGTCGCGACTCAATTACGACGTACTTGTATATTGTCACATCATTATCAATTTGCTTCAAGCAATTTTAATATTATACGTTTGTGTCTTCGGACAAAAAAGAGTTACATTTTTACTAGGTAAAACATGCAACTGTTGTAACTCGGTAGAAAATATCGATGGTCTTGATTGGGGGGAAGAAATGACTGCCATTAACGCGGGATATTGAGAACTGTTTCATTTCATTTTATACTTTATATATTTGAAGCGAGAAAAAATTGAATTGACACTACAGTTGGGCTATATTTAACGTAATTAATGATTGCAATTGAAATATTGTATCGTCAACTGCAATTATTGATTAACTTTTTAATTTGGCTGATATAAAAGTGTAATTGACTATACAGGCTGGTTCACCAGATGTTACCACCTCGATTTTTATCATAATTATTATTCGTAGCGAAGAATGTTTATATAAGGTTGAATGATTTCGAGAGATGCATACTTTGGTGTTGTGAGTTTTTTTGTAGGTGGACGCATAGAAGAGATACAAAAGTTATCAGTATTTTTTAAATGGGATCGTATGTTCTTTCCTGCACCAATCGATGGAACTTCACATCCTCTACAAAATAGTATTAACTTATTAATATCGAAAAACCATTAGTTAAGGAGATATTTTAATTTTAGTGTTGTTATGAAATCACGATTCTCTTAACCATTCAACCTTATATAAACATTCTTCGCTATGAATAATAATAATGAGGAAAATCGGGGTGATAATATCTGTTGAACCACCCTGTATAAACATGAATTTGGTAATCAACTTAATCAATTAATGCCCAACTCTAATTAAGACCGAGCATATCCATCTTTTAAACTACCTTGGGTAAATTACAAAAACCAAATACCACAATGTATTTTCAAATCTACAAAACATATCTGATAATCTACTTCTTCTAAGTCACACTATATATGTAAATCTGAACTCATTTTGCTTGATACGATCATGCGAGAATAAAGCAAAGCGTATAACGAGTCTTATTAACGGTATCGTGTATACAATGATCTTAGTGACCAAATCATCCGTTAAAATAGACAATATAGATTTAATGTAAATGACAACAGAGAAATTTAAGATATTGTATATAACATGTATCTGCCGTGTCAAAAAAAAATGTGAAAAGAATAACTTTATCTTTAATACTTTGAAAAAATGTTTATGAAGGTATGTGCCTTAAAAAACATTGCTTCTGCCTTATGGAATTGTGCACTTATTAGAAATATTCTCAATAAATTCATAATAGAAAATATAGACGCCTAACATCTTATAAATACTGTCATTACATCTACTATCTTGTAGTAATTATAATATCATTAAAATAACTTTCTAATCTTAAGATATTCATGTAGTATTTATGTTTGTATAGATATGAAACTTTTGTACAAAAGATGTATCATCTCAATATACTCTTATAAAATACATCTTTCCGTCATTTACAATTTTCTTTTCCGAGTCTTTTTGTATGAAAAAAAGTTCATGCAGCTTACCTGTCCAAATAATCCTCCTTCAGGACGATCCAGTAATTTGGATAACTGACATCTCACTACCAAATGACAATCGTCCATTACAGTATTGAAGAAACGCCTGGTTGGTAATAGAGCTTCCAAATCTATTACTAATTCCAGAAATCTTTCGCAGTACCGTACTTTATCCGGTAAAAGAGGTCCTGTTAAAAATAAATATAATGTTAGAGTAGTTAAGTAGATAAGTATATATATATACTTGTAACTTCGATTATACAATATTATATGCATTTATGACAAAAACGAATAGGTGCAATTTAAAACAGGGTGAGTGCAAAGCCTATAACACGTCCGTGGCACGGATTATATTTATATGAACAGTATCGACGTTGCGACATAACACGTCCAAGAGAACAAAGTGGCTAAGAAAGAAAATAGATTTTTATTCCGCTCTAATTAATTGCAATTCAGGTAGAACATTTTTATTTTGCATAAAGATCCGCTGTCTACTTATTAGACTGCAGATTTTATTTATGTATTTATGAGAAAAATAAATAGAAGAAATATAAAACTGTGAAAATATTTTTTGACGAATTTGAAAATGTTCTTCCTTGTCTTCCTAAATATACATAAGTTTTGTTAGTTTACCTTCTTCGGTAATTGTTTCCAATATTTTCATAAATTTGATCATTAATCTATGTAAGAACTTTCTTTCCCATTCTAGTTTCTTTTTCAGTTCTGGATTATCTTTCTTTCTCAAGATTTTCCAATATTTTCGCCACATTGGATATTTTCTAAATTCTAATTCTCTGCGGCCTTGTTGTAATGAAATCCACATAGATAACGAGACCAATCTTTTCACTTCTTCTCGAACTAATGATATTTCCATAGAGTTAAAACAATGATTCAGAAACACAATCAATGCTGTCTGCTCTTTTAAATCAAAATCCATTATACTATCTTCAAGACAAGCTTCTAAGACATTTTGGAAGAACTCTGGAAAATGGTCTGGATTCTTCTCGAATGCTTCCCAAACTTGAACACGTTCACGAAATTTCTCATTGACCATAACAACAATGGACATAGTATGGGCACGAGTTGCGTTGCTAGCATTGTAATTCGGCCATAAGAAATTCTCCAGATATTGACTGAATTCTAACATCATGATTCTTCGAATAGAAAACTTGGATGCGCATATTTCTTGAACATAAATGTCTTCTACGATTTGAGGATTGAATGGTAAATGTGAGTCTGTTGTGTGAGGTGCCCAATATTTATTTGCAAGCTGTAACAAAGATAGTATATGAGAAACTATATTTTTGCAATAATGTACAGTGAAGAAATATATTTAGTATCAGTAAATACCTGAGTTATTCTATCAGCATTAATTTGCTCGACTGTAGGAGCAGGATTATTACTTTTAACGGATGTGCCGTTTTGAGTTTCCATGTTAACTTTTATCAAAAGCTCTATGTTCACAACATAACCTAACTTGATTCAAATGCCGTATACGCATTACGCATATGCATAGACTATACTGGACTATACGTAGACTGTAGACTGCTAGTGAGTACGTGAGTGTTACTGTTTTAGACGCGCATGCGCGAGAAAAGGTGACCCGTCTGGGAAGGAACACTGCTCCATCTGCCCGGCAGAACGGCAAAAGGCAGAAACAGGCAGAAAACAGCAGAACAGAAGCAGAAGCTGCCGGATATGCATGCATATATATGTGTGTGAAGTTCCGATTGATGGTGCACTTACTCGCGCATGCGCGACCAAAACAGTAGCGTATCTACAATTACGCAGCAGAGCGGCCAGGGCCTTGACACCTTGAGGCAGTAATATTGTGCGGGAATGTACCGGGGTTATTGGCGGGACGACTGGTGGACGAGAGACGTGACGCGGAACGAGGTAAGAATTGTTAATACTTTTAAAAGTCTTTTTTAAAAGTCTGCCGGGTGCTCAAACTACCCGATTTCATCGAAAAGGTTACGTTACTGAGGCTGAAATTGCCGCGCATGCGCGAGAAAGTGCACCATCAATCGGAACACTATGAGTGTGGTGGTGTGGTTACTGATTTAAAATACCGGCAAAGTACTTATTTACTTACATACGGCTTAGATTTTGATTTATGTTCCAAAGTATTTATTGTCAATGTGATTTGTATTTAAAAAATCTTCGTATTATATCTCTGTATATTAATTCGTGTATAAAGCAATATAAATGTGTTCACTTATGTACGCATGCAAAAGTAAAAAATACGCTAAACTAACCTCACTTTAATTTTACGTGTAAGTAGGATACAATTATTAATTTCGAAAACACTTTATATTATCTTTTATTTCACACAGTTAAACAAGCTTTTGTGTGATGGAAACGGTGGAATTTGGAACTTCATCCGAGGATGATGATGATATGTATCTAAATTCTGTTGCAAAGCTGAAAGGTATGGAAATGAGTGTTACAGTAAATAGTGTTCACAGTTTTATTATCAAATTAATAATAAACGTTTGACATCGTTTCATCTTCAGATAATAAATCATTAGTCATACGTGTACTTTATTATGATACATACATATGAATATAAATTGTATTGATGAATGATTTTGCATGGATCACAGAAATTTTTCGTAATTTCAGAATAAAAAATGTATACGTATAAATAATAGACATATATTAATACAATATATTAAGGATATCAAATTGGTGCTCGGAAAGATTTCATAAGTTTGTTGACAAGTTTTTTTCCAATATTAAAAACTATAATAATATGTGTATTTATCGTTTTGTCAAATGAGAAAAGTAGAATATGATAATGATCATTTTTCATATACTTTCAAGTACGAAATCTGAAATTTATGAAACAGATAAAACTATTCAGATGATTTAATATTTTTAAATGCACATATTCATTTTTCAAATACATACTGTACATACTTTTGTATATTTATTATAAAAAATTTGTTTGCAGCTTTAAAAAAGCAAGCACCGTCACATCCTAATAAAGAGACTGTCAAGCAGAGTGAAGAAATAAATATAGAAGGGTTGGAGTATGATACCTGATATATGTATATTATATGTATATCTACATATACATATATGTAGAATAAACTTTATAAGTTATTACTTCTTTTAAAGTTCTACTACTTAACATTAGGGCACACATTGCCTTGTTTCACATCTGTTTTGTTTAATAATGTACTTAAATAGAGAAGTTCACTGAAAATATTTCTCAGAAAAACATATTTATAATTCAAATATTTCTAAAAGAACAAATCGGGAGCAAGTCATTTTGACCGATCCAATAGTTCTAGTGTCAAAATAATTTTATGATTCAGATAATGTTAATATAAATTTTATATACGAACAAATTATAATATTTGTAACAAAGAGCTTCAAAGTAATCAGAATATAGTAACGTATTGTTTAGATTATTCCATAAAATCTTATTCATTTTTTCAGGATTGTTTCTAAGGAGACTAAGCTAACAGAGAGGCAACTTCGAGAAACAAGATCTACGACTGAAGGTTATAAAACAAGGAGACGCGGACAGGTAAAAGAATCTATACTGAATATAGTTAATACATTCCTTGCCAAACTGTCAAAGTTATAAGAACATTGAACTCGAATGTTTTCCCAGGTGTATCGGACACCCGTGCCGAACTGTTTTTGCTCGATTGCTCGATTCAGGCCACTTGCTTTGTTCTATACTGCATTTTTTATAATGCCTAATTTTTTTGGTGGAAATATATTCTACAATCTTAGATTTGTTATAAGATATATTTTTTTAGATGCAGTGTGTACCACCAATAAAGTGTACCACCATGTTAATAAAGCTTTATTTATATAATAAGCTTTAACCAGTAAAATATTTTCCATCTTGTTCGATGATCTTTTGCCATCTTTCTGGTAGCTTTATAATTCCGCACTCATAAAACTTCAAAACGTTTCCACAATTAGGTTGTATTTCACCTTAAAATACCAAAATTACTTTCTAGCCAACCCAATAATTACTATGTATACTCCGAATTCGATGTATTTATAACAAAAATGAGTACGTACAATTTGAAACAGTGAAAAGATTAAAAAACTTTAAAAGTATTAATACATATTATTTTTACTATATTAAAATTATTAGAGTAAAAAATATAAATTTATATGTAGCTCCTGTGTCTTGCAATCGATGTTCAAACTTTTTATTTTGCATAAAGATCTGGAGTCTATATAATTAATAATTACAGTCTAGAATCGATCATTTTTTTCCAGAGAAGAAATTCACCAGACTTTGATTCAGACTTGGAGATTGTTTCTGTAGAGCAAAATGCAAACTCTGTGGAGGAGATATCAAATTCAATATCAGAAATTGATTCCTTGATGGTAGAAATTGTAGATTCTAGCGAAGATGAAAATTATGATGTAACTATAAAGATTCATTGGCGATCGAAAGATATGCATCGTTTGAATATTTGCAGAGTATGTATCGTTTCATGTAATTTCCATCGAAAATCTTCATTAAGCAGATTGAAGATTGTCAAATTAATTATAGTTTTTCATCATCTTTTAATTAGGATTAATTACACTGTTTCAGAATGAAAATTTCCGAAAAATTTTCGATTATTTCGCAAATTTGGAAAAAGTTCCCATAGACGATATTTTGATAACTAACAAGGGTACGATGATTAAAAAAACTGATACGCCGGCTTCTATAAATTTATCTGTAATCGACATCCTTGGTAAGTTGATTATTATACTTCAATTAAACAAAAAGTGAAGTCTCTGTTTTCAGTGACTTGCATATACAGGGTGGTTCATTAGATACTAATGAAGAAATTAGATACTAGATGGTTCATTATAACGAATGTCCAGCTGTATCGATTGATGTATTAAAAAATACCTTATTCCATTTAAAAAAAACAATAACACGAAAAAACTAATAACATCAAAATATGCTCCATTCGATACCATTCAAGCCTCTGCTGAAACATTTTTTGCTACGAGTAACAATAGCGAGAAAATCAAGATGTCGAAATCGGGTGGGACACCCTGTATAAATATTCTTCGCTACGAATAATAATAATGACGAAAATCGAGGTGGTAATATCTGGTGAATCACTCTGTATATCATATAATACAATATATACGAAGTAAACATGTTTTTGTAGAAGGAGGTGTGGTAAAGAAAGATAATACTAAAGAAGAGAAGCTCGATGAAAATGTCTGTAGTATAAAAGTACAAACTACGAACAAGAAGAGTCTAACAATAGTGGTTAAACTGGACGACACTTTTGAAAATCTCTGGAAAAAATGCGCAGAAGAGTTTAATGTTGAAGAATCAAAAATTAAATTGTATTTTGATGGAGAACTGATTGCAGTCACGGATACTCCCGATTCATTAGATATAGAGGATGAAGCTTGTTTCGATCTTCGTCTGTCTTCCTAGTAAAATATTCTTTTCTATTTATTCAAATTCGTGTAATGAAAGTATATCAAATATTCATATAAATCACTTAATTTGCTTGCGAACTATCGAAGAGATAAGGTGTCGAAAAGCTATCATGTATACATCGATAGTTGATAAGACAACAGTATGTGGCCTGACATTAGAGACGTAACAAGCCAGTGAAGAAACACTCAACACAACAAAACCTTTCTCGCTAAAAGTAACAAATTACTGCTATACAAGGTAGCGATAATCCCAATACGGACATATGGTGTCAAACTCTGTGAGGCTAAACTAAGAAAAGTAATTTAAATATTCTACAGAGATTCCAAAATAAAGCCTTCAGAACAACATCATCTCTGTGGTACATTAGCGGGGAAACTCTACATAAAACCTAGGAATGAAATACGTAACGGAACAAATTAAAGAATTTGTGGCAGCACACAACAGTGAACTAAGGACTCATCCTAACGAACTGTCAAGAACTTAACACAAACTTCAACACTCGGAAGATTGAAGAGAGAGCGAAATCATGACTTATCGAAATGATAAATAAATGTTATTCATATGTATGGGATACCTACGATATAAAATTTGTTGATTGGCCCGATACTGCCAATTGTTAATTTCATAAAATGAAAAAGAGAAGAGACATATAAATCCATTAATATTCTGTTCTTTAAAATATATTAATAACTTATAAGTATTTAATAAATCTCTATTATGAAAAATGATTGTACAAAAGTTTCGAAGTTTTTTGTAGTAAATTTATAATTGATTTCTGTTACATTAATTTATAACTTACTATTAATAGAATAAATATAATTTATGTCAGAATTAACGGTGATCCTTCGGAAGGTGGTAGCTCTCTAGTTTCTTGAGCTTCCACAATTCTACTTCGTATTATATTTCCCTCTGCATCCGTTTCATCAATTGATATTAAAATATTCGAAATCACAGGCATTGATTTTACTTCGTAATTCTTTGCTTCTAATTTCGCTTCGACTCCGGTTTCTTCACAGTCGTCACCTTTGTCATCCAAATCTTCATATACCTTTAAAATAAATTAGATTTATTTATTTGCTATTCTATTTTCTTTTGTAGTATCTTCTGCAGACATTTGTTTAAATTCGATAAAACATAGTACCTCCACTTGTGGAACATCGGAAGTTTTATTCAGTCTAATATTGTATTTTTTATCTTGAATTTTGGACTGTGTAGTTGAAGGATCGGTTTCCTCATCGACAGCTTCGTATCTGACCATTTGCAATCTATAGCATCCGTCTTCGTCATGGGTATACTGAAATCTTATATGTCCACTGGGTAATTGGAATCTATGCGCTTCGATCAAATGCTTGGTTAGTCTATAACTCTTCCTGTATTTTATTGGGCATTCGTGACAGCAATACCACCGTATTTGCATGCCGTGCACTCGTTCTATATGCCTTAAAATACGAAATATATCATTTTTAGTCTATTCATTTATAGTTAACCCTTAGCATTCCAGTAGAATTGTTTACATTACTGGGTATGTTGGTATCTAATCAATTAAGTATTCTATGAGGTATTATATTCTAGACTGGAAATATTCTAGGCTGGAAGAAATGTTAAGGGTTAAATGTTCAATTATTTGTATTGTCTTCGAAAGAGAAAACTTCATTACCTATCAAGAGTATATGCACCCTTACATGTATATGGACACCCATCAAAATGACATGAAAAGTTGGGTCCACTCGTATGAACCGACATATGCGAATCCAAATCTTGTTGAGATTTTGCAGCATGACTACAAAGTTGACAGGGAAAGCTTCTAGTAGGAACATGCCGGTATCGTACATGTTTGGCTAAACTAGCTGGTGATTCGCAGCTCATATCGCAAAGACTGCATTTGTAATTAAAAACATGCATTCTCATATGATCTTTCAAGATTCCTTCGGTTGGATAAAATTTATTGCAGTGTGAACACTGGAATCCCTGCACTATTAACGAATTTTAATGTACATCTTCTTTTATTGATATTGGTCGATTTTTATAAATAGCATTATTTGGATTTTTAAAAAAGAACGCGGCAAAGTCCCATTCTAAGTCAATTCTCGGGTCTGTGTTGTGACATACATCGGAACAGGATTATTTTTTTGTGGCTTCGTCGACCGCGCCGAACGTAGAAAAGGACAGCATGTAAACACGGACCACGCGGTCGAAGGCGCAACAAAAAATTGCGTATCGGTCAGACAATACTAGTGCAATACTGGAACTTCTTTATTTTTTACTGATTTTTAATGTTATTTTACCAATATGTTTGCGACATTTTTTTATTAAAATGATACTAAACAAGATACAATTTCACCCATATTTATAATTTATTATATATTTAACATGTGTTATATATAACATATTTTTACATAAACAACTTATAATCTCGAAAATATGTTCTCAAAGAATTAGACTAGAATTTAGCAAATTAACAGAGCTACAGCCCGTTGGGAGGTTTTTGAACGATTCATTTTAATCAGAAAAATGTTACAAATGAGTTGGTGAAAGTCCCATGAAAAAATAATGAAAAACGAAGATGTTTTGTAATTGGACTAGTAACGGTTCACGCCGATATACCTGACCCGGTAGCGGATTACGCGGCATCTTTACACTGCTCGGACCGAGACAGCTCGAACTTCTCGGCCCCTCGCGGGGTATGCCCCCCAGTGGAATGGGTAAGCGAAGTGACATAGAGCGGTCTCCTCCTCTGGACTTAGATTGGGACATTACTGTACATAGTCTATAAAGAAATTGTAAAAGTAAGGCTATTAAGAGAGTTAGTTTTAAAAAAAGAAAATTATTCTTTTATATGAAAATTTGTTAGTCATTGCTGGACTGCGGATCTTTATGCATTTATGGCTTCTAAAAATTAAAAAAAAAAAATGCTGGAATATAAAATTTGATAGAATTTAATAGGATTTTTATTTATTTCAGACCTGCGAAGGCTACTATGTACCACTAAAAATAGGATTTCATTTGATTCCACTTTCTTCAAATTCGTCTACAAAAATGGCAAATTGCATAAACATGCACAGTCTAGTTATTACATTACAATATGTATAAACATGCAGAACTTTGAATGTATAATATAAAGCATGAGAAATTTTAAATTATACTTTACCATCAATTGGAATTTGCCGTTTACAATGTACATGAAATTTCGTATTAGAAGCAAACGTAGCCCCACAATCAGGACAGGCAACCATTTTCTCCTTTGTATGACGTCTTATATGATCCCTTAATTTATATAAACTAGGATAGAAGCTTCCACAACCGGTCCATTTGCATTCTAAACCACCTTCAATTTTATTGCCCCTTGGGTTTTCTTCGATATGAGCAGCTACATGATATAAATACAACTGATAATTCTTATAATATTTTAAACATTCCTCCCAGCGACAAAGCAGAGGTGTTGGTAGATCCACAACATTCTTCCATTCTGAATCTCTGTGACATTTCTATGATAAAAGTTTAGATTTCAGACATTTGGATTTCCTTTCTAGGTAATAAATTATGTACAGGGTGAGTCATGTAACGTTTGTACCTCAAATATCTTTGTTGTTTTCAAAGTACATTAAATGTCTTGAGTCTTAATTTTATTGTCTTAATTTTTTATCGAGATATCAAGTCATCTTCATTTTTTTTAAATGGAACCACCCATTTTTAACACGTTCCGTGCCGAGCTGTTTTTGCTCGATTTTTTTATTAATTGAGATTATTTGAGCCATGATTATCGAATGTGTTGCTTCGTCCGTAAACAAGACATTAGAAAAACGCAAACAATTTTGATGCAATCTCCATTGACAAAAATAAATTCAATTTTGAAAATCACCTCCGTATAATTCGTGTCTGGCCAGAATTCGTATTACACTACTTTGGCTCATGCCTAGTTCTCTGGCAATTTTTCACATATTCGCATGTGGATCGACAGCTATAGCTGTTAAAATATTAATTTCATTGTTTTCAGTCGTTAATTTTTTGAGTTTACTCATTCTTACATTATTTCTTGCAGTATTTCTAAACGACTTGTAGATATTAAGCCCTCAGTGACTCAGAGTCAACATTAATAGTTGTTCCACCATTATTCAAAATATTGTTTACATGATTAAATATATCGGGATTTAATCAATTACTAAACATTTAAGTATTGTATGAGGTATTTATCAATTTCATACCCATAAAATAAAAAAAAAAGTATCATATACAGGGTATTCGCGATAATTTGTACCAGCGTTTCTTTTGTAAACAATAAACACAAGAAAAAAATCGAAGAGGAGGAAGTTGTAGTACATTTGCCCGAAATGCATATTTTTACGTTATCTTAGAGTTAGACTCTACGTGTCGTCCTTAGGTCGAGGATGCAATGTTCCGCAATAGTGGGTTCTATACGAGTTTTCTTCCCACGTTGCTATCTCGACGTCGGAACAGTCTGAGTCGGTATTTATTGGATCATCCGGCTCTTCGATTTCCTCGTCGACATTTTCGGTAGATTCGATGGGCATTTCTTTTCGCGCCTTTTTTGCTGCTGCTGCTTGCTTGCTTCTAAAAGTACAAACACAAAAAGACGTTGAGAACATCTACTGATGTCGTTGTTTATACATTTATATATATATATATATTTCTTAAAAAATATACCTACCTTTCCTTCATAATTTTTCTTATACTTTTTTTTTTAGCGGAAAGGTGAAGTCTTTTTGTTGGGCTCCCTCTCGAATGCCGGTTCGACACGGGTGATACACAATCTTTCTGTCTCGCAACTTTTTTCATTGCAATAGAATAGGATAGAATAGAAATAATATAAAATAATAATAAATAAAAATCGTGCTTTGTATGATTACTGTTAGACAAAGACGAACTGAAGGTTCGAACTTTCCTTAGCAACCGTTGCGTCTTATTAACTTATTGTTAGTTAGACCATATATACTAATATGCCTAATAGACCCGGCATATGTATACTATGTGTATACGACATACGAAAGCCGAGAGTTCAGTGAGGCAAAGACCGTAATAAAGAGTGACCCATACACAAGATGAGTCTTTAGATAATTTCAAAATGGCTGAAACGGCAGACCGGCGCATCGCAAAACCTATAATTGTCTACATATATAGATTGTTTACATTCTACATCGATTGCATGAAATGTGCACACATACGGCACGTATACGGCGCACCCTCATATCACTATCAAGCGTAGGCACTGTCGATGTGCACGGCTTATACATACATCTTTTGAAAATGTGAGTCACACTTTACTTCATCTTTGCCTCGGGGAAAATTATCTGTGCCGTGTCTATACACATATCGCTAGATCCGTGTATATGTATACGATAGTTACACAGGGGTCTTTTCTTCTACGCAAACTGACGCATCAACATCGCAATCAGGAGTTCAGAAGCAGTCAATTGTGATTTCTAAAAATCCAATCTATGTCTGCTGAGAGCCCAAAATGCATATTGTTACGTTATCGAGGAGTAATTTATAATATTCGGCAGACACTGCCTGTCAACGAGGCATCCAAAGCAAACATGAGGTCACAAGATAGCCGGTAGGGATAAAGAGGGATAGCCGCATCGCGTATTTTTCGATCAATACAGTGTTTGCATGGACGATGGACACTGTATTATCGACCTGCATTATCTGCCGTATTCTATTGTAACATTTGTAACGTGCAGTTTACAAAAGAGACAGTGGTGCTACTAGTGCAAAATTTCGGAACCTCGGGGTGCTGTTTTTCTTCCTACACATTTTTCGCATGCTGCCGAATATTAAAAATTAGTCCAAGATAACGTAAAAATATGCATTTTAGGCTCTGGACAGACATAGATTGGACTTTTAGGAATCACAATTGACCGCTTCTGAACTCCTCATCGCAATGTTGAAGCATCAGTTTCTGTAGAAAAAAACCCTTGTAATTGCGTATACGTATATGCGGATCTAGCGATGTGCCATCACACTCTCGCTCGGGCACGCGGGCACCCCTAAGACGAGTTCAACCAGGTAGTATACTATAATCTTCAAAGTCATACAAGGGCAGAAATAAAAGAAATATATTTAACATTTCGTAATACTGTATTTACTAGTATGTTGCTTTGATAAGACTACATATCGCGTTCAATGTGCCTTCCATTAGCAAGAATGCATTTCTGAGTTCTGTTGACCATATTCCTAGTAGTTTTTGCCAATGTCGCACTGGATATGGATGCACACTCTTCTTTTATCTTAGTTTGCAAATCATCTAAGGCCCGTCTTGTTGGAAGCGCACAACTCATACAAGAAACAATGGCAGTGATTGCCAATAATTTTGACAGTCACAATTTAGAAATTATAAATACTTATATCTATTTAGAATTTCAGTATAAAAATATATACCACGAGTGTGGTCAGCAGAACTCAGAAATACATTTTTAACTTCCCGATTCATAGGGAAGTTACTGTAATTACCCCGAAAATCGAAAATCGAATTTTTAGCAGATCTTCACGTTTCATGGTCATTGGAGTCATTTTAGACTATTTTTATCAAAATGTCGGTATGTGTGTGTGTGTGTGTGTGTGTGCGTATGTCCGTTTCTATGATATCAAATTTTTCGTTAACGTTTTCAGAAAAAGTAACAACGCGATCGAAATGATGAATGATGCAATCGATGTGCCCCGCTGTAACTTAGAGCTGATTAGATTTTGGTCCATATTGGTCAAGTAGTTTTTTAGTTTTTTTAGTTTTTTTCGAAAGAAGTTCATTCAACAATGCAATTTATACGAGAGAACGGAAAGTTTCCACCGAAGAAACAAACGTAATTACACAAAAAATTTTTTTTTCGATTTTTTTAAAATTAGAAAAATTTTTTTTTTGTTTAAATCTTTTTTTGTACCTTTCGATGATGTTTCCGCTTATAATAATCGAAAATTATCCCAATGCAAGAGTGAGTTAATCATCTCTACTCCCGAGAATACATTTTCAAAGAATATCGATGAAAGTACAAAAAAAAAATGTATATTACAATCTGTAAAAAAACAATCAGTTCAAAACGAATTATTAACAGAGATTAAATTGAAAATTAATATGGACTATATGATAATTATTAATAACAGTGATGTTGAAAACGGATTGGCTAATGGAGCACACATGCGGAATATTAAAATTTATTACTTTTCAAGAAAATACTAAAATTCCGTCTGTATTGTGGTTAGATTTTCAATTGGCCATAGTAGGAGTGAAAGTAAGAACTCGTTATCGTAATTATATGAAAAATGCAAATATCAATCAAAATTTAACACCAATAATAAAAAAATATCGAATCAAGTAAATATTTCGAGTGAAGAAAAATAACAAATCACACGTAGTCAATTTCCAGTGGTTCCTGCTGAAGCGATTACGATTCATAAAAGTCAGGGACAAACATACGAGAAAGTATGTATGGATTTTAAAACATCAGATATACGAACTTTACAAATGTTGTATGTAGCACTGAGCAGAGTTTCAAAATTGAGCGGTTTATATATTTTGAGAAAATTTAAATTAATAGTATCGAAGAAAATCAAGATCAATACTGCAAACCTGGATAATGATGAGTTGTATCGTTTGCGAAAAACTAATTAAGACAATTTATTTTGCAACATTAGTATGCTATAACGAGGAACCAAGCGAGCAATGAGCATACGATATTGGTTTAATGCGACGCTATATAGCAAACATTTTGATAAGTAGAAAACTATTGAATTTCCCTGAAAACGTATAATATTCTTAAAACGTACACTTAATAAATAATATACAGCAACTAACGAATCGGGAAGTTCTTTGTGTGGCTCGTGGAGAGTCACACACAAAATGAATGACATTAATAGCTGTGGGCCCTACTAGTTGCTAATGGAATTCACATTGAACAAGATACGTAGTCTTATCAATACAACATACTAGTAAATACAGTATTACGACTTTATTTCTTTAATTTCTGCCCTTGTATGACCCTAATCACCATTATATTATGTTACCTGATTGAACTCGTCTTAATGCCAGCTTTCATTTGATGTAAAAAGAAAATGAAGGTCACCTTTGTTTCTAGAAAAATATTAAATTTTTTTAAAAATTAAGGTACGCTATCATATTGCTAGTAAAATATACTATAACTTCCTCATCTTCGTTTTTTTTCTAATGTTTACCGTTTACGAAAATAACGCTGGTACAAATTATCGCAAACACACAGTATAGAATGGAATTATTCTAGGTCGGAAAAAATGTTTAACTTTTAAGTTAAAATAGCTCCGAGTACAAAGAGTTAATAAAAGTCTACCAAGAAGGAGTGTTTCGCTTATGGTACCTTTTTTCATAAAGCATTCGGACCTGCACTGCATTTTGTCCACATTCACAGTAAACCGTCATCATATCACACCTTTCAATCATTGAATAAGACACAACAAAATCTTGTTACATATTCCAACCTTAATATGTTTACTACAAGTCTCACTCGTGATAAATATATTCTGCTTTCGTATTTTAAATCTTATATGTTTTCTCTGTCTGTGATCTTGAATGACCTTGAATAATTATAGTCACTGAATTCGTAACGAAAGCGACTATCATTGTAGGTGTTTAAAAAAGGGTGGTTCCATTTAAAAAAATGAACGTGAGCTTGATTTCTCTTAAAAGAATGATATAAAACAAACATTTTTTGGTATCGTGCGAGCCCCATTTTATCATTTAACTTTGTCCTCAAGACATTTAACACATGTTTGAAAACAACAAAGATATCTGAGGTACAAACGTTAGGTGACTCACCCTGCATACGATTAACCCCTTGCCGTACCATTTTCTTTAGTTACTAAAAGCTTGAATTTGATTTGCAAAAGGGTGTATTTGACTTGCAAAAGGGTAAATTTGAAGTGGAAAACCTATAAAAAGTTGCAAAAGGGTGTATTTGACTTGCAAAAGTAAATTCGGAGTGCAAAACCTGTAACATTCATATGTGTTAGACTATGTTCAAATCTTCACGACGAGTCTGACTCGTTAAAATACGGCAAGAGGTTTAGACGATTAGACAAAAGTTATTTTATAATTTCTTACGGGCAGTTTAATTCTGACGCGAATATTTGATCCGATACACTTCAACTTCGTGTGGTATGCATGATAATTCACGTGTCTCGAAATCTCATCGGGATCTTCGTTTTCGTAAAAACAACCATTCCATTGACAGACATAAGCTTCACCGCCTTTTTCGTTAGTCCGTATTCCTAAACCTGACACATGTCCAGCCACGTGTTTTACAAATCTTTCGACATGATTTGTTTCGTATTCGCAGTCGGTCCATTCACAAGAAAGATGAAAAACTTCGCGTTTGAATGGCAAACCGACTCTTTTTCTTTTCGCACCGCATTCCGATACGGAATCGAACACGGAATCAGTATTACAACTCTCATTGTCGTCCGTTTGTTTTCTTTTGTGTTGTACTTCATCGGTATACGTAAAATTTTGTTGAGATTCTACCCATTCGGTACACCGTTGTTGTACGTCGTTACTTGTTATTAATTTGTTCACAAATTCAGCCATCTTCATCAAGCTCAATATTTATCAGAAATTCATAGTTTTCGATTTATGGATACATATTTATATACATTCATTAAACGATATACATAAATATATTGTATATGTATTCTCCATTGTATTATTACATATTCTTTTTTATTACAACAACAAACTTGGAAATTGTCGAATCTCAAACAGTTGTCTATGTAAATATATACAATGTATTTAGCTCGTATCTTCCACCTTAGATCACTTTTATCAATGCTTATGTTTAATACTTGGGTTTAAACACATAACCTGCTTGTAATTGAATTCGTTTCAAATATATATTAATAGAAAGTATTGTATTTACTCAGGTTCTTGATATTTCAATACTTGAAAACGTTGAAATGTTTGCACTGAAGCAAGGATTGAAATTATCAGCCACCACAGCGGGAACGAAACGCACAGTTCTGTCTTCACAAACATCACTACAGAAGCACTTCGGCGAACAGAAAAGATGCTCTACAATTTATGCACTTTCTTCTGGTTGTTTCACGGTTTCTATATTATTGAAATAGTACAGGTTTTATCGTGGAATCACATGAAACGGATACTTTTAACGTGCATTTAATTTCATTACTCTTCTGTACAACAAGTAATTTAGTATTCCGCCAATTCCATTTGCGCATGCGCACCGAAAGTTTGAAAATATTTCAAGACGTTTATCGTTTATCGTACATAGAAAACTATCAGAAGTCGCATATTTCTAACACTGATTTTACAGAAAAATATTTTTTAAATAACCTGTGAAAGAGATAGAATTGTATTGAAATGCATATTCTTTAAGTATACATACAATATTAATATTCTTATTCCGATTGATTTCTGGAAATAATAAAACAGAATCGTAGAACATAAAGTAATTACAAACAAATGATAGATACTTTTATTTCTTCACCAAATTTTATATGTCTTTATTAATATTTTCATGTAAATGAAATGTCAAAGTTTAAAGATTTGTAAAACATTTTAAATAAGTTGAATTTTTCATTTAACAGGATACGGAAAATGTGGAGTAGCGGTAATTCGGATATCTGGTCCAGATGCATCATTTGCTTTAAAAAAGATGACTAAAATGTCAAATTTGAAACCTAGGACGGCTCTTTTAAGAAAGATACATGATCCAGAAACAAAGGAATGCTTAGACAAAGGCCTGTGTCTTTGGTTTCCAGGTATCTTCGTCGTATTTTTTAGTTAAAAAAAATATAAGTTCCAAATATAAATTACAACAAAGTTTGAGAGCTATATTTAATATAACTAGTAAACAAAATTGTTTAAAATAAGTAGGAGTCAAGGAAGTGTCCTTTGAAGTAAATTTCAAATGAAACACTTAAAATAGTACATAGGGATGAGTTGTTTGCAACAAAATTGAAAAATAATTCAGAGTTCAAAGAGTTTAACAATAAAGAAAGATTTCAGTCATATCAAATTACTTATACATGTTTCACTGATTATAAAAAACAACAATGGGGTGAAATTGATTTGCAAAAGGGTGAAATTGAATTACAAAAAGGTAAAACTAATTTGCAAAAGGATAAAATTGCAAAAGGGCGAATTTGGAGTGCAAAACCTGTAATGCAAAGATGTGGTTTTTCAATAGTCAAAAGCACTAGATAAAAGATCAATCTAGGCTGCAGTTGCCCTCAGAAGTCCTATTTCGATATACGAGGTGTATGTATCTATTTTCATAAAGCTGCGACAACTACATGATGCTAAATAATGCAAATTATACCTCGTAAACGTAAAAATAGGACTTTTCAGAGCGATAGCAGCCTAGATTGATCTTTTATCTAGCACTTTTGACTACTGAAAAACCCCATCTTTGCATTATCGAGAAATCAGAAGGCACATCTTGCACCCTTGCAATCCTGGAAACGTGTCTACCCACTTAAGAGATATTTTGATGTAAATATTGCGAATCCATACTATAAGGACATCTGTGTACTATTCAATAGATGTAAATTTGACTGGCGCCTCGGGCGTCTCCACTCCGAGGGTTAATGAATAATAATTAGACTGTAGACCTCTATGCAAAATAAAAAATGTTTGCATTGACTGCAAGATATGGGAGCCAAATAACAATCTTTTTTTCTTTCCATGATTGTATGAAACTGAAACTAATACACCAATGTCCTTAAATCTTTTAAATATAACCTTGACTTTAAATTGTATCTAATAATAATAAATTTCAGAGCCCAATTCATTTACCGGAGAGGATTCCGTAGAATTTCATGTTCACGGAGGTCCTGCAGTAGTAACATCGGTACTTGAAGCTCTTTCAAAATTGCATTTTCAAGTTGCACCTCCTGGAGAATTTACAAAAAGAGCTTTCCTAAATGGAAAGGTAGACTTAACCGAAGCGGAGGGTATAGGAGATCTAATTGATGCGGTAACTGAAAAACAACGCAAACAGGTGTTAAATATGTTACATATATAAAAATGACTAATAATTTGCTACATTACAATTCAACATAGTGATTATACTAGAATTTTATTTCCGTTAGTACAACATGTTTATTACTTGTGTGTAACAGGCTTCTAGTCAGGCTAGTGGTTCCCTTCGTCATCTATACGACTCCTGGAGGGTGATTCTTTTAAATTCACTTGCTAGCTTAGAGGGTTATATCGACTTCTCTGAAGAGCACAGCTTTGAGAATAATATCTTAGAGAATACAAAAACGACATTGGAAAATTTATACGCAGAGGTCGAACAACATTTATCCGATGGAAGAAAAGGAGAAATTCTAAGAACTGGAGTACGTGTTGCGATTTTGGGAGAAACGAATGTAGGGAAGAGCAGCCTTTTAAATCTACTTTCTAGAAAAAATGCAGCCATTGTAACATCTTCTCCAGGAACAACAAGAGATGTTATAGAATTAACAGTAAATGTCTGCGGTTATTCAATGATTCTTACAGATACTGCAGGAATTAGGAACAACCCGGAGAATGAAATAGAAGAGGAAGGCATTAGAAGAGCAAAAGAGTGCACAAAAATGGCAGATCTTATTATATGTTTAATAAGTGCAGATATAGAGTTTACATGTTCTCACGAAAAGTTCATAGAACATTATAAGAATTTTTTAGAAATAAAAACAGATAATATTCTTGTGGTAATTAATAAAGCAGATTTGCTGGAAGAAAAGGAAAAACAGGAATGGAAAAGACACAATGTTATTACAATTTCATGTAAAACACAGGAGGGATTGCAACAACTGACAAATGCATTGGAGGAATGTTGTAAAGAAATGTAAATATCTATTTATTAAATATAAACTCGTAGCACACTACTATCTATAGCAGATATACTAATTGGATAGATGAGACATGATAATAACATGAGATAAGATATAATAATGAAAAAATCTTTATTAAAAAATTCCATACAGATGTAACATTTATTTCTTTAAATTTTCTACTTTCAGATGCGGTGATCCATCCGACGAAAATCCTGTGATTAGTCGTACAAGATATAGGAATCACTTAACAAATGTTAGAAAATACATTGGAGCTTATTTAAAAAAGACAGAAATGCAAAGTTATGACATGGCTATATCTTTACAGGATATTAGGTATGCAGCGAAGGAACTAGGAAAAATAACAGGTTCCATTAGCAATGAGGACATACTTGATATTATCTTTAAAAAATTTTGTGTTGGAAAATAAGAATAACTTCAGATATGAAATAATTTATAAAAGTCTAAATAGAGAGGAAAATATAATTACAAACAGTACCTTAACACCAATAATAATTTATTTGACCATATACCTTAGCATTCTTCTCTCGTAACACAAAAATATATGAAAAAACTCTTACTAAATATTTAGCTATCAACTTTCTTTCGATTTATTTTTATCTGTTTCCAAATGCGTTATATCAACTTCATCCAAGTTTATATTCTGATCCTTCATAGCTTGCTAGAATACAAAATAATTCTATTAAATCGCTTGTATCCTTTTTCTATTTCAGGATTAAATACTAAATAAAAGATAAAACTGGTAATGACCAAAAGTATATCCTTTATAATTTCTAAGTATTGAAGCTTATACAGGGTAAGGCACCTAAAACTTACATTGAAAATATCTCAATTGTTTTTAGTAATACAAAAAAAGGTTTGGTTCAATAGAGCAATTATAGTGACAGAGAAGTTTTTTTTCTCTAGATGAAAAGAAGGTCAATATATTATACATGATTGAATCTGTCTTCTCATTCCATTTAAAAAACCGACGATGACCTTGAAATATCGGAAAATATGACCTAGAGAAAAAAAATTTCTCCGTCACAATAATTGCCCCACTGAACCAAACACATTTTCTGTATGAAACATTTTCTTGTATTATTGCCTCACCCTGTATAATAGATTGAAATGAATTATATATAAACAAATTTGACACACGTGATTTATTTAGTAATGTTGCTTTTGAGGTTAATAAACTGTCAAACATTATAATATTTTTAGATTTCGGCAACGTTTACTTCTTTATTTGACTTGTATTTTAAAACGATAAAGAATCATTATTATCATTCCTTTGTTTGTAAAGATATTATTAGCATAAAACTTACATGATTTCAGAAATAATAAAATCTTGCAAATCACGTAATGAGCTATTACTATTTTCTCATATCTAATTAGAAGCTATTCAAGTAGAATTTTCAATATTTGAAAATGTTAGGAAATTATTAGTATGAGCTTTGCTATATATCAGACTTACCGCGACACACGCAGTATAAACTTTAAGTAAAGATGAACACTCGCTATCGTCATAAACCCCATGCAAAAACTTTTCAGAGAACCAAACGTTAAAGCAGTGATCGTATTTCGCTTTTAAGTCTTTGCAAGCTTCCATCATTTATAATTGCGTTTATTTCTACCGAGACTTTTTAACTCTTTTCACCGTGTCATTCACATGTGCACTTGTTAGCTCGAACATCAGTGAAACCAACACTCTATTTTGTCGAGTACTTTTACAAATTCGGTATATTTGATAATAAACCACGGCAAAAAAATAAATTTTTCAATCTGTTTACTTCGTAAATCAATAATATTATTTGAATTGCTTCGAGTGAATTCTATACAATAAGAAGTAAATACAAATCAATAATTTCGATGTAAGAAATGAGTCAAAATAATGATCATTTAAATTAATATTTGTGGTAAAAAGGAGAGAATATTCGTGAATAGAAAATGTAATGTAGCAATTTCATTTAAAACAAAATTTACAACCTTAAGATAGAATATTTTGATTAATTGAAAATTTTATTTAAAAAATTTGTTATTATTTACTTTCGGAGAATTTCGAATTACAAAATTCAGTTATGCATATGAATTGAAGAAATAGTGAGTAATAAGAGTAGAAAGATTTTAATTACCTGTAAACATTGTTTGTATTCATTGAAATAATTCGAACACATTGAATCGTCGTAAACTCCTTTTAGAAATTTTTGAGAAAACCAAAGCTTAAAACAGTTGTCGTACTCCCTCTTCAGGTGAGTACAAGGTCCTGCGATGCTATTCATTTATCTTTCGAGGGTGCCACTAATTTAATAAGAACAATTATATCTGAACGATTTCCTGTTATTTAAAAAGAAATTGTACTTGTAATAATATTGCTCGTACTTCATGAATTATGTGAATATAAAAACATATTTTTTCAATGTATATAAATTATAAACTACGATTTGATGTGAAATTGGACATTATTTAAATCGATTATTTGAATTGTTTTTGAGTTTTGTTATACATTCTATACATGTATGAAATTGCATACAATATTTCTGTCGATTACAATCGATTAATCGAACTGCGTTCTTCGTCAAGTGTGTTCACGAGCATAGCATGACATTAATTTTATTAAATTTCTTTTTATCGAACGAGTTATCATTTAATAACTAAACATTTTAACTGGAAAAAAATAGATATTACTTACGTTCGAGTGTTCGTTCAAAAACTGAAATAAAAAATGTGTTATCGTAGTTATGGCAATAAAAGTTATTTTGTGGTTATGGGAACGAATACTTTGCACCAGTTAGTCAGTGGGTGATGGTTCTCAACTTTGTTTTTCCGAAAATATTCTAGAATATTATGAACAGTCGAAACATATAGGGAATTTCATGGATCATGATAATTTAACCAGAATTTATGGTGTTCGTGCGACAAATATTAAAGAAAATCAAATCTTTCTATGTATATTCTAGAATTTTGAGAAAAAATATGTTATATTATTCATTTATTTATAATATTGTAGAAAATATATTTTCTTATTTTTAACAATATCAACTTGGTTTCAACAAATTCTGTTAATATATATCTTGTTTACAAAAGCGTCATTTTGTATTATAAAATTGAATATTAATAGAAATAAGTATTTTGTGAAATGACAAAAATTGTGTTAGCCATACTGTAATTATATCAATGTAACAATCTTAGGACCATAAGTGTGTTACATAGGTCGCACAGTGAATAACAAAATTGCAAACTATATTTAATTATGAATTAGAATAATCTTTGTAGAATGTCAAGTGGAACTTGCATTGTTTGATCATCTACTAAAACAATATCAAATACTTCCATATATGACGCCAGGCTACTGTCAACCTAAAAAAAAATAAAAAAATTTTTAAGTCACTCTTTAATTGCTCTTAAATATTATGTTGGAACGAAAGTTCGTAGCGTTTTTAAATCGAAATTCAAAGATGAAATTAAGATAAGTCACCTAAAAAAAGGCAAAACGTAATAAAAGAGAATGGAAAATATGTTATTGAACAAATGTATGTATAACTATCCTAATTTTATCTATGAGTTTTAATTTAAAAACGCTACGAACTTTCGTTCCAACCCAGTAGTAATTTAGGTAAAGTTACAAATATGTTGTCAAGCTCATCATTCTGAACAACATTCTCCTTTAAAGTTTTTGGCGGTCGGCTTTAGCCTACGAGATATTCGCAAAAAACTTCACTTGTAAATTCATATGGGTCTTCTTGATAGCGGACACCACTTCGTGCAGCAGAAACATCATAGGCAGGCTTAAGTTTGGGGATCAAATTTCACCAAGCATTTACAAGTAAAGTTTTTTTACAGATTTTGCACTGCACATTTACCCTTTTGCATCTTAAATTCAACCTTATGCAAAGTTGTTTCACCTTTTTGTAAATGAATTACACCCTTTTAATAATTTAGTTAAAATCATGTGATGTGAAATAACTGCGATGATCTTATTTATTTTTAATTTTCACATTTTCGTAATTATGGGCACATATCTACACACAGTTTCCATACATTACAAAGTTAATTTTACATTACAAATTTTACATTACAAAGTATTGGTAATTACTTTTTGCAACAAATAAAATTTTGAATTTCCTAACAATTAATTTACATTTGATTAGATGTCTTTCACAAAAACTTATTTAAAAATACTTTCTTTGTAAAAGGTTGAATTGAATTGATTTGCAAACGGGTGAAATTATTTTGCAAAAGGATGAAATTTATTTGCCGACGGGTGAATTTTGAGTGCAAAACCTGTACCATAATGTACGGTAATCCATACCCAGACTTACCTCAAACTTACAAATGTTTTTTGCTAATATCTCCGGAACTAAAGCTGACCGCCAACTATTTCAAAGAAAACAGTTATTCAAAATGTCAAGTTTTATAACATATTTCAAGGTCATCGAAATTGGTGAGGACCCACATTATCGGCAACTTTACCGTAACTTATTGTTACGGAACAATTAGCAGTTAATCTTCATAAGTAGCATGTTTTAAATGGAAAATACTGCATCTACCAATTATTTCGTAAAATGTTCGATACTTACATGATCATACAGAAAACCAATTTTTAATACTGCGCACGTGTCTGTCATACCATCTACCATAGCTGCATCGCCTAAGCTATCACCCATTAGGAGAACATTTTTTCTCCTTTCGAGAACTTTAAAATATTCTTGTTCTACTGCATATTCATTTTTGTTGAAAACATGAATTAGTCTTTCGTTTTTGAATCCTGCTATCTTTCCGTCCTTATATTTAAGGAAATTGGAAATTACCTTAACATCAAAATAATTATTATTATGTGCACTCGGAGGTATAACATTACATTAATAACTTAATATAGGCTATTTATAGGAAAGTTTATATTGACCATGATCTAACAAGGAAAAAAAGACATGTACAAATGGCACAAATAGCGAAGTAATAGAATGTAATGGATGTAAAATCTGAGTATCAAAAATTAAGAATCGTTTAAATTTTAGATTAGCATAAGTATATATTATTAAAAGTATCACCTTTACATTATCGAAGAGAACTCCTTCATTCCTTAAAACAGCTTCCACGATATCCCCTAAGCCAGCACTAAACACAAGCACAGGAATTCGAGCAGAATGCAATTGTTTAAAAATTTCTTGGGTACCATCCCGTAACCCTGTACCATAAATTCTTGTTACTTCTTCTATTTCGTAAGGATCAAAAGGTATGTCTTTCAATATTCTTTCTGATTTGATCATCCAGTTTGTCATTTCTTCTGCTTTTACTTCAATCGGTAAATGTGGATCAATTTCAATTGGTCTATATTTTTTATAAAGATGACTTGATTCTTTCGAATACGTGTCTGAAAGTTGTTTGCATTTACTGAAGATCCCTGTATAATCAAAATTAAAAAGAGATTCTTTACAAAAGGTTACTATTTATCATTTGTCTAATTGTTATCTATTGTCTAAAATTATGACACATTCATTGAAAGAAGGTATATATCTAGATGTATGTACATACCAAAACTACTAAGGACTTTTTTACCATTAACATGTTGCTTTGTTAGCGTTAAGTCAAAATCAGTCACAATCTGAAAAGAAAAGGTTTCAAATTAATTCTCTCTTAGATGTGTGTGCTACTAATGAAATAAGAAACTATGTAAAATATTTATTGTAAACAATCAAACAATTCTAAACATACCTGTAAAGAGTTACTTCCATCCCTTAAAATTGTGCTTATTATTGTCAATAGACGTTTTTTATCTTTAATGTAGACATGCTTTAACTTCAGGGTTGGAAACTGCATCGGGAAACAAGATTTTTTAAATTATTTAACAGAATAAATGTCTCAATTGTTTAATAAACAAAGTGCGTATTGAGCACTTTGCACAATGCATTGTATTTACACAAGGCTAACTGTATTATTAAATGTTTGTTCTCGTTTTTTTGTTACTATCTCTGTATTGTGACCATAACAAGGTTTTTTAAAATTATTTAACTAAATAAATGTCTCATAATTGTTTAATAAACAATTACACAATTGCATAATGCATTGTATTTATGGGAGGCTTACTGTATTATTAAATGTTTCTTCTAATTATTTTGTTTCCTATTTCTGTACTGTGACCATAACAATTGTTTGAAAATATTTAAAAATCATAATCATAAATTCTTGGTAAAATTGTTGTAATAATTTCGTTATACAATTTATTAGATTTACCTTGACCAATTTGATTTATTAAAATTTTGTTTACGACTTTGAACCCATGACAGATCACAATTCGCGTTCTAAATATAATGTGATCAATTTTTTTTGTCAGTTGTCGTGCCTCCATTGTTCAAATCAAGAATAATATGCCACTCATAGCACGTTACTTACTAACACCATTAGGGTGCACTGTAATCTCTTGTTTTTTATTTTCAAAGATCTTCAAAAATATCATGTAAAAGATAGATGATATGTATGTATGTTACACTGTTACACGAATCAGTAGTGCTTTAGTCACAGAATTGTCCACTATTTATACTATTTCATTGCATTATCTAACTATCAATAAGTTTCTAAAATTATTTTCCGATTAATATATATGTGTGTCATATCTGCATTTCATCGAAGACATAGGTGTCACGAAAAATGGTATAACTATGTACTGTAAAAATATTTAATCATGCGAAGGTTATGTGACGTTGTAGTGACCGTCAACATTGAAATAGAACAAAGCCAAACATGATTGGTTAAGGGAGAACCCGCGAGAAATTTGAAATGCTTACGTCGTCCAAATTTAACTCAAGAGTCATGGTCCTTCCTTGCGCGACGGGAACACAGTTCTGCTATTTCGCAGTTCAGCCGTTTTGCGAGACATTGAAGAGCCGCCTCGGATTCGAATAACCAATCAGCTTGGCCGCGGGACACCTGACTTTATCGACCAATCATGCGACTTGTTCCATTATTCGTTTCTTGGAGGCGCGAGTCCTTCGAATCAGTTCGATGTTCATACAAGAACGAAATTGAAAAACATTGTGATTACTAGACTCCGGATGTTTATGCAAAATAAAAAGATTGCGCATCAATTGCAAGATTGCAATTTTAATATTGTCACTATTTTAAATTGAATTCGCTCATTTTTGTTATAAATGTATAAAATCCGGAGTCCAGCGCGATTACTTTCATGAAAACAAATTTTCATCACAAAAATGGGTAGCGAGTAATAAAACAATGTAGCAAAATTATATTTTTTCATAGATTATATAATAATACTTTAGAATAATAATATAATCAGTTCTATAATAATCAAACTTTTTTTTTTATTAGCATTACATAAATTCAATTGAAACTTATATTATATATATTTCTTTTTTTATTAAAGTATAAAATATTTATACAGGGCGAGTCGAAAGAAACAGAACATTATTATATATTTTTCTTAGATTCAATAAACGTGAGTTGCCATTGTACTAATCAAGAGAGCGTTAGTACAAGATGTCTTATCAGACATTATAATTTTTATCGTACAGTAATGTAAAATTTTACAAGTTTGAATAGCGTTATTTGCAGTAGAATCTCAATTATCCGAACTAATCAGGAGAACATGAATGTTCGGATAAAGTCACTTTGTTACACTGCTAGAATATATATCTCTACTGATTTATACGATAAATCGTGTTTCATATAGATCGCTTTAAATTGAATTGTTCATATATAGTATATATGTACAACGTGTTCGTATAATAGCGAATTCTGACATCGAAGGTTCGGATAATCGACGTTCTACTGTATACGTATACATGAGTTGCATTATGAACTTATTGTCATTTGAGTAAATCAAATAAGAACGTATACAGTATGCAGGGTGTACCAGGTAAAGTGTTACAAGCTGAATTCTTATAATCTAATGAAGATATAGAATTAATTTTTTTTTAATTAGATGGCTAAGGAGGGCTAATATTTTAGTATGTATTAAATTTTTTTGGGGTAATTTTTTGGGGGAGAAAGTGGGGCCCCCGACATTTTTTAAAATGTAAAGTATTATTGATTTTTTGTTATTGTGCTGCCTCTCATTAAACTCAATAGTGTTTAATTGAACGTTTATTTTTTATTACGCATAGTTACAGAGTTATAACGAACAATTTGTTGTGAATTAAAACGTTGAAGAAACAAAAAAAAACGAAAAATATCATAATATCGTAATGTCTCTCACGGCGCAAAAAGGCTGTACACGCAGGCCGCAAAAAAATATCCCCTCCACTGTAGTAATCTGATCTCGGCTCGGGTATATCGGTATGAACCACTACTAAGGGAGCGTTCATACCGAAGCCCCCGCGTGACTTTTACCGCGGGGTTTGGGACTTTTGCCGCGGGGATGGAGCACGCGGGTAATAAATTTCGAGCGTGTTGACGGGCTCGCTGTGCCCCCGCTGTGCGTGGCACAAAAAAAAGGTCTCTAAGGCTTCACGGTTCGTTTAGGTAAACTACCGATAGCTTTCCTTAAAGGAAATTTCCTTAAAGGAAAGCCTTAGAGACCTTTTTTTTGTGCCACGCACAGCGGGGGCACAGCGGGCCCGTCAACACGCTCGAAATTTATTACCCGCGTGCTCCATCCCCGCGGCAAAAGTCCCAAACCCCGCGGTAAAAGTCACGCGGGGGCTTCGGTATGAATGCTCCCTAATGCGACGCGGAGAGTCGCAGTCGTCGGCACAGTTCAAAGGCCCGTGCGTCCTCACAATGTAACACCAATATTTAATCTTTTTTATTATTACGTATTTCTTTATGAAACTTTCATCAATATATTCGTGGCATTTTTTTCATTAAAAAAAAAAGATCAAACACGATATACATAATTTCAACTGTATTTAGTAGTTTAATCGACGATGAAAGTTTCGAACGCAAGGAAGGACAGCGTATCGGAAAGAAAGAGAGACGCGGACAGTCGTCGTCGCCGGCACAGTTCAAAGGCTCGCTTTACACGCGCTGTCCTTCTCTACGTTCGGCTCAAAGCTCGGCCTTTGAAGCTCAAAGAAATAGCTATGTACCCATTATCTACGCACGACGCAACCGAATACCCCCGAGGCTTTTGCGCCGTGAGAGACATTACTATCTATATAATCATTTAGACTATTAATATTACGATTGTTATTAATATCATAGAATGTTATCGGAGATAGCACGATCTTCCATTGTAACGGAGAAAATACTCTACTACCATTGTAAAGATTTCATGGCGGAATGATAACTGGGACTATGCTGAGAATAGAACTGTGAGTACCATCTGCGGTAGGAGTGGATGCTTCTGTCTTCTTTGACGAGGAGAGGTTGTTTTTCAAATTTCTTTTGGTTCCAGATGGCCACGTCCCTTTCGAACATCAAACTCTCCCCTATGAATATGATTAAGGCGTAAGGGGAGAGCAACGGCGGCGCGTAAATTACATGAACCACCTAGCAACAATGGAAAGACAATAGCATATTCATATTTTTGTTATAAGAGAAATGGTTTCTTTATAAAAGAAGACCGCATGATCGAAGTTTAAACACGGCTCCTCCGAGTTTACTCGAGTAGCGTTTCAACTCGGAGCGTGACGGATCAGACCCATTCACTGGTTAGCAATTGTGTACGCCAGGGGTGGCCAACCTGTGGCGCATGCGCCAAACGTGGCGCATTGGATGATTACAAGTGGCGCATTGGATCCTTGCGTTTATATTTATTCTTTTGAAGTGGACGCCATAACTGATTCCATCTTCATATTTTCAACAACTGAAAGCTCTCAGTTGAATTTATTCAGCCTTCTTACTCATCAATTCGTCGCAATTTTTTGACAGTTTACAATTATACGATGGGAATTGCTGTGTTCAAGACAGTGATCGCCCTATCGTCCAAAAAATCATTTCTCACTATTGTAGATTAGTGCTCCAATGAACGTATGTCTTTTCAACTGGCGTAAGTTAATTAATTTAGTGGCCCGATTGAGTTATCCCTTTTCCTCTCCTAACTAAAGCAGATCCTACCACTATATAACGAACATAAGAAGGTAGAAAAAGTGCTTGAGTTGTATGGCGCACCTGAACTCGCACGTGAAAAAATTTTGCGCATGGTATGCAAAAGATTGGCCACCCCTGGTGTACGCGATGCACCTAAAGAAGTTTTCACTTGAAAAAATTACCTTTTGCAAGAGAGGTTCCATCGGTGTCACCGTCTGGAATATACATATCCGGCCAAAAAATGTGTCCATCATCATTTCCACATATCCTGGCCCCATTTGCTGGACGTGAACGTCCAAGTGCCAGAGCTTGTACTTCTCAAAGATTATCAGAGTGTGCCTCAAGGTCGTATAAGCTCTGTGATTCAAATTCTCTTCGTCATTTTCTTCGTCCTCCTTGGAGGTTTTATTCTTCGCCAGAGCACTGTGAGGTGTCCAACCAACGTTCGTCCAAGAATGTCTGGCGATCCTCGAAAGTGGATGAATAAAGTTTGACAATACAGCTGGACCGTGAACAGCGCTTAAATGTGCTGTGTCTGCGCCATTTTCGGCAACTTCCTGCAATCGAAAGAACACCTATCTTCATTTTAGCTCATTCTACATTCATTCTAGAATTTTTCAATGATCAACGAAATATTTTAAAATCTTAGCCAACCTAACTAAAAACTTACTAAACTTACTAAAAAAAATGCTGGAATATAAAATTTGACAGAATTTGATATGATTTTTATGAAGGCTACTATATACCACTAAAAATAAGATTTCATCAAATTCATCTACAAAAATGTTAAATTGCATGAACATCTGCAGTCTAGTTATCACATTACAATATAAACATGCAGAACTTTGAATGTATAATATGATGCGTAGGAAATTTAAAATTACACTTTGTCATTAATTGGAATTTGCCGTTTACGATGTACATGAAATTTCGTATTAGACGCCGATCTTAGAATGGAACATTACTATAGTTATAAGTGGGCGGCGGAAGTGTATGCAATTTACTAAATAAAATATTGTCAGCCTTTGTAGATCTGAAATATATCAAAACACTAAATTCTGTCGAAGAATATGTTCTGGCATTTTTTGAAAATCTTCAGAAGCCATAAATGCATCAAGATTCACGTCTAGTTATAAGAATAGTCCGTTTTTCGAAGGTTAATATGTGATCATGTAGCGCGTGTATTAATAATTTATGCGATGCCAAAACGTTGGCAAAACTGACCTGTATGTGGCAGTTGATAAGATATTCGTTTCGACCTTGATAACGCCATGTTCGGTTCGAAACATCGCTGACCGTCTGTGGTTGCCAGGTGGGTTCTAATCCTTCCGCGTGATACCAGACAAAAATGATTCCGTTCGTCTCGCAACACTTCCATGTTTTCGTTCTCGCAATATGTGGCACTGTACAATGGGAAATGGCAAACAAACGCTACAAGCAATTCCGCAAAATACAGAAACGTGAGCGAACAGAAAAGATTTGTCAGACGGAATGAGAGGGTCAAGCAAAAGAACGACAAATTATGCATTGTATCGTCGAAAGCGTACGGATAAGAATCTAAGCGCCTCAGTATCAGTGTTAAATTCATATTTAGTATAACATATGACCAGAACCAGAAAATTTCGTTGACTTTTAACAAAAGAAATACATGCAATCTCCTGCAAAATAATATACAATTTAAAAAAAGTAAGTTCCGCAAGCTCAAGAAAAGATACACATTTTTCGTTAATGTTTATCGATAAAAGATAATGAAGACGCACTTCGCTTTTCGAATCTCAGAATAAAATTTTTGATTTTGGTCCGACATTTTTTTTAATTTTTTCTAAAACCGTTTGTTTCGCGAAAAAAAGTAATGGACTATAATAAAAGACGCAGTCTGTCCAGATCTACAGGTATATCTTTCGATGCGGTCAATAATTTAGAAGATATTCGAGAAAAACCATTTCATGAGCGTTTAATTAATTAAATTAATGTTTAAGGGCCCTGGGCCCACGTTTTCTCGTTATCCAATCAAGTTCAACCGTTTTTTATTAATTAAAACAATCCTGGGGGAGGGGGTGCCGTAAAGGGGCACCTTAGTGGAAAGATAGGAAGATTGTAACTACATTTCTTTCGCAAAATTCTACCTCGATTATCTTCCGAGTTTGCAGATGATAGTGGAAAATTACCTTTCTCCGCGTATGGGATATAATCGCAGCGGCCATCGGAACCGCGGAATTGCCATCCGTGGAAGGGACATTCTAAGCAATCTCCTTTGACCCGACCACCCTCGGCCATATTGGCGCCGAGGTGAGGACAGTAAGCGTCTAAAATCCTCACCGTCCCGTTATCTGTTCTTTAAACGAACAGACTGCTGTTAAATTTTTTCGGGATCGGGTGCCCGAAAATTTCGAGATTCTCGAAATAATTTATTCTTTATAAAGGGTGTCCCAACAAGAGCGGAAAATTTTAATTTGGCGGCATTTCTGCTGCTGTGCTTCGAGAGTCAAACCATTATCACAGATCGATGGTAGACAGTCTGTCATTATTAAAAATGGATCGCTATTCGACACAACAAAAATGGTGAAAATCTAGCGCTTTTGGCTACTGAAACACCTCATCTTTGCGTGATCGAAAAATGAGAAGGCGTATACCGCACCCTTGTAATCCTGGAAACGAGTCTATCCCCTTAACACCAAACCTACCATCACCGGTCAAAATGACCGTTTCCAGATTTTTTATTTCACAATTATTGAAATAATACGAATTATCTCATAAGAAATAAGTGTATAGATAGCTCTAGTAGAGCATGTATTACAATAGGAGTCGCACAAAGTCTAAATAAAATCAAACTTGTAGGTTTAGTGTTAACGCCTTTGAACATCTTTCTCTGGGGTTTTTGAAGTTAAAATTTTATGTGAACATGTCCACGGCCACCCAAGCCTCGAAGGAGGAGATTTAGTCGCTGTATCCCTGAGATCCAGTCACAATCATGCCAAAATGTGTTGTTTCATACATAATATTCCCACATGTCTACTTTATGACTTAAATAAACATTTCGGTGGTAAATAAAAAAAACTGTATTTTATTAACTTCCCGATTTTATAGGGAAGTTATTGTAATTTGGAATTTAAATGTTCCTCCCTTGTTGGGACACCCTTTATATTAATAAATATATTATACAGGGTGACCAGTAGAGTAACCCGATATTTCGGGTTCTCGCACACCCTTACACGAAACAGAATCGCGGCGTAAATGTCGAAATACCTGAACACGGCGAAATTTTCACCGAGCGCTGCCACGTGTTTCACCTGGCCGCTATGCAGTTGAAAGGTCTCCAACAAGGCGAACCAACCGTTCGGATAGACTGGAGGTAGTTTCCCCAATTTCCGTTTCTTTGATTCCAAGTGATTCGCGAGAATTTTCCTGCTATTACCCTGTATCCTCAGATCCTGCAAAAGGAACAACCCCTAATATTATTATTATTATATTATTAGTAGTAGTGATATCGCTAACAGCCTTTATTAACAATCCGTTGACATAATACTGGATGCTCCATTAGAAATAGGTTACCATTAACCCTCCAGTGCACCTTTCACAAGGTACAAGTCCCTGGTTTAAAGTTAAACCAATAAATTTATTAGAAGGCTTTATTAGAAGGACGCATGTGGAATTGACATAAAAAGTGTAATAAAAATAACAATTGCAATTAAAATCACAACAAACACAATGAAAATTATAATTAGAATTACAATTAAAATCACAATAAAAATTAAAATTGAAATTGTAATTGTAATTGAAATTGAAATTGAAGCAAAAACATTAACTCGAACAAATAATACCAATGCACGTACTGCTAAATTGATTATGGGTATATGAAAACCAAACTGTTTATGGTCTTAAAGGTTTATGGTCTTTTCTTTTTAGGACGTAAGACTTTCAGATCTACAATATACGTAAAATGGTTGTCTTTAAGACGTCGTGTGCTATCTGGGAGCATATAAATATACTATTTGTAGTTTGTATTCCTGGGAATGTATTATACCGTAATCGTATGCGTTTGCAATATCAATGAAACATGGAAAATTACAAGCAATATACCGTCTAATTACACTGTCCAACAGCCAAAAATCTTTTCGATTCTCACTATGCAATTCTTATAGAGTTTTTCGCGCTGATTCCGAATCTGTTTTTAATTTTTTTCCTAGTTTTTGAGAAATTTGGGTTTGAAAAAATGACGTATTTTTCAACTTTGAACAAAGATTGTGATGTTATTATAAAAGATATTGTATTGTTCTTTACATGACAAGATTCTCTAGACTTTCCCGAATCCAGTGATATCCAATATTAATGCATTATGATTGTTTAAACATGTTTAAACAATGATTAAAGACGGAGAGACACCACTTTTGTACCAATTTTTGCGGATATTTCTCAATTTATCTCAAAAAATAAGGGTCTAGCGGAAAATCGAACTACACCACGCGCCAGAGCAGACTTTTATCTTCAGAAACCACCCTTTCAACTTTTCAAAGTCGACGTTTTTACCGAAACAGAAAGCAAAATATCTTCGCCCGACACGAGCTGCCGCCAGTGGCGCTCACCACTACAACGGGCGTTCGCCGCGGCGTATCCCGTGGAACGCCTATTCTAGCGGTAAGCGCCACTGGTGGCAGCTCGTGTCGGGCGAAGATATTTTGCTTTCTGTTTCGATAAAAACGTCGACTTTGGAAAGTTGAAAGGGTGGTTTCTCAAGATAAAAGTCTGTTCTAGCGCGTGGTGTAGTTCGATTTTCCGCTAGACCCTTATTTTTTGAGATAAATTGAGAAATATCCGCAAAAATTGGTGCAAAAGTGGTGTCTCTCCGTCTTTAATCATTGTTTAAACATGTTTAAACAATCATAATGCATTAATATTGGATATCACTGGATTCGGGAAAGTCTAGAGAATCTTGTTATGTAAAATACAATACTAGGAAAAAAATTAAAAACAGATTCGGAATCAGCGCGAAAAACTCTATAAGAATCGCATAGTGAGAATCGAAAAGTAAAAAAAAAGTTTGAATTTGTTGGACAGTGTTATTATATTACTATATTACATATTCGGTTAATAGAGTGTGCTGTTATAACGTTCGACCTCGATACGTGAAATGTGTTTTTAAATATTGAAGGTTCGACGTTTCTCTTCCAAAGAGTATCACGAATCGCTGATGCGAAGAAAAAGGATTCTCCTAGTTCTACTGCGTCACGCGTACACGAAATCTGCTCCCACATCTGCAAGCATAATGTCTTCGTAGCGGCCTCCCACGAATATTCGGACACTCTTAAAAAGACGATAACCTTTTTAATCTTGAACCATACGATTTGAACTTTTTTGAGAAGCTGGAACAATTGGTTTGCTATACAGCGCGACCAAAATTTTTGAAAAAAATTGCAAGTTGTCGGAATTGCAGAGAAAATACTAAAAGCTGTATTTTGCAACTTTTTTATGGGGGCTTATATGAAAAATTTCGAAAACACGTTTCGTAGATCTGTATCCATTATAGATATCCTGAAAATTTCATCAAAATCAGCCGACGTTGTAATCAACTACAAACGTTAAAAGATGGTGAAAATTGCAGATTTTAATCAATCTAAGGATTCTTACATACATCTTTCAATGTTTGTCGTTTTTTTGCCGCATCAACAGATTTCGATGAAACTGTCACAGTGCATATAGTTGACCTTGACACATAGGCCCACATAAAAAAGTTATAAAAATGCAACTTTTAGTATTTTCTATACAATTCCGACCAATTTGAATTTTTGAAAAAATTATTTTTCACATCCTGTAGTAAATTAATTACTTTAGCTTCCCGAAAAAGTTCAAATCCTATGGTCCAATATTAAGAAAGTTATTGTTTTGTTTTAGAGCGTCCGAATACTAGTGGCAGTCGCTGTATGTGCACACTGAAGCAACAACGAGCAACTTTTAGTCGATGTTGCATATATCTTGAAAAAGTTGCCGCTTTTACCGAATAAACGAATAAAAAGCCAACAACAGGCCACAACAAGTTTGTGTGCTTGTTGTTTTATACTCTACAGACTACAGACGTCACGAATAAAAAATTAACGAAGATTGTATGCAGGTGAAGACGAAAGCGTTCTTTGTAGCTAGATTTTTATGCGAAATAAAAATTTTCTACCATATTTGCAACAAACTAGAGTGGGATGGACACTTATTCTCTTTCTTAATATGTTTAATGAGTCGCAAATAATATAACAATGTTTCTAAATTTTTCTGATGTTTCTACTGTTTTAATTTACAGCTCCTCATTTTTGCGATAAATCTATTTGCAGCGTTTCTATATTAAAAAATAATAAATTGTATTTTGTAGAAATGCAGTCTTTTTTATCGTGACCTGTGGTGAATGTCGCAGCGAAAATCGGTGCGCGACATTCACGCTGACTTGTCCGATTCTTATTGAAATTGTATGTTAATTCTATGGTAACCCAACGCAATTCTCATGTCATATCAACTATTCCAGTATAACACACGATGGTAACAATAGAAGAAACGGCTCTAAAAACTCCATAATACATGCGGTGTGCCACTGGGCCCTAGTACAATGGCATGATTCCAAGTGCAGAAATAAATAAAGAAGAAAACTGATAATGTTCAGTCGAGGTTTCACTTTCGAGAAACACGGATATGAAATTTCGTCAAGTGTGCATTTACTTGACTAACTCCTGCCCGAACGTGTAATCGATCTTTTTAAACAGTTCAACCTTCACCTTACGTTGTCAGCTGTACATACTTCTTTGATTCGGTGCGCAACACATTGCGTGCGACACTATACATACAGTGAACCACGACACTATTTGAACGCATTTTAAACCAGTATAACTTTTTTATGATCGGACCAAGCGACCTGAGCTTTTTTTTAGCAATTACATGAATTGATTTACCGAATGACATTCAAAAAAGATTTTGAAAAAATTGCAATTGCTAAGAATCACATGAGAAAATAAACGAGGCACCATTTATTACTTTTTTATTAGAGCCCGCAATGAAAATTTTAACCGTAAAAATGTTATTCAGCTTTTATTTATTTTTTCTTGCGAAACCGCCCCATTCCCGCTTGTCTTGAGACGGGAAGTATAAGACATCGCCGAAATATGTATACTATCTAAGTTTGTATTTTAATCGTTTGTCATCATTTACCACGCAACCTATCCACCAACAAACAAAATTAGCTTCTTGTTAACGTGTTTTGCTGAAACTCTCACTGTAAACACTATTAATCTCTAAACATATCCTTATTCAACAATATCCTTATTCAACGATTATAGTTACTCCCATGAATTTTGAACAAATTATTCTGGAATTAGATGTTATCGAATCGAGAGAAAATTCTAGTATAAAATCTTGTTGCCCAATCGATTTAGAAAATGCATCAAATGACCTAGATTCGCGTGACTGTCGATCACATCGTCGTTTAGATAGTGACGATTGACCCTTTCATGTTTATAAAGAAAACCAAGTGTCGCAAAGTGCATCGTATTAAATTTTTAATATTTATTTATCGATGCCGTAAACCATGTTCGGTTTATATGTATAGCATACATTAGTGCAACACTTTACAAGTAAAGTGAAATTAATTTGAACGATGGACGCTAAATCAATTAAATTTTTAATATCACGTTATTCGTTTCGTTAGCCCTTTTTTGTTTTGAAAGTGACACATTCTTCTCTGAAGCGACAAAGGGTTAAGAGAAAACAGCTAAAGACACGTTATGATAGTTCGTACAGTTCTCAGAGGCCCGAGGACGCCACTAAAATGCGCTGTATGTATAAGTAGGTAAGCCGGGCAGATGGTATTGAGGAGGACTCACCTTGATCAAGTTCATCTTGTACAAATAGGGAGCGAGGAGTATACCAAAAAGCAGAAGAAAAGCACCACCAAGGTACCACCATCCAGCCATCGCTGTCTTCTTTACCCTCTGCCCCCGAACGAAGAGGAGCAAGTGCACTCTAAAAACTTGTCCCTCTGGAACACCTTCGGTAGCCACCTCTCTTACTCCTCGCACACACTGTCTTTCTCTCTCTCTCTCTCTTCTTTTCCCTCTTTCCTTTTTGCCCTCCACCATCCACCATCCACCTCTTCCTTTTTTCTTTCCCTGCCTTCCCTCTTCGACCAGCTCGCAACTTCGCGTTCTCACTTCTTCCTTTCCTTCCTTTCCTTCCTTCCTCCTTTACTCTCCCTTTTTCTCCTCTTCTCTATTCCCTTCCCTCCGTTATCATTCTCTCCCCTCGTCCCTCTTCCGCCCTCGTTTGCTATCCGTCTTCTTCTAGCCTCTTCCTTTTCTCCCTTTCCTCTTTCTCGCCCGATATTTCCCTCTTTTTCTACGCTTCCTCTTCTTCGTTTTCTTCCTCTCCTCTCTTTGCACCTGTCTCCACGGGCTCTCCCTTCTATTCAATAGTTCTCCCTGCACGTCAGATTGACGCGTTTTCGATACTTCGCTGCCGAACCTCCTCCCGGCTTCCCGAATTTCACTGTCGACGAATATCCTAGATCCGATGCGATGGTGGTGGCCGGTTTCTTATTCTCCACGCGGTACTAGAACAAGCAAACGCCGCGCCGCGTCGAGATTCAGATGTCACGATAGAAACTAGAAACGTTGAAACTGTTGTCGAGTCCGTCGATCATCTCGCCAGGTCTTCTTAGTTTTGCAAAAGCGTTCCTATTCCGACGAAGATTACGTAGGTATCCGACAATCTCTCCTTCATCCTCGATTTTTCTCTTACTCTCGATGAAAAGCCTGACCTTCTGTACCTGAACAGGAAACTGGTGCCAGGATTCAGCTGTTAGCGTACCGTAATTCTTCGTTAGCTCGATACTTCTTCTAGTTGTGTCATTTCTCCGGTCTTGGATGAAGAATTCAAAATGTGTTCGTCTCCGTGATCTGTTTCTTCGTGTGTTCACCACTTTCTTTTGAGAAGATGTTTCCAATGATTTCACTAGGTGAGACGGGACCAAAGTAGAACACGACAGAACGAAGGAAATGCTGGGAACGAAGAAGATGGAGAGGCGCACGGAAGGCCCTTGCAGACTGATTCTGAATCCTCGATCGTTTTTCGAACGACTGAGCCACTTCATTCCTTAGACACAGCCTTTTATACCTTCCCTGAGGTAGACCACCTTCGTCGATATTCACAAGTCAATCAGGAGCCACCTCTTCCGAATTATTTGCGAAGTTGCTACTGTTATGGCTAGACAGCAGATTTTATGCATTCATAACGAAAATGAGTAGGTGTAATTCGAAACAGTAGAAACATCACAAGAATTTAGAAACGCTGTTATATTATTTTCGACTTATTAAACATATTTAGAAAGAAAATCAATTTCTATTTCACTGCAGTTAGTTCACACCAGAGCAATTCATCATTTTTCGACTCTCTGCCGTTTCGTACTGATCAAAAAAATTGGATGCATACAAAATACAATCTATTATTTTTTGACATAGAAACGCTAGAAATAGACAGCAGATTTTATGCATTTATAATAAAAATGAGTAGCTGTAAATTAAAACAGTAGAAGAATTGAAAAATACTGTCATATTATTTTCAACATATTAAGAAAGAAGATAAATTCCTTTTTCACTCCTGTTTGTTGCAAGTCAGGTAGACAATTTTTATTTTGGATAAACTGTCTAGCAATGACATAACAATCGAATACAATATCTAAATACATTTCGCGTTCAAAAATAGATAAATTACAAGTTGATAATAGATTTGTCATTCGAACATATTTTTAAATACTTATATTTTGAATGATAATACTAACAGCGGGTTTTGTGCATTCATTACCGAAATGAGCAGGTGTAATTTAAACTACTAATGTATACTGAACCACTTATTTTCAACCTCAATGACATAATAGATAAATTACAAGTTGGCGATATATTTGTAATTTGAATCTATTTTAAATGATATAGCAACAGCGGGTTTTGTGCATTCATAACCAAAATGAGCTGGTGTAATTTAATGTAATTTATATCAAACCACATATTCTCGACTTCAAGGCTTCAACATAGCAAATGTACCACGAAAGGAAATAAATTCCTACTTCACTCCAGTTTGTTGCAAGTCAGGTAGAAATTTGCATTTTGCATAAAGATCATCTGTCTAGTAATGACGCAACAATTGAATACTGAATACAATATCTAAATACATTCCGCGTTTAATAATTAATCGATAAATTACAAGTTGATCATGTATTTGTTATTCGAATATATTTTTAAATGGTTTTTGGTTGGGGGACAAGCATTTTTGGAAACGAGGGACGGCGTCGTTTGAGATTTACGGGAAATTAGTGGAAAATCGTTGTCCGTAGCGACGCGGCTGATCGTCGGCGATAGATATGTACATCAAAGAAAAACGACAGGGAAATAAATGTGGAAAAACCGGGTAGCGTGAATGGAAACGGTCTCGGGAACCGATAACTGGAGTCGATAAAATCGGAACCTGGAAGAGAAAAGGCAAGGAGGGTAAGCAGAAGCAGAACGATTCGTGATGGTACGGGAGATATGCAACAGGGACTTGGAAATCGTGGCCTACGCACTACTCGGAGCAGAAAATTCTGGTGATCGATGTGGATCGCGTAAGATCGACCGGACGCTCGAAAACAACCAGGTAGACGGGACTCGAAATCAACAAATATTCATGAATGTTCGGGCCGATGATGAGGCAACGTCTTATGCGGTTCTCCTTATAATTAGAATCAGATCTGGGCGACATTCATTTCAAATAATAATTTGTAAATCAATTCTAGAAACAAATGCTCTTTAGTATTTGACAAATAAACAAATATTTGATTAATCGAAGGAATTCGAAGCTGTGCAAATCATTGGGAAAATAATCATTTGTAGAACTGACTGCTTGAAAGAATAATGTTTAATTGGTATTTCGAGAAGTTGTCTCCGAAATAACATTCAAAATAAATGTCAATGAAATCAAAATATTGTCTATAAAAATCAAATGTCAAAAAAAGAGAATAATCAGTAAAAATACAGAAACAAAATAATTTATTGTACGTTTAAGGTCGTATTGATTTTTTTAGTGGATCTTTTCACACTTTTAAAAGACAATTACGTAGGATTATTGGATAGTGCTGCATGTCCTTTCTTTATTATTTTTCGTATAGTCTTTTTTCTGTTGTGTAAACATTTATGTAAGGGACTAAATAAATAAATAAATAATGACAAAAATATAGGTAGTAATATTTGGTGAACCACCCTGTATGTACATTGTATTCATTACTAATCGGAAACTGTTTCAATTCGCCGTTTACGAATCGCAATTTTACCTGTTGCATAATAGAAAAAGGTGAATGAATAGGGGTGCCGATGAAACGAACTCCATTAAATATTTTAATGTTTTTTATTCTGTATTTTATATTTTATACACGTTACACAAGTCGCAGAGTGACCTAAGCGACGACTGGTCATCGACGTACGCACATTAGAATATAATTCTTCTCTCGTTGCTCATTATGATTCGCAACGTTTATAGCATACTGTGGAAAGATCGATACAAGTTCAAAGATTAATAGTTACAATATTCACTCGTACACACGCAGCAATAGATAGCGCATAAGCAGGTTGCGGATGTTTATGCAAGAACAGACTTTTATGAATTACTATGTAAAAGCCAAAATTACAAAAAAATGTATTTCTTCAAGATTCTACCAAAGCCTAAAAGGCCTTTCCGATCATTCGAAATTTCCCATTACATCGAATTTTGAACAATTAAGTATTCCATAAATGCATAAAATCAACTGTTTATGAGTAAGCAAACTAATTACTAACTAGGCGGTCGTATCAACACGTGGACCCGTTAATTACGCAATCGCTTTGTCGGGAGAAACACTTTAATCTACACTATTTACTTTTTCATCGCTTACACCAGTGGTGGGCACGTTTGCTTCAATTCTCAATTGAAGCAAGATCCTCCCCTCCATAGCGCCCACTGTCCCCTTCCAATAAGCGCCGCTATCATGGAGAGAGGACGCGAGCTCGCATGAAAGAGAGATTGGTGGGGGACGCAACCGTTTGAAGGGCCCTACTCGTGCCCAACACTGGCGTACACCCTTTAAAAAAGGAAATAATGTAACCGTCGAACAACAAAAGCGAAAAATCAATGACACGATAAACGAAATCGTGTCTTCTCGTTGGATTGTCCCAGGGATCGGCAAACTACGGCCCGCAAGGGTAATATTGTCCTTTACATGAAACAATCATATTTAAAATCATCAAATAATCATTAAAAATAAATCAAATTACTACTAATTCAATTTTCTATTTTGTTGCTCTACGAGTAGAATTACCAGAGTTGTGCTAATTTAAATACATTGTTATTGAATTACATAATTTAAATATATTGTATTCTATACATATACAAAGTATTTGAATTACATTGTAATTGCATTATATGATTCGAACCTTTCTCTTAATTTAATTGCTAACTACGCGAATCATGAGTGTAATATAATTGAATTGATAATTGAAAAATATCTTTCATTTCTATCATCTGCTTTAACTATTTTAAAATTTACCGATAATTATCGTCAGTGAATATGACCGCACATAAGTGCGAGTGCCACACGAAGAATGTTCTTTCTTTATTTCCTATTAAATAGTGTTACTTTTTTTCTGTAATAATTTTGTCCTATATCCTAATTTATATTTCTTTTCTGAGTCGAACGTAATAAACGAGTTTATTTTTGATCGCACAATATCGAATTTATGAATAATACCATACTAATCTTCTTCCTTTTCCACCTCTTATTCTTCTGATACAGAATTCATAATTATACTGTACTTTGCAATTGTATTGCAATTGTAAAAACGAATTACATTGTAGTTTAATTGAATAAGAGACCAGAATTACAAATTACATTGCAAGATAATTGAATGAAGCGACTGAATTTTCGATTGCGAAATAATTGACGACAATGTAATTGAATTACCTTGTTATTATAATTTGTGAAGTAATTCAATTGTAATTCAACACAACTCTGAGAATTATCCACGTCGAGTCTAAAAATTTTACGATCTGGCGATTTCGAAAAAATGTTTGCCTACCCCTGGTTTATCCTGTAACACTGTAACCAATGTCAGTGTTCGCATAGTAATCGAGCGACAACGTGATTCACCGACCTTAAAACGAATTCATTAATTTATTAGTTAACGAATAAATAAACAAATCGAGACGATTATCGATTCGTTTATATATTGTTGTCCGGAATAGAAATTCGTATACAAAAATGCGTTCGACCGTTCCATAGCGATGAAACTTTCATCGGGAACGAAACGGCCTATGAAAATCGAGTAACAAACCGAAGGCACTGCGGTGAAAACCAAAGAGGAAACGTAATAAGAACAAAACTGAAAAACCAAGAACAGAGAACAATGGTATTTTCGTGTAACTAGTAACGTGATTTACAACAAAATGTCAACAGTAACACAGATTCGTTTTCAGTGGAAACAATGAACATAAACAACGTTTCTTAATCGAACATTAACAGAAACAACGCTTTCGAATGAAAAACCTCTTCTTTTTTTTCAAGTGCGTATATTTTACGTGAAATGTGTATCGATCAAATTTTGACGCACAATGTATTATTTCTCTGACAATTTATGCGTAAAGATTCTGTTGCATTTCCGACGTAAAATATCGTCCTTTTTTGCTATTTGCATTTTTCGAAACGCGCAAACAAAAACGTAACTGCCAACGTTAACTTCTGTCTCGTTCCGATTCAACAGTAAATTATCGTTCTTTTTTCTCCGTTTTTCTTCTTCTTTTCTTTTGCAAACGGTCAAACAAAAACGTAACTGTCAACGTTAACTTCGCTTTCTTGTTTTGTTCCGATTTAACAGCGAAGTATCGATCTTTTTCTCTGTTTTTCTTTTTCTTTTCTTGTGCAATTGCCAAACAAAAACGTAACTATCAACGTTAACTTCCGTCTCGTTCCGATTGTCGTTCTTTTTTCTCTGTTTTTCTTTTTCTTTTTTTGCTAACTGTCAAACAGAAACGTAACTATCAACGTTAACTTCGGTCTCGTTCCGATTCAACAGTAGATTGTCGTTCTTTTTTCTCTGTTTCTCTTTTTCTTTTTTTGCAAACGGTCAAACAAAAACGTAACTATCAACGTTAACTTCAGTTTTGTTCCGATTCAACAGTGAGATATCGTTCTCGTTCCTCTGTTCTTTTGCAAACGTAACGTATTTTTGCAAATAAAAACGTAACTATCAACGTAACTGCGAATTTCTATCTTACTTTAGCTCAACAGTAACTTAACGAAGCGATAACATTAACGAGAACAACAGAGAGTGAGAACTAACGCGCGACAAACTTAACAATAACTACATAACATCATTTCAACAAGGAAAACTCAGATTCTTAGTAACAACGGTTGAAAATCGAGAAACTTGATTCAACAAATGAGAGGTAAACTTAACAAGTCAAACGTAACAAAAATTTCGCTTCAGTCCACCGGAAACTTGATCGAACACTGTCAATTTGCTTCAACTTTTTTGTCTTTTTTTTTCTATAAACGAAAATGGTGTTTGAAATTTGACGATTGAGAGAATAATAGTTCATCAAAATGAATTTTCTACATTCTATTGTGATCAACTCACTTATGATATTTGATTTCTTGTATAAAATGTAGTCAATTTTAATAATTTTTTAATGCAATCATTTATAACACACCGAGAACACACCGAATACTTTTGTTATCAAAAGTAAATTTTAAATCGTACACATTTTTCTAATCTCACTATATAACTCCAAATTATGTAATTTTTGATTCACAAATGTTACATTTGCACACTCTGAAAACTGTAAGGCGAAACTCACATAATTATTTGGAAACGTTTATCCAAAACGAATTTTTATTTTCTCAAATCTTTAGCATCATATTTTTCTTATGAGAATTAATTTACTGTTAATTCTTGAGAAGGTGTATAAAATATGCCAAAGACAGTTCTTGAAATCTTTGTAATTACGGAATTGTGTAAATATAAATTACTCTTCCTACCGTGTTCTACATATAATTCACTTATTCTTATGTTAGAAAGCTTTCTTTTCTTCTCTTATTTCGAATAAATTCGTTTTTTAGTAAATTTAAGAACAGTGTGTGGATCAGAAAATAATTTGGACGAACTTATTGCAACGGAATTTTGGAATTCTTTTGGAAACTTACTAAAATGGAATTTTTAATTTACCTAAATCATATTTTATGTGTTGAATGGTTGGCGCTAATAAATCTTGATAATTTACATTATTCTAGAAAACAATTTCAAAAACTGATGAATAATATCTGCTAAATGTGAGAAACAATTTTTATGTCAGTGATGTAGCACAACGGAGTCCGAACATCGTTTTTTGAAAATAAATGTTGATGATCTATTACATATTCCTAGAAATATGTATTAATTCTAAAAGATGAAAAATTTCTGCTTTTCTGCCGATTGTGAGATACAATTTTGTGTCCATGATAAACAGACAGCGGATTTCACGCATTTATGAGAAAAATGAGTAGGTGTAATTTACAACAGTGAAAACATTCGAAGAATTTAAAAACACTGTTACATTATTTTCAACCTATTCGACATGTTAAGAAAGAAAATCAATTTCTATTTTATTCCAGTCTGTTGTAATTCAGGTAGAACATTTTTATTTTGCATAAAGATCCGCTGTCTAATGATAACGCCTCAGCAGAGTTTCAAATATTATTTTCTGAAAATAAAACTTGATAATTTATTATGCTACAACGCTGTCACAACATGAGAAATAATTGAATAATATTTAAGATAATAATACAGCGCTTCGAATCGTGTGTTTTAGAAATAAATTTTAATAATTATATTGTCCCGAAATAATGCTTCCACAGTTTGAAGATTTTTAAACAATTTTATTGTACTCGTCAAACGTAAATAACTTTTGATAACTTATTATATTTCTCTGGGGTCATTTGATATTTTAGAAAATGAAAAAGTAATTCTGGTTTAAACCAAACACATCCAATGAATCCATGATATTCGAGATTTTTTACGTCAACATATGTATAAGGTGCCGCGTCAATATTTTTGATTATTGGAAAGTAACCAAAAGTAACTAATTTTACCCTCATAAAGTTCTGAAAAATATATATTTTTGTCTTTTTTTGTGTTACGTAATATTGTGAACGAAGTTTCTAGTAACGAATAACAGTGTTTAACTATGAAACTATAACCAATTTAACACGAAAACTTCAACAACAATTGAACAACCATTTTACGATCGTATTTCATAACAGAATGTACGTTGCCAATAATTTCAAAACTATTTAACCTGTGTTTTTTGAGTTAAAACAATTTTGCTTTCATATTTTCATATTTTTTTGTACCAACTTCCGATTTTCGCGAATTTCTGTTTAATTGAAGGAATTAAAATTACTAAATTTAAATCCAAATACAACCGAAAAGTGTTTTTTTCCTTTCCCATTCAGATCCAAATGATCGTTTTCAATTTTGATACCGTTCCAAACCATTTTTTTGCTTCCCTTTTTAATTTAGGTTCAAACAATGCTTGGCTTCTTCTACGTGTGTTGTCTTGAGCAATTTTGATGCTGCTCAAAAAAATGCTTTTAGTTTTCTTTCCAATTTAGATTCAAACGATAATTGTTTTCTTAAACATGTGCAGCGATGAACAATTTTGATACTGTTCCAAAAAATGTTTTTCTTCTTCTTTCTAATTTAGGTTCAAACCATGGTTGTATTCCTAAACGTAGTTTCTTTGCTTCTCTTTTTAATTTATGTTCTGCTTCTCCTACTTGTGTTGTCTTGACCAGTTTTGATGCTGTTCAAGAAAATGTTTCTGGTTTTCTTTCGAATTTAGATCCAAGCAACTATTGTCTTCGTCCATGTGAGTTGTCTTGAACAATTTTCGTATCGCTCCAAACAATATTTTTGCTTTTCTTTCTAATTTAGGTTCAAACCATGGTTGTAGTAGTCCTGGTATGGTGCCTTAAACAATCTTCAAACCGTTCCAAACAATATTTTTGATTCTTTTTTTATTTAGGTTCAAACAATGGTTGGCTTCTTCTACGTGTGTTGTCCTAACCAATTTTGATGCTGTTCAAGAAAATGTTTTTGGTTTTCTTTTCAATTTTGATCCAAACGATAATTGTCTTCTTAAATATGTGGTGCCTCGAACAATTTTGATATCCTTCCAAAAAATGTTTTTGCTTCTCTTTCTAATTTAGGTTCAAACCATGGTTGTATTCCTGAAAGTATGAAACCTTGAGCAATTTTGAAACCCGTCCAAACAATATTTTTGCTTCTTTTTTTTATTTAATTACAAACAATGGTTGGCTTCTTCTACGAGTGTTGTCTTAACCAGTTCTGATGCTCCTCAAAAAATGTTTTTGATTTTCTTCCCAATTTTGATACAAACGGTAATTGTCTTCTTAAATATGTCGTGCCTCGAACAATTTTGATATCCTTCCAAAAAATGTTTTTGTTTCTCTTTCTAATTTAGGTTCAAACCATGGTTGTATTCCTGAAAGTATGAAGACTTGAGCAATTTTGAAACCCGTCCAAACAATATTTTTGCTTCTTTTTTTATTTAATTACAAACAATGGTTGGCTTCTTCTACGTGTGTTGTCTTAGCCAGTTCTGATGCTCCTCAAAAAATGTTTTTGGTTTTCTTCCCAATTTTGATACAAACGATATAATTGTCTTCTTAAATATGCGGTGCCTCGAACAATTTTGATATCCTTCCAAAAAATGTTTTTGTTTTTCTTTCTAATTTAGGTTCAAACAATGGTTGTCTTCCCCAACAATCTTGATACCATTGGTGCCTTGAACAATTTTGATACCATTCAAGAAAACGTTTTTGATTTTCTTTTCAATTTAGGTCCAAACAACGATTGTTTTTCTGCAATGTGAGTAGTCTTGAACACTTCTGATATCGTTCCAAAGTATAACTTAATTTAGGTCCAAACAATGATTGTCTTCCTGAACGTACGGTGCCTTGAACAATTTTGATACTATTCAAGAAAACGGTTTTGGTGTCTTTTCCAATGTAGATCCAGCTAATCATTGGTTTTGCCTAAAGACGTTACTTCGGACAATTTCGATATCGTTCCAAACATATTTTGCATTTATTTCCAATTCGGATTCAAACAACGATTGCCGTTTTCTATGTGTGTTGCGTTGCACTGTTGTGATACGACAGAACAAATTGATTTTGATTTTCTTTCCAATTTAGATCCAAGCAGAGGTCGTCTTCTTCCATGTGAGTGGCCTTGAACAATTTTCATACGGTTCCAAATCATGTTTTTGCTTTTCTTTCTAATTTATGTCCAAACAATGCTTGTCTTCCTGAACGTACGGTGCCTCGAACAATTTTGATACTATTCAAGAAAACGTTTTTGGTTTTCTTTCCAATGTAGATCCAGCTAATCATTGGTTTTGCTTAAAGACATGTTACTTTGGACAATTTTGATTCCGTTCCAAAAACTTTTTTACTCTCCTTTCCAATTTATGTTCAAACCACAATCGCCTCCTTCAATGTGTGTTGCGTTTCACTTTTGTAATACCACAGAACAAAATGTTTTTGATCTTCTTTCCAATTTAGATCCAAACAGAGGTCGTCTTCTTCCATGTGAGTTGTCTTGAACAATTTTCATACTATTCGAAAACATGTTTTTGCTCTTCTTTCCAATTTAGATCCAAACAGAGGTTATCTTCTTCCATGTGAGTTGTCTTGAACAATTTTCATACCATCCGAAAACATGTTTTTGCTTTTCTTTCTAATTTAGGTCCAAACAATGATTGTCTTCCTGAACGTGTGGTGCCTTGAGCAATCTTCATACTATTCTAGAAAACGTTTTTGGTTTTCTTTCCAATTTAGATCCAGCTAATCATTGGTTTTGTTTAAAGACATGTTACTTTGGACAATTTTGATTCCGTTCCAAAAACTTTTTTATTCTCCTTTCCAATTTATGTTCAAACCACAATCGCCTCCTTCAATGTGTGTTGCGTTTCCCTTTTGTAATACCACAGAACAAAATGTTTTTGATCTTCTTTCCAATTTAGATCCAAGCAGAGGTCGTCTTCTTCCATGTGAGTTGTCTTGAACAATTTTCATACCATCCGAAAACATGTTTTTGCTCTTCTTTCCAATTTAGATCCAAACAGAGGTCGTCTTCTTCCATGTGAGTTGTCTTGATCAATTTTCATACCATCCGAAAACATGTTTTTGCTCTTCTTTCTAATTTAAGTCCAAACAGTGGTCGTCTTCCTGAACGTGTGGTGCCTTGAGCAATCTTCATACTATTCTAGAAAACGTTTTTGGTTTTCTTTCCAATTTAGATCCATCCGTTCGTTGGTCTCGTCTAAATAACAATATTGATATTGTTCCAAAAAATGTTTTTGCTTTTCTTTCCAATTTAGATCCAAACAACGATTGTCTTCTGCAATGTGTGTTGCGTTGCACAGTTGTGATACCATAGAAAAAAATGTTTTTGCTTTTCTTTCTAACTTAGGTTCAAACAATTGTTATCGTCTTCAAGTGTGTTGCGTTGAACAATTTTGAAACCGTTCCAAACAATTTCCTTGGTTTTCTTTTCAATTTAGATTCAACCGATCGTTGGCTTCTTCTAAATGCGCGTTGTTTTGAACAAATTTTATATTGTACCAAACAATATTTTTGCTTTTCTTAGCAATTTAGATCCATCCAATCTTTGGCTTCTTCTAAACACGTGTTACTTTGAACAATTCTGATATTGTACTAAAAAATGTTTTTGCTTTTCTTTCCAATTTAGATCCAAACAACGATTGTCTTCTGTCTTTTTCCATAGAAAAAAATGTTTTTGCTTTTCTTTCTAATTTAGGTTCGAACAATGGTTATATTCTTCAACATGTGTTTCGTTGAATAATTTTGAGACCGTTCCAAAAAATGTTTTTGCTTTTCTTTCCTATTCGGATTCAAGAAATGGTTGGCTTCTTCTACGTGTGCTATTTTGAACCATTCTGATGCCATTCCAAAAGAACTTTTTTCTTTCTCTTCCAATCTGTTAATGTTTCTACATGCTTTCTAGTGGAACTGAAAGCTCCACTTCTCGAATTCCAAAACGATTCGATGCTTTCCCAATATTGTTGACGTCAAAACATTAATTCAATTATACTTCATTATTAACAGTCAGTTTATAATCCAAATCTTTATATTATCTACTTATCATGCTAGAAAGGTCTTCCATTTATTTTGTTTAACTTTAGTACATTTATTTTTGTAATTATTACAATTTTTTCGTTTCCATTATCTTCTATCTTCTTTTATTTTTATAGTCTGCTTCTTTTTCAGAATTTTCTTCCCCATTTTCTTCTTGTCTTTCGATGTCGTCTTCAGTTTCCACATCCTTCCGTTTCTTAGGATTGTTTCTGTTGTTATTTAAATTCACCATTCATCCATTCTTTGTGAGTCCTGACAATAATTGCGACTGCTTCTTGTTTCAGTTAGAAACATTTGTTTCTGTTTTGTTAATATCCATTTAATATTCTTCCATTCTGGACCAATTCCTTTTCCTCAATTCGATCTTTAATTGATTTTTTGGAGAATTCTGTCGTCCTCTGGGCTTCTATTTCTTCTTCGGCGTTGAAGGTCCTCCATCGTAAGGAGACGCCACCTCGTCCTGGAGACCTGGAAGGGTGTGAGTGTTAGAAAAAAACGCCAAAGAAAGTGAAAAGAAAAGAATTTTGAAAGTGTTAAATAACAAATGAACACAAAGAATGGCAAACAAAAGAAGGAGAACGTGAAAAGGTATTCGTAGAAAATGACGGAGTACATAAGAAATGAATAGGCGATGAAAAAAATATAGTAGTGTTTTCATTTATTCGTTTTCGTCCAGTTTCGACTCTTTTTGGTTAGCTCTCTTTTTTCATTCAGCAGAATGGTTTTTGATGTTTCATTTGTAATCGGAATTCAATGATTTTATTTCAAGCCAAATCTGATTTCAATCTGGATCAATTGTGCCGTGAATTTTTATTAACCCTTAAGTGCACCTTCGATCAAAATACATTTTATAAATGCAATGATTCAATGAAATTATATCTAAAATTCATCTCGATCGAACTGGGAGATAGAAACGTAGTGAGATAGTAAAATTTCATCTATAAATCCACAATTTTTAGCATTTTGAGTTATTTTACATATCGAGGAGCATACTGGATCTTTTCTGTGCTTTTTATAACAATTTATTTATTAATGTGTGCTACATCTAGGTTTTCTATTCTTTTTTTCTTCTGAATTCCGTTATGTTAGTGTACGAGTTATTAAACATTATAATGCTATGAGTTTGTACTTTTAGCTGTTTTACAACTGTTATAACTTTATGCAGTGAAACTTGGAATGGTTTTGTTAACTTTATCGCTTCAGAATGTTTTGCTATTCGTAAGATATTTCTGCAAACACGATTTTGCTTTTTGTAAATACAATTTGTATTTTTCATTTTCGACCGTCTGCGCTTTTGACAAATTGCGAATTGTAAATTTCTGTCGAAATGATGTGCACTTTAAAACCATATTTCGGTGTAATAAAAACCAGTTAGTGTTTCGTTTCAGATATGTCAAGTTAGGACGTAAAGAATTCTAATCTTCACAGTTGTATATCGAGAATATTTATCTTGAAATCTGCGTATCCATTTTAGATGCTATTCATATTTCAAAAATTAAAGCTGGTTTCACAATAATCTATTTGTATTCAGTAAATTTTATTGTATTGGATCATGAGTATTCCTATTTTGGAATATTACTTCGGAAGTGTTAATTACGGCTAGAATGTGGATCTTGATGTGAAATAAAAATTTTCTTCTGCAATTGTCACAAACAGAAACTGGATAGAAATTTGTTTCTTTAAAAAAATGATAATGAAATAATAATATGAAAATAATATATATAAATATTTTTGAAGTGTTTGAATTTGTTTATTGGTTCAAGCATCGCTTACTAATCTTGATCATAAATGTACAAAATAAACAGTCTAATTATGACAGCATCAAAAAGACATAGGTATCATTTCCTGATTCTATAACTGTAGTCTAACAATATTGTACCGAATATGATATGAAAATTTTCGGTAAAAACTCATCCCGGTCTATGTGGATTTCGAATTGTTCTTTAAAATTTTCATGGAATTTGTTGGTTATGTCTAGGCAACTATGGAATCATTATGGATATGATATGAATCATAACCAAAATCATTATGGATAACTGTAGTCCAACTAAAACATCTCTTCTTCTGTAAAATATCATACTTTATACGAAATCATAGTACATTTGTTTATGCTGAGTGATTTATGCTCTCTTTAATTGCTTCTCTTTTTTATCGTCTGATATTTCAAATTGTATGCCATGAATCTGTTTTCGCAATATAAATGTTTCAGAAAATGATTTAAGTAAAATATTTTCCCATTTAAGAATTCAGTAAAAACGCCCAAAGATATTGAACACAATATATAGTAGTTTTTGATGTTTGTTTACTTCGTATTTCTAGAAATTCAATTTGGCAATCGGCATGCGTAACAAAGTGAGTGATTTATGCTCTCTTTAATTGCTTCCCTTTTATCGTCTGATTTTTCAAATTGTATGCCATGAATCTGTTTTCGCAATATAAATGTTTCAGAAAATTATTTAAGTAAAATATTTTCCCATTTAAGAATTCACAGTAAAAACGGCCAAAGATATTGAACACAATATACAGTAGTTTTTGATGTTTGTTTACTTCGTATTTCTAGAAATTCAATTTGGCAATCGGCATGCGTAACAATAAAACAGTTTTAAGCAAAATGTGTATAATTTAACAATTTGTATGAATTTGAATAACGTAGATAAATGCCCAAGAAACGTTGGTAAAATTGAAAACAAGGCCTTGACCGGTCCAAGCAAGCATTTGGTAAATTTAAAATGTGTCCTCGGTGGATCTAGACCAGATTGCGGTCGATTAGAAAAGATTTGAAATTGAAATAGAAGTTTTATTAGCATCAGAATACGGCCTTGATATATTTGGAGTCGAGTACTTTCGATTTGTAGCATGTATCGATTTAGATCGATTCATGCAGGTTTTTTACTAAAACATTTGTCTATTGCCAACTTATTAATTAGAATATTGCATTTCTTCAAATAACCAAAGATTTTAGAAGGGTAAAGTGCATAGTAGGTTCAGATGAACGTGTTGGTATTTGTCAAATGCCGATAAATAATTTTAATTATGAAAAATCCTCCGAATAATAATGATTATATCCAATAATGATGGCAAACGTACAATGAATTATCGTTGATTTAAAAATATTTTAAAAACGGAGCAATTTATAATTATTTACAATTATATAACTTGAGATTAATTGAGTATGTAGTAAATTATTTTATGCGCATAGTGGCATACTGCAGGCAACAAATAAAATATTACGTTGTATACAACATAAGCATTACATATGACATGATTTCGTATGCTATTGTGACCAGCTGCATCGTAAATTCGGATAAGGCACTAAATTTATTAAATTAGCTAAACAAACAATTCAACGAGAAGATTAGATTGCATTTTTTTCGTATGTCGTATGTACCACTGAATGAATATCTATTACTCTTTCAAAATAGTGGAATGGCAAAGATATACCGGAATATACCGGAATATACCAAGATGTACTAGAATATATCAGAACATACTACAATATACCGGAATATACCAGAATATACCGGAATATACCACAATATACTAGAATATATCAGAACATACCAGATTATACTAGAATATACCGAAATATACCAGAATATACCAGAATATATCAGAATATACAAGAATATATCAGAATATACTAGTAGACTGGTAAAAAAATAGTGGATGAGTGTTTTGAATTTAAACTATATTGCCATATAGTTTATTCAAAAGTTTATATAGTTACTCTCCAAGTTGGTGCCCTCTTTAAAAATCAGAAATAGTTCAATATCTAAATTTTTTGTTGCACATTTTTAATGAAAATGTAGAAAATTGGTTGAATATGAGCTCACTGTTTACTGGCCATTTTAGATTGATAACATTATCCAATGAAACATTAATCCAAGTAAACATCATCCAATGTAACAATAGTAAAGTTTGATGTGTCATCAATGAAGAAGCTTTGCATCCAATATTTCAATTTAGATATACTTTTCTCGATTTTTCTCGATTTTTAAATCGACCATTTTCAATTATTACATGTATGAGCATTTATTTTGTATCTGCCATTACTTAAAATTGCTTTAGACCCAGTTCAATGAAATTTCACGTTTTATTTTTCAGAAATGTAATTTCGATTCTATGAAGTTACTGAACCTTGCAAAAAAGAAAAAGAAATATTCCAAGGAATTTTCAGGGAGCACAATTGACCATTAAATTTTCTATTGTTTCTGCGTGAATTTCTTGACTAATGAAATCAAATATAAAATTAACATACAACATTATGAAAAACGAGAAAGCAAACATTTGTTAATTTGTATCACGATTTTATTATAATGACTCTGGAAACTGAAACGGGATAAAAATTTGTCAATTTTTTCGCGTATCAATGTGGATTTATTTGTGATAGACATAAAATAAAACAAAGTTTGTCATTAAAGGCACCGGAGAATTTTGCATTCTATTTCGTTACAAATTTTGAGATTCCGAAAACGGTGAACGACAAGTGGAGCATAGAAAATTTTGAATACAAATTTTCGTATTGGATCTTAGTGCCTGGATAGAGTAGGGCCGAGAGCGAGATTACTTTTTTTCAATTAAAACTAAAAAATAAAAGGATATCGGCATCGATCGACATCTCTCGCGACGATGAAACAAATGATGGATGTTCAAGAAACATACGAAAAATTTTCCGTAATACACGAAACATGTGTAACGGAAATATGATCATATTCATGATAAATGAACAAAAACAAAGTTAGAGACCAATGTATCGGTTAATGAACAATTTTCTCCATTTTTGTATCAACATCATCACTTGCTACCTTAGAACAATTATTTTATTCATTGTAATAGTTTCGATAAATTCTCTGCCTTACGGTTTATTCGTAACAAGTACTAGGCATAACTTCTGCATTCATTCATTTCGAAATATGTACTATAGAAACTGGTCTGCACTAATAGTTCTCCATTTTTCATGTCTTCAGTGTTATCGACTATAACAATTTACATTATCAGTTGCAATATTTTAAAAAAGTTTTCGAACAATCGTTCTCCACTTTCAATGTACTCAGTGTTGTCGACTATAACAATCTAAAAGTTGATTATAATTTATTCCTTAAAAGTTGCGTAAGAGATTTTTCCGTAATAATGGTTCTCCATTTTTCATGTCTTCAGGGTTATCGACTATAACAATTTATATTATCAGTTGCAATATTGTAAAAAAGATTTAGAGAAAAGCAGTTTTTAACAACAATCGTTCTCCACTTTCAATGTACTCATTGTTGTCGACTATAATAATTTAAATAATCGGTTGTAATATTTTAGAAAAGCTAAAATAATTTATTCCTTAAAAGTTGCGTGACAGACTTTTCCGCAATAATGGTTCCCCATTTTTCATGTCTTCAGTGTCATCGACTATATTAATTTAAACTATCAGTTGCAATATTTTTAAAAAGTTTTAGAAGAGAGCATTGTTTAACAGCAATTGTTCTCCACTCTCAACGTACTTAGTGTTGTCGACTATAACAATCTAAAAGTTGATTATAATTTATTCCTTAAAAGTTGCGTAAGAGATTTTTCCGTAATAATGGTTCTCCATTTTTCATGTCTTCAGGGTTATCGACTATAACAATTTACATTATCAGTTGCAATATTGTAAAAAAGTTTTAGAGAAAAGCAGTTTTTAACAACAATCGTTCTCCACTTTCAATGTACTTATTGTTGTCGACTATAATAATTTAAATAATCGGTTGTAATATTTTAGAAAAGCTAAAATAATTTATTCCTTAAAAGTTGCGTGACAGACTTTTCCGCACTAATGGTTCCCCATTTTTCATGTCTTCAGTGTCATCGACTATATTAATTTAAACTATCAGTCGCAATATTTTTAAAAAGTTTTAGAAGAGAGCATTGTTTAACAGCAATTGTCCTCCACTCTCAACGTACTTAGTGTTGTCGAGTATAATAATTTAAATAATCGGTTGTAATATTTCAGAAAAGTTTAAAATCATTTATTCTTTACAAGTTGCGTAAGAGATTCTTCAACATTTATCGTTGATCTTTATTATTTAGTAATTCTAGCCGAAATACTCTAAAATTTGAAAAAGAATGATTTCGAAACGAAATAAAAAGTCGAATCTCGGTTTAGTAATATTTGTAAATAATTTGTTATTAACCGGTTACTGCACTATTTATTTCGATTTCTGAAATGGTTCTGTAGATCCTTTAAATGAAATGTACTCAGAATTTATTTTTTCTTTTTTCATTTATAGTTTTATGTCGCATCAACTGTTACAAGAAAAATTTCCAGTATATTTCAGTACTTTCATTATCAATTTTGAGATATATTGTAATTTCTACACAAATTTAAAAAAAAATAGATTTCAAAATGGCTGATAATTCAATAAACAGATTCTTTACAAAATATAACCGGTGTCCACGAAGTATCAAGTTTTTTCCCCTTCATTTTATTATCCTATCGAATTCGATTAAGGTTACTATACCGTATATTACAGATCATTTGTGTATCATTATAAAATGGCTGATTTCGGAAAAGCTATTATTAGACAGCGGATTTAATGCATTTATTACAATTTAAAATAGTAAAAGTATTAGAAGAATTTAATAACACTGTTATATTATATTCAACCAATCAAACGTATTAACAAAGAAGATAAATTTCCATTTCTCTCCAGATTGTTGCGGTTCAGCTAGAAAATTTTTATTTTGCTTAAAGATCCGCTGTCTAACTATTATTGTAATAAGAAATATCATCGCATGGAAATAATAAAATTTGGCTCGCAAGCGGTTGTTTACCTATTTCTGTGTTGCCGTTTTCAATTATGAAAGCGACAGGAATCAATGATTTATAAGAGATAAATATTACATTTGGTTGGTGTTGATATTGTATCTATTTGCAATATGTTGCATGTATAATTAATGACAGAAATCTATAAATACTGTATTTAGAAAGAAAGCCAATAAAAATGTTTCAATACAGAGGTATTTGATTGTGCAACAAAATAATCTATTTCTGTAGTGAATTCATGCATTATGATAATCATGATGTATGCGACAGATTTGAAAAAATGCTATTATACACTTATATGAAAGTAGAATTTTCAAATTCTTCATGCATCAACAGTAATGATATTATTGTAGTATATTGTTCAGAAAGTAAAATTTCGGTAATCTCTGTATTATCACTGGACTGCGGATGTTTATGGAATTTTCAATTTTTATAGACAAATTTGAAGTAAGTGGCATGAAATAAAATTCTATTTCTAATGGGAACAGCCTTTGTATATCCAAAACAAATAAAGATCTTACTAAATTCAATCGAATTTTATATTCTAGCATTTTTTGTAGATTTTTGTAAACCATAAAATAAAGATCCGCAGTCTAATTATCACTTATACCTTTTCTAGAAGTTGGGCAGAAACGTAATAGTTACTATTTTTGTTATTGATTAATACAGAATGCATAAACTTCATTTCTGTGAATTGTTTCAAACCTTCTTATCAATTTCGTATTTAATGCTATATTTATCAATGCTTTATCAATTTTGCACTCACTGCTGTATTTATCAATGTATAATGTCAAAATGAATCTTTCTAAAAACAACTTCGTCACGGACACTGAAAAATGATCAAATAACAATTTCATTGTAACGATGTCAGGGCTATTTGACAGTGTTAATTTGCACAGCGGTTGTTATCGTGTTCGATTGATAATCATTTGTTTTCGCTGATAATAATTAGACAACGGATTTTATTTATTTACGACAAAAATGATTAGGATCAATTTAAAACAGTGACAATATTAGAAAATATTAGACGAATTTAGAAATACTATTATATTATTTTTCAACCTGTTAAACATATTAAGAATGAAAATCAATTTTTATTTCACTGTAGTTTGTTGCAATTTAGGCACAAAATTTTTATTTTACGTGAATGTCCGCTGTCTAATTATAATACATAAACTTTCTTTCCCAATACATCCTTTTTTTCTGATTCTCGAAAATATTTATTTACTATGTGAACACAGTCTACAGATTCTAACCACAAGCAAGATTTAATCAAAGAGTGTAACTTTTTAGCTGTGTATAATAGCAATAGCATTATGTATAGTGAAATGTGATTAATCAGATGAAAGTAAACAAGAACATTACATCCTGTCTTTTCATGCTCGAAACATTTGTTTTCGTTGTTCTATAAAGAAACGAAGTATACTTCAAGGCATTCCGAAAAGCTTTATGGCAACAGGAAAGGTAGTGGACAAAATATGTCAACTTTGTCACATACTTTTCTTAATCCGTAAAACACTTATCGAAGTTTAAACTTATTGCCAGATAAAATTTAAATCTTCGATTCTTTTGGAATGTCGTCGAAGTATCTCGAAATTTTTGTGATCGAGAACAATAATTCTGTTTTTCTATGAGATTATCCGAGAAATGATTGTGTTGTCAATTTGTACAGAATTCGATTTTCTGGAACTCTTGAATTTTGAATGGTACTGCACACTTTTTCACAGTTATAGAACACGCATGGTGAGCTAATTTGTCGTTTAAAGATCTTGTTTTGTTCAATTCGAGATATTCACTAAGAAGGAGACTAAAAATGTTGGTGCAAATTTAGAAAACTTTTCGAGATCTGTGTTATTAATTAAACAGGAATCATGCGCAGTCTTACATATCAGAAGAGCTTGCGATGGTCGAATGTGTCAGATGAAACCGAAAAATTTCCGAGCTGATCAGTAGACAGCGGATTTTATGCATTTATGAGAAAAATAAAAACTTTAGAAGAATTTAAAAATACTATTATATTCTTTTCAATCTATCAAACACATTAAGAAAAAAAATGAACTCCTTTTTCACTCCAGTTTGTTGCAATTCAGGTACATTTTCATTTTGCATAAAGATCCGCTGTCTACTGATCTGCAATAAACTGCAACTCATTAAAAATTTTAATCAACGAATGGTGTGCATTCTTAGATATTCTCCAATAAGGAGGTTCTTCCCCCTGCAAAAGAGAGATTGGTGGGGGAAGCGAGAGTTTGAGGGGCCCCACTCGTTCCTAACACCGAGCTACGGCTTTAAGAAAATTCAGGATAAAATAGAACCAATTTGAATACTGTAAAATATTTTTTTTCACTATTTTTCGCACGTTTGTGTACTCTATAAGCGCATAAAATTCGTAGTGCACAGAATTTTACTGATATTGAATATTTTTGAATTTTGCTGATATTGAATCGGGGGAAATCTGGTGGCAATACGATCGTTGCATTCCAAATAAGTTTCTAACCGAGTTTTGTATCTTGGCAAGCACCGGAAATGAAAAATTTTGCTGCTCCTGACGTACTCGATACAATATAAGTATTTTAGGTGATGGCGAAATTGAATCTCTGTAGAAATGGAATTGTGAATCGGAAACTTTGCGAATGTAGAAACTTCGGAAGATTTGACGGTGTTTTCGGAAGTCAGAAAGAGCCATTAATATTTGACGTTGCATTTTGTATAGCGAATAAGAACCGAGTAAATAATAACTGTCTGTCGAAAGATTCGCAACCGACGCGTTAGTTTCGTTTCGAAAAACAAATTTTCTTTTGCTCTCTATTCGAGTATAAAAAGTTTTTACGTACAACTGTTCTTAAAGGCTATGAGATTGATTCAATTTTGTACGAAGCAACACTAAAACGCTGCAACATTTCTTCATCATTCGGAGTAGAAGATTTTTCAAGATAACAAATGTAAATAGTTACAATATTTTAGTGGTTAAATATTTGTTCAACTGTGGACGTGTTTTCGAAACAAAAGTAAGAGTGAAATTTCTGATTAGGTGTTGCGTAATATTTTATTGCGGCAATTTTGTGTGCTAGAATTTAATTAAATCCACCGTTTATTAATTGTTGTGTAATCCTAATCCACTGGACTGATGTGCGTACAACTCAGTCATAACTAGACTGCGAATGTTTATGCAAAATAAAATTTTTATATATCAATTGCAGGCTGTAGGAGCTAAGTAAAAATTTGTTTTCCTCATTAATGATTTTTATATGTTAAAAGTATTGGCATTGTTAAACTCTCTTAATCTTTTTCCTGTTTTGAATGACACGTACAGTCATTTTTGTGATAAAATCCGCAGTCTAGTTCCAACAGAAATGTATTGATAATAACAACGAGTAACAGTAGGCGGCACATTTGTTTATAGTATTTCCAAATGACAGTAAAATGTGTTTATTATGTGACTAATGTCAGTAATAAAATGTAACTCTTGTAACAAATTTTTCACACTTTTCCACGTGTCAGCCAAGGATTTTAAACATTCAAATAAAAGCATCTCTTCTCTGCAGTTTTTAAGGTTCATTCAGAAAAGTACTCACGAGTAGACAGCGGATCTTTATGCAAAATACAAATTTTCCACCGGAATTGCAACAAACTGGAGTGACATACAAATTTATTTTCTTCCACAATATGTTCGGCAAGTTGAAAATAATATAGCAGTACTTTTGTTGAAAATAATAATAAGTTGAAAATAATATAGCAGTACTTTTGAATTCTACTAATGGTGTTGCTGTTTTAAATCTTCCCCTTTTTGTCATAAATCCATAAAATCCGCTGTGTACATATTCGTGAGTAATGGAATCGTTTCTAACTCTTGATCAAAAAAATGCAATTGATGTCGATAAGAGAGATAAGATAAAGAAAGTATTGGAGAACTATTGTGAGATTATGGAATTATACATAGACACAAGATTCGTATCATTTCACAACCAATTCAACTATAAATATCCATAGGAGCAATAGAGTATTTCTCTGTTACAATTTCTTTATTATGTTTACGAGCCTATTATTTTTAGTTGGTTTTACTTGTGAAAAAAGATTTGCTTTGTAATATTGTGAACTGGATTCGTAGGATGTTTAAAATCCCAAAATTATGTAGATATTCAAATCTGCAACTGATAAAATTGATACAATTAATAGAGACAATCTTCTTACTTGACGTTCTCATTAGAAATAGTAACTTTATGTGCGCACACTAACCCAATCACTATCCCGACACTGAAGATAACGCGAATGAATGTTTTAAGACGTAAAACTAAAAATTCCCAGAATTTTGAAATTGTAAAAGGTTTCTTTTTTTCGTCAGAAAAATTTCAGTAGACGTGCTACTAATTATAAAACTGATCGAAACAATCGTATGCGAAAACTAATCCATGTCGCTTATTTTGTATTGTTCAATAAAACGTTATGAACCGAAATAATATTTTATGGTTACTTAAATTTTCAAGATTACGAGATATTAGGAGATATGCATTATACATATTATCAATATGTGCAACAGGAACTATGAACGTTATATGCTCGGAGAGAATTCGGTTGCACAAGGTGCAAGAACATTTAAGAAGAACGTCTAACGATTTCATATTTCTATATCGTATCACTGAAAGATATCAGTAGAAGAGGAAATTCTGTTTTAACCGAATCGATATAAACATTCAAAAGTTGCATAAAAATCCATAGTCCGTGCGTGATTTAGCTCACTTTTATAATCAGTAGCAGAAATTTTAGTCGGAACGGTCCTATTCAATTTGCGATGCGCGAGAAAAACGATCACAGCTCGAACGAAAAAAAAACCAAAAGAGAAATAAAAGAAAAGGACGAGAGTAGAGTGAAATAAAGTAAAATAAAATAAAACGGCCGAGATTGTAATATTTTTGCGTAGTCTATCGAAGCACCAAGACCTAAGTTGCCAGAAACGGGACTCACCCTCCACGAAGAGGTTCTTGACGAGATGATCCAGATGAGGATCGTCCGCGTTGCTATCCACCACGAGTTGCAAAACACTTCTGACTGTTCTGATGGCCGTACGGGCCCTTAAATAGTCGTTTTGACGGGTGCAGACGTTACGATGGCTCGTGAGAACATTTCTGAGCACAATGCACCCTCTTTTCTTTGATCCCATAGGGTCGAGGGGTCGAAGGTCGCGCGAACGGAGATCTTTACCTGTTTCCGGAGCCAGCGAAGGGGATGTACGTTTATTCGGGCACGCCGAACACGGCCGGAGGGATGATTAAGAGGGGAGAAAGGTGGTAACGGTCGTTTCTTTTTGCTGGCCCTTAGGGGAAGGGTGCAGGTTCGGATTCGTGAGAAATTGGACCGCGTGTGGGGAGAAAGTTCGGGGTATCTTTGAAATTTGAAACACCTTGCCGGCGACTGGGAAAATGTGGAATCATTCGCATAATACCCCGTCGATTTTTCAGAGGTCCCATTTCGCAGCTTATGCTTACCTGACGTTCGAATCGCTTTGCATGTAACGTAGAATTGATAATATATTGTTATAACTAGGCTGCGAATCTTTATGCACAAGAAATATGCAAATGTGCACGAAAAATATGATCGGAACTAATACAAAGAAATGTTTTAATTAACAATTTATTTATACGGAAACACCATAATTTGCGTTACAATAAGTTGCTAGTAATTTTTCCATGTTTGTAACACTTGGTTATTGCTGTTTGTCAGTTAATATTGACTTGTATGCTGAAAAAGTACGTTCTACATCACAGGAGCTAATGGGCGCTTATTTATATTTGCTCCAATAGCGTTCTGGTACGTTAGTTGACACACACCTCGCGAGTTTAGATATTTCGCATAAACCAGGATTCTTTTTTACCACTGCATGAGGTGGAAGGGTAGTAAAACTGATAATTTGATGTCAGAAGATAAAATATCTCAACTGGCACATATTAACACAAGGTATCTTTTTAAAACATCCTATTGTTCAACTGGAAAATTAAACATTTCTCCCGACTTAAAATATTTTCATTCTCAATGCTTTCTTAAATTTTATGGATATGAAATTGGTATAATTCCTCGTTCAATACTAAAATACTTAGTAATTGATTAGATACCGACATATTTAATAATGTAAACAATATTTTGAATAATGGTACAGCAATTTTTAATGGCGCCTCAGAGTCACCATTCGAGTGCTAAGCGTTAATAAAATAAAACGCAGGTGGTTACATTGTCAAGCAAACAGCTTTATTAATAAAACTATCGATTATGCGATCACCACTATTTTTTATAATTATCCCCCAACGTGCAGTTGTTGGATTCCTCTTTCATAGGACACGATAAAACAAATGTCTGTGCTGAAGTGTGATATACATATAACAAGACTGCGGATGTTTATGCGATTTTCAATTTTCGTAGGCAAATTTTCAGAAAGTTTAAACAAATAAAACCTGATTTACAGTGGTGGTAGCCCTTGTAGATCTGAAATGAATAAGGCGCATGTCGTATTTTATATTACAGCATTTCTTGAAAATTTTCTAAAGCCATAAATGCATCAAGATCCGCAGCGCTAGTAATAAATTTATCACGCTACTATAATTGTAATAAAAATTACAGCTGCTCCTTATTATGGAAAAGCTCCAAAGGATTACACAACTGTGCTTAAAATTCTAAGTATTTATTGAATCATTGCTTATACTTAATTGTTTATGCGCTGCCATATTTTTTCTAAATTATAGAACCACATGAGAATGGAACACTACAAGGTGTAGACCCCAGAGGTTTATGCATAATCAATATGTAAGAAACATCGACATTTGTGCACGAAAAAATATCCATGTATATGTACTATACATATACAATATACTTGGGATGTTAGGTATTAAAAATATATTTTGCGGTTATTGTGATATATTGCAATTCGAATGCAATATGTTACAAGCATCCTTTCGATATTTAATGATGTTATTTGGCGCCGTTTATGTGTGAAAATGAATTTGTACGCGGAGATTGACCGCTCTGCATTCTACATATTTGGACTCTCAGAAAAACGATAACTGTTTCAATATTGGACTATGCGATCTTAGCGTTTTTGAGATGTTAGAACAATTAGATTACTACAGGATGTGAAAAGAAATTTTACCGAAAATTGCAATTGGTCGAAATTTTGTATTGGGTTGGCAAGAAAGTAATTTCGGTATTTTTAGATGAAATAAAATCCAATTTTTTTATCAAAGCAATGAACTTTAATCAATAAAATATTTTCCATTTTGTTGTATGATCTTTTGCCATCTTTCTGGTAGCTTCATAATTCCGCGCTCATAAAACTTCTGATCCTTTTCGGTGAAAAACTGATCCAAGTGCGATTTCAGATCATCATCATTAGTGAATGTTTTACCATTCAAAGAGTTTTGTAAACTTCGGAATAAATGATAATCTGATGATGCAATGTCAGGGCTATATGGTGGATGTGACATCACTTCCCAACCGAGCTCCAATAACTTTTCACGTGTTACCAAAGATGTGTGTGGCCTAGCGTTATCATGGTGGAACACGATTCCTTTGCGATTTGCCAATTCTGGCCGTTTTTCTTTGATTGCTATGTCCAGTTTTGTTAGTTGTCGACAATAAACATCTGAATTGATGGTTTGGTTCCTTGGGAGCAGCTCAAAATACACAATACCTTTGTAATCCCACCAAATTGACAACATGATCTTCTTTTGGTGCAATTCAGCTTTCGGTGTGGTTTGGGCTGGTTCATCACGCTTGGACCATGATCGTTTTCGAGTTGTGTTATTGTAAACAACCCATTTCTCATCACCGGTGATGATTCGCTTGAGAAAAGGGTCGATTTCATTTCGTTTGAGATGCATATCGCATATGTTGATGCGTTGCATTAAGTGAATTTCTTTCAACTCGTGTGGAACCCAAATATCGAGCTTCTTAACGATTCCGAGACTTTTTAAACGATATTCTATGGTTGTATGCGAGACATTTAACCTGTCTGCAATCTCTCGGTCAGTTATATGACGATCCGATTCAATAATGGCTTTCATTTGGTCATCATCAACTCCAGATGATCGACCAGAACGTTGGTCGTCTTTAAGTGAGAAATTTCCAGAACGGAATTTATTAAACCAATTCTGGCACGTGCGTTCTGTTAAGCAATCTACACCGTAAACTTCGCATATATCTTTGTGAGCCTCGGCAGCTTTTTTACCTCTACGGAAATAAAAAAGCAATATATGCCTATAATGTTCGTTTCTGCACTCCATGTTCAAATTGACACAGAACTAACAATTTTAATCAAAATTACGTGTAATTTGCTTCAAAAGTAACCTAAAAGATGCAGTTATGAAATGTCAGAAAGAAAACAAACGCAACGTTAACAGAAGCCAATCAAACAAAACATAACGCCATCAGTTAGTGAAAACCGAAATTACTTTCTTGCCAACCCAATAGAAAATAGTAAAAGTTGTATTTTACGACTTTATTATGCGGGCCTATATCGAAAATTTTTAAAATCCGTTTTGTAGTTCTGTGTCAATTATATGCATTGTATAAGTTCCGTCGAAATCGACAGACATTGAAAGATGTAAGAATTCTTACATTTAGTGCAGTTAGAGGCCGAAATTCGTGAAAAACTGCAATTTTGACCATCTTTAAACGTTTGTAGCCATTGCAACGTCGACCGATTCTGATGACATTTTCAGAATATGTTTAATTGATACAGTTATAGGAAATGTCTCTTCTAAATTTTCCATATAAGCTCACATAAAAATGTTACAAAAAATACAACTCTTGTATTTTTTTGAACACTTACTTTGTTTACATTCTGTACACTTCAATATAAGTTATAAATGTACAAGTTTTGTAACCCAATTCGTAAATTTAATATTTCTTAAACGTAAAAATATAAATTTCAACGTCTTACGCAACAGGAATACATAATCATCGACCTTCTGCGTTTCAACTGGTTCACGCTACGAATACTCAAACCCGTCATCTCGTTTTTCTGTCTCCTTCGTCTATTATTCGAGTCGTTGAAAGCGGTTCTTCGGGGAGAAGATCCAGTTTAACTCGCAACCGTTGATCTTTTCTTCTTCTTACCTTAACCTGTTTCTCGACCGTAATATTCCTACAAAGTATGTTGTTATTGTGATATCGATTAATTTGAATAAAACTTTGTGAGGATGTCGTGTTGTATCCTCAAGTGTGAATACTCAATCTTCTTGTTCGGGTGTTTTATCTCGTAAATTAACTTATCACAAAAAAAAAACAAAATAATTTTTCATATTCCCTTTTTCGTAACTCGAATCTAAAAATATCCATAAATTGGTTAAATTTGAAGCAAAGAGACAACTTTTTATTCCGTTTTAGGATAAATCATTAGAAGTGTGCGAGAACCCGAAAATATCGAGTTGGGTCGAGATGAGAATTTTTTTCGAGATCAAGAAGAGTTCTCAGAAATTATGGAATTCTCGAAAATGTTCGAGATTCTCGAAGGAATTGGAATTTCCTGGAAATTTCGAGAATATGACATATAATGACACTCTTGAAAAGAATTCGTGATGGACAACATGATTCCCTTTTATATAATATTAAATATATAATATATGTACATAAAGAATCAATTATTTCGGGAATTACGATAAATTCAAGAATCTCGAAATTTTGGGGTACCGGTCCCGATCCCGAAAAAAATTCGTATTCCCGACCCGACTCGATACTTTGGGTTCTCGCACACCCCTGCATGTTATCCCGACCGTCCCGACCATCGAGATCCATACTTGCACACCCCTACAAATCGTATAAGATTAGGAAAAATAATTTTCCAATAAAAAATACGTATGAACCAAAATAAAAAGAAATATCAATAAAACAGATGACTTCAGTTCGCTCGATAACACCGTTTAGATAACTACTGTATCGACAGTAGATACAGTCGAAATTATCGACTTACTTACCGACAAAGGTCCTACACGATCGACGTAGCAATGTGCGCCACAGACGGAGCATCCGCCATATTTGTACCGTTCTCCATTTCTACATTCGGATAGTAATAATCTGCCTTAGGAAGAATTATAATTCGTAACCAGAGCTTGTAACGTTGTTGGGGCTTGAAACCGTGCGTTTTCAGCGTTATTAGCGGAGTGAACAATGTCGTAAGTTGTGAGTTAAATAGACGAATAGTAGCTATGACTTTCAGCTGGGAGTGTGGCGGCTCCTGTAATCCGGCTACTCGGAGGCTGGTTGTGTTGGAGGGTCTGAGGTCGGGGGTCCCTGTTGGTACGGGATTCACGTTGACAGGGCGTCCGCACTAAGCTCGCCATCAATATGGGCACCCTTGAGGAATCGAGGGTGGCCAGGTTGGCTAAGGAGAGGCGAACCGGGCCAGAGGGGGAACCCAGCAGCCAAAAGTCTCCGTGGCGGGCAGTAGTGGGATCGCGCCCCGGAGTGGGACCGCATCGACAGCTTGGTCAATATGACTCGACACATAACTTTTTGCTTTTTTTTTCTCAAAATTTTAATATTGTCCTTGTACATATAATAATGCACTATTACTTTTGTATTTTTTTTTTAATTTTAAATTATTTAAAATTCTTATAAGTCTCTTACACTTCTCTCAGTCATTGCTGTCTTTAATATAGCACAAGTTTTCTGGGTAAATGCTTATCTTCTGGATAAAATAACATTTTACACGATTTTGTGTGGTGGAATTGTTATCTTTTCCAGTCTACAATACATTTATATAGAATTTTACATTTTGTGCGCAGAGATCGCAACAACAGCGTGGTCGATTATATGCCTTGACACATATTTATACGATTTTATGTGATGGAATTGTTATCTTTTTCAGTCTATATATACATTTATAAAGAATTTTGGTTGCACTCGGTTAAATAAAGAACTATTTGTGCGTATAAATATGTATAGATAAAGAATATGTTCAGGAACAAAAGGGAGAAAATGAAACAACTCTTGTTGACATAGAAGACAAACATTATTACGACAGAAATGATGTATATCGTATACTTTTGTAAATATACAGGATGTCCCAAAAATGTTGTACTTCCTTGAAACGGCTGATTCCAGAGGTCATTTGAAGTAAGTTTTTCTATTACAATATTCTCCGCGTCTTTGAAAAATACGGACCAATCAGAGCGCAACTACAGCTGGCGGATTCCGACTCGGCCAATGCCAACGCCAGGCTCAGCGCGAGTCGCTATAGTTGCGCTCTGATTAGTCTATGTTTTGCGCAGTGTTCGAGAACCCGATATATAAATGCGTATGAAAAAGACGTAATCAGTGGGACATAAAAAATGTTTATTTTTTTATTATTACTAATTAAATATATCCTTTCATTTGTTCCTTATTATGTTTTCCTTTCAGTACTGAATGTGATACACGAAAAGCACCAAATTGGTAATGTGTATAAGATCGATTACTAAACGATAAAGTACACGATATCTCAGGATAATATTTTTAAACAAAAACGCATACAAAAAGAATACAAGGTGTATATTTCCTTTTTATAATTTTTGTTTTTCTTTCTTGGCTTGTTCAGCGAGTGCTTCTAAACGATCATACTCTGCGATTAAAGCATCGATTTCACTCGCAGAAAGAATTCTTGTCTTGGTTTTACCATCTTCTCTGGTTAATGTGGCCATTTCAACTGTAATAAAAAAAGTAAAGAGTTAAAAACCTTGTAGGCTACTCCGATTACAAAAATCATACGCAAAAATTAGATTCACCTTTGTCCGAAGACAATTTATTCATATCTAAGGTTTTTGAAAGTACTTTTATAGCTAATGCCATAGCATCCTTTAATGTTTTTTCTCCATCTTTATACTCTTGCTTTAACGATGACACGGCTGCAGCTGCATTGTTTCCGATACAAGTGGCCTTCCATCCTCCATAATTTCCACTCGGATCTGACTGGTATAATTGGTATCCGTAATGTTTATCCCATCCCATATACAGAATTGAAACTCCAAATGGTCTTTTTCCACCATACTGTGTATACGCTTGTTTTACATCGCAAAGCCAAGACACAAGTTGTTCGCATGGAATCGGTTCTCCATACTGCAGAAGATAACGTTGCGCGATAAGGCGCAATTCATTTGTTAGAACATTTGCATCCGAGGTAATACCAGCAACAGAGCAAACAACATCGTCGTTCAGCTTATAAATTTTTTCGGAGAAAAAAACTTCGTCTAAAAGTTTGTTCGTGTTACGCCTTTCTGCTGCTAGTAGAATTCCATCATTCGCTAGGATACCAAGGCAAGTACCCGCATGGCTGATAGCTTCCATTGCATATTCTACTTGGTATAAGCGACCTTCTGGTGAGAAGATCGTTGTACGTGTATCATACCGCCGTGCCTACAAATAGAATACTACCAGTTAAATAGATATAATCATAAGCACACCACGGATCTTTATGTATATATAACTTCTGAAAATTTTCAAAAAATGCCAAAACATATCCTTCGGCACAATTTAGTGAAATTGTGATATACTTCAGATCTGCATATATAATATTTTATTTTGTTCCCCCTTCTTAAAAATCGTCTGGAAAAATTGCAAATTATATAAACTTCCGAAAAGGAACCTCCAAAATCTGATTTTAACATTCTGTATTAGTTTCTCATTCGTAAACATTAAATATATTAATAACAACGGATAGATAAAATTACAGCATTATTTAGATCTATAACAGATCATGTAGATTTAACCTAGATGCACTGTTAATGAATTGAAATATATTTTAGTGAAAGCTTTTACTTAGGACAAGACTAATTCCATACGATCGCAATGTAATTTAATATTAAGAAAATGAATTATTCTGTCATTGTTATAGAGAAAACATTATTATTGTCCGATGACAGTGCAATTTATATAACCTAGTCGGCATAGTTTCACTAAGAAGTTCACGAAAATAAAACAATAATAAGAATAATAATTAAAACATATAAATACTAAATAAATTTATCTGATATTTACCATTATTATTTATTTACTATTACAATTACTACACTTGAAAATGTAAACTTGAAAAGTTGACACTATAGGCATAGAGCTCTCTTACAAAGATGAAACCACTGTTTTTCGAGAACCAATTTGCCGTGTCACAGACGCAGAATATCCTTATAGAGGTGAAACTCCGACATTTCTTAAGAATCAATTTCTAATACGCATGCGTAGGATAAGTGGCTCCACAAATCGAGATACAAATATATCTTTTTGTTTGTACTCTGATAATTCATAGCATGGACACGAAGTCCCATAAGATGATAAACAGCTAATAGCACTTAGCACTTTGCCCACATCCGTCATCTGGTAGAAAAGTAATCTTGGAACACGGCATGAAGCCGGGTCTATAAGCATATGTGGCCTAAGATAGACATGGTAAGGGACCGTCTCAGGCTGTGACATGAACTATTCTTCTTACACTGTGGTTTACACTTATATTTGGAAGAAATACATTTTTAAGCAAAATGTCTGCACAAGGATCACCAGTTAAAATCAAAGAATTACGTCTGCCTATGTCAAGAGTGAAAACAATTATGAAAAGTTCTCCGTATGTTGACACAATTGGGCAAGATGGTTTGTATTTAGTCACGAAAGCGACGGTAAGTTTAGGTTAAGTGAGGTTAAGTGACACATAACATCTGTTAAATTTTTACAATATCTTTTAGTATAATAAATATTCAGAAGCAATTTGTGGATATATTTTTCTAGGAACTATTTATACATTATCTGACAGAAGAAGCACATTCACAATGCAATAAAGGAAATTTCTTAGATTATAAACATTTGGCAGAAGTGGTACAAACAAATGATACATTGGAATTTTTAAGAGAAATAATGCCTAGAAAAATAACAGTTAAACAATTCAAAGAAATGGTGGCTGCCAAGAACTCTAATAGTAGTTCAGAAAGTAGCTCGGACTCGGATAGTGACAGTGAATCGGACACAGATTCCTGTACAGACAGTGATGATAGAAAAGTAGAAGACGACAACTTATCGAATAGTGAACATGGGAGTGATACAAAGGAAAATGGTAAATGTGATTCGATCAGTGACAAAAGCGAAGCCAGTGGTAAAAGTGACAGTGAAGACGAAACAAAGTGATAGAGCCATAGACATTTATTCTTTATGAACCTTTCTTTAAAATAGACTTACCTACTTATTACCAAATAAACAATGTAAATTTACAAATATTTGATACTTTAGAGTTTTAGAAATTTGCTATTTTTGTATGGATCATATATTAAATAGAATAATCTTCATTCATGCTAGAACCTCTCGTTCGTAAAACTACATATTTTATAGATATGTAAGATTTTAGGAAAGAGGGAACCGATCACAGCAGGACTCAAGCTTGAACCTTGGGATTCGTAGCTATCACCTCCTGAGCACACCCACGAAACCCTCCGACTTTTCCTAGTCTCCATACGCATTTGGTCTGGGAGGTCCTGATCCGACAGATATATTACAAGTAGATTTTAAGATTTTATACATAGACATAATGTATTTATTTTTCACATTGTAGCAATCTAAAAAGCTGTTTGCTACTTTAGTTTAGTATTAGAACAAAATAAATGCCTTAACTTTTGTAATACTTGTTTTCTTTTTAACTATATCGTTATTTATTTATGCCGATGCACATATCGGCATGTTACAAATTAGTTTGCTGCGTTTTCATAGCGTTTATAGAAACTGCAAAAGTTTTAAAAGAGCACACTTCCTACAGTAACCATTTTTAAAAGTTTATTCTTGATGTAATTTCTTATACGTCGATACCGACTCGTATCCATCCTCGTTCAGTTTAATGGCTAAGAAGTAAATTTCAGCCAGAGCTATAATTAACGCACAAATTATGCCCAATAGTAATCTAAATCCAAAGTCTAAACTCCCAACTATTAATTCTACACCTATAAATCCAAAAGCAAAGCCTGCTAATACAGAAAATATAAATTGTGCAACAGCTATAAGTTGTTTATTTATTTGCTTCACTGAAAATAAAGAAAGTATATGTATATATATATGAAATTGATTACACAAAATGTATATTATAATTTTAAAATCTTACTTTGGTAAGAAATAGTATCTTCTGGCAAATGTTTTCTAGTGGAGTCAACGTTTTTAGTCATAGCTTGATATTCTTTAGCATCTTGTTGTGCTTTTAATTTCTTTATTCTAGCTTCCAATTCAGGGTTTCTTGGTATAACCTTTGGTGTGGGTAATCTTATATCTGTTCCTTCTAAGAGTTCATGCAAATAAACTTTATCTTTTCTCGTCTTTCTATAATTTTCTAGATACTTATTTAGCCACCTTATATCATCCAGTTTCAAAGAAACCTGCTTCTCTTTGTCTCTACTTGACTTTTTTAAAGCTATAATACCCAATGGAGCATCGCTTGTTTTCTTAACATTTTGTGTAACAAATTCTGTTAATGATTTACTTGGTATTATCCTAATACACGGGTCTTCAATTGATTCAACTGGCATTCTTATATTATTTGTTTAAATACAAACTTTCTATTATAAGCAAAATAGTATTATCAGCACAGTTTCATGCATTACATAAAGAATCAATATTATTTTATATTACGTGTCTATTATATTAAAGTAAAAAATATTATTTATAATATAATAGAGTAATAATTATGCAATATGCAGCTTTCTTTCCAGATCAATGTAATATTCTTTTACTTCATCTTCCTTTTCTTCAAATGTTTGATTTACTTTCTCGCACTTCTCGCTCATATCATTGACAAACTTCTCCCATTCTAATTTCCTGACTTTTCTGTTTTTTTCCAATGCTTTGTCCTAAATCAATTAATAAACATACGTATTAATTACAAATATAAAACTTGTCCGAATACTTTAATTAGAATATAAAATATTGAATTTATATGAAAATTTATTAAGTAAAAAACAGTACAATATCAAAACTTTGTTCTCTTTGGAGGACTCGTTCACACATGCTCAATGCTACATCAACGTTTGCTTTTAAACTAGGCAAATGACAATCCCCTAGTTGTTCTGTACGATCCAATTGATTTTCTTTCAGTTCAGTTGAATATTCAAGTATTTTAAAAAGACGTTCCACTTCTCTATCTCCTCTTTTATCCTATAAATGTGTAATTATTTGTGTAATTATTATTTTTCATTTCAAAATGCAACAATAGAATCGAATATTTTCTCATTGATAATCACTTGCTTCTTTTGACAGTATTAATTTGTAGGTTATATATTCATTTCATTAAAACACACGTACGTAATAACCAATTGATACAATGGTATATGAAGGATTTCCATGTACTCAGCTGTTTTGTTCATGAAAAATACTTTTCATCAATTTCATAATTTTTTACCTGAAACTCTCGTAGAAAGAACGTGATTTCACCTTGAATGAATGGTCGATGATCAAAAAGTCGACTCCAAATTTCACCAGTGTCTACGAAAATGTGACATCGCGAATAACATCATGATAATTATTTCTAACATTAAAATGTATGTCTGAAAAATTACGTATTTATAATCAATCTACACATGCCGCACCTTTGATAATGGACGCCATGATTCTTCATAAAATACGTACACTTGTAGGCTAGGGATGGAGATTGAAAATTGAAAAGAGTACAGTGTTGCCACTTGCACTGCACGCAGATTGCAGGTTGCAGATTGTGTAACAATTGAGTAATACGAGAGGTAAGTAAGTACTCGTAGCCTTATAATATAAGGTATAATTGATAATAATATAATATAATTTTTAGAATTTTTAGATTTTTTAATGCGCCTGCGCAGTTTGTTTTTTTAGATGCGCCTGCGTAGTATTTTTTGGATACGCCTGCGTAGCTTTTTTAGACGCGCCTGCGTAGCTTTTTTTAGATGCGCCTGCGCAGTTTGTTTTGGATATCCAGTATATAGAAGGGGTCAATGCCCTTTCACTTTTAAATTGTTCTCACATGAGTAGTTTACTTGAGATCACTATAAAATGGTGTCCATTAGGTCCATAATTGCTATTAACTAAATAACAAAGCCGAAATCGCATCTTTTCATTCTTCGACGAGGTACCTTGTCGGTGACGCTACAATGCTACATTATCAATTTTATCAATTTTCTACAGAGTCGGTAATTCAGAACCGAATTTTAAGGCTGTGTTTGCAAAAGTTTGAACGGAGTGAAAATCAGCGCCAATCGGCGAATAGGTGAACTACGAAAAAAGACAGAGAAGCAGATACGTTTCTCGCAGGAGAGACAAAGACAGAGAATACGAAACCGTTTATTTTTTCGATCACTCGGTTGAGCTGCATTTAGCGAAGAAGCAATATTTTTTTATGCTCTTTGTGTTGAAATATTCTCTGCATTATTGCGGGGTCCCGTACAGAGCCCTTTTTTGAAATTTGGCTCTTGGAACTTTATAAACAACAAAAGTGTACGTTTTTATAGAAGAAATTTTTTTCTGTACACTTTTTCCAATTTGCTCTTTGTGTTCAAATTCTCTTTGTATTGTTGCGGGTTAGCATACAAAACCCTTTTTTGGGAAAAGTGTACAGAAAAAAATTTCTTCTATAAAAACGTACACTTTTGTTGTTCATAAAGTTCCAAGAGCCAAATTTCAAAAAAGGGCTCTGTACGGGACCCCGCAATAATGCAGAGAATATTTCAACACAAAGAGCATAAAAAAATATTGCTTCTTCGCTAAATGCAGCTCAACCGGGTGATCGAAAAAATAAACGGTTTCGTATTCTCTGTCTTCGTCTCTCGTGCGAGAAACATATCTGCTTCTCTGTCTTTTTTCGTAGTTCATCTGTTCGCCAATTGGCGCTGATTTTTACGGCGCATCCCGCGTTACGTATGTAAATAGTGCAACTGTCATAAACAATACATACTTTTCAAATTGTTGAAAATAATAATTAAAGTATATTTGAATCAATATTAATTAAAAGGAAAAAGTATTTCAATGCGTACCACGTTGCTGTGACAACTGTATACCGATGGTAATGTACCTACATAATGAAATTTTGATCTCTGTTATGGCATAAGACATAAGAGACAAAAAATAACCTGTATGTCTATCGAATCTTCGTATGGCTATTATAGTTTTCAGAAATATTTGTAACTTTATTTGAATGAAATGATATTTAGTATATACAACCACAATAAAAACTGTAGTCGTTTAATTATCTAATCATTATATTAAAATAACATATAAATGATAAGATCCTTTGTTATTTACAGTTTCCAAGAAACGCGCGAGACAACTTATTTAGCTGACCTTGTCAAGTGACATTTCGCATCTTTCATTGACATAAATAAAGTTGAAATAATGGATAAATCTCTATTGATGCAAAAACAAGTAAAAGATAATGCAGAAGATATGCAAAAAGAATTTCTCGACATGAAAAATTGGGAGGAACAGATGAAACGCAAAAATGAGGAGTTACTCAGAGAAGCGTGCGGTCAGGTATATCTTATTTTTATTCATATACAGGGTGGTTCACCAGATATTACCACCTTGATTTTGGTCATTATTATAATTCGTAGCGAAGAATGTTTATATAAGGTTAAATGGTTTCGAGAGATGCATACCTTGGTGTTTTGAGTTTTTTTATAGGTGGACATGTAGAGGAGATACGAAAGTCATCAGTATTTTTTTCAATGGGATCGTATTCTCCTTCCTATCCTTTATATTCTCTACAAAAAATTATTAACTTATTAAGAGAGACATGATTTCATAACAACACTAAAGTTAAAATATCTCCTTAACTAATGGTGTTTCTATATTAATAGGTTAATACATTTTGTAGAGAATTGATTGATCGATTAGTGCAGGAAAAAACATACGATCCCATGTAAAAAAATACTGATGACCTTCATATTTCTTCTATGCGTACACCTACAAAAAAACTGACGACACCAAAGTATGCATCTCTCGAAACCGATCAACCTCATATAAACATTCTTCGCTACGAATAATAATAATGATGAAAATCGAGGTGGTAATGTCTGGTGAACCACCCTGTATTGTACAGTATTTTCACTTCGTACGATTTTTTGGTTGTAGACGATGTTACCACCGGTCAGAAGCAAAAGCAAGAACAAAATAAAATCTGCTCCAACTAAAGAAAATGGCAATAATAATAAATCAAAAAGAATTAAATCGTACGATTATTCTGCCTGGGATAAATTTGATGTAGTAAGTTATTAATAAACTGCGGATGTTTATGCAATTTGCAATTTTTGTAGATGAATTTTAATGAACTCGAATCAAATAGAATCTCATTTTCCGTGGTAGTAGCCTTTTTAGATTTGAAATAAATTAAAATCATATTAAATTCTGTCGTATTTTATATCCTAGCATTTTTTAAAAATTTTCAAAAATCATAATTGCATAAAGATCCGCAGTCTAGATATTAAATATTAGCTAAATAGTAATATACCTTTAAAAAGTGAAAAAATAGTATAAAATATTTCATATATAATTATTACTTCAATATTTTATATCTAAGGACGAAGCATGCAAAGATGTAGACAAAGTGGAACAATCAGACTCATCCGGAGATGAAGCTACGTCTACGAAAGAATTAGAGAAAGCGCACGAAGAGGCTACAAAGCACAAAAATGAAGGCAATCGTTTAGTACAACAGCAGAAATGGGTTAATGCGATTCAATGTTACAATCAAGCAATAACAATTTTTCCATATGATGCTGTTTTCTTTGCAAATCGTGGACTATGCCAATTGAAATTAAATAAGTAATTATTACTTATTATTCGTAATTATTAGACAGTGGATTTTATGCATTTGTGACGAAAATAAGTAGGTTTAATTTAAAACGTTAAAAACATTAGACGAATTTAAAAATACTGTTATATTATTTTCGACCCATTGAACATATTAAGAAATTTATGTCGCTCTGGTTTGTTGCAATTCAGATGGAAAATTTTTATTTTGCATAAAGATCTGTTATCTAGTAATTATATTAAATGTATGGAAACGAATATTCGAAATATGATGAAACACGTTTAATCCTTATATTTTTAATGGAAAATATTGTGTTTTGTAGTTTTCATGCTGCAGAATCTGATTGCAGTGCAGCAATACAATTAGACGAAACTTATGTGAAAGCTTACCATAGAAGAGCTACAGCTAGAATGAACGTCAAACAATACGTAGAGGCGAAGCAAGATTTAGAAAAAATCTTAAAGTTGGAACCTTCTAACAAAGAAGCAAAATCGTTATTAGTGCAAATTGAGAGAAAGGTTTCAGATGTAAGTAAATTAATTAATTAAACAGATGAAATTTCTATGAAATATTCGCTTAAGTCAAAGAAATATAATTTAATAATATCACTTTGTACAGTCATCTGCAACATTAAAGGAAAACACCAACAAATCATCTAAAAACTCAATTGATAAGAAAATTGGAGAGAAACTTTGTTCTAATACTGTATCGAGCACTAACTCAGCATTTATTAAAGGTGCTACAGACATCAAGCATGCTAAAGAAGATAAAAAAGATATTAAAAATAACGAAGATCTTAGGCAAACTATTTGCAATGAAAAAGGTAACAAATCCAAGGAAACTCTTAAATCTGTTAAAGATAGTAAATCTGCTGATGCAGGATCTATTACATCGAAACAAAAAGAAACAGGTTCGCGAATTCCTGATTGGTTACCAGAAAAGAACAATGTTGTAATAATTGAACCTATTACGAGGCCACCACACCTACGTTGGAAGGTAAGATTATACAAGTATTACTAAAATAAACAGGAATAACTAACATAATCATTATCTCTAGAAACCATTAAAAAAGATACCAGTTGTTGAAGTGGAATTTTATAATATTCGACAGAATGATAAAAATGATGAAATAACAGGTAGTACAAATACATTTGTACAATTAGAGTCATATAGCACAAATGATAATCTAAAGACAGATAATTGTGTTGAGAATGTGGAATCTTCGGCATCTAATGATGAAATACCTCCAGTTCCTAAAACAGCTGTACAGTTTATAATGAATTGGAAAACGAATAAATCGTCTAAGTTTAGATATCAGTATCTTAAGGTAACAATAATACAATACTAATTACTAGACTGCGGATCTTTATGCATTTATAGCAAAATTGACTAGATGAAATTCAAAATTGTAGGATAATTTTCTACAGTATTTTACTTTAGTATTTATAATTTTCTACAGTAAAGTTCCAATCTAAATCAATTCTTGGTTCTGTGCTGATTTTTATTAGAAAAATGTCACGAATATGTTGGTGAAAGTCCCGTAAAAAAATAATGAAAAATAAAGAAGTTTTGTAATTGAATTAGTAGTGGTTCACATCGCAGCTCGAGCCTCGAGCTTCTTGGCCCCTCGCTGGGTATGCCCTCCAGTGGAAGGGGTAGGCGAACTGACTTAGAACGGTCTCCTCCGTCGGACATAGAATGGGACTTCACTGTATTTGGTTTCTTTTTCTTGCAATCGACGCAGACAATTTTTATTTTGCATAAAGATCCGCAGTCTGTTAATTACAATGTTACAGTATTACAAGTGTAGAATTTTTCATACAAATATTTAAATTTCAGCAAATACCTAAGAATAGTTTGTCTAAAATCTTTCAAGATTCTATGGAATCCGACATTTTTAGTGATATAGTAGAGGTATTACGAATAGAATGTATAGAAAGAATTGATACATGCCAGTTGGAAAATAAAACAAGAAAAGAGTTTATATTTTCATACTTGGAAGATCTCAGCGAAGTCAAGCGATTTAGGACTCTTATCATGTTCATGAGTAACAAAGACAGGACCAGTAAGTATTACATATTATGTAAAACATCAAATAGTTCGAATTTGTTTTGACGTTATTATTTTATCGTTTATTATTTACGTTTACAGATTTAAAAATACTTTTCGACCATTGTGCAATGGACAATTTAGACAAATTAGAAGAAGTCTCAACTCTACAAACCAAGTATGAAATCTAAAAAGAAATTAACGTACTTCGGTTCAGTTCATAAGAAATATCTTTAAGTTGAATAATAATATATTTTAAGTTACCTTATTTTGTACAAATGTTCCTATTTCATGTAGGGACAAATAAACGAAGTCATTACCTTTATTTCTAATATTATAAAATTATATAACATTGTAAATATACATGGTCCGTTTTTAATATACATATATATATAATAGCACGTACAGTATCTATACAAATAAAAGACAAAGGAGTAATATTTTCATCGAAGGCACAACACAACGAATTTCAAACACGTCCGTTTAATAATGTTTGTATCCTTTGATCGTTCTTCATTATTTGTGATTTTGTTTGGCATATTTTATCTAACTGTACTTTCATATTTTGATCGATTTCGTTCAATGTTTCTTTCATAGGTTCTATTAACTCTTGTGTTTTTCTGAAAATAATAACCTTTCGTTGTATGCAAATATTTCGAAGTACGTCAGGGTCGCTTGATGAAATTCCAGTTTTAGTGAAATGCGCGATTTTAGAGCTTGAAACTCGGATATTTATCAAACGACCACGATATACGGAATTATACATGGTTTTACATTGCTTACATCTTTTCTGTTTTTAGCTGTTCATTTACTTGTTGATACTGACTCCTCCATTCAAATAATTCTTTCTGCATTATTTCTACGTCCTCCTGCAAAGATTATGAGATACATAATACGTTAGGAGCATTTGATAGGAGTATCAGTAAGTTTATACCTGAAAGTAATCTAATAATTTTCCAAGTGGATTCGTCGCACGAGTTAACGTTTGAATTGTGTTACGAAGTTTATCGACTTCTTTAACAATTATGTCGCGCTTCGAACTCGTATCCCAGGACTAATAACAAGATCATTTTATTAAGGGGGTCATTGTATAAAAAGCAACAAAGAAAAGAAAATCTATATGTTCTTACAATATTCGTTTTTTTCGGTATTACATCCACGTTTTCATTATTAACTAGTTCTTTTTGCGTTTCTAATATTTGAGCAACAAGATGTCCATGTTCCTGGGTTAATTGATCATCGACTTTGAATGTGCTGGTATTCTCTAGAGAATCACCACCACCTCCTCTGGTTTCCATAACTACCATATCTTCAGCATCGTCGTCTTCTTTAGTTTCAGCATTTTCAACAATAACACTTATAGTTCCCATTGGTGTTCTGGAAAAATAGGCTGTATTCGTATGAATATTTCGTAATCCTTTCCATGAAAGAATACACTTGAAACGATGCTTACAATATTTCTTCGTTAACAGATAATTCTGGCTTTGCCCGTAATCTAGGTGCTGCGGGTCTAGCACTGATTGGTCTTGCAGAAGGTGGACGTAATGATGTTTTCGGTCTTGCGCTTGATTGTGGAATACTGAAAGTATCAAGTTTTACCAAATAATTGCAACGCTATTAACCTTTAGCACTCGAATGGTGACTCTGAGGCGCCACTAAAAATTGCTCTACCATTATTCAAGATATCGTTGACATTATTAAATATGTCGGTACCTAATCAATTACTAAACATTTAGGTATTGTATGAGGTATTATACCAATTTCATATCCATAAAATTTTAAAAATCACAGGGAATAGAAATATTTTAGGTTGCAAGAAATGGAGCAATTTTAACTCGAAAATTATACAGTTCTTCCTAGCTTGAATATTTATATTCCCTGTGATTTTTAAAAATCATAACATAATGTTTTAAAAAATACCTTGTGCTAATATTTTCCAATTGAGACTTTTGATTTTCTGACATCAAATTATCAATTTTCTCCTCATTTTGATTGGGAATTTCGTTAGTTGTTTCTTCAATTTCTTTGTGTTCTACCTTTACGTTCTCTATATTTTCATTAATTTTGTTACTTATAAATTCATTATTTTCGCTATACGTTGTTTGCTTTGATTTGTTTTCAACTTCCTTCTGTTTCTTATTCTCATCAACTTTTTTGTCTGTATTCACATTTTCCTGCATCGAAGTTGCTTCGGATGAAATTACAGAGGATGTACCGGGTTTAGGTTTAGCCGATGAAGATCTTTTTCTATTTGCAGACGAAGGAATCTTGTCCTTTGTCAACTAAAAAATGTCAATGTCGAGAACCTTTTCATTTTTTGGTTGCTTTTAAATGATATATAATAACAGTAACTTACCTCAGCTCCTGAATTGTGTATAACATCAGGGTTCTTTTTAAATTCTCGATTTTCATCTTTATGCGTTTCCATATTATTTGGCGTTGATTTAGTTTCATTGGGCATTTTTTTTCTTTGACTAGAAGACTTGTCTCTGCCTGTTGCAACCCGTTTTTGTTGGACATCTTTCGATGATGTTACTTTTTCTTCTTTTCTTGCAGATGATTTACTTTTCGAACTTGATTTACCTTTTTCTAAGTTTTTTTTATAATGTTCTACGGCTTCAACACTGCTTATCTGATTTACAAAATGTTTGAATTTACAGCAATTCAAAAATATTTAATTTAATACTATATATAGTGTGTGTATTACCTTGTTGTCTAAAGCTATCCCAATTGCTTGCAGTAACTCATTTGTCTTAGTTGGTTCCTGGCCAGAAATGATTTTACTTGCTCTTACAGTTAAGTTAGCACCAGTAGCTAATTCTAGAATTATTTTGAAGTTTGTTTTAGTAATTAGTAAACGGATATCGCATATGTCCCACCTTTATATCAGAGATCATGTTCGTACTTACTGACAACATCGATTAATTTTGTTAAATAAGCTAGTTTCGCTTCCTTGTTGTTTATATTTTCAGAGTTCAGTTCTTCAGTGAATAAACCGTCTAAGAAACCGGTTTCTCTGATCACCTAAGATATAATTTGAAACCAGCAATAAAGTTCTAAGTATTAATGTACTGTTTCAATATTAGTTGTAAAACAAAAGGTATTTAGTATTACGTTACCGCTGACACAATGTCATGGAGAAACCTGAATGGTGGTTTTCGCAGAAGTTTTTCAGTAAGTGGTGGCTTTTTAAAATATTTTCCAAGAAGATCTTGCGTTTTCTTAATTACTTCCGGCTTCACGTCGTCTGCCATTGTCAATTACAATTCAAACGTCTTCTCAATTCTAATGCACGTTTTCCGCAACGTAATGAATTTAGTGTTGTACCAACGAGTTGCATAGCAACGGCTATACGTACATATTATGAGCATAGGTGGCACAGGTACACAATGTGTCTGATCGCAAGCGTAAATGAGTCATGTATTTATAGGTATACAATATGTCGAAAACGTTTATATAAAACCTATATTGGACAAAATAATGCACGTTTTAGCGGAGGTGAATTCTTTATTTTATTAATTTAAGAAATACGATTAATAAGTTAAATTTTTTGGTTATAAATTAACCCTTAGCACTCGAGTGGTAACAATTTATGGACCTTTAAGACTTCGTGTGTTATGTCCCACGAACGTCTCCTGATCGTTTTTTAAATGTCAAACAGACGTCTTTGTGCTATCTGGGTAGTAGCATAAATGTTGGAAGCCGTTAGTTTCAAGTTGATGAATAGTGTGTTATTGTGGAATTAATAACTATAACAAATGTAGCTCGAGTATGTATACATATACATTATGTATGACATAACATATACTGACAAGGGTCGTAAGTTATGTTATCAAAAGCGGGAGATGATTGTAAAAAGGAAATCTTCGCGTACAGATTATGCAATCATCAATTGCCTTTGCATATTTACTATTTACACGGTAAATCAAGAATAAAGAAATGACAGAGCCTCCAATAATAGAATTTACGATTCTACAGTTCGCGTAAGTATTTCGTTTCCGCAGATCTACGTATTTGTAAACGGAAGTCTATGTAAAAAATATAATTTATCCTTAGATTTATCCTGAGAATTGTTTCACGTGTATTCGTATATTCACGTTTCAATGTTCTCCTTTTGCTGTGATTTGGTGGTACGGGTACAGAAAGGACAATTCGCTGGTATTAATGAAAGATTCGAGCAATTTGATAGAAAAATCATAGTTTATTAAGTGCTTGCGTTTTACAGAGAACGCAGCAATATGTTTATTGCGTAAGAGAGCGAGAGAGTCAAAGGCAGAAGTGGGGAACCGATGTCCTCAACGGTGTGATAAGACATGATAATAGACTGAAATTCCGCGAAGATGCGAAATAAATGTTCATCGATGCAAAGCTGATTGTCGGTAATTGCGTGAAAATTACCTAGTGTCGCTTGAATGGAAATTGACGGAGCGAAACGACTGTCTTCATCAAGGATCTCATCGAATTCCAATGTCTCTTTTAATTTTATTCGAGCGTTGTTTATCGTTCTACGAATTTATCGTTCAAGCACGTTTACGAATCGAATCCTGAGAAAAAGAAATTTCTCGTGATTTTGTTGATCACGGTGCGCACTATGACAGTTAGACAGCGGATTTTATGCATTTATTACAAAAATGAGTAGGCGTAATTTGAAAGAGTAAAAACATTACAAGATTTTAAAGATACTGTTATATTATATTTTCAACCTGTCAACACTTCATCCACCTACTTTATCTTTTTCAAAAATTGAGCTGTACCAGAAGGAAGCTTAAAAATCTTCTACACAATAATCCCAAACAAAATGATTAGATCACGGTATTAAGGGTGAGTTTTATTGGTTCGCGATTGAGATAGCTGTTGATGTTGAGGGATCTATTAGAAGATCCTTAGCGATGGACCACGAACTTAAAAAAATGATGGAATAATTGCCGGTAGATAATGTGTTACGAGAGAAAACATTTTTATTTTGCATAAATATCCGTTGTCTAACGATAGCTTTTCATCCAGCTGCAATAATAACGTATCGCGCGTCATCGGATACTGCGAATTCCTCGCAAGAAACAAACTCCGCGACAAGTATAATCTTGGTTCACTGTTGAATAAAATCACGCGGGAATCAATGCGTTCCATTTTTATTCCGAGCGATGCTCGTCGAAAAAGATTTACCTAACTTTACAATCTAATCGTATGCTATTCGCAACAGTTGCGTACCTATACATTGGAGTCAGAGTATTAGCCATGTGTTCGATCTCCTTGGAAGATCATGTCAAAAGTGCTGGAGGCTAAGGTATTTTGAAAGGGGATTTGAAACAGCTCCCGATTTGATGAATTCTACATGATTTGATCGATCTTACGGAATCGATTCGTCGGGATTCTAGAAGCGTAACATCTTCGTCTGGCAATGATCATTGTAGAACCATATCGGTCGGAACGTTCGAGGTATCTATTTACAAATCGAGTGTCGACGGAACCCGGCTTCGTTCGAACAGAATGTTCATCCGAAAGATGAAGCGCAGTAAAACGTTACGCAAGACAATACGAAGCGGCGAAATATTGATTACGTGTTGACGGGTAAACTATTATCTGGTCGTTAATAGTAAACGCAACTCGGCGTTTCCTCGTCGATTCCTACGACACTCGTTGCGACGCGTCGGCAGATACGTACAAAGTCTGAGACACAAGTTACAAAAATATTGTAAAAATCACATTCCCGTAAGTCGAACGAACTATGTATCTAAGACCTTCGGAGCGATGGCACGTATATGGCGTCGGGTTGCCTCTCGGATGAACCTTTACGGGATCATTTGTTGAAAATCAGCATGTCTCGGGTGTTTACGCCAGCAGACGCGTAGCTGGACGCCGAGCTCTTGCTGCCCGTTGAAACAGCGCTGCTCGACGCTTGCGCGTTCGCGTTCGCCGATCCGCTTCCGGAAGTGAAAGCCGAAGACTTGCTGGAGCTGGTAGCAGAACCGCCGCTCGCGTAGCTGTTAGAGTTGGCGTTGGAAACGGCATTCGATAAACCGCCGTACGATCCTGAAGAAGGGAGAGCAATTATTTAATCGTGATCAAGCCTGACTCGATGGCCTGGATAATAGCCGAAGTCGATGCGGTTAAGTCTGCGGAAGGAACACAACGAGATTCGTTAAGTTTCATCGTGTATCGAACTTCCCGGGTGAATCGATAGTACTGTGCGAAGCACGGAACAACTGTAGCGGGAAGGGAACGGGGCAAAAGGAACGGAAAGGCGCATCTGAACGGTCAGACTTCTTGCCCCGTTCCCTTCCCGCTACAATTCTTTCGTGCTCCGCACAGTGGGGCTGTTACTTTTCCGTAGCTTCGAAAAACTCGGAGTTTCGAAGTCTTCGAAGTGTCCGAAGTTTCCAATACGCAAAATAAAAATTTCCCACCTGAATTGGAACAAACCGGAATGATATAGAAATTTATTTTCCATCTTCATGATATAAAACTATTTTGAAATTCGTCTAAGGCCTCGTACAGACTAGAACATTTCGACGAACCGCGCCGCGAACTGCGCCGCGAACCGCGCATTTCGACGAACATTTCGACGAACGGTGCCACGAACGCGAACGGGTGATACTTACAAATCTGTTTGCAGGATAGATAGCATATTCTAAATATTCATAATAAATGTCAAGAAATAAACAGAAATTGATAAACAAAGACATCGGTGATTTAAATTATCCGAAAAAATTACAATTCTACTTCATAGATTCCGGTCGGGACGGGAATTTTTCTTGGGATCGGGACGGAATCCCGAAAATTATTCGGGAAATATTATCGGGGATCCCGGATATTTTACAGGAATTCCGAATATTTTCGGGAATCTCGCACACCTCTACAGAGATCCCGAAAAAATTCACGGGAAACCCGAACACCACCGGGAATCCCGAATATTCTCAGGAAAAACTCAGGATTTTTGGGATCCCGTCCCGACATGATACGAGGCTTCCCATTACGTTCCCGGCATCGGGATTCGGGAATTCCCGTCAAGTCCCGCACATCTCTAGTATTTGCTGCTACTGTCAAGAGACATACATTTTCTTAAATATCGAGAGATGTAGGGTTCTTATAGAAAAAACTGGAGGCAACCCCGCTAAAAACCCGGGAATCCCCGAATCCCGATGCCGGGAACGGGATGGGAAGCCTCGTATCATGTCGGGACGGGATCCCAAAAATCCTGAATTTTCACGAGAATATTCGGGATTCCCGATGGTGTTCGGTTTTCCCGTGAATTTTTTCGGGATTTCTGCAGGGGTGTGCGAGATTCCCGAAAATGTTCAGAATTCCCGTAAAATATCCGGGAAAAGAATGCAATGTTTTCATAGCAAGGGCCTCTTTAATAATTTGAGATGAATTATGAAGTAGAAATGTAATTTTTCCAGATAATTTAAATCGCCGATGTCTTTGTTTATAAATTTCTGTCTATTTCTTCACATTTATTATGAATATTTAGGATATGCTATCTATCCTGCAAACAGATTTGTAAGTGCCACCCGTTTGCGTTCGTGCGCGCCGAAATGCGCGCGGCGGCGTTCGTGGCACCGTTCGTCGAAATGTTCGTCGAAATGCGCCCCGAAATGCGCGTCGAAATGCGCGCTTTGCGGCGCGGTTCGCGGCGCGGTTCGTCGAAATGTTCTAGTCTGTACGAGGTCTAACGTTTTTAACATTATAGAATCCGCTGTCTACCCATCAGCTTCGAAGCTTCGGAACCTTCGACCTCCGAAGGAAAGTAACAGCCCTAATCGAAAGTCGACTGGTCGCATAGAAGATTGCAAAGTCAGCGTGACCTACCTTGCCCGTAAATTCCTGGTCCGCCGGATCCTTTGACGTTGCTACCCGAGCTGCCAGCCACAGCGCTAGCGTCAGCTTTCGCGTTAGCACCAGCTGATCCTCCACTCGGTCCTCCCGAAAGACCACCGTTGTATCCACCCAAATTGCCTAATCCGCTGCTCCCGGCATTGGCTGTCGCGTCGGCATTAGAACTTCCAGATCCTCCAAGATTCGATCCGAGGTAACCGGCGCCGGAGCCACCGAATCCAGTACTTCCGGTATTAGCACCGCCGGATCCTCCAAGATTCGATCCGAGGTAACCGGCGCCGGAGCCACCGAACCCGGTACTTCCGGTGTTGGCACCGCCGGATCCTCCAAGGTTCGATCCTGAGTAGTCGAGGCCGGAACCGCCGAATCCGCTGCTTCCAGCATTAGCTGCAGCGTTAGCTTTTGCGTTAGCATTGCCGGATCCTCCGATTAGTCCGCCAGGGTTGCCGCCGAGGCCTGTGGAGTCAGATCCAGAAGGACCTCCGGTGTAGCCACCGTAATTACCAAATATACTGCCCCCGTTATTGGCTGCCGCGTTGGCTTTAGCATTAGCGCCGGCTGAACCTGTGTTTTGTCCGTAACTCGGTCCAGAGGGAATGTTGGGGATGATCACTTCAGTGGGGTTTCGATTGCCACCTCCGTAATTATTCGATCCAATGCTTCCAGCGTTGGCATTGCTTATGGCGTTGGCACCGGCTGAACCTGTGTTTTGTCCGTAACTCGGTCCAGAGGGAATGTTGGGGATGATCACTTCAGTGGGGTTTCGATTGCCACCTCCGTAATTATTCGATCCAATGCTTCCAGCGTTGGCACCAGATGTTCCGGTTCCATAGATCGGCGCTGACGATCCGTAAATTGGACCACCTTTGGTGGGTATCTGTCCCGAGGTCGGTATACCTACAGTGATCGAAGGCCGCGCCTGGCTCACCACTGGGACTGACTTGATCGGCTGATTATACCCGTTTGAACCTACGGCGTTCGCTGCTGCGTTCGCGTTCGCGTTCGCGGAACCTCCGGTTGAACCGGAAGTCGGACCGTAGTTACCTGGCACGACGTACTTTCCTGGACTTGTTATTTGACCCGGATACGTGGTGGGTATCCCGTGCACTTTGCCCTGGCTGCCTGCCGTTGCTCCTGCGTTCGCGTTAGCCGAGCTTCCTTCGTTGATCGCTACGTGTCCGAGTCCGCCGTTTAAGAAAGGATTTTGCGGTTGGACCGTCAGAACCGGGGGGCCAGTGTTCGAACCACCAGCGTTGGCATTGGCGTTCGCAGCTGCGTTTGCGTTGGCGTTCGCACCACCTCCAGAAAGGAAAGGATTATTGCCACCGGTGGGAGCACTTGGACCGGTAACAGGACCAGGAGCAGGTCCACTGGGTTGATAATATCCCGGGCTTTGCGCAGAATTTCCGTTCGCGTTGCTGATGGCAGCGGCGTTAGCTTGAGCCGATCCACCGAGGAAAGGATTGTTGGATCCGATAGGGTACGACCCACCACCGGAAGGATACTGTCCTGGCTGAACGTAACCCGGCGTATAACGGACTCCATTCGCACCATTGGCGGCGGCGTTTGCGTTTGCGCTGGCAATTGCGTTGGCATTGGCATTGGCATTGGCGTTGCCTCCGGACAGGCCTGTCTGGTAAACGTTCCCAGCACCGCTCGGTTGCTGTCCGGTTGGTCCGTAGTATCCTGCTTTCCCATATGCACCTGCTGAATAAGATTTCAGTAAGTTGCAACGATGATACCTTCTCGATTCTTCTAAATTGGCTACAATGGTGCAGGAACCCACTTTTCTTGGGCAAAATTCAATTTTTCGACTCGAGTATATTGAAAAAATTCTTTTTGCTATTAACTAACGACCCTTCGAAGCTCCCAAATCCAAGATACTATTCATTTTAGATCATTCTGCGACGAGATATAGCATTCTAAAGACAAAATCAGACAACTCAAAGTAAAATCGAACGTGTTTCAGGCTTTATGTAGAATATCAGAAAACGGATTTTAATGGTGGCTTTATACGCGTCGGGAGGTACACTTTCATTTTTAATCCATACGCAAATAGTGCAAACTTTGAGGAACGTTTTAAAAAAATGCTTAAGAGGGCCAGCTGTCTGGTTTCGTTTACAAGAAAGCTTAAACATTTGTTGAAAGAATTAGGCAAGTTTCAGCTGCAACCTCATACAACCTTTTAACTCAGTGATGAGCAACCCCATGGCCCGCGGGCCGCATTTGGCCCGCTAGCAAACTGCCTGCGGCCCGCTTGAATGTAGCGCTGCGCGACGCCGCACAGTGGGAAAAAGTGACTTGCCTCGCTTCCAAAAGGAATAACTTTCTATAGGAATGAGGTAGAGCGATGAATTTTTTTAAAATTAAAGCTGAAACTTTGCAGAATATGGGAAAAATAGGGAGATTACGGTACGAACGGTTTTTAACCTTGTGAAAATTCGTTAAACTTTCACAATTTCCAGAAAATGTGGTTTCTGCGTTACCACGGGCAGAAAAAAATTTTTTAAATTTTTGCTATATATCATTTCCCGTAGATTTCTTCACGCTGATTTCAAATCTGGTCTCAAAATTTGTCTACGACTTCAGGATTTTACAAGAAATCGATTTTTGTGAACGAATTGTTTAACGAATTTTCTCAAGGTTATAAAACGTTCGTACCGTAATCTCCCTATTTTTCTCATATTCTGCAAAGTTTCAGCTTTAATTTAAAAAAAAATTAATCGCTCTACCTCATTTCTATCGAAAGTTATTCCTTTTTGAAGCGAGGCAAGTCACTTTTCCCCACTGTGCGCCGCGCGGCGTTCTTCGTCCACGATTTTCAAACGATTCGTTTGAAAATTGCGTTCGTTGCTGATTGCGGCCCGCGCGTAGTCCTATGTTTCCACTTTTGGCACGCAATACGCCGCGGGTTGCTCACCACTGTTTTAAGTTATTACGAATTTTAAGAAACAAGCGAAGAGATGTGTTTAACTCTTCGCACTCGAATGGCGAGTCTGAGGCGCCACTAAAAATTGCCATACCATTATTCAAAACAGTTTTAATATTATTTTTGCCTACATTCTATAAATTGTAAAAAGCTCAACTGTCATATAAGAAAACAGGTTCAATTTGATATACACAATGTAAAAAAGATTACATAAAACAAAAATGATCTGGGTTGAAACAAATGTCTCGATTTTGGAATTTAAATTGCTTCGAGTGCAAAGGGTTAATAGGTATAACTTTGTTTGTTGTTCATTGGTGAAATTATAGTAATTAATTTCAGTTTTTCTTCTCCAGTACTGTCATCACGATTTTCAAGCATTTCTGATGACTTGACAAACAAAATTTCAGATAAAACTGGATCAGTATTCAAATTTCTACAAGTTTCGATATAAAAAAATTAAAAGTCACCTCCATTTTTACATGTGATTATATATTTTTCACTTTGAAACGTCATACCTGATATCAAGACGAATTCAACCACCTACTTGACTACGGCCGTGAGTCTTGAAACAACGCTAAAATCATTTTCGCCGCGAAAAGTGGGTTCCTGTGAATGTGCAGTACGCGATAGTTCGCTAGTCAGGACTAAGAGATCTTTCTACCGCAGCCACATCTACGCGAGGCTGGATACGAGCAGCCAATTGAGATTTCAGGAAGTGCCGTGTTAAATGTTAATGGAGGAGAGACACAGCAGCAATAGGGAAACGTGATAAATCGCCTCGTTGTCCTCTACCTACAATTACTTGGCCAGCAAGAACTACTACGTCACACGGTTTACATACACATGTTTTAATATTATTAGTGTCTGGAAAAAGAAAAGGAAGAAATTCTCGATATGCGTGTGTGTGTGTGTTTGTAGGGACGATGCGTCGATGCGAGTCCCGATCGACAAGAAAGATGACTGACAGAGAAGAGTCTGGCGGTGCAACACAATCCGTGAGTGCCGACGAAGAAGAATACAAACGTTCTCATGCTTTCGATTTCTCGTTCTTCGGTGTTCGTCCCTGTTCGCGGACTCTAGAAAAACCCCACGTGCATCCGAGGAAAACCCACGGTCGTGCATTGATCAAGGTTGCGCGATCGAGATCCGCGGCTCACCTTGGGCCTGCGGCTGCGTGCTATCGATCACGACGATCTGCAACGGCTCGTACTTCGGTTTCGGACGGTGCATCGGTCTCGGTCTTTGCATGGGTCTACCGAATGGCGGACCATCCACAACGACAACTGGTATCACCGTGTCTCCGTTGTTGTGTGGAGGACCCGGCGGCAGATTTGGGATCGGTCTAGGCTGCGGATAGGGTTGGGCGATCACATCCGGTCGCGGATAAGGCATCACCGCGGGTCTAGGACTGGGATAGGGACCGGGGATCACTTCCGGCTCTCTGTGGTACATGGAAAAGCTCGGAGGTGTTTGGACAGGATTCAAAGAAAAGAACTGCCTCTCGGGAATTACGCTTGCTCCACTGTTAGCGATCGCGTTAGCACCAGCGTTAGCACCAGCGTTAGCACCAGCGTTAGCACCAGCGTTAGCTTGAACGTTCCCAGAGGGGTAGTAGTTGATTGGTGCTCTCGCGCCGGTGTTCGTGTTCACGATGGTGTTCACGTTCGTGTTCACGTTGGTGTTCGCGTTCGTGTTCGCGTTCGTGTTCGCCAAAGTGTTGACGTTCGTGTTCGCCAAAGTGTTGACGTTCGTGTTCGACAAAGTGTTGACGTTCGTGTTCGCCAAAGTGTTGACGTTCGTGTTCGACAAAGTGTTGACGTTCGTGTTCGTGTTTACATTGACGTTGGTGTTCGCGTTCGAGACGGCGCCATAGCCCGCCCCGGCAGATGCACCTGCGTATGCACCACCCTGTGCAGCACCATGCGCGCCGGCTTCTGCACCGGCGTATGCACCACCCGAACCTGCGTTCGCTCCAGCACCGGCGCCAGCCTGTGCACCGTAATTCGCGTTCCCACTCGAGTGAGAACCGGCGTTAGCATTGTAATGCCGAGAACCATGTGGATTGTAGTTATAACCACCATTGTAGCCGCCACCGGTGTTCGAATTATAGTATGGTCCCGGAGAACCACCTACACCTACGCCCAAAAGAAAATGCAACGCTTGTTATGGCCCCGCGAGACTCGATGTTATTCGTGTTTCGATTATTTGAAACTGTACTCGAGGTTCGGGGAACGCGTACAATAATGTTCCTTGGTTACCTCGTGTGTGTTTTGGCATGTGGAGAGTGGAAATAAAATAAAAATAAAATAGGAACTTATTAGGGGACATTTCGGTAGAAGCTACTCGGTGTTCGACTATAAATGGGTGCACAAGTACTCTTACACTCTGAGCATTTTTTACTATGGAACAAGTCTGCAAACAGTATCATTTATTGAGAAGATCTCAACCGTTGGTCAAACGTGCCGGTAAACGAAGCGTTAACTCTTTGCACTCGGAGCTATTTCAACTTGAAAATTAAACATTTCTTCCGACCTAGAATAATTCAATATCACATGGTTTTTTTAACGATTTATAGACATGAAATTGATATAATAGCTCATACATTACTTAAATGTTTAGGAATTAGTTACATCCCAACATATTTAATAATGTAAACAATATTTTGAAAAATTATAATTATCAGCAAATTTTTGGTGGTGACTCTGGGTCACAACTCGAATGGACAATTTGTCACAAGTTTGCAAAAATGTTAATGGTGGTCATGAAAATATTCAGAATGTTAAATCAGTGTCTAATTTGGCAAACAACCCAAACATACTCATCGTTATAATAATATTCTCTTTGTACATGACTTATTTTATTATTGCTTTTCCTGTTATCGTTGATGAAGATATTTTCCAGATTGAAAATATGGATAATTACGGTGATAGACACTTTATTTGTTTGATTGAATAATTTTTGCCAGGCGTATTATTTTCCGAGAGGATACATTGCACGTAGTAGTCTACAAATGGACGTAACTATGGAGACCGTTGCTGAAATAAATGCTGGTAGCGGACGTATCAAGTTGTTTCTATTGAATTTTGAATGGAGTGGAAAGGGTCAGATGCTTCAGGTTGCAATCGCGAAATGCGTTAAGAATCCGTCTTCACGGAACCGTTTTTATGGATCCGTTCAGACTTAATTCCTTACTACAGTAAAGTCGCGATTTGTTTCCCATCGCCAGTTCCGAGCACGGAGAGAAATCGTGTCGGGACACTATTTTTTTATGACTGCGTCGACCGCGCCGAAAGTGCAAAGGATGCCGAACGTAGAAAAAGACAGCATGTAAACTTTCATCGTCAATTACACCACTAAATACAATTGAAATTATATAGTGTTTACTGTGATTCTAATAAGAAAAATGCCAGAAACAAGTAGGCGAAAGTCCCATAAAAAGACAATGAAAAATAAAGAAGTCTTGCAATTGGATTAGTAGCGGTTCACACCGATATACCCGAGCCGAGATCAGATTACACGGCATCTTTACACTGCTTGGAGACAGTAATGCGATATGGTGCAAAATTTCTCGCGCATGCGCGACAATTTCAGCCTCAGCAAAGTAAGACTGGGGTCTTTTTGTCCGAGACAGATTGTTTCGGTACGTTCCTGCCAATATAACTGCCTCGGGGCTCTGCTACCTCATCATGCTAATATAGATTCGTTACTGTTTTGCCCGCGCATGCGCGAGAAATCTTGCATAATATCGCGACACTGCTCGGAGACCCAGGCAGCTCGAGATTCTTGGCCCCTGCGGCGTTGCCCCTCAGTGGAGTGGGTACGCAAGGGAAAGTAATCGTGGAGACTCTCAGGGATAGAAATCGCGACTTTACTGTACACGGTTCACGTGGCACGTGTACACGGGTATTTTAGTACACGTTTAAAACCGCGATCTCTGCTGCAAATGCTATAGTAATGTTATGCTAGGTACGAAGTTTTGTGACAAATACCTTGAGCATTAGCGGTTGCCGATGCTCCAGCATTCGCTCCGCTAGACCCTCCGTTGGCGAAGGCTTCGGAATTCGCTTTGGCATTGGCCGAACCTGTCCCGTCGCCGACAGCGGAGGCCGATGCCAATGACGACGATGACGAAATGGAAAGTGGTCCCAGATTAAAGTTGGTGCCGTACGATTGAGCGTTGCTCGTCGCTCGGTTGGCTTTGTTCTTTTGGAACAGTCCTAAAGGATCCAGCAAGTCGATTCCATGGTTGGCTGCTATTTGCCCGAGTAGACCTACGGACAAATTTTACAACATTTTTCCTATGTTTCAACGTGGACATCCTTTCTTGGCTGTACCGGTTAAATACAACATAACGCTTATACAGTGACTCCCACTAATATTCGGACCAGAGCTTGAAGGAAACTGTTAAAATGTTCGATTACATTGTCCAACACTTCTGTGTCAGAATTACTGTTGGGTGGTTCTTATAGAGTTTTTTGTGCTGATTCCGAATAGTCCTTAATTTTTCTCCTAGAAGCACAGTTTTTGAGAAACATGGCTTTGAAAAAAAACATATATTTCAACTTTTAACAAATATTGTGATGATATTATAAAATATATTGAATTGTTCTTCACAGCAAAAGATTCTGTAGACTTTCCCGAATACAGTGATATCCAATATTAATACATTATGATTGTTTAAACATGTTTAATTAGAGACGGGGAGACACCACTTTTGCACCAATTTTTGAGGATATTTTCCAATTTATCTCAAAAAATAAGGATCCAGCGGAAAATCGAACTATACCATGCAATAGAGCAGACTTTTATCTTGAGAAGCCACCCTTTTAAGTTTGTAACGTCGTCGTTTTTGTCGAACCAGAAAGCAAAATATCTTCGCCAGTATTTTTATATTTTGCTAATGGTTTTATGTTTTTAAACTGCACCTATTCATTTTTGTTATAAATTCATAAAAGCCTCTGTTTATTTATAACTAATTGAAAGTTTCAGCAGTTTCATTCAATCCCCGGGTCTGAAGCACCCGAAAGAACTGTTTCTACTAATATTAAAACTTTGACAACTATTGCCACATGATTTTTCTTAGCTAATGGTGCGCTCTCATCATGCTAAAATAATATATTTATTTGTAATATCACGCGGGTTGGTTTATAATGTTCATTCATAATAAAACCGATTTACGTTTTAGAAATGAAACAACTACCTACGGTTCCATATTAGCTTTCAAATATTTTAACCCTTCGCACTCGGAGCTATTTTAACTCGAAAATTAAACATTTCTTCCGACCTAGAATAATTCCATTCTATATTAACTTTTTTCTTTATTTGAATATAAAATTGATGTAATACCTCGTGCAATACTTAAATGTTTAGTGTATGATATCAACATATTTCATAAAGATACAGCAATTTTCAGTGGCGTAATAGTAAATAGAATACTAACATCAATAAATAAACGTAAATAAATAAGAACAAATCAAATGGATATATCCAAACTTTCGTCATAATGAAAGCACATCAAATATGACAGTTCAAATTGATATAGGTGAAAAACCATGACACAATGAAGCGAAACAATTATCATTTGAATTAGGAAAAACTCGTTAGTCTTTATTCCCGGTGAACAGAATCATTAAATTCTGAATCATGGTGTATGCGACCAGGTGGCAACTGTAAATGTAAAAATAACTCGAAAGAAAGAACTAAATATTCTTTTGTGTTTGTCACCTCGTTTACGAGAACATGGAGTTTCAGATGATACGTCTGATCATGACCTACCGGTTCTACTACTTGTAAATATAAATACCAGAGCACGCGAACGTTATGGATTCTGAAACTCGTTTCCTTCGAAAACAAAGATTTAAACGAGAAAACGTTGTTCTTTGTTTTTGACTGATTCCAGTATCTAGATTTACGGACCATAATCTCGAACGCAGTATGTATAAATCGTATCTAAATAATATCCGAACTGCGGAGTTTTATGCAAAATGAAACATTTGTATACATCGTTTGTAAGAAAGGGAATTCAATATGAAATCTATTATCTAGTATCCCCATTCTTACATTCATTTAATGCAATTACCGTTTTAACATAACCAGGATTTTATGCGTCTACAACGAAAATGGATAGGTGAAATATAAAATAGTAAGCACTTTAGAAGAACTTGAAGATATTTTGATACTATATTCAATCCATTAAAATAGCTATGATTGGAAATCAATTTTTATTAACCCTTAGCACTCGAGTGGTGACTCCGAGGCGCCATTAAAAATTGCTGTATCATTATTTAAAAGATTGTTCACATTATTAAATATGTTGGTATCCAATCAATTATTAAACATTTAAGTTTTGTATGAGGTATTACATCAATTTCGTATCCACCAAATTAAAAAAGTTATTGAGAATTAAAATAGCTCCGAATGCAAAGGGTTAATAAAGGTCTAATAAATAATCAGTACGGATTTGATGCATTTATGGCAAAATTGAGTTGATGAAATTTGAAATAGTAAAATCTCTTACTCCTTGAATCTCTTAACGGAATTTTTCTTGTATAAAAACAATAGACTGATCTGAACAACAAGTATAAAACAAGGCGAGCCATTCGCATACACTGATACATGGCTTCCTTCAATTCAGAAATGCATTGAGCAGGTCAAATGGAAAACAGTAAACGGATTTGAAAAATTCAAGAATATTATTTCTGTTCAACTAACGAAAACGATTGAAGAACGAAAGACATTTCTACGTAGCTCCTGTTCCTTGCGATCGATGCGGAGAATTCTATTTCGTATAAAGATTCGTTGGTCAAAAAAAAACTCACCGGGTCTAGGGTGACAGTTTCCGGCAGACAGGAGTAATACCACCGGCACAAAACACTTCAAGAACTTCATGTTGCTCTTCGGGCACGGTCGACAAGCACGCACGGCGTGTTCGTTAATTTCGTAGACAACTGTTTACAAGTCGGTAATCTCCGTGGTCGAAGAGTCAAGAACGACTGAAGCTCTTGAACGAGACAACAACTTATATACGAGACACCGGTGGATTTTACGTCGGCCAATAATTGGCCGCTGATGAACGCGCCTGGGCCCTCCTCCAATCTATGGTCTTCGTTTTCGTAGGTAGAAAACGGACCAACGCAACAGTTCCCAGGAAAGTACGTCAATCGAAACTAACCGATCCCCTAATTACCTTAAAATCGTGACAGGCGTCCGACACGGAGACACGGGAGAGCGTTACACCGTGAAAAGACAAAACTTTTCCTGGACGCGATCAAACCGGCACTATCAAGGTCTGATCGCTTCGGCGAATCAACTTGCTTTTTTCTCATCCTGGTATATTCCTGAAGATTATCGTGCGTTTCTCTATCTCGTTTTCGCCCAAACAATCGGAACTCGCGGGGAAGTTCGTTACGTTTTCGGGAAGTTGGAACGCATGATGGGAAAAATGGGTGAAACACCAAAAATGCTTCACTGTACTCTGACGTGTGTCTTATTTGCCGGCTTGATCGGGACACAAACAGCCCGGATAAATAAAGGCCCGTTGGATAATCGAGAGAGATCATTAAAATGTACATTACATTCCAAAATAAATGTTTTATTTTTGAAAATTTATTTCCCTTCGTAATATAATCATATTTAAACGCATATTTGTTTGTAATCGGGATCCGGTTAATCGAGGTCCTACTGTATTCTTAAACTGCTGGTGGAATATAGTAAAAATGGTGTGTAAAAACCTTCTGTTTCTCTATACGTACTTTGCCGATTTTTGAATGTGACATTAGTTATACAGGGTGAACAATATAAAGCGTTACAGATGAGTATCTCAAAAAATATTGATTATACGCAAAAATGTTTCAGATGGAAGTTGTTCAGTACTGAGGGGAACATCATGCGGTGGGGCTTTTATTTTTACCGGTGGACATCGCAAGGTAAGGTGAAGGTCACCTTCCTTCTTTTAAATGAAATGTCCTATTTTTTATAACATAGATCGATAGGGTGTCAAATTCTGAGTATAAAAGTGTTGACCTTCATATGTCCTAAACCTAATAGTTAACGAGATATTATCCAAAGAAGAAAGAAAATTGTTTCGATAATATCTCGTTGACTATTAGGTTTAGGACATATGAAGGTCAACACTTTTATACTCAGAATTTGACACCCTATCGATCTATGGTATAAAAAATAGAACATTCCATTTAAAAAAAGAAAGTTGACCTTCACCTTACCTTGCAATGTCCACCGGTAAAAATAAAAGCCCCACCGCATGATGTCCCCCTCGGTACTGAACAACTTCCATCTGAAATATTTTTGCGTATAATCAATATTTTTGGAGATATTCGTCTGTAACGCTTTATAATGTTCACCCTGTACATTGTATTATACATAAATCGTTCGCAATCGTAGGACTTTTCTATCACGCATCTAAACGCATCGATCACTGTTCCAACATGAAAATTTTTTGATTTTTGTTACCGTTCTTGCCGGAATACGATATATTTTACATACATTTTTCCTCCTTTTCCTTCTCGAGAATAGTTCCTTGACCCACTATAAAGATTCGCTGGAATCGGCCAAGATCGTTCGGTAGTGGGGAACAACGCGGGATCGTAATCTCGTGTATTCCGGCGAGAACGCGACGGAATGTTCAATCGACGACGAGTTCATTGGTTTTCCCCCGACTTTGTATGGCGTCCCCGGATCACTCGATCGCCAGCGCGCGTGTTCCCCGTCTAATTAACGGGAAACACATATGAGAATCAGCAATTCCACTTCTTTTCATTCCGCTTTGTTATTAATAACTGTATATACCAGTTTCTCTCGCGCGCGACAGTTACGTGATTTGTCTTCGTTCTTGACTTATCTTAGCATCAAGAATATCGAGATTTCGAAAACCTCTATAAACTACAATCTTAATCATTTCTTCTTAGTACACCTTGAGAACCAAGGTTCGAAATGGTTATAAAACTCTTTAATTTTATTCAAAACATGCGCCAGGAGACGTTTTAAAAAGAAGGGAAATTCACATTGTAAATATCGACGGAAACCAATAAAATAAATTCGTGAAACTGTTTTCTTTTCAATAGATCTTATAAAATATAAAGATAAAACAATTTTTCTGCAATGAGAACAGACGTTTCATTCAAGGGAACTTTTCTTTCTGTTAAAATTTCGTAGGAACATATATTTTCGCGATTGAAACATGAATTTTTTCACAATTTGCATTAAACTTAATTTATAAATAAATGTTTTTTTTTATAACTGAACTTATAGTTTTGTCCATCATACAATCGACAACTTTCTTAATTAGACTAATAACACTGTCCAACAAATTCAAACTTTTTTTTTACTTTTCGATTCTCACTATGTGATTCTTATAGAGTTTTTCGCGTTGATTCCGAATCTGTTTTTAACTTTTTTCCTAGACGCATAGTTTTTGAGAAATTTGAGTTTGAAAAAATGACCTATTTCTCAACTTTGAACAAAGATTGTGATGTTATTATAAAAGATATTGTATTGTTCTTTACATAACAAGATTCTCTAGACTTTCCCGAATCCAGTGATATCCAATATTAATGCATTATGATTGTTTAAACATGTTTAAACAATGATTAAAGACGGAGAGACACCACTTTTGCACCAATTTTTGCGGATATTTCTGAATTTATCTCAAAAAATAAGGGTCTAGCGGAAAATCGAACTACACCACGCGCTAGAGCAGACTTTTACCTGAGAAACCACCCTTTCAACTTTCCAAAGTCGACGTTTTTATCGAAACAGAAAGCAAAATATCTTCGCCCGACACGAGCTGCCGCCAGTGGCGCTCACCACTACAACGGGCGTTCGCCGCGGCGTATCCCGTGGAACGCCTATTCTAGCGGTAAGCGCCACTGGTGGCAGCTCGTGTCAGGCGAAGATATTTTGCTTTCTGTTTCGATAAAAACGTCGACTTTGGAAAGTTGAAAGGGTGGTTTCTCAGGTAAAAGTCTGCTCTAGCGCGTGGTGTAGTTCGATTTTCCGCTAGACCCTTATTTTTTGAGATAAATTCAGAAATATCCGCAAAAATTGGTGCAAAAGTGGTGTCTCTCCGTCTTTAATCATTGTTTAAACATGTTTAAACAATCATAATGCATTAATATTGGATATCACTGGATTCGGGAAAGTCTAGAGAATCTTGTTATGTAAAGAACAATACAATATCTTTTATAATAACATCACAATCTTTGTTCAAAGTTGAGAAATAGGTCATTTTTTCAAACTCAAATTTCTCAAAAACTATGCGTCTAGGAAAAAAATTAAAAACAGATTCGGAATCAGCGCGAAAAACTCTATAAGAGTCGCATAGTGAGAATCGAAAAGATTTTTGGCTGTTGGACAGTGTAATTCATTGGATCTGTATATTGCACACATTTTCCACCAATTAATTTTTCATGCGTTTTTACGTGATTTTGCGAAAAGGAAACAACAATGATGGACTTATAATTTTGGCCAACAGTGTACTAATGTTTCCCGCAACCATCCATGCAGTTACGTCAGCACTTCGCTATAAACATGTTAATGCCTGTCATAAAAATCTAATTATCTAATACCAATGACGGCAGTGCAACTTTTTGAAGTTATCGTAACATTTTATTGACTCCTACTGTTTCCCGTAACGTTTTATTCAAAATCGTACTAAAAATCTTTTTATCTTTTTTTGAAATCTTTAAACGAGCTTAACTTTCTATTGTTATAAGCTAATAGAGGTTTTTCAGCAAAATCAAACAGTTTTACGAGTGATATGTATCTTTTATTATAAATAAAATAAACTTTTTAAAAACCACGCTTATATTAAAATGCACTAGAAAGGAGAAAATAATTTTCTTCCTGGTTCTGCATAAAATACCGAATCAAGTTAAATCATTAATAATATTCTTCCCCAAAAATTTAAGGAATTTTCTGAACAAATAGAAAAATTTGAATAGTGACTATAAAAATAAAAGCGTGGAGCGCCCACGAAGATTACGTCAATATAGTTTAGCGCTCCAAGCTTTTACTTTTAGATTTTCTATACCAGGAATTCTCAATATTTGCCGTTTAAATCAAAAGTGCCAATAACTGCTGCAGTGCCAGCAATAGTATAGTCCAATTCGTTCAATTCGTCGTACGCTTCGGAGATTTCCATGACATTATCATGTTCTCCTACACACCGATTGCTCATCGATATTAAGAGACGCATCACGCTCGATCACTTCAACGTTGCAATATTTGTACGTTAACGTTCAGCTGAAGTCTTTCTTTTTCTGGATGATCATTTTTTTGGCAAATTGATCGGGACTTACGTAAGCAGTAGGAACTGGCCACTTAAGCGTTGCTGTGATCGACGTTCAAATTAAGCGTGCATTATTAAACATATACATTTCCATATGATCGTATATTTTTAACTTCCCGATTGTATAGGGAAGTTATTGTAATTACCCCGAAAATCGAAAATCGATTTTTTAGCAGATCTTCACGTTTCATGGTCATTGCAGTCATTTTAGACTATTTTCAGCAAAATGTTCGTATGTGTGTGTGTGTGTGTGTGTGTGTGTGTGCGTATGGCCGTTTCTATGTAATCAAATTTTTCGTTAACGTTTTCAGAAAAAGTAACAACGCGATCAGGATGATGAATGATGCAATCGATGTGCCCCGTCGTAACTTAGAGCTGATTAGACTTTGGTCCATATTGGTCAAGTAGTTTTTTAGATTTTTAGTTTTTTTTCGAAAAGAGTTGATTCTACAATGCAATTTATAATGGAGGACGAAAATTTTCCACCAAAGAACCAAACGCAATTATATAAAAAAAATTTTTTTCTCAATTTTTTTTTAGATTTAAAAAAAAATTTTTTTTTTAGATTAAAAAATTTTTTTTTTAACTGATGCTAATGTTACCGCTTGGAATAATCGAAAGTTATTCCAATGCAAGAGTGAATTTATCATCTCTACTCCCAAGAATACATTTTGGGAGAATATCGATGAAAGTACAAAAAAAAACGATGTTAGCGATGTTGGCGAAGGAGTAACGAATCGGGAAGTTCTTTGTGTGACTCTTGGAGAATCACACACCAAATATAAAACATTAATATCAGTAGGCCCTACTAACCATGCGTATCACTAAACCTCTCGCAAGAGCAGTCCTACTCGCGAGCGAGCGAAGCGAGCGAGCAACAATAGCCCTCTAGTTATTTATGTTATTAGTAGACTGCGGATCTTCATGCAAAATAAAAATTGTCTGCATCGATTGCAAGGAATAGAAACTAAATTGAATGTTATTTCTTCCCTTAATAATTTTTCTAGAGAAGCAATCATGTATTGATATCTTCGATTTAAAAAATTATCCAACAATTTTGGATTCATCTACTCAATTTTGATATAAATGCATATTAATGTGCATATTAATGCATATTAATATTTGATATAAATTCGAAGTTGCAAAATATAAAAGAATACCTTATATCCATTGTTATAAGAATATTAATCCTGTATTATAAAATAAAAACGTGGTAAAATGTTACCGTATCTCACCGTTCCTCCAGCGGATTAGGCGATATACCTGTAAAGGTCGTTATAGCAAGCAAAAAACGCATGCGTATCTTCAACCCCGAGAGATCGACAACACGTCCGACGGACCCATCGAAGCGACGAGCGGACCTTATAAATCACGTCATTGATGACCGTAGACAATCCCAAAAGGAATTTCTTTGAGTCCTTCCGACACACCCCCGTGCAATTAACAAACGCAACATTTCCCCACCTACATAAATCCACCCTTAACCATTCATGAAAGACCGAGGTGACAACCGCAGTATTATTTTGACCGTGGTCGGAGTTACTTCTTCTCGTTCGTTGTCACGACTTCGAAGAGTGTGTTGTGTAGTGTCCAGTGATTGTGTAGAAGTGTGGCGTTTTGTGCTCCATCGTTAATAACATGTATTCACGCAAATGGCAGTGTTCTGTTGATCCGACGGAGGAACAGAAAATTCTGAAAAATTTGTAAGTACCTATACTTGACATTAGTATTTTATAACCCAGGATTAATATTTTTGGCTGAACTTTAGAAACCCCCCTCTTCTTTTCGACATGTGACATACGTCATTCTATTCGTTTTGATGTGCTGAATACAAAATGTACGTGTCATTTTTGGCTGAAATGAACAGTTTTCGAGATATTCGTAAAAAACTATCGCTAATACTGTATTGAATTTTTCGTATTCCTGCACGCTCTGCGGCAACGTAAGCCTGTCCCGGCGCACAGTGGTCCGGATCGAGAAATTCAGTGACATTTTGTCGAAAAATGAACTTTCTCATATTGACATGTACAAAGTTTGTATTGCTTCATAAATATCCATCTACCTCGAAAATAAAGAAATTAATAAAATATAATTAAAATTGTAATCGCGACGAACACTTAAAGTTGGGCATTTTGAAAATAGCCTGTTTCGCAGAAAAAAGATACTTATCTTTATCTGGATGCCCTGACACACCTGTTTAATATTTTTCCTCTGTTCTTCTTTTAAAATGAAGAGAATTCCATTACGATAAAAATTTACACTGACAATTGAAAATTAATTTAAATAATGTATTAAAAAAATAATGTACAGTGAAGGCTCGGAAATTGTCAAAATTCTTCATCTTTAATACGGAATATCTTTTTAGTTCCAATTAGTACCGCATGTTTACAAATTGTACAATGTTCAGTACACTTTTCCCTATATAGTTATACACGATTTACTACCAACATCGTCCATCGACGCAAGTTATTAGTGATTCAAGTGTATCCATCGCTGCGTCGAGCGCCAGGATTGTGCGATACGCGAAGAACCTCGCGCGCGTGCGACCGGACTGTTTTGATTGTAGCCTACAGTCAATTGTTTATTATATGCTGCTATAAGAGTAAAATCACAAAATAAAAAGAAAAGGCCGCTAGATCAAGAAGCTGCAGAATTGATACTTGCATAGATTTAAGTAAATCAGCCAGTAAAGTAAGTAAAATGTTATTAAAAATAATTAAACAAACACTAAACGTATTAAATTATTTATCATTAAAAAGTGATTATTTTTTCATATTTTTCAGTGAAAGTTTCATCAGAATAACTTTTACGATTCAAAAGCTGTGGCAGTGTCACAGAACTTCTCGGTATGGACGAAAACATTTTTATTATAAATTATTACAAAAAATAGTTTGTGAACTTATATGTAAATAAATTTATTATCAATAACAAAGTATGAATGAAAATTAATTAATAAATATTGTTTAACAAATGCAAAAAATATTTAATTATCTATAATTAAAAATGACTATTTTTTAAATATTTTTAGTGAAAATTTCATTGCAATATCTTTAATGGTTCAAAAGTTATAACAAAATGTCACTGAATTTCTCGATCCGGACCACTGTGCGGCGCGGTGTTTGTTTACATTTTGCTTCTAAAGACGCTGCGGAGATGAGAGAGAAAAACAGGGTCTTTCAATTTTCAAAGCCTACTCCTGGATTTCCGTATGCGTGGGTTTCCTCTCCGCCCCACCACCTAACCCTAACTAATTCTGATCGCATGATTTTTCATTACTAGTTCCGCTATAGTTTTTTGCAAATATCTCGAAAACTTCATTTCAGCCAAAAATGACATTGTACATTTTGTATTCAGCATGTCAAAACGAATAGAATGACGTATGTCACATGTCGAAAGGAAGGGGGGGTTTCTAAAGTACAGCCGCTGAAATAAAGCAATAATAATAATAATCATAATAATACCTATCGCTTTTGACTAGTGAAAAACCCCATCTTTGCATTATCGAGAAACGTGAAGGCGCATCCCGCAACCTTGCAATCATGGAAGCGAGAGTCTTGTATTACTTAGAAATTTGTATTACTTAATTGTTTACATTTATCAACCGAGCGGTTTGGCAGTAAAGTGCCCCAAAGCTTGCAGATGGTTAATTGGTTTCGCCAATGGGTTGCTCGATTCAAAAATCGAACTGTTCGAAATACTAAACACTAGGCATCAACCCCAATTTCAACCTTAATCCAAATGCGCCGATGATCTATCGACAATGGCTGGATGACGAGATTACGTGAATATCAATGAAACCGAGATACATAAACACCGATGAGTCATCGCGCGGGATTCCCGGTTCGAAACCGTTCCGGAGTTTCTAAGTTGTGACTCTGAAATTCCACCTAGTACTTTGCGCCACGCGACTATAAAGTCCGACTGTCTATTAGCGGCAGTTGATGAATTCTGAACTATATGTATACATACAATATGCGTATCCTGTATGAGATAACATTAACCTGGCGTGGGCGGAAGCGCCGCAGGAGAATCATCGCGATATCGTTGGAGGTTTTCCTCAAAAAGGAAAAAAAAATAATAGTTACATTTCCTGATCACTCTGAGCAACAGAAAAATGATTTACCGTCCGTTGATTGGACGGCTTTGTGTGCGTACGCACGCGATTTATTCGCGAGGTTAGTCGACTTATCGGCCGACTTGATTTGTACACTCCGGGGCAAAACGGATAGACTACATTAAAATTTACATGTTTGGGCAAATAGAGCTGCGGCTCTCTAACGCCATCTCTGTATCCTACACGGAGAAAAGAATAAACCATAATTTACATGTTTTTAATTTATGTTCATATTGCAATGTGTTTCTATAAATTTCTTCTGGATACATTCAACAACATTTATATACAGTGAACCATAACTTTTTTATGATCGGACCAAACAACCTGACTTTTTTTTGAGCTATTAGAAGAATTGATCTACCGAATGACATGCAAAAAAGATTTTGAAAAAATTGCAATTACTAAGAATTACGTGAGAAACTAAAAGAGACACTGTTTATTACTTTTTTATTAGAGCCCGTAATGATAATTTAGAAGATACGTTTTGTAGATGTACGTTGGTTATACACATGCTGAAAATTTCGTCGAAATCGGTTGACGCAGAAAAAAACTACACTCATCGAAAGATGTAAGAATCTCATACGGTATTTAAATGTTTAGTAATTGATTATATCTCAATATATTTAATAATGTAAACAATATTTTAAGTGCCTCTCTCTCTCTCAGTCACTACTCGACTTCTAAGGGATAATTTTCATTAAATTACATGACATGTATATTACGTTACATATGATTAAATTATATTATAATTAAAATTACAATTATGTACAATACATTAAAAAATGCAACACGTACTATCGTTTTGTCCCCGAGTGTATTATTGCATTGGGATAGCGAGTTTCTCACCCGTGTAAACAAACGAGAACTACAAGGTTATCAAAGATCGACGAATTTCAAAGCAACGCACACTGGTAGACGCCAATTATCCCGCATCGCCGCAATAAATCATCGAACGAGCTGTACCGGAACGTTAATGGGATTAATTGCAGATGATTATATAATAACCGAGCACCGTTATTATTAAAATTGATTTATTTATCGCGGGATGTGTGTCTCTCTCCCTCTCTCTCGTGTATGTTCGTGAGTTTAATTGACCGGCTCCGTCATCTGGATTCTTTGGTCGACCGTCGATCCTGTTAAAAGGGCTAAAATCATACGAGGAAGGCTTTGTTTTGTTATGTTATATTACGTTTAAGCGTTCTGCGACGCGGATCGGTTGTCCCCAAGATTTATTTTCAGCCCGCGCGTTAAAATACACTAACCGGTTCTTAGCCTTAATTTGCATAATCACAGATTGGCATTTCTCATACGAAAAAAGAGGATCCACGTGCATGCCGGTTTTTCGCTGTATATTTTTTCTTCTTTCGTGTTCATTATCGTCGTTAATTCCAGAGACGTAGCTGGACAATAGGGTGGACCTTATTAGCTATACTTGCTGAAATTTTTTGCCCCCTGAAATTGTGTCATTGGGTAAGAAGATAATTCTTGCAAAAGATTATGTTAATCGGATAAGAGGAAGACGTGGCGCATTCACGGTTAAAGTTGCGATAAATATGAAATTTTATATGAATGGGAATACACAATGAAGTAAAGACTTTTGATGGTGACTAAACCGTTCTTCTTGTTCATTGTTGCCCTGCTCATGAGCCGGGTGGAGGGCTCCGGCTCCCAAATCGTACATCTGTGCATGCCTGGGCTAAAGCTACAGTTTCGGGTGTTAGACAGAGTTACGCAAAAATTGTTGCCCTGCTCTGGTGTTAGATACCACAAATGACGTAGTGGGTGATCTAGAGACTTTACAACAAGGCTGACGCGCAACTACATGCGCAGAACAAGTACCTTCTTATTTGGAGTCAAGTATAGCCGATGCGTAAACCGAGGAAACGCCACGCAACAATTACGAGCTTGATCAACGGTTGCTTACACATCGGATCACGACTTAACGATCGTTTTACATCTTTCCTACGGGCACATTATTTTACATATCTGATTAGAGTTGGCAGTCGTTGAACCTGACCTTGAGGAGACAGGTTCTCAGAGGCTCCAATAGAAGCGGGGAAAAAGTGACCTTCATACGCGACGAATGCAAAGATGTACACACATGTTAATATGCATATGATTTCTCCTCTATTAAAATCAGGTTTCTATCTCTTGCAATCGGTGCAGACAATTTTTATTTTGCATAAAGATCCGCTGTATAATCATATCAGTCTAGTTATGAGTTACAAACAAAGAAAAATCCGGTTCAACCCTCTTGGTGAACGCAGCTAGCGGTGTTTGGCTGGCGGGCGAATATTGTGGGCATAAACAATTAGTACAAAAGCAACGAATATTCTCATGGAATCTTCGGAAGTTAGGTAACCATAGAACTTTCGAACAGAATGTCCGAGTATTTTTTCGAGTTCTAATCAAGATCGTTAGGTCAACCGCCCCGAGTCGGAACTAGCTTGTCGCCGTTGATTGCCGTTGATACACGGAACTAAAGCTATTACGAAACAATGACGACGTGACGCGCACCTTCAGACATAACCTTGATGACTCATTGTCAATATGTAAACTCTGTTCGGTTCGTCGCGGGACGAAATTCGTCGACAGATGGCAATGAGGAAAACCACCGCACAGCTAGATTTGACAAGCTTTTTTTATTAGTGTTGTTATTACTGTGACCATTTATTTTGTCACGAATCTAACCCAGCAGAGGAGTTGAAATACTCGGTGAGATCGTCCCTTGTTTTCTTTGCTTCCACACATTTGAGTTGCCTCTGCCCCTTTGAAGTTGCAAACTAGGTTGTGTTCCCTATCTCTATGAACCTTCTTCGATAATGCCACAGTGCCAGTAGTAGTATGTACATATTTTCGGGTTACCCTCGGTTCGTCGACAACCCATTTGACCGATACTGTTTTCATAGACACGGTTTGACCGACACAACACGGTCAAATCGTCGATGAAAGCTGTGTCGGCGAAATGAGTTGTCGACCAACCGAGGGTAACCCTTCATCGACACGATTTGACCGACACTATGTTTTCATCGACAGACGTGTTTAGCGACAGGTTTGGGTTTGAGTTCATGACTTTGTGATCTTGCTATGTGTCAGTACGGTTCCTGCTTTGGTACGTGATTGTTGTATTAAATTGTTCGTAAAACAAATGCAATGAGTTCGACACACCAGAGTAATTTTGACAGACGGGCAGAAGTTATTTCGTCTATTCGTGGAAAACAAAAAATTGTGATTGATGGTTTTGTATTTAAAAAAAATAAAAGTAGAGGTAACTTATATTATTGGGTTTGTGAGAAAAGTGGTGTTAGAGGAAACAGTTGCCAATGTCGTGGTGCTGCAAATACAATATATATACATGATCAACATGTAATTCGTTACCACGATTCGTCAAAGCATAATCATGCTCCAGAACCATCACGCGTAGGAGTTAGTAAAAGTTGGAATAGAATCAAAGAATTGGCATTAATTAGTAACGAAAAATCCTGTACTATTGTCAAAAATGTAATTTCAAAGACTGAAATTCAACCATACCTTCCTATGGATGGAGCATTAAAGAAACAGGTATTACGTGCCAGAAAGAAAAATAAGCCTATAGAACCAAAGAGTATCGACAAAATCAATTTGTCGGAAAATTTTACCAAAACATTAAATGGGGAACCTTTTGTCAGAATTGTAAGAACGGAATCAGATAGCATCCTGCTATTTATGACAGAGAATAATATGTATAGAGATTTTAGCCAGTACAAAGTGTTGGATAATGGATGGAATATTCAAACTAATTCCTTCATTCTTCAAACCATTATGAACTGCAATCGTTCCGCTAGCTTATGCCGTATTAACTTCAGAAAGGGAAAGAATATATGTATATATTACTGTTAAATGAAATTACTCGTCTAAAACATCAAAATTGTCCACCGAGTAGCTTCTATAATTTTTGTATTTTTTTAAATAGTTTTGTTTTGAATATTGTATTGTTTTTATAATCTCTTTCAATTATTGTTTCAGAATCATTCAAGTCAAGCATCGCAGGTACCGTCTACAGACCAGCGAGACTGTCCCCCCCAAATCAAGACAGAAACATCTACTCGCAATGACTCACCAGAACAACTTGGCGGTTTAGCTGCAGCATATTTCAAAGAAACCGAAACTGAATCAGACTTAGTAGCGAAAGGATGGGCTTTAAAGTTGAACAGATTGCCTCAAGACCAAAGACGATTTGCAGAAAAAATAATAAACGACACCTTGTTTGAAGCAGAACTGGGAAATTTAACAAGACACGGAGTGCATTTTCTATCTTCTACTTGTATTGAAAACCATTGCTGTAAAAAATAAACACCTAATTTCAAAAATAAAAACGTGAAAAACGCCACCTCGTCACAAAATAGAGTACACACAACCGTTTTTCAAAACAACAGTGCGTAGTCTTATTGATAGCTAGATTGACGAGATTATTACAACCTACATTGACAATATCATTGATCGTCTAGGGGTCCTTTAAAATATGTTAGAATTAATTATAAACCATGTGGTCGGTAATGACCTCGCTGTTAATGCGACCACACTCGTTTTTCCAGGATTGCAAGGGTGCGGGATGCGCGTTCTCATTTCTCGATACATCATACAAATATGTTTTTTCTATCGATCGTATTTGCTGTTAATAAATGTTAAATGCTTTCGGCGCAACGGTTCGATCGTAATACAAGATAATACAAAGATGGGGTTTTTCAGTAGTCAAAAGCACTAGATAAAAGATGATTCTAGGCCGCGATCGCCCTCGAAAGTCCTATTTTTACGTTTACGAGGCGTAATTTGAATTATTCGGCAGCATGTACTGTCCGTCCAACGAGAGTTGTCACAGATTTTCGTAGTGGGGGGTGCAAGGGGATCTGCGAGACCCCACTGCTGACGCTCGGCTGCGGACCCCACTCTTGCGCTTAGATTCTGACGGAAACGGTCGTCATAGTCATAGTCATAGGAGTTCGGCGTCACCATATCGCTCAATTGCAGTCGCACTCAAGACGCTCGTTTGCTGTCTTCGTCAAGTGATTCGGCCAATCGCGGAGGACGTGTAGCGCGGAGTAGGGATACCACGTGGTACCTACGAGTGTCTCTGTGCTAACTCTTTGACAGTAGCTGTCACAGCTTTAATGCAAATTATGCCTCGTAAATGAAAAAGTAGGACTTTTGAGGGGGGCACCGGCCTAGATCGATCTTTTATCTAGCGTTTTTGACTACTGAAAACCCCCATTTTTGTATTATCGAGAAATGAGAACACGCATCCCGCACCCTTGCAATCCTGTGAAAACTAGTCTACTCCCTTAAAATAAACTATAAATGAACAAGCAATAATAAATAAGAGTTTATGTTGAACATTTATTTGTCAAGCAACTTTAGTACAAGGATGCAGGTACAAGTTGTCTCGAAACTGTTTTCCCACGAACGTAACGGTGGCCCACAACGAACGTCTCCGAAATCCGTTCGTTGAAATATCAAGCTTTGGTTTTCGACGGGTTCTCGAACGTAACATGTGTTCACACTGTCCTCGCAATTTAATTCTGCAATGAATCCTTGCGGAGCATAATAATACAGGAGGAACAGGCGGCAACCGTTCGTTTCCACGCTGTCGATTCGGAACGTTGCGCGTTGGTCTCGCGACCATCGGAAACAGTTCTACTATTCGAGATTCGGAAGCTATCGATAAAAATGATTATTGTCCCGTTCGCGTTTAAACGTAAACGTTTGAAGATCAGGCGGATTGTGGATGCTCGAAGGCAATTTACAACCGTGTTCGCCGACGATCGAAATATATATATATATATTCATTATTATTGTCCTTCACTTTGAAAATACATATTTGGCAAAAATTGCGCAACAAGATCGGGGAACGCGCTTCGATATGTTCGCCTCCGGGCTTCGTGAATTCCCTTCTAACACGAGAACGCCGCGTTTGGAAACAAGATCCACCGTCCAGCGTGATAACAATCTGTATTTTCCAATAAACTTATTATATATTCGCATCCATTAGGCATTCTCCATCGACGCACAGCGTTCGGACACGTATGCGCCTAAAGATTCTTCGCTCGTCGTTCACGTTGCTACCCCGTTCTCGACTATATTAAGGCAGACTTTCAAGTAATTGACGCTGACATCGACTTTACTTGATAATTCTCTTTTTCGGAAGTTAGAATTCACCCCGGGCCCTTCGATTTCAAAATAAAACGGAAAGCGTCAACAATATTCCAATATTATTTAAATATGCTGAAATATTTATAACGTCGTAAAAAAATATATCGTATTTGGAAAAGTTTGTAGAAGAGAGTTTTGAAAAAAAATTTCACTGCTTCTTCAAAATTAAATTTCTGAAAAACTGAGGATGTTGCGTAAAAACCACTGATTGGTTATTGAAACGTAAAATTGGTGTTGTATATATTTAATGATGCCAATTAGAATATCAAATCACCGGAAGCATGTTCAAAGCGATACAAAATCGAAATAATAATAGTTTAAACAATCGGTACAGGAAACGAAATAGAAGCTGTAAAAGATAATAATAGTTGGAAATTCCGGTTCTTCTTAACAGTTAAACGGAAAAAAGCTTTTGCATAACCGTCTTAATAACTGGATATTAAAACAGTTTGCAGGTAATGATTGCAAAAAATTGACATTAACACGCGTCGACTGCTAAACGAATCCCTACGGTAAAGTCTATTCAGTATTTTACAGGTATTTCAATTACGAAAGCATTCAACGTTGTCCATTACTGGTCAGAACATTCATCGTGGTATGTCTGATTCGAATTTAGAAGATAGATTCATCGATTCGGAAGAAAGATTTCTCACAGTGGTACCAATCGAGAAGCTTTTATTGACTTTTCTGATCCAGAGGTAACGGTACGAAAATATATGTTTCTTTAGCCAAGCTTTGTTCGAAAACAAGAAACAGTCGAGAGCGAATTCTTAAACGTTAGACAGATAGGAATGAGTATCACATAAACGAATAAAAAGCAATCCGTAATAAAATGTTCGCACATCTCTTTCCTCGCACGATCATCCGGTGGTCTAACCCTTAACGCTTCGATAGCTCCGCTTCGGAGACATCTAACGTTTCTTTAACTAACTCAGATTTGTTAATTAACGCTCCGGCTATTTTGTAAACAAATGTTATCATTGGAGACATCTAACCCACGTACCCTTTGCACTCGGAGTTATTCTAACTGGAAAATTAAACATTTCTTCATAGCTAGAATATTTCCATGCTCTGTGATGTTTTAACCATTTGCAGTCGGAGTTATTCTAACTGGAAAATTAAACATTTCTTCATAGCTAGAATAGAATTCGTTTAAAATGAAATTAGAATGAAATTTGTTTAAAAACTGACCCAGGCGCTAATTGAGAACGAGTTGGTTACAGAAATTTTAGCTGTCGCGAATAGAATGCGGATCTTTATGCGTCTGTGGCGCTTGTAAATCTGTGAAGCACACGAAAATATCAACAAAAACAAAGACATCTCTGAGCAGCCTTAGAGAGGGTTGATCAATGGTAATCTATAAAATAAGGGTTTGCATAAAGATCCTCAGTCTAGTCAGAGATTGCTACCATAAAAATTCGAGGGTACATCCTTACGCCCTCTTCGAAGCAAATAATACTGTAACTTGTGGTCGTTGGCTATTTAAGTAAGCAACGGCTGCTTCACTCGCCAAATCTCTGCGAACCAGATATATCTCGGTTCTAACGCTAGAAAATGCCACGTAACACTGTCCTTCGGTAACAGAATGGTAACTACATAAAAGAGACGGCGCAAGAAACGTACGAATAATGTATACAAAAATATAAATATCAATGGGAGGAGAGCACGTTGCAGTAGGTTTCAAAGAAAGGGAGGTAGCCATCCCGTGGCAAGTTAAGAGGGTAGACACGTTTCCAAGAATCCAAGGATGCGGAATGCGTCTTCTCATTTCTCGATAATGCAAAGTTGGAGTTTCAGAAGTCACAAGCTAGATAAAAAATCAATCAAGGCCGCGATCGCCCTCAAAAGTCCTATTTTTAGGTTTACGAGGCGTAATTTGCATTATTCGGCAGCATGTAGCTGTCGCAGCTTTATGAAAGTAGCTACATGCGCATAATGCAAATTACGCGTCGTAAACGTAAAAATAGGAATTGATATTTTATCTAGCGCTTTTCACTACATCCCGCACCCTTGCAAATCCTGGAAAAACGAGTCTACCCCCTTAAGCGTAGAAACGAACGAAATTGGCCGTGTTTGACGAAAATGATAGATTCACGGCGACCTTGATTACCCGTCATCGCGTCCATTGATCCTAGGGCCATGTATTCATTTTCCTATTCTACGTCACGAGGTTCACACGCATACACGCACGCTCACACGCATACACGTTTCCCATGAAAAATATCCTATCTATAAAGCTTCGTTTAAGGTAGCGGAGTTCGAGCAGTGGTTTCCACGGTTTTCCTCGGGTCAGGGTTCTCGTTAGTCGTCTGCTCTTCCGCGTTTTCCAAATCCGTTTTGCGCATCACCGCGTAATTATTCAGGTATTCCACCACTTGCATATGGCCGAACGTTTCTGCCTCGTCTATCGGCCGCTTTCCCCATCTGAAATATGCAACTCGCGATTAGCTCGAATCGATTAACAATGTGAACCCTCAAACCTCACTTGAGAAGCGTCTTTTCTAATCAAAATTGTTTTATTTAAAATGGATTTCAAAAGACAAGTCCTTGATATTGTTTATCTCAGTTAAAAATATCAGTTCATGAAGCACGTGGTGAACTCTTTGTAAATTTCATCTTCGGAAAAAATGTTTCACAAACATATGTGGATCCAAAAGCGCTTAAGTATCGTATTTACATTTATTTAATACTTTTATTTTTAAACAAAAGTTTCAATAGAAATATAAAATTGCCCGCGGACCGCATGTTGGTCAGGCCTGGTCTAGATCATTGCATGGTGTAAAGAGAGAGAGAGAGAAGGAGGGAGTGGGAGAGGCGGGAGAAAGGGTCCCAGCTAGAACCAGCATCGATCCTGTTGTTTGATAACTTTTTGGAATTGCGTATAATCATGCTCTCACCTGTCCTTGGGATTGTCGGGTACTGCACACTGTTCGATCAGAAATTCAACGCAGTCGATATGGCCTTCGCTAGCTGCTAAATGCAGGGCTGTCCTACCGTCGTAATCCGATAGTGTCATGTCCATGCCGCTCAATCGATGCCTATAACCAAAGTGTGATATTGTACAGGGTGTTTCAAAATTATATGTCACGACCGCTACAGCGTGATTCTGCACCTCTGGATCGGTGGAGATCTGAGAAAGTCTCAATGAAACCATGTGGAAACTGTTTTATTTCATATATCCACAGGGTGTCCCAAGATGGTATAAACGTAGAGGGGATGATTCTACACGGGAAAATAAGTCGAAAATATAAAATAAATTTTTTCATATGACGCGTCGTTTTCGAGAAACTTGACTAACAATCCGTCAAGTTCGCGTACCTAGCATTCTTGAGAAGTAGAATGAGTCGATCATGAACAACAGACGCATCGGACTCAGTGATGTGATTGAACCCACCGTAACTCGCGCATGCGCGGCCAAGACAGTAGCGTATCTACAATGACGCAGCCGAGCGGCCAGGGCCCTGACGCCTTGAGGCAGTTATTCTGGCGGGAATGTACCAGTGTGATTTCCTTGTTAACTTCCCGATTTTATAGGGAAGTTATTGTAATTACCCCGAAAATCGAAAATCGATTTTTTAGCAGATCTTCACGTTTTATGGTCATTGGAGTCATTTTAGACTATTTTCAGCAAAATGTTCGTATGTGTGTGTGTGTGTGTGTGTGTGTGTGTGTGTGTGCGTATGGCCGTTTCTATGTAATCAAATTTTTCGTTAACGTTTTCAGAAAAAGTAACAACGCGATCAGGATGATGAATGATGCAATCGATGTGCCCCGCTGTAACTTAGAGCTGATTAGATTTTGGTCCATTTTGGTCAAGTAGTTTTTTAGTTCTTTTCGAAAGGAGTTGATTAAACATTGCAATTTATACGAAAAGCGTATCCACCGAAGAAGTAAACGTAACTATATATATATTTACACATATTTAAAAAAAAATTTTTTTATATAATTAAAAAAATTTTTTTTTATAAAATTAAAAAAAAAATATTCTTGTTTTTTTTAATTAAAAAAAATTTCTTTTTCCAATTATGCAACTAATGCTAATGTAACCGCTTACAATAATCGAAAATTATTCCAATGCAAGAGTGAGTTAATCATCGCCGAGAATACATTTTCAAAGAATATCGATGAAAGTACAAAAACATTTATATTACAATCTTTAAATAAACAATCAGTTCAAAAGGAATTGTTAACTGAGATTAAATTGAAAATTAATATAAAATATATGATAATTAATAACATTGATGTTGAAGACGGATTGGTTAATGGAGCATGCGGAATATTAAAATTTATTACTTTTCAAGAAAATACTAAAATTCCGTCTATATTGTGGTTAGATTGTCAATTGGCCATAGTAGGAGTGAAAGTAAGAACTCGTTATCGTGATTATATGAAAAATGCAAATATAAATCAAAATTTAACACCAATAGTAAAAAAATATCGAATCAAGTAAATATTTCGAGTGAGGAAAAATATCAAATCACACGTAGTCAATTTCCAGTGGTTCCTGCTGAAGCGATTACGATTCATAAAAGTCAGGGATAAAAACATACGAGAAAGTATGTTTGGATTTTAAAAAATCAGAAAGGCGAACTTGTTGTATGTAGTATGTTGTATGTAGCACTGAGCAGAGTTTCAAAATTGAGCGCGGTTTATATATTTCGGGACAATTTAAATTAACAGTATCGAAGAAAACCAAGATCAATACTGCAACCCCGGATAATGAGGAGTTGTATCGTTTGCGAAAAACTAATTAAGACAATTTATTTTGCAACATTAGTATACTATAACAAGGAACCAAGCGAGCAACGAGCCTGCGATGTTCGTTTAATGCGACGCCATATAGCAAACATTTTGATAAGTAGAAAACTATTGAATTTCCCTGAAAACGTATAATCTTATTAAAACGTACACTCTATTTCTTTTTTTGTCTTCTTGAAAAATTCAAAAGACTACATACGCCATGTGGTTGGGCATACTCTATATGCCCTGGGTTGCTCCTTTAGAAAATTTCGTTATTTCTGCGGTAGGACGCACCGTTCTCAGAAATTAGCGTTTACTTACTAGTGTAACGTCTTAGTACGATGGTAATGGTGTTTTAGCATTATTAACTTCCCGATTCATAGGGAAGTTACTGTAATTACCCCGAAAATCGAAAATCGATTTTTTTAGCAGATCTTCACGTTTCATGGTCATTGCAGTCATTTTAGACTATTTTTATCAAAATGCTGTGTGTGTGTGTGTGTGTGCGTGCGTATGTCCGTTTGTATGGTATCCAATTTTTCGTTAACGTTTTCAGAAAAAGTAACAACGCGATCAGGATGATGAATGATGCAATCGATGTGCCCCGCTGTAACTTAGAGCTGATTAGATTTTGGTCCATTTTGGTCAAGTAGTTTTTTAGATTTTTAGGTTTTTTTCGAAAGGAGTTGATTCTACAATGCAATTTATAAGGGAGGACGAAAATTTTCCACCAAAGAACCAAACGCAATTACATAAAAAATGTTTTTCTTAATTTTTAAAAAAAAAAAATTTTTTTTTGTAACTGATGCTAATGTTACCGCTTGGAATAATCGAAAGTTATTCCAATGCAAGAGTGAATTTATCATCTCTACTCCCAAGAATACATTTTGGGAGAATATCGATGAAAGTACAAAAAAAAACGATGTTAGCGATGTTGGCGAAGGAGTAACGAATCGGGAAGTTCTTTGTGTGACTCTTGGAGAGTCACACACCAAATAAAAAAACATTAATAGCAGTAGGCCCTACTAGCCATGCGTATCACTAACCCTCTCGCTAGAGCAGTCCTACCCGCGAGCTCGCGAAGCGAGCGAGCAAAAACAACCCTACTCGCGAGCGAGCGAAGCGAGCGAGCAACAATAGCCCTCTAGTTTTATTATGTATTCTTTTGCGTAGTTATTGCAGTGCTCTTTCCCTATCCCATCCTCAAAATAAAGAATAAGTTTCAATTATAAAAGTCTGCGTGGTGCTCAAGCTACCCGATTTCATCGAAATAGTTACGTTACTGAGGCTGAAATTGCCGCGCATGCACGAGTTACGGTGGGTCTGATCACATCACTGTACAAAATTGCTATTTAGTGTGTATAATTTGATCGAACCGGTTGCGCCGCGAACATAACCCCATTTGAAAAATGTACGATCGAGAATAATTTCTTATATTAAGGATTAGCTTTGTACCTTAAAGTTTTTTATATAATCAACCTATGTACAACAGCTGTATTTCTTGATCGAAACGTTTTCGAAGAGATGCACTCTAAAATCGGACATTTCATGTGCAACAACCTAATAGCGCAGATGATCAATTTCAACGAACCTTCTCAACGCGGTGACATCGCCGCTAGCCGCGCTGAACAGCAGATTCACAATGGAGAGTCCTTTGGTCTCGTACTTGTGCCTCCTGGGATCCTTTTTGTTTGTCGCGTGTTTTAGGTTGTCATACCTGTGATCATAGTAGGTGCTACACTAATCGGGACGGGATGGAGAAACGACGGGAGACAATGAAAATAGCCCAAGTTACGGTCGGCCGGTGGATGGTCCGTGTTCCGATTTTGAAGGCGCAGACAGAGAGTTTTGCGGGCAGGTTTGTTCGTGCGGGTTAACGTGTAGAGAGCGGGTCGTGAGAGAAAAGCAAAGGAAGGGAAATAAACAATTGATTAATGTGTTGTCACTCGGTCGTGGTTCGATTAATGTAAAGCCTTGATCTAAGAGAACGGAAACTGTAGGATCTACGAGAAACGAATTTTACCTCCACAAGAAGCTCGAGCTGCCGAGCAGTGTAAACATGCCGCGTAATCCGATACGGGGTCGAGTATATCGGTGTGAACCACTACTAATCCAATTACTAAACTTCTTTATTTCTCATTATTTTTTTATGGGACTTTCACCAACTTCTTTATGGCATTTCTTATTAAAATTATACTAAAAACGATATAATTCGAACTGCATTTAGTGGTTTAATTGGCGCCATGGAGTAAGTTTAGGACGTAGAAGAGAATCAGCGATCGCGACGGTCGGCAAAAATTAAAAACTTGTTGTATCGTTTAACCCATTGCCGTACCATTTTCTTTGTAGTTACAGTGATTAAAACGTCTTCATCCCCAAAAATGTCGTAGAGCAGAAAAGAAATTTTATATTCTTTGTAGGACTACATTCATTTTAATGCTTAAATGTTGGTTATAAACGTATCAAATTTTATTTCATGTAAAAAAAAGGCGTAACATTTATATTTAGACTTCGTTTAAATTCGTCGTGACAAGTGTGACTCGTCAAAATACCGCAAGGGGTTAAAATACCAATGTGATGCTAACTTTTGTATTTTCACAATTTTCTTCTTATGCAACCTTTCTCAAGATAATTGTCAAATTGGCTTGTTAAAGTGAGTCGTTTAAAAACTTCCAACGGTTTTTAGCTCCGTTAATTTACGAAATTCTAGTCTAATTCATTGAGAACGTATTTTCGAGATGTTAATGAGCTGTTTATGTAAACACAAATATTTTTTATGTTTTACATTTGTCACACGAGAAGCCCCCTTCTTTACCCATTAGCACTCGAATAGTGACTCTGAGGCGCCACTAAAAATTGCTGTACTATTATTCAAAATATTGTTTGCATTCAACAAATATATCGGTATCTAATCAATTACTAAACATTGTTTATGTACAGGTATTGTATGAGGTGTTATACCAATTTCATATCCATAAAATTTTAAAAATCATAGGGAATAGAAATATTCAAGGTCGGAAGAAATGTTGGGTAAACTTTTCTTTGCGTAACTAAAAATTTTTGCCTTTCTCCTATAAATTTTGACCTCTTTCCAGAACCTATTTGGACGAGAAGACGTGAGAAATCCAAGTTTCGATCCTGCAGAATCAATGGTTCACAAATTATAAATGTTTAAAGTTGAGCAATTTCCAGTGTTTGTGCTGCCACCTAGCTGCTCAGCTCGGTAATAGGTGCGCTACTGTCACTACACACAACATGGCTACGCTAACCTGTGAAAAACACTGGAAATTGCTCAACTTTAAACATTTATAACTTGTGAACCATTGATTCCGCAGGATCGAATCTTGGATTTCTCATATCTTCCTGTCCAAATGCATTGGATAACATAAGAAAAAGGTAAAAATTTATAGGAGAAAGGCACAAATTTCTGGTTACGTAATGAAAAGTGCAGTCGAAATGTTTAATTTCCGAGTTAAAATAATTCCGAGTGCAAAGGGCCTCTAAAATCGTGTCTAGCGTACGATCTAAGAAATGTAAACAAAAGATTGAACGTGAGGGTTTGAGACATGCTGGAAATCTTGCGCCTTCGGTCCGTGTTTACATGCGCTGTCCTTTTCTACGTTCGACGCGGTCGGCGAGGTCACAAAAAAAAAGAATAGTAGAACCACACGATATAAGAGACAGCGCGGACCCGAGGGTTTCTCTTACATCAAGGCTTTACTGTAGTAGATTCACAAGCGTAAATACGTATGCCAGTGGAATCGGAAACTTGTTCGCGCGAACAACTGAACCGCGATTCATCAACTCGCAGTGTTCACAATATGTATTATACATACATACAGGGTGTACCACATAATGTGTTACAAGCTGTTTTCTCGGAATGTAATGAAGATATCGACTTAAATTTTTTTTTTAATTAAATGCTTAATACTGACCGTACCGCGACCGGTCAAATGACCGCTTTCACATTGTTTATTTCTTAATTATTGAAATTATAAAGATGGAATTATTCATTAGGAATTATTCAATAAATGTGATTATTCGAGCACGTATTATTATAAAAATTGTGAAAAATCTAAATGAATTCAATCTTGTAATTTTTACAAAACAAGATATGTATATCCGATACATTTTGTATCTGGTATGATTAATGTTAAGGAGGGCTGATATTTTCGAGTGTAGTACATTTTTTGGGAGAGAAAGGAGGTCCTCGAATTTAGCGTTCGAGAAAACAGCTTGTAACACTTTATCCGGTACACCCTGTATAATCAGTGTAGAAGTGTTTTCGCATTGCGGCGTGAGTGTAATCGTGTAAGTTTAATTCGGTCGAGACTAGAAGCTTTAAGCAATCCGATCTTTTCGAGCAACACCGACCCCCGTACCTGTGGAAATTGAACTCGGTGACGAGTTCCTCGCAAAATTGCACGCCTCTGCACGAATTGCCAAGAGGATCCAGAGGTGGAGACCATGTGCAGATTCCCATCACGTTCGGGATGACCACTAGAAGACTTCCTGACACTCCGGATTTAGCTGGTATCCCGACCTGCAATCATATCAATGTCTTCTATCACGATTTTGTACGAAGTGCACCATTTAACCTTTGTGCAGTCGACCAAAACGTTGACACAAACTCTAGAAGAATCACCCAATAGGAATTGCTGAGCAAATTTGGTGTTGTACAGTATGTTATGTATGCCAACGAGATATGACTTTTACGAAAAAGTATTACGCAAAAGTGGCTACAACAATTACAAGAAACGTCCAAGATAATTCATGAAAATTGTTCAATTCTGCAACGTTCACACAACAATGCCCCTTTAACACTAAACCTGCCATCACCGGTCAAAATGACCGGTTCCAGATTTTTTATTTTACGATTATTGACATAACAAAAGTAACTTCATAAGAAATTATCGTACAGATATCTTTAGTGGAGCACAGATTACAATAGGAGCTGAAAAAAGTCTAAATAAAATCAATCTTGTCATTTTCATAAGGGAACATATGTACCGGACACTTTCAAGGCTCGGTAGGTTTAGCGTTGAACACCCGAAACGCGATTTGTTCAGTTTCTATTTGTAGTTACCTTGAACGCGAACTGTCCACTGTAATCGTACATGCCGCAGCTGTGCATCAGACTGAGGACATCTCGAACGCTGTCAGGCTTCAAGACCTTCTCCTCGGTGATGGGACATATACCACCATTGGCGAGGGTGGCTCCCATAACCGCCATCGTGTCACAATTCGCTTCCATGGCGCAACACTAATATCAGAGTATCGTTATACAGGCTGGTTCACCAGATATTACCACCTCGATTTTCGTCATTATTATTATTCGTAGCGAAGGATGTTTATATAAACTTGAATGGTTTCGAGAGACGCATACGTTAGTTTTATGAGTTTTTTTGTAGGTGTTTGTAGGTAAAAAACATTTTAAAAAATACCGATGACCTTCATATTTCTTCTACGCGTCCATTCAACCTGATGTAAACATCTTTCACTACGAATAATAATAATAACGAAAATCGAGGTGGTAATATCTGGTGTACCAGCCTGAAGAAGTGTGCAAGAGAAAGACCATTTAAACGAAAAGAAATGTAAGAGAGGAAGATTTACTTGAAAATAGAAGTCCATTATTTCTCGCAAGTTCGTCTTGTCCGGGTAGCAATTGTGCTCCCTCATGTAAAAGCCAAGCGCATAGTTTCTGTCGGCGGCCTCCCTCTCCGATAGAAAGACAGCATTATTGAAGCCAAGATTCTCGCCTCCTGCCAGCCTCTTGAAATAGTTCATCGTGAAGTCGAACTTCTCCGCGAGCGTCATCTCAGGCTTGATCAGCGACTTCAGCAGGGAGCAGACCAATATCGCGCCGGCATTGATCATAGGATTATGAGGCTTCTCTGGAAAAGTGTATACAAATGTATCCGAGTTCTTTGGAAATCCTTGAAAGTGTCTACTCGTGTGGATTAAGGGAGTAGACTCGTTTTTCCAGGATTGAGTAGGACTCGGAGCATTATCGAGAAACGAGAAGGCGCATCCCGCACCCTTGCAATCCTGGAAACGAGTCTACCCGTCTAATCCCTTAAGAAAAAAACACGCAGCGACCGAAACTTACTGTTATAATCTAGCACGAGCTCGTTGAAATTCCTGCCGGACGGTTCCTGGCCGACATACTGATGGACAACTTCCTGGCTTAACCTGTCCAAGGCTATCGCATAAGTCAGCGGTTTGCTGCAGCTCTGCAGGGTGAACGGAATCGACGTGTCGCCGATGCTGAATCTCTGTCCATCGATCGTGCAGACTGAGACACCCCAGTAATCCGGATTCATTCTAGCCAGCTGAGGTATATAGGAGGCGACCTTGCCCTCCGAGTTCGATTTGCACTTCCAATAGAAGTCCTCGATGTGTTTCGTGAAACCCGACCAGTCCGGGATGATGAACTGATGCCTGAACGCTCTCGAGATCAACACTATATTCGGGTTGATGACCCTGGAACACGAACGCAACCAGCACAAATCGAATAAGCACCTGTCTGAACGATTTTCTACCGGCTATACCCTGCTGGTACAGTACGGGGGAAAACGGTGTAATTTCACCGGTGGCCTCACCTGCGGAATTGTTCTCTATTCAATTTCTGCGTCTCGTGAGAAACGCCCTCGTGACCTCCCGTCTTCAAGTGTTCTTTTCGCAAGTTGTCTGAGAATTCTTGAAGCCTGGGGTCGTCGTTTCGCAAACCGGTCGTCCTCAGGGCCTTGGAACACGCGAAACAAGATAATGTAGAGCGTCGAGGGCAACGCTTCTCTTCTCTTGCCTCGCTTCGCCTCGCCTCGTCTATGTACTAGTCTCGCGTGCGAAATCGTGTTATAAGAACAATGTCAAGCTGTACTCACGGCCAAGAACTTGCCAACCGGTAGCAGGTCGGTTTCTTCGTTTTTAAACATGTCAAACAATACATCCTCGGCGTTCGTCGCTTGATCCTGGTCTCTCGTACTAAAACAAACCGAGGGTTTCGCTGACTATCTTCTTAGACTATAGCGTACTCTTCTCCGAGCAATCGAGCATGCAATTATATTTACTATTCGGTGCGGAATGATAAAGATATTATACAATAGACTCCCATACAACTCGATCGAATAATTCTTTAAAATAGCTGTATACAGGTTCCCTCTAACGCGGTGCACGATTTTTCACCCACTTGCAGTCATTTGACAAAAAAAGTTTACGACAAGAGTTGCAGGTTATGGAGTGCACAATAGATACCAGTAAAAACATTTCGGAAACAGTTTGTTTTCATAGCGAAATCGAGGTCACCTTGGGTTTTACAAATAGGAACACGTATATTTTTTTACAATATCCAGAGGACATCGAGACGAATTCGAAACACATATTACATGATATTTTTACTAACGGGTCATTCCATGCCGAATCGATCACTTTTTGCAGGCACCATCGCCGATTTTGTCCTAAATGAAATATGTTGTAGTCCATGTGAAATTAGGGGGGGTTTAAGTCATCATTTTGCCGGTTTCGAATTTTTTTAGAAATGTCAGGCCTTCAAATTTTTCAATTTTTGCCCATTTCGGCGAAAAGGGGCCTCACTTACGAATTTTTATCTCAAGAACCGTTTGTCCGATTGAGCTAAATTTTTTTTTGTTTTATTTGGAAAGGATTGGGCCATTACAAAATAATTTTTGCAACCTCGGAAATCAACTTTATAATGTCGAAAAATTTAAACAAATTCTTCTTTTGCGTTTTTTTTAATGATGGGGCTCAGTGATTTAAATTATTAATACCATCTTTTTCAAGGGCTCATTTTAAAGGGGCAACTTCAAGGAATATTACCATATTTTTTTCAAAATTTAAATCACTGAGCCCCATCATTAGAAAAAACGCAAAAGAAGAATTTGTTTAAATTTTTCGACATTATAAAGTTGATTTCCGAGGTTGCAAAAATTATTTTGTAATGGCCCAATCCTTTCCGAATAAAACAAAAAAAAATTTAGCTCAATCGGACAAACGGTTCTTGAGATAAAAATTCGTAAGTGAGGCCCGTTTTCGCCGAAATGGGCAAAAATTGAAAAATTTGAAGGCCTGCCATTTCTAAAAAAATTCGAAACCGGCAAAATGATGACTTAAACCCCCCCCCTAATTTCACATGAACTTCAACATATTTCATTTAGGACAAAATCGGCGATGGTGCCTGCAAAAAGTGATCGATTCGGCATGGAATGACCCTAACATATTACTCGATTTGCAGTAGTGGAAATGTGAAATATTTTGCCTTAGTAACATCTTCGCTATCAGATAATGTTTACACTGTCTTAAAGTCGAATACGACGAAAAGCTAAATATTTCACAATATTCACGATCGAATATTTTCTGCCAAGGGTAGTGGAGAATACTTTCATTTTGAGACGGGTCATTGACGTTCGTGCCATGCATTAGTATTACAACAGGCATGTCAAACTCTTTTACCACAAAGGGCCTCATTAAGTATTATAAATTGATTGGAGGGCCGCAATAGAAAAAAGCAGGCTTGAAATAAAAAGGAAATAGACTTTTTTTTATTAAAATTGCTGCTACACATGCAAAATAACATACGTACAAAAGTTGTTTTTTTTCAAGTTTACTTTATTTGAATAAAACTATTTCATTTTTGTTTCGAAGAAACTTGGCAATGTTTATCAGTAATGAAATTCTCAAAATTTGGTTGAATTTGTTGATCTGTAATTTATTAGACTGCGGATTTTATGGATTTATGACAAAAATGGGTACGTACAATTTAAAACAGTGGAGGCATTAAAAAGATTTAAGACCACCAGTGTATTCGTTTTACTTAAGGGGGTAGTTACACCTCGGTTGCAACTAGAATCTTACTAGAATCTTACTAGAAAACATGGGTTTGCGCGCTTCGGTTGTTTGACCTTATTTCAACAGATTTTGGGCTGGGTGAGGGCTCATTTTAAAGAGGAAGGTTCATCACACTGCGCTCTGGTCATCGTAGCAGTCAAGAAGTCTTTTAGAGACAGAAAAATGCATTGAAATCTGTGGGTTTTTTTCCTAGATTTTTCCTCTACTTTGGGCCCTTATATTATACATATTAACCATAATCTCGTTAACCTCATGACCAGAGCGCAGTGTGATGAACCTTCCTCTTTAAAATGAGCCCTCACCCAGCCCAAAATCTGTTGAAATAAGGTCAAACAACCGAAGCGCGCAAACCCATGTTTTCTAGTAAGATTCTAGTAAGATTCTAGTTGCAACCGAGGTGTAACTACCCCCTTAATAAGATAATTAAAAGAAGAGTGAAAATTTTATTTGGCTCCTGTGTTTTCCAATCGTTGCAAACATATTTTATTTTGCGTAAAGGTCCGCAGTCTAGTAATTATTTTTGAAATTGATTGTACACGCTGATCTGTTCATTTTGACCTTTCCGCAGTTTGATTTGCAGAAGGGTGAAATTGATCTACAGAAAGGTGAAATTGACTTGCAAAAGGGTGAATCTGGAGTGTAAAGCCTATAAACTGTCATCAACAGTTTCAAAGTTTTTGGTGGGGCCGCAAACTATTTGTCGGCGGGCCGCGTGTTTGACATGCCTGACCTACAACAACGATACACTAACAACAGCAACAACAACACGTTTCATACGGTACTCACTACATGTAATGGCTGTCATGAATGAAGCTGTACTCGCTGTAAAAACACAACGAAAAGTGTTATCAGTGGACACCGCGATCGAAATGATTACCTAAGGAATCGCGCCAGCATCCTCTTAGACTTGTAACCTTTCTTCTCGAGCCAGATGGAGCACGCGACCTTCGATCGGATCGAGTAATCATCGGGGATGTTCATCGGCACTAACGCTTTGCTATCCGCCGAATCATTCTCATCCACCGTCACGCAAGGCACAACGATGCTTAAACTATTTTCCTTCATTTTCGCAAACTATATCCTCTTTGTTACAGTCACCGAACTATAGTCACAATTGTCGCTAGAGAATTGATTCCGCGCAAGAACCTTCCAAGAGCTTTGTCGATGTCCGCGGAGATCAAAAAGGAACGCGATCTTATATCGACGAGAGAAAACGAGCTACGACCCCACTCGAACAGGGAACCGCGATCCAAAAATAACGGAGGCGCCAACAGGTAACAACGACAGGTGCGAGGCGTGCATTTTCCGCCTACGGACATCTTCAAACAAGCAAACATTGGTAAATGATAAATCTCTGCGATCGTCACTGGTGGTCGCAGATACTCGCCTGTATTATTTCAAACACAGATATTTAACCTTTTGCACTCGGAACTATTGTAACTCGAAAATGAAACATTTCTTCCTAGCTAGAATATTTCCATTCCCTATGATTTTTTAAATTTAATGGATATCAAATTGGTATAATAGTAATTGATTAGATACCGACGTATTTAATAATGTAAACAATGTTTTGATTAATGCTACAACAATTTTTAGTGCTGACTCTGTGATTCAGTGTTAAGGATTAAAGGAAAAACAGAAGGAACAAAAAAATTGAAAGTTATGAGAAAACTAAATAAATATAATTACATATTATAATTAAATATAATTATAAATATATATATATATATATATTATTAGACTGCGGATCTTTATGCATTTATGTAGAAATTGGCTGGGTGAAATAGAAAACAGTTAAATATTTTAAGAATTCAAGAATGTTATAATGTTGCTTTTAATGTAACAAAGATGTTAAGGGATGAAATCCATTTTTATGTTATTTCTGCTTCCCACAATCAATGCAAAACATTTTTATTTTGCATAAAGATCCGCAGTCCAATTATTATATATTATTAATTATATAATAATAATTATTATTAATAATAATCATAATGTCTACCACTCCCAACAATAACCGTACACTACGACGATTTAATTAATACAATTCCAAAGATACTTCCAGTAGAAATTCTTAAATAAATTCAGTCTTGCAATTGCCATAAGACAATGTGTATACCACAGTCATATTTAGTGCTCTTAACATCGCATTGCCTGAACGGACTTGCGCAGCGAATATCTCGCATGCCATAAATGGCGAATCACACCTATGGACAAACAGTCGATTAGATTCAATTAGAAGGATGGTCGCGTACCACGAATGATAGTCATCTGGTCAGCGTGCGTCAAACTTCGCAATTTCGTCACCGAAACCGAGCACGTGCGTCGTACACGTATTTAATACTAGATCTGCAGAACACTAAAGGTGACTGTTTCACGTTCCTTCGTGAAAACTTCTAGCGATGTTTGTTATAATTAGATTTGATGCATTTATGATAAAAATGGGCAGGTCTAATTTTTGACAGTAAAAGAATTTGAAGAACTTAAATGTACTACTATATTATTTTTTCGACCTGTTAAACATATTCAGAGAGTAATTAAATATTTATTTTCACCGCAGCTTGTTGCGATTCAGGTATAAAGATCCGAAGTCTAGTTATAATACATATATTGGGTTGTAACATGGATGTATAGTCGAGAACGCGAGTGGTTGTTCTCGGATAGATGCTGGTGAGTGAATGGAAGAAACGGTCCTCACCAGCATCCCGAGAAGAGATAAGGGAAGGAAGGAAAAAAGAGGGTTGTAACATGGATGCGTTCGATTGGAAACATAAATACAGCGAGGAGCAAATGCAACGAATGAAATCGTTTTTGCAGAAAATCATTATTTAATTAATTTAATAAATAAATATATCATTATGTCTATTAGAACGGGATCACAAAAATCCAACGGCACATGATTTTATAGCTAAGTACATATCTAGAAAAGGGAAATCTCCTCATCGTTCCGAACAACTTTTTCGTGTACCCCGGTCTCAGTTTTTGAATATTTACAAAAATATACGGCCGCCCACTAAAGCGAATTCTTGTCCATTTTAACCCCTCGCTGTACCATTTTCTATCTGGTACAGAGATTAAATATCCGTCTTTATCCCGAAAAATTGCGTAGAAGAAAAAAGGAAATTTATATTTTTCGTATGGCTAGGTTATTTTTATGCTTAAATGAAACATTTCTTCCTAGCTAGAATACTTCCATTCCCTACGATTTATCAAATTTTATGGATACGAAATTTGTACAATACCTCATACAATACTTAAATGTTTAGTATTATAGATTAGTAGATTGCGGATCTTTCAGTACGATTTTTAAGTTTTTTGGGTCTACAAAGGAGGCGGTTCCCATTAAAAAAGAATTTTATATCATCCGTAAATTTCTAAAAATTTGTATATAAAAATTGGAGATTACATAAACATTCGCTGTCTATTGATTAAATAGCAACACAGCAATTTGTAATGGCGCCTAAGAGCTACCATTCGAGTGCTAAGTTTAAACAATAATTGTATGTTATTACCCCGCAGATTGTGATACGAATTGATTGTATTTTTGATATAATAATCAATTATCTTTTGTAAAACCCTATAGACTGAAAACTTTGAGCTCCGTCAATTTGACAGATCTCTTAATTCTAGTATTAAATAGATTTCGACGAAAGAGTGTCGAGTCTTACCGGAAGGAATTATAAAAATCGGCGATATCCTCAGCGTGATGACCACTGACGTTGCAGTTGTCCATTCTTTTCCGTCCAGTCTCAAGGACGTATTCGAACGAACACCAGTTGTTCATCACTTGCGAAGACGTTATCCTCGATTGCTACTCTTATCGCGGTACTGAAACTCGGTTCCCTAAGCGCGCGAGATCGGTCGATCGATCCAGCAAAGTTATGGAGAACAAAATCGTGCCTTCTCTCTGTCGAACGTATTTAAATGCGGAGCAGCGTCGTTAAGACAATAAATTGCGATACTTGGGGTCGGATCTATGAAGATCAATGGTTCTCAATTAATCGGCCATGCAATCCACTACGATGCACGGTAGTCTGGAAATCTGCTTTCCCCAGGGAAAATCGAATTATTCCATTTTAATATTTCAACAATATCCCTTATTTTCTGGGAACCAGCAAGCTATTAACACTTTACACTCAGAATTATTTTTCAATATTATTATTACTTCAAAGGACAGTTCCTTGACTGCTACTTATTTTAATCAATTTTGTTTACTAATTATATTAAATATAGCTCTCTCAAACTTTGTTGTCATTTATATTTGTGGAACTTTTATTTGTTTTCAACTAAAAAATAAGACAGTTACAGAAATAAAGGAAGAACCGAGTACTTACATACATATAAAAACCCGTTTTATTTACATTATTGTATCTCTGATGTCGAGTCACACTCGACAAAGGAGTGCAAAGGGTTAAATATGTGTAGGTTTAAATATTCCATTCTTACGGAATCGGGTTTACTTAGAATATATTTTAGAGGCAAAATTTACGGATTTTAAATTGTATATTCGACATATAACAACTTGTTGTAGCTCTGGTTGTATTTTTTGTAGACGATGTGAGCCACATAAAGTGGGGATCACAGTAATATTTAAATACTATTCTTGATATTGGACCATTCGAATTCGATTTTTTTTTGAGAAGTTAGAATAATTAGTTTACTATGCATCGTGTAAAAAATTTTGTAAGAATTGCAATTGATCGGAATTACAGAGGAAACATTAAAAGTTGTTATTTACAACATTTTGATGTGAGCCTATATTGAAAATTTGAAAAATACATTTTGTAGATCTGTATCAATTATACATATTCTGAAAATTTCATCAAAACTGATCGATGTATATCATTTAATGTACAGAAAAAAATATTTACACCTTACACTATACTGTGTGACGATTTTCAAGAAATTTTTCGACGATTTCCTCGAAGAACAATTTAGACAATTCTTAACCCTTCGCACAAAAGGGTTTTTATGTGTATTTGCTTCTTCCCTTATGTATTTAATTGTCTTTCTTCTCAATTAAAAACAAATGCAAGTTCCACAAATGTAAATTGCAACAAAGTTTGAAAGCTATATTTAATATAATTAGTAAACACAATTGTTTAAAATAAGTGACAGTCAAGAAACTGTCTTTCGAAGTACATTTCAAATAAAACACTTAAAATAGTAGGGAGTTGTTGACAACAAACTCGAAAAATAATTCGGGGTGCAAATGGGGTTAACAATGGAATGTACAAACACTATCGTCTGTAATTCTTCTAATTCTTCTAAAATTTCGAAGAAAGTGTATTTACGTTCAGATACTTCGACTATTTAAAATCAAACTCTCCGAAAGACGAATACGGGTAATTAGATTTTCACATTTTCTAGTTCAACTTTAATAATATCAGTTATAATTAGTTAGATCTCATTTATAACAAAATTGTGTAGATGAAAAGCGAAGTTGTTGAAAACTTTTAAAAATTGAAGATGTCAATATATAATTTCTCCTCTATTAAGATCATCACGAGAAGAAGTAACATTCAATTTAGTTTCGATTTCTTGCAATCGGTGTAGAAAATTTGTATTTTACATAAAGATCCGCGGTCTAGTTATAATTTTCTTGCAACACACCTTCTTGAAACACAGCAACTTCGAAACAGCGGCTCTCGCGAAGAAATCGACTATCGGATCGATGACTAAAAATAATATATAATTATAATATTAATTATGAAGCATAAATAGTCTTCTGTAGTTTGGAAAGTACGAATGAAATACAGTGAGCCACGAGAATATTCGAACGGCCTTTAAAACAGAATAACTTTTTATAATCAATTATAAGCATCGATTTACGAAATGATATGCAAAGAAGATTTCCCAAAAATTGTAATTTACAAGGTTACATGCAAAAATAAAAAAGGCACTTCTTAAAACATTTTTATTTGGGCCCTTAATGAAAATTTAAAATATATGTTTTGTAGATCTATGTTAGTTATACACATGCTGAAAATTTCATCGAATTATCATTTCGTAAATCAATGCTTCTAATTGATTATGAAAAATCAGGTACAATTTTTGGTACAATTATACAAAAATTATTCTGTTTTAAAGGGCGTTCGAATACTTTCGTGGCGCACTGTAGATTTATTTTAACATCTTCTATTTGTATTGAAAAATTGTAACCCTGTGGTATATGTAGAACTAAAGTAGATTCTCGCATGGTTGTTCGTCTTTCGTCATTATTATCATTCGCAGCGAAGAATGTTTATATGTTGAACGTTGAATGGTTTCGCGCGTAATACAATTGCACCTGATGGAAGGATTGAACGCGAGCGTTCGACACATCAGCCGTGGCGATGATTTAGAATTCCACTACCGCGAACGGTTGAGAACCATCGACATCGATTGCATCGGATTTATTGGTTGTCCATTGTGTTTTACCGAGTGCGTGGATCTATTTCTCCATTGTTACGATGTTCCTCGAGTAAGGAGAACGTGATAAACGATTAGCCTTATTTCGAATACGCAACAACGGTCTGCGACATAAGCAATTGGACTATTGTACGCATCGTTGAAGTTTAACTGGACTAGCTTGGTCTAAACGTTTCCATTTAATCTCCGAATTACGTAACCGAAGTTGAAGGGTATGCGTGCATTCATCCTACGCCATAGGGCCATCGAGATAAATCCGGAATTGTTCTCGGGCAGTCTCACAAATAAGATGTAGATAACGACAAATACAGTCGGGGACAAAAATAAGTGGACAGTTAGTGGAAATAGGTAAAAATGAAATTTAGTCGAATTAACATGACTGTTATAAACTTAAGTTTTATTTATTATATATCCTTATAGTGTATAGATTATTTAACGAATAATTGAAGTTCATATTTACATCTTTGTGTAAACACGCCGTGCCATAACGAAAATGTTAGCTATTTATCAGGAGACAAAAATGAGGGGACACTCAATGAAATGCGTAATAAATGAAACACATAACAAAATTAGTACTTGGTATTGCCGCCTTTTGCATGTACTACTGCTTCCAGGCGTCGAGGAATACTTTGTATTAACTTTTCAATATAATCGTTACTAATTTTTTCATATTCAGACTGCAACCTTTTGAAAAAATCGACCTTATTATTTCGCTGATCCAATGGAACTTTTGCATCCAGTAAACTCCATAAGTTCTCGTTAGGATTCAAATCAGGGCTCTGGGCTGGCCATTCAAGCAATTTAATATTGGAATCCTCAAAAAATTTTTTAGTTTTCTTAGCAGTGTGCTTAGGGTCATTGTCTTGTTGAAAGACAAATTCATCGTCGCAACCCATTTTTACCACTGCTTCTTCCAAATTATCATTTAATATATCAATATACTTATCTGCATTCATAATGCCGTCAATTTGTACTAACGTACCAATTCCGTTTTGCGAGAAGCACCCCCACACCATTAATGATCCACCACCAAATTTAACTGTGGGTGTAATAAATGGTCTTTTATACGTTTCATGTTGTTTTCTTCAGACTTTGTGCTTCTTTTTTAATTGTCGCAGCTCAAATTTACTTTCGTCGCTCCAAATTATATTTTTCCAGAATACTAGTGGCATATTTACATATTTTTTTGCAAATGCTAAACGTTTTCTCATATTTCTTTTATTAATATGCGGCTTTCGTCTAGCGTTGCAGCATCTTAAACCAGCTTCGCGCAGTCTTCGTTTTATTGTTTTTGTTGAAACATTTAATTCCATTATTTCTGCAATACTTCTTGCTGCAATCGTTGGATCTTTTCGACATGTACGAAAAATTCGACGGTCTTCTTGTATGGTGGTACAGCGTTTGCGTCCACGACCTCTTAAATTTTTCACGGTCTTATGCGCTAGATACTTTTTATAAATTTTTCCTACTGCACTTTTAGATACGTTGTACTTCCGAGCTATTACGCGGTAACTTAATTTCTTACAGCAATCCGATACAATTAAATGGCGAATTTGATATGAAATTTCTTTCGTTTCTGGCATTCTGCAATTATTGTATAAATGTCTTACTTGTACGAAGCCTGAATTGGTACTAACAAGATTGATGGAGATCACTGTATGTAAGCGTGACCTGTGCCTAGTATTTGTATACATTTCTTACCTTACAATAACGTTATAACCAAGTGTCCACTCAATTTTGTCTCCTGATAAATAGCTGACATTTTCGTTATGGCACGGTGTGTTTACACAAAGATGTAAATATGAACTTCAATTATTCGTTAAATAATCTATACACTACAAGGATATATAATAAATAAAACTTAAGTTTATAACAGTCATGTTAATTCGACTAAATTTCATTTTTACCTATTTCCACTAACTGTCCACTTATTTTTGTCCCCGACTGTATAAACGAAGCAATTGGCGACTAGGTAATTCACTGTATCTAAGCATTACTGCATTACTTATACAGTAAATCCTCGATAGTCGCAGAAAGGTCGTACACTGCATCTATCGTAATCTATTGTAATATTTGTAACGTGCAGTTTAGGAAAGAGGCAGTGGTGCTACTAGTGCAAAATTTCGAAACCCCGAGGTACTGTATTTTTTTACAACCCATTTTTCGTGTTTCAATAATTAATTAATCAACTAAAAATACACACTGCCATCTTTATGTCGATGCAGATCGATTTTTTTTATTGGAACGATAAATCTGTCAATATTTACGAAAATCTGTCAGTGGCGTCCATCTTGTGATATCATGCTTGCTTCGGATGCCTCGTGACAGGCGGTATCTGCCGAATATTACAAATTATTCCTCGATAAGGTAAAAATATGCATTTTGGGCACCGGGCAGACATATAGATATAACTTTTAGGAATTACGTGACCGCTTCCGAACTCCTCATTGCAATGTTGAAGCGTCATTTTGTGTTCTTGTAAACCTTGTAATTTCATATACGTATATGCGGATCTAGATCTACATCATAATTCATAGAAGAAAGGTACTAATTTTGAGTCCGGTAAAGTAAAGTTTACCCATTTTCTTTGTTATAAACAAATTTACGGTAAGTTTCTCCTACAAATGTCCACCGGTCCAGAGGTATAGATTTACCCCAAGGACGAATGACCATTACTTTTTATACACTCTGTATAATTGGTTGGCACTGTTCATTAGAAGCCCCCTGTGGTGGCATTTTACGTGTTAAACAAACGCCGGTACATGAAGTGTTAATTCTCGTTAAGAAGAATGGACGCGAGCTTCACCGTTCGAGTGTCAACAAGTATCAAACGTATTGTAAAACTTTCTCGTTCCTCGATCGAGCGTTTCAATTGTTAATAACATCGCTTAGCCTTGTATTTCTCTGCGAAAATCAGTTCTTTGCTCGACTGCTCCAATTTTCAAATCGCGAAAGAGATACTTTGCATTTGATAAGATATGGATGCAAAGATTGACTATGGAAAAACGATGACAACGAGCATATTCAGATATGTACCATTGTTCTCGCGGTCAATGGCACGCGTGTGATTCGAGTACGCATGCATAGTTGCGTATCGTGTAACACCCTTTATGAAATATCACACCGTTTGTATCGTTTGAATCAGTATGAAGCAACAGTAATGCTTTACATTTGATCTGCTGAAAAAAGTGCTGATCACATCCAATTGAATTAATGGAATACTTAATGGGAGGTTACGGTCTAGATTTCTCAAAAAATTGAATTTCTTTTACCCTAGTAGCACGAAATATTGTATACACATTCGTATGATATTAAAAAGAGATTCAATCTGTTTTTAATATTCGAATATACATACAATATTTATTTTACATTAAGTAACAAATATTTTTTTGGTACTTTGTGATTATCCCGTCGACCTCTCGCGCCATCATAATGAAAGTAAGTTCCAAAATAAATAATATAATAATAATAACATAATAATAATTTCGTGTTTGGCGAAATCCCAAAGTACCTGAATCTCTTTGTGTAATATTAGAAATAGAATATTTTTTTTAAATATGCAGGATATAGTTTATGTTTATCATGGAAAAATATTTGTTCCAGAATATGCTGGAAGACATACACACCTTTCATATTACGAATGAAATATTGGTTTCAAATATAAAATAAATTGTCTCTATTGAGTACTGGAAGTAAAATGTTTACAATTAATTTACTTTGAATTCGTGTGTGTCACTTAATCGACATACATTCATCGATTTAAAAGATGTGTGCGTAAAGGGAACTTCGAAATTTTAAGAATTACCAAAGTTGTAGGCTTTTAACACTAAACGGCACTGATTAGTGCCGAGGAGCTAGATGTCCCACCGTCCAAGAGAATTTTCCCAGAGACCACAGATTGTTATGTTATTTCTTTTATTAGAAAAAAATCCTGAAAATGATAATTTCTTTAGCTTCCTAAACCGGAGCCTCCCCTGAACGTGATCGCGGCTCCATCGAGACGAAAGGTACGTAACTAGTGGTCGGAAATGCTGGCTGTCCGACGAAGTAATTGATAAATAATCACAAGATTGGTGGAAAGAGCGTGTTCGTTACCGTGTCTGTGCACGTTCTAATTCTAAGGCACTTCCGAAAGCGGCGTCCAAGTATTTCATAGTTCCGAGCTTCTTCGACGCCGGTACCGCAGCCCGTCTCTGCAATCAATCAATTTTGCTGTCGTAATTAGCGATGGCGTACAAAATCACTTACCATGATTTCCATTACCATCACTATGCGGATTTTATGCATTTATGGCAAAATTGGACACGTACATTTTAAAAGACTGGACATGTTAAAAATATTTAAGGATATTTAAAATTGAAATATCTCCTGAACTACTAACTTTTCGACATACATAGGTTAGTACTTTTTTATAAATAATGTCCAGCTGCATCGATTGATGTATTAAAAAATACCTCATTCCATATAAAAAAATGAAGGTGACCTTCATATCTCTAAAAAAAATTACAAGAAAACAAAAATTTTTCTGGTGTCGTATAATCCCCATTTTACCATTCAACTTTGTCCTTCAGACATTTGACGTATCTTTAAAACCAACAAAGATATTTGAGGTGGCAACGTTAGGTCACTCATTCTGTATACTATGTATGAAGTTTGACAAAATACCAATGTATTACTTAACAATTATAGAAATCGCAAATGATAGTTTGAGAAACGTTTCAGAAATCTAATGAACTTGATAAAAATGCGACGTAACTCGTAATTTTGTTTTGACGTTGTTAATATAAAAGAGCAGTTATGCTCTCGGGCAATGAGAAACGATCACGAAAATTACGAATCACTGTGAATCCAAAAGTAGCAGTTCACGCCATCCCTGATCGCAATCAGGCTTCCTTCGCAAACGTTTCTTCGACATCGGCGGAACGAGATACCCCGTCCATTGTAGTGAAAGGGCTAATGTGCAGCTATTGCACTAATTAGAAAAGTACGATCTACTAAAAAGTTCCAATCGCTGAAACCGTAAAATAAATCGTAGGGGTTAAGATCCGCGCAGTCTAACAATAAATAAACAACTGCATTGGAGGAGGTGATAGACGAGCCGCGAAACACTTAAAATAGGCACGTCCCCGGAGGATCAAAAGAGCCCGAACCAGGTCGCGGAGACAATGGGCATCGAGAGAAAGGATTGCAGCCGTTCCTCGGACCAATCCTCGTGTCTCGCGAGCGAAGGATTTCGGGTCGCCGTCGAAGCGTACGAAGGGAGTTGCCAGGGCAGTTGTGTATTGATCCTTCGATGAATCAACCCCAACTACCCTAAGCCGAAACCTGCCACGTGTAATTCGGATCAGCGGAACGAACACACACGAAAACAGTTTCTCAACCAGTGCCACTCCATCCTTGACCCACTTTCGGGGACCCGGTTTCGGCAAACACGAAAAATGGTTCCCGTCCATATTCGTGACAAACAAGGGTAGCAAGTTCGCGCGCACCGAACGTGAACGAACGATGCACAATAGCTGACGATCATCGACAGTAATTTATCCGCGGAGAAAGATGTTAACGATCATCTAATTGTAGTGCGTTGGTCGGTCGCTCGTTCGCCGCGAGTCGCCTCTAGAGCGGTCAAGTATTTCTGTCGCTGAAATGGGCCATGGGCCACTGCCACCGCCCACGTGGACGACAAACATGAATAGCATGACGCGAGCCCGCGTCATTGTGTGTGATCGATGCCTGCCTTGGTGAAGCAAGAACACGTAACTTCAGAAATATGATCAAGAAGAATCGAATCTCAAGACGGTTAGCTCGGGGTTGTAGACCCGGGCGGGCTACTACGACGTTGACGTACCGCGACTGTTCCTGGCCTGAATAGAGGAGAATGGAGCTCGGAACAAGCACAAATATCCCAGCTATCTGGTTCAGCCCTTTCCGGAAGTAAAGGAGTCCTCGACACGTCAGGACCACACACACTTCGGCAGGAAACTAAACGAGGAGGACCTTTATTGAATCGCCACGAGATAACCGATCACTGAAACCGCGAAAGCAGGCCCAGCTGCTGAATCGATAGACGTGGGACGTCGGATTTTCCACGGGAATCCCTCGGATCAATAACGGGGCTGCGAGAGAAGAGAGGATTTCGCACCTTGTTGCTGATGTGCAGCCTCCTGAGCCCGTTCGCGCCAACTTTCACGATCTTCAGCATCCTCGTGCTTTCGCCGTTGACGGTTTCTTGGTAGCTCGCGGAGTAAAGGGGAGCTGTCTCGACGGATTTCGACGGTGGTGGAGCTTCGAGTCTCGGCCACGCGATTCAAGGGGTTGGACACGGCTCTCGGCTCTCTTCGGGGCCTGCGAACACGCACGTACACGCTCGGAAACGGTGACGCGAGACCGCCGACCCTCGACGTCCCGTTAACTAGGAGGTACTGCGGTATTAAGGGTCGCGGGGACGCCTGCCAACGGGGAGGACCGCCGGCATATAGGGCACATGCGCGATTTATACGCGGCGCGGCGCGCCGTCGAGAAATGAGCTACGAGCCGAATCGGATTTTTTGCCGTACGAAATCAATAGGATACGGAACTGGTTCCCACAATGAGCGTTAGGGATTTTGGGCCAGGATCCTTCGCCCTTCGCGCAGCCGGAGATAGAGGGAGAGCGTCGACGCGCGTTCCAAATCGTCTTGTGCACAGCGCACAGTGCTTGGAAAACGTGCTAAAATTCCTTTTTGCGAGATACAAGGTGTGTTAAAAAAATAACGGGAATTTTCATCTTTCGGAGAAAATTTTACAAAATAGTCTCCATTAGATATTACACACTTATGCCGGTGCTTCTACCTCGCGTAATTTGCATTATTCGGCAGCATGTAGCTATGAAAATAGCTATTTTTTATAACATTTTTTTATTTCACACTCGTTAGTGGAACGAGCAGAATTTGTAGAACACCGTAGGATGGTTTTTCGGTCTTATTGGTATTTGCAATAAAAACCGCAAAGAATGACAAAATGCAAAATTTGTTTTCAAGGGACCAATCGGGAGACATATCCTACAAAATGCAGAAGGTCCATCCATCTCGGAGTAATCGGCGAAATAATTCATTTTTCGCAAATAAAATCGTAAGGAATAAAAAAATGCAACATTTTTTTTCACGGGATCACCCCGGAGACATACTCTACATTCATATTCGTTAGACTTTGTTAAAAACTATCTTCTGGCTCGTCAAAGTACGGCAAGAGGTTAAAATGATTCGTACTCTCTAAAATTCTATTTACTTCGTGTACTAAAGAACAATTGTAACTTTCTAACTGAATATTTTACTTTCTTTTGCCATTCTCGCGTAGCGGTGGGCAGTGTATTATCGCACATTCAATGAAAAGAGGATATCATTCATCGTTTTATTAGTATTTTCTTGTTCAAGATATGTACAGTACTATTTTATGTTTCTAATATATGCGCAAATAATTCCATCAACAATCGCATTCGTAAGTTAGCAGAATGTTTTGTAACGTTGTGATTAAACAGTGCGAAGTGAAAACGGCTCTATAGAATAATCGATAATTGTTGTTAACACTTATCTCTGCTATGAATGGGATAAACGATACTATGCGAATCGCTAAAAAGTCAACTGGCGCCGGACGCGTTGATAGTCTTTTAAAATTCAATGATCGACAGCTAAAGATTTCTCGATAAACTGTTCAATAACAATCGCACCTACGATCGCAATAATATCTTTTGGGGGTTTTACTAGACATCATATAATTATCATGCTACTCTGTAATAGAGTACAGTCGCAGAGAAGTCTATTACAGTAAATCCTCTATAAACGCGTAAAAGCAGATAAACGCAGACAAAATATCCCCTCCACTTTAGTAATCTGATCTCGGCTTGGGTACATCGGTGTGAACCACTACTAATTCGACGCGGAGAGTCGCAGTCGTCCTCGCAATGTAACACTAATATTTAATCTTTTTTATTATTACTTATATCTTCATGAAACTTTCATCAATATATTCGTGGCATTGTTCTGATTAAAATAAGACCGAACACAATATAATTTCAACTGTATTTAGTGGTATAATTGACGATGAAAGTTTCTGGCGCAAGGAAGGAAAACGTATGGGAAAGAAAGAGACGCAGCCGCCGCCATAGTTGAAAGGCCCGCGCGCGGTCTCTCTTTACACGCGCTGTCCTTCTCTACGTTCGGCTCGGCCTTTGAAGCTCAAAAAAATAGCTACCCGTCTCAGATAAACGCATACAGATCCTCCCGAGGCTTATGCGTTTATGGTGGCATTGCTGTAACAGACTTCCGATAGGCAAAGTGTTGTGTACCTTAAAATCGATTGTGCGCGCTACGCGAATTAAATCCTAACGTTGTACGACAGTCGGCGAAAGATCCGAGGCAGTTTCAACAATTACAAAGAATAGTTACGAGTAGGTATCATTAATATAACTTATCGATTAATATACATCGATGCTTAATACTTTGGTTTCCATTTCACATTCTACCAGGTAAATCTACGAATGTACTTAAGTACATAGAGCTCGACAACATCATCGACGTAATCTATTTTGATTTTCGTATGAAAAAATAGTTTGCAGTTCCGATGAAAACCTTTATTGCACTTTTCACGCGCAGTGCATACAAAACCGTATAGAAACTGCACGAGGCTAGCCCAATTCATTTGTAAACATTTCAAAACGCTACCGTTCCATCCCCGTACAATCTACATCTACATATTTCGCGCCTCCGTGCGGTTTCACATCTAAACTTGTGCCTTCCGCGATCTGGAAGACTATGATACTATCGTAACGATACAATGGCGAGATTGGTGCGAATCTTAAATACTCCTTTAGAAAATAGTATGTTAAAAAAGTAGTGTTCTCTCGAAACGTTCTTTTACGTATAAATTTTAGGGTTATGTTTGCGGCGCACTAGATAGCCTTACTGATGATTTCTCTAGCGGGTCTAGGACGAAACACACCACCATCCTTTCTTCTTTTTCTCTTATAGAAAACGTTCTATAGCAAACGTATCTCAGGACGTAATGATTCAAATCCGAATCGAACGTTTAAGGATGTTCTGGAGGTACAATGGGAAACAAAAGTACAAGAAATTCGAAATCCATCAATATATTGGCAATGAAAGCCATTCATGAGTATATTTTGCATGAAACTTCTGCGAATACTGTACCCTCTGTAACTATATTCAGTGGTCTACACTTGTCGCGTTTCCATGCTAGTAAGAGACAACACGATAAATTTGACGTTTTGTAACAGTTTATAATTTTTTTGCTCTGTAACTGTTTAGTGAATCCCAATAAATTTTGAACATAATTAATTATATAATTTTTACTACATATAAAAAAAACTGAAGTTTCTAGTTGCGTTTTTTCAAGGTTTAAATAGAGTTTGAAGTGGAACTTTATGAATTCTCCATAAGAAGACGTGTTAAAATGTGCAAACTTTAAGTTGCTATAATTCTTAAACGGTGCAGTGAATCGAACCCAAACTTTGGTAATTGCATCAATTTAGTAAGAATTATATCTTGTCAAATTTTCAAAAATTTTGTTGCGTTTTTATATACCTCCAGAACATCCTTAATAAATGGCTACAAAATTGCTAGTTTAGTGTATAATTTGATCGAACCGGTGCGCCGCAAACATAACCCTAAAATTTATTTGAAAGATGTACGATCGAGAATAATTTTTTATTTGTTCTTTTACGTATTTCGTAAAAAGGTGCATCGTGTGCAAGGCTCGAACTGTATAAATTAAGATGATTGTCATGACAGTAATTCGATTATTTACAGATGATTCTTCGAATGAACACAGTTTGAACGGCGGATAGGAATCTGCGATCGTGAGAAATTGTAAAGTGCTCGGTCAGCTCGACCGAAAATTGTAAAAATCCGTCAACAACCGTAAGGCCGAGCGCGTATGTATCGCTGAGAAAACCACCAACACGTTTGATCCTGAGATAAAAGGCAGAGAGATTACAAGAAGGTAGAAGCTACGAGATCTATAAAATATTGCGAGACTCGATCAGCGGTGAGATATTGGCCGGGATTTTTCGCGCAGGCGCGACGATTAGTAACAGTAGAGTAAAATTCTGGATAAAATAGGGCACCTTGATCACCATGCGAAATTTTTATAAATTGTTACGATTAAAACTTGTTATGTGTGTTTGTGTACATTCTGTAACTCGCAAGACACTCTCGCTCCGGAGAATCTTTTCGTCCGGAACAGATTGGTTAGGTTACTTTCCCGCCAGTATCACTGCCCCAACACCTTTTCCTCGTAATGTAGAATATACAGGGTGCACCAGATAAAGTGTTCCAGACTGTTTTCTCGGATTCTAATGAAGATATCGACATAATTTTTTTTTAATTAAATGGTTAAGGAGGGCTAATATTTTAGAATGTATTAAATTTGTTGGCGTAATTTTTGGGAGCGAAAGGGGGGCCCTCAACATTTCTTTAAATGGAAAGTATTATTCATTATTTGTTATTGTGATGCCTCTCGTTATCCCTTTGCACTCTGAATTATTTTTCAATCATTTTTCCTACTATAATAAATGATAAATTATTATCGATCGTACATTCTTAATAAATTTGGGGTTATGTTCGCGGCGCAACTTGATATATCAACTTGAGCGTAATTTGATCAAACCGTTGCGCCGCGAACATAACGCCAAATTTATTTTTCCTACTGTTTGAAGTGTCCAATTTGAAATTTACTTCAAAGGACTGTTCCTCGACTCTTACTTATTTTAAACAATTTTGTTTACTAATTATATTAAATATAGCTCTCTCAAACTTTGTTGTAATTTATATTTGTTTTTAAGAACAATTGACATTCACTTTGCGAATATGTTTATGAACGAGGACGAAGAAAGATGACTTACAAGTGCTTAGAAATCCAAGGACATCATTTTGAACATTTAATAAAATGTAGTATGGGACCTTATTATATTTTTAATTTATTTAACGTTTCAACTCGGGGCAAGTTGTTCGTTATAACTCTATAACTATGCGCATTAAAAAAAGAAGTTCAAGTATGCTATTGACTTTAATAAGGGGTATCGCAATAACACACAATCATCTTAGCCCTTCTTAACCGTTTAATTAAAAAAAAATGAATTCGATATCCTCATCAGATTCTGATAAAACAGCTTGTAACACTTTATCTGGCACACCCTGTAGATAGATTACTGTTTCAGGCGCGCATGCGCGAGAGAGCCTGGCCAATATCTCATCACTGGTCTGGATATACATCCTGTAAAGGTTACCAAAATTTCATAGAGATTCCTCTTGTCCAAACGGATGTAATTTCTATAGAGGACAACAAGACACAGCTCGAACCGTGTGAATTGCATCCGCTGCTATGAAGTAAAGCTTGAAAATCAGTGAAGCGACGAGAAGGACGAGCCTTCCCTCGCTCACTGTACCTTAACAGTAACAATCCTAACGTAAGATCGCCGTAGCGTGTGCGTATATTATATGATTTACTAACAATGGCCAACGTTCGAGCATAGATCGAAACCTTGAGATTCGGGGGGCATACCAATGAGATCATTCTGCAATCTTATTCGCTGGTTCAACATTTACGTCATGGTTTGCCTTTATGCAATTACTTTCCCCGTTTGTTCTTCAGACGTGGAGTACATATTGCCCTTCGATCAAATCAAACAACCCTTAAGGGTATGGGTTCGAATTTGACCTTGGTCGTAGTATCGGTGCCCTCCGCATTTTTAGCTAGGAGCGCTAGTGTTTTTAGTCACTGTTTTACCGATATTTTACCGATACAGTGACTGAATCGGTAAAACAGTGACTAAAAACACTACCGCTCCTAGCTAAAAATGCGGAGGGCACCGATACTACGACCAAGGTCAAATTCGACCCCATACCCTTAAGCCATTCGATAGGACGTCGAGAAAAAACACTCTTGTGTAGCCAACCGGGTACCCATATACAGTAAAGTCGCGTTATTTATCAGCGACCAACTACCCAGAATTTGTCAAGTCCTCCACTGAGGGGCAACGTCTCCGAGCAGTGTAAACATGCCGCGTAATTTGATCCCGGCTCGGGTATAACGGTGTGAACCACTACTAATCCAATGACAAACCTTCTTTATTTTTCATTATTTTTTATGGGACTTTCACCAACTTCTGTGTGGCTTTTTTCTGATTAAAATGACACTAAACATTTTCTACGTTCGGCTTCCTTTGTACTTTCGGCGCGGTAAAGTATTTGCGTCAGAAATGCTGTGTTAAGAAGGGCTTTCCAAGTCGCCCATATTTTTCAAGGGTTACCCTGGGTTGATCGGCAACTCATTTGACCGACACTGTTTTAATTGACGATTGGACCGACAGTAACTCTCGTCGACACTATGTTTTCAACTACACGGTCAAATCGTCGACAAATATCTTCATCGACACGGTTTGGCCGACACTAACACGGTCAAATCGTCAATAAAAACAGTATCGGTCAAATGAGTTGTCGACCAACCCAGGGTAACCCATTTTTCAAAAGAGCGTCACAGCGCAAAGGTTGAACCAACGGCAACATCTGACAGTTCGTCTGGACCTATTCTCGAATTTCTGAACAGTTATCATCCCCCGTGATCGTAACAACCCGCCAACGGAGACCGCCGAACGTTATCCTAAATTACCGTGTCCTGATAAGCGGGCGGACCGCTAAGAACGAACTGTCTCTGGCTCTGTCTGACGATGTCGTTCCTGTTGGGCACCTGGGGCGTCGCTCTGACCCCGTGGTAGTTGCTGTAGCTGGATCTGGCGCTGGCCGGCCGATTATTATACAGATCGTCCAGGTCCTCGCCGTTCAGACTTTGCGTGCTGGTCTGCTGGAATGTTGGATTGCTCTGGCCCTGCCACTGCATGGGGTTTACCTCGTTCGGCTGCCAGTTGTCGGTGAGATTCCTGGTTGAGCCGCTCGCATCCCAATTCGGGTAGGTTTGGTTTGCGTAGTTGCTCGTGTTCGAGTAGTTGTTGGACGAGTCCTGATTCCAGATGACGGGCGAGGACACGGCCATGTTCACGGCTTCCGGCTGCCAGTTCGAGTTCCGATCCCTGTCCCAGGTCATCGAGATTCGGTCGTAGTTGAGCGTGCCCTGGGACAGCGAGTTCACGTTCTGGTTGGTCAGGTTGCTGGGCGTCGTGTTCGCGTACAAGCTCTCCTGGTGGTCCATGATCCGGTTCACAGGGTTCTTCCTGCGCGATTGTCTCACCGAACTTCTGCGGCTAGATCGTCGTGTCCCGTCCCGTGAGATCACCGATCTTCGCTTCACTCTTCGGGGCGTCATCGGCTTCGGTGAGACGCTGTCGTCGTGCACCGGCGGCTCCGGCTGCGAGTACTCGATGCTGTACAACGGCCTCGGCTGCTTTTTCTTCCGCTTAGTTTGTACTGTACATGGAAACAAGCGAACAGTCTGGTCACACGGGGAAATTAACGACTCGGCGAGATGGATCGATTTCGTTTGCACTCGTATACTCGGACCACCGGAAACGCAACCGTTTCCGTTCCCGGAGATATTCGTTTCTTGTAGAATGCGTGTCGGTAGTTTAGACGCAGCCTATCATCAGACGATTGCATAAGTTCGTGGCCGATTTGAAAATCAAATTCAATGGTTAAATTTTAAAGAATACAGCTTTATTACTCAATTATACATATAGTCACCATTCTCTTCTGCAATTAGAAAATCGGGCACGAACTTATGCAATCATCTAATATTTTAACAAAAACGTACCCTCTGATGAATCTTCGATTGATTTTTTTTGTCGTAAAAAAGATTCATCAGAGGGTACGTTCTTGTTAAAACAATAGGGTGTGTCTAAACTTCTTATACGCGCTGTATTATTGCGACAAAGATTAATTTTTGGAGGCATACCATTAATTCTGACAGCTAGACAATATGGCCGACATATTACGAGGAGGTCCGTTTAAGTACGAACACCTACATATCTCGGTTATTATTAGTCGTACAAAAAATCTCCACAGAATAAAGTTGTACTGTTTCAAGGGGCGAATTTGATGATGGTAACAATTTTTTCTCAAGGTCATTCTTTTACAAGATTTCAAGGTCATTGATATTTTTTTTAATGGAATGAGGTATTTTTTAATACATCAATCGATGCAACTGGACGTTCGTTATAAAAAAGTACTAACCCATGTATGTCGAAAAGTTAGTAGTTCAAGAGTTATTAACTTCCCGATCCATAGGGAAGTTACTGTAATTACCCCGAAAATCGAAAATCGAATTTTTAGCAGATCTTCACGTTTCATGGTCATTGGAGTCATTTTAGACTATTTTTATCAAAATGTCGGTATGTGTGTGTGTGTGTGTGTGTGTGTGTGCGTATGTCCGTTTCTATGGTATCAAATTTTTCGTTAACGTTTTCAGAAAAAGTAACAACGCGATCGGAATGATGAATGATGCAATCGATGTGCCCCGCTGTAACTTAGAGCTGATTAGATTTTGGTCCATATTGGTCAAGTAGTTTTTTAGTTTTTTTAGTTTTTTTCGAAAGAAGTTCATTCAACAATGCAATTTATACGAGAGAACGGAAGGTTTCCACCGAAGAAACAAACGTAATTACAAAAAAAAATTTTTTTTCGATTTTTTTAAAATTAGAAAAAAATTTTTTTTTAAAATCTTTTTTTGTACCTTACGATGATGTTTCCGCTTACAATAATCGAAAATTATCCCAATGCAAGAGTGAGTTAATCATTTCTACTCCCGAGAATACATTTTCAAAGAATATCGATGAAAGTACAAAAAAAAATTTATATTACAATCTGTAAAAAAACAATCAGTTCAAAACGAATTATTAACAGAGATTAAACTGAAAATTAATATGGACTATATGATAATTATTAATAACAGTGATGTTGAAAACGGATTGGTTAATGGAGCACACATGCGGAATATTAAAATTTATTACTTTTCAAGAAAATACTAAAATTCCGTCTATATTGTGGTTAGATTTTCAATTGGCCAGAGTAGGAGTGAAAGTAAGAACTCGTTATCGTAATTATATGAAAAATGCAAATATCAATCAAAATTTAACACCAATAATAAAAAAATATCGAATCAAGTAAATATTTCGAGTGAAGAAAAATAACAAATCACACGTAGTCAATTTCCAGTGGTTCCTGCTGAAGCGATTACGATTCATAAAAGTCAGGGACAAACATACGAGAAAGTATGTATGGATTTTAAAACATCAGATATACGAACTTTACAAATGTTGTATGTAGCACTGAGCAGAGTTTCAAAATTGAACGGTTTATATATTTTGAGAAAATTTAAATTAATAGTATCGAAGAAAACCAAGATCAATACTGCAAACCCGGATAATGATGAGTTGTATCGTTTGCGAAAAACTAATTAAGACAATTTATTTTGCAACATTAGTATGCTATAACAAGGAACCAAGCGAGCAACGAGCATACGATATTGGTTTAATGCGACGCTATATAGCAAACATTTTGATAAGTAGAAAACTATTGAATTTCCCTGAAAACGTATAATCTTCTTAAAACGTACACTTAATAAATAATAATAATAATATACAGCAACTAACGAATCGGGAAGTTCTTTGTGTGGCTCGTGGAGAGTCACATACAAAATGAATGACATTAATAGCTGTGGGCCCTACTAGCCATGCGTATCACTAACCCTCTCGCAAGAGCAGTCCGACCCGCGAGCTAAACAAAAAACAACCCTACTCGCGAGCGAGTGAAGCGAGCGAGCAACAATAGCCCTCTAGTTTAAATTGAAATATCTCTTGAACTATTAACTTTTCGACATACATGGGTTAGTACTTTTTTATAACGAATTTAAATTGAAATATCTCTTGAACTACTAACTTTTCGACATACATGGGTCAGTACTTTTTTATAACGAATTTAAATTGAAATATCTCTTGAACTACTAACTTTTCGACATACATGGGTCAGTACTTTTTTATAACGAATGTCCAGCTGCATCGATTGATGTATTAAAAAATACCTCGTTCCATTTAAAAAAATATCAATAACCTTGAAATCTTGTAAAAAAATGACCTTGAGAAAAAATTGTTACCATCATCAAATTGGCCCCTTGAAACAGTACAACTTTAATCTGTAGAGATTTTTTGTACGACTAATAATAACCGAGATATATAGGTGTTCGTACTTAAACGGACCTCCCTGTATAGTCAACGAGGTAAGGAATCGTTAATTCTTAGGTAAAACATTTAGTTTCGCCGTTTCTAACTTGGTGAAAGAAAATCGGACAACAGTCATTCTGGGCTCGTTTAACCGGATAATGAGTCTGCTTTCACTTTCTGAAATTGCTTTTTCTCGCGGACCGAATTACCATGAATTTGAATATTACCAAGTTCTAGAAGAAAATCGAATTAATAGTTTGTTTAAAAGTAAAGACATTTCAGCTATTTCGGCCGTGGTTTAGCCGTACAGAGATGCAAAGTGAACGATAACCAGAAAAAAAGTAGTGACACGATTATAAATGAAAAATAACAAAAAAAAAATAAGTACAAAAAACAGTTCCCCGAGTACCGCAAAGAGGAGATTGTTAGAGTGGGAAAGAAAGAGACAGAGAGTGGGGGTTAATAAATAAAAAAAGCAAGCGAGTAGTAGCATTGCACGTTTATTGTCGCCAATGAACCGCACCAAGATAAATCAAATGATACAGTAAATAAATATAAAACTAAGAGCTACGCCTTTAAACGAGATACACACGACTACTGTGTACAAGCTTCAAACGGAGAAGAGAATTGCACTACGTTCGACCACCTGTACCGGAAATTACGCGGTTCCGAGAGAAAAAAAAATAAAGAAACGGCCAGGTGTGTTTCGTTCGGCTAGATCCGCTACGATAACGATAGAACCTCGATCGTTGCAACGCGTATCGGTAATGGGTCGCGCTTAGTTACGAATCAGCGAAACAACGAATCGATAACGGAAGGGGTTTGGTACCGCGATAAGAAGTGGAAGGTCCGATTGGTCGCCAAGTCCGTTACATGATCTACTCGCATGGATTTCCATCACCGATTTCGTGCAACCGTCGAGGTTCTACCGCAATTTCAACTATGCTGCTTTCATAAATAAGTTAAAAATGCGTACATATCGACTAAAAACACGTACACGGATATACAATTCCAGCGTGTTATCGTTAGACTGCGGATCTTTATGCTCTTATAAAGAAATGAACTGATTGAAATATAAAGCAGTGAAAAATATAAGAAATTTAAGAACATTGTCGTGTTGTTCTCAACGTAAAAATTATTTAACTACTGCTTTCTCCAGAGGGAAGGGCTGATGGGGAGATATTAAAGGAAACGAAAAGTAAGGTGAGAGTGGGGGAGAAGGTAGGGGAAAGCTTTTGGACGGAAAGGGGGGTCGGACAGGGGTGCCCGTTAAGCCCGCTATTATTTACGCTGTTGCTGGCAGATATAGATGAGGAGCTGGAGAAGGGAGGATGGGGAGGGGTAAAGTTAGGAGAAAGAAAAGTATACGCATTAGCCTACGCAGATGACGTAGGTATGTTAGCGGACGAGGAGGAGGGGATGAGGGTGATGATAGAGATGTTGGAACGGTACTTAGAGGGGAGAAGGCTTAATGTAGAAAAGTCAAAGGTGATGAGGTGGAGGAGGGGTGGGGGAGATGGAAGGGTAAGGTGATTGAGGAGGTCGCGAAATACAAGTATCTGAGGTACAGCATAACGAGGACGTGCACAAAAGGCACATGTGGAGGAAAGGATATTTATTCGGCAAATTAGTATGGTACTGCTTCCTCCAATTGACGCGAAATATTTGTATTTTGCATTAAGATCCGCAGTCTAGCAATCACGCTGGCAAAAAAGAAAACATAGCAATCCCTTTATGCCCCACGGGGAACACTGCAAGAAAGTCAACAATTTGTGCTCGTGTATCCTACGTTAAAGTACTTGCAACGTGTACGAAGTACGTGATCCATAAGTAACGATGCTTCAACAGAGTCTACATAACATACAGAAACAAACCCGATCGATTAGCGGGTTGCATTATGAATACCGAACGAGGCCGACAATGGTATCAGTCGAGTGTGACGAAGACGAACGAGGAATCAATGTTCTTGATTTTGCCGATGTTACAACTTCCTCTGGATGAATCGGCTTGGTCGTCTTCGGTCTATTATTGGATCGCGTGAAATGTTCATTCACCATTAGTTGCGCGCGATCTAATGGCATTTGCAACTTAACCCTTTGCGCTTCAAGCTATTTTAACTGGAAAATTAAACATTTCTTCCTAACTAGAATATTTCCATTCTCTATGATCTTTTAAATTTGATGGATATGAAATCGGTATAATACCTCGTACAATATCTGAATGTTCAGTAATTAATTAGATAACGACATGTTTGATAATGTAAACAATATTCTGAATAATGCTACAGCAATTTTTAGTGGCTCCTCAGAGTCACTATTCGAGTGCTAAGCAGAGTTGGGCAAAAAATTTAATTAGATACAAATTTCGGATCACGGATCATAGATAGAAAATTTTGAATTAGTTACTCCAAGATAAAGATAAAAAGTAACTTGTATCCGAAGTTGAATTAGATAATTTCATATCCGAAGCAGAAGGATCCGAAGCTACGGTCCATTTTTACCACGTTGTTATTAGCTCGCTTTCTTGTTTGTTTGTCTGTTTGTCTGTTTGTTCGGTGGCAAATTTTGCAATTGATTTTAACTAGTTAAATATCTAATTCAAAGATCCTTTCGGATCCTTCAAGATCCTTTCGGATCCTCCAAGATCCTTTTGACCAGTTCGAGGCTTGAATGAACACGTTCCGAGGCCCGAGGGTCGGGCCCCGAGGCCTGAGCCCAGAATACAATAGAAGTACAATAAACACGGCCCGGCCATCCCCTGGCCAGCCAGGTAGATCGGCATGATACCCCTGACACGTGCATCCTGAACTTGTTCATTTTTCGTAATGCCCTCACGAAAGTGGCACGAGCCAATTCGTGGCGTTCTTCCGATTAAAAAAAGTCTAAACGCGATAGAATTCGGCCACTGCTTACTGCCTCTATATGTGAAGATATCTTTGAAAAAACGTGGTAAAATGTATCTAAATCAAAATTTTGCTGCATCATCGGTGCTATGGCGACGAAGCGACGAGTTGGCTGGGGCGCCTTGGCCATGTGGTGCAATAAACACGGCCGGGCAATCCCCCGGCCGTGTTTATTGTACTTCTATTGTATTCTGGGCTCAGGCCTCGGGGCCCGACCCTCGGGCCTCGGAACGTGTTCATTCAAGCCTCGAGCTGGTCAAAAGGATCTTGGTGGATCCGAAAGGATCTTGAAGGATCCGAAAGGATCTTTGAATTAGATATTTAACTAGTTAAAAATGGATCCGTAGCTTCGGATCCTTCTGCTTCGGATATGAAATTATCTAATTCAACTTCGGATACAAGATCCTTTTGGATCCGAACCTTAAGATCACGGAACTTAGTTACTTATCTTTTAGTTGGATCTGGATTTAGATACGTTTTGACTTAAATACTGCCCAACTCTGGTGCTAAGGGTTAATTGCGGCACTAGCAGATTGCTCGGAACGGAGGCGCGTGCGTGGATGTTCACTTGTGCGACGGCTCGAGGAGCATTCGGCAAGTGAAATGTTTACATTCTGTAAACCGCGTTCTGCTTCATTGTTCGCCACACTCGACCGATAATCATCGGCTCTTGAACTTTCGTGGAACATCCCGCGCGACACTAGATTGTGCAGTCTATTTAGAGAGAGAGAGAACGGACACCTCGTTTTGAAAAAGAAAAACGGAGGAGTATTAATGTACAATTTTTAGTCACCTCTGATTCACCTTTACGTACTTGATAATCTATATGGAATGTCGTGAATTACCTTTTTGAGAAAGTATATATATATATATATTTATACGTATAATGACGGTGAACATAAAACTAAGAAAGTCATCTTTGTATCTTATAATATCCAATTGCACGCGTACTTTACTTTATATACAGGGTGGGGCGCAAAATCGGGCAGAATTTGATTCTAAATGTAAAAATAAATCGAGAAAAAGGAATAACATTGTTTTCGACAAACGTTATACCAAATCATTTTTCTTATTTTTTTTATGTGGAATCACCCCCTGCCCGCTATATGTACTACGTTTTCCGTTTCACCCTGTATACATATAGCATATGTATATTAGGTCTATATTTATATCTAGCTGATATACCTTAATCGTTGCTTGATAAAGAACCTAAAATAAACATTCTATATACTGAACTTAAAGAATCGTACAATGACAAAACTAGCATGCACTACTCATTGTCAGACACATTCGTCAAATCAAAATCTCCGTAGCATTGAACAGAACGAAAACTAGTTCATCGTCAAGAATACGACAAGCTCGTTAAATGCAGCCTACGATCTGATCAAGTGTCACTTTCTCAAGCCAGTCACAAAACAATATCTTCAAACGAAGCTTCGAACGAGCCCTACGGCAGTCGTGATCATTTGTAACGAAAATTTGATTTCAGGCTGTTACCTCTACGATGCAACGCATCGTCGCGCGTCGTCTAGTTTATTAAAAACGAAAAAAAAGAACGAAAGTTCGTCACTAAGTACAAGTTTGAAACTTACAATTGATAAGGAAGTCTCGAATATTATCATGATTCATATTTCTATACGTATCACAGTGCGTGTGTCCGTATAAGTTCATGTTGCCTCACAGAACATGATTATACGTTTGCTTCGCGATTAAAAGCCACCCACGAAATTCTAATTGTACATGTATAAATCTCTGAGAAAACGTATCGAGGAGTTAGATGCATTTAGGTAAGGCACAGAACTACCGACTAAAGTATAGTTGTGCGTATACCACCCTCAAAGTATTCTTCTGAAAAATTCATAAAAGCGGCGATTTTCGTTTGTGTACGAAAAAACCTATTGTATAAACCAATGATTCAAAAATCTGTTATAAATCTATAAGAAAATGACTCATTTTTTGGCCCAAAATCGTATTTGCTATCCTATAAAGTACTACAATTTTTTAATAATTGTCCGTATTACATTTCTAGGTTATCAGTCCAATTTCATATTTATCGTGTATTTTTGGTATCACAAACGCCATTTTGAAAAATCTGTCTCGCGCAGACTACTAACACATCTCTAAAGCTACTTCGATAAAGCTTTCAAGCAATGTTAACGATCACCTAATAAAACATAATTTTGCATAAACAGGGGGAACAATTCATGTAACATAACCTTAAACGTACCGTTTCTAAGTGCATGTAACCTCTCAACATGAGCACGAAAATGAAGCTAAATAGTGAACACAGGATCCGATTAGACAATCAGTCAAATACTTAAAACACAAGAGAGAGACAGACAGAGATAGAGAGAGAGAAAGAGAGAGAGAGAGAAAACAAACGTGGCGAACACGTGTTAGCGTGATGTTACGGAGAATTATGGAGAATCACATTTACGCTGAAACGCGAATCGTAGATAGGGAAGGCACCCTAAATTAGCTACTCTAATTGTTCTATCTATTTGGCAAGTATAGGAATTGCGTGTTGCGCTCTGACAATTTGAACAGCGTCGAAGTGCTTCGCAGAACATCAGTCGTACGCAATTGAAAAACCGCGAAGTAACCCGCGCGGGTTCCTAGGAAAAATCAAAAGAACCGAGGGCTGCGACCGTTTCAAAAATTGCTGGCGTGCAAGGACAACGGTCTGCTGTCTCTGTTGTGTTGCCTACTCGAGATTTCCTGTTCGTTTGCGTTCGGTTGGTTCTCAATCGCTAATCTAGGATCCGAGTAGTACGATCTTAGGGGTTGCTCGCGAATATGATCGGTGAAGACTCTAGGCTTACCGGAGCCTTTCGGCTGCTTCGCCGAGACAGGACGAGTCTTTGCTCGTGGGGACCCGACCGGACTATATCTCGTCGAATGCGGATAATACATATTGTTCTTTTGATATCTCGATCTAGCCGCGCTGTCCAAGGAGTCGTACTCATCGTACGGCGACACCGGTCTTTGCAAATGATCTAGCGGATTCGAATAATCGTTCGGGTAGTCGACGTACTTAAGCTCGCGATTGGACACGTTGCTCCTGGTGGTTCGAATCGTGTCGTTACGGAAGCTACTTTTACTTCGCACCGAGCTGTTCAAGAATTTCTCGTTTTGCTTTGGGAAGCTGGTATCGTGACCAACCGATTGATGAGAGCTAACTGTGCCTTCCGGGTAATTTTGAGTGGAATTTTTGTGAGGGTGGGCAGGTGATGGAAGAGCCGAGTAGCTAACGTACATAGGATGTAACGGTGTGTGGCCTGCCAACCCGAAGTCATCACCTCCCTCAAAGTCAACTGAAAATATGACGCAGAATCCATTGCATTAGATCAAATTTGTCGTTTATCGTTCTTTCGGTCAGACGATACTTCTCATGAGATTTGTAATTTACCAAGACATCTAATGATCTCTCTCGGACCGTTCGAATGTTGCAAAAAACGAAAAAAAAAATGAGACAATATTCGTTAAACGATCCATGCTAGTAGAGTAATTTTATCAAACTAAGTGAACAGACACAATGTTTACGCTATTGCGAAGGTGCAGAACGTTACCTCTCGCAATGCGAGAAATAATCATTGTTAAACTGCGGATTTTTATGCAGAATAGAAATTGTTTGCATCGATTATAATGAACAAAAGTCGAACAGAAATTTCTTCCTTCATTTATTAATTTTGATAAACTGCGACTAATAAATTGTAACTCTTGAATTATTTAATCTATTTTCTACTTTAAAGTGCACCTACTCATTTTTACCATAAGTGCATAAAATCCACAGTCTAATTATTATACTCGTGCTGAGAGGGGAAAATACAAAAAATATATTTATATATATGTATATATGTATATATGCGTGCAAACAATGAATCAGGCAAAGCACTTACCAAAATGGGGGATCAAATCCACCAATGAAATCAACTGTAACCGACAACCCTCTTTTCAAGCAATAATAAATCCCAATATGTTATTTAGAGATAAAAATATTCGTCGTGAAGTGTTTCACTGCATAAAAGTTATACTATATTTCGTAAGCTCCATTATTTCTTTTTCTATGCAGCTCTTGTTTACCGTTACCATTGCTAATTATACTGAACTTACCACCAGACAATACCCCGAAAGAAAACTTTGAATGATCTTACGCAACAAACTACATTACATAGTGATCTGATGGTAGGATTGATCAAAACGAACCTTTTTAAATTTGATACTTACAGCTGTCATCTTCATCCAGGAGGAAAACTTTACTTAGGCAAATACCACCTACGATTGCAATAAACTGAAAGATGTAAAACATTTGGGTAAGTAAAAATGTCAGAGAATTTCGTAGGAGGTTGTGTGCAGTAATGATACATACTCCTAAGATACATTGTGTCGATGCATGTAAAATTTCAACTACTTCATAATCTAGTACACAGTCTGTTACGTTGGAAGGCCTCGCAGGTCTAAATAGTTCAGGTTCCGTAACATCGTAAACTGCCTTACAGCCTGGTCCATTTACATGCCACCATGAAAAACTGCCTGTTCCAAGGTTTAAAATATCGCTATTCTGAAAAGTATTGTAGAATTATTATGGGAGCTATATTTCCTTTATAGTTTTAAAAGTACCAACTATAACTAGCCTTAATTTTGTCCTTAAAAGTACAAAATACTATAACTCACTTTGTCCAGTACACCCACATCGAGATAAAAGCATATTATAAATATATTCCATCCCAGCCATACTGTATTCCATATGCAAAACTAAAAAAGTCAAGGATTTTTTTAATAATAGTGTTCATACACTGAATTGGTATTGTCGCATAGAGATAAGGCTCTTTATTTACCGATATGACATATTTAGGTCTCTCTTGGAAGGTCCCAAAAAACCCTAAGATCACAAATATAATATTGAAGAAATTAACCAGTATCGGGGCCCACATAAAGCCTAGAAAGTCGAAAACCTGGCGCTCCACAGTAGTAATCTGTAAAAGGAAAGCGAAAGGGGATATAATTTTAGCAATGTGTAATAAGTAGACTGTGGATCTTTATGCATTTGACTTATGAAAATTTTCAAAATATACTGGAATACTGAGTTTGATAGAATGTAGTGTGATTTTCATTTGTAAACTGTGGATCTTCATGCAAAATAAACCATATTTACATTGATAGCATGTCAGAGGAGCCAAATAAAAATTGTATTCATCTTCTAATTATCCTATCAAGCTGAAACTAATACATTGACAGCCTTAAATATTTTTAACATAACCACTGCTTTAAATTGTACATATCCATTTTTGTCATAAATGCATAAAATCTGCAGTCTATTAAAAATATGATTTCATTTCATTCCACTTTCTTCAAATTTGTCTATAGAAATTGAAAATTGCATAAACATCCGCAGTTTAGTAATAAGAGAGATGAAGTCAATTTAAACAGGTCAACATCGCTAGAAGCAATTCCTTCAATTTCTGCAAACTCTTTGTTAAATGCTTTCATAATCTGTACCAGTTGTCCTATGCTCTAAATTCTAAATACTGAATTAATTACTCGAAGTCATGGTGAGTTCATGGATCAACTCCGCAAACTGGAATTCATTACTAGACTGCGGTCCATTATGCATAATAAAAATTGTCTGGATCGATTGCAAGAAATAAAAAACTAAATCGAATGTTATTTCTTCCCTTAATGATTATAATAGAGGAGAAATCATATCGACATCTTGAATTTTTGAAATTGTTCAACAATTCCGAATTTCACCTACTCAATTTAGCTACAAATGTGTAAAGATCCACAATCGTCTATTCCTTACTTTTGACAAAAAAAGCATTTTACGCAACCGTTACATAAGAGAAATTTTCGTTACTAGAAAATAGTTAGTTTTTAATGTTTTTATCATCTGTTGAAATAGAGTGGACCAGTCGGCGTAAAATGGTCAACTTTCCGATTGAGCCGAGGAAAGTAATAGAAAGTAGGAAAAGCGGCGTTTATAAATGGTTCGTCTAGTTTCTATGGAGATCTCGCCGAAGTAGAGATAAACCAACGACTCACGAATCGATAAAACGATACGATAATCGAGTAACTGTGTAGCGTGTCAACGAGCCATAATACATTGTCGATAAAACTGTTCGAAACTGATTCATCGTTTCCACGTAACGATGGGTAAGCACAGTTTCCGCAACATATACATGTCATGTATACGATCCCGAAAAAATGAACGTGCGAATCGGATCGTGGAAATTGATTCCAGCGAACGAGCCGCAATTCGATTCGATCCGTAAACGAAAGTGCACGCTCGCGGAATGCATCGCGATCACGCATCGTAACGATGATAAATAGAGAGATATACACAAAGAGGTTGAAAAGAAGTATCGTTTGTGCTGGTTCGGGAAACTCACAAGTTGTAAGACACATATTGTCAGCAGGAAGTGCCTTCGATTACAAATTCCCATGTCATTTGGCCAGGTTGATATTTAGCGAGCGAGGCCTCTTTGGTCAATCGGACTCTCGAGCGTTTCGGTGCGCGTACGCTGCATCACACTGGCACGTTCCAATGCGCCGCCATGTTCCTTCAACACTTGTTCCCCGTACCTTTCTTGTGGGTGACTGGTGCAAGGTGCAACTGACATGCACACTATTGCACACGCTTCGGCCGTGGTGATGCCGAGACTGCTACGTCCTACTATTTTCTACCCGAGAACTGTGGCTAGTTTTATCACGAGACAGAACGGACCATCTATACTCCGTTTGAGCTAATCCCATGGCAGATAAGAAGGGGAAAATGTTTCGCACTCCGCCGATAACAATACAATCGTACACGCGGATTCTCTTACAGTCTTACAGTCACAACTCACAATCCCCTTACAATCAGAGTTCATTGAAACAGATACAATACCATCCAAAGGTTACAGCACAACTATAAATATAACACCATGAATCAGTACTGCTTTCAAGCTGCTATATCTTTTAATTCTAATTTTTTAAATAAACAGAAAGAGATTTATATCGAGCCGTATAACCCTGCATAACAGGGTCATTCCGAAAATTTTCGCCAATTTTCGACCGTCTGACTTGTCGTTGAGTTGCACTACTGAATTCGAGTCACCTCCTTCGATATCATATTCTTCTAATACAAAGTTCTATTTTTCGAAAAATTTTCGGAAACCTCGAAAATTGAGTTTTGTATTAGGAGAACATGATAGCGAAGGAGGTGGCAGGAATTTCAGTAGTACAACTCAGTGACAAGTCAGACGCTGGAATATTTTTTTTCAAAGTTTCGCTAATCAGGACAGTAAATAAATGAGAAGTACATTTTACTCAAAAATTGGTGGTTCAATAAATATAATACACAGATATTCTTTTTAATACATAGTCTTTATTTATTCATTGTAAATTCATACATAAAGTGTTTGTATATTTGTACATGTACATAACTTATGTATATTACATTCTAAACATTTATAACACGAATGTTGACTAGCTCGGAGAGACTCGTCACACCGTCAGAGTTCTTGTGTAATACTGCAGTACAGGGAGGTACGGACAATTATATTAGATGATCTCGTCGGTATCCAAGCTAAAGATGATGTAGGATCTGATCCATTGATCCGTGCTAAAGATGATGTAGGAGCTGATCCACAGTGCAGTCAGTACGGAGAAATCGAGGGGAAATGATTACCAGACCAGTCTACGGCACGGGTACCGTGGCAGTGTCGCCCAGTGTCGCCAGGTCGTCAGCAATCGAGGGGAATTAAGTATCCCCTCTCTGATGACCAGTCCAGTCACTGATAATCAGTAAGTCCAATCTACGGCACGGGCACCAACGGGCACCGTGGTCTACGGCCTACGGTCTTAGTAGGGGACGTTGGAGTATGCGCATGGTGTTGAAATGGGATAGTGGAAGGGGAAAAGGAGGAGAGGAAATGAAGCCACTTTCTACCTCAACTGGCGAGACTCTACGGTCTTACAATTAGTGGGGGACGTTGAAGTATGCGCATCCGCATGGTGCTGGAATGGGATTGTGGAAGGGGAAAAGGGGGAGAGTACGTGCAATCCGTTTGGAACGGACCCAATCGGACCACTGTACGCCGCTCGATCATAGTTTCCGAAATATTGGTAAAAACCTGTTAAGGTCACTACAGCAAACTCCACCATTTTGAATGAATTTTGGTTAGGTCTGGATTAGGTTTCTGGGGTCGGGTTGTTCCTGCGCTAAACATGTGTTCGATCAATCAAAACGGGCACAACTCGCTAAATAGGTGTCCGTAGATTTGTGTATCTTGAAAACGAAGGCCGAGCGGCGGTAATATGTATAGGATAAAGTTGTTGAGAATGTTGAGTTTCACAACTAACTTGATCACTGATGTTAGCACCCTCTATGTTAGCATATGCATCTTTTATGATTCGTCATGTTGTGCGAATGTCATAGTAAAGTGCTAGTTTAATTAAATCTCAGTCAGAGAGAACTAATAAAGCAGATTGATAAAAGTAGAAATGTATTGATAATTATTAATTACGTCAGGGAAATGAACGTTTTATTTTCAAAAATCAACTTTTCATTAATTGCAATATTAAAGCTTCGCTTTGTTTTATTGTATCCTTATACATATAGCCCGAGTATATTAATAATCTATATGTATATATATATGTACACATATATATATGTATACATATATATATATTCATATAGTTATATCCATATTTATATAATAGTGTGTATATCTTCGTCGCATGTAGGCATGTTTCTCGTGTTGACTTCTATATCGAGTTTACAACAGCTGTTGTATGTATGTGTTTGTTTAGTGGGAAATGTAATATATGTCTGACTCACAGTGTGTGCGTATTTGTCTATGCATATCTATTTATATATATACGTATATACAGAATTCATCGCTTTTAAATATTTCAATATAACATCATCAACCAATAATTTATTTCGCTTAAGCTACACATACGGGGTTCGCTGTGCCCCTACCTCCCACATTTTCTGTATTATGCACGCATCGCAAATTGCATTCTCGATTCGTAGTTAATTTTCTCATACTATTACACATTCTCTCTCTCACTCTTTTTCTCTCTTTCTCTTTCTCTCTAAACCACTCTCACACACGTTCTTCTTTTTTTCTTTAATTAGTTAACACGAAGTCTCACTCGTTAAACAGCTCTCGAAGACTAAGAACACCCAAAGCGGATCACAGTCTGTATCTGCACTCGTCGAATCTTAGCCAAACTCCCGGTAAGGCAATCGAAATCAAAATAAGAATTACAGAGCATACACAAACATCTCCACTTCGTCACGATGAATCCCCGATCCCTGCTCGATCAGCTATAAACCAATTTAACCGATCATCACCCGCTTATGACGCATTGCAATATGTTAAAGTCAACTAGGTGTACATTAATAATAATATTTACGTCTATGTATTATCATTGACGTGTCAGTTCGAAAACATTATATTAATAAGAATTCTCGTAAAAAAATGTTTTTTCGGTTTGTTTATCCTGTAGTCAAATAAAATAAGCTCGTAAAGAGCTTAAACAACATTATCAAAAAGTGGAAATCGCAGTACATTATTCGTTACACGTAGATAGCAATGATGTTTTTTTCAATGGTGACACACTGTTATGGGTTCGTTTCGATCTTCTTAAAAATTCAACAACGGTTCGAGAATTACCGAGACGAAATTTTGGTTCTAATTCTAATGAACTTAGAATTCGATGAGAGCTCCAGTGTTCGACAAAAGATTCTTAGAGGGACTTGCTTATTCAACTTCACGTTAACCCTTTCTCGACTGTGTCCCGTGAAAAGTCATTAAAATTAGATGTACCAGTGTTATCCCTCCAAAAATTCGTATCATACAGTTCTCATTTGCTGAGCGTTTCAACTATCGAATGTCTTAATATATTTCTGAGCAGTCGCCATATTGCTCGTCGTCAAAACGGTGATATTAATATATTAGTAAAAACTAACGGTATTTCTAACTGGTGAACTGTAAATAGGTTCTGAGAGAGCTTGCTTCCATTATACTAGTCTCACTCTACAAATATGAAAGATTGCATTGAAAGGGTTAAAATATGTGTGTATAGTATTTGTTCCTGTAGTTGTGTGAAGTTTAAATCTAATTTCTGCGGAAATAGAATCGAATTGAACACTGGAGGGTTCTGCTCCTGGAAACCTATTCGCTATCGGTTTAAACATTCGTTTAAATATGTACACACCAAGACATCGAGCGATTTTTTGGGCTCTCAAATTACAAAGGAAAAACGAAGAAGTAGAAGGAATTTCTTTGGACGCAATTTCGTGGCATTTTCGATCGATTCGATCGCGTCTGAATCACGGACATATTTATTTTTTGTCTTGAACGATCATTCTACGGTGACAAGTCTTACGAGAAAAAACGACGTCAAGGATTGTCTGGATAAACGAAGACCGGATTACATTCGACTTTCATGTGAAATGTGATCGAAGAATTTTCTTCCCGATATACTAATTAGTGGTTACATTATTTCTTGCTATACGCTGGAATAACTGTGTCTAAATATAACGATAGCGTGTACAATGATCATACGCATGCGAATTTTGCACGAGTTTAATATGTAAAACGTTTACGTCGATCTCAAAATGGCGACTTCGAAGTACACCGAATTTTCCGTTTTATATTGTTATATATAGCAGTATCGCCGAACAGAGTAATTATAGGGAAAGAAGCGGAATCGAATAACGAATAGAATGAATAAATTGGTCGTTCTTGGTATACAGAATGGATTTCAGCACAATCCTGCATACATCGTTTAAAGAAAATTTGGATAATCACCTTCCTTTCATCGAACGATACGAAATGATATGCCGAAGTGTTGTAACATCATATTATGTCGGTGTTAATAATATTCATTGATTATAATTCAATAGTTATTGCATTTCACGGTGGTCGTATACGCTGCAAAAATCGTATAAAAAACATTGAGACGAATCGCTCGTAAAAATGACAACGGTACGTTGACGGAGAAAAATCGAATTAGAAGTCTTCAACGGTATATCAACGGTTTTAAAATTGTAAAATGGCAGTTATTTATTTAACGGTCGGTCCATTCGCTAATCTACTATTCCACGGCAGCAGCAGCTATTTATTTTTCCCATTCCGACGTTTCCTCGAGTCCGAGCTAATCGAATAAATACTGGAAGAAAGAAGTATTCCTAGGCTAACGCCGTCTCGTTGCGACGATGACTGCCTCGCCACGCTTGATAGGCCTTGCCAGTAAAGCATTAATCACTAGACACCTACACGCCGCAGCCTGATGCTGAAGTTATTCGGAAAACGTATAACTACAAAACATAACTAGAAAACGCAGATCATAGAAAATATTACGTTGAAGTAATACAGAGGACTAGTGACGAACGAGTAATATGAAACATATAAATATACATAGAATAAAATGAATACGAGTCGAAGGTAGAAATATTCCATATGAGGTAACGATTCGCGTATCAGGCCAGGCAGAAGTGTTAAACCTAACGGATCTCGCCTAACTCTTTAACTAGCTTGCGATTGTATCACTGGAGCACCTCTATGTAATACCGAAGCAGGTCGAGATTTTCGGCCACCGGTAGTAGTTTGCAGATTCGCTGGTGGTGGTTGTAACTGTTGCTGAGCTATCTGCTGAACAATTGCGGACTCTCTCTTAGGTACTTCCGGTGGCGATTGGAGCACGTCCATGTATTCGCGAATCAAATTCGCTATCTGATGAGCCTAAAATTGCATAACACAGTGAATTAAAATCTGCTGTACGCAACGATAGCTGATAAGAAAATATCGTGTTGAATTTACCTGGGATGTAGTAAGAATGACCTTGCTTTGTTTCTTATCGGTACCAGTGATGATCATCAAACAACTAACAGCTGGACTATAGCTGAGAATACTGCTATACTCGTAGGTACAAAGAGCATTTCTGGAACGGTGTTCAAGAAGATGAAGACCTTGCTGATCGACGGCCAGCCAAAGGACGCGTGGCCAGTTCGAAGTAAAGGATTGCATCACGTCGAATATTGTGGCCCTATGCAGCGGCCACGACTGAATTAAATTTAAGAATGCTTTCTTCGCTTCCGGGGGCGTCATCCCCCTTAAAGATTGATGGTGTTGAAGAACACCTTCCACGCATAAATTTGGAACTAGTCTCGCGGGTAGGCAGTGGCTAGATATATTGCGGTAATCATGATCGAAGACAGCATCTTGACAATCGCCGAGTTCCAGCTGAGCTTGCAGAGCTGTTAACATCATCTGAAACAATATCAGAGGTTTAATAAAGTTACGTTCGTATACATATGTATACGGGTGATGAACGTAATTATTTCCTTACGGCTTCTTTCTCGGTGATGGGGAACCGATCGGCCCGCAAGTCGTGCAATACTTGATGATACAGCAACTCTTTCTCTACTGGATCATCTAGATTCATATACTGATCGAGGAACAAATGTTTCTTAAATAGGAAGAAGTGGTGTGCGTGTTTTCTTTGCGACTGGCTCTGCTGTGCATTCGCAGTTCTGTAACGTTCCCATTTCGACATTACGTCGGCGATCTTTTCTTCTGGTATCAGCGCCCTTTCTGTAACTCCTAGGACCTCGTATATGGCGTAACCTATAAATTACGATTAAAACAGAATTACAATAAAGTGGTCCAATAGAAAGAACATTTTACAATGTCCTCTGACAATTACCCATCGCTGTTTCTTCAAGACCAATCTTGATTTTAATGATCTCCATCACGTCCCTGGCTGTCGCCGATGGATGGAATTCAACGGCGTGATACTGTCCATCCATGAAATGGAATCTCGCATAAATAGGCCTGCGATTAATGGTGCACATGATTTCTTCCCTACTCGGCGGCCACTGTCTCCTCCTGGTGCCCTGTGTTTTGTAAAGGCACTTTTCAGCAAATCGAGCGTACTTGCCCTCTTCGGTGACGTAATCACTGGCACATCGTTTCAGGTGCGCGATTAGATACTTTCGAATAACTTTCTGAGGCGGTAGAATGACTGAACAGGCTAAGGATAGCAATGCCCAATGCCTCAGGTTTACCCGGCTATTGGGGTCGGGATGATCGGTGGTCTGCTTAATTAATTGTAAATACAGTTCGCCTAACAAATTCTCTTTCCTTATGCAACGTTCCATAACGGTCTGTATCAGATTTACGTGTTCGTCTTCCACTCTTCGAACGGTGTCGCCATTCTGCCCTAGACCCGCGTACGTCAATATCAACTGGAACACGCTCAAAGAGATCTGCTCGTCAGGGTCGGGCAGTTTCGAGAGACTCTGCGGTATCGCTTGTCTGCTGAATGCCCAGTAGGCATACGGGAAACCTTTGTAAGTCTCGCCATGGTCAGTGGCGCTACCATGTTCCTGTCGCAGCTTCTCTATTCTGTGCTTGGACAGCCTCCTAAGAGTATTCCTCAAGAAGCCACCACCCGAATCCTGCGGTTTCCTCAATATTTCCGCGTCGACCAATGTCCTCCGACAATTCACTAAATTATGATAGAGCCTAATACGATCCTCGTTAGTAATACACTTGAGTTTCTTAGTAGGAACCTCGTTTTCTGTGATCCAACCTGCCAGTGATGGGCAATAACTAACAATCAGGCTACCTATTTCGTTCTTCTGCGTTGTCTCGAACACAAAACATTTGTGCGAGCTGTCCGGGTTGTGTCGAAGAAGAGACAGAGTGATGAAAGAATCGCTAGGGTCCAGCATGATACTCTCCACGTCTTGGTAGCGGTATTCTGATAAGACGAACTTGTCGTCCGGTTTAATTAGCATCAAACCATCGCAATTAATGCCTAGGATCAATTGATTACCGTAGGACCAGTATCCCCGATAGGTGACATTGAACATCGTTGTGCCGTACAAAGGATACTGCATCACGCAGGACAGATACAACACTTTGGCTGCGAGCTCTTTCCGGCCAGCACCATACTGTCTGTGAGCTTGAGCTATTATTGGCACCCAAACGTCGTCGCCGCGGGCGCGACTTATTCGATAAGGCAAAAAACTGTCGACTTCGCTGTAGTAGTCCAACCGATCGTTATCTTTTGGATCGCCCAGAGAAACCTGTGCCTGCAGACCTGCCAACTGGAGCGCGACTTTCTCGGACACGGGAAAGTCGTCGCACTGAAAATTCAGAATCGGTTAGGAATAGATTCGAGACGGTTAGGTGTTTGCTTTTCGTGTAATGCTGTTCTAAAACGTACCTTGACGACATTGTAAACCGCCTGAGCATACAACATGTTCACCTCAACAGGATCTTGAGAAATTTCTCGAGTGTTTCGGAAGAGCCTACGTTTGAAAACGAATCGATTATCACCGCTGCCCAATGTAGCGTTATTGCCACGCCGTAGAGTTGAGAATGTCGATTGCGCTGTGTTTAATTTACATTGCTTCCTAAAAACACCAAACGAAGACTGTTAGTAATCCAGAAACGTGGTTGACAAAATGATTCGAATGCTTTGAGAACGTAGAAAAATACACGAAACAAATATGATAAACGTAATCAATAGATCAATGTAATAATTGTATAACAATTATACGTACATTTCCCAAGCGGCAATGACATCGTACAAATAGTCGTGAGCACGCACGTGTTCCTCTCCGTCGGGTCTACTCTGATAAATTGCCCAACCCTCCAGGGACCGCAGACCTAACTTTTCACCTAATTTTGCCACCGCATCTGCAGCGGTATCGGTTGGGTGAACGTCGATCGCTTTAGTTCTCCCATCCAAGAAGAAGAACCGGCACACTATGGTGCCTAATCGTCTCATGGCAGCAATCTCCACTGTTGACGGTGGATGTTGTCTACACGAAACCTTCATGTTTTTGCAATTATCGACACACCATTGAACGTACTGCCTTAATTTTCCTTCGAGAGCCAAATTCTTTTTCAAGAAGGACACAAAATACTTGTACAGCAGTTTGCTGGGTTGGAAAGCAACGATTGCTAGACACAACAGCAACCAGACTCGTTCTGCCCATTCTGGATTAGGATTGTTCGTTGCCTGACGCATACACTGAACGAATATCTCATCGCGCAGTTCTTCGCGTTCTATGCCGTAACCAATTATGCTTTGAATGGTTGCGATTTCTTGATCCAACTTCATTTCTCCCCGAATGTACTTGCAAAGATCCTGAAGATTAAGGAAACATATGTAAAAGTTGTTCAGAAAAACAAATTAAATGATTAACCCTTTGCACTCGGAGTTATTTTAACTGGAAAATTAAACATTTCTTCCTGGCTAGAATATTTCCATTCCGTATGACTTTTGAAATTTTAACTTTTAGAAAAAAAATTTTCATGTTGTGTAGCAAACCAATTGTTCTTATTTCTCGAAACAGTTCAAATCGTATGGTCCAACATTAAAAAAGGTATCGTCTTTTTAAGAATATTCGAATATTAATAATGTAAACAATATGTAGAATAATGGTACAGAAATTTTTAGTGGCGCCTCAGAGTCACCATTCGAGTGCTAAGGGTTAAGAGTGTCAATCGCTTACCCTAAACACCGAACAGGCTACGTTGACGTTATCCGGATCGTACATATGAATGTGGGAATTCGGTATTGTAGACCCCTTATAGTATGTGACCATTTCATATTTCGGAATGTACTCGACGCTTTTACCACGTGATTTCCTGGTAAGAGTAGCAATGATTGTCCCTTCGGGAGATCTTTCGTGGCTGTTGAAGTAATTCTGTGCAAACTCTACAATATCATGGTAAGTGACTTCATTGTCTGGCTCCTTCTTGTCTTCGAGTTCTTGAAGCTTGCGCTCTACTCGACATTTGCGTCTCTGTTCTCGCTCGACAGGCGGCTGTTGAGACTGTTGCGTCTGCGGCTGCTGTTGATCGTGACCATTTTGTTGTTGCTGAGGCACTGACTGATGGTGATTGTGGTGCAAGTGGTGACTATTCGAGTTTCTAGATTCTGGTCGAGAAGGAGGACTACCGGCAATTTGTTCCTTCATAGTCTTATTATTTGGTAGAGGAGGAGGGGATCCACAAGTGTCGCCGTTTACCAATGGACCGGAGTTTCCATTCACTACGATAGGACTATCGGGACTATTGTCCTCGCGTGGCAAAACGGACTCGTAAATTGGTTCCCCGTTATCAGTGGAGGAGTCTCCGTTTAGAACTAAAGGTGGGGCAGGAGGCGGTGGAGGCGGAGGTGGTTCAGTAGGTTCTGGAAGACTTGGTTGACCAAGTTTGCTAGTGGTCCCACTGGTTATCCTCTGTTGCTGAGGCTGTGACTGAAGAGGCGAAGAAGCTTCTTGGCCGTTCGGTGTGTTCGCCTTCGACTCCGTCTTCGAGTTCATCTCCATCTCTTGCTGTATCACGGTTTCCAGCTCCACGTCGAGATCTTCCATCAGTTCGTCCATTTGTTCCCCAATTTCCGCGATAATCTGATTGCCTTTCGTCGATTGTACGTCGGAGAGGAAGGAGAACAGATTATCCAAGTCCACCGACTGCAAATCCGAGGCAGCCATTTTTGAGTTCATTTGTTCCGCCATCTGCGATAACGCGGCGATCTCTTCCTGTGCTTTCCTGCAAAATTAAACAATTCCCCAAATCATATTGAATTTAAGCCGTCGCTGCGAGTGTTTTTTTAGTGTTCAAGCGCACAGATTAGGTAGGAAAACGAGAGACGCGTGCTTGTGTGCGTATGGTGATTATAAAGCTCCGTATCTATGTTAAGAGCGATTACTTATTGCAGAGCTTATCATGCGGCAAGGGCTTTCGAATTCGTCTTTGCGAACTACTGACGAACTTACCCGGGCTCCATTCCGACAATACCATTGTACTGTGCGCTACAAGGGACACAAATTGAAAATTAACCCACCAAAGAACCATTATCCCACATGAACGTCACTGTATACTTTAGCATACTAAAATTTCTGGACGAAACATCGGATGCTGGGAAAGTTTTGTCATTATAATACTCATTATTAGACTGCGGATCTTTATGCATTTCAATTTGACAAATTGAAGATGTCGATGGATTATTTCTTCTTTATTAAAATCTTTAAGGGAAGAAATAACATTCAATTTAGTTTCCATTTCTTGCAATCGATGCAGACAATTTTTATTCTGCATAAAGATCACCTAATCACCTAACTCTACTACCTTCAATGAATTATAACCTGTTATATTAAAGAAGTTTCAACCCTTTGCACTCGGAGCTATTTTAACTCGAAAATTAAACATTTCTTCCGACATAGAATATTTCCATTCCCTATGGTCTTTTAAATTGCATGGATATTTGATTAGATACCGACATATTCAATAATGTAAATCAAATGCTAAGGGTTAATCAAGCTCTATGATACTTTTCAACATAATAGTTAAAGAATATCTCAGTAATTATCGGTTGCATATACATTTATAAAATAATAAATCAATTATTATATTGCGCACAACCTTCGATACCAAGCAATATTTATTTGAAATATTTCGTTATGCAACGAGTATTTTGCAAGTATTTATGCTAATAGAGTTAGGTGACACAACCTACATTTTTACCGACATTCTATTTATCCCTTTTTAAACCGTGTACAATGCTAGTAGACTGTTCTCTGATATTAGTATACGAGAAAACTTTCCCGGTATTCCATGTACCATGAGATGTAGACAACTTCTATACCTCTGGCTTTCTTCCAACGCTTTCTTGTCCTCCATGAGCCTTCTCTCCTCTTCCAATCTTTCCCTCTTCCTCATTTCTTCATCCACTCGCCTCATTTCCCTCAGCGCCGCTGCCACTTCTCTAGCGAATACACCACGCAAGTGACTCTGAATGACAATCGCTGCTCTCCGCTTCCTGATGAACATTATTCTCAGCTTCCAACCCCGATACGCATGCTGTACTTTGAGCGCAGCCTCTTTAATACGCTTATACTCTGCAAACAATAAAAAAGGTAGAAATTTGTTAATCTCGGTGTACAGAATAGAGAATGAAATAATTTATGCGAGAAAAAAGACAAGCACCTTTCCGTACAACATAGCCCCTCCAAATCTTCTGTATCATTATCGCGTTGCTAGTAACCATTTGGTTTCTAGAGTCCTCCAAAGGCTCATGCACGTAGCTCCTCAAGAACACTTTAGTCTTTCCGATCTGCCACTCGGTCTCCGGGATACCTTGACTACTGATCAAACATCTGACAGTCTCTGTCTCGTTGTCAGACCGTGACATGCGCCCCTTGTCGAGGCATCTGTATCTAGCAACAAAGTCGTGGAAGGCCATGTGTATCGGAAAACCTTCTTTCCTAATTCTAATGATGTCCAACATGCCTAGATATTTCAGCTGATCAAGGACCAGCTTCTCGTCATAATTATTCGCTATCTTCTGCATGTTGGGCTTGATACATCTCGCGTACCAAGGGGTGGTGGCTTGGAGAACGTCGACCAATGCTTGCAACTGATGCCTGAAGGAGTCGCAAAGGGTTGGCTTGCCTTTCGATGTCCCCCGGGACATCGTTGTCGAGCTTCCACTTGCCCTGGCTACGGTACACCCTAACAAATCTTGATAGACCGTGATCTCTTGCACGAATTCGTTGGTGCTTCGCGTCATCAAGTCAAAGAAGACGTCCTGCTGTACGTCCCGGTTCTTGTCCACAAAACCCTCCACCGTGTAGGTCACGCAACCGGCGTAATGCTTCACGCCGAACTCCTTCTCCCATTTACGGCGATCGTCGCCCTTCACGTAGCACGGATGGTTCTCGAATTCGGCGTGCAAATTCGTTAGGTAAGCTAGGTCCGAGCCTTTCGGCATATGGCACTGCTCGGTCAGTAACTTAAGAACACATCGTGGAGGTTTCTCGATTAATTCCAGGCACATGGTGTTGTCCGTGAAAGTGATATGGGAGTATTGGATCTCTTCCTGCCGGTACTGAAATTTGAAACGGCAGGAGTTAGGGTAATTGGTTTGGACATCGGAGGGCAAACGTTGTTTTTACAGTAATTGAGGCGTTAATATAATTCGGTCATCATATCAAAATTTTTTATGAGAATCGTTATCGAACGGAAAACTGGGGGTGATAGAATGGGTCCAAACATGTACCCCCCCCCCCCCCGAGGCCCTAGCGTAATTATAATTTAAGCGAAGGGTTTATAGCCCTTATAAGAAGTATTTTAAGGGATTGAAATTTTTTTAAAGCAGATTTAGTGAAATATAAATTGGTGAAGGGTGGGGGGTAAAAAAGGAAATTTTTAAATTTAGTTTTGGACCCCCCGAGTGGGTACTCGTTACAGAGGGTACATCTTAAGGAGTAACCCCATGATATAAAAAAGTAGGGTTTACTATAGTTATAAGCGGATTAAGATAAATTAAATTAGGTAATTAACGGATAAATCCGGCGTCAAGCGTGCGAGTGGGTCAGCGGGCCCCATTAGAATTAGGACAAGTAGAAATTAATGTTATTATATAAGATAATGCAATGTAAAACGTGAGAGAGTCCATAAGGTTACAGAATTTAGGATAATCCTTTATTGTATAAAGCAATTGACAATAAACAGTAGGAAACAGTCGCAAAAGGGTCGAAACATGTCTATAATTTTCTTTAACCCTCCGACGGCTGTGCCAGAGTCTATTTTGACCGGGATTCATTGAGGATATCGGAAAGACTAATGTGTAAAATTTTTTAAAATTATTAATTAGAGCTGTGAACGGTCCTAAGCATTGCCAATTATTGTATAGCTATAAAAATCGTCCGTTGTCCGGGGATTAAAGGTCCACAGTAATTATTAGACTGCCAAGCTTTAATTCCTGGTTTCATAGATTATTTTAGAAATATAATGTGGAGATGCTATGAATAATGTTTATTAATGCACATGTAACCATGCGCAACAAGATAAAGGTCTGCAATATACATATGTCGCGATTGTTCTTTCTCGTGTAAATTATTCGACGCTTATATAGGATCTATTTGGACTCGTGTAGCTACCAAAATTAGCTAAAAATTTTCACCCGTCACGCGTTTAAGTTCTCAGTAGTTAGAGTGGTGCGCGGAAAAAAATGGTTTTAAGAGATTGTACACGAAGAAAAGAGTGAAGTACACACTAGAGTTTTGAGTACGATTTAATGGTGTCAACAGGCTTGTCTTAAAAAAGAACGGTTCTTAGGACAGCCGAGGTTGTCGGATCAGAAGGGCTTATATGGGGTGGCAGCTGGTGAAGTGATTAAGTAGCGTGATAATTTCCAGACTGGTCGATTTGTTTTCTCCAACTTACGCAACACGACCGCTTCGCGTTACTAGTTGCGCCCTAAGCAAATTAACTAATCGAATGGGAAGGGGTCGCGGACACCCGTTTGACCACTTACGAGTTCTTGCTCCAACGCGAATACATAGTGATTGAAAAACTTGTGGAGCTTCTCGTTGGTGTAATTGATACACAGTTGCTCGAAGCTGTTGACGGCGAAGTTCTCGAAGCCAAATATATCGAGAACACCGAGAAACCTGGAACTGTCCTGGCCAGGATTCGTACAGTTGTTGATGTGGTTGATCAACCAGGCGAACGTTCGCGAGTACAATGCTTTCGCCATCGCGTGCCTATTTTCACGGGCTTCCTGCACTTTCAAAGGTATCTCCGTGATGTTCCCGCGCACGTTTATCTGTCTTATCAGCACCACCTTCGTCAGATCCTCGACCTGGAGGCCAAGCAACGGAGCTACCGTCCCGACGATTTCAATGTCCTCTTTAGTCAGCTCGCACCGCTCGCCATCGACATCCTCGAAGCTCAAATTCCCCAGCCAGAGAATGGCGGACAGAACTCGGAAGATTCCTTCGCACATTTCTGGCGCAACCTAGAAATACCAAATGCATTTGTTCGGATAAAAACAATCCCGCGACTTGCAAACTATTCCTTTATTATATTAACCCTTGCGTAGCCAACCGGGTACTCGGGTACTCATCTACTACATTTCATTCAACAATTTGTTATCGATCCTCTAAAAGCATTACCAAATTTCTCTGAATGTCTATTCTTTGCTCGCTAATATATCAAATATGTTAAATACAAAAGGTTCTGAATAATCTAAACATTTGGTTGGCTACATAAGGGCTAATCCTTGACGTTTAAACCTTAAAATCGTCATTTAACTTTTGGACAGCCGACACTTTTGAGAATTTCATAGCAGCCGTAACATAGGCTCGCTCCAATCGCTATACAGGGTGAATCACTTAACAGTATCACCTAAATTTTCTCATAAACTCTTTGTCGCATAAAAACATATGTGAAACAAAAGTTGCTAGACTTAAACCGGTACATGCAATGTAATAATTATTATTTATCTGTTTCACTTTGTTATCGATATACAAAGACAATCTTGTGATTTTGTTCCATAATGAGGTGTTCTTTGATCAAACTTTGGTTAATTTCTCAGTTTCCAGCGACTGACAAAAACGGATACAATTATACATTAAAAGGAATAAAAAGGCTAATGGGTTTCTTAAAAATATCTTCAAGAATATGTTTAAGCAACATCAATTGTTGTAGTCGTAAAAGAGACCTAAAATCAAGGGTTAAAACAAGGGTGTAAATATTTCTTTTCGGAAAGCGACTTTGAACATTTCGTTAAGACCAACAGATACATTGCTATAAATACAAACAATGCGATAATCTTTATGTTAATGTTTTAGTACTTGCCAACATGAATTTGCATTGTGTGCATGAATCGAAAACCAACTTTTGGGACAACCTAATATTTATTTAGCAATATTAAAGAAAGACATTCCAAAAGAAACTTTTGGGACAACCTAATAGCACTTTGATTTCTACTACTCTATAATTGTTTTCATCGAAAATACAAACTTATTAATTTCTTATAACTACACAATATACAGTCGGGGACAAAAATAAGTGGACAGTTAGTGGAAATAGGTAAAAATGAAATTTAGTCGAATTAACATGACTGTTATAAACTTAAGTTTTATTTATTATATATCCTTATAGTGTATAGATTATTTAACGAATAATTGAAGTTCATATTTACATCTTTGTGTAAACACACCGTGCCATAACGAAAATGTCAGCTATTTATCAGGAGACAAAATTGAGTGGACACTTGGTTATAACGTTATTGTAAGGTAAGAAATGTATACAAATACTAGGCACAGGTCACGCTTACATACAGTGATCTCCATCAATCTTGTTAGTACCAATTCAGGCTTCGTACAAGTAAGAACATTTATACAATAATTGCAGAATGCCAGAAACGAAAGAAATTTCATATCAAATTCGCCATTTAATTGTATCGGATTGCTGTAAGAAATTAAGTTACCGCGTAATAGCTCGGAAGTACAACGTATCTACAAGTGCAGTAGGAAAAATTTATAAAAAGTATCTAGCGCATAAGACCGTGAAAAATTTAAGAGGTCGTGGACGCAAACGCTGTACCACCATACAAGAAGACCGTCGAATTTTTCGTACAAGTCGAAAAGATCCAACGATTGCAGCAAGAAGTATTGCAGAAATAGTGGAATTAAATGTTTCAACAAAAACAATAAAACGAAGACTGCGCGAAGCTGGTTTAAGATGCTGCAACGCTAGACGTAAGCCGCATATTAATAAAAGAAATCTGAGAAAACGTTTAGCATTTGCAAAAAAATATGTAAATATGCCACTAGTATTCTGGAAAAATATAATTTGGAGCGACGAAAGTAAATTTGAGTTACGACAATTAAAAAAGAAGCACAAAGTCTGGAGAAAACAACATGAAACGTATAAGAGACCATTTATTACACCCACAGTTAAATTTGGCGGTGGATCATTAATGGTGTGAGGGTGCTTCTCGCAAAACGGAATTGGTACGTTAGTACAAATTGACGGCATTATGAATGCAGATAAGTATATTGATATATTAAATGAAAATTTGGAAGAAGCAGTGGTAAAAATGGGTTGCGACGATGAATTTGTCTTACAACAAGACAATGACCCTAAGCACACTCCTAAGAAAACTAAAAAATTTTTTGAGGATTCCAATATTAAATTGCTTGAATGGCCAGCCCAGAGCCCTGATTTGAATCCTAACGAGAACTTATGGAGTTTACTGGACGCAAAAGTTCCATTGGATCAGCGAAATAATAAGGTCGATTTTTTCAAAAGGTTGCAGTCTGAATATGAAAAAATTAGTAACGATTATATTGAAAAGTTAATACAAAGTATTCCTCGACGCCTGGAAGCAGTAATACATGCAAAAGGCGGCAATACCAAGTACTAATATTGTTATGTGTTTCATTTATTACGCATTTCATTGAGTGTCCACTCATTTTTGTCTCCTGATAAATAGCTAACATTTTCGTTATGGCACGGCGTGTTTACACAAAGATGTAAATATGAACTTAAATTATTCGTTAAATAATCTATACACTATAAGGATATATAATAAATAAAACTTAAGTTTATAACAGTCATGTTAATTCGACTAAATTTCATTTTTACCTATTTCCACTAACTGTCCACTTATTTTTGTCCCCGACTGTACATATAATTTACCAATTTACGAACCCGTTTATAATTTAAAGACTCAATAATTGAAAAGAATGCTTAATTATTAAATGAAGAGCTAATTTAGCGATATTAAATGAAGGAAATTAACAAATGAACAATATTTCATTCAGAGAGCCAGTAATTAACAGGAACAGACTTTTACGAGCGTACCAGTCCGGCGAGCTTAATTACCTGAAGCACATTGAACGCGAGCCTAAGTGCATCCAGTTTCTTCGAGTCGGAGATGCCATCGATCTTCACGCAACCGGACTGATTGAGATACTTGTAGTGGGTAGCTGGCATCAATTTGTACTGTTCCGCGAATTCCTTGTCCCTCGTGCCTGCCTCGACCAGCTGATAGAACACGTGGTAATTCCTCTCTCCTGCGCTTTGGAAAGTTATACGACTCTGTTCGAGCAGGTAATCCTGGATGATGCACCCTTTGATCATCCACTTGCTGTCGAAGCAGACTTGCATGAACTTGCCGAACCGGGAGCTGTTGTCGTTTCTCACCGTCTTCGCGTTACCTGGTTCCGAAAACACGTTACTTTAGTCTCACTTTCTTTTATTCGCTTTAATTTATCATAATATTTATACAGGGTGGGTCACTAACCACCTTGAACATTTCCATCATTTGTGGTGCCTGCAGTAAAGTTTTGATCTAACAATAAACCCACGGATATACCGGTGTAAATCACTACAACTAATCCAATTACAAAACTTCTTTATTTTTCATTATTTTTGTATGGGACCAACTTATTTGTGATATTTTTCCGATTAAAGTGACACTAAACACGATATACTTTGAACTGTATTTAGTGGTTTAATTCTGGCTCGGGCAACAAGTGCTCCGAGGGTCGGTGACGTAGAATCGGTTACCTATGTGGGATCGTCGATGCCTAGAGAATATATCACAATTTATGATATTTTGGGATTTTTGATATAGTTAATTCGATTTGTAGGAATCCTGTACACCAGTTTGCCATTTGAAAGAAAAGATATTCCGAGCAAAGACGACGAAACGCATAAGAACAAATTATTTCTTAAATATTACAAGCATTCTTTTATAGTTCATAATATAGTAAACTGAAATACAAAATCTTATATTAATCGATCAATCACTTTCTTCTGTACTGTTGTTAAAAAAATCTTAAATTTCCCCACTTGTTACTGTGTCCTAACCCCTGAACATCGCTATCGCTCGCGCAGCCCCTGTACAAAGGTTCTATTAACGGGAACTATTTTTCTAGAATAGAGACGACGTTTCTCGTGTTTCGCTTAGCGTCACGTCACGTCCCGTCGTCGTCGTCGTCGTCGTGTCGCAAGGGAAATGCAAACGGTACAATTTTTATGATAACCCCTCGAATCTTTCTTCTGCCGCCTGCGACCCAGTTTTCACCCCTCGTTTCTGCGTTTAACACCTGACTCGTTCTCGGCCTCTTGACTCCGAGTAATGAATCCCCTTTATTTTTAAATGCCATTAAGAATAGCGTTCATCGACCCGTTTCATGAAAGTCACCCGTTTACGTCCGCCTATTTCGAGGGTTGCGTTTTAAAACGAGCATGCCGGATATCCTCAAAAAGTATTCCCGAGCCAGCGAAGAAATGCGACGATAAATGCCAGTCTCTGTACGTCTCAAATCAAGCGGTGCGTACTCTGACTACAGTATGTTATCGATAAACGTCCCAAATGTCTGGCCGGTAAGTGTCCCCAGAACTATCCCTACTTCTGCAGAAATTATATCATATTTCGTATAATTTTGTCAATTTTGTCAAAGTCCCATTAATAAATAATGAAACATACAGTCCCTGCTCACTTTATTAGACTCACCTCTATAATCATGATATTTTTAGTTTTACCATGAATAATGGGTATAGCAGCCTTATGCAAATATCACTTAATGATGACCAATGAATCTTCCATATATTTATTTTACAAAAACAATGGATACAAACACAAATAGATCAATATAATTCTTAAAACACTAATATTTTGTTAATCCGTCCTCAGCTGCTCTTAAAGCCGCAACTCTTCTGGACACGCTATCTATGCAAGTTTGTGCAATTTCTTTTAATGCAACGTTATGGTGCCAGTGATAGATTATTCTCTCTATCAACTTGGTCTTTATTGTTATATTTTCTTTGGCCAGTTCTCTCTTCAGGCACTCCCAGACATTTTCAATCGGATTCATGTCCGGTGAGTTGCAGGGCCATGGTAAAAGGGGGATTTTTTGCTCTTGCAAGAAAATTTTACACTTGGATAGGCAACCCATAAGGCAACCTTGTAGTACGAAATCATTACCCCATCATTACCCCATAGGTTGAAAACAGCGTTGCATTCCTTGTAGGATTTCAAAAAGCACCAATTCTTCAGGTGAGTCTAATAAAGTGAGCAGGGACTGTAAAGAAGTCTTGTTTTGGATTAATTATGTTTACACTTCTCGGCGACCGAGGCCTCTCGAGCCCCGCTGTCCTTCTCTACGTTCGGTAAAAGTCGAAGAATAGTATCCCTAGCGGATAATTGTCCCTGGGCAGACCCGTGTTGGGGACAATTATCGATGCAATACTGTAATTTGCGTAACGAACGCCGGATGACGGGAAAAAAAGAATTAGTCGATTTACAGAAATCATTTGCGGTCTCTAGATCGCACGAAATTGAACGTTTTGTGGCAAAATGAGAGCGCATCTTACTTGTTTACAATTTTGTAGTAAAAAGTAAAAACTGGTCAACAATATATTTTTCATGTCACGAGGAAAGAGTGGTTTACAACCTGGTTTTTAACTCGGTAAAGCTTAAACCTTTGGTTGTTTAACCTTTAGCACTAAAATATTGTTTAGATTACACTGTCCAACACCAAATTTGTTCCCCAATTACTGTTGGGTCCTTTGTATAGAGTTGTTTGCTCTGATTCCGAATCTGTTTTTAATTTTTTCCCTATACGCACAGTTTTTGAGAAACATGACTTTGAAAAAAAAACATATTTTTCAAATTTAAACAAATATTGTAGTGTTATTATAAATGATATCGAATTGTTCTTTATAGCAAACGATTCTGTAGACTTTCCCGAATACAGCGGTATCCAAAATTAATACATTATGATTGTTTAAACATGTTTAAATAATCACTAAAGGCGGAGCGACACCACTTTTGCACCAATTTTTGAGGATACTTTTCAATTTATCTCAAAAAATAAGAGTCCAGCGGAAAATCGAACTATACCATGCAATAGAGCAGACTTTTATCTTGAGAAACCCCTCTTTGAAGTTTGAAACGTCGACGTTTTTTTCGAACCAGAAAGCAAAATATCTTCGTCCGACATGAGTTGCCGCCAGTGGCGCTCACCATTACAACGGTCGTTCGCCGCTCCGTATCCCGTCGCAGCGCCATATCTCGTCCAGAGCGCCACTGGCGGCAACTCATGTCGGGCGAAGATATTTTGCTTTCTGGTTCGAAAAAAACGTCGACGATCCAAACTTAACAGGGTGGCTTCTCAAGATAAAAGTCTGCTCTATCGAGTGGTATAGTTCGATTTTCCGCTGGACCCTTATTTTTTAAGATAAATTGAAAAATATCCTCAAAAATTGGTGCAAAAGTGGCGTTTCTCCGCCTTTAATGATTGTTTAAACATGTTTAAACATTCATAATGTATTAATTTTGGATACCACCGTATTCGGGAAAGTCTACAGAATCTTCTGCTGCAAAGAACAATTCAATATCTTTTATAATAACATCACAATATTTGTTTGAAGTTGAAAAATATGTTTTTTTTTTTCAAAGCCATGTTCCTCAAAAACTGTGCGTATAGGAAAAAAATTAAAAACAGATTCGGAATCAGCGCAAAAAACTCTATAAGAAGGACCCAACAGTAATTAGGGAACATAAAAAAAGTTGAAATTTATTGGACAGTGTTATTAACCATTTGCACCCCGAATTATTTTCAATATTCTCGCCAACAACTTCCTACTATTTCAAGTGTTTCATTTGAAATTTACTTCAAAGAACAGTTCCTTGACTGCTACTTATTTTGAACAAATGTGAAGACGCCGAATTGCAAGCATTATTGGACGAAGCCGATACGCAAACTCTACAACAAATGGCAGAGAAGTTGAATGTTGGTCAACGAACCATTTCTGATTGTCTACATGCCATGGGAAAGATCCAGATTTATTTTTTTTGTAAATAAAGAATTATTAACCGGTACACCTGGTAAACGCACAAACTTTTCCAAAAATCGACATTATTAATCGAAACACCTATTGTGCACAGTGGAACTCGTACGGAATTCAAGTTTTCTAGAGATAAAAATCTCGGTTCCAAGAATAAATTTCCTCTCGTTCCGCTCTTCCAGTTCCCCGATATCCCGCCCGGTTCAACCGAACGAGCAAGAGTTCCACTCGCCGACGTAAAATTCCGTACAAATGAAATCCCGATTACGATCAGCACCAGGCGAAGAAAAAAAAATGGAAGTACTCGGAGAAAAACTATTAACCCGCCGCAACCCCCGTTAGTTTCGTCGGCCGTGTTATACGCGAAAACGGGGAGCTTGTTTTCTGAACGAATTTACGGGAACACCGTCGAGACTCGAGAGAGACCGCGAAAGTTTGTGTGCAACGGGCTGCTGCATCGGCAGCCATGCAACAACAAGCCAAAATATCGGGCACGAATCGATAGCAAACTGCGGCGAAAATACAATTAAGTGGTAATTGGTAATTAGCAGGGCTAATTACCGAATGCCTCGAGGATGGTGTTCGCCTCGAGAATCTGCTGCTCGACCCACGTGTCCACGTTGCTGGTCACCGAGCACAGGTACTGCAGGATAAATTTTGTGGTCTCGGTCTTGCCAGCTCCGCTCTCGCCCGATATCACGCAGGATTGATTGCTCTCGGTGTCCTGAAGCGACCTGTACGCTGCCTCGGCCAGAGCGAACACGTGCGGCTCCAGGGATCCCATCTTTTGTCCATGGTATCTATTCACGTACTCCTGGCAAACAAACGGGAAAAAAGAACAGTTGATTTCTGTCTAGCGGAACTTCGAAATCTCGCACAGACTGCGACAATATGTACAGACGAACTGCCCGAAACTCTACAGGGCCGTACTGTGCTATGATACAGAGAGGCGGCCGCATCGGGCGACATAAGCAGCGAAATCAGAATATTAGGTCTGAAAGAAAGTTCTTACGGTTTTTGTTATATTGATTTCATGATAAAAACCGCAAGAACTTTCTTTCAGACCTAATACAATTTCAACTATTCAATAATTCAAAATCTTTACGCAATATGAGAATAAATTTAACATAAACTTTTCTTAATTATATTCTGGACATTAAGGTACGTGTCCATCTGAGAGTAAAACTAAAGTTACTCTCGAGGGTCAAATTCGATAGTGTTCACGGTATTGTGACTTGAGACTGCTAGCGCAGAGCAGCACGAAAAACTTTCGGAGAGCGAACAGTGTAAGGTGAAACTCGCAAATGGACACGTTCAATTGTTCCTTCGGCGAGCAACTACGAGCTATACCAGGTCCAGCCAACGCAAATGGTTCCACGGGCCACTTTGATGCCGCGTAACGTTACAGCGGGCCGCACTTTAGGTAAACGTGCTTTTAAAAAATGTAATACGAATACAAAATGAATAAAATGTACTGCTGAGAGATGACAAGAAGGTCCCTGGCAGGAATGCGGTGACGTAACAAGAATGCGCGCCCGATTGGTTAGCTTGGAAGGTGCGCGCCTTCTATTGGCCGAAGCGGTCACACACACGCTACTACTGCTATGCAGAACAATAGACCCCTCTTGCCTCTACGCCCCCTCAGGGACCTTCTTGTCATCTCCAAGCAGTACAAGTTATTGCATTGAAATGTTTAAAGTTTTAGTTTCCAAAAATAAATTTCCTCTCGTTTCGCCATTCCAGGAATAAATTCTTTTTCATGACATTTGTACAGTGAGCGAAATTCGTATAAACGCACTTCAAAATATACAAATTTTCATGCCCATGGAGAAGAAAGGGACAAATAATGTTGTCAAAATGGGGTTATTTACTTTGCTCGACCTTTACTTTCAACATCTATGCTTCGAAATTTTCCGCATTTACATGCCAGTCTATGTCGCGGAGCGAAACGTGTTAAAACAGCATCTACAAGTGCGAAATTCGTTTAATCGCAGTGCTTTATTTCGATTAATATTGACAGAAATAATAGTGGTAAGTGCTTCATATTGTTGAATTGTGTAGTATTAAACTGTATTTAGTAACACATTTAATAATACATTTGTTTTAATGAAAAGGAGAAAAATGCCAAGAGGAAATTTTCTGACCGAAGGCGAAAAAGCTACAATAGCAATTTTAAACAAAAGAGGTGAATCGAATAGAAAAATAGCAAAGGAAATTAATCGCTCAGAGTGTGTACTAAGAAATTTATTGAAATTGAAAGAAAATTATGGAAAGAAATGTTCTACGAAAGGAAATTCTAAAATAACGAAACGGGAAAAGAATATTATTTTCTATGAAGCTACAAAAAATAGATTAGTTGCAAGTCAAATTCTTGCGAAAATGCAATTATCAGTAACAAAGCGACGTGTTCAACAAATTTTGCATAATAATACAAACATAGTTTTTAAGAAACCACAGAAAAAGCCGATGTTGAAAGCGCATCATAAGGTTGCTCGGTTGCAATATGCAAAAAATCATATGCACTGGACTGATGAATGGAAGAAAGTCATTTTTTCGGACGAGAAAAAATTCAATTTAGACGGCCCAGATGGATGCAGTTCCTACTGGCACGATTTACGTCAAAAAAATGACCCTAAGTTATCCAGACATTTCCACGGTGGAAGTGTAATGATTTGGGGAGCATTTTCTTCATATGGAAAACTGAAACTTTGTTTTATTAACGGCACAATAAATTCAGAAAAGTACGTCGACATGCTAGGTGGAGCATTAATTCCATTTTTGGAAGATACAGTTGGCGAACGTGAATTTATATTCCAACAAGACAACGCAGCAATCCACGTTTCAAAATATTCCCGCGAATGGTTTAAGGCACGGGACATCCCTTTAATTGAATGGCCTGCATGCAGTCCTGATATGAACCCCATTGAAAACTTATGGAGTATAATGGCAAGAAATATATATGCAAATGGCCGCCAATTCGCCGATACTGCAGCTTTAAAAGAAGAAATTAAACGTTGCTGGGAAGAGATTCCTATTACAGTCATAAATAATCTGATAAATTCAATGCCGAATCGAATTTTTGCATTAATTCAAAATAATGGAGGTCATACAAAATATTAAATTTATAATTATAATATAAGTTTAGTTTTATATAGTCTTTTCTTGCTGTGCGTTTAAACGAATTTCGCACAAAGAATAAGTCTGTATCAATAAATACAGACTTATATATGTTTACCTAAATATAAATATGTAAATATCTATAGCACATAAATATATCTTTACTCTTCTGTCGTTATTATATTCGCCTCATTTGAATTTAAAACTTTTAGCCCCAAAAATCATATTTTTTTAGGTGCGTTTATACGAATTTCGCTCACTGTATAGTTTTGTATAGTGTCTCATAATATTGTCGCAGAGTGTATGACAAATATTACAGTAGAATTCCGTGAAATAATAATGTACAAGTTATTGTATTGCAATGTATTGTATTGCAATGTTTAGAGTTTTAGTTTCCAAAAATAAATTTCCTCTCGTTTTGCCATTCCAGGAATAAATTCTTTTTCATGACATTTGTATGTATGGTTTTGTATAGTGTCTCATAATATTGTCGCAGAGTGTATGACAAATATTACAGTAGAATTCCGTGAAATAATAATGTACAAGTTATTGTATTGCAATGTTTAGAGTTTTAGTTTTCAACGATAAATTTCCTCACGTTTCGCCATTTCAGAAATAAATTATTTTTCATGACATTTGTATGGTTTTGTATAGTGTCTCATAATATTGTCGCAGAGTGTATGACAAATATTACAGTAGACTTCCGTGAAATAATAATGTACAAGTTATTGTATTGCAATGTTTAGAGTTTTAGTTTTTAAAAATAAATTTCCTCACGTTTCGCCATTTCAGAAAGAAATTCTTTTTCATGACATTTGTATGGTTTTGTATAGTGTCTCATAATATTGTCGCAGAGTGTATGACAAATATTACAGTAGAATTCCGTGAAATAATAATGTACAAGTTATTGTATTGCAATGTTTAGAGTTTTAGTTTTCAAAAATAAATGTCCTCTCGTTTCGCCATTCCAGGAATAAATTCTTTTTCATGACATCTGCATGGTTTTGTATATTTAATATATCATAATATTGTCGCAGAGTGTATGACAATTACAATTCTGTGAAATAATAACGTACAAGTTATCGCATTCCAATGTTTAGAGTTTTAGAGGTATGAAAGAAAATTTCAATTTCCTCTGGAGTGATTTGCTGGATTCTAGATGACGGACATGAAGGGGCTGATAAGATTGATTCGGCCGCGACACAGGTCAGTTTACGCCCGCTATAAACGCTGGGTCTCGTTCGAAATCGATGTACGTATATCGAGACACACGCCTTTTCGAGCTGCGATACGATCTCCCAAGGGAATCGGCAAATGAAAGGGGACGATGAAACACGAACGTCCTATCGAGTGACGCTCGCAATTAATCGGGTTAGCAGGATCGATGCGCCCACCCCCGCCCTTAATTCAAACCTTCTATTGGATCATTGGAATCTGTTTGTCGCGGCCTGCGCGTTTGAAACAGTAATTAAAGCTAATGGTAGCTACAGAGCGAATATTCTCCCGACGGAAAGGCGGGACGACCTTTTTATTGTACGCCCTGTGTCGGCATGAAAATAAAGAATGCCGTAGAAAAAAAGAGATACAGTGCTGGTCGGCTTTCATATTCATTGGATTATGGAGCAAAGGGAATCTCTTGAATCGCTTAATGACCCTGTTCTGATCGATAAACAGGTGTGTCAGTCATTTAGTTTTTAACAAATGTCACAATTAAACATATATTGGGTTGGCAAGGAAGTAATTTCGGTATTTTAAGGTGAAATAAAACCGAACTTCTTTAATCAAACGATGAACTTTAATCAATCAAATATTTTCTTATTTATCCTTTTTTGCAAAAGATCGTCGAACAAAAGGGAAAATATCTTATTGTTCGAAAAGTTTGAAAAGCTTGAATAAAAAAATATACTTTGTTGTCAACTCAATAATATTATACAATGGCCGAAATAATACGTTCATACAATTTTTATGATATAACAGAGTGTTTCATGTAACATTTCTTTCTTTCTAATATCTTTTATTATTAGTAAGTGATTTGTCAAAATATAATTAGGAGAATACCAACTACTGTCCGTAGTTGTCTCGTTAGTCCGGACGAGAATATCTTGCTTGATTTATGTTAAAAGGGTCGATCATTTCCAACCAATTGTTTGATGTCAAATAAAAAAGTTCAAGTGCCTGATACCCAAGGGATGTAAAAGAATTCGAAAAATACACTTTTGAGACAGTAAAATTCAATTTTCGAGGGGTGTAAACATGGAAGATGCGTTTCCCAAACTTTGCATGTCCTTAGATCCCGATATAACAGACCTGACGGATAGATTTTCATTGTTAAAAGACCCATTACGATCGATAGTGACGTGAAGTCATTATTTGACAAAAATAATACATTTATCTACGAAGATGAACAGGTGATGAATAAATAAAATGTCCAAGTCGTACCGATTTTAGTCCCACGTTTTCGAAAAATCGAGCACTGTGCCGTGCGGCCCGGCCCGGTGCACTCGTACATTATGCAGCTTGCACCCGGAGCTCGATCTCCGCGGCCGGAGCCGTGTAGAAGTAGTGCAACCCAGTTTCGCGTCGGACCAGCTCTCTGCGCGCAACCGGGAGCGCAGGGAGCGTTAATCCCGGCGAACCTCCCGTCGCGTAGGTTCGTGAAAATTCATCGACACACTCGATCCATTTCCATGAACACATTACCAGCACAAACCTTAACGAAAACGAGGCGTTTATGTTTTCTACGGTTCCGTTTGGATGTCACCGGGCCGATTCGCTTTGACCCGGCGCGGCATAACGCGCCGGAAGAGCGGTCGACGCGACGCGACGGTTTCCGTTGAGAACTGTGAGGCGTTATCTCGCAAAGACAAATATGTGAATTTAAATGTTCAAGCTTCTATCTTGCAACATTTTCCAATTCGTCCGACCAACTACTGTCCCTGGTCATCGAATTAGGACCACGTACAAGGTGTATAAAAAGTAATGGTTATTCGTCGTAGGGGTGAATCTACACCTCTGGATCGGTGGACATTTGTAAGAGAAACTCGCCGCAAAATTGTTGTTAAAGTTTGCTTCTACATCAATACCTCCCACTCATCGACGAGAGACAAACTTTGAAGGAGCCACATGTCGCAAACATATAGTTATTGAGATACAAGCTGTTAATGTTCTCGCAAAATTTGATTGTGCAGAATATACGTATAGACAAAAGCCTACTACATATGTACTACAGTCTACGCGACCGTGTCGATGAGACAGAACATGATCGTATGCGTGCCTTAAGGGGGATCTATACCCTCGGATTTTGGGGTATTTATCAATGTTATCAACCTCTGTGCAGAAAAAAAGTTTGGTAACATTGATAAACACGCAACTGCATAATGAACACGAGATGGAGTTGCTTGCTATTTCCATATTCTATTCATCTCGTCGCGAATGCCGTTGTACAGGGCAGGTCGCGCTAATATTAGTGCCACCGATGAGAATATGTACCTCGTCTGTGTCAGTTTTGCTATGATTCCACATTGACAGCAGTGCAGCAGTGAAATGTTGCACAATATCGCAGCACTGATTGACAGTCCTTCTGACTAGGCACCATCTCGTGTAAACTAACTGAAATGAAATTGGCTCTAGATTGGCTCTACATCAGAGATAACCTCTGTCTTCATGAACGTAATATGGGGAAATCTCTGCTAATGTGAATGAAATCGCGCGCTTCGATTTTTTGTCCTTATACGAGCATATTTTGAGCTACACAAAGGCTCATTTGATAGAGGAAGGTTCATCACGGCGCGCTCTGCTCATCATATCAGTCAGAAAAATCTCTTTGAGACAGGAAAATACATTGAAATCTGCGGTTATTTTTCTAGATTTTTTCTCTACTTTGGGCACTCATATTATTAGATATAAACATAATCTCGTTAAATCAATAGCAGAGCGCGCCGGATTTAACCTTCCTCTATAGAATGAGTCCTCACCCAGTCCAAAATCCGCTCAAATAAGGACGAAAAATCGAAGCGCGTAAACCCATGTTTCGACCCAAAATCTAATAAGATTCTAGTTCCTTTCTAGTTACTTCATTGGGTATAGATCCCCCTTAAGCCAAACGAAGTTTAAAAGCACATTCGTTGCTAGGCCCGTACCAAGTGATCGTCATAAATTTGAAGTTGCAAAATGTGAAAGAATACCTTATATCCATTGTTACACATAAGAATATTAATCCTATTGTACATTATAAGATACTAATGTCAAGTACAGGTACTTAAAAATCTTTCAGAATCTTCTGTTCCTCCGTCGTATAAAGTGGACACTGCCATTTGCGCGAATACGACTTATTAGCGATGAATCACAAAACACCACATTTCTACACAATTACTGGGCACTAAGTACACAACACACTTTTCGAAATCGTGACAGCTTATATCTCAATAGCTATATGTTTGCGACATGTGGAGTCTTTCAAGCGTTTTCTCTTCTGTATGGGTGGAAGGTGTTGATGTAAAAAACAACTTTACGAACAATGTTCTTTGTTACAAAACAATTTTGCGGCAAGTTTCTCTTACAAATGTCCACCGATCCAGAGGTTTACGGGACTCGTCAAAATGATGGGTTGTAGTATACTTCATGTGCGATTATTAATATTGTAAAGATGCTTCTATGATGAATTATTTACCAGATTTATTTCTTTGGGTATATATTATTCGAAAAATGGCCAACAACTTGGATAGACACATGCCTCTTTCAAGTATCGTTTCATTTTATGCGTGAAATTTTTGAACGACATTGTATATTGTATATGTATGATTCTACAGAGGACTGAGAAAAAAGGCGGGAAATTTGGAATGACACTATTCAGGAAAATCGGGGAAATCATGAAAACCGTCATTCGTCATCGTTTCCAGATACATTTCATTTCCCATAGTATGAGCGAGTCCTCCAATAACTCTCGAAAGCGTTGACTGACGGATAACGCTCGTATGTCAAAGAATCCATTTTCAGCGGCAGCTGTGCGCTTCCGAAATGGCTGCCCGGTTTCGCAATAAAAGTTAGATAGCGTGGTAAGAGCATTTCAAACAACGGCACGGTAACGTATGGCGTTAAAAACGCCTAAAAAGCAAAACAATCAGCGAGGAGAGGAGAGGAGAGGGTCAGGAAGAAATCGGTTCCTCCGCGGACCGGATGTAGCCCTCTCGGGGTAGATAAGATATGTATGTACATCGGAGGGATTTCCCTGTGACGGGCACCTGGAATACGTTGCACTCTGCTATTCTTAACCGGGTCTTTATTTTCTCAACGCATCCAACGGGCCGGTGAAGTTTATCGGCAGCGTAAACAGGCCTCGAGATAATTCCCTTCGAAAATAGCCGATAAGGTCGCTTCCTGCCATGTTTATGCGTCGGCCATATTTGCGGAGCGTATGTTAAAAGCGGCTCTTCCCCTCTTCTTCCTTTTGGAAAGCAGGGCTAAGGAAAGTTTAATTTTCTTTCGTTTCCTTCACAGGCTTGAAAATATTATTATAATTTATTCTGGGGAAACTGAACAAATAAATATATTTCCAAAACTATTGAGTAACTACACCGAATATTTTGCAGACATCATTAGGGATCCATATACCATCGTCTCACAAAAAATTATCAAAATCGAAGTCGGACATATCCTTGTTAGTTGCCAACCTAAAATATAATAGGGTGCGTCTAAACTTCTAATGCGCACTGTACAGCAAGGGGTCAAACAGCTGACGCGTCAATTTCTATGTATTTCAATACATAGAGACGAGTCTTTATACAGACACGAAGAGTCTATTTGCGAACGTTTAATCCAGGGGTGCGAAAGAACGAGTTCTCCGTCGGGATGATCGACACGGGTTCCATTGATCCGATCGAACCTTCACCGGCGACCTTAATCAACGACGAACGACCCACTAAAGGAACGGCCCGTAGCGAAATGATCGCGTTGCCACCCTTCGCGACGCGCAACCTCGTTCCGCAGCTTTTTCCGTTCATCTTTTGCACGTTGTCGACGGCCAACGACACCGAGGAAGAGGGGTCGTAAAAGTATCCTGATACGAGCCGTGGCCTCTAGTCGCCGAGCCGTGCGCTGATTTCGCAGTCGCAGTCACAGCTGCGGGAATAAACGGGGACACGAGTCCCCCGACCCTCTGGATGCAAAACATTCCTGCTGTTCCGCCAGCTTCAACCCTTTACCTCGGCGGTTTAAGGGGGTCGGATTAGCGCGGAGCGATTTCTTCCTCGTAAAGGGAATGTCCTCATGAAACACTTACGAGGGAACTTGGAAAATGAATTCTTTTTTAGAGTTACGGCTGCATGTTTGACCGCCCAGCGATATTTTCCATCTTGAAAGCCAGCGAACGATTATGGTCGCTCGCGCGCAAGTGCACGGGGCCGTCGAGATAAGTGCGGAATTTTTTCAGGAAAACCCACGAACATTACGCGAGATGGAACGAGGCTAAAAGTGCGGCAGGTAAGGAGTTCCGACTTGAATATCTTTATTTGTTTCATAAATAAAAACTTGAAATTAGGAAAGAAGTCTCCTGGCAGAAGTTCGAAAGGAACGCGGCAGCGAACTGTCCGATTGGGTCATTCCACTCGCACTTTCGATTCTAGCCGAATCATTGGGTTAAGTGTGTGACGTCAATGCTTAACCATTGGCTGCGATCGAGGACTACCTTTGCCCCGCAACTTTCGATAGAGATATGAGATATAGAGCGATGATTTCTTTTTAATTAAAACTGAGAAACATTGCAGGATACGGGAAAAAGTAGAGAGATTATGATACGAACGTTTTTTAACTTTGTGAATCTGTGTTAAACTTACAGGATTACAAGAAAATTGTGGTTGGAAGAGTTAATTGTGGAAAACAAGTTACTAATAGACTCAGCAGGCGAGTGTCTTGTCTTCGTGGGTGTAATTGCGGTATGTAGGGTTTACAAGGAGTTAATTGGTAGTTACCGCAAGGCGTGAAAGCATTTAGTAGTAGAAACGTGGAGAAGGGCAGCGACATTTCCTGTCTAATGTAATTAAGATTTCTTCTCGCATGTCTGTTACAGTCTACATATCTGCAGGGATGATATACAGTCGCTGTATAAGTTTAATTACGGATGACATTTGCTCGGTTTAACTTCAGCGATGATTCTACTAGGTCGTTGCAGATGAAATGTTCGATTTTTAACAGCAGCGTTAATGAACCGCATCTTTTTTCTCAATAAACTAATTGATCAAAGAAAACGACCTGTATGTATGTACTATCAATGAATTACAAGTTTCTTGATTGCATTACGGTACTAATTGAATTTTTTGGTCATCAACGTGCTTCGCTTAAAGAATTGTCATCTTCATAGTTTTGATTTACTATCAAGAAATAGTGCGTTGACTAATCCTAATAGTTCTAATTTTTAACCCTCGGAAGACGGACCCTTTTCACACTCTTACAATTGAGGTTCTTAAGATCATTCTCAGCTTTATTGTCAATTTTTTTTAAACACAGTTTCCAAGGTACTTCTTGTAGATACATTAATCTTTCTATCGTTCTTAACCCCTCGCCTTACGATTCATTTTACGATTTCGGTGATTAAAACCTTTTTTGTAATTCTTAATTTCTTAAAAAAGAAGAAACTTTATAATATCTATATTGTACATATGTTCCCCAATCGCTGTGCATTAACAAAACTAAAATAGAATTTTATTTCGATTTAAAGGAAATTAATGGCACACATATTTATTAGACTCTGTTCAGAATTTTCATCAGGAGTCTGATACGATATTGTAAGGCAAGTGATTAATGTGGCAGCTATTCATTCAAGTGAATCATCAGAAATTGACTAATTAAATTACGATGTTAATACTCTGAGTCAGAATAGACTCGCACCGTCGTCGAAGGATTAATCTCGAATCTTGAATCAACAAGGAATAGCGAACGCCATTCGAAGACGCACGTTTGTGCAGTGAGTTCTTTATCTTCTTCTCTTAAGAGACTTCTATTTCGGTGATAGAAGTAAAGAGTGTCTTCGGAAGGGCAACATAAATTAAGAAAGGGCGTTTTCTAGTCTACAAATAGCGACGTGTCTGAAAGTATACCGTGCACGCCGTTCCAAATAATTCCCTAGTGGAAGAGCGTTTGTGGCAAGGGAGAACCCACTGTCTTATTTACAGTCACTAGGACACTGCTCGAACAAACAGAACCAATACTAGACATTTATTTGTAGGGTGAGTCATGTAAAACGTTACGCAAGTTGGCCACAGTTACCATTTGTTTAGAGCGAAATAAATGTTTTCAGATAGACCGAGACTTATAAAGTTTTTCTCGCGCGACCAATTCTGTAGAATTAACACTAAACCTATCGAACAATAAAGCAACGAATGCTCGTTATTTTGTAAATGGGAGCGGATCCAATTTGTTGGGTTACCCTTGGTTCGTCGACAACCCATTTCACCGACACTGTTTTCATCGACACGGTCAAATCGTCGACAAATGTCTTTATCGACACGGTTTGAGTTAATTATTCATATCGCTTTAATTTCATTGCTTGATATTTGTGTAATTATTGTACAATTTTTTTATATTTTGTAGTAATTGTCCGAAATGGAACTGAATGAACGGAACACCACACTGACTGAGCTCCTTCGGTGCGAAACGGGTCAGTGGAGTGGGGATGAGTCGGAGTGGGAACGCGCAGTGGAGTAGGGAGCGCTGGCGCGCGGAGTGGGGATCGCTGAACGCGATGGGCGTACTACCGAGAGTTGCGCGACGAGGTGTCACGGTTTATGTTAACCTTTTTTTTTGTCTCCTGAACGCCCAGTTTTTTAAAATTTGTTTTTTAATATTGCATTGTCATCCAGTTCTGAGCTATGTTTAAAGTTTTGAGTCTCCAGCTAAGTCTCTCCAAGTGGTTTAAAATTCGATAACAAGATTTGACGCATACAACGACAACAACGACAACAACGACAACTCGGCAAGCTAATATAAGCGTGGTAATAATAAAAACAAGAATTTGCGAGACAGCGAACGTGTTAAATATCAGCAGCGTTTCAGAGAGAAAATATTTTGGCGTTCGATCTTCGTCGATCCGAATTAGAACGACTACCGGTGGCTTTGTAACGAACAACACAAGACTCCGGACAAAAAGGTATAGGCGTTCCCCAGCGAGAACAAAACGAACGTAAAAGTGGAGCTACGGGCAAAAATGGAACGATCGAGTCCACCGAACAACCGATCCCGTCGATGACGGCACACGGCACGGCACCGGAGCGGCGCGGCGAGGGGCGGTTGCTGCCGGTGGCTGCTGGTCCAGTTACTTGAACGATCCTCGGCGAGGACGACTTCGCGCGGTTCATTACTTCGAAACACACTCTCGGGATCGATCGAGAATGCAGGAAACGAACAACGCCGTAATAAAAATGCTCCGAGTCATCGGACAAGTTTCTCCCGGCGCGACGTGGAGAAGCGTCGATGACAGACAGGAGAGCCTCCCTTTTTTAAACCGCGCCGCGGGGCGACGCGACGCTGCGCTCTTCGCTCGTTTGCCATCGAGATAGTCACGCTTCGAATGGCCGAGCTGAAACGTGCTGATATTTATTTCGAATCACACACACCCCGCGACAAAACTATGCATCGGACACATGCATGAGAAAATGAATACAACGTGTATTCTAGCAAGAATTTTCTTCTTCTTTTACTTCTTATGTTACTGTTAGACAGCGGATTTTATGCATTTATGACAAACATGAGTTGGCGTAAACTGACCCTTTGCACTCGGAGCTATTCTAAGTCGGAAACAGAATTTTTCTTCCGGCCTGAAATATTTATGATTTTCTTCATTTTATCGGTATCAAACTGACGCTATACCTCGTACAATACTTTCAGTAGTTTATTAAAATATGTTGTTAAAATACGATTATTAAATACGATCAGTAATTTATTGAATACCTACAAATTTAATAATGCAACAAATATTTTGAATAATGATGTAAGAGTTATAACAGAAAAAATTTTAAATACTATTATTTTATTGGGTTGGCAAGAAAATAATTTCGGTATTTAAAGGTAAATAGAGCCGAATTTTTTTATTCAAGCGATGAACTATTCTCCCTTTTGTTCGATGATCTTTTGCCAAAAAGAATAAATAAGAAAATATTTTATTGATTAAAGTTCATTACTTGAATAAAGAAATTCAGTTTTATTTCACCATAAAATACCGAAATTACTTTCTTGCCAACCCAATATAAATAATAATATTATATTATAAGCATATTAAACACATTAAGATAGAAAATAAATTCCTGTGTCACTCCAGTCTGTTGCAATTCTGCTAAAAAATGTCTATTTTGCATAAAGATACGCTATCTAGTTATTGTTTGCATGATACAGTAACGCCTTATGCAGTTCTACGCATTCCTTCAAGCTACGGTTCAAAGAACTAAGATAATACATTCAGTCAAGTTTGAATTTCATCTACTCCATTTTGCTATAAATGCATAAAAATCCGCAGTTTAACTAAGTACATAAAATGCAAAACAATGAAAACATTTGAAGAATTGAAAAATAATGTTTCCAACTCTATAAAATGATTGAAGACCGTAACAGATGTCCACGTAGATCCTGTGTCGTGTAATTAATACAGACAATTTTTATATTACATATAAATTCGCAGTCTAGTTACAAATATTCGAGAATAGATTTATTGGCGACGATAGATGGTTAATCAGAGTACGACACCTTGAAAGGCGAAGGAGAACCGATATTAGATTACCACGGAATCATCCTAACATGCTACTGAGACAGACTCTATTTCCGAAGTTGGGTAACCGATCAAAGGATAGATTATGTTTCAACCAATAGACATAGTTCCCGCTCTTCGGACGGCGATGAGAAATGAGCGTAATTATCGCTTAACCACACCGACCGTAATATTTTTATTAAAAATAGGAACATAACCTAATATTGTTCTCCAATAAATCAACAAATACTAGAGAAAGGAACGTAAGAATATTTTTGTTTTTCACCCTTGGAATCCTAGAACCGAGTCTACCCCCTTATCCCTTTGGACTCGGAGCTATTTTAACTCATAAATTAAACATTTCTTCCGACCTAGAATATTTCCATTCCCTATGATTTTCAAATTTTATGGTTACCACATTGGTATAATACTTCATACAATACCTAAATGTGTTTAGCAATTGATTAGATACCGAGACATTTAATAATGTAAACAATATTTTGAATAATGGTAGAGCAATTTTTAGTGGTGCCTCAGAGTCACCATTCGAGTGCTAAGGGTTAAATTATTAGGTTGTTGCATATGAAATGTCCGATTTTAGAATACAGCTTTTACAAAACGTTTCGATTAAGAAATGTTACAGTCTATAGGTTTATTATATAAAACTTTACTTATATAACTTATATAAAACTAATCCTTAATATTCTATGTTCAATTTTAATTTAGATGTATAATTGTACTTTTAAATAAAGTTTACTTCAACGTCAACCAACGCGACTGTCGTGTATTCCTTTTATATGTCTGGAAAAATAACTTTTGAGTGATTCTTGGTCAAAATCTGGTGATTAATTAACTTACCAATCGTTGATGGTAAAAACAACTACAAAATCAAGATAACAATCTTGTAAATGACGGAAAGTGAGTGACCATAATATCTTACTTTTAGCGTAATACAATCAAGAAACTTCAGTGGATAGAATACATTGGGTACAAAATTGCAACAACCTAATAATTTATACGACAGACAGAATCTACAATAAAGTCAGATACATCAGGAGACACTCGAGCAGTGTGTCAATAGTGCAAATAGAAGCGAAAAACCAATTTTTATACAATTAGGGAATTGCATTTTTGAAAGACGGGACAGCGGAAGTTGCGATCGAGTTAATTGAAGTGTGTTTTCAACTCGAGGAATATTACACGGCACTGTTTACGCCACCGTTTCGCATTGAATGGAGTTTTTGAATATGCGGGAGTGGATGGCAGTCGTTTACTTTTTTTCCGTGTCACGGCCGACAGAGAGGTTTATAATACTTCTAAGCTGGTGGAGATCAAAGTGAAACCATGATACGCGGCGAAGCATACCAAAGGGCGGCTAGTCTAACTAAGTGTGTCTGGAATTTTTCAAGATACAAAAATTTGGTCAAGGCTAAGTATACGTATACGGTCAGAAGAAAAACAAAATGAAAAAGGTCACGTGACAGGATCACAGAGGCTTCACAAAATCACATCACTCGTGGTTCTTTCTTTTAGAAAGCAGACATTTCAAAATGAACAAAACAGTTCGTGCCGGATTTGAAAATAAAATTCAATGGTTCAATTTTAAAGAATACTATCGAATTTTATATTCGAACATTTTCGGATGCCATAAATGCATAAAGATCCGCAGTCTAGTTATAACTATAATTGACAGCGAGAATTGTTACGACTAGACTGCGGATCTTTATGCATTTACAGCAAACTTGAGTAGATGAAATTCAAAATTGTTGGAAAATTAAAAAGAGAAAACGAAGATATCAATATACGACGTTTCCTCTTTTGAAATCATTGATTGAAGAAATAACATTCAATTCAGTTTCCATTTCTTGCAATCGATGCAGACAATTTTTATTTTGTATAAAAATCCACAGTCTAGCTGTGACAATTTTGTTTGAAAAAAATGATTTGATCGGTTCAATTTCGCTGTTCATCGCACAATGCAAATGGGAATTGGAAGGTATCAGCAAGGGGTCAGCGTGGGGTCAGCGAGGGTTGGACGAGGAACGCGTCCGGGGCGTTCAAAATTCAAACTGGGAAAGGTCGATGGGTCGCATCGAAGCTGGCCCTCATCTTTCGAGTCGCAGCTCGAGTGCCAATTTCTGACTTTTCCAGGTACTTGAACGGGCATAGAAACAGACGGGGATCCGGGCACCGTTGCTGCCGAGAGGAAAAGGACGAGGCTCCCGAAGGCTCCAGGGCAACTACGACGAGTCTCCGAATCCGATGTGCGCTCCAGCCCGATCAATAACACGGGGCGTGCACCACACCGAGAGCCACCCTTTTCCTTCTTGCCAGCCAGGGGTCCTCCTCGGGTCTGGTACCCCGGCTGACCTTCCCGAAATTCACGATCTTTCTATTCATCGTGTTCCCCGAATTTCCATTTTTCCCCGTTCCGGCAACCCGCTTCTTTACCCATCTTGCCTATCGCGCGATCAACCACGATTTTTCTTGGCGGGTCGTGCCAACGCCCCTATTGGAGGTGGGTCCCATGAAAATCACAACACAGTTTTCACCGACAACCAAGCCGTCGACGAAATTAACCGAGAACGATTTTAGTTGACGACGTTTCCTTCTTTACTACTCTACACTGACACTTTTACTTTCGTATGAAAATATAATTATTACTAGATTTCCGATGTTTACGTAATTTTCAATCTTATTTCCAGTGGTAGTAGCGTTTGCAGACCTTAAGAAAGTTAAAATTGACCCTTTTTGAACATTTCCAGAAGTCATAAATGCATAAATATCCGCAGTATTATTATTACACTATAAGAAGACTTGGACGTAATCGGCTAACGTTGTTGTCAAATGATCTTAATATCGAATAATACGGTTAAAGACGTTGTCGGCCAAAGTTATCGTCGGTCAAATCTGGAGTCAGTGAAATATTGTCGGTGAAAACTGTGTCGGTGATTTCCATGGGATCCATTGGAGGTTCTAAATATACCATTTCGTTACTTCGACCGAAGAAATCGCAACTGGCCCATCTTGTCCATTAGGCGCTTCGGGCATGGAGCCAAGGGCCCACGATATTTTTAAAGCCCAAGCAAAAGACTCTGACGAAACAGAAGATATGACCGGAATTGGGGAGTCATAAGAATTTTCATGATCCACTACATATTATACAGCCTTATACGTGCATTCTTGTTGAAAGAATTGAAGACTGGCCTGAAAGAGTGTTAGAGAATGTTTTAGAATTTTATATATTGGGTTGGCAAGAAAGTAATTTCGGTTTTCACTAACTGATGGCGTTATGTTTTGTTTGATTGGCTTCTGTTAACGTTGCGTTTGTTTTCTTTCTGACATTTCATAACTGCATCTTTTAGGTTACTTTTGAAGCAAATTACACGTAATTTTGATTAAAATTGTTAGTTCTGTGTCAATTTGAACATGGAGTGCAGAAACGAACATTATAGGCATATATTGCTTTTTTATTTCCGTAGAGGTAAAAAAGCTGCCGAGGCTCACAAAGATATATGCGAAGTTTACGGTGTAGATTGCTTAACAGAACGCACGTGCCAGAATTGGTTTAAAAAATTCCGTTCTGGAAATTTCTCACTTAAAGACGACCAACGTTCTGGTCGATCATCTGGAGTTGATGATGACCAAATGAAAGCCATTATTGAATCGGATCGTCATATAACTGTCCGAGAGATTGCAGACAGGTTAAATGTCTCGCATACAACCATAGAATATCGTTTAAAAAGTCTCGGAATCGTTAAGAAGCTCGATATTTGGGTTCCACACGAGTTGAAAGAAATTCACTTAATGCAACGCATCAACATATGCGATATGCATCTCAAACGAAATGAAATCGACCCTTTTCTCAAGCGAATCATCACCGGTGATGAGAAATGGGTTGTTTACAATAACACAACTCGAAAACGATCATGGTCCAAGCGTGATGAACCAGTCCAAACCACACCGAAAGCTGAATTGCACCAAAAGAAGATCATGTTGTCAATTTGGTGGGATTACAAAGGTATTGTGTATTTTGAGCTGCTCCCAAGGAACCAAACCATCAATTCAGATGTTTATTGTCGACAACTAACAAAACTGGACATAGCAATCAAAGAAAAACGGCCAGAATTGGCAAATCGCAAAGGAATCGTATTCCACCATGATAACGCTAGGCCACACACATCTTTGGTAACACGTGAAAAGTTATTGGAGCTTGGTTGGGAAGTGATGTCACATCCACCATATAGCCCTGACATTGCACCATCAGATTATCATTTATTCCGAAGTTTACAAAACTCTTTGAATGGTAAAACATTCACTAATGATGATGATCTGAAATCGCACTTGGATCAGTTTTTCACCGAAAAGGATCAGAAGTTTTATGAGCGCGGAATTATGGAGCTATCAGAAAGATGGCAAAAGATCATACAACAAAATGGAAAATATTTTATTGATTAAAGTTCATTGCTTTGATAAAAAAATTGGATTTTATTTCATCTAAAAATACCGAAATTACTTTCTTGCCAACCCAATAGTACTGTTATGTCGATATTTATCTCTTATATTCACATTTTATTCCTGTTCATGTAGTTTTGTGTAGTTCTAAGGAATATGTCAAACATGAAGCACCGGGCGCATATACAAGTTTCACAATTCCTTCGATATCCGGAAATGAGAGGTTCCTGAGTTCATTTAAAGCAACATTTTCCTTTGCCGAAATGGTTTCCGCGGCTTTGTTAAGGAGTTACTAACAAAAAAACACGACTGTGCCAACACGCGTCTAGGTCGCGTTCTGATTGGTCCGTGTTTTTCGTGAATAACTCCTTAACAAACCGCAGACATCATTTTTGCAGAGGAAAATATTGCTTCAACTGATCTCAGGAGCCTCCCATTTTGAAGACACCCAGTATGTAATTTTTATTATATCTTGTTGCAGTTGTTTAACCGAACATCCTGCGCGCAAAAGCATGAAATTGTCGAGTCAAAGGGGACACGTGTGCAAGGAAAGACACGAGGCAGTACCAAAGGAAACTTTGTTCGGAACTATTAGTTGAATATTCATAAAGCGCTTGGAAAATCTAAACAACAAGCTGGAAATTGTCGGAGCGGGTACTGGAAAACAGAATTCGAGAGAAGAAGTACGAACGCAACTGCTCGCTAATAATGATATCAACAGGATTATTGAATCTGAATAACGGAAAGAAAGTTGTGGAAACCGGAACGAAATTACATCACCGCAACTCGGGGAAGCACCTCGAACTATGTTTAGCCATTCCGCGTCACTTTTCACTGTTCTACATGAAACAGGGTGGGTCACCACTGTATTACCACTTCGATTTACATGACTATTATTATTCGTAGCGGAAAATGGTTCACGTAGGGTTGAATGGTATCGAGAGTGGCGCGTTCTGACGTTAACCCTCGTCGGTCCCTTGTGTCAATCTGACACAGTTCTCCCGAAATAAATTATACTGTCCTGTTATTTGTGACTTTTATCTTTTCAATGCGAAACACGTAACCGAAAAACGGAAGATGTGAATGTTAATCCTTTGGACTCGAGTGGTGACTCCGAGAGGCGTCATTCTTATACCATTATTCAAAATATTTGTTGGAATATTAAATTTGTATTCAATAAATTACTAAACGTATTTAATATTTTAATAAACTACTGAAAGTATTGCACGAGGTATTATATCTGTTTTATATTGATGAAATGAAGAAAATCATAGATATTTTAGGCCGGAAGAAAAATTCGGCTTCTGAATTAGAATAGCTCCGAGTGCAAAGGATTAACTCATTAATTTGAATTAAGAAACATCGAGAAATAACTGTTTACCTTGTTATTTCATCGATCTTTTACCACTGTGTCAATTTCACACCGAGGGACAGTCTCAGTTTGTGAAGTGTTCATGCTCGATTTCTGTAGATGTCGCAAACTGTAATGCACGACGGAGTGTAAATAAAAAATTATTTCTACAATTAGGAAAGTGACTATACAATTGATTAATAAAACTGTATTCATAAAAAATTTTAACCATTGAATGTCTTCAGGACAAAGTTGAACTCGTACGATACCAAAAAAATTCTGTCAGTGACCTCTAATGACCTTGAGTAATTATAGTCAAAATGACTTCGTAATGAAGGGACTATCATTGTAGATGTTTGAAAAAAGGTGGTTTCATTTTTAAAAAATGAAGGTGACCTTGATATCTCTAAAAAAATTGCATGAAAACAAAAATTGTTTTGGTGTCGTACGAGCCCCATTTTACCATTCAACTTTGTCCTGAAGACATTTAATGTATCTTTGAAAACAACAAAGATATTTGAGGTGATAACGTTAGGTGACTCAGCCTGTATACAAGGACACGATATATTCGCTACAATAACAATAACGAAAAAAAAGAAATTCGGCGGGTGCTGTACCGAAAGAAGACCACATGACTGGATCCGACGAGAAAGGGTTAAAACTGAAAACCCGCGCGGATTCTATTGTGACTCCCGTTTTAATTCGATTTGATCGTGGCGACGCATGGCGTCCGCCCCTTTTTGTTTCGCCGATAGGCACTTCTCGGAGTGGCCGAAGGGTCCGACGCAGCCTTCGAGGACCGTTTTACGACGAGATTGTCGACGACCCGTATATTTACGTTCGAAGTGGCTGCCACTCGATCCCGAAATAAGTCGTCGCTGCTGCACCCTTCCTCTGATCCAGGCACCCCGAGATCCACAAGCGTTGAACCATCGCCGCCCGGATTTAAGTGGCCAATGGCCGCAGCACGCGCCCGAAAATAGAGATTAAAGCCACCGGGAAGAACAAAAACGAAAAATGTGCATCGGCCGATTAACGGGACCTAGGAAAGTGTCTCTGGCGATAACGCGCGATTACCAGCTCCGGAATCAAGACTCTCGCTGTTTTAACCCTTAGAAATTACTGAGGGGCGAACTATTCATTGTAAAACGTAATTGACAGAGCGTGTACTACCTTTCTTCATGCTTATTTAATAAAAAACATAGTACATAAAGTGTTAAGAATGGGTCGCGGAAAGCAACTAAGTAAGCGTGAAATACTCAATATTAAATATTTCATCATTTATTGATTCTAATTCAAAATTATAGGTAATGCTAATCACGATACTCATTCAAGTCTGTGATAAAAAATTTAGAGTCCCAGGACCCCAACAAGTTATAACTAAAAAAAAGTTGCAATATAAGAATTAATAGATTAATTTAAATGCTTTTAGTTACAAACAGCTATCATAACAAATCAAATGGTTTTTGGTCATTGATAAACAATGACAAAATTTGTTATAATTCTTAAGGTCCCTGGTGATTTTAGACGTCTCGCACCTACTTTTGTTGCAAGAAAAAAGCTATTTCCTCAAAGCGCCGGATGGGGACGGATATAAATAGTTAAATTTTCCGAAATTGAATCTATCCAGAGTTCTGAGATATGCTTCAACAGATAAAAGTGGAAACGAAAGTTGTATGCAGACTGGGGCAATAATCAACTAATATTTAAAAATGACTAATAGTCTTCTTGAATGACAGTCATAGAAAAATAATCATTAGTCAAAACTTTTTGATTAGTTAGTGATAGCTAAATGGCAAATAGTTAGTCACAGCTCTAAGTAATCGTTAGCTATTGCTTATTAGCGAGTTAGTAGTTCATGATCAGTCATCAATCTTTAGTTATCAGTCACTATTGTGCGATTATCATATATTAATGTTATTAATTAGTTATCACTAACTAATCAAAAAATTTTGACTAATGACTATTTTTCTATGACTAACATTCAAAAAGACTATTATTCACTTTTAAATATTAGTTGATTATTGCCCTACTCTGGTTGTATGGTATCATTGTGTCTACAAAAATGTGTAAAAAAATTAAAAAGTATTTTTTCAGACTTTAACAAATTCTTTTTTACACAGTTACAACATTTTGTAGATATGATTTCGTGTTCCCCAGATATTTCACGAAAAAGAAAATGTTGAAATTTTTCAAGGGCTGATTTCACCCCTTGAATGCGAGAAGTAGCACGGAAAAATAGGGTTGTATTATGCCTAACTTATTCTACTTGTGTGCAAAGTTTCATAATTTTTTGAATGTTACTGGTTCGATAATTTGACTTGTTGGTAAGGGCCTCGAATGATGTAACAATAGTTTGCCGAGACAAAAGAAGGGTTGGAATACCTTTGGAATTCACCTCGGCGGATTAGGGTTTGGTATGTATGCCAGAGAGCCCGTAATTCATAACGAAATGAAAATAATGACTCCCGCCACAGGCGCTGTGGCGCGCAACACTTACGCACTTCCTGCGACGAACACAAGCTGGAAGTACCGTCGAAGAATAGTAAATATTAAGCGACGTCGTGTCGTTCGCATGGAGAAAAGAAAAGGCCGCACGTGTCGATCCCCTCCTCGAGATAAATAATAATTGGCCTCTCCTTCCGTATACAATTAAAACACTTTGCCCCAAGCGTAGCCGAGGTTCCGTTATTAAAATGAACACCGCAGGAATTCTGCGTGTTTAAACGATTGCAAAACGAATTTGAACCGTCGAGAAAAAGAAAAACCCTTTGCACTCGGAACTATTTTAATACTAAACGTTCCGAGCTATAAAAGCAACACGCACGTAGTACTTTTTTATAACGAATGTCCAGCTGCATCGATTGATGTATTAAAAAAAAATACCTCATTCCATTTAAAAAAATGAAGGTCACCTTCATATCTCTAAAAAAATTACATAAAAACAAAAAATTCTTGGTATCATATAAGCCCCATTTTACCATTCAACTTTGTCCTTCAGACATTTGACGTATCTTTAACAACAACAAAGATAAAACGTGGCAAAATGCGGCGCCCCACCCTGTATATTTATGTATACGTATTGTCGCGTGTTATAACAAGTTTTTAATACGGCCGATTTTGCGGAGTTGCAAATCGTGCAGCGACAGGACGCCTTTATCGTATTAGAGTTGTTAGGCCTCCGGCTAAAAACAGGAAACGGAAGCCGCGACGCGCTTTCGCGGAGATATCACAAAATGACGATCGTCTCTTGAAAGGTTTTCTGGGTCACGGTGCTACGTCGCGAATCTATCCATGCACGATTTAGTTTTTTCTGATCCGTGAAATGACTTTTCTACCTATCGAACACGTTTCTGACATGTCGCGAATCGGCTATGCATTATGCATTATGGCTCGACACATAATCTTGTTATGTACTATCGTAAATTTTACCTATCTAATTTTTTCATAAAAGCCACAGCCTATTGATGACCATAATAAGATGCTACTACCGCAAAGCTATAGACGTGGAATCCCGATAAATTCTATAAACACTATTCTAACATTTTTTTAAATGTTTTAAGAAATTTTTAAAAATCAATTTTGCAGCAGAAAAATCTTAAAAATTCACAGCCGTCTGTGCTATCAAATAGAATGTTCTTGCATTTTTACGAAATTTTCCGATAAGCAGAACAGAAGAAATAGAGCATAATTATTCGCTATTGCTCGTCTTACAACCAGGGTCGCCAGATTAGTAAGATTTGTGTCCCCACTGTATTTTCCCTTTCTACGACGCTATTCGGTCACTGTCGCTATTCGATCACGTGACTAATCGGGTACTGGCAAAGAGAGGGAAACCTTCTTTTCTCCTCAATTACTGGCCCCTCCCGTCATCTGGCGAATCTGCTTACAGATACCCTTGCGATGAGGATATAAACTTGAAACTTGCATATTTTCCTCCTTATCCGGTTGTACCTTCGGAATTAGTTAGAAAATGCAAGACTCATTTAACCGAAAAAAGATTCGATTCTCGTGATTCGAACGCCTTCATCGTACTTCCTGAATCGACGAAAGAGCGCAATTTTCATTGGATTAACTATACAAAACCATAAAAAAATATCTCGATCGATATCTTCCACCGCGGGTACAATAACGATCACGTTTACCTTAGGCATTAAACCGAGCAGCAAATAGAATCTGAATATACTCACGTTCGTGTAGAAGTCCACCTCTTTGTAAGGGTTCACAGCCACCAATATGGATCCCGTGTACGTCTGCGGATCGAGTATAATTCTGTGTTAAGGAAATACTAAGTACGCAGACTCGTTTGATCCCGTTTCGAACGTTGTTGTTCGCCTATTAATCGGAACAGAAGAAAATTATAAACAATAGGGGTGGAGGTGGGGTGGGAGAGTAGGAGAAAAACGAAGAAAGAGGAAAAAGTGTTTATCACGACTGAAAGGAACCGCGTCGACGGTATTACTTCTCATTCCCCGGTACCATGTGAACCGCCTTGAATGATAATACCACATGCATTCCCAATGGGGACTGGCTTCTGTACGTGTGACGTCAACGAGCGTGTATTATGCGAAAGCTCGCACGCGAACACATCGCGGCACTTTTAAAACCGCTCTCTGTGCCGAGGCACACCTGTTAACGTGTCCTACCTTGCATGGAGTCTCGGAATTCTACATTATTGATAAACTACACCTATCAATAGTTGCCTGTAGGGGTAGGTTGACTAATTGTTAATAACTTTGCATCGACGCGTGCTCTACCGGAGAACGATTGACTGTAGTAACAAATTACATTTACAATGCTATTCATTTATTTCCGACATCGTGATCGCACGTGACTAATCCGGCACTGGCAGAGAGAGGGTGACATTTTCCTCTCGATTTTCGTAAACCCTCATCCGGCGATCCTGGCCACAGTTATAAACGTTTCTCGAAAAATTGGCGAGGTAAGTAAATATTTTTACTTGCTTTCACTACTTGTTATTATTTTATGGAAAACCAGGAAAAAATTATTTTCTCCTTTTTAGTGCATTTTAATATAAGCGTGGATTTTAAAAAGTTTTTTTTATATATTTTATTGCTTCAAGATTTCATGTTTTCACGCTCCATATAATTACAGTGGACTTTGCCATTGTGATTTGTGTTTGATTTGTTGTAAAACATCTTCAGCCCTTTGCACTCGGAACTATTTTAAAATGAAAACTGAATACACCTTCTGACCTAGCATATTCTCATTCTATATGATTTTTTTTTACTTCATGCGTATTAACCCCTTGCAGTATCATTTTCTTTACAGTTACAGTGATTAAGACGTCCGTCGTTATCCCAAAAAATATCGTAGAAGAGGAAAGAAAATTTATATTTTTTGTATGACTACATTTATTTTAATGCTTGAATACTGATTGCAAACGAATCAAATTTTATTTCAGTTAAAACGAAAGGCGTAACATTAATATTTGATAGACTTCGCTCAAAATCTTCATGACGAGTGTGGCTCGTTAAAATACAGCAAAGGGTTACACTGATGCAATTTACTCATTGAATACTCAAAAGTTTAGTAATTTATTAGATACGAAACAATTTAATAACGTAGCAATTATTTTACATTACTGATATAGCAATATGTAGTGGTGCCACAGAGTTGCCACTCAAGTGCATTCAAGGGCAGGTGCAAACACCTAAAATGGATTTCTTCACTCCCTTAAATTTGAATACAAGTATACACAAATATAGCAAAGTACAATTCGCCATTTATGTATCACGTTCAATATGCCCTCGGAGAATGACGCATCGAGAGGAAAAAAGACTGCGAACCCTCGGTTGAGCTGTCTGCAACCGACAATACATATATCAACCGAGGAGTGTAAGATAAAATTGCCCTAAATATAGCCATCCGCGAGCAAGATCTCTCATTTAATCGAACGTTCGATGCCGGCCGAATCCCCAGAAAACTAGAGTCTATCCGGTCGCGATTTCAGACGGCTGTTCACTCGTAATTCCCTCGACTTCATCCCCTATTCCATCGTCGATTGTCGATGGAACGCAAGGAGACAGTCTACAGAGAGGGAGAAACAGGGAGAGAGCTCGGTAACTAACCGGTGCGCGCGCGGTGCATTCAACGATTCAATCGAGAGAGACACCGGCACAGGAAGCGAAAGTCGAGACGGTTTTTTAACGATCCGCCGGGCGATTGACCACGGAACCACCGCCGAGTGTTCTCCAGACTCTATTTTCCTTTCGCCGATGCGCGGCGCGACGCGGAGTCCCTCGTTACTGGGAGATAACGGCTGCTGAATTCGTCGAAGATTATCGACCAGCCCGGTTTCGTCCACAACGACGACGACGACGACGAAGAAACCACGGGAGAATGTCGCGGAACACCGAACCAACCCCTCCGCACACTCCTTGCATAATAACCGAACGATGACATGGTTTCGACGGTGGCCACGGGTGGGGACTGGCCAACTGACGTCAGACTCGGGGGTGAGCCCGAGGGGATGACTCACGAACTGAATGCCGGCAGCGAGAAAGGGGATAATACACCTATTATATCCCTAGTACCCTTCCTTCGGCTATATTTCGATCAGGAGGGAGAAGGAACCCCACGGCGCATCGGGGGCCGCGTTTCGTTTTGCAACAATCTGTCAGGGTAGCTCCTATTTTCGACTTTTGAATTTTTTCAACCCCCGTCCACCTCCACGATGATAGTTCCAATTATTAAGAAAATAATCCGGGCAAAATTTGAGCTCCATTGGATAACACTTACCCACTAAATATTAATCCCTTGCCGTACCTTTTCTTTTACGGTTACAGTGATTTTTATTTACAGTGATTGTTACGTCCAATTTGATATTCTTCCATGCTGATTATCTTACACTGGATGTATAAATTGTACAAGCGCATTATAGACATAAGAAAATGCCGAAATCTTTTAAGAAATATTATTTAACCAGTTAATATTTGACGTTGATATTTGATTTTCTTACAAAAATCAGCAAGTGATTTCAAACTTTTGGCCGGTAGTGTATACATATACCCCTTTCACAGCCACGCGGTTAATTATCGTGATATCGTCAAGACGAAGTAAACTAAGAAAGGTACACAAGAACCAAAGGGCTGAGAGAACAGAAGATGCACATAACGAGAGAACAACCCCCTCACTAGTCTTTTCGTGTTTCGACACGGCAGCGCTGGTATAAGAGTAACGAATAGGTGAAAGAGTACAGAAGAGGGATGAAGAAAAGACAGAATGGGGTTGCGTGGAAACTACCCTTGCCAAGAAAGTAGCACGCGCTTCCATGGCACGAAGAATTACTCTAAATGTCTGAATTCCTCCGAAACTACCGTTCTGTGAGCCCGAACGGAAGATATACTGCGGAAGTTTAAAGATTAAAAGAATAGCGGGAGAACTTCATCCCCCTCGTGAGCACAATCTTCATTTTGGCCACGCTTTAACGGCTTCTTTTTGCACACCGAATTGTTCTGAATGCGTTCGCAACAATAACCTTGTGTAACATTTCAAAGGGGAGGGTGCGTGCACCCTCTGGTGGAATCGAGGGTTGCGTTCCTTTCACGACAATTCTGCACGCGCGGGTCTTTTGGTAGTTTTGTATCGCCGCCATGACGCCGCCGCGCCGCGACGCGAGAAAGTGAAACGCAGAAAGTCACCGATTTCAAGTTGGAGAAATGTTCTACGAAAGGAAATTCTAAAATAACGAAACGGGAAAAGAATATTATTTTCTATGAAGCTACAAAAAATAGATTAGTTGAAAGTCAAATTGTTGCGAAAATGCAATTATCAGTAACAAAGCGACGTGTTCAACAAATTTTGCGTAATAATACAAACATAGTTTTTAAGAAACCACAGAAAAAGCCGATGTTGAAAGCGCATCATAAGGTTGCTCGGTTGCAATATGCAAAAAATCATATGCACTGGACTGATGAATGGAAGAAAGTCATTTTTTCGGACGAGAAAAAATTCAATTTAGACGGCCCAGATGGATGCAGTTCCTACTGGCACGATTTACGTCAAAAAAATGACCCTAAATTATCCAGAAATTTCCACGGTGGAAGTGTAATGATTTGGGGAGCATTTTCTTCATATGGAAAACTGAAACTTTGTTTTATTAACGGCACAATAAATTCAGAAAAGTACGTCGACATGCTAGATGGAGCATTAATTCCATTTTTGGAAGATACAGTTGGCGAACGTGAATTTATATTCCAACAAGACAACGCAGCAATCCACGTTTCAAAATATTCCCGCGAATGGTTTAAGGCACGGGACATCCCTTTAATTGCAGTCCTGATATGAACCCCATTGAAAACTTATGGGGTATAATGGCAAGAAATATATATGCAAATGGCCGCCAATTCACCGATACTGCAGCTTTAAAAGAAGAAATTAAACGTTGCTGGGAAGAGATTCCTATTACAGTCATAAATAATCTGATAAATTCAATGCCGAATCGAATTTTTGCATTAATTCAAAATAATGGAGGTCATACATAATATTAAATTTATAATTATAATATAAGTTTAGTTTTATATAGTCTTTTCTTGCTGTGCGTTTAAACGAATTTCGCACAAAGAATAAGTCTGTATCAATAAATACAGACTTATATATGTTTACCTAAATATAAATATGTAAATATCTATAGCACATAAATATATCTTTACTCTTCTGTCGTTATTATATTCGCCTCATTTGAATTTAAAACTTTTAGCCCCAAAAATCATATTTTTTTAGGTGCGTTTGTACGAATTTCGCTCACTGTACAATACTGAAAAACCACATCTTTGCATTATCGAGAAATGAGAAGGCCTTGCAATCCTAGAAACGTGTCTAAATCAAGGCTTTACTGCAACTTTGATTATTTAAATATAACATAACCGCATCCCTAAATTCTGATGTTTTCACTGTTTCGCATTTCATGCACTTATTTCTCTCATAAACGCATAGAGCCCGCGCGGTCTAGTAATAATGGGAAGTGAAATACGAAAGAAACGTCCTGTTTATGAGCACTACAGAAACCTTGACAGAAGGTCCATCTTCCTTCTTCCTGTGCCTGAACACATTCATGGATCGCGGGAACCTTTTCAGCTAACCTTTCGCGGTCTCCTTCGTATTACGTCTATATTTCAGACCGCGACCTTTCCACACACCAACAAATTTTCCTCCTTTGTCGTGACGTAAAGGTAGCCTTCTACCTGTCATTATCAGAGCTCAAGTTACCCCGGCAAACAACATCATTGATTGAACCAGTCAGACAAGGAACGACGGGACAAAGATATTTCGCGAACACGATCTCCCTCGCAAGTTGTTCTTCTATCGATGACAACGAGGCCACTATCGACAATGCTTCACCCAAATAACTTACACACGTCGAACATTATAACACGATCGGAAATTTGTACTCTGATAGCACTGTCTGCATGCTCGACACTTTCTATTTCCCTTGTAAAATACACTCATGGGTTGCGAAGCCATCCGACGCAAACTTTATTTTTACCACCCTTATATTAGCATGCCGAGTTGTCGTTGTTTGTATGCGTAAAATCTTATAATCAAATTTTAAACCACTTCCAATTTACTTTACAATATTAAAAAAACAAATTTTTAAAAAAACTGTGCGTGATCGCGTTCAGCGATCCCCACTCCGCGCGCCAGCGCTCCCTACTCCACTACGCGTTCCCACTCCGACTCATCCCCACTCCACCGAGTGCATGTAACGTTGTAAATTATAATTTTTGAAAAATCTTGTTTTCATATCATTTCGTAAACCAATGCTTCTAATTGGTTATAAAAAATCAGGTCGTTTGGTACAATTATAAAAAAGTTATTAGTTTTTAAAAGGTGTACGAATACTTTGTACACCCACTGTATGTGCATGTTTAAATGTTGGAACTTCAGAAATTAAGTGCACAATACCAATGCAAAATAGCAATATAGGAATAATGGTAATTTAGTGGAATAAAATAGAAAATGGAGAAGGTATATAAAAGATTGATGGTCGCACTCCGTTGAAATTATGAAAAAAAAAAACAAATGATCCCTGATCGTAGTGTACATATTCCCATCAACTCTCCATTTTCCCAAGAGGAAATAGACGTCTGCTTGCAGCGCGGAGGAAACTCCTTATGGGCAACCGCATTTCCTTCCATTGTCGTCCGCGATATTAATCTTTTCCGTCCGCGGAAAATGTTCCGGGATAAAGCAGGAATCCAAGAAATTCCGTTCAAAGAACCTGTCGGTCCCCGTCGTGCACTAATGGGTGCATACCTATAATTTTTACAATTTTGAGGGTCACAGCGAAAGAACCTCGGATCTGTTTCCTGTCGCCGCGAGCGGAGTTCCCGGTGAAAGAGAACTTTTTCTCCAAGCATTCGGTGGTGATTACCGCGATGAGAAAGAATTTTCCTTAAATTTGAACTTTGAGAGTGTCACAAACTCCGACATGAAAGAAACTGTTCCCTTCGATCTTTTGACAGGGACCCTTGCTTCCGAAGGAGAGCTAATTCGCTTTCACTCTTTCACCGTTTTCTGAAATACCGATTTGATCCCGTCATGGCGAAGAATAATTTGGTTTGCTACCATCTCCCAGTATACAAATGGATGCAAATATTTATTTCAAAATTGAATTATTTAGTAAATTAGCCCCTTGTCGTATTTTAACGAGTCACACTTGTCATGAAGATTTGAAACGAAGTCTAACAAATATGAATGTCACGCCTTTCTTTTTAAATTAATCAATAGACAGCGAATCTTTATGCAAAATGAAAATTATCTACGTGAATTGCAACAATCTGGAGTGAAATAGAAATTTGTTTTCTTTCCTAATATATTTAATTGCTGGAAAATAGTATAATAGCATTTTTTGTGTTTTCTTTGTTAGGTCGAGTACTTCTGGGACTACCATAGAACGGAATTATTCTAGCCAGGAAGAAATGTTTCATTTTCGAGATAAAATAGCTTCGAGTGTAAAGGGTTAATAGCTCGAGCCTAGCAGATTGATGCGCACAATACTCGATCATTATTTCAGATTTGAAACTCTCGCCAATCGATCCACGCAACGTTGGCTACAGAGCGATCGAACAGAAGCTCCGCCGTCGGTAAACAGCTGTTTCGAAAATGAATTCTAATCACGCATTCTCTAATGCCCGAGCCAGCCGTTTCCTCGATCATCAATCATGCTCTGTCGCTTCCGCGATGCCTGTCTGTAAACTTGGTCTAGCGTCTAATGACGGTCAGCGAACGGGTCCGCACGGATCAGCAGAGCTAGCGATCAGGGTAGAGTTGACCCAAAAAGGGTGCTCTCGTGGCGTAGTCGTGCGACGGCATACGACGTCGACGACGGATCGCAAACAGAGCATGAAATTTTCAATAAAATTCAACCCGGCAACCGGTTGACCTAAAAGGCGATTGACCTCAAAACAGGAGCGGATGGAAAAAGAATATCGCAAAGTGCGCAACAACTCGCGTTTAATCGCTGATGGCCACGAGCGAATGATGCGTCGGGCTCGCTTCGGTGTGGACATCTTAGCGGCAGCTTAGATATTCTTCTTGAGGGACATCGAAAACACTGTCCGACTATTTCGCCAATTGAGAGGGTAGACTCGTTTCTAGGATTGCTTCTCATTTCTCGATAATGCAAAGGAAACGTTGGATCTTATTCGCTTCTGCGCGAGGTGAAAAAACGTAAGAGTAAGCAACTCTGGTCTCTCTGCTGTACACAGTATACGTTTCGTCGCCCACCCATTATCCTCTGGTACTCGAGCTACTCAACGCTCTTTTTGCAAAAGACTTGGTTCTCTTTCGGGATATCGGATTAACCCTGGCCTCGACGAGAGGGCCGAAACCGGAAGCTAAAGACTCGTCCCCACCTTCCCTCTACTACCCTGGTTACCCAATCAAGCAGCCATCTTCCTTCTTGCTTTGTACGCCGTACAAACTCACGCAATATGTATTATGTCGTTTATCAGTGTGTTTTTGCAAACTTGCAGATGAAACGTTATCACTAAACTGCGGATTTTCATGTATTTTCCAATTTTTGTAGACAAATTTTAAGAAAATGGAATGAAATAAAATCCTATTTTTAATGGGAACAGTCTTCGTAGATATAAAACAAATAAAAATTGTACGAAATTCTATCGAATTTTATATTACAGCCTTTTTCGAAAATTTTCATAAGCCATAAATGCATAAAGATCCGCAGTCTAGTTATCACTTTCTTTCTCCGAAGCTATCGCAGTTATTTTCGACAGAGTTTACATACATTTTAGAGCTCACTGAATCTTTTCGTAATAATTGACGATCATTTTGTGAACAATGAAAGTTTTCTTATCGGTGGAAAGTACTGACTGGCACAGCGAGCACGAGCGAGTCGTTTCTTCATTATCGGGATTTACCCAGTCGTTGCAGTGCCATTTCTTTTGTTAGGTTACGACCGTGAATATTTTGTATCTGCATAAACGACAAAGGAATTAGGGGTGGTGGTACATATGAAAAAATTTGTTTACTTCTGCTTGCTTGCTCGACGCATTTTGCCACGTTGTCAAGGGCAGAACAGTGAAATAAAGGACGCGCATGGTCACCATAATTATTATGGGTACCATGAAAATCACCGACACCAGATTTGACCGACAATGTTTTTAATCGACAACGACTTTGACCGTCGACGAATTTAATCGACAAGGATTTTAGTCGACGACGGTATTGTCCAATAGTAATACCGTTTCGAAAGATGGTGCTGACATTCTTTTCTTTAACTATTCTGAAAGATAGCCCTTCCAAATGATATTAACGCGATTTATCAACAAAATTTGTTGCTTCCTGTGTGATGTTCCAAAGTTGCACAAAATTTTTGTTATCTATCATTTGTTCATCTGGCTATAACTTTTCAAAAAACCAACATAGCAATAATTTGAAACAGAGCATCTGAAACTAGAGGTTTCAGGCTTTCAAACCATTATTTAACGATATCGATACGGCAATTTTTGACGGTGTTATGATCACGTAAAGGGGGAACAATTTTTCGGGTTCGTACAAGTGATCCCTTAATTCTTTTGAGGAGTGTATAAGAATTAGACGTAGTCGGCTAACGTTGTTGTCAAACGATGTTGATATCGAACAATACTGTCGTCGACTAAAGTCGTTGTCGGTCAAAGTCGTTGCCGGCCAAAGTTATTGTCGGTCAAATCTGGAGTCGGTGAAAACTGTGTCGGTGATTTCCTCGGACCCAATGATTATCGACGTAAAATTTCGAATAGACGCGTCTCGTCTTTTTGGTTCGCGTGGCCTAATTCGCCAGCGCGTCGAGCGGATTCTGCAAACAGTGGATAGGGTTCTCGAGAGCGACCGCATATCCGGCCCTCTGGCCCTGTGTCCCTGGTCTGCTCTCAGCTCTCTCGCATCAGCCTCTCACTCCCGTGTGATCCCTCGACCCCGCGACACGCCGCTAAAAGGTGGCTCGTCCTCGACGAAAGCAATTGAAACCGGCTAAGAGCGCTTCGCCAGCGAGAGGTTAACGAGAGCCACCCTCGCGCCGCGAAAGTATCCGTTGTATACGCGCACCGAATACCGGAAAAGAGGAGGAGAGGGTAAACGGATGGCGGAACGGACCGGAGACGTCAACACACTCGCAGTTTCGCGTAGGTACGTGTCGGCTGGCTTTGGTCTCGCGTGGGCATCGGCGTGTGAGATTAGGGGATGCGGAATACTGCTTCGGGAAAAAGGCCTGCGGATTTCGTGACTACGGCCGGCTAGAAAAACGAAGATCGAAAGAGACTTTTTCTTTAATTGTGCATTCGATAGGGGTGCGCGGGTACCCGTAATTTCGGTTTCGGGTCAGGTTAGGTCTGCCAATTCGAAGCTGCAGTCGAGTAGAATTAACTATGAGGATCCTAAAGATTTGTAATCGCATGAGTATGACGCTTTTTCACGACTTTCCAATCTAATTTTGCATTTTAACTTCCCGTGTATCCGAACATGGCAAACTTTCGGGACACTGACTAAAGGGTGCCGCCGCACAGTGGTCCAGATCGAGAAATTCAGTGACATTTTGTTATAACTTTTGAACCATTAGAGATATTGCAATGAAATTTTCACTAAAAATATTTAAAAAATAGTCATTTTTAATTATAGATAATTAAATATTTTTTGCATTTGTTAAACTATATTTATTAATTAATTTTCATTCATACTTTGTTATTAATAATAAATTTGTTTACATATAAGTTCACAAACTATTTTTTGTAATGATTTATAATACAAATTTTTTCGTCCATACCGAGAAGTTCTGTGATACTGCCACAGCTTTTGAATCGTAAAAGTTATTCTGATGAAACTTTCACTGAAAAATATGAAAAAATAATCACTTTTTAATGATAAATAATTTAATACGTTTAGTGTTTGTTTAATTATTTTTAATAACATTTTACTTACTTTACTGGCTGATTTACTTAAATCTATGCAAGTATCAATTCTGCAGCTTCTTGATCTAGCGGCCTTTTCTTTTTATTTTGTGATTTTACTGTTATAGCAGCATATAATAAACAACTGGCTGTAGGCTACAATCAAAACAGTCCGCTCGCACGCGCGCGAGGTTCTTCGCGTCTCGCATAGTCCTGGCGCTCGACGCAGCGATGGATACACTTTTTTTTTTATGTTATTTAACGTCGCTTTTTCGAACTCCTTTCCGGAATTATTTCACGACGGGACCTACAGTTTTTATAAGGTGGGTTCCGAACCACCAACCTTGGGCACCACAGTCTACAGAGATGGATACGCTTGAATCACTAATAACTTGCGTCGATGGACGATGTTGGTAGTAAATCGTGCATAACTATATAGGGAAAAGTGTACTGAACATTGTACAATTTGTAAACATGCGGTGCTAATTGGAACTCAAAAGATATTCCGTATCAAAGATGAAGAATTTTGACAATTTCCGAGCCTTCACTGTACATTATTTTTTTAATACATTATTTAAATCAATTTTTAATTGTCAGTGTAAATTTTTATCGTAATGGAATTCTCTTCATTTTAAAAGAAGAACAGAGGAAAAATATTAAACAGGTGTGTCAGGGCATCCAGATAAAGATAAGTATCTTTTTTCTGCGAAACAGGCTATTTTCAAAATGCCCAACTTTAAGTGTTCGTCGCGATTACAATTTTAATTATATTTTATTAATTTCTTTATTTTCGAGGTGGATGGATATTTATGAAGCAATACAAACTTTGTACATGTCAATATGAGAAAGTTCATTTTTCGACAAAATGTCACTGAATTTCTCGATCCGGACCACTGTGCGGCGCTCCCGTGCAAGAGTGTGGTGGCACACGCACCATCGCTAGATCCGCATGTACGTATATGAAATTACAAGGTTTACGAGAATACAAAATGACGCTTCAACATTGCAATGAGGAGTTCAGAAGCGGTCAATTGTGAGATTCCTAAAAGTCCTATCTATGTCTGCCCGGTGCTCAAAATGCATACTTTTACGTTATCGAGGAATAATTTATAATATTTGGCAGATGCTGCCTGTCCAACACCACTGGTGTTGGCCTGTCACGAGGCATTCGTCAGAAGATTGCTTGTTTTTTTTTCAAACGTCTGAATATTAATTAAAATTAATTCGAAAAATTGAAGGAAATAGGTTTGTATACCAAGAAAAAGACTTGTAAATGTATACATATACTGCACCTAAGAGAACACAAAATTACGGGAAAAATATAAAATACAAAAAACGCAGCAATTTATTACACAACCCAATAAACCCAAAGGGGAATTAAAAAGAAACGATAATTAAGTTTGATTTTTTCCCGTTTGAACGGTAATTCGCATCAATTATCCCGACGATTAAATATAATAAATTAGATTTAAGCGAGCCTGTCCGTCTACATTATGAAAACGTTTGTATCGGTCGATCGAATCTCGTTAAGAAGCGACGAACGAGACTAATTACTGGAAACCAATGCAGCTTCGTCGATAGGCCCACGGTTTTCTGTCGTGGCTAACTTCGTTACGAAAATTGAAAGTTACGAGGCGAGCCGAATGGACGACGGGTTCCGTTGCGGTGGAGGTGGTGGTTCGGCATCCACGGCCTATCGTCGCTACTGCGCCGACAGCATACAAATTGGATAACATTAAATATCGATTTTATTCATTCTTTCCCTGTAAATGTCCGTACACGTACTTCTTATGGTTCGCTTCCGCACGGATCTGATTTCTCATGGTAAGTCCTTAGTATTGAAACTTGAAACTAGCCTAACGAAATAGCTGGCTGAACATTCTCTTCTTATCAAAATTAACTATACAATACACTATTCACATTGTCATCGAAATTTTTTAATTTTATTAGGTGTACCGATTAGCTTTCAGTTTCGAAAGTTTCTTTAGAGTACAAAGGATTGATTATTGATTGTGAACGGCCACGAATGAATTTGTAGACTGAATACTATTTAAAAAATCCGAGTTCAGTATTACTGCGAATCTAGTTGGAACGTATAAAGAAACGTTAGCTAGCTGAACGCAACCAGCGATTGACGATCCGCTGTTGCATGTCGCGACGCGAGAGGTCACATTATTTCGCGTAATAACCTGCAATCTCGGCCCGTTGATGGAAATAAATGTTTGCCAACCGGAGACTACTGGGGAATGTTAATCCAGAGGAGGGACACTTTGCTCGCGTACCTTCTGCTCCGAGGAAGTAGCTATCTTCGATCGGAAGCAGCCGCAAAGGCGGACGACTCACTGGCCAGCTATTTAATCGAACGACGATCTATCGACCCGATACCCTCCGCCAGGACTGTGCAATTTTATCGGCCGGATTGTTAACACGCGACTCTGCTTTTTCTCTAAAGTTCGTCAGATCGCACTCACACGGATTGTGGGGAAAGCTTCCAATACAATTTGTAACTATTATTCATCGAATACATTCTCGGCGAATACAAGATTATTTAAATAAAAGTCTAATAAAAGATACTTTTGTATTCGAACCTTCGAATAACGAATACAAATTTTGTATCGTTTATTCTTCATTCGAATTTTTATTTAAATACAATTCTTGCCCAACACTGTCTAATACATTGAGAATAATATAAAAATATGTTTAAATTCTTGTAATGTTTGTACTGTTTTAAATTACACCTACTCATTTTTGTCATAAATGCATAGAATCCGTTGTCTAACGATAACTGTCCTGCGGCAGACGGGACGATACGACAGTTACGGAGAGAGACTACGTACTGTGAAACAGAATCACGGTGTAGTAAATACCAAACTCAACCACAGATAAAAGAACGGTGGGCCAGTCAAGTCCCGTATGATACGAAGTTTCTTGTGGGCGATATTATGTGTCATCCTACACGCGACGACGGAGGTCGTGGCGCACGAGGAAGTGCGCACTAACGAGTGCACCGGCGACGACGACCTAAATCGCCGAGGCGAACGCATCACGCGTTTGAATTCCGGTGTTTGATCGCGGGCGAACCGACCGCGGCAAAAACCCAGCCCGCAATTATACGCCGAGACACGCTTAACTCATTAGTGGGCGTCATCCTCGCACGAGGACGACATCCTCTAATATGTATAACAGGCCCGCTAGATCCAATTCCACTGCACCGTTCGTTCAATCTACTTACTGCGAATATAAACAAATACAGTGGGCAGTGTTTTGGGCAATAAATAAATTTATTGAAATAAATAATTATTTCAATAAAAATTTAAATAACAAGTTATTTGTTATTTGGATATTCAAATAAAAATCAAGAAGTTATTATTTGAGGAAGTCAAAATGAATTATTTAAAATAATAAAGTTAATTGTTATTTACAAATACAATTTCAATTATTATGTATGTATACAAAATACAAGAAATAAGAGAAGACCAAAAACTATTTATTTGATTTCCACCTCAATCCAAATAATAAATAATCTTTTATTTGCAAGTAAGAAATAATAAATACATAACTTTTGGAATTATTTAAATTACTTTTATTTGAATAAAAGGTGTAGTTGTTGCTTGCTTTTAAAATCACACGTTTATTTATTATTTAATCATTTATTATTTAAAATAAAATTTGCCCAACACTGCTCACCCTGTATGTAGAGTGGAATTATTCTTCGTCGGAAGAAATGTTTAATTTTCGAGTTAAAGTAGCTCCGACTGCAAATGTGAGAAGCACAAGCCAGTAAACCTTTCACCAAAGACCATAAAGTCTTTTGCACTTACAGTGAACACAGAAGACATAGTTTAAGATGCAATCACTTTAAATAATCTTAAGTAGAATCTTGTCTATTGCATTGGGGGAGGGGTAGCCGCCTCTCATGTCTGACGCTTTTCACATAACTAAATCTATTCGTTACGTTTGAATTAATGAATAAGAAGCTAGCGTCTAGCATCAAGTATTGTCCGTTGCCTTCCCTCTAACAATGAGTACATAAAGATTCGCCGTCCATTCACAAGAAATTGTTAACTCAGCATCGATTACTATAGCCTCCAGTTACTCGACGCCGGCGTATGACCCATGAATCATTAGGCTCTATTCTCTCAGTGAAAACCCAATTACAGAATCGATCGGATTTACTTGAATTTTTAAATAAAAGAGTCGCCGCTGGCCCGATGGCCCTCGACATTTCCAGCCGCAGGCCATCCGATATTCCCGGTTTCGCTGCTAAGTAAATGACAATAGAGTCTTCCCGGATGATCATTTGTTCGTCTTGCAGCTCTTCCCAACTTTCGCAACGGTGTTTATCTAATTCGAGACACTACACATCAATAAGTCAATAACCATAGTAAGACGCAACTACTATAATAATTAAACTGGGGATCTTTATGCATTTAGGTTCTGAAAATTTTGAAAAAATGCTGGAATATAAAATTTCAGAACTACACAGACTACTGCCACTGAATATAACATTTTGCATGATTCCACTTTCTCAAAATTTGCCTACAAAAATTGAAAATTGCATCATCATGTGCAGTCTAATAATAATGCAAACGTGGTCATCCGATAACGTCAATATCAAAATGTATGTCGAAAAAATTACGGACTCAAAAAAGAAGGTTTTTCATTACTGTATCAGCTCCATAAAAATGATAAAAATTTTCAACCGAGAAAGTGTAATGTCCCCTCGATTGTTTGCGAAATTTGTCGGTTATGAGCAAGAGAGTTAAAACTTGGAAAATATGTGAAAATAAGAAACATTTGTGTCGGGTCAGAATGACCCGGCTACCGTACGCTACGTCGTCGGTATAAAGAAACGACAGTGGGTCGTTGGTGTCGGTCGTTGGGTCGGCAAACCCGGTCGGATGAATGGTCTGGCCCTGGGGTGGTTCACCAGCTGACTGGGGTTGTCGTCATGGCAACGAACCAACCCGGGAGCAACGCCCCACCCCTACAAAATTCATACGTATAGTTCTTTTCCACCCACCACCCCGAGCCCCTGTCCTCCTTTTCTTTCTCTCTCTTTCGCAGCCTATTCAGCCTCATCTTCCTCATCCTCTCGCTTTCTATTCCAACTCTTGGATTCCCTATTTTTAATTCTCTTTCCGTCCTCCATTCTTGCTAACGTCGAACGTCGAGTCTTTTCCACGAAAGGGTTAAAATCCCAGATAGATACTCCCATCCCCAGCCATAGCATAATTTCTTTCTCTTCCGTTTTGCTTTAGCCAGAAATGTAACGGCTGAGGGCGGCGCACAGTGGGAAAAAGTGACTTGCCTCGCTTCAAAAAGGAATAACTTTCGATAGAAATGAGATAGAGCGATGAATTTTTTTTAAAATTAAAGCTGAAACTTTGCAGAATACGGGGAAATAGGAAGATTATGGTACGAACGTTTTATAACCTTGAGAAAATTCGTTAAACAATTCGTTCACAAAAATCGATTTCTTGTAAAATCCTGAAGTCGTAGACAAATTTTGAGACCAGATTTGAAATCAGCGTGAAAAAATCTACGGGAAATGATATATAGCAAAAATTTAAAAAATTTTTTTCTGCCCGTGGTAACGCATAAACCACATTTTCTGGAAATTGTGAAAGCTTAACGAATTTTCTCAAGGTTAAAAACCGTTCGTACCGTAATCTCCCTATTTTTCCCATATTCTGCAAAGTTTCAGCTTTAATTTAAAAAAAAATTCATTGCTCTACCTCATTTCTATCGAAAGTTATTCCTTTTTGAAGCGAGACAAGTCACTTTTTCCCACTGTGCGGCGCATAGAGAAATTGTGGATTTTGTGAATTTATTAATTGCAATTGAGGTCGATAATATTGCACTGCTCCTAAGCTATTTTTTGTCGAGTGGCTAACATAATAAAAGTTATAATTAATGAACTTTTACATGCATGTGCAATTCGATCGAATTTTTTAAAAATTAAACAGAATTGATCAAACCTACGTACACCTTTTTAAATATAAAAATTAGAGAAATTATGGATTTTGTGAATTTGTTAATTCCAATTGTGGTCGATAACATTGCACTGCTCCTAAGCTATTTTTTGTCGAGTGGTTAATAAATAATCAAAGTTCTAATTAATGAACTTTTACAAGCACGTGCAATTCGATCGAATTTTTTAAAAATTAAACAGAATTGATCAAACCTACGTACACCTTTTTAAATGTAAAAATTAGAGAAATTATGGATTTTGTGAATTTGTTAATTCCAATTGTGGTCGATAATATAGCACTACTCTTGAGTTACTTTTCCGCAGTCTATACATAAATACATAATTCCAGACTAATGGAGACATGAAGAAACACAAATGTTATCAGTGCTATTAACGCGTGTACACCGCATAATTTGTAGTTGCAGAGTCGCACGGAAAAAGCGAGCATAAATCCTAGTCTTGATTACATCATCACGCGGCGAAGACTAAACTCGAGCGAGTTATTCGTCGGAGTACGAGAGGAATTCTAACTCTAGGACGTAATGGCGAAGAATGACGAAATGGACGGACATCCGTTCCCCACTTTTTGCGAAACTCTTCCTCGCGTGGAACGCAACGCGGTTCACATGTGATCGAGCGTGCTTGTTGGTCGACACGCTACGCGTATGGAATCTTTGATATATCCTGATTGAAACCAGTGTCTGCATTGTTTCATCAGTTTACTCGGATATTACTTCTGAAATACTAAACTATCAGACATTACAGAATGAAAGCATTACAATCCCCCATTTATAAAATAACAATAAGTAGAGTATGACAAAAATGAGTAGGTGTAATTTAACAGAGTAAAAACATTAGAGGGATTTTAATATTCCGTTATATTCTTTTCAACTAATTAAACATTTTCTACCTGAATTGCAACAAACTCGAGCGAAATAGAAATATATTTTCTTTCGTAATACATATGTTTAACCCTTTGCACTCGGAGCTATTCTATCTCGAAAATGAAACATATCTTTCGACCCAGAATAATTCCAATCTGTATAATTTTTTTCATTTTATAGATATGAAATTGATATAACACGACATACAATACTTAAATGTTTATTAATTGATTAGCCACCAAGATATTTAATACTCTAAACAATATTTTGAATAATGGTATCGCAATTTCTGGTGGTGACTCTGACTCACCACTCGAGTGCTAAGGGTTAATAAGTTTTGCATAAAGATCCGCTGTCTAACAATAAGTGACCATGACGTTCAAAAATTGAAGTGTCGATATTTATTACCATACATATACTCATTATCCATTGATCAACTGTTTGGACTTACAGCATTTTTTGCATTAAACGGTTCATACGTTGAAATTTTTAAATGTCTAAAATATTCTAACTTACCAAAATGAGAACTTGATTCGATAAAAATAAAACTTATGAACTTTCCAGAGTGAGGATAGTGGCTGCGACAGGGTAATTGACTGGCAATTGATTTTGTAGAATTTACCTGACGCAAACACGGGCTTTAATTGTGTCTGCACGAATTTAATTAAAGGATACGTATATCTGGTCCCTCCCATATCGAACTTGGAGATTTCGATTGATTCCCGTCTCATCGATGTCGCTGATGATCGTCATGTCCGGGACACCGAACTCAGGGCTCGAGCCTGGAACAAAGAACGGTACAGATGGTTAATGAGACGCCTGCAAGAAATTTTATCGGAGCCCGCACACCTACGTCGCAGAACTTTGCTAAGGTCGCGACTGATCTTACGAATAAGTGTGAAATCTTTTCACAGATACTTTCAAACAGATCATTTACATATAGCTGACACTGTGGGTGGTCATTTTTTTGTCAAACATGAAAATCAATTTTTGTTACAACCTATGAAGTAAATTAAACTTTAAGATCTGGAAGGGGCAAGAGGGTTACAAGAACAATTGTTATAATAAATCTTGATTTTTCTATTCTGATATTATAAAACAAATTGTTTGATGAAAATTGAAAATCAATTTTTGCTACAATCTTTGTAGTCGTTCAGAGTTAGTTTGGATCTGGAAGGGGCAAGTAGTTACAAAAACAATTGTTATATGATAAATCTTGATTTTTAAGCTCTTATAAAAGCAACAATTATTTTTTCACCAATCTAATAATTGCTTCAGCTATTGGTCATCTGGGCTCAAATGTTCATTCGGCATTGATCGACGTTTGGTTGGGAGCAACGCGATATGGAAACCTGGTAAATTCTTTGACCACCTGTTGTTCGCGCAGACAATGCCGTACGTGGCGATTCCTTGTCACCTCGACTGGTCAATTTCCAATGCAATCGAACCTTTAATAGGAAATCGAGGACGCGACGCAAAATCATGGATTAAACACGAGGATTTGTAGCTCAATGGCAGTCTGCCATACAAAGAACAAATAATAAAAGTCTCAATTAATAAACCTTACAAACACGTGCAATTCGATGAAGTTTTTAAAACTTAGACAGAATTGATCAAATCTACGTCCATCATTTATAAAACAAAAATGAGTAATTTACAGATTTGTACAAAGTTTGGTAACAAATAATAAGTCTTAATCAATGAACCTTTACAAACACGTGCAATTCGATCGAGTTTCTAAAAATGTAGACAAACCCGCACTCTAATTATGATTCTCCATCCTACTTCGAAACATTTCTTTCGAATTACGAACTGCACTCTGTTAAAAACGTTTATGATTCATGACAATTTGATTTGAATATAATTACGGGCGTAATGACGCCGAAAACATTTTTGATTTGATCCGGTTTTGACCGCATCTTCCCCAAATCATCGCCGGGATCCACGTGCTCGCGATACACGCAGGTGCAGCGCTGCGCAAGCACCTGCGAGAGCACACGTTGCACCTGCATGTCAGCTGCCGTGGTCCTATTTCCCCAAGGTCGTGTGTCACGTGACACGCCCTATGGTCCGCCTTGCATATCGCGAAATTTGATAGCTCGGTCTCGTATTTTGAGACGGCTCGATGCATAATTCCTGGCGATCTTACTGCTTGCCGAGCAAAGGACACTGTCATACTACTTCCGCGGAAACCTCTCTCAAAAAACCAATAAGTGTCTCGCAATGCCACGATCGAAGTCACTTTCGAAGTGCACATCAATCAATGTCAGTGTTCTATAAATTTTCTAAGATTTTTAGCCAAATATTCACCAGGAATGTAGATATCCAACTCTGAAATTTTTAAATCTTCGATCTCACAGATATTAACCCTTCGCACTCGGAGCTACAGTGAGCGAAATTCGTATAAACGCACTTCAAAATATACAAATTTTCATGCCTATGGAAAAGAAAAGGACAAATAATGTTGTCAAAATGGGGTTATTTACTTTGCTCGACCTTTACTTTCAACATCTATGCTTCGAAATTTTCCGCATTTACATGCCAGTCTATGTCGCAGAGCGAAACGTGTAATGGCAACGTCTACGCATGCGAAATTCGTTTAATCGCAGTGCTTTATTTCGATTAATATTGACAGAAATAATAGTGGTAAGTGCTTCATATTGTTGAATTGTGTAGTATTAAACTGTATTTAGTAACACATTTAATAATACATTTGTTTTAATGAAAAGGAGAAAAATGCCAAGAGGAAATTTTCTGACCGATGGCGAAAAAGCTACAATAGCAATTTTAAACAAAAGAGGTGAATCGAATAGAAAAATAGCAAAGGAAATTAATCGCTCAGAGTGTGTAGTAAGAAATTTATTGAAATTGAAAGAAAATTATGGAAAGAAATGTTCTACGAAAGAAAATTCTAAAATAACGAAACGGGAGAAGAATATTATTTTCTATGAAGCTACAAAAAATAGATTAGTTGCAAGTCAAATTGTTGCGAAAATGCAATTATCAGTAACAAAGCGACGTGTTCAACAAATTTTGCATAATAATGCAAACATAGTTTTTAAGAAACCACAGAAAAAGCCGATGTTGAAAGCGCATCATAAGGTTGCTCGGTTGCAATATGCAAAAAATCATATGCACTGGACTGATGAATGGAAGAAAGTCATTTTTTCGGACGAGAAAAAATTCAATTTAGACGGCCCAGATGGATGCAGTTCCTACTGGCACGATTTACGTCAAATAAATGACCCTAAGTTATCCAGAAATTTCCACGGTGGAAGTGTAATGATTTGGGGAGCATTTTCTTCATATGGAAAACTGAAACTTTGTTTTATTAACGGCACAATAAATTCAGAAAAGTACGTCGACATGCTAGGTGGAGCATTAATTCCATTTTTGGAAGATACAGTTGGCGAACGTGAATTTATATTCCAACAAGACAACGCAGCAATCCACGTTTCAAAATATTCCCGCGAGTGGTTTAAGGCACGGGACATCCCTTTAATTGAATGGCCTGCATGCAGTCCTGATATGAACCCCATTGAAAACTTATGGGGTATAATGGTAAGAAATATATATGCAAATGGCCGCCAATTCACCGATACTGCAGCTTTAAAAGAAGAAATTAAACGTTGCTGGGAAGAGATTCCTATTACAGTCATAAATAATCAGATAAATTCAATGCCGAATCGAATTTTTGCATTAATTCAAAATAATGGAGGTCATACAAAATATTAAATTTATAATTATAATATAAGTTTAGTTTTATATAGTCTTTTCTTGCTGTGCGTTTAAACGAATTTCGCACAAAGAATAAGTCTGTATCAATAAATACAGACTTATGAATGTTTACCTAAATATAAATATGTAAATATCTATAGCACACAAATATATCTTTACTCTTCTGTCGTTATTATATTCGCCTCATTTGAATTTAAAACTTTTAGCCCCAAAAATCATATTTTTTTAGGTGCGTTTATACGAATTTCGCTCACTGTATTTTAACTTTAAGTCGACATTTAAACATTTCTTCCGACTTAGAATAATTCCATTCTATATTAATTTATTTCTTTGCATGAATGCGAAATTGATACAGTACCTCATACAATACTTAAATGTTTAGTAATTGATTAGTATTGATTTAATAATGTAAACTATATTTTGAATACTTGTACAGCATTCAAGAGTCACCATTCAAGTGCTAAGGTTAATAATGGACTGAGGATTTTTATTCAAATTGCAAATTATTTTCAGATTGATCTACGTTAATAATTTTTACTATAATATTTGACATTGTTCCTAAACATTTACGTTATAGACTCGTAAAAAATCAGCAGTCCAAATATTACTTACAGTGGGTGTAAAAAGTATTCGTACACCCACTATATATTCTTTCGCAAAATCCCCGTTTGATCGGAATTTCAAATGAATTTCATTGAATTCAATATTTCGAGGATGCTACGAAATCAATCCAACAAAGTGCAAACAACAATTCGGTTGGAGTGAAAATTCACGGAACGTCTCGACTATTATTGTAGACTAGTTACAGATATTTCTGAAATGGAATGCGAATAATTTAAGGAACACGGGCTCTTCCAGTAATTTCCTCGAACGAGACGTAATAAATAGGAATACCGTCGACGCGACGAATGCAATTTCAACGGCATGCATTCGTCGAAAGTGGATGGTGGTTGACTTTAAATTCGTCGTTTGTTCCACGTTCCCTTCGATGCGCAGGAGAGGCCAATGGAAAACCAGCGAACGCCAGGTACATAATACAAAGGCGAGAGCTTAATGCACCGGTAGAAAAAGGCGAACCGTGGTGCAAGTGTTAAATTAGTCTACCTCGTGCACGTTTGGGGTGGGTGTGAACGGTGTGTGTACAATCCCGCGTTACGCGTCACTAGATCGTTTGCGAGGGTCCTATAGCCGCTAATTAAGTTCAGATTACGATGAAACTGTTGCGATCAGCAAACTACGGGATTTCCTTCGAACCCTGCGCGACACTGCTTCCAATTGAATTCTCGAGGTCTAGTTTATTTCGCACTTTCTACGTGTATCATTTCTTTTTTCCTTCGGCACTATCGAAATCAATTATTCGAAAAACAATCGTTCAATTAATATATTATCTTATTTTGCTACATTTCGAAATAATCATATGTTAGTTAATTGCAACAGCCAAATAATTTTATTCAAAATTATTTCATTATTTGAGCTTCGAATGAAATTTAAATAATGTTTCATTTCATCTTTCATTTAATCAAATAATTCGTACCCTCCAAAATTCCATTTATTTCGTGTACCAGAGAACAATTTTAAAAGCAAATGCAGCTAAACTTTAATCATTAAACTACAAAAATAAGCATACCTGAATTTAATCATTCATTTAGTTATTTCGATAACCCCTTCTCGAGGTAAAATTCTTTGATTTACAGCAATATGTCTATCGTCATCATATGAACATACATATTTGCTTCGAATCTGTACGAAAATGTATTGCCAAGTTCACAGAGATGATAAGTTAAATAACAAACAGTAGCCTTGGTCACACCGAATTTCATTCAGTTTTCTTTCAATATAAAACAAAGGGTCGGGCGGCTTTCGACGTATTGCGAATGAGGGTATCTATTCGGCTTGGCATTGATCTTGAGCAGAGTCGCCAGATTAAACTTGTGTCCCCACTCTACTTTCTCCTTCTTTGATCCCCGGTCACATGACGCGTTTCGTCTCTGTCGTGCATGTGCCCGATACTGGCAGAGAGAGGGTAACTTTCGCCCCTCGATTCGTGCTCCTTCCCCTCATCTGGCGATTCCGGTCTTGAGTGGGCAGAGAGTTTACGAGTCTAGTAAAGATGTCTAATAAAGTGTTCGGCCGAGCAGCGATATCTTTCGTTGGAAAATGATAAGATATCACAAATACCTTCTTATTCTGACATTAAACGCTGTCGAGCGGATAACGTCAAAAGAAAAATAGGGGACAGAGATTTTCTAGTTGCGAAAAAAAAAGAAATCATTATTATCTTGATTATTATTATCGAGAAATTAAGTCACGAAGATTATAAATGAATCTGATAAAATTTCTATTCTCTCAGGAATTGTTTTAATGTTGTAATTCCTTTCTTTATTTCCAACGCGGTCTCGGAAACACCAGTGCAATCGGTTTCCAAGATTAAGCCGCGATTACAAGAAGCGTCGCGCAGCGGCACGAAAGCTTCGCGCGAACTCGGAGATCATTACGGGCGACTTGTATTAAATTTCCATGAACAGAGTTCCAACGAACGCGACGTTTGTCTCTTGCCGGCGCGGCATGGCTTGCCGCTTGGTTCCATGAAACGGACCGGGCATCCTCCTCGAGCTTCCTATTTTCTCTGTCGTTCTTTGGAAACCGCGTCCTCTTATCGCTAGCCTCGGATCTCCATCCGTTTCCCGAGCTGGCGAGGATCCGACAGCATTTAGCAAGAATGCAGAATTCACGATTGCGCGACTTCTACAGATTTCTGTAAACCACTCTGTCCGTTCCGAAGCGTCCCCGGAATTTCACCCGAAATTACTTTAGAACAGAGATCAAACGTAACAGTTATTTTAGACATTTTTCCAAAAAAGATCGGTAAGAGAATTTTCAGTTTCATTCAAATCGAAGTCAAGTGTTCGTAAATATTGCTGATATTTTGTCGAAAACGAAGTAATTAAAAAATGTTAAGATTTATCTGTTACTATTGTCAATGGCCATTATGAATGACTAAAATTTTTCTGACCATTAGCATCTATTGGGTTGACAAGAAAGTAATTTCGGCATTTTAAGGTGAAATGTTCGCTACCATCGTCACAAATATGCGACATCCGTAATCTGACAGTGCACTTAAAAACAGTCAAATTAATTTTATGCACTTCGTTGTTTAAAGTCATAGTAGAATACATAATTTTCAGAGAATCTGTGACTTTCTTCTGCTAAGCTGTTTTAATCATTCAATAAAATTGGGTACATTGCATTTAATAAAACTTTTGGACAAGGAAGATAAGCAACGAAACAAATGCTGCTAGCGACGTGTTAATGAGTAAGATACTTTTCATTTCGTTTGATGATTTTCTGTTGAAAAGAATAAACAAAAAAATATTTTATTGATCAAAGTTCATCAATATTACATGTATTGGGTTGGCAAGAAAGTAATTTCGGTATTTTTAGATGAAATAAAATCCAATTTTTTTATCAAAGCAATGAACTTTAATCAATAAAATATTTTCCATTTTGTTGTATGATCTTTTGCCATCTTTCTGGTAGCTTCATAATTCCGCGCTCATAAAACTTCTGATCCTTTTCGGTGAAAAACTGATCCAAGTGCGATTTCAGATCATCATCATTAGTGAATGTTTTACCATTCAAAGAGTTTTGTAAACTTCGGAATAAATGATAATCTGATGATGCAATGTCAGGGCTATATGGTGGATGTGACATCACTTCCCAACCGAGCTCCAATAACTTTTCACGTGTTACCAAAGATGTGTGTGGCCTAGCGTTATCATGGTGGAACACGATTCCTTTGCGATTTGCCAATTCTGGCCGTTTTTCTTTGATTGCTATGTCCAGTTTTGTTAGTTGTCGACAATAAACATCTGAATTGATGGTTTGGTTCCTTGGGAGCAGCTCAAAATACACAATACCTTTGTAATCCCACCAAATTGACAACATGATCTTCTTTTGGTGCAATTCAGCTTTCGGTGTGGTTTGGGCTGGTTCATCACGCTTGGACCATGATCGTTTTCGAGTTGTGTTATTGTAAACAACCCATTTCTCATCACCGGTGATGATTCGCTTGAGAAAAGGGTCGATTTCATTTCGTTCGAGATGCATATCGCATATGTTGATGCGTTGCATTAAGTGAATTTCTTTCAACTCGTGTGGAACCCAAATATCGAGCTTCTTAACGATTCCGAGACTTTTTAAACGATATTCTATGGTTGTATGCGAGACATTTAACCTGTCTGCAATCTCTCGGACAGTTATATGACGATCCGATTCAATAATGGCTTTCATTTGGTCATCATCAACTCCAGATGATCGACCAGAACGTTGGTCGTCTTTAAGTGAGAAATTTCCAGAACGGAATTTTTTAAACCAATTCTGGCACGTGCGTTCTGTTAAGCAATCTACACCGTAAACTTCGCATATATCTTTGTGAGCCTCGGCAGCTTTTTTACCTCTACGGAAATAAAAAAAGCAATATATGCCTATAATGTTCGTTTCTGCACTCCATGTTCAAATTGACACAGAACTAACAATTTTAATCAAAATTACGTGTAATTTGCTTCAAAAGTAACCTAAAAGATGCAGTTATGAAATGTCAGAAAGAAAACAAACGCAACGTTAACAGAAGCCAATCAAACAAAACATAACGCCATCAGTTAGTGAAAACCGAAATTACTTTCTTGCCAACCCAATAGATTAGAACCAGTAGAAACGTATAATAGACTGTAGAATGCTAGAGGCCATTCAGAGGTCAAATCACTGTTTGATGGTAAATAAAAGATGACAGTAAATATGTACTGGCATCAAAATTGGACGAGGCTTCTGATTCATAAACTTGTCTCCGACGTTAAGCTTGTTCTCCATTTTCAAGGTCATTGAAAGGTCGATTTCCGTTATACTCGTCCTCTATGCTTGACCTCGGGTTGCGATAGAACACTAGACCCGAACAATAACATTCGTAAACTGCCTGGTGGACGAACATTTACCTGCACCTTTGCATTATCGAGAAATGAGAAAGCGCATCCCGCACCCCTGCAATATGTACTGGGAACGAGTCTACCGCCTTCAAGATTGATTACAGGCAAATCAAATTTTATTTCATTTAAAAAGAAAGGCGTAACATTCACATTTGTTAAACTTGGTTCAAAAATCTTCGTGACGACTCTGACTCGTTAAAATACGGCAAGGGGTTAATTGTCTCCCACTTTATTTTCCTTTCCCTGCTATCTTTGACAGTACACCACTTTCCTGAGAGAATTCATGTCGTCGATCGAGGCCGTAGGTTTCGTGCAACGACCCAGTAACCAACGACAGTGCAGCCCCGAAGAGTTCTCAGGCAGGTCGACGACACGTAACAACGGGAGGAAATAATTAACTCGGTGCATTATCATACATAGAACACCGCCGGCATTATCCTGACCGAAAGACATCTACTATGGCATGGCCAGTAGATATAACTTATCTTCTTGAGGCATGCGCAACTGGCTTGCAATTCGACGGCCTCGCTTGAATTATCAAGCATAATATGCTCGAATCAAAACAAAGTAGAAAGACGACGATATATCTTTGTTTGGTTAAACGTTACGCATGTAATACATACTTAATTTCTTTTTGTGCTGCTATCAAAAAGGGTCAATCAATCATTTTAATCTCATGGAATATCTCCGTTGTTTGTAATAACATAAAAAACATAATTGTTACAACGTTGTTTGGAATAACATAACAAAAATTATATATATGAAACTTGTACGATATAGAAATGTTGTAATGGAAACATTTTTTTGTAAGGATCAAGACATTTTGGAGACTTCTCAAAGTTACCTTGATTTTTTCATTGGAATGACCTGCTTTTTGTATCGTGTATCGATAGAATATCAAATGCTATTGTATTGGCCTCCATATGTCCTAAACCCTTTGCAGTATTTTAACGAGTCTCGCTCGTCATGAAGATTTTAAATAAAGCCTAGTAAATATGAATGTTACATTTGATTTGTTAAAATTTGGTTCGTTTGTAATGAATGTTTAAGCATTAAAATAAATGTAGCCATACAAAAAATATTAATTTTCTTTTCTCTTCTGCGACATTTTTGGGGATAAAGACAAAAATCATTCCAATATGAACATATAAAGCAGAAAACCGGTCGTCTAACCGTGGCAGGTTTTGTGTTAACGATGATCCAGTACGGTTCAGTTGTTTTTTAAATGGAACTATTTAGTTTCACGAGATCCGATTGACTTTCGACAGTTAAGCAACAGCTTAGGTTCTCTTTTGGAAGAAACTTTGGAAGAGCAAGAAATTGGTATATTTAATGAGAAAGTTAAAACATTTCATAAATTAAGGATCTGTAATAAATAAACCTTCCTATACATTTACGGCAAAAATAGCTAGGTGAAATGAGAAACGGTGAAGAGATTTAGGAATAACCGACGTACTATTTTCATCTTATTGAAACTAACAAAAAACCAATGGCGGTATCTGGCTCCCGTTTCTTACAACCGACACAGACAATTTGTATTATGCAAGAAAATCAACTGTCGAGTAATGATTCATAAAGTCAGAATCTGGTGTCCGTCAGGAGAGATTCATGATCCACGGAGAAATACGGTTTTTAACGTCTATATCCGGTGAATCATCGTGCGGGTTCAAAATTCCGGGGAAACCTGCCGGCTAGAATGCTGTTGTGACTCACTCGCTTGAGATGTCCACCGGTACGCATACGTGTGATGCTGAGAAGAAGTTTCTCAAGGGACCCGGAACTAGGTCAACGTAAATTGAATTTCGGGGAACTTTGTCCGCGATTCATTACTGGACAACATGAAAACCGCTTGAGGAAATCGTTGGAAATACATTCCGTCAAAAAAGTACCAAGCATCCTCAAAATCTCAAAACACAGAAGACGACATAGAAAGCTGTTTAGTAAACAGGTAGCCGTTAGCCCAAAGGCCAAGAACAGGCCAAAGGTCCTAGACGTGCGGTTCTTTTTACTGGATACATATTGGGGACACCGACCATCTGTGTCCCCCGAGCCACACACTACTTCCTTTTGGGGGGGGATGTGTGTACGTAAAGGTATTTTTTCCGCACGTCTTTAAAGAAGAAAAAAAAAAGGTAGCCGTTAGCCCAAAAGGGTGCACTAATATGTTTATATCCCGGAAGTCCTCCAGGATTAATTGCTAAAATTAACCCTTGCAAGGTAAAGTCTACTAACAGATAAATAGTAAAGTGGGGTCTCTCAGACCCCGACAAATGAATTTCATAAATAGCCTTGTTTTTAATCAACTTGGGATGAAGAATAACAAGTAAAAAAGCAGATTTAATTTTATTCATATAAAAATTCTTTTCAAAAATCTGAAGCTGGGGTCTCTAAGACCCCATATGACCCTGCGCGGATTAAATTAATTATTTCTCTGTCCTCTGTAACGGTAAAAAGATCTCGAAACACAGAAAACATAGAAAGCTGAAAGTCGGTATACACAGGTAGCCGTTAGCCTAAAAGAGTGCACGAATATGTTGCTATCCCGGAAATCCTACAGGATGAAGTGCTAAAAATAAATTAGTGGGATTCCTCCAGAAATAAGCCAGCCGTTGGGTATTCATTGGGAATTATGCTAGTTATTTATAATTCTAAAAATGCATCTTCCTCCCCTTTTTCTCCATTTGAAATATGTGTGCATGCCGTTCATGTGCTCGTATAGTATTTATGTTTTACCATACGTGATGTGATAACTTCTCTGCGTTAACGTACATATGCATTTGCTATACAACAAGTCAGCATATACATATCGTCAGCTATGTATAGCGAGTGTGTTGTTTACTCGGTGCAGAACTAGATCGCGTGTTATGAAAAAGGGGTGTTTTTTCTGGGGACCGTTTCACGAGTTCTTTGTGCCGTAGTATTATCATCGCAATCGCTCGTTGTATTAATAATCACACAGCACTGTAAAACCTCCACGATAACTGTACTATGCTCCACACCGCGTTGTCCCAAAATTTTACTTAAAAAGATACATTTTTTAGACGAAGCTCTTTACGATAAACATTTTCAAATTTTTTCATCTACATTTAGTCTAGTTTTCACGTATTTAAAAGGGAAATTATTTGCAACTGATTAAAATTATTCAGAAAGGAAATAAATCTTTACATAGTTTCTGTTTCTGTACATGATGTGATGATGATGATGATGATTCTGTACATGTGATGATTCTGTAATGATTAGAGTCCGGATGTTTATGCAAAATAAAATGTTCGTGCATCAATTGCAAGACACTGGAGCTAAAGATAAATTTATGTTCTTCATTAATAATTTAAATATGGTGAATATGTATAATACATTAATACTCGTAGTCTTTAAATATTTATCTGTTTAAAATTGCACTTGCTAATTTTTGTTATAAATGCATGAAATCCGAGTCCAGTAATGATCCTCTAATAATACAAAATTTTCCTGATTGTCCATTCTTCGCTCGCTAATACATACAGTCCCTGCTCACTTTATTAGACTCACCTGTATAATTATGATATTTCTATACGATTTGAACTTTTTTGGGAAGCTAGAGCAATTAGTTTACTAAAGAATGTGAAAAGAAATTTTTTCAAAAATTGCAATTGATCGGAATTGTTGAAAAAATACTAAAAGTTGAATTTTTAACTTTTTTATGTGGGCCTATATTGAAAATTTAAAAAATAAGTTTTGTAGATCTGTGTCAATTAAACATATTCTGAAAATTTCGTCAAAATCGGTCGACGTTGCAACGAGCTACAAACATTTAATGATGGTAAAAATTGCAGATTTTCAAGATTTTCGGCAATAAATCGTGAAAATCTGCAATTTTTACCATCATTAAATGTTTGTAGCTCGTTGCAACGTCGACCGATTTTGACGAAATTTTCAGAATATGTTTAATTGACACAGATCTACAAAACTTATTTTTTAAATTTTCAATATAGGCCCACATAAAAAAGTTAAAAATTCAACTTTTAGTATTTTTTCAACAATTCCGATCAATTGCAATTTTTGAAAAAATTTCTTTGCACATTCTTTAGTAAACTAATTGCTCTAGCTTCCCAAAAAAGTTCAAATCGTATAGTACAATATCATATAGAAATATCATAATTATACAGGTGAGTCTAATAAAGTGAGCAGGGACTGTATACATATTAATTTATAGTCTTAAAATGAGAATTTGTGCAAGTATGTTAAACACAAAAGGTTTAAAATAATCTACACATTTTGATTGGCTATATAAAGGTTAATTATAAACCTTTATTTGTTGGAGATTATTTTGTTTCTGTTCGAAACCGCAAAAAATCTCCTCAAGGAACTTTTAAATGGAAACAGGGCGGCCAGTGTAGGTCGAAGTGTCAGTCTGAATTAAATAGATAAGAAGCTTCGTTGAAAAGCGTGGGCGCACTAGCATTCGCACTCTATCGACCGGCGTGATAAAAGAATTCAAAAGAAACGATGTGGAAGATGGAAATCCCTGGACGTATCACTGCACTGCGGGTATATATAGAAGAAGGAAGGGTTGATGGATTCAGAGCGGAAGAATCCTCGCATACCATCGGACGCCTGCTGTGTTAATCGAGCTTCTTTGACAAATTATTAATGATATTTACATCGTTAACGCGTGTTGGCCTGGTATTAAACGTACCCCTAATCACATCGAAGTTTACGCGTGCTCGAGTGCCACCAGATGTCGCAATGCAAATTGGAGGGGGTGGAGAAATGCGCACGAGTTGTTTATCACGCTTCCAAAAAATTTTGACGTATACACACTGTCAAAAAAAACGGACACTTTTGTCTCACAAAAATATTTTACAGTTCGCCCTTAATTTCCAGATAAAACGGACTTGCTATAATAGAAATGGTTCTTAAAGAATGATCAAATATTTATAATGGACGAAGAAAGAAGTATGACCAAGGCAATCGGGTACGCGCATAAAACTTCAGCAAATTCTTGTTGTACGTTGACTTCGTACGGGGAAGCGTTTACGTTCGATATTGCACGCGAGAGCAAGATTGCACAGAGAATCGATCGATCGGCAACATCGAACGTTTTAAAAGCTACCACGAACTTGACATCGGCCTCACGCAAGCTCTCTTATCCCGGAACAATCGGTCAATGCTACTCCGCCCAGACTGACAAGCTTTCTCTTCAAACATGACTAAAATACGAACAATCTTTTTTTGGGGGGATACCACCGTTCTTGTATCTTCAGTGACTGAAACCTGCAGCGTACATTCACCGCAATAAATCTGACAAATGTTGTATTATAGGTTTTTCACTTGGAGTGAACGAAACAAGTGGTCGAAAAGAAATGCCACTGTTATTGTTGTTTCGCACGAAAACGGACAGAACGTGTCCTAAAGCAAGGGTACAATAACAATAATCAGAAGGCGACTCGCCTATCCGGTAGTCGTGTTATTCTCGCTATTACATGTCCAGTCGCACCACCCATTGTACACCATAGGTGCACCGTGGTCATTACGTGCACGTACCCCTTTTCATTTTTTCCCCATATAAGCGACAATAACTCAGCAAGCGTTATTGTCGTTCATCAGATAAGGTAAGAAGAAACGGCGAAACACCAGCCTCGAGAACGGTTAGGAACTTACCCTGCGTGAAGTGCTTAGCAACCATGATGTGCGTGGCTCACGGTTCAGAACATTATTCTCCACCCCCTCGAACGAGGCTGCTGCAAGGTAACGATATATCCGGCCAAGGAAACCTTCACTTTTCACGCACGCGATTCTCGGCGTTAACGAACTGTACTCGTTGTTAAAATCACATGTTCGCGAACTGTCTACCGTTTGTTCACGTACCGGGGTGTACATGCAATTTATGTACTATGTGCGATTCGAGACGCGACTAAGGAACACGAGGGAGGACGCACATGCTCGACAGTTGCCACCCGACTGATGCTCTACTACAGCTTGGCTTTTCAAATGAACTAACCCTGACTACCTGCGCCACCATGTTGCTACTTCCCCTCTCCACGTTCTGTTTTAACGATCGACCAGACCGGAACTACCTTAGCGACTGATCCGTCGCGATAGTGTTTCATACCGACGCGATGCGGCAGCACTAACTAAATCTGCGGATCTTTATGCGAAATAAAAAATGTTTGCATTGATTGCAAGACACAGGAGCCAAATAAAAATATAATTCTTCTTTTCATTATCTTGTTAAGGTGAAATTAATACACTGGTGGCCTTAAATCCGCAGTGTAATGATTAATAAATTAAATATTGCTTTAATACCTTCACTCTTTCTTTTTATACGTATACCTCGTCTGTGGTATTATTGTGCGGATTCAATAAACATAAGTTCGATTCAAAAATATAATCGAAACAAAAATTTTGTTGTTCATACTTTAAGTTAACACTTGTATATTGTCATTGTTGCAAATTATTTTTCATTTTCATACACCTCGCGGGCCAGTAATTCCCAAAGGTTTTCTATGGGGTTGAACTAAAAATTTAATCGATATCAATCAAGAACACATGAAATTTTTAGTAGAATTATGAATCTTTCGCTGGCTGTCTCACTCACCACCTTGACATTCATTAACTATTTATAAAAAGGACTTTCTCGGTAAGAGAAAGTGAACTGCAAGTGTCATAATTTTTATTCTATTCTATTTACAAAATAAAGTCTTCATGGTCGATAAAGTAGGGAACGTTTAAGGAAATACTGTGAAGTTGTAATTGCAACCATCTTCAGATTGGTAATGACCGTAACACTTTCAACGAATATTGAAGATAGATGAAATGTAAGAGTATGAACAACTCAATTATTATGTTCAATTATTTTTGTTCGTAATCTTTATAATTACGAACATTCTTGTCAGCCAAAGTATTTTAATTATAACTTGAAGAGATGTAAACAGTAACTTTCTCTTTCGAGTTTTGTGGTAATTAGAATTGATCAAGGAATAAAATAACGCGATGTGCATTAAGGTTAGAAATGAAACGTCAATTATATATGAAGTATACAATGAATTACAATGTACATATGTAATACAAATTAAGAGTTATCTTAATTTATAGAATGACCTCTACCCTCCGACAATGATAATCGTTTTTACACCGATATTATGAAATACGTAAATTTCCGTATCATCCTCGATTCATCTGTTTTCCATCTCTTGTAAACGTGATCGCAAATCACATTGTAAATCGTGCTGTTGAATAAAATTAACGTAGGAACACAAATATGGTAGGTGACGATTGCGCGACCGTATTTGGGCCCGCAGGAAGTCCCTACCTAAACAGAATCAAAGTTTGACACGTTTTTCTGTTACAGTAGCTTGTGCTGTAGCTGCTGCGTTACGTCATAGTCCAATCGACTATGAATCATTATGCACCAAGCATATCGTATAACTCGGCTTTTCAAGGCTCTCGTTCTATGACCGCCCGTCCTCCTCGATATCAAGTGCCAGTTTTGTAATTATCGCAACAGAATTCAATTAACAGCTGTTCATTCTGACGAAGTTAACTGTATATTCGATAACGTGAATGAAAATCTTCCTTTAAACATTCTCATTTCTCTCCTTCGTGTCTGCTTACATACGTTTATTGTATACGTTCTAGCAACTTGCAGTGTGACTTATAAATGTTTTTGTTACTATTAAAAAAGACATACATAAGTAATTGCATATGAACATGTCGGTGACCTGTGACCAGCACCATATGAACGAAAAATGAAGGTGGCTGACGTAGCAATAAATTATGTTAATGAACATGATTTTTAAAACTGAAATCCTGAATCAAATATTCATCGAATAATTCTGTTATGCTTTCCTGAAATTAATAACTTACGTCCCAGTTGTACCGTGTATCCCATAATACTGTGTTAGCTATGTGATCAAAGGTTTTTCATTAATGTTAATTGGGGCACGTTTGTTTACGCGCAGCTAGCGAAAAGTATCAATGGTCACCCACGTAAATTCGCATATAGAAGTGCAACAGGCACTGAATTTAGCACAGGCGGCGAGAGAGTTGCGTGAAGAAGGGGAGCCAGACGGTGTTTATGCCGTTGGCCACGGACCTTGCCAGTTCAGCCCGAGACAAATTACGCGCAGGCTTACGGGAGAGTTGCTGAACCCGTTCCTGGCAGATAGTTAAATCGTAGGAGGTCTGGCGGGCAAGAATGAATACGCAAGATGCAATAAGATCTGCTCATTTACGAGGTTATGCCAAAATTTTGAAACGGTCCATCGACCTGCACGGTGTCAGCACCGATGAAGAGTTTAGCGCCGTCTATGACATTGTTTTCTATTTACGAAACACGGTAGGCAGGTAGCCACGATTCTACACTCTTGTCCTGGATCCGTGCCCACCGATGATGCGTAATCTCCAGCTGGATAACAAAACGACACGAATTCCCCGTACAACCGCCGTTACGCGCTAGAGAAACCGCAAAGCATTTGATTTAGCTCCGTCGGTTTGCTGCGTGGGCGGCTCGCCATCTCTCCGTTCACTCTCCGCAACTGCTTTACCACCAACCGATCCTGTGGTGACGTCACATTCCGTAGAAGGGGAATATAAAACCTGTTCGACCGTCCTTTTCTTTTTTTCGCAGTTTCCGTGTCCGATTCCTTCTATCCTATCTCGCCTATACCATAATATCTTACTTATCGCACCATTTGTCAGAATATTTGCTTTTATCAGAATCCTTACATCTTATCAAATAAGATAAAACAATATAAATCATAAAAGTAAATCAGATACGTCAGATCATATGATAACAGATCATTGCTGTCTTTTCACTACTTTGTTTAACCCTTGGACATTGAATGCTCGAACAGCGACGCGGCCTACGAAGTTGGGTTATTCTGACCCACCATGCAAGTTTCTTATTCGCATACATTTCGGAAGTTATAAATATAAAATTCGTGTTTGTCACTGCTTCATAGCAACAATGCGATAACATTTTTCTATAGAAAATTATTTATTCGTATTAGTATTTAGATATAAGAATTAAAAATAGAATTAGAAATAGATTGGAGCATCTGTTGCGGTCGAGCGATCACAACAAGAGTCGGGTCAACATGACCCGGCAGTCTTTCAGCGAGGGTTAACATTCTCATTCATCGTATGCGTCAACCAAAACAATTCGAAAAATTACGTAGATTTAGATAAGGTTAACACGCGATTCTTGATTTTGTTCAGGTCGTTTTCTCGGCGATTGTGTTGTATACTTTGCAGGTTTGCTTGGAATACACGTAGTATTGACGAAAAAGTGCGAGGTCGTCGCAGACAAAACAAAACACGAAATTCGATCGCTAAACAAGCTGTAAATCGCAGAAACTCCACGCAGTCTCAGTATATTGATTTTATTTATTCATTTTGACAAAGCTGACGTTGTTGCGTTAGAGGTCACAATGACCCGAACATTACAGACGTAACAATTGTTATTTTAAGTTTTTTTACGTTGAAAACAACATAACAATATTCTTAGACTTTTTATATTTTCTTTGTGTTATATTTCATGCAGTTAATTTCTTCATAAATGCATAAAAATCCGTAGTCTAGTAATTACAGAGGTTACATTAGTCATATAGTCCCAAAATCATCATAGAAGGGTGAAAACGGCAACGTCTGACAAACGTTTACCACAGGGATAGCGTCTAACATTTTCCATAGGATTCGGACTATATTTCGCGGAAATGTTAGCCAAGTTTGGTTTAGTCTCCCTTTCTCTAGCTTCTTTCCGCGCTCGGCATCAGCGTTTTTTTTCTGTTCAGCGTCCGCGCGTTTTCTGCTCGCTGCGCCGCGCTGCGCGCCGTCACGAGCAACGAGTAAATGGAGTAAATGTGCTGATCACTTGAAATTAGGGATCCGCGCGCGTACGCGCATGCGCGGACACGCAATTTTTGTGTCTCGGACGGCGGCTCGCCAGCAGTCGTCCGTCTGTCGAGAGCGTGTTAAGGACGATGTTGGTCGGCGTGTGTGAACCGCGACGACGACGACGACGTTTCGGTGCACGGCGGGGCCTGTCGACGATGCCTTGTCTGCGTAGCGTCGCAACGAGCTTGGTATTCGCGTAACGCGAGCCGAAAACCGAGAAGTTTGTGAGAAAGATACACGGTGTACCGTACCCTGAGCAGTCCATGCGCTCCGCATAGCCATGGCTTCAGTGAAGGTAGCCGTGAGGGTTCGTCCCTTTAACAAAAGGTGCGTGTCAATACAGCCAGTGATTATTTCGAACGATCCACCAACGTATGGCGAATCGGACGGTTTCATTCAGTACACATCATCCGGTCGTGTTAACAACTTGCTCGACCCTTGGTCGATTGAGCGGTTTGTCAAGGCCCGACCAAATCCCTATGATAGTGTTTGGAAAATGATTTTGTTCGGTAATCAACGGGTTCGCGAATTCGGTATCGTCGAGGTAAACTCGAACTTGGTCGTACGATCAATCGTATGCTATCAATCGACCCTGGTGCGACGTGACACGACCGTGCGACAAGATTCTGCCACCTGCTGTCATTCGACCCCGCATTTGTCGTGTTTCTCCTTGTTCTCCGCCCTTTGCTCTATCGAACCTACGCTCATATTTCCTTAACGGATCGTGATCGGACGAATCATTACCAAAAATGTCCAAGTGTGCTCGAGCTATGTGTGTGAACCTGCTCCGATTTGTATTGCAGGGAACTGGCGATGAACGCGAAGATGATTGTGCAAATGGACGGCAAGAAAACACGAATTTTCAACACCAAGGTACCGTACAGTTCAAAAGCAATCGTTTCAAACGTTGCATAAAACCGCTGCTTATTAAGGTTAAATGCTTCCTTTGTAGTGTAGTATGTTTAGCGGCGACTGATGTGTGTGTGTGTGTGTGAGAGTGAGAGAGAAAAGGAAAGGGAGCATATTTTCGTCCTAGGCCCGCTAGAGGGCCTTATTCGTCGGTAAGACTTGATAGTGGGCCCTGCCTTAGAAGCTGGAGTATCGGACGCGGTTCAGGACGGTATATATGGGGATCGGTGACGGATCAGGTAGTAGCGGGAAAGGTCTTGACTATTTGTCCATCTGCTGGCGAGCGTAGGAGGTAGCCGCCACATATGTATGCATACATACTTACTTGGCGCACTGTCCACGACGAAGCGACTCCTGCCAATCTCGAGCTTCGTCCTTAACGATCACGAACGAACAGACTTTCTAAAAAGATTTCTACCGTAGCACTATCCTTTTTTGCCATTTTCTCCCCCGTCTTTTTTTTCATCGCTGTTTCATTTGTAACGAATTACCGTTGACCGCCAATCTACCTTCCGCGCGGAGCAAATATTCCAACGCAAAATTACATCGAAAATGCTAGAAGCTATACTGTTCCCGAATAAAGTAACATTTTGAAATACAGTAGCGGACAAAAGTTTAAGACCGCTCTAAAGAAGACGACAACTTTTTTAAGGATGTACTGGAGGTACAATGGGAGACAAAAATACAAGAAATTCGAAATCCATCAATACATGGCAATGAAAGCCATTCATGAGTATATTTTGCATTAAACTTTTGCGAATACTGTACCATCTGTAGCTATATTCAGTGGTCTACACTTGTCACGTTTCCATGCTAGTGAAAGACAACAAGATAAATTTGACGTTTTGTAACAGTTTAGAATTTTTTTGCTCTGTAACTGTTTAGTGAATCTTAATAAATTTTGAACATAATTAATTACCTAATTTTTACTACATATACAAAAAAACTGAAGTTTCTAGTTGCGTTTTTTCAAGGTTTAAATAGAGTTTGAAGTGGAATTTTATGAATTCCCCATAAGAAGACGTGTTAAAATGTGCAAACTTTAAGTTGCTTAATTCTTAAACGGTGCAGTGAATCGAACCCAAACTTTGGTAATTACATTAATTTAGTAAGAATTATATCTTGCCAAATTTTCAAAAATTTTGTTGCGTTTTTATATACCTCCAGAACATCCTTAATATTGTACTATACGATTTGAACTTTTTTGGGAAGCTGGGGCAATTAGTTTACTAAAGGATGTGAAAAGAAATTTTTTCAAAAATTGCAATTGATCGGAATTGTTGAAAAAATACTAAAAGTTGAATTTTTAACTTTTTTATGTGGGCCTATATTGAAAATTTAAAAAATTCGTTTTGTAGATCTGTGTCAATTAAACATATTCTGAAAATTTCGTCAAAATCGGTCGACGTTGCAAGGAGCTACAAACGTTTAAAGATGGTAATTTTCACGTTTTTCAGATTTTCACGTTTTTCGGCAATAAATCGTGAAAATCTGCAATTTTTACCATCTTTAAACGTTTGTAGCTCCTTGCAACGTCGACCGATTTTGACGAAATTTTCAGAATATGTTTAATTGACACAGATCTACAAAACGAATTTTTTAAATTTTCAATATAGGCCCACATAAAAAAGTTAAAAATTCAACTTTTAGTATTTTTTCAACAATTCCGATCAATTGCAATTTTTGAAAAAATTTCTTTGCACATCCTTTAGTAAATTAATTGCTGTAGCTTCCCAAAAATGTTCAAATCGTGTAGTACAATATTAAAAAAGTTATTATCTTCTCTAGAGCGGTCTTAAACTTTTGTCCGCTACTGTATTTGAGAGCCAAACTTGCATGTACGTTTTAATCTTTCAAACGTTTGAATATTTTAAATGCAAGAATTATGTTTATTTTCCATTTAACTGCAATTACGTGTGTATGCAACTCGAAATGATCACAGTCTCTTCCAGCTAAGCTCGACAACTGGAGCATACGATGAAAATATACTAGCATAATTGTCGTTTTCAGCAATAAAAGTATTTATTGTTAAGTTCCGAAGCCTTGAAGTATATTACTGCTTCCAAATACTCTGTTAGAATATTTATTGCGGCCAATTTCGATATTTTCTTTCTAAAGGATGCAGTATTTACTGTGCGAAACAATGTATTGCCAAGCCCCAACTGGCTGAACCGCTTTGGCCCTCGAAACTGTGTCATAAATTCTGACGGTACGAAGTCGGCTATTGACCGATTAAACGGTATCCGGACTACAACTTTGTTGCCCGTGAACTGCAGTATCTTCATCCAGCTGAGTTTATTTGTTGTTCCCCGTTACGTCATTGATATCCACGCTTGTCAAGCGAGAAATCTCTGACCGAGATAGCGAACGGCACGTCATCTGATCGGAGAAAGTGCGAAAATCGTTTCTGGACCAATCCTGGACTGGTCGCTTTCCGTTGCGCCGCACTGACCAATCCTATCGTCGCTGACGCACGTTTCGTCCGGATAGAAACACAGAGGGCACAACAACGGATTCCAAGCATGGTCCACTGGAGCAGATATAAAAACTGTTTAAATCTATTTGCCACATAACCCTGACAGAAATTCTTTTCTATTTGGTTTACAACCAACTGAGTCACCGTTTCCCTTCCCCCCCGAATGACTCAACGATATAATAAGAAATCACTGTTCTACGTAATTCCTCATTATTCACTTTGAAATCGGTCGTTTAAAATACTTTGAAATATACAATTGAGAGATGTTGCGTCGTTCATGGAACAACGTTTACCGCGGTGATTTCTGGAATGCGTGTATGTATGCACATTCCCATCTCCATCTCCAAGCTTCGGGATAAAGGAACTAAATAAAATGTTATTTTCTGTAGCAATACCGTCGGTACATAAAAAGTAGCCGCTCGTAATTGCGGCATTGATGTATTGTGAATTAATTTGATTGTAGTATTTGTAAGCTTATTTAGAATTTGATTTGATTAGAATTTGGTTTACAGTTTCAAATCAAACATTTAGTTTTTTCTTCAAATTCGTCAACAGGAAAGACGATTGCCTGTCAACTCTTTCTATCTATATGACCGACGTTGACCAATTTTACTGACGTTACCATAATATAAGTACACGTAAATAGATGTGTTTTGAAACAGTAGAAAGGACATCGACACATCATTTTCAATCTACTCAAATGTTTACACAAAGAATGAAATTCCTGACTGGTTTCTGTGCCTCGCAACAAATACAGAAAATTTGTATTTTGTATAAATATTGTCTGCATAGACATTTATTCCTTTTTTTGATCATTCCGCAGAGTTGGAAACAATACACAGGATATTTAACTTTTTTAAACGTCTTATTGTTTCGTATTTCATCTATTCATTGTTGTTACAAATATGCAAAGCATTCGCACCGTGCTCACAGCAATCCTGAAAGTGTAGAAAGCACACGATAATGAAGCGGTACGATGCACAGATATCGTCCTTGAAGAGTCAATTTTCGTTCTCCTAGAAGGGTAGTGAAAAAAGTTGCTTTATTCGCGTATTGATCGATTTACGTGTTTGTTAACTTTCCAAGTTTACGCCACACAATGGTAAAATGTCGAATTCTAGCTGGACAAAAATAATTTTTCTCGATTATTGAAAAACATATTTAATTGAGAAAATATATTATTAGACATACTAAACCAAATAATTCTAACAATTATATCTTATTATTTCCATTTTTTATCCATTAACGACTAGTTGAATGTTCCGAAACTGCGGTGAATTTTTGTTTTGTGCATTGAAAAATGGAAAGTAAGTACGTATTAAACTAATTTATATTTTCTCGTTTTAGTTTAAAACTAAAAGGAGGAAGTAAATGAAATGAACCATAATTAAAAGCGTTTTTTTTATGAATGAGTTAATAAACTTTGACTCAAGCATACTCAAGCTGCAATATTTTTGTGTATTTTATGTATATGAATTACTTAATAATGTCGAAGAAAAATTAGCTGCTACAATCTGCTACTTAGTGTACTTAATTATAGTACTTAAAGTAAATATAGTACTTAATTATAGTTTGTAATACGAATATTATATGTAATGAAGTTACTGTAATTATAATTTTTAAAAAAAGTAATCATAATAAAGTAATTTTCTTATATTCACAGACTTTACCTTCTATAAGTCAGAAATATAGAAATATAAGAAAAATATCCGTTTGTTATAATTTTTATGTTCAATTCCTTTATAACAAAAAAATAAATATCGTAATAGTAATTATCAAGTATCAAGAGGATATAAATTATTCAAAAATAATTTTGTCCACCTGAAATCGAAATATTTACCACTGTGCGCCAGCTTGGAAATCGATTTTCTTTTTTCGAATGATGGGTATTGGCGTTGTTCGATTTGACGTGTAAGGAAAGCGAGCGAAAACGAAGGCAGCAAAGGCAGAACCGACAGTTTCGTGGAATTAAGTGCCACGACGACTCGAGCACGTAGCAACGTACCATTGAGAACCTCGAATTTCTTGCTGCATCGAGCACACTGAGCACAGCTCTCGAACGATAATGATCCTCACCTTAGCTCTCGCGCTTATTGCGGGTTGCATGATGGGCAAACATAAGGAGTTTTACTTTTTAATTGGCCGTTCGCTTTGTTGCGTAATTTCGCTGTCTGGCTCTCGATAGTGCGCGATTAGTTATGTGGGATGCAGCCTAACGAATGCACGTGACATAACGGCTGTGATCCGCCGGTCACTTGCGAACGGCGCGAGCTTCCTTCTGTCATCGTGCAGACCACCGTCCGCTATATTAACAATAAGATTTCTTTCATCGAATCGGACGATCCGTTTCAAGAATAACGCTATGACGGGTACGTCCAACACGAGATCAAAATCTCTGTCGGTCGATGGCGCGGTAGCATGACTGCGTTGCGAGCGAATGATCAGACCTCAATCCTCGGTTGAAAATGTTGAAATCTGCTAATCGCCAATTGCGATGCTTCGACAGCGGATCTTTATGCGAAATAAACATTTTCTACGGGAATTGCAACAATCTGGAGTGAAATAGAAATTTGTTTTCTTCCTTAAGGATGTTCTGGAGGTATATAAAAACGCATCAAAATTTTTGAAAATTTGGCAAGATATAATTCTTACTAAATTAATGTAATTACCAAAGTTTGGGTTCCATTCACTGCACCGTTTAAGAATTAAACTTCGGAACTTAACAATAAATACTTTTATTGCTGAAAACGACGATTATGCGAGTATATTTTCATCGTATGCTCCAGTTGTCGAGCTTAGCTGGCAGAGACTGTGATCATTTCGAGTTGCATACACACGTAATTGCAGTTAAATGGAAAATAAACATAATTCTTGCATTTAAAATATTCAAACGTTTGAAAGATTAAAACGTACATGCAAGTTTGGCTTTCAAATACAGTAGCGGATAAAAGTTTAAGACCGCTCTGGAGAAGATAATAACTTTTTTAATATTGTACTATACGATTTGAACATTTTTGGGAAGCTACATCAATTAATTTACTAAAGGATGTGCAAAGAAATTTTTTCAAGAATTGCAATTGATCGGAATTGTTGAAAAAATACTAAAAGTTGAATTTTTAACTTTCTTATGTGGGCCTATATTGAAAATTTAAAAAATTCGTTTTGTAGATCTGTGTCAATTAAACATATTCTGAAAATTTCGTCAAAATCGGTCGACGTTGCAAGGAGCTACAAACGTTTAAAGATGGTAAAAATTGCAGATTTTCACGATTTATTGCCGAAAAACGTGAAAATCTGAAAAACGTGAAAATTACCATCTTTAAACGTTTGTAGCTCCTTGCAATGTCTACCGATTTTGACGAAATTTTCAGAATATGTTTAATTGACACAGATCTACAAAACGAATTTTTTAAAGTTTCAATATAGGCCCACATAAAAAAGTTAAAAATTCAACTTTTAGTATTTTTTCAACAATTCCGATCAATTGCAATTTTTGAAAAAATTTCTTTTCACAACCTTTAGTAAACTAATTGCCCCAGCTTCCCAAAAAAGTTCAAATCGTATAGTACAATATTAAGGATGTTCTGGAGGTATATAAAAACGCAACAAATTTTTGAAAATTTGGCAAGATATAATTCTTACTAAATTAATGTAATTACCAAAGTTTGGGTTCGATTCACTGCACCGTTTAAGAATTAAGCAACTTAAAGTTTGCACATTTTAACACGTCTTCTTATGGGGAATTCATAAAATTTCACTTCAAACTCTATTTAAACCTTGAAAAAACGCAACTAGAAACTTCAGTTTTTTTGTATATGTAGTAAAAATTATATAATTAATTATGTTCAAAATTTATTGGGATTCACTAAACAGTTACAGAGCAAAAAAATTATAAACTGTTACAAAACGTCAAATTTATCGTGTTGTCTCTTACTAGCATGGAAACGCGACAAGTGTAGACCACTGAATATAGTTACAGAGGGTACAGTATTCGCAAAAGTTTCATGCAAAATATACTCATGAATGGCTTTCATTGCCAATATATTGATGGATTTCGAATTTCTTGTACTTTTGTCTCCCATTGTACCTCCAGAACATCCTTAACACTAAACCTACCACGAGGGGCCAAATGACCCATTCTAGAGTTTTTGTTTGACAATTATTGAAATTGTAAAGGTGTTTTCATGGGAATTTATTGAATATATTTTTTGAAAAATAAAAATCTTGTTATTTTTATAATACTATACACATCGGTCACTTTTGATGGTCGGTAGGGTTAGTGTTAATATATTTAATTGCTTGAAAATAATATAACAGTATTTCTAAATTCTTCTAATGCTTTTACTGTTTTAAATTTCACCTACTCATTTTTGCTATAAGCGCATAAAATCCGCTGTCTAGCGATGCTGCAATGTTTTGTCTCTTTAGCAAATGTATTAATACTTTATCCCCCTTATCGTCCGATATTAATTGAATTGCAGAAAATATTGTTCATTAATCTGTTGAGATATTGGAATAAAAGTTGACACTATTGTTTTCCAGACACCGGGTAGTTGCAGAGAAATTGACAGGGAGAAGTACAAAGACTTCACATTCGATCATTCCTACTGGTCCTACGACACAAACGACGACAACTATGCGTCACAGGAAGAGGTACAATATGTTTCGTTTTCTTAAACAAATTGTCAACCCTCCCTCCGTAAGCACACTGGGAGATTTATGTCTAGTTGAAAATTTCGCTTTTAAATCCTTTCAAAGGAAAAGGAGGGGCACTCTCATTTTTTCGAATTTAATTTCGTAAAATTTGTATTTTTTATTGATAACAGTATTAAACCTTAGCACTCGAATGGTGACTCTGAGACGCCACTAAAAATTGCAGTACCATTACTCAAAATATTGTTTACATTGTCAAATATATCGGTATCTAATCAATTACTACACCTTTGGGTATTGTATGAAGTATTATACCAATTTCGTATCCATAAAATTTAAAAAAACATAGATCTTAATTTTATATAGATTCTGCATTTAATACTAATATACTTTTATTTGGAAAATTTCTCCGATAAATTGTTAGAATTCTTGAATCACCCTTAATAATATATTTTACATTTAATTTGATTAAATAAAATATTAAAATAAATTAGTATTTCTAGAAATACACAAGTGTGTGATGGAATATACCACTTTATATATCTAACGTATATTTTATTGAATACAAGTTAGTAAAAACGTTGGCCTCTTAAAAATTAATCTCAATTATGGCGACGGATAAATCAATCGACTTCTAAAATCGTATTCGGCAACGCTTTGACGATGAGCCACAATCAGAATTAAAATAGAAGACCGGCACGTTTGTACCGAGTACAGCAGCCATTGTCGTAAGAACAAATTTTAATTCGATGAATTTTCCAGTGTTTTTATAAATTCTTCATTAATCTAAGCAACGTCTTAGCACGTTCTAAATGCCGTAAAAATTTAACATTAAAGTGTCTCGTCTTCGTCACTTGTTCGCGTGTAAGTTAAAAGCCGGGTCCAGTATAATGTTAAAGATAACCGTATTTTGATCAACCGTGTGGTTCACTTCTAGTCGACCGTGCACGCTATCGTATTGTAATCGTTCCAAAGCATTTAACGACTCTTTGCAACTCTGGCGAATGTGCACGTTAAATAATTCGTGCCGGTCTGGCTGTAAGCTGACCGGTTGCAATTGGCAACAATCATTTGAACGCGGTGTACCGCTATTAAAATTACTCCGCCAATGAACGCACTTCGTACATGTGTATGCGCAAGGCGTGTCCGGTTTCATCCGTGAAGATAGAAACGATAAAACATACCTTTTCATCTTGAATCGTATGGACTGTGTTACGTCAATGAACTAAGCTAACTAAGGAAACGTTGCTACAGTGTCTGTTTTCTTTTTTAGGTCTTCTATGATCTCGGTACGGACGTAATAGAAAGTGCCTTCGAGGGCTACAATGCCTGCGTCTTTGCCTACGGCCAGACAGGGTCTGGGAAGACCTTTACCATGATGGGCACACCGGTAAGATTCTAGACAAGTAGTTTCTCTCTTTACCGAAGACGACTGGTCCATCGGTCATCATTTCCGAAACGTTCATCATTGTCGCGCTCGAAATAATTAGAAGGTCATCTGCTGAAATTAGTTTTCAGCAGTTCACTGCTTCTAATTCCAATTATACAGAGTGGCTCCGAAATCACGGGACAAGCGGCTGGCTGGTGAATTCACGTGCAGAGACAAGTCGGGGAAAAGGAATAACAGTTTTTTGTTCGACGCTTCTTTTTCGAGAAAAATGAGGTTGAAGATCTGTTGGAATCGCGCGTCCTAGTATAGACAGGAAGTAGAACCGGTAGGTCACGAACAGACGCATCAGCCGATGCCTGTCTGATTGCACGCCTATCCGCTGAATTTTCAAACTCGATTTTTTCGAAAACAATGCGTCAAATAAGGAAGATGTTCCTTCTTTCAGACTTGTCTCTGCATGTAGGATTACTATTGTATCCGGCCGCTTGTACCATAATTCCGGGCGATAGTGATTCGATGTAGCGGCAGTAGTAGCGGTTCTAGGGAGCGATGCTCGCGAACAATTAACGCTAGAACTACCAACAGTTAAGACGAAGTTGTTTCTTCCAAAACTAGTCAAAATGACTGGTCTTTAAAAATACATGATAATAGGATATTTTTACATTTATTGAATAGAGAATATTTCTTTGAAAATATTAAGAATATTATTAAGAAAATAGGCTATTAACCAAATGTATCGTTAAATGAAAGGATGACTGGTGTGGGCGATAAATAAGGACCACTATTGACGGTGAAGCCGTCCGCCAAGAGTGCGATTTATTAAAAGATCTCTGAAGCGTCCCTGGAAGAGTGATCGCTCAGGTAAACTCTAGTCCTAAGTCCTAAGGACACCTTGTTGCCAGCGTGATCGCTACCTGCACCCCCAAATGTGCTCTGGGCTTTTACCTGAAGGGTACGCGTCGCGCTGTACGCTATTTCGATATTCCTTACAATTATGTAGTTGTAATCTTCTAGCATAGACCCTTCTTTTATTTTTTCTTCAAAAGATCTCTACTTATTACGGCCATAGGAACTTGGCTCCTGTTTACAGGATGTTTTTGTTGGGATTTCATCAATTTTTGTTGATGTGTTATGCTGCTACGTACCTATTTCGTAATGTTTTTTTTCAATACAACCCCTTTAATGTGTAAAATTTCAAACTTTGATAATTATTTCTTTGAGTGTTTGTTGTGGTGGACCTATGTACGAAATTTCAAGCTTGTAGGACAATGGGAAGTATCCAAAAGGTTTTGATGATCTGTCAGTCAGTCAGTCAGTGACAAGTTTAGCGATTTTTGAGGTTCTATATCTCGGAACCTACTAATGTTGGAAGATTAATGATTTTGTCAATATTGAGACATGATAGCATTTAACAAGTGTATGAAATTACATCTCTCCATCTGCCTCCAGTGCCGAGTTATTGTTGAATAATTAACAGAGTTTGCTTCCAAAACGCTAAAGAATATTTATTAAGAGAATATAACATAGAAAAACGAAGTTTAAACTGAGCTACGCACTTCAGTTCGGCAAAGGTCTGCATAGGAGAAATTATACCTGCATGTCTTTTCGGGAAAAAACCAACCGTTACGCGGTAAACGGAAAGCAGGGGCTTTTATGACACTGACCCTCGTAATTGCCGGGGAACTTCATCGAACGCGCGCAATGGTAAACAGGATTTTCCCGTGATTTACAACAGGGAAAGAACCAAGGAAGTAGAGAGCGTTTTAAATCAATTCAAAATATAAACTAGTGATTCATGCAAGAATCCAACAGTTATAAGCCTCTAAAAAACGGCTAAGTTGTTTCGTGTAAAAGGAGGCAGTGCGAGAACTTAAAAATAAAATAAAATTCATTATATTAGACTTTTAGTTATCGCTACAAAAGCCATCCTGTCATTGCGGGAAAAAATCGAACATGAAGTAAAAATTTTCAAATGAAATTGTAAAACCAGTCATTTTAACTGGTGTGGTAGTTATAGTGTTAATTGATACAGTTGTCACGTTTGAATGTTCAGTGTGTGCTTCCACGATTGTGTGGAAACTCGGTTTAATTATTCTTAGCAGTATAAACACACGATAGTACAACTTAATTCACGGTTCATCTTGCCAAATTGTCTATAAATAAAGTCAGAAATTATTTAGACTGCCGGTATGTCTCGTGTCTACCATGCAAGACCACGCGAACAAAATTCTTGCCATCTTTATAATTGTCCGCGACTTTCTTATTTGCTGAAGATAGTATTCAAGGTCTGTTGACACCTGATTTCATATTATCATGGTTCGACGCGCAGCTTATGATTGATCGCGTCTGCCTTTATAGCAAGCCACGGCGAATTATCGTACAATTGTGAAACACACTAGATCGCGACTTTCACTCGACTAGCGATTTCTATGAGTTTTCCACGTACGAAACGGCATTGTTCGCTTTTAGCCGTTGCATTTTTATTTATTTTATCCTCTTTTGTTTGATGTATGCAGGAGGCTCAAGGATTGATACCGCGGATCTGCAAGACACTGTTCGCCAGAATGGCCGCGGGGAAAGAGAGCGGAGCGTCGTACAGAACCGAGGTATCTTTCTTGGAAATACACAATGAGAGAGTGAAAGACTTGCTCCGACTGGACCAGTCACAGTCTCATTCTCTCAGGGTGCGGGAGCATCCTAAAAGGGGGCCTTATGTCCAAGACCTGTCCAGCCACCTCGTGTACGATTATTCAGACATTCAGGTAAACGGACGTTCCCTCCTTCCGCTTCCAGCGAGACATTTCTAACAGTCCTCTCTTGGTTTCGCAGGAATGTATGGTGAGAGGTAACACGCACAGAACCACGGCCAGCACAAACATGAACGACGTGAGCAGCAGGAGTCATGCAATTTTTACAATAACGTTCGTGCAAGCCGGACTCTCTGAAGGCAACATGCCGTCAGAGACCGTTTCCAAGGTGCATCTTGTCGACTTGGCCGGAAGGTAGTTGACATACACACACGCACACGCGCGCGCAAACATAGTGCAAGACCATTTGTCCCTTGAAGCAGGCTTACTTACAAATCCAGATCATAATTTCCCAGAATGGGCCATGTTGGTCACTGGTTCCAATCTCTAGATATTTTATTTTCAATCTACCTTTTTAATTTTAATAATCAAACTATTTTACTTGGAAAAGAACTATGGAAAATGTATAGATAAGTCATTTTTAACTGGTGTGTCATGTCACACTGCTATGCTATAAGATTTTAGAAAAACGCAAGTTCAAAATTAAGGGGTAGACTCGTTTCCAGGACTGCAACGGTGCAGGATGATGCGCCTTCTTATTTCTCGATAATGCAAAGATGGGGTTTTTCAGTAGTCAGAAGCGCTAGATAAAAGATCAATCTAGGCCGCAATCGCCCTCAAAGTCCTATTTTTACGTTTACGAGGCGTGATTTGCATTACTCGGAAGCATAAAGCTGCGCATGTAGCTACTTTTATAAAACTGCGACAGCTACACATTGCCGAATAATGCAAATTACGCTTCTATGCCACTTTGAGAAGCTTGCGCGCCAGATTAACCTTTACCTTCTCTTTTGACTATTGCAAACCCCCATCTTTGCAGTATCGAGAAATGAGAAAAGGCGCACTCCGCACCGTTGCAATCCTGGAAAAGAGTGTACCCCCTTAAATTGTAGAGAATATAGAAAAGGTCGAGCAATTCTAGTCTTGAAATCTCATTTAATTCTCCGGTTGCGGAATCTGGGTCTATATTTTCCCAGAATATGAAAATCGCCATTGAATTAAATAGTTCCTGGCGAATTAATTAAACGAACAGCTGTCGTATTAGAAATACTATACAGATTAACGTGTCTACAAGACTACCTTCAACAATATCTTTGAAAATATTGATAAATACGTCTGTGGAAGGTCCAAAACATGATCAGTTATTATAATCGTTAGCCATATGCGGGTTAATATTTTGATGAACATTGCCTTAAGCTAAAATTAATCGATTAAGCTTTAAAATATATTTTGCTATACTTTTTTTAGCGAACGTGCAAACGCAACAGGAGCGACTGGTCAACGGCTAAAAGAAGGTGCCCATATCAATAAGTCGCTGGTGACTTTAGGTTCTGTGATATCGGCGCTCGCTGAGGTCAGTTCTACGAACGATGTGTCTTCGTCCTCGAAGCGAAACGTCTTTATACCTTATCGAGATAGTGTGCTTACATGGTTGCTAAAAGACTCGCTTGGAGGTAACTCTAAGACTATCATGATCGCAGCTATTAGTCCGGCTGATTGTAACTATGGTGAGACACTCAGTACGCTCAGGTATGCGAACCGAGCGAAAAATATCATCAACAAACCGACCATCAACGAGGATCCGAACGTTAAACTGATCAGGGAACTCAGGGAAGAAATTCAAAAGCTGAAGTCGCTTATTGGGAAAGACATGGCAAGTATAATAACAGAACGCAATGTTTGAAATGAGTTACAACAGCGACAATCATTTCACCGACGCGATTTCATCGACACCGAATTTCGCCGACAGTATCTACTCTTTCATCGACGTCAAGTTTCGTTGACAGTATCTTCATTGTACGCCGATCATTTGAATCGTATAGCAGCCCTATTATCATGGATCATATTCATTAACCCCTTACCCTACGATTTCTCTGACGGTTTCAGTGATTAGAACTTTTTTGTAGATCGTAATTTCCTAGAAAAGGAGAAAATTTGTATATATTTGTATGCTTATATGTTCTCCAATAGCTGTAGATTAACAAACCCAAAAGGAAGTTTATTTCGATTTAAAGGAAATTAATAACATACGTACATGTTTATTAGACTCTGTTCGGAATCTTCATCGCGAGTCTGACACGATATTGTAGGGCAAGGGGTTAAATGGTTAAATTTTAGACACTTTAGGAACGTGTTTGTGTTTTCACTGTTTACAGAACAATAATTATACGACAATACATAAGAAGTTCGTTATACCATCTGTAATCTTGCAGAGTATCGAAAGGCCGCCGCAAGTGTTGCTAGCACAAATTCACGAGAAGCAAGAGCAAGAGAAGGTATTGACGGAAGAATGGACGGAAAAGTGGCGAGAGACGCAACAAATTCTTCAGGAGCAAAAAGCGTTGGGTCTTCGCAAGAGTGGTGTAGGAGTAGTTCTAGATTCTGAAATGCCGCATCTAGTTGGAATCGACGATGATCTCCTTAGTACTGGTGTCACGCTTTATCACTTGAAAGAGGGTAGAACGTTAGTTGGTACCGAGGAAGCGCCAAATACACAGGTAACATCTTTTCTTTCTTTTTTTTTCAACGAAATTCCTTATACATAAAAGATGTTCCAAAGATTTTCAATCGCCGTGAAACTTTGAGACACTTGATATAAAATACTCGAGTTAATGCGAACTTAACACACGACTCGATGTGTACAGGACATTGTGTTGACCGGTGCGGACGTCGAGCCAGAACACTGTGTAGTGGAACTAGATAGTGGCGTAGCGACCCTTCATCCCCTTTCTCCCCACTGCTGGATCAACACCGCCCAAGTGGATAAACCGACGCGGTTGTCGCAGGGTTGTATCATTCTTCTGGGCAGGAACAATATGTTTCGGTACAACGATCCGGTGGAGGCGGCCAAGCTGAGAAAGGAAGGTGGAACGGGTAACGGTAACTTGCAGTCCACGGTCGTAAATCTCTCCAGATTGTCGCTCTTGAGCTGGAGTGTCTCGGATTTGCATGCCTCCTCCTCTAGCGATAACCTGTTAAACTCGAGCGAGGATCTTCGAGCGCTCGAGGAGTTGGAACAGCAGAAAGCTGCACTTATCAAGGAAAAGGAGGATTTCAAGGTTGGTGAATAGATGAGCCAGCATTCTTACACTCGTAAAGGGTACTTACCAGGTATGTACGAGAACCCGAAATATAGGGTCGAGTCGGAAATACGAAATTTTGCCGGGATCGGGTCGGGTTACCGAAAATGTCAAGATCCTGAAGGAATCGGCTCTCTCTATGAAATGAATTTTATATAATAATTAAATATCTATATTACATTACATATATTATAAATTATTTCGAGAATCCCTGCTTTTTCCGACACGATATTTCGGATTCTCGCGCACCCCTAGTACTTACCCAAGTAGCACTGTCGGCCAATGCCGAGAAAAGGCGTTACAAATAGGCAAGTCACGATTCAGGATATCAAAGAATTTGATGTATAACGGGGATTGTTCGTTTTACGCATGCAGAGGGAACAGGAGGAACGGGAAGAACGATGGGCAGCGAGAAGAGAAGCCCTGGAAGGAGCGCAGCGGGAATTGGAACGGGAATGGGGAGCTCAATGGAAAGAATGGGCAGATGCCATTTCGGCACTTGAGTCACGTCAACGCGAGTTACGCACCCGACGTCACATCCTGGAACAAGAGAGACGTGACGAAATGACGCAAGTAAGTGACACGGACGCGCCGTCCCCGGACTTGAACGTAATCTCGATCAAGTATCAATGTTACCTCGTACTTATTGCTCTCGGTGTCCTTATTTGCTTGTCTGGCAACATCATCATCTACTCGCACGTTTGCCCATTGAACATGTGACCTATGTCGTATCAGGAACCGATCGGTTCCTCGTGCTATTCGAACTCGAACTACATCGTGTCTTGTTCGATAAGTCATCTGCCTTCGAACGGTAACGCTCGGGCGGTTTCATCTTCATTGACAATGATAATAACGATGAATCTCTTTCTGGCTTAGATTATAGAGATTTCACTAAAAGACTATAAGGGTGCTTTCAATATGGCGTCTATTAGATCTACATATGAACCGTATCATATGTATCGTGCATAATCGTTAATGAGACAATATTTGTCCGGTACTGTGTATATGTATATTATGATATATATGTATATGTTACGGTAAATGTGATTAATCCGGTTATTGTACATAATCATCAATTTGTTACATTTACCGTAACATGTATGTATATATAATTTATAATCTTCGTTTCTATAAGGCTCGTGCATATGGAATTACCGTTTCGCGTGCCCGGAGTTTCAATGAAGACTTGTTTCATTTTCCCAGCTGCTTCATTTATTCATACATACTTGCCTGACTTACTTCGCTTTTCGAAGACTCGTCACTGAACTTTATTTTCAAACTTTTAGTCGTTCGAAGGCTGTCGAAATTTTTGACTAAATCAAAATTTGTGGAAGATAATTTCATCGAATATAATTTTATATGTTAATTCTGACAGTGTTGATACTGTCCTTTGCGTAAAAGGAACTCATATACATGATAATATTGTACTTAAAACTGCATTTTTTTGTTTTCATTTTCGTTCACCACTATGGGAGTAATTTTTACGAATCGAACGTAAGAAATTCTTATTACATGCTCGCTCAATGTGAAGACACTATTGTGTCATCCGTGATCCGTAATTTCATGTGCATCAACCGAATTCATGTAGATACGTCCGTGATTTTTTCTCAACACCAATGCGCCTAATTTTACAGAGACAATATAGTCGCTTAGAATCTAATACGTCTATTTTATCTAGCGATTCTAGATAGAAAGAATTGAATCCGTGTATTGTATATATATACATATATACGCACCGCCGCGCCGGATATAAACTGTGCCAGTGTTGACGAGATATTGCCGGACAAATGGCATTCCGTGGAATGTTACTACCTATTAAGTACCTTAAGTAGTTTTTAAGGTGAATACGTAAGGAGAGAGAGCGAGAGAGATAAAGTTATGTACATATCTGGGCTTGTTCATTTTGTAGAAATTGTCTATATGGGTTTGTTATGCGAGAAAGGACAAAACAAAACGAAACTATTGTTATACTGATACTTGTTGATTAATAAAATTTTCTTACGAAAATTGGCCTACGATCTTCCACGATACGTTTTGCACGCACACTTTCTGTTTCTCACGTACTCGTTAAGTAACATGTCGAAACTGTCGAATTAACGACTCCCGATTAACAAACCCAATTGTATCTTTGTTGATAAATACGTTGGGGCACGTGTCCGCGCGTGCACTGTGTCTCGAGTGCTAACATGGGGACTAGAGAAACTAGCAAACTGATTTCTCAAGGTAACGTATCGCGTCATTTCTATTTTTTTCTTTTTTTCATTATTATTCAATATTGATAGATCATGCTGGTAGATTGAATTGTCGAGCGATCCAATAAACCTTAAGTCACGTCACGTAGACCTTTACGTCATTGATACAGTACAAAAATAGCATGTTTCTTATTTTTATTTAGACCCCTTGAATTTGATTTCCGAAACGAGATTTTTCTAAAGTGGTCGTCCTGTCCTGTTCATCTTTTAATAACTGTTGTACAAGTACAATATTCAGTTTTACGTTTGTAAATACAACAAGTCGAAAAGTATTTCAAGTAATGCATTATTTTGAATACGATATTTAGTTCATTCATCCAAGTTGAATCTTTGGTTAACGATTCGTATAGTTTGTCCGCCTTAATATGTTTAGTTAGTTGCTCGACAGTGTGAGAACTGCATCTTAATTATGTTTTGTTTCGTTTTAATTTTTTGTTAATGCATCGATATGTATATGTGTGGTACCAGGTAGGAAGTTTACGTAGGGAAGTTGCCTCTCTGGGCACGACATTGCAGTCCAAGCGTCATCAGTTCCAAGAGTTCATAAGCAATCACGAACGCGCTCAAAGATTTCATCATTGGTGGGAGAAGGTAAGATTTAGCGAAAGGAGATTCAATATTTGCAGCACGTGTAATCTTTAAGGAAGCACGAATCATGTAATCGCGCGCAACACGAATCTGCATTGTGATCGTTTCGTTTGTTTACTTTTTTTTTCCTTTTCAATTGAACTCGGTGGGATTACTGTGTCAAACGAATCGTACGGTTTCCTAGTTGAGAGAACAAAATGTACCATTTCAGACGGATGACGGTGCTGGCAGTGACGGCAGCTTGCCAGAATCCTGGTCAAGTCTGAACGACGATAAATGTGTCGACGCGGTGCGGGAGCTTGTTAATCATCATGTAAGTAAACCTAAGAACATGCAAATTGTTCTTATGATTGACATTTTTTAAAAAAAAGTGTACATTTCAATATTTAATTCTGGATACATTCTCTTTTAACACAATGCTCTGGTGTTTTAACAAAACTTAACAGTCTCGAAAAGACTATTGTTAAGATACAATTCAATGGGAACCACAAATAAGGGTCCATGTTGCATGCATTATACGCAGTGTTGGGGTAATATTTAAATAACAAGTTATTTGAATATTCAAGTAAAACGCAAAAATAATTATTTATTATTTGAGCAAGTCTAAATGAATTGTTTAAAACAATAAATTGTTATTTACAAATATAATTTATTATTCATAATCTAAATTATGATTTATTATTCATAGTCATTAAACAAATTTTCATAACACAAATGTGTGCATTATTTGAGAAGCTTTAGAGCTTGTGCAGTTGAGGCGATTTACGCGCAATGCAAGAAATAAGACACATTAAACTATTGCATAGAATTACTTGTACCACCAAAGATTGAACAGAACATTGCGTACAGAATTCACTGGTAACAGAGATCCTATGTAATGTTTCCAGGATTAAGAGACTAAATTATAAGTTGAAGTTGTCAATTGTATTAGCTTGTTTAGAGAAAGGATTAGCAACATTTACATTTCAGAAAAAAGAACTTGCAGCCTTGGAAACCGAGCTACAAAACAAAGTGAAGTCACTGAACGAACACCAAAGCAAAGTAGATAAAATGGAGGAGGAACTAATGGAGATCGCCAAGAAGCAAAAGCATCTGTTCAATTTGGAAGTAAATACATTACAATTGTTTATTAATATGCAGTCGACGGTTAGAAAACATTTTAATTAGTGGGTTAAGGAGCTGAAATCTTAGTTACGAGTGTACAGAGAATTTAGCATTTACCGTCGACTATTTTCTGTGTATCGTAGCATTACTTATTATAAACCTGCTTTTGCCAGTTGGAAGGAGATGGAATCACAGAGAAGAAGTTACTACTCGCGAAACGATCTCAGGAACAGCTTCAGGAAATCCTGCGACGTAAACAGAGTCTTTCGTTAAACTTGAAACGTGCATTACCCGCGTCCCCCGGCAATCATTCCTTGTGTGGTGACGAGGTGATTTCGAATGGGGACCCGTTTCAGGATGCGTACAATAGGAAACTTCAAATAGCGTCCGCATTGAGTCTACTGCCACAAAATATTCCTAGTTCCGTCGAGACTGCAGATACCTTCCACACAGCTGCGGCTGATTCTCCAGAACCTCGCATTCCCTTCGAAGATGCAGAAACTAAGGAGTCTCAGATCTTACTGGATAACGAGGAGAAAGAGCCAGACGAAAAACCGAGTACTCCTCAAGAAATTTATTTAGAAAACGATCGAGCCAAATTGCTCGAGTTAGATAGTAAAAGTTCGAATGCAAGCAGGAAGTCTTCCGGTGAAAGTATCACGGAACCAGAGAAATGTAACGGCAGCACCAACGACGAGAAGGCGGAGTCGAAGTCTCTAACGAACTCTACGATGGAGGAGGATGTCCTTGAAGATTCGCTGGAGTCGCCGGCGCATCAGAATCCAGCAATGAAACGACTGAACCAAAGAATTGCTCGTCAAAGAATGATGGTAATGAGATGTCTCGAAGCTAATACTCCCTCCAAGGAAGATTTAAACCGACAGATAGCGATCCTACAGGATCTTCAGAAACAACAGATCGAGCTCGAAGTGTCGCTTATGGAGGATGAAAAGAAATGCCACTCGCAAACCAAGTTACAGTGTGACGAGGATGGACTAGCAGCCGACGACACAAACGATCATATACAAACTGTCGAATCGAAAATGTGCGGTGATTTAGAATCTACAAACAACTCGGCTACCTTGCTGACAATGTCTACAACACGATCTCCGGTCTTCAGGTATAACAGGCCTAACACAAACGAGGAGCACGTTCTATCAGAATCGGTCGCACCTAGGATATCTTCTGGAAGAGGATACTCAACAGTTTATTTAACGGTAATTTTCACAGCGTGTATCAAGAACAATATTTCCATTCATATTTTTATTAATCTTGTGCTTGTTTAGAGTCAGAACCGAGGTGATCGATTGAGTAGTCCGTACTCCCTGACAATCACGAGGTCTTTGCCGTCTTTGATAGCCAATGATACTGACTGCGACAATGTAATCAACATGATCGTTAGCATTCCTTCCTATGTAATACGAGGAGCTGGCACGTCCAGTCACTATGAGTACGAGGTACGTGTTGTGGCTCAGGATGACAGCTGGACTCTTCTGAGACGTTATAGAAGATTCCGGGAATTGTACATTTCGATGAGACAGAAGTATGGTAGCAAGGTAAATCAGCCTTTCCTATTCTTCGTCTAAAAATTGAAGAATAAACGTCTAGTAACGACGGTTTCTCTTGAATTGTCCATGCAGGTAGCAGCAATACGCTTTCCGCCTCGACAAGTTTTCCCAAGGTCCGAGGTAGTGGCGCGACAACGTAGGAAACGACTAGAAGAATATTTGCGACGGTTGATACAGGTCTGCTCAGAATTGCCACATTGCGAACCTCTCTATAAGTATAACGGCAACTTGAGCAACATAGATAAGCAATCATTGTTAGAATTTAGTTCATTCTTCAGACGGGGAACATTCGAAAGCAGTAAGTACGGTACGAGCTAAACGATTGAATTCCCTGAAATACGATAAATGAACGAACCTGAACAGTGCATATATAGAAGATATTTAGAATCCGTTGGTATTTTTTATAATGATGAAGCGAAGGTAAAATAATTAAAGCGGGAAAGATATTAGCGAACAGTTACCACCTTGTGCGATGATTATCATTTTATATTTACCAAAATACGTTTCCAAAAGTTTATTATTTATAAGACTGATTGTACATCGTGTACTTACTTAAATATCTGTTTGTACTTAGCGTTAGCGAAAACGAAAAGAATTGATATTTAAGGGAAATGCAAGATCTGGCTAGTCTCGAGGAATATTTTCGATATATAGATCCTGGTGAGCGTATCCTAACATTCCTAACGTAACGTCGGCAGAATTTTACGAATGTACGACTAATTCTGGCGGGTTGTGGATATTTTCCTAATGTTTCCCTATCTTGTTACGAAAAAGGAAAATTCATTTTAAAATGTGCAATTCATGCTTCGATTTTCACGAATTGTTGATTTCGTTCGATTTGAAATTCGCGCGCGCCTCTATCGTTAGTGAACACTTAGACCAGTATTGTTATACAGAGTATGCACGAAGCAACGCATAATTCGTTGCGCGCACAACCACGGTGACCATAATATATTCTATAATCGGGCGTGATCAGTGCTCGTGATAATAATTAGATTTCCAGAAATGATCGCGTTTATTTTTCCGTCGGACCGCGTCTTTTACACACCGTCGTCGTGACTGAGAGAATCGACTGGATATATATTATTATTAAAAAATGAGAGAAAAAATGGAACTTCCTCCTAGTGCGTAGTTGATATAGTAAACTTATTGAATTATCATAATTTTACGAAGTGCAAAGGATATCATATCGCTGTTGAAGTTCTTCCGGTTCCGGGGATTTATATATATATAATATATATTGTATATGTATACACTGCGTACATCGCGGCGAAGTTTGTAAACGATAAGAGAAAAAAAAGATAATTGAATAGCGGTGTTAAAGTATTAACGTGATGCAACAAGCTTGGCAATGAAACCGGATACTTGTTAATCGACGCGCTATAAAACTTTCATATTAATCGGTCATTCTTGGCAAGATGTTTAACCATCATATTGTAAAGATTGCTTCACAACAAACGAATTAAGGCATCCTAAAAGAAAACTTTATAAAAACAAAAACTATATATGCGCTTATCGAAATATACAATTTGAAGAATTATTGTTTTGCAATACACGGCCAACGGTCATTTTGCCTCGAATTCAAATTATTCGAACCTATTAACGCGCGGAACCAATGTATATTCGAGTACTATCGCTTGTTATATAATTATTATTAAAAGGCGAATGAAATTCATAGCAATACGTATCGTGTGTCATTCAAATGGAATTTCCAACTTGTGATTATGGGAACGATTGCTTATTCCATGGCTGTGTATAAACGGACTTCAAACCCCAAGGAATTGTCCTGACGGATGGCTAGCGTTTCTAGTAGCTCGCAACTGCGACGCCTGTATATTTTAATGAATTGTTTAGACAAACATTGTACCTCATGTTTCATACGGTTTGCGAAAAGACGGTCATCAATTCTTCTTTTTTTATACTCTATCTATAACGATCTATGTTCTATAAATGTAACGACGAAATACAATAAATTGTCGTAGCTAGATTAACTTAATTATTTTCAGTAGGTATTTCTTTTCACATTCTCGTTCGTAAATTAAGCAATCGGAAACGAAATAAATTTGAAAGAGCAAATGAAAAGTTACATTTAGTTGAAAACTAAATATTATCCAGGATATCAAAAATTCTCTACATACCAGACAAATACAATTGTTATTTATTATTTATTCTCGTTTGTCTTACAAATGTAAACCGTCTTTTGTTTTGAGCATTGTTCGAGATGCAAGTTTGAAGAGCGTGGAACGCAAACGAAAAATTTAAACGAAATACGAGACCTCTGGACACGATCAAATGTAAATAGCCATTACGCTTTGCAATAAATAATACTAAATAAGATGTTATATGATCATCATACCTATCATTAAATGAACACTTGCTCACTTGCTAAGCTATCCGCAAATGGCGCAACGATTACCCTGGTAGCGAAGTAAAACGTTAAACCAAAAGTGATGGAGATCGGCAGAGCTGGCAACGCTTTCCTGAATATAGCCAACAAGAGAGTTGTCAAGCCCAGTCCCTATAAAATGGAAAATATTAAAATATATATTATTTCTATTAGTAACACAAATCAAACTTTTCTTAGGAAAATCATTGATAAATATACTTTTACAAGGTCAACCGAACTTCCTCCTCTAAACGTAATATTTCCCGAATAATTAAAGCGGTGTATAGCCACTATTATGTCTACAAAGTTTATAAATAGACTGCGGATGTTTATACAATTTTCAAGGTTTGTAGACAAATTTGAAGAAAGTGGCATGAAATAAAATCCTATTTTTAATGGGAACAGAACTAAAGCCATAAATGCATAAAGATCCGCAGTCTGTTTATAAAGATGCAATAAAGGAATACGTACAATTAGAATGGCAATGAAACAAGCTAAGGTGGTATTCCAGTCGCCATAACTAGAAGCCTTTCCAACCAAAACACTGTAGAATATAAAATCTCCAAGACCCAACTTGAATCCCCGCTCTTCTTCTGCAGGCGGAACTATGTATCCTTGTATTGTCTCTCGTACCACGCGATTATCTTGTTGCCTTGTCGGTTCTGGCTGTGATGTGGAATTTTCAAGTACCTCTTGCGCTCTCCTTGCACCTCTGTCACCTAAAAGTGAAACTGTATGTTAGTGATTTTTAATCACTGGCGAAATGGACTCACTTGTTTAATACCGTGAGTTTCTATCCATTCAGGAGTAAACCCGCCTTCTTCTGCATCTCTTGACGCAGGATTATTTTGATTTTCCACTTGACCATGCATGGGATTTGTTGTACCATCACCAGCAACAGGATCATTGCTATTTATTGTTGCCGTTTGTACAAAACCCGTATAAGTCGTTGACGTTGTATACATCACAGTCGACGAATAAAGCAAGGCAGCGAATATGGATTCATTGCGTTCTTGAGCAGTTTCTACCAGTATCCTCAATGGACCTTTCGTTGGCAATACGGCTATCAAATCTATAGACATTGATGACGCATAAATTGTAGTTCGCTTACAAGGCTAATCATAACTCTTGTATCAATATTGTCTTACCCCAAATACTAATAGCACCTAAAACCACCCATGCTGTCCACTCTGGCATATATTTAATGAAAATAAGAGCCATAAGGGCAGAGATAAAAATAAGATATGCTTGCTGCAACTGCAAAGGACCCTGCCAATGTATACATATCATTCCAACAATTCCAAAATTCCACGAGATTATACCCAACGTGAACAAATCTATGGGAATGTTGTAAGCTTTTAATATTTGCCTGAAACAAATGTTCTTTTTAGATAATATAAAAAGTAAATGCTGACGTGAACGTATATATGCACACTTACTCGCAATATAGTATGGAAAACATGAATAACAATAATAAGGAACTTATAATCAACCATGTACGGATTACTGTATAAAATTTGTATTTGTATAAGACTATAAGTGTCATAGTCATGAAAGCAATGACGCTTATCAGTATTAAGGCATTGGCAACTGCTTGCCAAGCTTTGGTACTTGCATCTGCGGTATCTTCATGAAATGGAGTATATAATCTGAAAGAAAAAGAACATCGTTATCTTTATCCATACAAGTTTATATACAGGGAGTCTGAGATTTTTCCAGAGCTATTGCATGTTAAACACATGTTGCTGCTTTTCTCCGTTGCCTGCTCGGTAAGGCAGTCCCCACCACGTCCACTCCGACTCTCCCATCAGCACGAGCCCTACGATGCTCCGCTGACAGGGTCTCATGTGCGTGTACATGTTTACGCACTAGTGGTGAGTAACCTGCCGGTGCAGCATCGTGGGGCTCGTGCTGAAGAAAGAGTCGGAGTAGACGTGGTGTTGACTGCCTTGTCGAGCAGGCGAAGGATAAAAGCAGCAACATGTGTTTTTCGAGCTAGCGTCGCCCAGGTCTGCTATACGTAAAAAGAACTTACAAATACATTCCTTTGGTAGTGTAGAAATGTATAGAACTAATGGTGGCAACTACGACTAACATACAAAGTGATACAGGCACAAACAATTTAATGACATGTGCTGCGCCATATTTTAATTCCTCCTCCTCTTCGTCTGTATAACTCCTTGATCTATCTTGACCACCGCTACCCGTTTGACCTCTCCTGCCTAAAGCTGCGTTATTCGATGTACCTGGTGACTGAATATGTACATCAGGAACACCATTTTCAACCTATAAATAATTTACATTTAAAATAAATGAAACTTATAAAATTTTCTTGCTTTTCGAACACTAGAAGTACCAAAGTGTTAAAATGACAGCTTTAGTAATTTCATACAAAAGTGTCTTACGTTTCCAGTAATGTTTAGAAATATCTATGGAGAAAAGATATTCTTTCAGGAACCGTGTAATGTAAATGTTCCTTTTATTTTTCAAGATATTAATAAAACGTACAAAAATGAACTTGCAGAGATAAACTAACACTAAACATATTTACGACAAAGTATTCAAGTTAACATGAGTTTATGTTTTGATTTTTATAGGTTTTTACATCGGACGCAAGAGTTGTCGAGGTTCAACTTGTCAAGGGATCATAATTAAATTATTTACAGAGTTTTGAAAAAATGAAAGACTATCAGATGGTGTTGGTTTACCTCGTCATTGCTAAGTTGCGAACGCCTTTTCCGAGCTGCGACCAACCCCAGGTCATCTGAACGTGATTCTGCTACGTGACCGTCCATGAGACTCGTGTATTCGTCGGCCGAATCGTAAGTATCGGTCTCAGACATTCATCAACGTTTATACTAACGAATTATATTAGTTCAACGAGTCTCCACATAAAAACCTTTTGACAGTTAAATACTTGTATGGTTGTTTTGTACTTCCGCGCTTCGGCTCGTGAGAGACACGATCAGTCACGATCACATCCAGCAAAACGATACAAAACCATTTGATCGGTTTTCGCGTGTTAAAAGGTCTATACTTTTGGAAAAAAGGTACCACGGAAAACTCTTGATCACGTGAAATAACGCTTCCTTTACAATTGTCAAAAACCCTCAACAACTAGTGGTAGCCATTTTGAAGATGACTCACCGCACTGTCCTCTACAGCTGCGTCACGGAAACTAAAAAGAACGCGATCAGTGGCGATCACGATCACTCACCCGATCACTAGCCATCAGGCCATCAATCATCACAACACTGATATCAGTGCATCACAACGTTACGATAGCGCTACCGCACTATGTATACATGTTCGATTAATGGCGCTGAGGGAGAAATTTGAATATAAAAGATAACATTTAGATCAAAGCCGTGTATTTCATATACATATATTTTATTCGGGCACGATAGCTTAGGCCACCGACGAGGTACTATTAAAGACTGCCAGGCTGGCATTCCCGCGGGACTCCCGCGACTCTTGTTTTGGCGGGCCTTCATTCACCCTGCTTCACCCTCGCGTGTACCCCACTCTCGTGTGTGCGCTATTCAGGCACCTCCACCACCAATCACCATCGAGCTGCAACCGAAGACGAGTCACCCGACAAATCAACGTCCAGCAGGAAGATCCGAATTTTCCTATAGGCTAAGGAAAAGGAAGCTGGAAGAAGATAAAAACTTCAGGACAAGGCAGATACGAGGCAAATACTATTCTGAAATCATAGAGTCGACAACCAAGAGTTCAATTAAATAAAGTCTATATTTATCTTTCTTTACATTCCATTGTTTAAAGTTTTTCTGCAAACCTTCCACGAGCAGAGCGCTTCAGCGCTCCACGGGCACCCGAACTCCCGAACTGCGACTGCGACGTAACACCACGTAACAGTAACACTTTCCGCCTCTATCTCACTCTATCTCTATAGATGCTCTATAGTCTCCGTAGTCTCTAATGACACGATTGGACACGATCAAACCCTAGTGACATCTTGCAGCAGTGTTTGTTCTGCATTGTGTCTATTTCTTTTTAATTGGCACGTTATATCCGGTTTACTGAAAGTTTGGCTAGAAGACAATTGTTGCATCAATCTGACAATCTGTGACGAGTCAAGGTATATTTAATATTATGCATGTGGTTTATAATTGTCTTGTACAACTAATTGACATGCAAGAACTACGGATATTGAATCAATTGTACTTTAGTATATAACTACATACTGAACTAATCGATCAATACGGCACATGGCGGATTCGTGCGAATAAAGTTTCACTACAAAATTTACTGATTGTTCATATACAGCTGTAAAATTCGTTGGATCATTGGTCTGTAGACAACAATCTATTTAAAATCTTTGTTTCATTGATGTACTAAAATATGTGTGTCTAATTTACGATTATAACCTTCAAGAATGAACTTTTGTTCTTCACAGTTTCAGACATCTGTTTGTAACTTTTGATAACAATTTTGTTTTGTTTAAATAATGATTTAAATGATTTTATATTAAAAGATATTTATAGGTTTCGTAAAATTAAAATAAGAATACAAATTTTAATAGTTTGGTAATAATATAAGTATAAATAATGGAAAGAATAATTTTTAATTTATCTGTTAAAATCAAGTGCAATGACTTTTTTCGAGAAGAATATTGGTGTAGTTGAAATAGAATTTATAAATTACAGGAACACATCACATCATACCAGAATGTCAACTTTTCTTGGGCTTATTAAGGAGATACCTGGAATCTCAGTGGATCGTTTTGACGAAGAAAACTTAGCATCTTCTGTGTTCTTTCTTAGTCATTGTCATTGCGATCATATGCAGGGTTTATCAGACACTTTTTTTGAACATTTGAATGTGCATAGTAAATATCTGTATTGCAGTCCCATTACAAAGGCATTGTTAGAAAATAAATTTAATTTTAAAACTTCTTGTGTAAGGACAATAGACATCGATAAACCTGTTGTTATCGAGTATAATCTACGCGATGGAAATAAAATCCTTATTACCGTAACATGTGTCTCGGCAGGACATTGTCTTGGATCTGTAATGTTTCTTTTTGAAAGGAACGATATATCTGTGTTATATACTGGTGATTTTCGTATTAATCCTATTGATTTTCCAAAGTTGAAGGGTCTACATTATCATAAAAATTCAAAATCAGTGCCTAGAACTTTTACTAAAGTCTATCTTGACACAACTTTTTTGAGTAATGACTTTCCTTCTTTTCCCACTAGAATAGAATGTATGATTAAAATGAGATGTATCATTACAAAATGGTTAGACAAAGACCCAAGGAATGTTGTTATTCTGAAGTGTTCCGCCAACTATGGTTCTGAGTTTCTCTTTGTAGAACTTTCTAAACTTTTAAATATGAAAATTCATGTTAAAGATTCCATATATAATAGTTACCGTCGAATCGGAGAATTATCCGATTATATTTCAAACGATGCATATAGTACCGTAATTCATGCATGTACCAATAAATTTTCTTCACCAGGTTTATATTGTAGACCCGATGTAAGCAGTGCAAATATTTTAACTATCATTCCATCTGCACTTAAGTGGAGGAAAAAAGATACAAGTATAGTAGGAACATGGGATGACGTTCAAGAAAGAACTTTTAACATATGTTATTCCACCCATTCTTCTCACAGTGAACTCACAGCCTTCCTTCAATATTTTAAAGCATTGAAAATATATCCGTGTGTAGTTAAGACAGAAAGCAAAGAAGATACTTATCGTTTATTAAATGAAATAACAAACAAATCAGATATAGATATGCCAGTGAAAGAAACATATACATTAGAATTACCTCATTATAAACTATTAAGTAAACCTTCATTCAAGTCTAAATATTTTAGCAGCGATGAGGATAGTTCGTGATAGCATTTAGTATTTATTCTAAAAGTTGTTGATTGTATGCATTCATACATCTATATTTATATATGTGTATATAATACATGTATGTATAAATATTGATAGAATCAATATATCGTGGAGAATGGATACAATAGATAAGAGCTGTTCGTCTGTTAATAAAGCGAATATGTCATCTATAATAAAGCTTTTTTATTATAGCCATGCCTAAAGTACAAGGACGCCTACGTAACAGTATACATATGTATATTGTATATGAATTATATAAATTGTATTATTATTATATTCATTGTTATACAGTAATTGTATTTTTTTAATGAAATAATTGTATTTATAATAAATACAAGTGATTCGAATGTTTTTAACCATTTTATTTTCCATACTTAAAGAGTTAATTTTTCATGTTGCAGAAACTTGTACTCTTGTTAAATAAAACAAATTAAAAATGGAAAAATCTGCATTAGCACAAGAGAAAATATGGTTCGACAAGCCATCGTATGACAAAGCGGAACGACTATATTTTGAATCAATGGCTAAGGTAAGTGTTGTCGCTCGACTTACTGATTCATGTTACTTAATTTGAAGGGGCAATTGCTAACAGAGATAGGGAGATGTTTTTAAACATACAATATATTAGTCGCAAAGTAATATACGATTTTTACGAGAATAGAGTTGTACAAAAACTCTTTGAAGTATTTACAAGTATGTTTATAAACAGAGAAACTTCAAACTTGTGCCCCAACATCTACAGCTAATTTATATCTTTTCATTTTGCCTTATGTTTTTGTTGTTTTTTTTTTCTATTAACTGAGAACTAACATTTCTAACATATACTTCAGGGAATATCTGGTGATAGGGAACACTGTTTCTTACTTGCTTCTTACATCACAAGGTGTTGGGAATTTTATTTTTCTCATAAAAACTTAATCCTCTTTAGAGTTATTACATACCTCATGTAATTCTCACATACCCTTGCATTTTTTTTTCGTATATCGTTTTATGAGATATAATATCATATTAGTACAATAGAAACATACATATAATTCACAATGAAACTTTTTGTTCAGATATTTATATTTATAGCGGTACAAAGCATATAGTTTCACAAGATAGATAACATATCGATAAACTCAGGGAACTGCATGCAATTTATACTAAAACTATTTGGTTTCTATTTGATTTTGTAGCAATCATTATCAAAAATGCGTTAGTATGTAATGGAAACGTGTCTTATTTAGTTTGTATTTTTTGTACTAATTGCAAGAAAACAGTTCTCATTTGCATAGCTTGAAACATGTTTCAAGGTCGTGCCTCATAAAATAACGGAAAGGTGCCCCTTGAAATCTGAAAATTCTGTAACTAACGACTATGAATCTATTTTGAATTACATCTTTCCCCAATCGAAAACAAAGCATGAGAAAACTAAACACAATAAATTAGTAACTTTTGAAAACATTCCGAACGACACTTCGAGAAATCATAAAACATATAAGTCCAAGTCAAATAAATGTGAGAATGAATACAACACGCAAAAGAATGAAAATATACAAGAAAAGCAAAAATCTGAAAATATAAGAAATAACATAAAAAAGAAGGAAGGTATTTCGTCGAGTGATATGTCTACGAAACATAACATAGAGGAAGTAAAAGAGAAAAAAAATAAAGCAGAAACAAGACATAGAAATAGAGGAAAAGAAAGAAGCGATACTACGGAAATAAAAGGACATGTGCGGAAGGAACAGCAAGTATGTATTGAGGTGTATGTTGCAATAAATGCTATTTAATTTTTGGTGTGTATTCATGTAATACATAGTTGTAAATTTTTATTAAGTTCGTTGTAGTATGCATTTTCTTTTGCTTAGATCTTTATAGAAATCTGCTCATTGTATTTGAAATATTTATTAAACATTATTTTTCTGTATTATTCGCTGTTAACGTACAGTGGTCGCCATGCAATTAATTACCTCGTACATATTTACTATTACCTTGATTCTCAGCTTATACGCATATTGTATGGGTAAACAACAATATTATGTTCATAATTGCATCCTTACATTTGTGCATGTTAGTTTACTGTAAGAATTACATTTCATTTGTGATTTACATTTATCTGTAACAGACTTACATCTAGTAATAACAAACGTTTGTTGCGAACATGTGCACGTACTTTTTATATGCTACAAAAGTGTGTGGTGCACCTATTATGTTTTCAGTGTTAGCATAAACTGTCTATCTCCACTTGGTCGAATTAAACTGTTCATAATAAAGAAATATTGATTTTATTCATGAACATTTTAATTGAATTTCATTGAAGAAATATGTAACATTTAAAAGTGACACGTGTAATATGTATTGGAGCATATTTCATATAGTTTTAATTTAATTGATATTATTTATAAATCCTCGTGGAGGTATGATCTAGATTATTTTTAACCATCAGTTTAGTCTTAGTTGATCTTTATTAATATTAGTGGATACAGGAAAATCAACAAACTACTAGTCCAAACTTCTCTGCTGGTGGAAGTTTAGCCATTGAAGTCGCCAAGGCTCATCAATATATTAAAGAATCTTTACAGTATGTGAGTACTGCACCCTTTGCACACCCTTACATAACAAATTTTCTGCTTACTAATATAATATTCGATATTAATACAAATCTTTTATGGGTATACTACATACACATATAATTACATAAAAGTTATATCATAGTATTTTTACATTACAGTTATTGTGTCACAATTATTTTACAGGTGGACAATATTGCAGTTGTTACAGGACTTATCAACCCTCCTGAAAACACGAAAGATAATTTAGACGGAGGTGAATATTGTATAATGTTTGAATAAAACTTACAGAATTCATTATATCAAACAATTGTTTCAGCAGTTATCGAAGGATTAAGGAGTGCCATCAACAATTTGGAGATACGAGTGAAAGTCCTAGAAGACAACTATAATCAAATTTCAAAAGAACAGTCTAACCCACCTCCGAAACAAACAGAAGAAAAACCTGCTGATGACAACGATGTCGATTTGTTTGGTTCAGACTCAGAGGCAAGTGGGCAGAGACAGTGCGAAAGACACTAAGCAGTTAATTTACCCCCTACAGAATATTTGAAATCATTTTTGCACGACACATTTAATACACTTCATATGTTTATTTTCCAAGTAGGATGCGTAAATGTTCAATTTTATACGATATTTCTCAAATATAGAATACCAGATATTCCCAGAATATAAGTACCTCCAGATATATATTTTTGTGTTCATTGCATTAATTTGACACAGACACACTATTGTATAATTAGTGAAGTTTAAATTGTTACATGTAGTATGTACTGTAAACTGTTTATATACTTGACTTGTTAGGGAGAAGATGCTGAAGCTGCAAGAATTAGAGAAGAGAGATTGGCTGCATATGCTGCAAAGAAATCAAAAAGTATGTGGCGTCGTCGTTTATGTTAACCCTTATGTAGCCAAACAAAATGTATAGTATAGATAATGTAAAACCTTTTGTATGTAACGTATTTGTACAAATTCTCATTTTAAGACTATAAATTAATCTATTAGCGAGCAAAGAATGGACATTCAGAAAAATTTTGTAACATTTTTAGAGGAACATTAACAAGTTGTTGATAGAAATGCAGTAAGTGGGTACCCGGTTGGCTACAGAAGGGTTAATGTACATCGTAAATATTTTAGTTCATATTTACATAGTAATCATTTTACAGAACCAGTTTTAATTGCAAAATCAAACATCATATTAGATGTGAAACCATGGGGTAGTGATGTTGATATGAAACAAATGGAAACTGAAGTAAGAAAGATTGAAACTGACGGTCTTCTATGGGGAGCTGGTAGGTTGCCAATTTGAAATAAGTGGTTTACTAATTGAAAGTCAAGATTCAAGAAATTACTTTTTTATAGCACAACTTGTTCCCTTGGCCTATGGTATTCACAAACTTCAGATCTCCTGTGTCGTAGAAGATGAAAAAGTTTCAGTGGACTGGCTTACAGAAGAGATTCAACAAATCGAAGATCATGTTCAAAGCGTGGACATTGCAGCTTTCAACAAAGTATAATGAAATTAACGAAATTTTTCTTCGTAGAAGATATCTGACGGTTTTAATTGCAATCAGGCATTGGTCTGTTGTGCCATCTCTTCATTCCACTAGCAATATCTATTTTGATGAATGAATTATTCATACGTCTTATATACCGAATACAAATGTCCAGAAAATAACAGGCGTTTAAGATCGACGTGTTCCGATTTAAATGTTTGATGTGTCAAGTTATTATTAAATAATTCTTACGAATTGTAATCGATAGAGTTTATAAACTGCGCGATCGTAAAAGTCAACATATTCTATAGAAAAGTAAATGTTAAAAATTGTAATACCGATGTGAAAGTGTAAAGAATTCAAGTAACTGAACACTTCACTCAATTATGATACTCAAAAAGAAATTCATGATATTGCTCACTCAATTATGATACTCAAAAAGAAATTCATGATATTGCAAGTAAATAATGCCAATTACTAGTACCATATTTAATTGTTTGTTTCGGATTATGGTTGTCACGAATAAAAATTATAAACATCATTTTCTGTAATTATATTATTCCTGTAAAAATTATTTTCTTAATTGTTAATTAATTTGTTAATTAAGTACGTCATTATTATTATTAGTTACTTCTAATTAGAATCATTAACAATTGACTTTCATATTTTATCGGAATTTGAAATGAATAAATAGTTTCTTGTAAGTACACGATTCGTGCAAACAATTATTATACAGGGTGGTTCACCAGATATTACCACCTCGATTTTCGTTATTATTATTCGTAGCGAAGAATGTCTATACAAGGTTGAATGGTTTCGAGAGATGCATACTTTGGTGTTGTGAGTTTTTTTGGTAGAAGAGATACAAAGGTTATGAGTATTTTTTTAAACGGGATCGTATGTTTTTTCCTGCGCCAATCGATGAAGCTTCATATTATCTACAAAAAACTATTAATATCGAAAAACTTTACCTGCACCATTCGATGAAGCTTCATATTCTCTACAAAAAAGTTTTTCGATATTAACACTTTTTTGTAGAGAATATGAAGCTTCATCGATTGGTGCAGGAAAAAACATACGATCCCATTTAAAATAATACTGATGACCTTCATATCTCTTCTATATGTATACGTTTGTTTCATATTCAAATAATAATAATGACAAAAATCGAGGTGGAACCACCCTGTATACAAGAATCGAAAAAGTCCTTCCGAAACGCTTTTTTTTCTTTCAGTTCGTTCGATTCAAATCAACCGCCACATGAATAGTCTAGTGGTGCCATCTGGCGCAGAAATGTCACATAACTCAACTTTACAATTCACACTCGGTCCATTTTCATGTACGCGTATCCGGCCAATCCGACCGTATCGTATAAAGTATATAAATATAGTTGATTTGATAGCGAAGGTGTAAAACCGCGTACCTATATAAACAAAACATTAATTATAGACTTCCGACTTTTTCATTAAGCGGGTAAACAAATCTAATCTTCAAACATGACTATGGCTATGTTGCAACGGAGAGCTAACGTAAGTAAATAAGTTAATATTCAATGTTTACATTGATCAATAATATCCTAACCTGTGCGTTCTCATATGATTCAAAAATGTTTCTTCGTAGGTAAGATTACCTCCTGAAGTAAATAGAGTATTGTATATCAGGAATTTGCCATACAAAATTACGGCCGAAGAAATGTACGACATCTTCGGAAAATATGGAGCTATTCGACAAATCAGAGTGTAAATACTTTTGAATGTAACTTATAGGTTAAGTATATAAAACTGGATTAACAAAACTGTATTTTTAGAGGTAATACTGCTGAAACGAGGGGAACTGCTTTTGTTGTTTACGAAGATATATTTGACGCAAAGAATGCCTGCGATCATTTAAGTGGTTTTAATGTTTGTAACCGGTACCTGGTAGTTTTATACTATCAAAGTAATAAGGCATTTAAACGAGTCGACGTAGACAAGAAAATGGAAGAAATAGACAAACTAAAGACAAAGTACAACTTAAACGAAGAAAAGAAATAGTTACATAATTATTTCGAAGTAAGCTAAGTTTAAGTATTATTATGTTAATGAATTTTTAACCGGACAAGCACTTCTAAGTTATACGTATTTTATAATTTATGTTGTGCTTGTATGTATAAATATAAGAAATGAGGTCTATGTACATATGAAGCAGTAAAATTTTATATTCTTTAATTATACATTTGGTTTTTGTATACTGGTTTTTTATGTCGAAAGAGTACGTATCATATGTTATTTCAATGTATTCGGCTACAATGAATTCATGTCTGTTTGTAATCCTGAGAACTTTATGTATGGTAACAGGGCAATAGTCTCCTTACACTGAAGTAGTGTACACAAATAACAGATTGTACATCGGCTAATTTTCAAATACTGAAAACATGTATATGTTCTTTGCTTACAGTGTACATTTTATTATACAGGGTGAACCACAGAACGTGGTCATTTTAGATTATTTTCTATTACTGATACATAATAATTATACATATACAGTTAATGTTAACAAAATTGATTCGTTAAAGTCTCTAAACCATTGAAGACTGTCTTTTCTAGATCTCTCATACACTGGTTCGGTCAAATGATTTTCTTTTTAATTGTTTCATTATTTGAACTTCAAATGAAATTCAAATAATTTTTCATTTCATCATTCATTTTATCAAATAGTTCGTATGCTCCAAAATTCTATTAATGTCGTGAACTAAGAAACAATTTTGAAAGTGAATGCAACTAAACTCATTTAATCTCATTAAACTACAAAAACTAGCATGTCTAAATTTAATAATTAATCTATGTAGTTACTGCAATAACCTCTTCTTGAGGTGAAAGTATTTATTATTTTATTCGAACATTGTCATGAAAACCTGAAATCATGAAAAATGAAAATAATTTTAACTCGGAAATTAAACACTTCTTCCGATCTAAAATAATTCCATTGTATATGATTTTTTTCATTTTATGGATATGAAATTGTTATAATACTTCATACAATATTTAAACGTGTAGTAATAATGTAAACAATAATATTGTGAATGATGGTACAGCAATATTTAGTGGTAACTCGGAGTCACCTCTCGAGTGCTAAGGGTTAATCGTGAAATAATTCGTTATTTTAAATGAATTATTTGTTATCTGATCTCAAATGAAATCTGCCCAACCCCGGTAGGGATACATACAGTAACAGAGGAGTACATACAAGTTTATACAACTGTCTACATCTATAGTGCTTCAATTTTTCTGCATATTAGCTGCAGCACGAAGCCAAAGTATTGCTCCGAAAAGCAATCTGGCACATAATACGAAACTATTGTATGCTCATTCTCATATCTTCCCAAACATTTATATTTCTTTGTTTATTTTGAAATTGAAATTTAGTCGTGGGAGTAACTGTTCATTTCCTGCGAAACAAGAGTATACGATTGCCGTGAAAGGAAACGAAAAAAAGCATAAAACGACACGATTCAGGATTCGCGCGTGTCACTCAGGTAATACAATCGGTCGACTCTCGTTGTTACTAGGTGTTTTGTAACGCGAAGCCTACAGGCTACGGTTTACGTGTCAGGATACTCGACACTCGATACTGAATGCTGGTAGAAATGCGCGTGTTCGGTGTACCGCACCGTGTCCTCGCACACAACGATGCACGCGTGCGCGAACACTCGACACTGACACGTACACGCTAACACGAGCACGTCGCCAGCCGGCTAGTCGGAGGAACATTCGATTTCAGTCGAAAGCGAAAACCCGCTTAGCCAGCCCGTTTGATTGCGTTGCAGCGCGCTAAGACTCGTTTTATATAAAACGCACGCGTTCTTATTGGTGTTTCCTGTCCACCCATTGACTCCGATGTGCTCGATTTCGCGCAGCTGAAACGTAAACGTCATTGTGATCTTTAACAAAAAAAAAAACAAACCAGATCAGATGTCGTTCGACTGTTGCGGCAGCGGCGATGCCGCTGGTGAGGCGTTCACAGATATCCTTGAGAATGTGTCGCGCTTATCGCGTACGGTGTACGCCAGTTTTTACCGCGACATCGGCCAATTTGTGGAAGAATGTCCTCTCCTGTTCCTTGTCGCCGCTATTGTCCTTTTAACAAGCCTGTTCATTGTATCCCACGTTCACGTCACGCCGCCTAGGTGCACCAGACTCGAAGAGTAGCGCGATCTTTCGGTGTACCCACGAGACTATTTTTCTCTCAGCCGTGTCTTTGCGGGTGTAAACAATTGCGATAATAACACGCTAAACGACGTCGACTGTCGTTCACTCTCGTTCGACGGCAAGACAATCGTGTATAAATTAGAACCGCCTGCACGATATTTAGTTCTGTTCATGGTCGAAAATCCCGGCTGTTGTTTCGGTAATGAAGATTCGTAGCGACAGAAAAGGTTCTGCGTGTGTAATTGAATTTGGAGTGGGTGTGTTCCGATAAGCGTAAGAGTAAAACATCGATATCTAAATTTCTCGTAATAGATACTGAACATTTGTAATAAAGAAATAATAATAAATTATCACGATGCAAGGGAGCTCTAACGATTTCACAGCATCGATTCCAGAATGAGTACAATTACAATTTCATTTACGATTGTTGTATGGATATCACCAGCATTTTCAAACAAACGAATAACAAAACTGACAAGAGATAAATACAAGTGTACCTAGTTGCCGTTTCCGGTGAACAGGTCGTTTCGTGTTTCGATGATCGATATTTTACTGTAGCCGTTTCCGTTGCATCGCGAACTTCGACGCGACGTAAACAAGCCGCGAATGGCGACGATTTCTGTCACGTGGATGAGACGTTCCGTTTCGCCGTCGTGCCCGATAATGATATCACATTTTCTCCGGTCTGAACACTGAGTGGAACGTCGGGCGGAATATTATCGCGGGTAACTATGGTGTGTCGTTTGTTAATGATGCGGACACCGAACGTCAGCCACGGGACAAACAACGAAGTCGCGTGGACAGACGACGAGGAAGAAGAGGAAGACGAGGGGGAGGAATGAATGAACGGGGCGAGGAAGACCGGGACAACGCGGTGCAAGGGAATGCGACGATCGTCGTGTTGTCACGACCAGCGACGGTCTGCTGCTTGCTTGCCGATTTGCGACGAGGTAAGTTTGTATGCAACCAGTGTCGCCCGGAGTCTCCAGATCAAGACTTGTCTCCTACTCTACCTTGCCCCTTCTACGACGCCATTCCCCTAGTCCTCGGCGGCGAGCACCCCTACGCTTTTTCCAGCTTTTTCCCTTAGGCCTTTGGCGATATGTATACATACAGTCGGGGACAAAAATAAGTGGACAGTTAGTGGAAATAGGTAAAAATGAAGTTTAGTCGAATTAACATGACTGTTATAAACTTAAGTTTTATTTATTATATATCCTTATAGTGTATAGATTATTTAACGAATAATTGAAGTTCATATTTACATCTTTGTGTAAACACGCCGTGCCATAACGAAAATGTTAGCTATTTATCAGGAGACAAAAATGAGTGGACACTCAATGAAATGCGTAATAAATGAAACACATAACAAAATTAGTACTTGGCATTGCCGCCTTTTGCATGTATTACTGCTTCCAGGCGTCGAGGAATACTTTGTATTAACTTTTCAATATAATCGTTACTAATTTTTTCATATTCAGACCGCAACCTTTTGAAAAAATCGACCTTATTATTTCGCTGATCCAATGGAACATTTGCGTCCAGTAAGCTCCATAAGTTCTCGATAGGATTCAAATCAGGACTCTGGGCTGGCCATTCAAGCAATTTAATATTGAATCCTCAAAAAATTTTTTAGTTTTCTTAGCAGTGTGCTTAGGGTCATTGTCTTGTTGAAAGACAAATTCATTGTCGCAACCCATTTTTACCACTGCTTCTTCCAAATTTTCATTTAATATATCAATATACTTATCTGCATTCATAATGCCGTCAATTTGTACTAACGTACCAATTCCGTTTTGCGAGAAGCACCCCCACACCATTAATGATCCACCGCCAAATTTAACTGTGGCTGTAATAAATGGTCTTTTATACGTTTCATGTTGTTTTCTCCAGACTTTGTGCTTCTTTTTTAATTGTCGCAACTCAAATTTACTTTCGTCGCTCCAAATTATACTTTTCCAGAATACTAGTGGCATATTTACATATTTTTTTGCAAATGCTAAACGTTTTCTCAGATTTCTTTTATTAATATGCGGCTTACGTCTAGCGTTGCAGCATCTTAAACCAGCTTCGCGCAGTCTTCGTTTTATTGTTTTTGTTGAAACATTTAATTCCACTATTTCTGCAATACTTCTTGCTGCAATCGTTGGATCTTTTCGACTTGTACGAAAAATTCGACGGTCTTCTTGTATGGTGGTACAGCGTTTGCGTCCACGACCTCTTAAATTTTTCACGGTCTTATGCGCTAGATACTTTTTATAAATTTTTCCTACTGCACTTTTAGATACGTTGTACTTCCGAGCTATTACGCGGTAACTTAATTTCTTACAGCAATCCGATACAATTAAATGGCGAATTTGATATGAAATTTCTTTCGCTTCTAGTATTCTGCAATTATTGTATACATGTTCTTACTTGTACAAAGCCTAAATTGGTACTAATAAGATTGATGGAGATCACTGTATGTAAGCATGACCTGTGCCTAGTATTTGTATACATTTTTTACCTTACAATAACGTTATAACCAAGTGTCCACTCAATTTTCTCTCCTGATAAATAGCTGACATTTTCGTTATGGCACAGTGTGTTTACACAAAGATGTAAATATGAACTTCAATTATTCGTTAAATAATGTATACACTACAAGGATATATAATAAATAAAACTTAAGTTTATAACAGTCATGTTAATTCGACTAAATTTCATTTTTACCTATTTCCACTAACTGTCCACTTATTTTTGTCCCCGACTGTATGTGTACACTGCTGCTTAAAAGTATGTGGATACTTCCTTAATTCTTATAACTACCTGAAAAAAGTTATGATATCTTTGGTTTGATTACCTTGTATCAATTCCAGTTCGTACAGTGTTAGAGAACATATTTATTATCGTTACTGAAATCGTAATGATAGGGACTATCATCGTGGATGTTTAAAAAAGGGTGGTTTCATTTAAAAAATAAAGGTGACCTTGATATCTCTGAAAAAATTACACAAAAACAAGAATTTTTTTGGTATCGTTGAGCCCCATTTTACCGTTCAACTTTGCCCCGAAGATATTTAATGTATCTTTGAAAAGATATTTGAGGTGATAACGTTAGGTGACTCACCCTGTATATTGTCACATGCCCATACGATTCCTGGTATGGACGTTTCCACTTTGGACCGTGGGAGCGCGTCATTGACGTGAAACATCTTCTAAACAACTCCACATTCGTCGATCGCGTGTCCGCCGATTTTTGGTGTAGATGCGAACGTTGCAAAAAGTTTCGATCGAGATCGGTCGGATCAGTGTTGGGACATTCGTATGCAAGCTACGCGTGTCTCGTATGTCTTTCGAAGTGTACGAAACTGAAAAGGTACCAGGTATACTCGAGCTAGTATGTTTGTCCGCTGTCTGGATAAATATGTTGTAGCGCTACTGGCTTTTCACTTGCTTCGCTTCGTAAGCGAGCCTCGTTCTCGCTGCTAAGGGGACAGAGCATTGCGATTCCAATTTTTCTTTTGCTCGAGAGGCGGCTCTCGTCTCGGAAAAACGCGGGTAAATAAAAACTCGTTTCCGGGGGGAGGGGGGGGGTGAGGGCTGAATTACGTTCTCTGGTGCATCTCTCTTACTTTAATTACTGGCAACGTATTCCTCCGTGTGTATTTTTGCGTCATTTTTATCCCTGGTCACTTGGGTGTAATCATTTTTTCCCGTTTCTCTGTCGGTCATTTTCGAAAGTTTCATCCGAAGGGAACAAAATATGCGTACAGTGGGTGTACAAAGTATTCGTACACTTTTTAAAAACTAATAACATTTTTATAATTGTGTAATAAAAGAGTTTTAAAAAATGCCTTTTTTATTTTTACCTGCAACCTTGTAAATTGTAATTTTTGGAAAACCTTTCTTGCATATCAGTTTGTAAACTAATGCTTCTAATTGATTATAAAAAATCAGGTCGTTTGGTACAATTATAAAAGAGTTATTAGTTTTTAAAAGGTGTACGAATACTTTGTACACGAGAATTTATCTGAATAATAGTTTATTTGTAGACCGCGGATTTTATGCATTTATAACAAAAATTATTATTTACTGCATAATTACATATATTTACTGCATTTTATAAAATATATATTTGATTCGTTATTTATATTTCTCTGAGTATGTAATATAAACTTTTTTGAAAAATAAAACAAGAACGCTTGTACTTTCAAATCTGTCTGTTTACATCTAGAAAAGGCCTAGTTCCATATAACCAATAGTTGTTCTAAAAAAATTCATAAAAATCACGAAATGGACATCGTTTGAACGATCTTTTCGACGACGCGAACACATTCGCGGAAAATATCGTACGCTGTTAATAAATGTAAGGATGTGCGAATATCCTTCACGAGACGACGTTGAAATCCCGGAGCGAAAGAGATGTACGTGCGGTAAATAAGTGTGGCCGCGGGACGAGTATGTAGTATGTACTCACACGCGCTGCGGTTCTTGTGTTTGAGTTGCGTGCTGTTATGCCTAATTAGCGGTTCGGTTGGTTGCATGCGGAAAATAACTTAATTATTTCTTTGCGTAATTAAACGATGAACGCGCGTTAAACGGGCCAACGGGTTTCCCTTTCGACCGTGTACGATCTTTTCTCTCTCGGTTAACGAACGCGCAAAAACAACGTTGGTACATTGTTTTCATGGGATCCGTACATTCGTCCGAAATGAAACACATTTGTCAAGTTTCATACTTAACGACCTGTTTCAGATATGGAAATATGCATTTTTACACGTTTAGGTACAATTTAGTTTTATGTATTTGAGAGCTTTCTCTCTATGTAACGGAGTCATAAAGTGAGTGTAGTGAGAATATTGGTTCTACTCCTATTTTCTTCGTTTCCTGGTTACTTTGCTTGAATAATTTTCGCACACGTCCTATCATTTGATCCCATTAGTTTGTCTGGAAAATTTACATTCATCAATAAACCTCAAACAAACAAAAATACTGTGAAACGGATGTACAGGGTATATAAAAAGTAATGGTCACCCGTTCTAAGGGTGAATCTACATCTCTGGATCGGTGGAGATGTAGTATTAGCAAGCAAAGAATAGACATTCAGAGAAACTTTCTAATATTATTAGAGGTACATTAAAGAATTGTTGAAAGAAATGTAGTAAATGGGTTGGCTACACAAGGGTTAACGTCCCTGACCATAGCGCTTTGAGTTTTCCTGAAAAGTTCAAGCGGCTCGAACGCCAGCGCGAGCTTGTGCCGCACGATGTTTGGCAAAATGCGGTTCACGTTTCGACCGATCTATCGGTTCACGGAAGTCCGCGTACACCGGCCTTAAAAATTCAAGGATTCCGCGAAGTTCTGGCACCGGCGCCGGCACCGCTTCTGGAACCGTTCTAGCCGCGCGGAGTGAATCACAGCGCGCGAATTTGAAACGCAAAACGGCCTAGGGGCGAGGCGCGTACAGCACCGTGCGGACGCCGACGCCAACGCCGACGCTACGCGACCAGCTTTCTACGCCGAAATTTCCGTTCGCCGAATATCTACATAATACGTCGGAAGTGGCGGTCGTACGATCGTGCGTTATTTGCATCGACTGGAATTGGCTAATCGGCGATTCCGCGTAGGCTGGCGACCAGCCGAACGACCGCGCGGAATACCAGTCGATCTTTCGTGCGAACATTCCTATCCTAGTCGCGGGAATCATCTAGATCGTATTGGATCTACGGTTTCGAAGAGCTGTGACTTGTTTTCCGAACGAGAAGACCGACCACACCACTCCGATTACCTAAAGCAGCCCATTTTCAGCGAGATGCACATCCTATCGTGACGAAAATCATTCGATCCGTCTATTATCATTAGACTGCCGGTTTTATGCATTTATAACAAAAATAGGTAACGTACAATTTAAAGCAGTGAACATATTAAAAAGATTTAAGAACGTCAGTGTATCAAGTTCAACTGTATAAGATAATTAGAAGAAGGAAAGAATGTCGAAATAGGTGGCCCCTGTTTCCTGCAACTGAGTACGGTAGAAAACCCACTAAGATTACGTCAATATAGTTTACGCTTTTATTTTTATAGTCACTAATGTCATAATTTTATTTAAATTCATATTAAATTTTCCTATCTACTCCGACACTAATTTTATAACAGAAGAAATTTTGAACTGATCGCTCAAAATTTTAGGGAAAAATATTATTAATCATTTAACTGGGTTCGGTATTTTATGGAGAACCAGGAAAAAAATTATTTCCTCCTTTTTTTTAAAAAGTTTTTAAAAAGTTTATTTTTTATGTAACATCTCCTTTTGGTGCTGCCTCTCTCTCTCTCTCTCTCGATTCGATGCCGCAGAGTGAGGAAAAATCATCTACAAGATCTATGGAATTTTTATTAGGTATTCCTAAAAGTCAAGACCATGTGTATGCGTAAATTTTGCTGTGAGTCAGCAGCAATCTATTGTTGTATTATATTGTTGTAATTATATACAGTGGCCCCCAGAAAAGTGTTCCTACGCCCTTCAAAACAGAATAATTTTTTTATGATTGTACCAAACGATCTGATGTTTTGTAAGCGATTAGAAGCATTGGTTTCAGCGAGATTGGACTGTGGGAGAGGTTTAAAATTCGATTTCAAGATTTGACGCATACAACAACGCGGCAAGTTACTATAAGCGTGGTAATAATGAATATTAATTATCGGTATAGTCTCGAGAAGGAGATAAAGAACGAGCGAGATCTCGGTGTTGCGGATTCGAAGCGTACAGTCGCGGTCGTATTATAAACGGAACGAGGTCGTCGCTCGTTGCTCGTCGTGCATCGATTCTTATGAATTTACCATGTTATCGACTATTACACTCCGAGACAGTTCGATTCGTTCCGCTGATTTGACTCGCGTTACTTTTAGGAGATCGGAGCCTAGTACCGCGAACCATTTGTCTTCATCTTGATCATCTTGGCTGTGTCTTTTCATTTGTTTCATCATCGAGGAACAAGACTGTCCGCGTCACCCTACTCTATTAGCAGATGCGATCCCGCGGTGCATATGCAGGGCCCTTATCGTTATTGTAGAGCGATGTCCCGTTCACTGAACCTCGCTGGCAATCGTGCATCAAACACGAACGCAATTTACAATACCCTACATTAGTTTATTCCTTGCAATTTTATCTACCGTACTGCTTCGCTCGAGCTGCTCATGATAAAACACAATTAGAAACGAGCTAAGGTTCTCACCTGCCCTAGGCACCTCGTATCTAGTTCTTGATTAGGTACTAGTTTTCTATCAATTCATGAAATAAGTCCACAGATAGTTACTTGAAATAATTTTTTAAATAAAGATCGACGACACAATAATACATGCGTTGTACGTGAAAGCAGTTAACCACTCGCCGTATCATTTTCTTTACAGTTACAGTGATTACTAGACAACGGATTTTATACGCTTATGACATAATTCAAAATAGTAAACACATTAGAAGAATTTAAGAATGCTGTTATATTATTTTCAACCTACTACATATTATAAGAAAGAAAATAAATTTCTATTTCACTCCAGTTTGTTGCAATTCAGGTAGAAAATGTTTATTTTGCATAAAGTTTAGTGATTACGTACGGCTACGCTTGGCCTCAAACGAAGAAGAAACATTATCCGAGGAAGAAATTTCTGACGTATTTTCGGATGAAAATTGATGGTAATAATTTAAAAATGTTCTTATAATATACCGGGTGAGTCATTTAAAGTGAAACAGACGTACATCTCGGAAATGAAGCATTTTGGAGAAAAATGTTGGATAAAAGTTGTATGGTTTCAAGGGGGACATAAAATGGTGTCATTGATTTGACCTTGGATAGTCGTTTGAAAATCACGCGAAGGTCATCTTCAATTTCTTAAATAGAACTCTCTACTTTTTATTGCATATTCTCGTTTTGAGAGCTTTCCAAAAACACCAGAATAAAATATTTTTCAAGTTATAAAGCTTGAAAGTGACATTTAAAATATTCCACTATCGCCACGCTTTTTCATGGGTTCTCGATAGTCTGAGGAAAAAATGTTTTCAACAAAAATGGAACAGTATTCAGACGTCTATAAATGTCAACATATGAAAGTTGGAAAAAAATTGTTTTTTACAAAAATTTGAGGTGAATTTGATTTTTTAAATGCTAAAATGTATTTTGGATTTCATAATGTTGTATATAATGTTATAACCTTGAGCCTGTAAATAACTCTGGCCGAATGGACCACTGTGCGACGGGGACGAAATGCGTCACGTGACCGGGTCGTGGCGGAAGAGTGGGACTAGCGTCGTAGAAGGGGAAAGTAGAGTGGGGAGACAATTGTTAATCTGGCGACACTGCTCCGAACTTCTCGAGGCGCCGATATTGTTGCATCGGCCGATCGCCAGTTGATTCGATATGCGGGATCATGCTCGGTTACATCATTATTAGCATTCGTAGGTTGCGCTAACAGTTTCCGCGAACTCGATGATCCCCGCTGGCCTCGGCTGTCCCCGCGTTTCCCTGTTAACGTTAACAACGTCGCGTTATCCGTAAGCGGAGTCCGTCAATGAAACGGTTTCTATTCGGGTCTCTCGCATGTGTGGATTTCTAAATGAAACGGAGAGCCACGCACACGCATACATACAGATAGATGGAGAGAGAGAGATAGAGAATAGTTCGTCTGACATCCTAGAAAAAAGCGGGTCACGTGGACGGTTAAGTCGTCGACAGGACAACATTGCTAGAACAAGGACGACCGCCATCGTCGTTGTCGATCATTGGCCTAAATCACCAGCTTCGCTGGTCACCGGTGTGTAGCATGCTAATTCACGCCGGCAAAAAATGTTAATGTGTCGTCTCTCGTTTTAACCGATCGTTCTCTTTCTCTCTGTCGCATTGTATCGCGTTATGTTAATGAACTTTCATATTTCATGCTCCCTATCGTGAAACGGTTCGCATCGGTGATTCGTCCTCGGCGCGGAATCATTTATCCTGGCATAAATGTTTCATTCCAGCGTACGAACGGTGCCCGTTTGACCGTTCGGTTCGTCGAGTATCGCAATTTATCCTCCCTCGCAACAAACTTCGTCCACCGTGCCTGTACTTCGCGTTCACACGTTTCGTTTGTCACGGTCGACAGGCTGGTGATACATTTTCGAGATACGCGGAGGTTATTCAAAATATGTGCTGCGGAAAATTTGTCACTTCACCGAAACAGATGCTTCCGAATAAAATAGAGATATGAACTTCTTCGTGAAAGACCTGGACAAGGTTTATTGAAATGAAAATAAGAAATAAATATTTCAAATCATTTATTTCGCACCCTTATTTTAAATACATACTGTTACTTCAAAGTAAACATAATATTGATTTAGGGGAGGCCATAAGTTTCGATTTTGAAGAAACATATAAAGTGACGTAGAAATGGTATTAGATATTCTCACCTGGAATTTAGCGTTTTTATTCTCGAAATTCAAATTCAAAAATCCTCAATTGTTGGAAAATTTTAAAAATTGAAGATGTCAATATATGGTTTCCCCTCTATAAAAATCATTAAGGGAAGAAATAACATCCAATTTGGTTTTCGGTTTGGATCCGCAGTCTATTATAATTTTTTCTAATTTTAATATTTATTTGTCGTTGGCCGAAGCGGAACTTTTTGTCCCGTTGTGGGAGAAGTTGTTCTTTTGTATTTTAAATTTTCATTAAGGGCCCAAATAAAAAAGTTTAAATGAATGCCTTTTTTATTTTTGCATGTAACCTTGTACATTATAATTTTTGGAAAATTATATGCTTCTAATTAATTATAAAAAATCAATTACAAAATATATTTTCGTAATTTTAAAAAAGCAACTTTTAGCATTTTCTCCGTAATTCCAACCTAATTGCAATTGTATTAAAATTTATTGAGGTCATATTTACTAACTATCAGTTTCAAATCCAGGTCGTGTGGTCCAATATTAAAAAGTTATGGTCTTTATAAAAGTGTCAATATTAAAAAGTTAGTATTCATTAGTTTATAACACAGATTGGAAATAATATCAAATATGTACATATCGAGTTTCCTGTTCGGGATGCAGGAGACGGGAAAGGGTATGCGCGGACGTCAAGAATTTTTGCGACTGCATCGCGACGTTCCAATCTCGCTCACGGAAGTTCCATTTCGTTTCGTTTAAATGATCCTTAATGGTTACATGTGTAATGTTCTGCAGAACTTGTCCGAGAGTCGCGCCAATTTGCTTTCCCGGAACAGAGGCGCCTAATGATTCGTCTTAACGGGCTATTCTACTTTACACGTTTGAAAAGATCGACTTTCTTTTGCATTTCCTAAGGCATAGTCAATTTCCGTATTGGACGAAGTTGAAACAATTTCGGAGAGGTAATGCTTAGTGCGCGAGGTGTTCAAAGTATCGAAGTACCGATAATTATCAAACTTTGCGTATGCCTTCAATAAATTGCTATCGCCGACACTACAATTACAGTGGTACAATACCGACAGTACAATTTTCTAGAATTTCAACATGATTATGGAAAATATCTGGTCTGAATCAGCAAAAGATTGCAGCAACATCCTTAAGATAATACAATATCTATCATAGAGAAAGATCACCGTCGTCCTCGAAGGGTTAAATCAGAATATCTTTTTGGAAATTGGACCAAACAACTTGACCTTGTTTCAACTACTAGAAGCATTGATTTACTAAATGATGTGCACTATAGATTTGGAAAAACTGCAATTGGTAAGAATTACATAAAAAAAAATAAAGGTTAAACTTCACCTCCGGAAACCAAGGATTTTAACATTTTAAAATGTAATCCCGTAAATTTCGGCGAGAATCCACTGGTTCAAAAGTAATGAGTGTTTGAAGTTCAGCGATTTTCAGCGTTTTTCAGGTAAGGGCGCTCAATATTTTTTCTTGGATACGCATAAAGCACCAAATCTGCGTGAAAAAAGTATTGTTATAGTAATACAAGCATTACAACTGTGTAATTGTTCTAATATTCGAACAGTCATGTTTAGTTCGGATAGTCAAGGTTCTAGTATACAAGGATTCAATAATAAATTAATTTAAAATGGCTGCCGAAAACTGAGTAATTGAAATGGAACGTTCACAACGCTGGGTTAAAATGGACTCAGCTCCCACCATCCGAAGGTTAGGGTACAAATAAAAGAGTAAGCAAGAGTTCGATAACGAAGAGTCCCAAACTGGCAGGGAAAATGAAGGGGCTGATTGAATATTTCATTCGGAGAATCAGTGATCGCAATTTGTAGATGATCAAGACCACGTTTCTGGTGAGACGTTCGTCGGTAACGGCAGCTTGCGCGAACGTTCGGTCGGATTGTTTTCATCCGGCAAAAATGGCTCGCCGTGTGAAAATAGACGACCCGGCTCTGTGTGTGTGTGTGTGCGTGCGTGCGCGCGTAGAAATGGGGATGATGCAGTTGGCCTGGATAAAGGTCAGTGGCCGACCTAGCCCCCCAGCAAGCCGACACCACCAGCTCTGCCACCCACCGGGGTATTGATTTTGTTAACCTTCTAGGCTCTAGCCCCGTGCACCCCACCCCCTTCCCAACCCCTCGCCCTCACTGCCGACTCTGCCTCTTCCTCGAGCAGAGTTCTCGCAACCAATGACATCTTGCTATCGTGCGATTCGAGCTATTGTTGCGCATTTTTCTGCCTTTCGCTGGTTCCATTCCAACGTTTTTTTACCTGAGCGCACGTAAGGCCAACTTAACAATTTACGACAACAAAAATATACAATCAGATTTTATTTGATATCCTGGTTAGGAACATATATATGTACTTATTTAATTTCAATATTATGGTCAAGACACGGACTTGGTTTATAAACCATATGTTACGTTACACATTGATCCATACCCTATTCCATACACAGCTTACCTAATAGTACATAATGCTAATTAGTTAATTCTACCTATGCTAATGTAATGGCCCGTGAACCTACTGTTAAAAACACGGGTCAATTATTCTTGTTACATTATAATCTTCATTCTACCTACTTTAACACTACGAGCCTCAAAAATAACTGGAAAATGCTCCGTTATAAAAATGACGAGATTGATTTGATTTAGACTTTGTGCGGCTCCTATTGTAATATGCACTCTTTTAAAGACATCTATACAATAATTTCGTATCAAATAATTGTTACTATTTCAATAAATGTAAAGTAAAAGGTAGTGGTAGATTTAATGTTAACGTACGATATTAAAAATCGCAATGGTGTTTTATTAACTTCCCGATTTTATAGGGAAGTTATTGTAATTACCCCGAAAATCGAAAATCGAATTTTTAGCAGATCTTCACGTTTCATGGTCATTGGAGTCATTTCAGACTATTTTTATCAAAATGTCGGTATATGTGTGTGTGTGTGTGTGTGTGTGTGTGTGTGTGTGCGTATGTCCGTTTCTATGGTATCAAATTTTTCGTTAACGTTTTCAGAAAAAGTAACAACGCGATCGGAATGATGAATGATGCAATCGATGTGCCCCGCTGTAACTTAGAGCTGATTAGATTTTGGTCCATTTTGGTCAAGTAGTTTTTTAGTTTTTTTGGTTTTTTTCGAAAGAAGTTCATTCAACAATGCAATTTATACGAGAGAACCGAAAGTTTCCACCGAAGAAACAAACGTAATTACACAAAAAATTTTTTTTTCGATTTTTTTAAAATTAGAAAAAAAAATTTTTTTTTTATTAAATCTTTTTTTGTACCTTAAGATGATGTTTCCGCTTACAATAATCGAAAATTATCCCAATGCAAGAGTGAGTTAATCATCTCTACTCCCGAGAATACATTTTCAAAGAATATCGATGAAAGTACAAAAAAAAATTTATATTACAATCTTTAAAAAAACAATCAGTTCAAAACGAATTATTAACTGAGATTAAATTGAAAATTAATATGAACTATATGATAATTATTAATAACAGTGATGTTGAAAACGGATTGGTTAATGGAGCACACATGCGGAATATTAAAATTTATTACTTTTCAAGAAAATACTAAAATTCCGTCTATATTGTGATTAGATTTTCAATTGGCCAGAGTAGGAGTGAAAGTAAGAACTCGTTATCGTGATTATATGAAAAATGCAAATATTGATCAAAATTTAACACCAATAATAAAAATATCGAATCAAGTAAATATGTCGAGTGAGGAAAAATATCAAATCACACGTAGTCAATTTCCAGTGGTTCCTGCTGAAGCGATTACGATTCATAAAAGTCAGGGATAAAAAACATACGAGAAAGTATGTTTGGATTTTAAAAAATCAGAAAGGCCAACTTTACAAATGTTGTATGTAGCACTGAGCAGAGTTTCAAAATTGAGCGCGGTTTATATATTTCGGGACAATTTAAATTAACAGTATCGAAGAAAACCAAGATCAATACTGCAACCCCGGATAATGATGAGTTGTATCGTTTGCGAAAAACTAATTAAGACAATTTATATTGCAACATTAGTATGCTATAACAAGGAACCAAGCGAGCAACGAGCATACGATATTGGTTTAATGCGACGCTATATAGCAAACATTTTGATAAGTAGAAAACTATTGAATTTCCCTGAAAACGTATAATCTTCTTAAAACGTACACTTAATAAATAATAATAATAATATACAGCAACTAATGAATCGGGAAGTTCTTTGTGTGGCTCGTGGAGAGTCACACACAAAATGAAAGACATTAATAGCTGTGGGCCCTACTAGAATTGCGTACCACTAACATTCTCGCAAGAGCAGTCCTGCTCGCTCTCCTGCGAGCTCGCGAAGCGGGCGAGCAACAACAACCCTACTCGCGAGCGAGCGAAGCGAGCGAGCAACAATAGCCCTCTAGTTTCATGATAATTGAGTACGATAATCAAGTATGATCGAAGTATGATACCGCAGTAATAATCGGTACAGTAATCCTAAGCGATGATGCCCAAACATTCGTGAAGAGAATCGGATGGACACGGCTCGCTCGCAAGTCCCTAGGTCCTCACACTTCTCACTATCGACGTTCTATCGTACGGACGTATATGTACGTTACACGTTGCAGTTACAGTTTGCTCAAACAATTCATGGTCTCTATTCAACCGTGTTCACTTCTGCGCGAGTTTCGGGCAGGCATGCGACCAACCCGAACACTGTCTGCTATCCGTTCGGCTCCCGACACCAGCCAATATTTTAGCTCCCGAGCGCTCAAGTAGGCAATAATTTACGATCGCCGATCGCGTTCTTACGTTCGCACGCGGTGCGGTGCGGTGCGGTGCCGATTCCGCGCGTTCGTTAGCGCATTCTTACTGTTTTCGCTTCGAACGTACGCGATTCGCGTTTCGTATCGCGGCACTTTCCTCGGGGCACCGTGGAACGTCCGAAGACGGATCGCCTGCAGCCCCCATGTAATTGACGCGCTTGCAGGTGCACGTGTAACCGCGCGTTGTATGCGGCCGCGTGCACACGTGTGCAGCGAAACAGCTAGCGTACAACGGCCAGGCCTGCAAGCGGAATTCTAATGCCGTGTATCTGTGCCACTGTGCGAATTGAATTCCAATTATATGCTTGATTTACTTGTCATTCAGTCGGGACTCCCTGGGAATCGCATCCGCGACATTTGGCGCCACTCCATCTTCGTCCGCTGTGGCAACGGTGTCGATTGCTCTCTCGCGGTGGTAACTACTCGCGAATTCGTGCACCTGCCCGAACCCTTAAGGGGGTACACTCCCAAAGAAACAGATAGCACACGCGTGCTATCTTTAATTTCTCGTGTTAAGATTATGCCAGCGTGGAAACTCTGTGTAGTGTATAAAACATACCTTCTGCGGATATGTAAACAGAACATAGATTCACTTTAGTTCAACGAGTTCTCTTAATTGGAAGGGAAACACATAATCCGACACAAACAAAATGATAGCACACAGCTATATGTTTCGTGAAACAAAAGTATACATATTTCTTATAACAATATATACACCAAACTATATTTTTCTAATAATGTGTGGAACCTCCTTTGTTTTATATGATTTCCACCATCCTTTTAGCTAAAGAATTATAAGTATAGTTCTTTAATTTTTGTCTAAATTAAATTTTCCCATTCAGTTGTAATGCAAGTTTTTAATTCATTTATATTTGAAAATTGTCGGCCTTCGGCATACACTGATTGCGAAAGCAAATTGCCCAGCAATTTTCAATGATATTAAGGTCGGGTGAGCACGCCGGCCATTGAAGAGTGGAGCTATTTTCATTTAAAAAATATTCCTTAACAATTTGAGCAGTATGTACTGCAGCATTATCTCGTTGGAATATACAGGTTGTTTCCTACTTTTTTGGCAAGATTGTAGGAGCATGATCTACAAGTGGAAATACGTAAAAAATGATATAAGAAGTTTGTTTATAAACGATGTAGAAACGGTGTAGAAACGTACACTCGTTTCTAGGATTGCGAGGGTGCGGGGATGCTGCGCCTTCTCGTTTCTCGATAACGCAAAAATGGCGTTTTTCAGTAGTCAAAAGCGCTGTCGTGTGGCGCGGCATGGTATGGTCAGTCAGCGGCGCAAGAACTGGCCATGGGGTTTCTACCCGGTGATGTTGCGAACGCGTACATCGCGTGCTATTGACGGTATTACTACGAATTTGCATATACACATATGCAAATCGCGTGGCGCGAATGTCGTCTATCGATATCGGTTCTATATCTCGGCGCTGCCGCGGCGAACACGCTTCGAAGCGAACGGTAACTCGCTTTCGTTCGTACGCATACTCTGAGAAGATACAGGATCTTCGGAAAAAATTAACCCTTTACGCTGCTGCGGCGCTGTTACGGCGCCACACACCTCCGTCCATAAATATCTGTTGAGTTCATAGCACAGGGTATTTAATCGATATTATGTAACCCGTGACGGTTTCTTCAGTATTGTATTCATTATTCTGCTCGTGTATTCTTTACGTCGCGCCGTGTCTTATTGAAAACGAGCATCGCGCTGTCGCACAGTGGTCCGGATCGAGAAATTCAGTGGCATTTTGTTATAACTTTTGAACCATTAGAGATATTGCAATGAAATTTTCACTAAAAATATTTAAAAAATAGTCATTTTTAATTATAGATAATTAAATATTTTTTGCATTTGTTAAACAATATTTATTAATTAATTTTCATTCATACTTTGTTATTGATAATAAATTTGTTTACATATAAGTTCACAAACTATTTTTTGTAATAATTTATAATAAAAATTTTTTCGTCCATACCGAGAAGTTCTGTGATACTGCCACAGCTTTTGAATCGTAAAAGTTATTCTGATGAAACTTTCACTGAAAAATATGAAAAAATAATCACTTTTTAATGATAAATAATTTAATATGTTTAGTGTTTATTTAATTATTTTTAATAACATTTTACTTACTTTACTGGCTGATTTACTTAAATCTATGCATGTATTAATACTGCAGCTTCTTGATCTAGCGGCCTTTTCTTTTTATTTTGTGATTTTACTCTTATAGCAGCATATAATAAACAATTGACTGTAGGCTACAATCAAAACAGTCCTCTCGCACGCGCGCGAGGTTCTTCGCGTCTCGCACAATCCTGGCGCTCGACGCAGCGATGGATACACTTGAATCACTAATAACTTGCGTCGATGGACGATGTTGGTAGTAAATCGTGCATAACTATATAGGGAAAAGTGTACTGAACATTGTACAATTTGTAAACATGCGGTACTAATTGGAACTAAAAAGATATTCCGTATCAAAGATGAAGAATTTTGACAATTTCCGAGCCTTCACTGTACATTATTTTTTTAATACATTATTTAAATCAATTTTTAATTGTCAGTGTAAATTTTTATCTTAATGGAATTCTCTTCATTTTAAAAGAAGAACAGAGGAAAAATATTAAACAGGTGTGTCAGGGCATCCAGATAAAGATAAGTATCTTTTTTCTGCGAAACAGGCTATTTTCAAAATACCCAACTTTAAGTGTTCGTCGCGATTACAATTTTAATTATATTTTATTAATTTCTTTATTTTCGAGGTAGATGGATATTTATGAAGCAATACAAACTTTGTACATGTCAATATGAGAAAGTTCATTTTTCGACAAAATGTCACTGAATTTCTCGACCCGGACCACTGTGTGTCGTGGCGGCACACAATGGTCGGAATCGGGAAATTTAAGGGGACATTACAATTTCTCGGTCGAAAATTTGAACAATTTTTATGGGACTGATAAAGTAATGAAAAACATTTTTTGAGTCCGTGATTTTTTTTACACACCCTTTAACATACATCATACATATAGTACACCCTTTAAAATAGAATAATTTTTTTATAATTGTACCAAATGTCCTGATTTTTTATAATCAGTTAGAAGCATTGGTTTACGAAATGATATGCGACAAAGATTTTCCAAAAATTATAATTTACATGATTACATGCAAAAATAAAAAAAGGCATTTTTTAAAACTTTTTTATTTGGGTCCTTAATGAAAATTTAAAATGTATGTTTTGTAGATCTACGTTAGTCATACACATGTTGAAAATTTCATTGAAATCGATTCAATGAAATTTTCAACATATTGTTTCAACGGACCTCCAAAGTTGGAGATCTCAAAAATAGTATTTTCTTCGTAAAAAAACGTTAAAAATTGAGTGTAGCGAAAGTTGTTCGAATTGGTAACACGGGCGGCGAAAGAAGAATGAAATTGTAAATATTTATTGGAGAGTCTTTCAATTTTCAGAAATTCATGCAAGATCTTAGTCTTGTACTTCTTTACCGATATGGACGTGGAATTCTTACCTGTTATAATAGGTTATTAATGGTGAAGCTATTTTAGTTGTCCCACATGTTTGTCGAGAATTCGAATTTTGGAATGATTCTATTGTCGTCACGACTGGCGCAACGATTCGCTCGCATTCATCCAGGTAGATATAGGTGTGTTCACCTGTCGTTACACCTGTGCACGCGAGATCTATGAGCGGTCTACCCGCATACTCAACTGTGTACCTTGATTAACGAAGCACACCTTGCCCGAGAATGTCTATTGTGTCGCCCAATCGACAGAAGCACGAGATTCTACCGCGATTTCAGCCGAGCTCTTGCAAAATATCAATCGAAACACACCTCGTACTCTCGTTTCTTGGCATTTCGTATAGCATATCCTTTACGCTTTCTTGGATCTATCGACAACAGCGATCTGACAGCGTCCACGTTCTGTTACTCGAGGATTCTTTACAGAGATCCCTATTTCCCGTGTAGTCAAATACACGGATACACGTGTAGTAAACGAATCCGGATCTCAATCCGTATAATTTTTAATACCCGTGTATTTCTGTTTCACGGGCACACGTGGCACGTGACCCGGCTGATCCGAAGACGGATCCGTGTAGCTGAATCCGTGAGTGAGGAAGTGAGAATCCGTGTAGACTAAGGTGGTCCCTAGCTATACTTGACAAAAATTATTTTGTAAAATTATTTTAAGGCTCAGTAGGTTTAGTGTTAATTTAAATAGCTAATCAATTTTAAATATCCTTGAAATTTAATCCGTGAAATCGATTTGCAAAAGGGTGAAATTGATTTGCAGAAGGGGGAAATTGATTTGCAGAAAGTTGAAATTGACTTGGAAAAGAGAGAATTTGGAGTGCGAAACCTATATTGCATAGAGTGTAAAAACTAACACGAAAACAAGAAAAAAACTCACATACACACACAAAATATACAAGAGTAAAATGGCGGGTTTAAATTATTATTGGGGTTAAAACTGCTTGGGCTATTCACCGAAAGCAATTTGGATGATTCGTGAAGTGTTTGTATAGTATTTCACGAAAATACGGAGGCGTTAACGTGCTCTCCCACGGCCCACGGTAGTATTTCGGAGATCGTTGGTAACGGAACCATGGGTCAATGTTCACATTCACCGATTTCTCTCTGAAAGAAGTCACATTTTTAGTGGTCCGGATAGCGCGTTAGTGGCACAATGGTTCGTTGGGAGATTACGAGGATGTGTGAATGGAAATGTAGCCGCGGGCATCGTTCAGCCGGTAGGCCTATCCTAGCAGAAGACACATTCCTCAGGTTTGACGCCTGGCTCTAATAGAAAAACTTTGGGTATCTGCCAGGAGAGCGTAAAATCGGTCGTCGTGGAATATAACACCAGGAGCGCAAGAATTACTTTCCTCGACGCTTCTCGCATTTTAATCGACAATTCAATTTTCGCACGCGTTCTCGATTTTCGGTCCGTTAAGAAATTACGCTACCGTCCATAAGTATTTGACCTTCTCCAGTTTATCGAAAATATACAAAATATATTTAAAATAAGCCATCCCAATGTAACTTTCGCCACAGTATTTCTTTTATACAGTCATATAAAAGTAACAATTAATAATAGAGACATTATTCAACAATTGTGACGAAAGATCTGCATTTGCAAGCTTACGAGATCCAATTGACACAAGGACTGCAGCCAGCAGACACAAAACTGTCGAATTTTGTGATTAAATGCACCACAGAGCAAAAGACGAATTTTAACCATTTTTGTAGTGGATTTTCACAATTTCCATGCGTTGCTCGATCGTGTAATTCTCCATGACTAAACCTCGATACTTCTTGATGCCAATTGTCAAAGATTAGTACTCTATGTGGCGCGCACTTTAAAATGTCAGGTCATTTTGAGACACCCTTTAGAATGGAATTATACTAGGGTGAAAGAAATGTTTAATTTTCGAGTTAAAACAGCTCCGAGTGCACAAAGGGTAAAACAAAAAAAAATCATAAAGTTCACTAACCTTTATTGTAAATACATAAGACACCCCCAGCCCTTAAGTGTGCTTAAAGAGTGGGGTTAAGCGTGCAGTACTGTATCAAGAACTCGGATTTGTCCGTTGAATCGATTCGTCGCAGAATTGGCCAACGATCGCATTCGATCGTTTCTCTATCGGCTATTATCGAGCCTACGGAATCGAGAGGGAGGAAAATCGGCTGTGGGGGATTGAGGGAGAGAGAGAGAGAAGAAAAGAGGGGAGAAGGTGCTGGGCATCTGTCAGGGGTGTACGCGGTAGAGCGGCGCTGGAATATCAATCGCGCCGGTAGCACCGATAGAATCGTTAAGAGAGACGCGCGCGAGTTACAACAAGCGCCGCTGCGACAGAGAGTGCAACCACGTAAGGCGTATCGGGCGCGAGGACACCGGTGCATTGTCGTCTTCCTACACGCGATGCACCGCCCGAGAACCACGAGGCATACTAGAGCCGGCATCGCGAGGCTTTGTCGCGTTTTCGTTCTCGTTCGCAACCAGTGATGCCAGAAATGTGCAACATTTCACGCGCATGTGCGACAAACGGTAACGTATCTATGATGAGGTAACAGAGCCCTGAGGCAGTCATATTGGCAGAAATGTACCGAAACAACCTGTACCGGACGAAAAGACTCCAGGACGTGTCCTACGAGTTACAAAATATACACAAATACTTTCTTCAGAATATTCATTGTTCAGAATAAAATCATATAAATTTTTTAAAGTTCTGCGAGGTGCTTAAGGTACCCCATTTCATCGAGAATCTTACTATACTGAGACTAATCGCCGCGCATACGCGAGAAATGTTGCGCATTTCTGGCATCACTGTTCGCAACAGGGGAAAAACTATTCTGCTTTCGATGGCCCGGTTTCTTTCGTTCTCGGATTCACGGTCGAGCGTCGACAGCTGTTACCATGCGACACGAAACTAGAGCTGTTACTAGATCTTTTTTGCATATCATTTCGTAAACCGATGCTTCTAATTGATTATAAAAGATTAAAGCGTAAAGATTATAAAAGTTATTCTGTTTTAAAGGGTGAGAATACTTTTTATACTCACTGTACATTGTTTTATACAAATTACAAGACTGAATGTATTTAGATATTTCACAACAATTTTGATAATAATACGTGCTTGAATAAAGAAATGTATTGAATAATTTCAAATGGAAGTATCTTTATAATTTCAATAATTAGAAAATAAACAATGTGAAAGCGGTTATGTGACCGGTCGCGGTATGGCTAATGTTAATTTGCGTAGAATATAAAAAGATCTTGCGAGTGATAAAAATGAGTGTCGAAAAAGGGAAAAGAAACTCTGTGAAAATGCAACTGCAACGAAGAAATAACTTCTTCTTTTATTTAGCACTGCATTGGTAATAAATTAACATAGTCGTTAGCGATGGTTCCTCCTCGATTATAGAACTCGTCCCATATGTCTGTCGTTTTGACGAGATTTATGGCTTCTTTGAATATTAAGAATTTCTGGATTAATCTAGCGTGTCCCATCGCTAGTAGGAATTTATTGCGCAGAACACCTCGAAGAATTAATGTATGCGAAAGAAGATATGCAGTTTCATTTTTCGGGAAAAAAGAAATTATTAATGCTACGCTATAACTTCTCTGGTATCGTGCAACTTTTGAGAATAAACTTTCTCTGATTCTTAAAAATAGATATATGAATTCATACATATGACTCCAGCGAGAAAGGATGATTTATGCAAATGGTTTGCGCAGAGAGCGCGCGTGTTATTGGGTACTCAATAAGTAACCCACTTCCTGGAGAAGCCCTTGGTGCGACTATTTATCGAACGACTATTGCAAATAGAAGAGATTTTTACCATATGTTGCTGAATAAACAATCAGACATTAGGTAACAGTGTATAAGGCATCACGCTTTTTCGAATTGAAATTGTTTCAACAAAGTGTTGTTCGGTCATTCTCGGTAGCGAAATGCCGTAAACCATTGGTCACTTGTTTCTCATGGGGGTTTTTCCAGCTTGTAATACTTTCATCCACTTTCCCTGGCCAAGGTGTTCCTCGCAAAACTGATCGAAGCACTCTCTTCGTCGGCTGCTTTCCACCTAAAGGCATTTTCACGCCGATCACCGTTCCTTTCTCTCATCGTCGACGCCGCCGCACAGTGGTCCGGATCGAGAAATTCAGTGACATTTTGTCGAAAAATGAACTTTCTCATATTGACATGTACAAAGTTTGTATTGCTTCATAAATATCCATCCACCTCGAAAATAAAGAAATTAATAAAATATAATTAAAATTGTAATCGCGACGAACACTTAAAGTTGGACATTTTGAAAATAGCCTATTTCGCAGAAAAAAGATACTTATCTTTATCTGGATGCCCTGACACACCTGTTTAATATTTTTCCTGTTCTTCTTTTAAAATGAAGAGAATTCCATTACGATAAAAATTTACACTGACAATTAAAAATTGATTTAAATAATGTATTAAAAAAATAATGTACAGTAAAGGCTCGGAAATTGTCAAAATTCTCTTCATCTTTGATACGGAATATCTTTTGAGTTCCAATTAGCACCGCATGTTTACAAATTGTACAATGTTCAGTACACTTTTCCCTATATAGTTATGCACGATTTACTACCAACATCGTCCATCGACGCAAGTTATTAGTGATTCAAGTGTATCCATCGCTGCGTCGAGCGCCAGGATTGTGCGAGACGCGAAGAACCTCGCGCGCGTGCGAGCGGACTGTTTTGATTGTAGCCTACAGTCAATTGTTTATTATATGCTGCTATAAGAGTAAAATCACAAAATAAAAAGAAAAGGCCGCTAGATCAAGAAGCTGCAGAATTGATACTTGCATAGATTTAAGTAAATCAGCCAGTAAAGTAAGTAAAATGTTATTAAAAATAATTAAACAAACACTAAACGTATTAAATTATTTATCATTAAAAAGTGATTATTTTTTCATATTTTTCAGTGAAAGTTTCATCAGAATAACTTTTACGATTCAAAAGCTGTGGCAGTGTCACAGAACTTCTCGGTATGGACGAAAAAATTTTAATTATAAATTATTACAAAAAATAGTTTGTGAACTTATATGTAAACAAATTTATTATCAATAACAAAGTATGAATGAAAATTAATTAATAAATATTGTTTAACAAATGCAAAAAATATTTAATTATCTATAATTAAAAATGACTATTTTTAAATATTTTTAGTGAAAATTTCATTGCAATGTTTCTAATGGTTCAAAAGTTATAACAAAATGTCACTGAATTTCTCGATCCGTACCACTGTGCGCCGCCTCTGTCGCGTCACACAGTAACCAAGCGAACTCGATGATGGGATATCCATCGTTCGTGAAAAATAAGGATACAGTATTCTCTCCGTAGCTGTCGAGAAGATCTCTACCGTAACTGTTATACTGCCATCCCCGCCGCTGCACAGTGCGGACAAACCTGGCGTATGTCATTAATCGTTTATATCACGATGTACGATGAATTCCTTTGGCAAAACTGCATATTAGGATGGTTCATACATTTTTTTCTTTTCTTTTTTAATTTTTTGTAAAATTTATTAATTATATTGTTAAATTTCATTTTCTGTGAATAATTAGTAACAAAAAGAAGTGCCGAGAATTTAATCTTATAATTCTTATATCCATTCAAGCACAAGCTTATTTTGTACGAATTAAGATTATTTAGCTAACGAACGCAGCGAAGTAGAAGATTGCAACTTTTCTAATGTTTTATTTTTCTTCTATGGAACTTTCACCATCGTAATCGTCACCGTTTTCTTATTAAAATAATACTCAACACGATATAGTTATGATTATAATTATTCGCGTAACAAGCGATTAAAGTTTCGTTAGAGCAATTTAGAGTTAAAATCGCTCAACTTTACACACGCATAACTTCGGAAACATGAATTTCCGGCATTTTCTCGTGAAAATCTGAGGTGAAGTTTAGCCGCACAAAGTCTAAATAAATTCAATAATTTCATTTTTGTAAGACAACACTCACATAACGGATTTTCTTGTGATAAAATGAAAGTCTTACTTATCATCTTAACCTTATTAGTGTCCGCGTGATCTTCTATCGAAAAGGATAATCTAAATCTTTTCTATTAAGTAAATTTGTTACTCAACTTAGTAGTCGATCGTGATCGAAAAATCGATTGAAAACTAATTTATAGTTTCTAACAACGCGGAAAGAGAAACTGGTAGGTGATGGGAACCTTCGCCTTGGTCTGTTTTCCAAAATAAAAGACCTACTGTTCACCATAATGGCTGGCCGTGCCAGAGCCTTTATCTTGACTGATCACATAGCTGATCGGAATGGGGTAGGCAGTTACTGCGAACGCGTCGATGCAACTTTGATCGTCTGCGAATGAAATTTGCATCGTAACGCGCGCTAGGTTGCTGATAGCATCAGTGCGGTTGAGAAATATTACAATGTAGCAATCTTGCATCCTCGAGCATTTTTCTTTCGCCGGGTTCCCTTGTCCTCCGCGATGGGTGTGCGTATCCTGTTGAATCACGCGGATATCGACCGCCTGTTTTTCAGCGCGAAGTGGGTCGACTTTCATCATTCGCGATAAAAAATGGTAAAAAAAAGTGGTACATATATCCCAACCGCCTGTGTGTCCAGACACGAAATTAGAACTTAAAAAGGATATCACTGGCGTGACGAGGCGCAGCGTCCCATAGTGGTCGATTCCTTAAAACATGAGACAAAAATAGAAAACACATCTCGAAATTAAAATTTTCGTCAACCTTTCGATGTGTGACGCCCTCACCGATTTTGATGAGTTTTGGATATGTCGTAGAAATCAACATTTTCAACGACTTTTTCCTTTGTATAATAATTGCAAAAAACTTTCGTTAAATCTAGGTTACAAGTACGCTTTAGGCCCTCCACACACGGGTCGATTGAAATCGCGTCGTGAAGTTCGTACGTCTTGCTCGTCAAATACGATTCATGCGACGGACGCGATTGCCATGTGCACACGGGTCGATTGTAGTCAATTTGTGTTTTTCAAACATCAAGAATCGCGTTTTCACGTTTTCACTTTCAAAAAATTTTATAAAAAAATTAAACCGACTTCGAAAAACGCACTAAAAGATATGAAATGATTATAAGTATAAATAATTATGTGAATACACACGAACTTAAATACAATAAAATCTTTTCGGAGGCGGCGCAAAATTGAAAATTTTCCAAATGACAGATGTTGCTGATTATGATTTCATTAGAATATGGTGAATCTGAAAATCAGTAGGTCGTAAGAGAATATACATTAATATGTGAAAGCATGTAGAAGAATTTAAGGAAGTTAAGGAAAATTTTCAATTTTGCGTCGCCTCCGAAAAGATTGTATTGCATTTAAATTCGTGTGTGTATTCACATAATTATTTATACTTATAATTTTTATTTATTATATAAAATTTTTTATTTCACACTTTTTAGTGGTACGAGTAAAAGGGCCTAGCCTTTTAAGATGGTCAAAACTGCCCTTAGAGGTTTTTCAATGGCTCTTGAACCATTCGAAAGCTGACCGATAAAAACCCATCTGAGTAAAACCCTATAACTACCCTCACGGGCAAGCTAGAGGGCTGAAAGTTTACTCGGATGGGTTTTTATTGGTCAGTTTTCGAATGGTTCAAGAGCCATTGAAAAACCTCTAACGTCGGAAAAATGAAGATTTCTCAAAAATATGAAAACATGCTATTAATAGTGCCCGAATAAGCTACCATCAAAAGCGGTGTCCCCGATTTTTTTCAGATTTTTTGTTGTGGGAGATCATTGTCAAAAACAATAAAAACCAAACTGCTTCGACGTTTTTGCTGCTAGAAGGAAAGCTAGACTTGCAGGTTTTACCGTGGGGGTATATTAAGCTCTAATTAGTGATACTACATCGAATTAAGCAATTTTTTTACCTCAGAAATGCGATTTAAGAGAGTGAAAAAATCGTCTCCTGTGGAGTCGCGCGAATCGTACGATCCACGCGATTTTCCAACTTCGCTTCCGATCGCACGGGATTAGAATCGCGGCGATTTCAGTCGAGTCGATTTCAGTCGACCACGAATCGACCCGTGTGTGGCTCTCCATTCATTTGCATTGGAAGTCACGTGGAGGGAGAAATCGCATGCGACTGGAATCGCGTCGACCGAATCGCCGATCGACCCGTGTGTGGACGAACTTCGCTTCCGATCGCACGCGATTACAACCGCGGCGATTTCAGTCGAGCCGATTTCAGTCGACCACGAATCGACCCGTGTGTGGCTCTCTATTCATTTGCATTGGAAGTCACGTGGAGGGAAGAATCGCATGCGACTAGAATCGCGTCGACCAAATCGCCGATTGACCCGTGTGTGGAGGGCCTTATTGTTTATTCTCGTACAAGCTGGCACTGAACGGTAATTATTGTAATTAAAATGTAAAGAATCATATACAAAGCAGTGTCTCGTAATTGAATTTGAAATTTACTGCACTTAAAATTTAAAGTATTAGAAAATCCGCAATAAGACATATTCTCAGAACTATTCAAGTAAACAGCGGAATCCTTTTTCAAAACTTACTGTGCTCTTATTTGATTTGTTACTCTTTTCTATTAAATATGGCCGGGTGCTTCTTTCTTTTACACAGCAGAGTGTACATATGTATATGATTTCTCATCTATTAAAATTATTAAGGAAAGAAATAACATTCAGTTTGGTTTCTACTCCTTGCAATCGATACAGACAATTTTTATTTTGCATAGATATCCGCGGTGTACTTCACTACCGAACTTTTTTGCGGTGTATTTGGAGGGAATTTTTCGAATTATTGATTTATTTCATGTTATCGATTTTGCACCGTGCAGAGAGGAAGATCGACCAATGTGTGTCGACGTCGACGGTTTTTCTATGTACCAGTAAATTGCTAAAATGTGTACCTGGTTGCGTCTGCAGAGTCGAATATTTGAAAAATGGAACGCGTTCGAGCAATTTGTCTTGGACAAGCAGTAAATGGTTCTTGGTACGTTAAGAATGAGGACGTCCTCGGCAGCCTAAAAATAGCCCCGATTCAAGAGGAAATAGCGTTGCCTTACTGAAACATGCAAAGGAAGAGTGAATGCTCATGCTAATCCAATTACTGCGTCTGCTTTAAACCAATTGTAGGACAATTAAAAAGGGAACGTCTCGCAGATCACGTGCAGTCTTCAACTATGAGGTGTAAAGAATAATTGGTTTTCTCGCATGTAGTCGAGTCGCGCGTATAGCAACTAAATAATTGCTATAGTGTTTAACCCCTTGCCCTACAATGTCGAGTCAAACTCGTGATGAGAATTCTGAACTGATTCTAATAAATATGTGCATTATTAATCTTTTTGTTATAGGCGATATATAGCCTTTGGAGAAAGCATAGACATACAATAAATATAAATTTTCTTTTTTTCTCTATGTAATTCTGAACGATGAAGAATTTCTGAACACTATAACTACAAAATAAGCAGTTTAAGAAGTAACAGAAATGATAAGTTCATTCGTGATATTAGACAATGTGTTTTCATTGTGTTACCAAGATTTATACATAGAAAGTTCTGATCCAGAAAATGGGGCAAAGTCGTTTTGGACACGAAGCTGGCGATGTTGCTTCGTACGCGAGATGCACCTGTTTACACGGTTCACAGACACGAGCAACGTGTTTGATATTACCGCTCTTCGCACGACCAATGTGTAATAATCGTATTTTAATCGTATGTATACGGCTCAGTCTTAATTTTATCGTTCGTTGATATTCTCATTCGATACCTGAAATCGCTAGAAATATCGGTAAGCGGTATCTTAACATTCGATAGGGTTCCTGATTTTGTAGGTTCTTTGGCTGACGAGTCAGCCCGCACAAAAGTCCGCAGTTTTCCAATTATCGTCCAGCAGGATGACGCGATCGTCACAATGGGTGGTGGCGTTGGCGTCGCTGGCAACATTAATCCCCTTGCAACAGCTGATGCATCCTGGTGCCCGTGCGACAGAGCCTGTTCTCCCTTTTCGTGCTGCGTTAAAAGGATTAGCTCGTTAAAATCCGAGGCAAAAGAGGGTCAGAAGGCATACAGGTTGCCCGGGGAATTAGTATTCAGGGGAATACGCTCGTAGTCCTTGTGAGAACGCGCTCGCGCGAGTAAAAGGAAAAGGAAATGGCCGGCAGGATATAGTACTAGGTTCTCATCGGGCACAAGAATTATCGGGCTTCGGTCCTCCGATCGCGCGTGTCGTTTTGCATTGCTGCCGACACGGTAGGCAGGTTTTCCCCACCACACCGTGTCCCCATCGGTTTGTCTAGGAAAGACGAAAAGAGAAGACCGGTCGCGCGGCGACTCGGTTTCGGATCCTAGCTTCATTTTCCTGGAAGTTCTCGCGCGCGAGGAACGAGGAGCGAATACGCTCGTAGTATAGCCACCGTTGTTTTCTTCCCAGTGTTTTTAAGGTTAACGGGACCGATCCCCGGAAAGGCAGCCTCGTTAATTGCTATTTGCTTAGCCAAGAAGTTAGAGTGAGCACCGGCCGTTGAATGGGCTGAAAAGAAATTGTTCGACGTCCCGAGTACCGGTCCGCGCGGTGCCAGCTCGGAGACTACGTCCCCATACTTCTTAGCCCCGATGATCTTCGAACAGGCTCTGGTCGGTGGCATGATCCTTGAACTCTCTGGATCAGCCAGGGCCCGAGCGACTCGACCGATCTCGGTGATCGAGAACAGGAAAACTGGGTTGATCAATCGAAAGTGGAAAATGGATGAAGGATGGAGAGAATGGAAGACCGCGAACGCGTTCTTTCGCGGGTACGCAACCGAGGGACGAGTAATGCGATTGGATTTGCAACGCGGTGGAAGCAGGAGAGGATAGAGCGGAGATGATGGAAGAGAGGGAAGAAAATAAAGAGAGAAACGAAGGGAGACGGGGGTGGAGGAGAGAGAGAGGGAGAGAGGTAGAGAGAGAGGTTCACAATAGCTCAACTCTGGAATGAGGAAGTCTCGTACGGGACGACACCGCGGGAATACTAAAGTCTGGGTTACTAATAGTTGGTTACTTCGCGTATTCCAGCCTCATAGGCACTCGGTTCTTCGAGGTGGAGGCTTCTAGGGATCATGTGCGTGTGCGTCGGTTGACTTTGTATCGGCGCCATTTGTCCACGCGTTACGCGCAGGCTAAAACGGATCGTCGCCGGTCTTATTTTGCTCCTTTCCCTCTGTGTTCCGTCCTGCCATGCACGTTGATTTGCGATTCGTTTCTGGGAACGAACGCCGCTCCTCTTCGAGCTGGATCGGGAACTGACTTTTCGGCCGAGGCAGATTTTCGGACCAGTTGTCCCTCGTTTTTCTCCTGCCCGGAGCCTGTTGACGACCAGTCGCTATTTCGAAGCTGTGGTTCATCGTTTGCCACTATTCTCTGGCTTCGGGACTACGTAACGATCTGACACGAAACAATTCGTGTTAGCGGGCAGGGGGGTAAGACAATTTTGGTTACGAACCAACAAAGCACCCTCTGAATCGTAATCCAATCGTGATCAACAGACACAAGGTCTGACATCTGACAAAGTGCAAGATTTTATGAAACACACGACTTTATTAATGTTTTAGTACACAACATTCAAGTATCTTGGATTTCCAATCTCCCCTTTCACGATTACCCCGGTGCGCGCACTTTACTGTTTTTCTCTTCAATGCCACGAATAATTAATCGAATTTATCAGAACCGCATTTATCGGGAACTGGTTCTGTTTCATCGTCTCTGATAATAGTCAATTGATTTATGCGTCTACGAGACTAAAACCACTTTTCTGCCAAGCTAATTCATTAGACCCACGCGTTACGGAACGGAAAAATTTACGGTAATGTTTGAAATGTGCTGCACGTGCAACTTTCTGATAGGTGCACATTCACGTGTTTGCATTGTATGATCGGAAGCGGTCGTGTCGGGCCACTAGGGATCCTGAAGAAGAAAAAAAGTAAATGGAGCAGGTGGAAGTTTTGTGACGAAGTGGCCTTGATTTATACAAATACATTCAAATCTGATAATGTATTAGGTCTATAACTTGAAAACCGGAATTTTTTAAGGAAATTTGAGCGTTTATTAAAGAAAATCTTGTACAATTCTGTCATTCAAAGTATTGTCCATCGAAAGATACAACATTTCCCCATCTTTCTGGCAATTTGTGGATGCCATCGTAAAAAAACCGGTCATCTTTTGAACCAATGAACGAATCGAGCCAATTTTTGATGCCTTGGACTGAAGTGAAGCGTATTCCGGAAAGTGCATTCTGCATCGACCGAAACAAATGGTGGTCAGAAGGCCCAAGTCTGGACTATATGGCGGGTAGGGCAGAACTTCCCATCCGCTATTTTCCAAATAGTTTTTTACGGGTTGAGCAACATGCGGCCGAGCATTGTCATGTTGGAAAATCAATGTCTCGTGTCTGGTCTCCCATTCTGGCCGTTTTTCCTTCAATGTTCTCTTTAAACGAATCAGTTGTTTTCGGTACAGCTCTCCCGTAATGGTTTCACCCTGCTTTAGAAGCAAGCTCTTCTTGTGTTCGACACGAGTCTTCATCGAGTAACGCTTCCAATTCTTCATCTTCAAACTTTTTCGACTGTCCAGGCCGCTCTTTGTCTTTGATGTCAAAATCGCCATTTTTAAAGCGTTGAAACCACTCGAAACACTGTGTTTTCGCAAGAGCATGTTCGCCATACAATTCCACGAGCAAACGATGACTTTCGGCTGCAGTTTTCTTTGCAAAAAAGTGACTCAGCAAAACTTCCCGCAAATGCTGTTTCTTTCGCCAATTTTCAAAATTTTTCATGATTGAAAAAAATATGATGCGCACAAGCAAATCAAACACTATTGACTGATTTTGCAGGTTATGAATAGAGCTTCGGAATGGCGTGTATGCCAATGATTTGCTACAGCGCATACATAAGTGCTGACATCTAGTGTCAAATTCCGGTTTTCAAGTTATAGACCTAATAAATTGATCTTTACATAAGAATATAGAGCCTCCGCCATAAATAGGCTGCGGATCTTTGTGCAAAATAAAAATTGTTCGCATCGATTGCAAGAAATAGAAACTAATTTGAATGCTATTTCTCCGCTTAATGATTTTAGTAGTGGAGGAATCATATGTCGACATCTTCATTTTTTAATTTCTCAATTCTCAATCTCAATTTTCCTACAAATAAATTGTTTGTCTTCTTCATTTAGTGATAGTACATCGTTCAATTCTTGCATAAGTTTGGCTCCTCGTTCTGCCGAATCATTAACTACAACTAAATTGTATAATATATTTAAGCCTACGTTATAAGTGGGATCACTAGGCAAACTGAAAACCTTTTAGAAAAATTAAAAGTTCTCTTTAGACATAAAGGCTGCAGTGTTGTTAGAAACGTATTTATTTACATTATTTGAATCAACTGCTAATCTTTTTACATCATTATCATTAACGGTATCAAAAGCTACAACCATTTGTTTTTTATACGATGCAGAATATTGGGGTGAAGAAGGGGTAGTTTCGGGTGTTAGATACCACAAATGATTACAAAATTTCCGTAGGGCTACACGTCTTACATGCACATTGATGACACTACATGTGTATAGATTTTTTAAAAACTCATGGTCGTGTCGTGAAGCTTCTGCATCAATTGGAGCGTGGATCCATGTTTTTAAATACAATTGACTGACAAAAATGCAAATCTGATGTATTCTGATGTATTCTCTTCATTATTTGATAATGTAAATTGATCTCTAAATAAAGATATTTTTAAAGAGTATATAGCCTTCGCCATTCATCTGATTTGGAGTGGGCGAATTAGAGTTATTACTCCAATTGAAACGCGTCGTTCTCACTGGGATTAAGCTTCGCGAAATCTGATTTGTTAGCGGGAAGGTGGCGGACAGAAATTAGACAGGCCAATTAATCTGAAATAATCTTAATTCGTATAAAGTAAGCTTGTGCTTGAATGCATATAGGATTACGATATTTTTGGAGGTATAAAATATTTAACTTGAATTTTCGGTGTACTCTTCGCATTTAGCGTGCAGCTATTTCTATATCATAATTTGGCATTTGATGTGCCACGTCTTTCGGACGTGCGATTGATATGAAATTTTTTCATGAAATGGAACAATTTTAGGAGGCGGCGCACATTGGTTCACTCGCCCGAGCTGTTCATTAATACTTTAGCGATATTTGACAGTTTAAAGGTATAATAATTTAGGTCGTACGATTCGTTTTGGTATCAGCTACAATATTATGAAGTCTAAAATACATATTGACTTTTAAAAACGCAAGGTGACTAATTATTTATGCATTAAAAAATTTCTTTTTTGGATTGTAATTGATAGACTGCTGAAAGTTGATTAAGCTTTGTTTAAAATATACACAAATAGATACACTCTAAATATAGACAAGTAATATTCGGTTTTCCAACATATTTTTTAGACATCATTTACTAAACTAATTCATCTAGCCTTACAGAGAAATTGAAGTCGTTTGGTCCATTCGTAAGAAAGTTATTCTGATCTAAAGTGTGCGTGATCAGTTTTGCTCCTAACTGTACATTCGATAAACATCGATTTGTGCAAGTTGCTTTTTAACCAAATGAACTGCTACATCGGGTGAGTGTACCAGTGTGCGGTGTGCTCAAAATTTCATAGTCGAAAAATAAGATCCACCCTAATGTACAGAGATCTGGGTGAAAGAAAATTCAAGGTGAAATCCAGAACGACAGTATAAGATGAAAATGAAGAGTAAACGATTGCAGTTCCGACTTCGTTTTTGATTTATTGAGAATTAATTGGAGTAAGTATATACATCCATATAAATCAAGTGATTACAGTGACTGATACGTCGTATAACACAGTTCGTATAACGTCGCGTCAGGCGTGTTGTACGGTGGTCTACAAGCATGCGTATACATAGTTGCTGGGTATGTTTCTATTCGTCGTGGTTCGAACAAAAAGTACCTCGCAGGTTGTGAGTAAATCCGTGCGAAGTATCCCGTTAATCTGGCAAGTAATGGCACATCGGTGCGTTATATATCGCAGACGATAAATCACCGGCGCATAAATCGTTTAACATAACAACGTAGCAGCGTCCAGAATGCTTGCACACTGCCTCGGTTCGGGAAAGACGCCTGAGAAAATCATTTTAAACAGCCTGGAACGAGTACGTGGAAATTGCTAGAAGCGTTTTCCGATGCATCCGATGCGTCGTCACGTGTCTTCTTTGTAGTTTTTACAAATGGGTACAGAACTTTACTTATCTCTTTCTCGTACTTATTGTTGCATTTTTCGATAGGACAGGTGAAATATCGAAATGTATGCAAAAAGGGTAGATTCTTTGAGCTGGTGAGTTTTCGTTGCATTAGAGTGGCGATTCCTATTTTTCTACTAACACATATGTACGTGTTTATTCTCTGAATATGTCATTCAGAATTTCTACAATTTGATTTTTCTTTTGCCTTTTATGGCAGAAGTGAATAGATCGAAGATACAACTGTGAAATTGTTATTCTGTTTTATATTAGACAAATATGAGGACATTCTTTTAATTGACTCAGACTTCAGGGACGACGATGGGTTGTCAATTAGCTTTTATGTGATCTTTACTTTTTCCTCCGCAATTGCGACCAATAACAATGAAAACAAATTATTTACACATTAGCTAGTAAACCAATCCTTCTAACGTCTCAAAAAACTCAAGCTATTGGGTGCAATTTTGAAAAAGTTATTCTATAATAAACTATTATAATAATAATATAACTAAACGATATTATAATAATAAACTATTATAAAAATATACTATTCGAAAATAGTACAATTTGTAATTAATGCGGTACTATTTGCAGCTCAAAAGATATTCATTATCAAGCATGAAGAATTTTCACAGTCTCCGTGCCTCCGCTGTGCATTATTTTTTTAATACATTATTTAATAAATTAATTTTTAATTGCCAGTGAAAATTCTTATCGTAAAGGAATTCTTTTCACTTTAAAAGAAGAGTAGAGAAAATATATTTTCATCCAGATGAAGATGAGCATCTTTCTTCTACGAAACACACTATTTTCAAAATGTCCAACTTTAAGTGTTGGTTGCGGTTACAATTTTTATTATATTTTATTAATTTCTTTATTTTCGAGGTGGACGGATATTTAGAAAGTAATACAAAAAAAAATAAAAAAATGCTTGTAATATTTAAAAAATAATTTATTCTTATGCCTTTCGTCGTCTTTACGCGGAATATATTTTCTTTCAGATGGCCAACTAGTGTACAGGATTCCTACAAAAAATCGAATTAACAATATCGAAAATCCCAAAAATGTAATAAACTGTGATATATTCTCTAGGCATTGACGATCTCACATATCAATTTTTGCAAAAATTAACAAAATGGCAGATATTTTCAATCTAATTCTCTTAATTTTCTATTTATATTTAACAGAATAATGTGAAAATGAAAAAAATCGATCGTCAATGCCTAATAGATATTATAACGAAGATAACTGTAAAATTTTAATATAATTGCTAAGGTAGAACTCGTAATATCTTGTACGCCGTTTTGAAAAACGCAACTCTGAGAAAACCGCGTTTAAAATCTACGAATGTAATTTTTCTATAAAAAAAATTTTAGATTTTTTTAAAACAATACTATGTATGTCCTGACCCCTTAAAGACACGTTACTTGTCGCGTTGAAGCGACTCTTCGACTGGTGTTCGGCAGACTCGATTGTCATTCAAGAGGATAATATATGTGTTCCGACGATTCATGAATTATTTGCGAGATCGCGACAGCGATCTTTCCTCGAGACGATTACGAATTCCTGAATTATTAACAAGTTTCCATTGCTACCGGCCGAGACGATTTCGCAACGTTGAATTTACGTTGAAAATGGAATTGGCGCGGCGGCGGCTAGTCGCGTTTCGAGAATCGTAATTCATACGATCGCATACGGTTTTCGTTGCCTCAATCGCGATCGGTGACACAGACACGATGACCGCGACAAAGTGCATGCAACGTTCCCGATATCGGGTCACCCATTTCGGTCCTTGGCCATCGAAAGCGATTAGCGAGTTTTTCAAAGGGATCTGTCTTTGACTAAAAGCTGGAAAATTGTTTTGCCTTTTGTCCGCCGTGATTGTTCGATCGCGTTTACTGCAACTTTTTCTGAATTCTGCAGCTAGACCGAATATCGACATACATACCTACGTGGACGTATGAATTCCTTCATGTGCATCAAGTTCTTATATTTACTTGTCTTATTGTATGCAGTTAGATATGATGCGATGAAAGTAGAATCTACTAAATATACAGTCCCTGCTCACTTTATTAGACTCACCTGTATAATTATGATATTTCTATACGATATTGTACTATACGATTTGAATTTTTTTGGGAAGCTAGAGCAATTAGTTTACTAAAGAATGTGAAGAGAAATTTTTTCAAAAATTGCAATTGATCGGAATTGTTGAAAAAATACTAAAAGTTGAATTTTTAACTTTTTTATGTGGGCCTATATTGAAAATTTAAAAAATAAGTTTTGTAGATCTGTGTCAATTAAACATATTCTGAAAATTTCGTCAAAATCGGTCGACGTTGCAATGAGCTACAAACATTTAATGATGGTAAAAATTGCAGATTTTCACGATTTATTACCGAAAATCTTGAAAATCTGCAATTTTTACCATCATTAAATGTTTGTAGCACGTTGCAACGTCGACTGATTTTGACGAAATTTTCAGAATATGTTTAATTGACACAGATCTACAAAACTTATTTTTTAAATTTTCAATATAGGCCCACATAAAAAAGTTAAAAATTCAACTTTTAGTATTTTTTCAACAATTCCGATCAATTGCAATTTTTGAAAAAATTTCTCTTCACATTCTTTAGTAAACTAATTGCTCTAGCTTCCCAAAAAAGTTCAAATCGTATAGTACAATATCGTATAGAAATATCATAATTATACAGGTGAGTCTAATAAAGTGAGCAGGGACTGTAAATGTTATTGTTCATGTAATCTAATAATTTCTTGTTTGATAATTGATTTCTTTATTCTGTGTATAATTTCAGGCGACCAAAAATAACAGTTTTTTAGGAATACCTTCGAAAAAGATCTTTCAGAAACGATCATTTCGAAAAACGATGTTATTAAAACATTTCAAGATTTATCTGTTGTGCATACAAATAGCCATTATGAATGACTAAAATGTTTCTGATTATTGCTGGAATTCATAACTACATATTATTATCACTATATATAACTATTATTCATAACTATATATAATTATTGTTCATAACTATTATTGGCAACGAAGATTGTGTTCGGTTACGAATAACAATTATCGCCCATGAGAACTATTTTCCGATCACCGTTAACCATTATCGATGACACGAAGTTTGTTTTGGTTACGAGGTGACCAATATCGATGGCGGGACTTTTATTTTGGTTAGTAGCAACCAATATCGAAGTCGAGACTGTTGTTTTGGTTACTCAAGAAAAGATTCCAGCGCGACCCTGGGATTGCAAGCTGCAGCATGAACGCCGGTGGCGAGGCCAAACCATTAAATCGTTTATATCAATCACCGATGATTGGCTTTCTTTCGTCTCTGAACTTTCTTCGCCATTGACGGGTCAGTGCTGCTCGGCTGCGGTCGGTGGGTTAGATCTGTGGACGCAACGAACCCAAGAAGAGAAAGGTCAGAGCAAACAGGTGAATCAGACTGGATAAGAGATTCGCCCTTGGCCCTCGTCCTGGACGGATGATTCGCTTCATTAAATCGATTGTGTTTCAATCTGGCCCGCTAGCATACCAGGGCCAGGCCAGACGTGCTCGCGAGCGTGTGTCGCACTCGCTTCGACTGCTCGCGCTGACCTACATGCCCGTCCAAAATACTCTGATACTGCAGGCAAGAAGACCTTAACCGCACGACCCCTGCTGGAGCAGATCGAAGAATGAATGTCCCGAGTATACCGGACGGCACGCGCTGCGAATCTTCCGCGAGAGTTGCGAGAAATTGGCACCCCTTGCTGTCCTCTGCTGTGTATACGTTCTGCTACCTCAACTCTACTACCTCGTCCAAAACAATTCCATACAGCACGCAAGACCTCAATCATTCTTCTCCGGCTGGACCAGATCGAAAAACATCCTCTGCAATTCTCAGCTTCACTACGCATTTCTACCCCAGTTATGCTACCCTGTCCAAAACAATATGACCCAGCACGTGTTGCGAATAGTCCACCCGGAGTCGCAAGAAATTGGCACCCCTTGTTGTCCTCTGCTGCGTATACGTTCTGTTACACAAACTGTACTATCTCAATCAAAACAATTCCATACAGCACGCAAGACTTCAATCATTCTGCTCCGGCTGGACCAGATCGAAAAACATCCTCTGCAATCTCAGCTTCACTACGCATTTCTACCCCAGTTCTGCTACCCTGTCCAAAAACCTCAATCATTCTTCTCCGGCTGGACCAGATCGAAAAACATCCTCTGCAATCCTCAGCTTCACTACGCATTTCTACCCCAGTTATGCTATCCTGTCCAAAACAATATGACCCAGCACTTGTTGCGAATAGTCCACCCGGAGTCGCGAGAAATTGGCACCCCTTGTTGTCCTCTGCTGCGTATACGTTCTGCTACACAAACTGTACTATCTCAATCAACACAATTCCATACAGCACGCAAGACTTCAATCATTCTGCTCCGGCTGGACCAGATCGAAAATCAACATCCTTTACAATCCTCTGCACCGCTACGCTTTTCTACCCCAGTTCTGCTACCCTGCCTAAAACAATCTGATCCTAGAGGCAAGAAAACCTTAATTGCGCGACCCTTGCTGGAGCAGATTGAAGAATGAACCTCCCCGAGTATACCGGACAGCACGTTCTGCTACCCCAACTCTCCCACCTCATTCAAAACAATTCCATACAGCACGCAAGACCTCAATCACTCGTCTCTGGCTGGACCAGATCGAAAACCAACATCCCCTATAATCCCCTGCCCCGCTACGCTTTTCTACCCCAGTTATGCTACCCTGTCCTAAACAATATGATCCAGCACGTGTTGCGAATAGTCCACTCGAAGTCGCGAGAAATTGGCACCCCTTATTGTCCTCTGCTGTGTATACGTTCTGCTACCCCAACTCTGCTACCTCGTTCAAAACAATTCCATACAGTACGCAAGACCTCAATCACTCGTCTCTAGCTAGACCAGATCGAAAACCAACATCCCCTATAATCCCCTGCTCCGCTACGCTTTTCTATCCCAGTTCTGCTAGCCTGTCCTAAACAATATGATCCTGCAGACAAGAAGACCTTAACCGCGCGACCCCTGATGGAGTAGATCGAAGAATGAACATTCCCGAGTATACCGAACAGCACGCGCTGCTACCCCAACTCTACTACCTCAATCAAAACCATTCCATACAGCACGCAAGACCTCAATCATTCTGCTCCGGCTGGACCAGATCGAAAAACAACATCCCCTGTAATTCTCAGCTTCACTAAGCATTTCTACCCCAGTTCTGCTACCCTGTCCTAAACAATATGGCCCTGCAGACAAGAAGACTGAACGATGAATGAACCTTATATTATAAACGTGATGAATAATTATAAGTTTATTTATAATTAAATTATAAAGATGAATATTATAAACCTATTTATATTTTATTTATAATATTTTTTGGAACAATATGAATTTAACTAATCGGCCGAAAAAGGAAACTTTTCTTTCAAACCCTAGAATTTTTCCTGCTTTTGATGTTTAAGTTGATATGGAGAAACTGACTTTAAGAATATTTCTCCCTTTCTGTGTTTTGATCACGGTGACAGACGCTACATTGCACGCCAGCAATGCTTACATTGCCAAAGTTGTTACGAAGTCTTGCATGTTATATAATACAATAAATAATAACAAAGAATTTAATTAATGAAAAAACATTTGTGTTTCAAGACTATAGGTTTGCACTCCAAAAGGGCCTAGTATAATTTGCATATTTTGGAACTAATAATCTCGTCACCCGACCAATTGCAATTTCTTCAGCAATTGTTTCAACATCCCCAAAAAGTCCAGGTCGCCTACATTAAAAAAGTTATCGTCTTTGTCAGAGTGTCTGAATATCAATGGCAATTGTAATGCCAATTCGGTTAGTTTTAGGATCGACGAATTTTCGTTGTTCACAGCCAGAATTCAGTAGATGAAGGCAGTCGACTTGTCAACCTCTTTCCATCCGAGGACAGTACTCTCGCACCGTTCGCGTAGCGGTGCACCGGCCGTTCATCCGGCCGTTTCTCCTAGCAACAACTATGTGGTCTTCAGTGGAAGAGCGAGATCTCTTTTTGGAAAAGTACAGGAGGGTGGAGTTTTGAATGGAGCCGTGAGCACTAAAGTGTCTTGTGCCGACGCGACGGGACAGCGCCGAAAGCCCGATTGGAACGCAAAAGCGACGATTAAGAGGGTTTCAAGGATGCCTCGGTGCATAGAATTAAATGCGGTCTCGAGCACGTGATTGGCCCATTTAAAATGTAGTGACCTACACGGACGTCCAAAATGGTCTGACGCGCAGCTCGGCCAGACCTTAACCATGACCCCTGCCGGACCAGCCTGAAGGGCAAACCACGTCGTGAGATTTAAAACCAATTGACGAGGCGCATCGAACACATACGGACACTGTTATTCTGCGCGTGCATGTCGCCCGCCTTAATTGTGTTCGTTCGTCGCGTACATTTTCGGGTCTGCGCCGTGTCAACACGAAGAATCCCCCTCCCCACCCCCCCGATTAATCCTTGTTTTAACAATAGAACAGGGGAGGTCGGGGCTGTAAGTACCGATTTTTAAGAAATATATAAAATCACGTAGAAATAGTCTGGATATTCTCATCTTTAACACTAGGTTTAAGGTCTAGATATAACTATTTCACATTATTTTATAAACATAACAAGAATGTGTTTATCCAAATTTTTGACCTTTATTTCAATAGTATACAGGATGTCTCAGCTGAAGGAGGCCACCTAAATGTCTCCTTTATTTTTAATGGCACAAAAAAGATATTTATGGCATAATTTAAATGGTATTGAAGGAGGAATATCATAGAACAATTTTTTTGTCTGGTCATTTTTTCAGTTTTTTCAAGGTCATTCAAGGCCAGAGTACCTCCTAGCGATAACATGATTGGGAACCTAAACGCGCTATTTGAAAGAACTGAATTTGTATTTGTGAACAGGAAAATGGCGGTCATTTGAGGGATGTTCTTTGAATTATATTTCGAAATAAAATAATGGAAAATTCAAAAAACACGTGTTTGTGAAAGTTAGTTTTGTTTTATATCATTCAGTCTTTCAGTGGCTGTATTTCACAGGTCAATGTACTTTTATGTCAATCGTCAACGCCGCAATCGTATCGCAAATTGCATAAGCCATTGATAGGTGGAATGAAAGCGAGATTAATATTGAAAAAATGTTATTTATTCAGAACGAGTATTATTTATTCAGAACCACGCCTATCCTTGCACGCAAATAGATCGAAAATGATTACCCGTTCGAATTTATTAATCAATGTGAAAACCGTGTTAAAACGACCTTGCTTGTCGGATATTTGTGGACACTGTGGGATATTTGGTCCGAAAAGTTGGAGAAACATTTTAGCGTAATTTATGGGCTCAAGGTTATAATATATAATAGTATATGGGTTATAATATAGTTACGAAACCAAAAATGCATTGTAATATTTAAAAATCAAAATGATCTTTATTTCCTGTCGAAAATCAATTTTTTTCGAAATTTCGTTGGAACGATATTTTCCTCAGATTATCGGTAACCCTTGAAAAATCGTGATAGTGGAGTGCTTCCACCGAAAAGCTGGAAACAATTATTTTTCCGTATATATTATGTTGGAATAATATAACTTATTATTTTAATACTAAGTACTGTAGATCACGAAACTTTCCAATGAGTAAATATTAATATAAATATGAACTTTTATCAGGAAACACTTTGCATCACGACGATATGCTGCACGTGAAAAAGTGGAATGTCTCGAAAAGTGCAAGAAAGTTGCAACTTTTTCCTTTTTAGCATTAAAGTTAGATACATTCTCGAGATTTTGCAAAAAAAAACTGTCTGGGATGTACTGGGAACATGACTAAAATCTCGGGAATGTATACTAATTTTATTATTTTGTCAAGGTAACAACAAAGCGCACTGTAACTAAATATTACAATATTTTCTAAATACTATCTAAATGTAATCCTTCACTTATAAAAATGTACTTATTAGAACATTTATTTTTCATTCCATGACTAAATTTAATAGTAATGACCAATTTTGAACTCGAATGACACTTAGCATTTGAACTTAGCGAACTTAATGAACTTAGCATTTCAACATCGTTATTTTTTACTGATTCTACATCAGCATATTCTTAACTATAATTTACTGACGGATAATCATGAATTCTTGAAATTTCACATTTCGATTTTCTGCTAGGTTTTCGGACGGAAACCGACAGACATAATGCTTTGAATTTTCGTTTCGTTAAATTAAGTGAAACGAGCATCAATCGAAACGCGCTCGAACGTTCTACCTTGAAGCTCGTCTTTGCGGGGATTTCGTTGAATTAAAAGATTCTATAAACCGTCGCAAATATTTACAAAGTGGATACTTCCTGGCAAAGGATTAGCAGCAATATAACTTGCGGTTTACACGCTTTTCCACGTTAACGGATGAAATTTCTGCTAAGATGCGCCGCCGCTAAGTAGATTATACTGCTCAGAATCCGTTCCCGCGAAAAGTCTAATGCTACCGTGGAATATTCACTGTGGTTTGCGGAATTCCTTAACACTGAATGTAGCGTATAGTCGACGCAACTAGTTTTTTTTACAGTGAGTGTGAAAAGTATTCGTACGCCCTTAAAAATAGAATAACCTTTTTATAATTGTACCAAACGACCTGATTTTTAAATAATTAATTAGAAGCATCGGTTACATGCAAAAATAAAAAAGGGATTTTTTAAAACTTTTTTATTTGGGTCGTTAATGAAAATTTAAAATACATGTTTTGTAGATCTATGTATAGTAGGTCACACACGCTGAAAATTTCATCGAAATCGATTACCATACACACGAGCTACAAGCGGTTAAAAAAGCGATTAATTTGATATATTAAGTGTAGAAATTAATTCGGTGCCTTTTTAAAACTGTAGTATTTATTCATAACGTAGTCATACAACTGTTATTTTTCGAAATAGTCTCCATTATTTTCGATGAAAATAGCGTGTAGCTATGAAAATAGCTTCCGTATGCTCCCGAATAATGCAAATTACGCTTCGTAAACGAAAAAATAGGACTTTTGCGGGAAATAGCGTCCTAGATCGATCTTTTATCTAGCGTTTTTGACTACCGAAAAACCCCGTGTTTGTATTATCGAGAAATGAGAACGCGAATCCCGTACCCTTGCAATCCTGGAAAAAGGAGTCTACCCCCTTAATACCAAGGCACCGAATTAATTTCTACACCTAATAAAATCATCGTGCTTAAAAAATGTATATAAATGACTTTATTTGAGAAAATGTGGAGGCCGCGAACTTATTTGCGAACCTAATAATTCGATTGTAATTCTACAGGACTCTGCTCTCTTGTCGAGGATAAGCGAGAGGCGACTGGCATGAGCCGATTGTTAATCCCGTCACGGTGGACGCGTGTGTTCGTGCATCTACTCGATATTGAATGACGCGATGATATAAGTATCGATTCCTCGAAGTTCGGCAACCAAGCCGATAGAGGAACATCGACGGGTGTGGTCGCGGGGTGCGTACATCGATCGGCACTTTAACTTCCGTCTCCGCGAGGTGAGCACGCGTTTCTACGCTACGGCAAAGGAGAAGGGATCTTGGCTGTCCTGCTGCAACCGTTCGCAACAGGATCTCCAACGTTCCTTCTCTCTTTTTCTCGAGGGTCTTCGACTACTACCACCACCACCACCATCACCACCACTACCACCTCAATCACAACCACCACCCTTTTCTCGCCTTTCGTCTCACAGCTGCTCTTATTACAAGCACTACCCTTTGCGGTAAGTTCAGAATCACGCGTTGCCTTCTCGTTTTTAACCCCTTGCGCCCTGAATTATACCAATTTTGTCTTTCTCCTGCTATCCGTATTCTGGACAGGATTGGTCGAATTACTAGTAGAAATATCTTATGAAACTGCCAGGGTGCAGCTCTCGGTTTCTTTCAAACGAGACAACGCGGTGAAGAAACTGTTTGTCTTTTTCTGTCATCTGTGTTTCATTTTCATGTGACTGGAGTGCCTATGAAATCAAAATGTACTGCTCGGATATCGCTGCACGCATCGAAGTGAATACTCTACGAAAGATTATGTGTGAAGTTTTTCGTGTCTTGTAGATTAATATTATTTACAAGCGTGAAAGAAACAGAATAAAGTGAGTACTTGTTTCATTATGTGGGAAATATTGATAAAAGGGGATGATCAGCTTCGATGACCTTCATCTTCACGTACGATGTCAAGGTCAACATTCCGAACAACTTTTCCCTGTACATGTACCCGTTGCTCGGTCTCTTAGTTTCGGAGATAATTGTAAAACACTTTCGTTAACTCTCTGCACTAGGACAGTTATTTTAACTCGAAAATTAAACAGAAGACTGCCCCGAAAATGCGGCAAGTCCGTTTCTGAGAGTTAAGGAGGATCTATACCCAATGAAGTAACTAGAAAGGAACTAGAATCTTACTAGATTTTGGGTCGAAACATGGGTTTACGCGCTTCGATTTTTCGTCCTTATTTGAGCGGATTTTGGACTGGGTGAGGACTCATTCTATAGAGGAAGGTTAAATCCGGCGCGCTCTGTTATTGATTTAACGAGATTATGTTTATATCTAATAATATGGGTGCCCAAAGTAGAGAAAAAATCTAGAAAAATAACCGCAGATTTCAATGTATTTTCCTGTCTCAAAGAGATTTTTCTGACTGATATGATGAGCAGAGCGCGCCGTGATGAACCTTCCTCTATCAAATGAGCCTTTGTGCAGCTCAAAACATGCTCGTATAAGGACAAAAAATCGAAGCGCGCGATTTCATTCACATTAGCAGAGATTCCCCATATTACGTTCATGAAGACAGAGGTTATCTCTGATGTAGAGCCAATCTAGAGCCAATTTCATTTCAGTTAGTTTACACGAGATGGTGCCTAGTCAGAAGGACTGTCAATCAATGCTGCGATATTGTGCAACATTTCACTGCTGCACTGCTGTCAATGTGGAATCATAGCAAAACTGACACAGACGAGGTACATATTCTCATCGGTGGCACTAATATTATTGCGACCTGCCCTGTACAACGGCATTCGCGACGAGATGAATAGAATATGGAAATAGCAAGCAACTCCATCTCGTGTTCATTATGCAGCTGCGTGTTTATCAATGTTACCAAACTTTTTTTCTGCACAGAGGTTGATAACATTGATAAATACCCCAAAATCCGAGGGTACAGATCCCCCTTAAAAATGCTTTCGAATGATTAACAAGCCTGCTATAAAATGCTTCTTATTGCATTAAATATATTGTTTAGTTTTATAGTTACCCATACAGTACGGACTTACCCCACCGTGATAGTACGTACTTGCCCCGTGTAGTAATACTTACGGGGCAAGATCGTCTTAGTGTTTTTCTCGTTCACGTTCAGGGTAACCTCAAAGTTGTACGTGTACCTCGCACGTGACTGTTTGGCATTGGTTGATTAAAGCGAGGCTTAAGTAAGCATCTTTATTCTGTGGCGACATTTATGTACAATTGTTCATACTAACTTATACTACATTAATAAATACCAGCTAGAGAAATTTCGTTCATGTTATAATAAAAATAACCAATTAACGCACTTGCCCCGTTGACGGACTTACCCCACTCCACCTTAAATAAAGTATCAAATTAGAAATATATCAAGTCGTTATCCAAAATAAAGGCGGTTTTTTAATAAAGGAGCAGTTTGAAGAAAAATACGCATTCCTTGATGAAAAAAAAATAATACAAAATGTAAAACATACTGCTCGTAAGTTTTTTGACAAGTTAATCTTCGTTGGTTGTTCTAAATGCACATTCAGTTCTTCCGTTTCTCTGAATTCACGCCTTGATTCCAAACTCTTGGCCGGTAGTGTAAGCGAGAGCAAACTTGCGGGCAAATGACGTAATTTGCATTAAATCGGAGTGGAGAAAATAATTGTCAATTGTCCCACGCCGATCGGCCGACGATCATTCTATGTATTTCACTGAATCTCGGCAAAATCTGCTGTCGATCGTAAATGTGTTGTTTGCTGCCGATTTGTTTGTGCCCGGAGCAGTAAAATACCCGTACGGGCGATAGCTGAGCAGTGAGTTTACGCTAATAGCAAACACGGTGATACCGCAAACGATTACTGCTTGCGCGAGGACCGAACAAAAACAGTAATTTCCGAGCGATCCTGTACGCGCTGTACCGTGCTTGAGCGTATGCTAGTTCGGACAGATGCTACAAGGAACGATGTTCTGGAGCCAATTACCCTAGCATACCCTACAGCGTCGGGTCCACGAGGACGATATCGGACGATGAATGATTGGACGGCGAAGCGTAGAGAATTTAGTCATCGTGCTCATTTTCTCTACAAAAAGAGAGCTGCGTTGAGGGGGGGGGGAGGCAAGCGAACGATAGAAAAGGAGGGAGATAGATAGAGAGAGAGAGAGAGAGAGAGGTAGGCGGTTGGAACCAGATTTCCCTTCTCGGGACCTAAGCCAGACGCGCGCGACTGCGAAGGGTGAGTCTTCGTGGAGGACTATGGGAGCATGGTTGCGGTCGCGAGAGGCAGACGAGGGCGTAGTATCGCAGATCCAGGCTTCGAGCGGACCACCGCTGGCCTGGTCTTCGCATTAGGAGCTGCGGAGATAGTTGGTAGTAGGAGGGGTGGAGACGGTGGATTTGAAGGAAAAGGAACAGGAGGAAGAAAAGGTAAGAGAGCGAGGGAGGAGAGGGCAAAGGAGAACGTGGCAGGAGCGTTTAGCGTGGCAATGGAAGCAACGCGCGGCGACGCAGCGTGCTGCTGGAAGAAGGCCTCCGCAGTAGGCGTACACGCATCGTGCTCACGAGGAATAGAGCAGGACGAGAGGACGCCGCACCGATGCGGTGCACCGATCATCGGAGAGAGACGAGGAACACGAGCTTGTCGAAATTAATGCGGGGAATCCACTGAACGGGTGGATCGGGTTGCCCGTCGTCGTGGCTCGTTTTGAGTTTTTTCGTTCTCGAATTTAATCCAAGAATGGGGGAGAATGGGGGACATTGAAAGCGGTGGATCGCGTCTAGACGGTCGGTGACGTCACGAGACAAGGTCGACTGTCGTTCTATCCACGGCGCAGCACCGCTTTTCTATATACACGTACATATACATGTTTCAGAGAGCGAGAGAAAGAGAGAGAGAAAGAGAGAGACATACACGCTGACGCGCGTACACACAGAGGGAACACTGTGTGCCTGTGTCTTTCCTTCTCGGAGCGTTTCTTCGTCTCGATTTATCCCTCGTCTCTCGTAGCCCCTAGCTTCTATTCGGCTCTTTCTTTTCGTCCTGTTTGCTCCCTTGTTCTTTCGCCGGGGTTCCAGGGTCTGAAGGGTGGCGCGGCCGCGTACGCGTGTATCCGTATACGCACGCACACAGCCGCGCCAGCTTATATCCTTGCACAGGATCTCGACGACTAGCTGGACCAGTTGGACTAGGAATCGGTCTCGATCCTGTTGTTCACGGGGAAACGCGGTGATCGATTCTCTCCGCCGCTGGAGACGTTGCCGAATCTCTCCCGAGCCGAGCGAACTCCACGGCTGATCGTTATCCGCCTTGTTCTTCTTAGGCTAGACGCACCTCGACCGGATCAGACGGACTCGACGTGGCGGCGACCAGCTCGACGCGTCTGCTTCTAGACTCCTCGAGGTGCACAGGTACTGTTTCGTCCCTGGTTACCAAAAGCATATTTCGTACAGTAGAAACAATTTAGAGAACGCGAAATCACCATAGTTCCACATGTGTAGTTTGTTTCCAATGCATTTGTTGCTTTAAAAAGAAATACTGTTACACACCGTGCGACATAACGATAACAGATTTTGTATTTTTTTTTAGTTTTGTAGTAAAACCCGTAAAAATACGTTACTAGCTTTTGGCGTGCCTGTATGTATAACATGCTCAATATTGTCCATCCACTTCGAGTTTACGAATTTTCAACATAGGTCAGTACGTAGAAAAGTTGGAGAAGCAATAGTTCAAATTTTCTCCACGATTCTGACTAATTGCAACATTTTCGAAAAAATTAAATTCTCGAGAAAACTGAAAATTTGAAGGAGTTATCGTCTTTTCAAAATTGTGCGAATATTACTGTCAAAGACTGTACGTAGGGTAAAACTAGGTATTACGCCACAGTTTAGAAGTAGAAATTGTAATTATTATATACAAATTGATTACGCCGAAAAATTTCGACATTTGTGTCGTTTTAAGGGGGTAGTCTATGCGCTAGTTACAACTAGAATCTTACTAGAATCTTACTAGAAAACATGGGTTTGCGGGAAACCAAATGCTGTCCTTATTTCAGCAAATTGTGGGCTGGTTGAGGGCTCATTCTAAAGAGGAAGGTTTGACGATAGTCGCTCTGGTCATTAGGCTAACGAGATTATGTTTATATCTAATAATATGAAGGCCCAAAGTAGAGAAAAAATCTTGGAAAAAAACCCGCAGGTTTCAATGCATTTTTCTGTCTCTGAAAGACTTTTTGACGGCCCTAATGACCGGAGCGAATATCGTCAAACCTTCCTCTTTACAATGAGCCCTCACCCAGCCTACAATTTGCTGAAATAAGGTCAGCATTTGTTTTCCCGCAAACCCATATTTTCGACCCAAAATCTAGTAGGATTTCTTATTTGACTATAGTTATTTGCTAATTTACTAGAATCCTACTAGATTTTGGGTCGAAAATATGGGTTTACGGGAAAACAAATGCTGACCTTATTTCAGCAAATTGTAGGCTGGGTGAGGGCTCATTGTAAAGAGGAAGGTTTGACGATATTCGCTCAGGTCATTAGGGCAGTCAAAAAGTCTTTCAGAGACAGAAAAATGCATTGAAACCTGCGGGTTTTTTTCCAAGATTTTTTCTCTACTTTGGGCCTTCATATTATTAGATATAAACATAATCTCGTTAGCCTAATGACCAGAGCGAATATCGTCAAACCTTCCTCTTTACAATGAGCCCTCACCCAGCCCACAATTTGCTGAAATAAGGACAGCATTTGTTTTCCCGCAAACCCATGTTTTCTAGTAAGATTCTAGTAAGATTCTAGTTCTAACTAGCGCATAGATTACCCCCTTAATTTTGACCACGAAGAACGAGTTTCCAGGCCACATACAGGGTGGGGCAATAACTAGGTCCACTTTTAATATTGCGGTTATTTGTAATAATATGAAAAAATGTTATATACAAAACTTACACGGTATAGAGGGGGGCATACTGTGACATAAACATTTTCTGCGTGGGTGGAGGCATAGGGGAGATTTCAAGGTCACCTTGAATTTTTTAAATAGAATGTCCTTTTTTCATACTATCGATCGATAGAGTATCAAATTTTGAGTACAAAAGTGTTGACCTTCATATGTCCTAAACCTAATAGTTAAAGAGCTAATATCTAAAAAAGAAAGAAAATTATTTCGATAATATCTCGTTAACTATTAGATTTAGGACATATGGAGGTCAATACATTTTTACTCAGAATTCGATAGTCTATCGATTCATGATACAGAAAGTAGGTCTCCCCGTTTTAAAAAATCAAGGTGACCTTGAGATCTCCTCTATGCCTCCACCTACGCAGAAAATGTTTATGTCACAATATCGAACCCTCTATACCGTGTAAGGTTTGTATACAACATTTTTTCATATTATTACGAATAATAGTAATATTCAAAGTGGACATAGTTACTGCCCCATCCTGTATACATACAGTTAGGAGCAAAACTGATCACACACACTTTAAATCAGAATAACTTTTTTATGAATGGACCAAACAACTTCAATTTCTCTGTAAGGCTAGAAGAATTAATTTAGCGAATGACGTCTAAAAAATATGTTAAAAAAATGCATTAGATGGAATTGTGAAAAACAATAGTAAAAATTGATTTTTACGACTTTTTTAGCTGGGTCAATAAAATTTGAAAAATGTGTTTGGTCAACTTGTATAAATTATATACGCTCCGTAAATTTCATTGCAATTGATTCATTGGTTTACGAGTTAGTGATAAAAATTACAATTTTTCAAGATTTTTGGCCTTTTACCACTTTTGATCGTTTATAACTCGTAAACCAATTAACCAATTTCAATGAAATTTTCGGAGCGTATTTTAGACGTCATTTACTAAACTAATTCATGTAGCCTTACAGAGAAATTGAAGTAGTTTGGTGCATTCATAAAAAAAGTTATTCCGATTTAAAGTGTGTGTGGTCAGTTTTGCTCCTAACTGTAGTATTGAATCCAGCATTTTGAATTTTCAATTTTTTATGTCAGATTCGTTATCAGTGACCTCAGAAAACATTTGATTACCAACTTTCAGAAAGTTCCAACGACATTTTGACTTTTGGCTAGTAAAATCGCGTTTTCGGACCACTGTGCGTCGTCGCAGAACAAGCAACGGTTTCCGGTCATACAGTCGCGACAACGGTTGGGTAAAACGGTGTCCGATTCGTGTCGTTTCCGCCCGCAGCATCGTTCTGCTTAAGACAAACGCTCGTCCGATTAAGATTCCATCCGAAATTCCCGGCAAGGCTCGTTCGTTTCGCGCGTTTTCTGTCACGAGCCAAGGACAGTTTATCTCCCGCGGAAATCAGTAGTTGTCGGACTTCGGTCGAGAGATGAACGACGCTCGGTGACGACGTCGGGATCGCGGTTCTCGCTAGTTGGAAACGAATAATATCTGAATTCCTTGCGTCGAAGCATAGCCGATCGGGCTCATCAATAATTCAGCGAGTCGCGGCCGATCGAGAAACTCGAAAACAAGGCGAAAATGGCTAACCGTTGCGTCGCGTCGCTCGTCGCCTCGAATCTCGACGCGATTTTTCGAAATTGATCGACTCTGAGAACGATCATCTCCGGAAAAGAGCCGCGTTGATCGGTGCGCTGCACAGTGGTGTCGCGGCCCCGAAAACCTGACAGAAACTCGAATTGTGAAAATTCAAGAATTCATGTTCATCCATCAGTAAATTATAGTTAATCATAGGGTAAAGGTACCAGTTACCGGATATTTAGTGACAACTTGGAAGATTTTTAGTCATTTGAAGGTATTCTGTAATTTATTTTGCATTATTTGTGGTGAACGATTGGTTATCAACCTTTCTTCTCTATTGTCAAATCTTTTCTGAACGATTTTGTTAAACAGCAAAAGAAATATTAACGAAGTTTTGGTCCTGTTTATCGCACACAAGATATTTGTGATAACAAATTAATAAATTATTTTTTTCATACCGTATTATAATAAAATCATTATTTTATCATACTCTGATGTATCACAGTTTCTTAGCATTTTCTATAACCGGAAACAAAAAATTGCGTTGTCTCGGGGAGTAAGGTTTTTATAACTAATGTTCTCTATATCTTAAACAAAAATTATTGTAATACTTTTGATCTATACAATACGAAGGGGAAACGTGAATTTTATTTTTAAAAATAAAGTAATACTAGGTACTTAATGTTATTTTTATTAATTTCTAAAAAGTTTGCTTGAACCCATAGTTCAGTGTACAATTCAGGGGAAAAAGCTATCCTCTCTCTCTGCCAGTACCGGACACATGCAAGATAGAGACGAAATGCGTCACGTGACCGGGCCGCGGCGGAAGCGTCGTGGAAGGGGAAGGTAGAGTGGGGACACAAGTCTTGATATGGGGACGTTGCTGTGCGAAAACCACGTCGCGACTTTCGAAACGAGGTCGATTCGAAATTGTCTATTCGATCTGTCTCGATGCTCGTCGCCGCCCGGTCACTCTGCGAATCTTCATACATTTGAATGCTGCCGGACTGGATGCGCATTTTAATGCCGAATTCAGGTTACATTCTAAGCAGCGAGGACGGCGCGGGAGGATGCTCGCCAACGTTTTTTAAACAGCGAACGCCACTCTGATTTCCAAGTACGCGCCGTGATTTTTTTCCCGGAGACGAACACTACGGAGAACGCATCGGATAAGCATTTCCTTCTAGACCAGCGGTTTCCAACCTTTATGCTACTAAAAGACATATCTTTTTAAGAAGTATAACAATACTACACCGTTTAGTGCCAATTGGTGAATTATCTGAGGAAGCTCAGGAAAGCAAGAATAAGGATTACAGATATTACAGGCACCATAATACCAGAAAAAGTTCTCGAAAAGAGCAAAACCAAGACCTTATGCTCTTCATTTCTTCTGACCCTTACATATCAGCTTCTCGAAAAGTAAGAGGAAAGAATGATATAAGGTGGAGGGCGTTAAGTCCGCCCTAGTTTTTGCAAAGTTGGACTTTAAACTGATGTATTTTCAGTCTGGTATGTAAAAACTTAACGCTCTTGGTATCAAACTCTTGCCACAGTTATCACCGATGAATTAATATTATGTAGGATATTAATATAGCTTGAAAATTATCATTTTGATAGGATATTGTATAAAGTGTCAACTAGGAAGCACTTGCCCCGAAAATGGGGCAAGTCTGTCTCTGAGAGTTAAAAATGAAACGTTAATTAATAATAACCTGAAACGGCGGACACAAGAATGGAATAATTTCGGTAGTTTAAGGTAAAATGGAGCCCAATTTTTTTATTCAAGCAATGTACTTTAATGAATAAGATATTTTCCCGTTTGTTCGATGATCTTTTGCCAAACGGGATAAATAAGAAAATATTTTATTGATTAAGGTTCATCTCTCGAATAAAGAAATTCGGTTTTATTTCACCTTAACACTAAACCTACCATCGCCGCACAGTGGTATATGTTTCGATTTTAGGTGGACAAAATTATTTTGGAATAATTCATATCCTCTTGATACTTGATAATTACTATTATGATATTTATTTTTTTGTTATAAAGGAATTGAACATAAAAATTGTAACAAACGGATATTTTTCTTATATTTCTATATTTCTGACTTATAGAAGGTAAAGTCTCTGAATATAAGAAAATGACTTTAATATGATTACTTTTTAAGAAAATTATAATTACAGTAACTTAATTACATATAATATTCGTATTACAAACTATAATTAAGCGATCTAATCAGATCGGACTTCTCGCTAAGTAGCAGGTTGTAGCAGCTAATTTTTCTTCGACATTGTTAAGTAATTCATATAGATAAAATATATAAAAATATTGCAGCTTGAGTATGCTTGAGTTAAAGTATAACCTTACTGTATTAACTCATTCATAAAAAAATGCTTTTGATTATGGTTCACTTTATTTACTTCCTCCTTTTAGTTTTAAACTAAAACGAGAAAATATAAATTAGTTTAATATGTACTTACTTTCCATTTTTCAATGCACAACACAAAAATTTACCACAGTTTCGGAACATTCAACTACAAGTCATTAATGGATACAAAATGGAAATAATGAGATATAATTGTTAGAATTATTTGGTTCAGTATGTCTAATAATATATTTTCTCAATTAAATATGTTTTTCAACAATTGAGAAAAATTATTTTTGTCCAGTTAGAATTAGACATTTTACCACTGTGCGCCGGTCAAATGATAATTTTCTGGTTTTTTATTTTACAATTATTGAAATTATAATGACGCTTTCTCTGGAAATGATTATACACATTTCGTGTCCACAAGCACATATTATAATAAAAATCACAGAAAATCTTTATAAATTTTATGATGCCATTTTTATAGAGCAACACATGCCAGCCATTTTTAGAGCTCTGTAGGTTTAGCGTTATAATACCGAAATTACTTTCTTGCCAGTCTAATATTTCCTCTCGAGCGGCCAAATGTGCATTGACTTATGGGCGAAGGTATACGGCGCGTTTCACATACGCTTTGACGAACAAGTTGATCGGGTTAATCCGTGTGCGCGATTAAACGTTAGGCGCGCTTAATCACTTCCGCGTGGAGGGGTCAGCACTCTTCCTCGTTCCACGCCGCGCCGCGGTCTAACCCGCCCGTTCTATTGTAGCATTACGAGATTAGACGGATGAAATACGTTTCATGAATTCTGTCTGCGCGCGAGCGTGAGACTGCGCTCGCCGCGCGTTAGATTGGATCTAATTTTCCAATAGACCACGTTGTCGTGTTCGTTGATATTACGAACCGAGCCGGGAATCGCTGTGACACATGCCGGGAACAGCCTTTTGTGCAAGTTTTCGACGACCCGTTTATTTCCTAATACGTACGTCTCATGACTTCTAATGCCCTCCGTTCGTCAGAATTCACGTGCTCCGACACGAAGTTTGCAACCCGCGATTAACATGTTCGCTACCAGCCGTCAGCGTACAGTGTCACTGGATCTAAAAAGTAGGGCCTCCTAGAAGTTAGCCCCCCACTTGTTAAATTAAATAATTTCAACAGTTGTGCTGAGTTGTGCTAAGTTTGTGCTACATTGTTCCCGAATATTACAGCTATAATATCAAAAATAACACTAAAAATTGAAAAGAACCGATTTTTGGAGTAGCCCCCCACTTTTCATTTTTTTCAATTTTCTCAATTGTGCTAAGTTGTGCTAGGTTGTGCTAAGATTGTTCCAAAGTATTACTTCATAAAAATAATAAATAAAGAAGTTATGGTAAATAATCGTTTTGGACATCTAATTAACGTAAAATATCATAATTGGGCTTTCCCTTCATCCCACAAACATGATACTGCATATCTGAGTTGTGCTCTAGTTGTGACAAGAGTAAAGTGCCCTTTAAATCGTTGTGCTGGAGAAATCGGAAGTTGTGCTGACTTGTGCTAGGCTAGCACAACTCAGATATGCAGTATCATGTTTCTGGGATGAAGGGAAAGCCCAATTATGATATTTTACGTTAATTAGATGTCCAAAACGATTATTTACCATAACTTCGTTATTTATTATTTTTATGAAGTAATACTTTGGAACAATCTTAGCACAACCTAGCACAACTTAGCACAATTGAGAAAATTGAAAAAAATGAAAAGTGGGGGGCTACTCCAAAAATCGTTTTTTACCATAACTTCTTTATTTATTATTTTTATGAAGTAATACTTTGGAACAATCTTAGCACAACCTAGCACAACTTAGCACAATTGAGAAAATTAAAAAAAATGAAAAGTGTGGGGCTACTCCAAAAATCGGTTTTTTTTTTCAATTTTTAGTGTTATTTTTGATATTATAGTTGTAATATTCGGGAACAATGTAGCACAAACTTAGCACAACTCAGCACAACTGTTAAAATTATTTAATTTAACAAGTGGGGGGCTAACTTCTAGGAGGTAAAAGTAGGCGACCTGTCTGGCGAATCGTTGTTTAATTTCCTGAGCTAGTTGATTTCTCTAAGACGGTACCATTGTCTTGCATTTGAGAACACAATTTCTTCTAACAATATTTGGTGGTTATAGCTCGTATTCTAAAACTTATATTGGACTAAAGGGGTAGATTTCTTTCCAGGATTGCAAGATAATATTGCATTAATTGGTGCCCAAGGTGGTTCGGAACCCACCTTATAAAAACTGTAGGTCCCGTCGTGAAATAATTCCGAAAAGGAGTTCAAAAAGCGACGTTAAATAACAAACAAAAAAAAAAATATTGCATTATTCGGCAGCGAATTCGAGGCAATCTAGCGACAAGCTTTAAATAAGTCCACAATAGTTTCTCTGATTTTGGACACTTTAGTTTCTTTCGATTACCTAAAGGCCCCAATAGTAAACAGATACAGCGGAGAGACACTTGAAACTACCATACTTAACATTCTTATTATCTTTTTATTCACAGTAATCGATGTTGAATATTATCTGTATTATTAATTATTACATTTGTATGAGTGTATGAAAGAAATACTGTGGCCAAAGTTACATTGGGATGCCATATTTAAATATATTATGCATATTTTCGATAAACTGAAGGTGGTCAGATACTTATGGACAGTAGCGTATGTTGAGACAATAAAAATTGAGTACGCCGATCATGGCAACAGCGTCGTCTAATCGAAATGACCTGGCATCCGTTGAGTGAGGGTGAATACTTTATCTTTTATAATGAACTATGACGATGTCCTACTATTAATAATGATATTGGTGTTGGAAAGTAATCTCGCGACAAACTGAGAAGAACCGCTAACGTCAATGCAAACTGAAATAGTTGTGTCCCCACTCTACCTTCCCCTTCTGCGACGCTGTTCTCTTACGCTTCCGTCACGGCCCGATCACGTGTCACAGTGCCACGTGACTAATCCGATACTGTCAGAGTGGGGGCAACTTTTTCCCCTGAATTCGTGTCAATTCCCCTCATCTGGCGACTCTGGTTTCTACGTGTGCAGGGGGCTTTACGGGTGCACCTAATGCACGGTTAATCGACTGTCGACTTTTCGGTGAATTCTCGAGCAACGTAACAGCTCGTTCGACGCCTCGAACGCGCTCGCATCGATATCTGGGCCACAACGTCTCGTTTCCCAATGAAGTCCGCGGCCGATTTGCTTGATGATGACGATTCATCGTCATCGCTCCCTGGTTCAATGTACTGACCGCGTGAACAATGCAACAATGCAAGAAGCGCGATGGACGCGCGTCGTCCCGATATTCTTCAACGTCATGATTTTCGGGGGACATTTTGCCACAGAAGTTATTCTTCGACTTCTCGATCTATGTACGTTAGTTGATTCGAGTTTCTGAAAATTCATCTTCAACAATTGCAAATTGCATAAACATCCGCAGTCTAATAATGACAAAATTGCATTTATTTAGATTTCGTTTCAGTTCTGCTCAAATATGTGCTTCAGTACAGAAGTTCACTAAGAAACATTACTGAGAAAAACATATTTATCATTTTAAAAAGAACAAATCAGGAACAAGTCATTTTGACTCATTCGGTAGTTCTAGTGTTAATGATTCTATAATAATATGCTGAAAAGAATACATCGATATTTTTAAATTCTTTTAACCCTCGTGCACTTTTCAGGAATAATCACGTAGAACATCCTGGCATTTTACCAATTTTTGGTTTACGCTTTAAATCGACAAATTATGTTTGTCAACAGACATGTAAGGACATTGTGTTTGCTATTACAATTTTTATATCGATTGTATATCGTGTTTCTTTATAATTCTTCTTATAATTAATAGTTATCTACTATCCAAAACTCATGCACATTATTTACTGTAAAACTTTGTAAAGGTTTGCGTTTGTTTATCGAGCATCTTGGTACTAAAAATGGAACGGATGGAATGGTAAAAGATCGGAACGCAGGACCAAAGATATTTTATAAGAAGAGACGGTACTTGTAAATCGTTTGAGAAAGGTGGAATAATGGTAGTCACAGTTCTATGAACTTTTAATACGAACGACGAAACTGGTTGGCGGAATATATTAATGTCAATGATATTATCAATCTACACCATCAGCATATATTGTAGCTATGAATTAATTATGCACAGCATTTCCGTAAAGCAGTATAGAATTTCGATACTATACCGCGCCACCCTACTGACCTACTACTTTCCAAAATGCCAATTGAATAGATTTGAAAGTACGGCGAGGTAGATAGTTCTTTAACCCTCGGACTCCTGCGAATTCTACGCCTATGCCTATGCCACACGGATATTCCACTAATACAGTTTTATTCCGATACAAGACGATGGCTCGGGACCGGCTTTCATCGCATTTCGGGGTAGGTTAGACCGGGGTAAAAAAATAAAAATGACGTAGAAATAGTCTAGATATTCTCATCTTTAACAAATTATTTATCGTTAAGTTTATTATATATTTTAAAATTCTAATCTTAAAATTATAACAAATAATATTTAATGTTATCGGCGCACTGGTTCGATCATTAAAATTTAAAAGCAATTTTGCAAATTATCACATTAACCTCGACGTTTCGACCTTAATTTAGATCATTTTCAAGAAATAATTGCGTCTGTAAAATATTGTAAATTATAATGCCAGATGAAATATATTGAATTAAATATTCAATTAAGAAAACTATTACCCACTTGCTTTCTGAACAAGAATGGTTATATTCGTTGAAAAAGTGAAACACGTGTTCAAGACAATTTATTTCGTAAAGACATTTTACGTTTCTTTGCCGCCAAATATTGATTGACCAATACGTCGATCTGTGTGTGATACGTTCCTTCCAAATGCTCACGTTGCCGCAGTGTCTTGTTAACCGGCATGAATAGAACACGTGTTTCACTTTTTCAACAAATATAACAATTCTTGTTCACAAAGCAAGTGGGTAATAGTTTTTTTTTATTTATTTATTTAATGTTGCTTCAACATCAAAGGTCATTAGCAACACGGTAATAGTTTTCTTAATTGAATATTTAATTCAACATATTTCATCTATAATTTTGTGCACTATTGTATGTAACTTCGATACGATCACGAAGAAGCCTGCGGCAAGGGCGAAAGGGCATCGTGTGTCTCCTATTTAGATTGCCTTCGATTGCGCGCACGCGCGACGGCAACAATTAATTTGTTTATCAATAGAAACGATATCGTAGACCTAGACGAGCCTTCATTGGGGCAACATGAAAACTATTAAGCACACACGACGGAGGCAATTATGTCCGGCGCAACGTCGTCGTCGTGGTCATCGCCGCAACGCAACGGAACGCGTCGTCGCAACAGTGGTCCGAGAACGCAATTTTACGGGTCCAAAAGTTAATTTTCAAAGTTCAAAATGTAGAGAAACTTTTTTTGCTGTAAAATAACAGCACTTCACACCTCCAAAATCCAAAATATTATCCATTTCAGATAATCGTGTAACCGAGGGTAACGTTCTAAAGACAAAATTCCGAAATTCAAAGGGAAACTAATTATTGCTCGTTCCACTAAAAAGTGTGAAATAAAAAAATTTTATAAAAAAAGAAATTAAACCGACTTCGAAAAAACGCACTAAAATGTATGAAATAATTTCCATTTAATTCATGCGAATACACACGAACTTAAATACAATGCAATCTTTTCGGAGACGGCGCAAAATTGAAAATTTTCGACACTGAAAATTACGAAAATCCTTAAATTCTTCTACATGCTTTCATATAATATATTAATGTATCTTCTTTCCCCACCTACTGATTTCCAAGTCCACTATATTCCAATGAAATTAACAATATCTGTCATTTGGAAAATTTTCAATTTTGCTCCACCTTCAAAAAGATTGTATCGTATTTAAGTCCGTGTGTATTCACATCAATCGAATGGAAATTATTTCATACTTTTCAGTGCATTTTTTCAGTGCGTTTCGAAGTCGGTTTAATTTTTTTTTTAAGAAATAAAAGCTCGCGGTATTTTGGCGTGACACGGAATCGATTGATGAAGAAGATTCAGATCAATAGGAATTCGACTCACCGATATTGAAGTATTTGGATAATTTAGAATTGACATCGGGAATATACAATAATTATATAGAAATTTATTACGTTAAAAAATCTCAATATGTGTGTCTCTTTAATTTTGACCACGAGAAACGAGTTTCCAGACAATATGTGCATAGTATTGAATCCATAATTTTGAATGTTTAATCTATGATGTCAGATTCGTTATCAGTGACCTCAGAAACATCTGATTACCAACTTGTAGAAAGTTTCAATGAGATTTTGACTTTTGGCCAAGTAGAATCGCGTTCTCGGACCATTGTGCGTCGTGGCCGATCGCCATTACCGGCCATCGTCGATCCGTGCACATCACTATTTTTACGCTCGCGAAAATACTTTGGACTCCGTAATGTCTCCTCCACGTATCGGTTCTCGGCTGTGTGTCCGTCGCACGGACGATTTCTGTTGTTTTGCAATAGGTTGTGCGAGCTCACGCTCGCGCACGTTTCACAACGTAACACACTCGCTTATCTTACCGCCGCCGCTGCAATACTCCAATTTAAATGATCGCCGATAATTCAGTCGGTCATCGAAGCTGGCTTTAAAAAACGGACGCACGATAACGCGGTGAAAGAGTGTTTTCGTAATTCCAGCCGCGCGCCTTATATCTGACCTTCGCTGCAAATAACATTGCCCCGATAAAAATCCTGTCTGGTGAACGCGAACCGATTTCTTCCGGCGCGGCGCGACGTGTTTTCTCTCGCGCTCTTGTCGTCCGAATAACGTCAAACACCGGAAGCGTAGCGTCCCGATACGAACAGGAAGAAAGCTTCCTCTTTTCCCTCGCGGTGTCGCGGCACGAAACGCAAACGGGAGCATCGATAGACGAGCTCAGATTCTTATCTGCGATAGTCACAGCAGCAGCCAACGGCAACCAGCAACATCAACAACGCGCCGTTTAACACACTTACGTCATCTTATCAAGAATTCAAACGAATCCATTTATCGCTCGCGACGCGTAATTCGCGCGTTGCTGAGCCGGCCGAATGATTTTCCATCGCGTACGCACGCCGAATGCGGGATGTGTTGTATGTATTCCTCACCGACGATACCCTAATCGCCATTTCGCCGACGATGAATCTCGCTGATATTTTTCTTCTATGTACAGTCACTCCCGTTAACCCCTTGCCGTGTTTTAACGAGCCACACTCGTCGTGAAGATTTCAAACGAAGTCTAACAAACGTGAATGTTACGCGTTTCTTTTTAAATGAAATCAATATTCAAGCATTCAAATAAAGGTAGCCATACAAAAAATATACATTTTCTTTTCTCTTCTACGAAGTTTTTCGGGATAAAGACGTTCTGGTCACTGTAACTACAAAGGAAAGATACGGCAAGGGGTTATTCGGACCGTCCCAAAAACCGATAACTTTTTTGATATTGGACTATAGGCTTTGAACTTTTTTGAGAAGTTAGAGCAATCAGTTCACTACGCGATGTGAAAAGAAATTTTTCCACAAATTGCAATTGGCCGGAATTGTTTAGAAAATACTAAAAGTTGCATTTTACAACTTTTTATGCCTGTATTGAAAATTTAATGTGCATCTATTTATTTTGGTCTTTTTCCAAAAGATGCTAGAGAATTAGCGTTCGAACATGCAAGAAAATTTAACGTTCACAACATTCTACCTTCTTGTTGGCTAAAGAATTGAAATCAATATGTATAAGCGTCAATGTGTTGAACCGAAGGAAAATAAGGGAGTTCATTGTGACAACTTATGATTGCTTATTAAACTTATATTTAACAATACATTAAACTTATATTTAATACATGATATATATGTATACACACTTAAATGAAACTTAATTTCATCCTTAAATTCAAGCGCTAGTGCTCCATCAGCTTCTGAAAGCTATAATATTGGTTTGGACATGGGAATCTTTAGTGAGGGCTCTGTATTAGGATTGAGTTAGGCGAGTGTTACTTATTTCGCATCAATACAGTATTTTTTCCGTAACTGTGAAAAAGATCTCTACCGTAACTGTTAAAATTTGATCCCCACCGCTAGAGGGATTCCTTTGAATGCCGAATAACGAGTTCGTGTTCGTCCAGTTCGAACATCTGTGATACTACAGTATTCTTCCCGTAACTTTGAAAAAGATCTCTACCGTAACTGTTAAAATTTGATCCCCACCACTGGGGGGATTCGCAAGGATGCGGAACAATAAATTCGTCCAATCCGAACATTTGAGATGCTACAGTATTCTTTCCGTAACTTTGAAAAAGATCTCTACCGTATCTGTTAAAATTCCAACCCTACCACTGGGGGGATCCCTTGGATCCTAAACGGGTTCGTGATCGTTCGAACATCTGAATTTTTTCAGCATCACAGTTTGAGCACTGAGCTGTTTGGCGTGGCTCCGAGCCAGAGAAAGGGAGGAGGGAGCATGAAAAAAAAAGACTGTGAACCTTCGACGAGTGCAATGAAGGCAAGTGGACAACGAGACGAGGAACGACGTTGCAGGCCGCTCGGTGCAATATGTGGGCCAGACAGCAATAATTGTTCGACGTTTCCTGGTATATTATACTGCGTGTAATTGATACAGAGAAGCCGCCATTAATTCTCCCATTGTTGTCATCCTATCTTTAGCGCGGAGAAGACCCTCGTTCCCCGTTCGATGTAGACACGCCGAAATTCTGTCGATGTTTCGAGTTTCTAATATCCGGGCAAACCGTGCCACGGCTTGATCACACTTTTTCTGACGTCGAATCGATCGAAATGGCTACAACGATTACCGTAGACACTCTCGCAGCCCTTTCACTTGTAGGAGAACGTGTGGCTACCCTTACCACGAATACACAGATTCGTATAGTCCGTGCTCAAATGATTACGACCACCTCGTAATTATAATAGCTCGCGCGGAACTGCTCGAAAGCTTGTTATATTGTCACTATTTGTCGCTATGAACGTGAAATATCTGATAATAATTTAATCTTAGCTACGTTCGCCTTCTCCATAAGTTGAATAATTGCAAATCTGTGTCGCACGTGTAATTGCATTTAAAGTTGGTAAATATTGCATTTGAAATACCATAACTCGCACGCATGTTATTAAACGACAACGTCAGAATAAATAACAGTTAAGAAAGACACTGGTAAACAAGATAGACACTCGCGAATAGAGTATTTATTGCATTATAACGATCCGTGTGTTTGCAAAAATTTTATACGCGTTTTCTATTCAATCCTTACAAAATTTACATTCCGTAAGAGCACATAAAGTTCCAGTCCGCCTATAAATCATCGTCAGTCACACTGTTGCAAAATCGCAGTGGCAAACGCAAAATGACAGCCTGTTATAAACACATGTTTCATTGTGCATTGATGAAATAGAACAGTGCTACTAATATATCAATGCATAGTCGGATTGGCTGACTACAGTAGACCATAAATGTGTTCGCACGCAACCATGCAATTTATTCCGTTTAATTGGATTAGCCTTTTGATAGTTGCATACAAGCAAAGCAGAGGTCATAACTAGATTCCGAATGTTTGTGCAAAATGAAAAGTTTGTGCATCAATTGCGAGACGCAGCAGCTGAATATAAATTTATATTCTTCATTAATAATTTCAATGTGGTGAAAATAATATATGAATACTTTTATAGTTTTTTTAATATTTTCGCTGTTTTAAATTGTAATTTGATTGTTAATTGGGGCAATTCGGAAATGGACTCATCCAGAGATTAAGTTATATATTAGGTCTATAACTTGAAAACCGGAATTTTTTAAGGAAATTTGAGCGTTTATTAAAGAAAATCTGGTACAATTCTGTCATTCAAAGTATTGTCCATCGAAAGATACAACATTTCCCCATCTTTCTGGCAATTTGTGGATGCCATCGTAAAAAAACCGGTCATCTTTTGAACCAATGAACGAATCGAGCCAATTTTTGATGCCTTGGACTGAAGTGGAGCGTATTCCGGAAAGTGCATTCTGCATCGACCGAAACAAATGGTAGTCAGAAGGCGCCAAGTCTGGACTATATGGCGGGTGGGCAGAACTTCCCATCCGCTATTTTCCAAATAGTTTTTTACGGGTTGAGCAACATGTGGCCGAGCATTGTCATGTTGGAAAATCAATGTCTCGTGTCTGGTCTCCCATTCTGGCCGTTTTTCCTTCAATGTTCTCTTTAAACGAATCAGTTGTTTTCGGTACAGCTCTCCCGTAATGGTTTCACCCTGCTTTAGAAGCAAGCTCTTCTTGTGTTCGACACGAGTCTTCATCGAGTAACGCTTCCAATTCTTCATCTTCAAACTTTTTCGACTGTCCAGGCCGCTCTTTGTCTTTGATGTCAAAATCGCCATTTTTAAAGCGTTGAAACCACTCGAAACACTGTGTTTTCGCAAGAGCATGTTCGCCATACAATTCCACGAGCAAACGATGACTTTCGGCTGCAGTTTTCTTTGCAAAAAAGTGACTCAGCAAAACTTCCCGCAAATGCTGTTTCTTTCGCCAATTTGCAAAATTTTTCATGATTGAAAAAAATATGATGCGTACAAGCAAATCAAACACTGTTGACTGATTTTGCAGGTTATGAATAGAGCTTCGGAATGGCGTGTATGTCAATGATTTGCTACAGCGCATACATAAGTGCTGACATCTAGTGTCAAATTCCGGTTTTCAAGTTATAGACCCAGTAAATTCTATATGGTCGCTAAAAGGTCGTACACGATGAATGCACAGTTCAAAGGCCCGCGCGTCCTCACAATGTAATACCAATATAACAAATTTTTTATTGTTACTTATTTTTTTATGAAACTTTCACCAATATATCTGTGGCATTTTTCTGACTAAAATAAGACCAAACACGACATAATTTCAACTGTATTTAGTGGTTTAATTGACGATGGAAGTTTCGGGCGCAAGGAAGGACAGCGTATGGGAATGAAAGAGACGCGGTGAGTCGGCTGCGCGCGGTCTCTCTTTACACATGCTGTCTTTTTCTACGTTCAGTCCAGTCTCTGAAGCTTAAATAAATAAATGAATGAATAAGTGGCTCGATAAGTTGAGGATAAAGATAGAAAAGAAGGCATAAATCTACAGAACTAAAACGAATGTTAGAGAATAGGAAAGCGTGTAATAATTAGGCTAATAATAATTAGCTTGAGAATAGAGTAGGTGAAGGTAAGAATGAGTGACACGGAGAGAGATAGAAGGTGTGAACCGAATGTGTGAATAAGATAGATATGTAAAGTTAGGATATTATAAACAAAGTCACATTTCTTAGCTGTAAGGGTAAAAAGACCAATAATAATAATACAAAATGAATAAATAATAATGGATTGCATCAAGTGCAGTTTATTGCAGAAGAGGATCATTTCTGACACTGTCGCAATTTGCTATATTTTCTATCGAACAACCAGGTGGCCTGTGATGTATGAACGTGAGTGTAAATCGATTAGTATAGAAGGTATATCAAGGTCACGTTATCTCGACGAAGGTCAATCTCCATTCGCCGTGGAATGCAGCGCGGGGCCCTTTCATTTATGTTAATAGGATTCACGTGCAGGCTGCTGGTAAAAAAGCCGGCGGTCGGTCCGCCTTCCTCGAAGACCTAAATATTTGAAATGTTCTCGGCGGCGCATTATAATCGACCTACGATTGCACGTGTCCCGTCGAGTGACTCGAGTGCAGCAGCCATCGTGCCACTGTGTACGAGCAAGAGATACGAGATCGCGATACCGCCGATTTTCACGCTGCTGCTGGTGCATTTAGTGTTCTTTATACCGGACAAATCGGTCTTCTTGTCACTGATTTGATAACCTCAGGGTCTCACCTACGGTTTCACACGATTAAATCTACATAATATTACGGTAAATTTGTCGAAACGTCATTTCCTCACGGATTTTGATGAAATTGAAATACGTATCTTGCAGTTTTTTAATAAACGAACATTGGTTAAGTCTGGGTTAGGTTTGTTTGTTAGACTGTTTATTTCAGGTATAAGAATGTTTAACAATGATTGAATACTACAAAAAAATAAAATAAACGACATGTATCTTGTTGATAATTAAATTCCTAATTATTAATAATGTAAAGGCACATTAGAGGTCTACTTGTGACGGTTTCGTACGACGAGGAGCAGTTCATCTGTACTCCTCATAGTAATTACTGTGTATCAAAGTTGGGCAATAATCAACTAATATTTAAAAATGACTAATAATAGTCTTTTTGAAGATAGTCATAGCAAAATATATGATTTTCGTAGCTATTCAAAATTCACAATCACAAATTTTCAGGACAATCTGTACGGGGTTAGGAATCTATGGGGCTGGGAAAAATGATTTAATACTTTTTAGTCCGTTTTAAAAACGTGGTATTTTCTACAAATTTATTTGTATTTAAATAATTAGTATGTGCGTTTAAACGAATGTCGCTTACTATATATGGTGTAAGGTCGCACACGTGTCACAATGTCACGTGACTAATACGGTACTGGCAGAGAGGGAGAGAGAGAGAGGGTAACTTTTTCCCTCGATTCGAGTCAATTCCCCTGATCTGGCGACTCTGGTTGCGTTGCGTAGCGTCGAGCCGCGTTTCGACGCATACCTGTTCGTGATGGATCGCGCCGATTCGTGCACGGGTACGTCGGAATGGTCGTATTAGTGTGGTATACGAGCGACGTGTTGCGTGAACACGCGTTGCAGGCGTTGTCGCAGCGACGTTACGTGCACCGTAATCCACGTATGAAGCTTTTGCCGCGGCGGCGCTCGCGGGACGAGTCGAATGCCAAACGGCACGCGAATCGTCGATACACGGGCCAGAACTCCATTTCGTGCGTGTCGTTCTTTTCGTTTCTTACCGCCCACGCAGCGCGTTGGTTGATTAGATGTTTGCGCCGCGCTCGGAACGTAATCGACCGTGTTTTTGTATTATCTCGGTGACCGTGGAATCCGTCGGCCCAACGAGGCGACGTTTCCGACGGGCTACACGGTAGAGTACCATTCTCCGCGGCGGTTATCGCGCGTTATGCGGTCGCATTAAGGCTGTCGCCCACTTAACTGCGTGGCACATAAACTGCATCAGGCCGACATCGACGTTTTCACATTATTATTGTGGTTCCGGGCGAGATGGCCCCTTCAGCTGAGACGACACGGTCTCGTACAATGCCCGACTAAATGATAGGACCAGGGCCGTGCGGTAGACATTCTCGATACGATGCAACTCTTTGAAATGCCGCCCCTTAAGATGGTAGTCTATGCGCTGGTTACAACTAGAATCTTACTAGAAAACATGAGTTTGCGCGCTTCGGTTGTTTGACCTTATTTGAGCAGATTTTGGGCTGGGTGAGGGCTCATTCTAAAGAGGAGGGTTCATCACACTGCGCTCTCGTCATGAGGTTAACGAGATTATGTTTAATATGTATAACATAAGGGTCCAAAGTAGAGAAAAAATGTAGGAAAGAAACCCGCAGATTTCAATGCATTTTTCTGTCTCTAAAAGACTTTTTGACTGCTCTGGTGACCAGAGCGCAGTGTGATGAACCTTCCTCTTTAGAATGAGCCCTCACCCAGCCCAAAATTTGCTGAATTAAGGTCAAACAACCGAAGCGCGCAAACCCATTTTTTTGACCTAAAATCTAGTAGGATTCTAGTAAATGAGCAAATAACTAGAATCCTACTAGATTTACTAGAACCCATGTTTTCTAGTAAGATTCTAGTAAGATTCTAGTTGTAACCAACGCATAGACTACCGCCTTAAGGGGTTAGGACACAGTAACAAGTGGGGAAAATATAAGATTTTTAAACAACAGCACAGAAAAAAGCGAATGATCGATTGATATAAGATTTTGTATTTCAGTTCACTACAGTTGGGAGCAAAACTGATCACACACACTTTAAATCAGAATAACTTTTTTATGACTGGACCAGACGACTTCAATTCCTCTGTAAGGCTAGAAGAATTAGTTTAGTAAGTGTCGTCGATAAAATATGTTGGAAAAATGCATTCGGTCGGAATTGTGAAAAACAATAGTAAAAATTGATTTTTACAACTTCTTTACCTGAGCCAATAACGAAAATTTAAAAGATGTGTTTGGTCAATTTGTATAAATTATAAACGCTCCGAAAATTTCATTGAAATTGGTTAATTGGTTTACGAGTTATAAATGATCAAAAGTGGTAAAAAGGCCAGAAATCTGGAAAAATTGCAATTTTTACTACTAACCATGTTTATCATAAATTTATTACCATTTTTACCATGTTGATCGTTTATAACTCGTAAATCAATTAACCAATTTCAATGAAATTTTCGGAGCGTATACAATTTATACGAGTTGACCAAATACATGTTTTAAATTTTCGTTATTGGCACAGCTAAAAAATTCGTAAAAATCAATTTTTACTATTGTTTTTCACAATTCCGACCAGATGCATTTTTTCAAAATATTTTTTAAACGTCATTCACTAAACGAATTTCATGTAGCCTTACACAGAAATTGAAGTCGTTTAGTCCATTCATAAAAAAGTTATTCTGATTTAAAGTGTGTGTGATCAGTTAGTACTATGAAACATGACACTAATATTTGATAAAATCACGTTTTTGTTGTTTTATAAACATCTGGTAAGCACGATGATAAGCAACTAAAAACTTGCATAGATGCATTCTCGTTGTTTTTATGAAGTAATATAAAATAGACAGTTTTAGTTCTCCTAAGAATTACAACTTGTGGTTTTGGATTTGCTATGTGAAAATGATTAAAATAATTTTCAAAATAAAAATTCGTAAGTGCAGCTTGCGTAAGGCATTCATGTTAAGGAAAAAATTTAGCAGAATAACTATATGTACGAGACAGTCTAACGTATAATAATAGCAACTACAACATGATTCTGAAAAAATTCACTATTGCTGTACCATAAATTCTATTAAGCGGTAAATGCACTATTACACATATACATGAAGTGGTAAAAATGTGTAGCCATTGTTTCAATACCAGAGTTTCGCAAGCACTTTTCTACTCGCTCGTGACGGTGCATTATTGATGCGACGTTACATCGATGTGAATGCTTTAGATTTGTGGGAAGCATTGATATCAATTGCCGGGCGTAGTTGGTCTGACGCTGTGTTTTCAAATGGCAGCCTTTAACGTAACGTGCTCGGATGAAAGAACCCCACGTACCGAAAACTGCGTTTCGCGTGGTTTATAATGAATCCATTCATACGGTCGCGTGAAGGCTTGGCAACTGCAAGTGCATGGTGTATCGTTACAGAAGAGACGCTTGCGCGGCTGTTACTGGAAAGGATTGGGTTCGAAACGTTACATACATAAGCTCGGAGCAAATTGCATCCGCGGCCACATTGTACTACTACAGGTGTCAAGCAAGAAAATGAATCTTTTCAAAAATTTTCCGTATCGCGAAACGCGCAACCAACGCTCAATAAATAAAAAACGAAGTTGGAACTGCAATTATGCTTCCGTTGTGGATTTCACATTGAATTTTCTTCACCTATGCACCACCCAGATTCAGAAAGTTCGTAGCCTAACAATGAAATGACATGCAATAATGAGTTAAAATACATTTATTCTTCAATACATATTCTCCCTTAAGCTCAATACATTTTTTCCAGCGATTTTCTGATACACTTACCCCATCTCCGAAGTGATTTTCCTCGAGACCTGTAAAATACTCATCTACGGCTGTTATAACTTTCTCATTCGATGAAAAACGCCTGCCACGTAGGATTTTTTTCATAATATTTGCATTGATAATTGCATAAAGATCTGCAGTCTACTCATAAGCAAGAGCTCTAGAACGCACCCTTACCTCGCGCAGTGAAAGTCTTCGATAGGTACTCCATGCGCATTTCTTAATACCGCGCAATTACAGTACTATTATAATCCTAAACGTTACTAAATGCAGTACAGAGGAAAAAAAAGTATTTTACTCGTTCATGAAGAAAGCTGATTGAAACTCCTGATCGTGGAACGTGTAGTGTCGAAAGGATAATGAGCCGGAATCGACGATCTCGTTCGCTGGTTCGATTAAAATCGCACCGCGTGAAACATGTCTATTTGTGGGGGAGGGGCGAGGGTGGGGGTGGGTGTGTACGTAGAAATTGCAGTTTCATTGGAACCGATCAAAGTATCGACAGAATATTAGCGTCGATCGTTGGACGCGATACCATCGGCCGTTGGATAGAAATCGAAACGTGTCAGCAATCGACTGAACGATGATTAAAATTGTGCAACCCGGTGTTGGTTAATCGGAGACGAAAAAAATTAGACTCACGGGAGTTCTGCTGTTTATTCGAATGGAAATCTCAGAGAAGCGGTGCTCTCTCTGTCTTTGACTTCGCGTTGTGGGATCGGCTCTTTCGATCCTTCAGTGTCGACGACTTTCGATCGTGAGACAGGTTCTACGCTTTCCTGGGTTACACAATTTTTATTAATCTCAGTACATTATCTACCGGAATCCTATTAACGGGCTCCTCGATAACCGATCCGTATCAAAATGTAGCTTAATAATTTTCTTTTAACGTGTCGAATGCCGTACGAGGCATCGTTGAACCGGGTCGTTTTAATAATTCGCTATCAGGGAAACCGTCGCATAAATTCTCTAGGCCTTTAGATAAAACCATGTGCCGTTTCATTCCGTACAGCTCGCGGTATCCCCGTTTTGCTAATAATTACTTTCCTAGTCTCTTAAAGACATTCTACGTATAAATAGAAATTCGATGTGTCTTTCAGAGTGTGTATCGTTTAGGCAAAGCTTGCGTGATGTCTTATGTCGTATGTAGCACCTGTAATGCAGTGCCTACTCCTTAATAATGATTTTTATAGTCCTCTAAATACGATTAAACCTCGTACATGCATAATGAATGCAGTAGCACAGATTTAAGTGCGCGCTCACGCAACCGTGTGCACTTCTTTATTTTACAATTAGTTTTCAACTTGGTAATGCGCTAAACACGCGCGCATTTTATGCAATAGTGTATCAGTTACTAATGAGAAGATGTATACACAAATTATATCTTAAACGGTTGAACCTTTTTTTTTTTGAAACGTACAAAGATTTTAGAAAGAAGAAAAACTTTATCTTAGCGATATTTTTGTGACAATGTAAACATTTGGATTCGAATAAAGAAAATGATCAACTTGACAGCAGAACTTGACCAGAAGCGAACAGGACAAACTTTCTTCAACAGAAATGATTAAATAACGATGCTCGAAACAACCTGTTGATTCGCTATTATATCCAGTATTAACGTTGATGAGTTGATGAAGAAATCCTAAGTTATCAGTCGATTTTTCGAATCAGTTGATTTTTTGAAATTATTTCTCGAAGTACCGTTTCGAGAGTGAGTTTGTACACCTGCGAGAAAAATTACATTCGTAAACTTTAAACGCGTTTTTTGTACAACATATCTCGAGTTCTACCTTAGCAATTGCATTAAAATTTGACAGTTATCTTCATTATAATATCTATGAGGCATTGCCGATCGATTTTTCATTTTCCCATTATTTTGTTAAATATAAATAAAAAATTAACGAATTTTCTACCGAAATTCAGTCATTAAATTTAAAATATCGGCCATTTTGTTAATTTTCACAAAAATTGAAATGTGAGATCGTCAATGTCTAGAGAATATATCACAGTTTATGATATTTTCGAGATTTTTGATATAGTTAATTCGATTTGCAGGAATCCTGTACACCAGTTGGCCATCTGGAAGCGAAGATATTCCGAGCAAAGACGACGAAAGGTATAAGAACAAATTATTTTTTAAATATTGCCAGCATTTTTTTATAGTTCATAATATAGTAAAGTGAAATACAAAATCTTATATTAATCGATCATTCAATTTTTTCTGTACTGTTTTCTAAAAATCTTATATTTCCCCCACTTGTTACTATGTCCTAACCCCTTAAATTAATCATTTTTTGAAGAAAATACGTGGTTTCCTTTACCCGTCAATTTGACGGGTGTCCGTAGAGATAGGTGTACAAAAATGTCTGTAAACCTAATGTTAAAACAACAGGAAGCCTGGAACAAGAAATTCTGAAGTTTGTCAACATACTTTCCGCGGAGAATGTACCTAATATATTACCAAAGCACCTTGAATCGGTCGGCCAGTTCACAGGGAAACAGTTTCGTCGTTACGACAGAAATTGCGTAAGAATTTCCGAGTGGAGTTCGAACTCGAATTCAGGCGGTCAGCGCTAGCGTCGCGACGCCGAAAAATACCGCAGAAGACAATATCAGAGATTACGTTGTTGGATCGTCGAATCCGGGAAACAAACCGAAACGAAATTGAATTCCACGGCTCCCCTTACCCCCTTCATTCTCGGAAGTAATTTGATCGTATCTAGGAAGTCGATCGCTTGTCTACACTTTCTACGAGAACTTTCATCGAGGCGTTACCCCGCGTTTCGTTTGTTCCGTCGTTTCTTTCGCGAGATTCTCGCTCGGATCCGCGACACGTAAAGCGAAAACGCTGCCCAACGATACCAACAGATGGATCATAACCCAATTATCGGCACCCACAGAGAGGAGGTAGGAGGGTCGGTCAATAATTACGTTTACTCCTTCCCTCCCCTATTTCCGCTCGAAAGAGATATTTGCTGGCGATTGCGGTTTCGTGTCCGCAATTAAAGAACACGTGTACGCGGGATTCGCATTATGGCGATTACACGGTCCAACAAATTCCAACATTTTTTATTTAAGTTTATCGAAACGTTTATCGAAACAGTGAAAATCGTTTCACCATGCGATTCTTATAGAGTTTTCTGCGCTGATTCCGAATCTGCCTTCAATTTTCCCCCCAGAAAAAAAACACATATTTTTCAACTTTAAACAAATATTGTGATGTTATTATAAAAGATATTGAATTGTTCTTTACAGCAAACGATTCTGTAGACTTTCCCGAATACAGTGATATCCAATATTAATGCATTATGAATGTTTAAACATGTTTAAAACAGATACAAATTTTATTTTCAGTGATATTAGCCTCTACAGATCTGAAATATAAATAAAAATCGTATTACATTCTGTGGAATTTTATATACATACTAGCACTTTTTGAAAATTTTCATAAGCCACAAATGCTTAAAGATCTGCAGTCTAATTGATTGTGTAAAAACATAGTAGTATACATACTCGGATACTCGTAAAAAACAATAACTGTTTTCATGGCTGCTACGAATTATGATGTATTTGGTATGTAGTCCAGTAGATTTGTACCCGGCGCGGATGCAGATCGAAGTTTCGATGCTCTAGGATCAATAGTTGAGGAGCTATGGTTGCTTAAAGTTGAGGATTTTTGACTGGTAAGGGCCCCGCCATATTGGTTTGTAGTGACGGCCGCGAGTCGCTTACCTTGCCGCCCTCCTCGACCTAATTCCAACCAACTCAGTAAGCGGCGTGCGACCGTCACTACAAACCAATATGGCGGCGCCTTTACCTGTCAAAAACACTGCAGATTGCTCAAATTTAAGCAAGCATAACTCCTGAACCATTGATCCTATAGCATCGAAACTTCGATCTGCAGCCACCCCGGGTACAAATCTACTGGATCACATACCAAATACATCATAATTCGTAGGAGAAAGGCGCAAATTTGAGTCCGGTAAAGCAAAGAGCAGCCATTATTTGTCTTTTGAAAAGAACAATGATTTATTCCGGTGGGCTTCAATTGTTCGATCGAAGAAGCTTGATATAACTTTGAATATTAAACACCTTTTATTTACTACCATTAATTAGTATCAATCAAACCATTACGGATATTGTTCATTCGTGTAAGAATCGTTAATTTCCACTCGAAACGTAAACGTACTGATGATATTGCAAATACAATCCACTTTGTTTGATAATATTGTATTTACAGTTCTCGCAGAGTCTAATAACAATAATTAATACTGTAGCTATAACTACATTTGACTACTATTGAATGTATAAACACTAATCGTTGAAACAAACGTAATAGTATCGCTTGATATTCATATTGCTATTCACATTGTTGTTTATAGACAATTCCTGCACATGACATCGAATGTGTCTGTTACGTCGAAACCAACAAAACCGTCGTTATTTCAATGAAAATGTTTCTTGACTCGTGGTATTAAAGCTTGTCTTTTTATCAAATACAGATGTTCGAAAACGGATATTTTGATTTCATGTGCCGAAATGACGTCCGCGCGATACCAGCTGATAACCGCAGGCTAGAAGATCTCATACGCGTGACGTCGACCGTCAAAATATCAGGAATTTCACGCAAATTGCGAATACATACGTCCATCTACATACAGGCGAACCGGAGCCTCGTCTAAGTTCACGGAAGCTTCGTACAGAAAAATGTTGGCAATGAAAGGCTGATATCTATATTTTATTAGGGATGACTTGGTTTGTTCGTCGAGCCACGTAAATTTCGGCGATCATTTCCTCGAGCGATAAGCGTCGCCGACGGAATTACGCGAGTCCCGGCGAGCTATCGTACGCGATGCCACACGATCACCGTTACGGCGAGTCGCCGCTTTCACTCGAATTCTATGGTTTTTTGTGTCGAGTTTCTGTCCGTCGATCTCGCGGTCGTCGGCGCACAGTGGTCCGGATCCAGAAATTCAGTGACATTTTGTCGAAAAATGAACTTTCTCATATTGACATGTACAAAGTTTGTATTGCTTCATAAATATCCATCTACCTCGAAAATAAAGAAGTTAATAAAATATAATTAAAATTGTAATCGCGACGAACACTTAAAGTTGGACATTTTGAAAATAGCCTGTTTCGCAGAAAAAAGATACTTATCTTTATCTGGATGCCCTGACACACCTGTTTAATATTTTTCCTCTGTTCTTCTTTTAAAATGAAGAGAATTCCATTACGATAAAAATGTACACTGACAATTTAAAATTAATTTAAATAATGTATTAAAAAAATAATGTACAGTGAAGGCTCGGAAATTGTCAAAATTCTTCATCTTTGATACGGAATATCTTTTTAGTTCCAATTAGTACCGCATGTTTACAAATTGTACAATGTTCAGTATACTTTTCCCTATATAGTTATGCACGATTTACTTCCAACATCGTCCATCGACGCAAGTTATTAGTGATTCAAGTGTATCCATCGCTGCGTCGAGCGCCAGGATTGTGCGAGACGCGAAGAACCTCGCGCGCGTGCGAACGGACTGTTTTGATTGTAGCCTATTGTTTATGTAGTCAATTGTTTATTATATGCTGCTATAAGAGTAAAATCACAAAATAAAAAGAAAAGGCCGCTAGATCAAGAAGCTGCAGAATTGATACTTGCATAGATTTAAGTAAATCAGCCAGTAAAGTAAGTAAAATGTTATTAAAAATAATTAAACAAACACTAAACGTATTAAATTATTTATCATTAAAAAGTGATTATTTTTTCATATTTTTCAGTGAAAGTTTCATCAGAATAACTTTTACGAATCAAAAGCTGTGGCAGTATTACAGAACTTCTCGGTATGGACGAAAACATTTTTATTATAAATTATTACAAAAAATAGTTTGTGAACTTATATGTAAACAAATTTATTATCAATAACAAAGTATGAATGAAAATTAATTAATAAATATTGTTTAACAAATGCAAAAAATATTTAATTATCTATAATTAAAAATGACTATTTTTTAAATATTTTTAGTGAAAATTTCATTGCAATATCTTTAATGGTTCAAAAGTTATAACAAAATGTCACTGAATTTCTCGATCTGGACCACTGTGCGGCGGTCGCGCGAAATATTGGACGAGTGCAAAAGTTCGTGACCGATTTTCAGAGGCAATGGGAACATTTTTGCAATTTGGCACAGATGTTGTCTTTTTTTGTATCATGTTAAGGGGGTAGACTCGTTTCTCCAGGATTGCAAGGGATCAGAATGCGCCTTCGCATACAAAGATGGGGTTCTCCAGTAGGGGAGGCCGGGGCTAATTGACTAACTTTTAACATATTTAATTTTTACCAATGAACCATTACTATTTTGCCGACTTGTTGTATCCCAAAAGTTTGCACGTTGACTTGGGTATAAACATTTAATTATGAAAATCGCTTTGATTGAACCTACATAGTTGTAGTTTTAATCAAATTTAGATTAGTGAGAGCAATAAGTCAATTATCCCCGGTTGTGGGGTTAGTTGACATATCTGATGGGGTTAGTTGACTTAACAGTTAATTTTAAGTGTTTAAGAAAAAGTAATAGTGTTAACAATACTTCAATTTTTATTTGTTCATGCATATCTACTGTAGCGAATCGGATGATGATTTGTAGGCAAAATTAAGCCAAATTAGGCTTACGAATCATCGTCCGCGTCACAGTTAACACACACATCTGATTCAGTTTTCGTGAGCCCATTTGCTGCAACGTGTGCACTGCACTCAGTTTTCACCACAAACGCTATCAGTGTAAGATTCATTGCAGATCAAGCATTCTGAATCATCTTCTGATTCTGAGGACACGGAATCTTTCTTGAATGACGTAAATCCTATGCTTAGCCAAGTAGCCCCGTTCGACATTTTTATCATTGTAAGAGCCACACGTGCATAACCTCAATGCACCGGATAAAATAAAATACCTCAAATTATAGTCAATGTATCATATTTCCATAAACTAATCATGAAAAAATATCAAGCAGTACTTAATCGACAAAAATTGATAGATAGTCGAAACTAATAAAATATTTGCTTACCGCCGATGTTTTTAGATTTTTTATTCTTATTGGTATACCACGCAAGTTTCGGTCACGACAACACATTGCATGGTGAGCTATTCATTCTCATGTTTCAATATCACGAAAAGCAGTATTATCTACTTTATATGTAGTATTACAATTAGAATGGATTAGAATGGATCACGACAACACATTGCATGGTGAGTTATTCATTCTCATGTTTCAATATCACGAAAAGCAGTATTATCTACTTTATATGTAGTATTACAATTAGAATGGATTAGTCGACTAACCCCATTACCAGCCCCGATCTCCTCTATAGTCAAAAGCGCTAGATGAAAGATCAATCTAGGCTGTAATCGCCCTCAAAAGTCCTTTTTTTACGTTTACGAGCCGTAATTTGCATTATTCGGCAGCATGTAACTGTCGCAGCTTTATGCTGCCGAATAATGCAAATTACACCTCGTAAACGTAAATAAAAGAAACAAATTTTAAAAAAATACCACGTTTTTAAAACGGCCCCATACAGATTCCTAACCCCGTACAGATAGTCCTGAAAATTTGTGATTGTGAATTTTTCATATCTATGAAAATACTATGCATACTAAATGGAGCAACCTAATAAAATCGGCCATTTCTACCAAACATAATTGATCGACCAAACTGTTTACTCGAAATAACCGCGTTGCGTTTTACCTTCGAATCGGCAGGCAGCAGGAATGTTTGCACCGGACCAATACGTTTCGTCGCAGCGAGAATGGGTTGCGGTGTCGGCCGCGGACGAAAACGACGACGAAGAGGCGCGATCGCGGATGGGATCGTAGGGATCGAACAGCTGCGAGAATTTTCGTGCACCGATTCTCGTAGAGCGACGTAAACGCGCTTGCATCGGGGACTCATTCCCTTGGTTGCCGAGGTTCGTCTGGAATGCCGAAAGAAGGGGTGGGTAAAAGTAGGGTGAGAACGATGATCGCAGAGGGGAGGATGGTCGGCCGTGTGTGGAACAGCAGTCTGGCCAGTTGATTACGATGCCGAAACGAGTGGCTGGCTGGCCGGCCATCTCTCCAACCAGTTTCGGACAGCGTAGAGCAGCGCGTCTTCTCGGCTCGGGAACGAGGCCTACGCGTAGCACAAGTTCCTCCGCGCGGGGACGGCAGTTCGAGGCTTCGGCGGGACGAACGAGAGAGGGTTGAAGAGACAGAGAAAGAAAGAAAGAGAGAGAGACAGGTAGAACGGGACCAAGGGCCGAGCAACGAGGAAGAGGCGAATCCAAGTTGCAGGCCAGCAGCGCGAGAAGAGACGAAGGAGGCGACAGCCGAGAGCTTAAGTTTCGGTTTCGTTCGTTTCGCGCCTGCTCCGCGCCTGTTCCGCGCGTCGCGTCGCTCCGAACGGGAGCCGAGAGTGAACGCCGCGCCGGAGAGCGATCGAGCGAGCAAGAGCGAGTTTCACCGGGCAGAAGAGAGTAAGGAAGAGAGTGAAACCGAGCGACGGAGAAGTTCGAACGCTCGGAGCTCTGTCTCGATGAAGAGAACGAGACCGAGCCAGCCGCGGGCTGAAGGAGAGAATCGGAGACGGGTAGAAAGGTGAGAGCAAGCAAGAAGGTAGAGCCTGTGGTCGTCGGGGAACGGAGGGTGGAGAAGGCGGGTAGCAAACGGCGCGAGCGCGACGGAGAACCAGCGGGAGAGACGGAGAGAGACTGCGAGAGTGGGGCACGACGAAAGAGAGAGCAAGAGAGAGAGAGAAACGCAATCCGGGGGTTGGAGAGACAGAGAGTGCGAGAGGTTAGGGGGGCGGACGAGCGAACAGACTTCACCGGAGCGGCGCGCTCTGCTCCCAATAACGACTCTCGCCCTCAGTCAGTCGCGCGCGAACCGCGGAGCCGCGAGCATCTCTCCGTTTCTTTCTCTCGGCCTGCTCGACGGGATTCCGGCGATTCGAGCGGCGTGCACGTGCGAACAGGAGAGGAGACCGCGCGACGGAGAGACGGATCGAGGGGAGCGAATGGAAAACGCCGTCGGTAGAGCCTGACTGGCTCCAGGGAGCAGGGGTGCCCTTTCGGTACCAGCAGGAACAGGCTGATCGAAGGGCTAACTAGAAGACGGGGGACACGGAGAGATCAGGGATCCCAACCGAGACCTTCGACTGGTACAGTCTGTGTGTCGTCGGGGGTGCGAAGAGTAGTTGAGAACGCGGGGCATGCACACGGCTCACCCTCCGAGCGTTCGTGGAGCTAACGTGTCTTGCGGATCGCGGGTCGATCTTCGCCAGCCACGATCTCGTGCGCGATCGAGGATGGGTGCGCGCCAGGCTTAGCTACCTGGTGCTCGAAACGGAGCACATAAACGGAGTACGCGTCGGTCAGCCGGGGTTGAACGGGGTATACAGACAGGGCCCGAGGGTAGTCGAAGGTCCCGCGAGACGAATTCGGGTTATCTGGTGTAATTGGCGAGGTATATCGACTCGCATGCCCTAATCGCGTGTCCGCGAGTTGTGCTCGCTGCATTCGGAGATACTCGTGCAGCTGGTGACCGAGTGAGGGAAGAGCGGAAAGCGGTCAAGTGACAAGAAGCTGCGACGAAGAGGACGAGGACGACCACGGTGTGTTATAGAAAAGTGCGAGAGCTGGTGGAGCGACCGGAGCGGGTTACCGGGCGGTGCGAGGCTGCCAGTGCTGCGCTGGCCGATAAGAGCAACAAGAAGAACGGGACGGAGAGCACGACGACCGAGAGGAAGGCGAAGAGGGAGCCCGTGCACACCATAGAGGACAACGCTGTTGCTATTTTCGAGCCCACCAAATATCTCGGCGCACTCGGTGCACTCTCCGCCTCGCTGCCCGACTCGTGGCCAGACCTGCCGCCGCAATCGCGCGGCGGGCTCTTTCTTCGGCTCTCCGGGACCGAGTCCGCGTCCACGTTATTCCGAAGCGCAGCCGATTCTGCGCCGATGACGCATGGCCCTGACCAAACAGGGCGAGAGGAACAGAAAGATCCACGGGGAGAGAGCGAGAGAGAAAGAGCGCGAAACACCGCGAAAGAGAAGCCAGCGAACCAGCCAGCCTGCGACCCAGCCAACAGCGGAAGACTCGCCGAGAGATCCGCGTATGACAGGTACGTCCCCCGACTTCTTCTTGGCTTTTCGCGAATCGCACGGCCTCCTTCTCTGCTCTCTTAACCCACCGTCCGCAATCTGGACCGTGACCGTCGCGTCGTGCCGCGTCGTCGCGTCGCGGCGACACCCTCGATCGCTCATGCTCCGCTATCGGCCCACCCCGCGTTCTGCTCTTGTCCCGTTTCACGATCGACATGGCTCGATCGTTCCTCCACGATCGACACACGCTCATCTATATCCCGATCAGTGCACCAGTTCTTGATCAACCGACTCCTCTGGTTTGGCAGCAATCCGATGACACGCGTTTTCCGCCACTTCGTAGACAATTACCAAGTCGTTACTCGCAGATGGACTGTGGACGTTTACGAGGACTCGGGTTCCTACAGGCTAGCCTGACGTTTAGGTCTACTAGACAAGAGAATTTGACCAATTAGACAGTCGTTGGTTTATGTCCACCGAAATCGTAGAGACGATTTCATGGGGGATTACAGAACGAAATCATTTATTTTTGAGCACGCGTTGCGTGGAAGGAGAACCTCGCCAAGTCTTAGCAATTCTAGTGTTGTAAGTTTCATAGGAAATTCAGGGCTTGACTGCTCCATGATTTTTCTTATAGAGAAACACAATGCTGGTCTGAATTCGGATCCTCTGTCCCACATTTAAGAATGTTTAAATTCGTGTTTAAATGACGATTTCTAAATTTTGGAGATAATAGAATTTTTTAATAAATCTATTTCTTCATATAAATAAATAGATCACACATATATTTTATCAGTGTATTGGTATCAGTCTATCATTAACTCTGTGACGGCTGTACCTGGGTCTGTTTTGACCCGGAACATCAAAACCAATTTGTGGCAATTAAACGAAATGAATAGCTGTTGCATTAGGGATATTTAAAGACTAGCGTGTCTACATGAATTATCACTAAAAGTAAGTGCTTCGAAATAATTCATTAGAGCTGTGAACGGTCCTTAAGAGTTGTCCGTTGACCGATGGTTAGAGGAAGCAAGAAATTTCTATTCGACCCCCGTGTCTCGCAATTGACGGAAACAATTTTGATTTCCCATAAAGCCCCGCGGTCTACTCATAAGTAAACGACTAAACCACTTAACGTACAAGTCACGAGTGACCTGGTGTCGAACGCACGAAGGGCTGAGGGCAGCCTCCATTAGTTTCCATGTTAGCTTAATTACTTTTCGCAAAGCAGTTCCATTGCTTTTCGAAGCTAAATAGTTACTCGGCGCGGAGTACCCAACGCAGGGGAAACATCAAGCTTTTTACGGCCTTTTTTCCACGTTAACGAGGGAAATCAAGTTGCGATACTTCGATGCATGTTGTTCGCGCAGGTGTTCGCCGTTCCCTTTAATTTTATTTCCGTCTCTTTCCTTTCCTTTTTTCCGAAGCGAAACGTGTTCACATGCCGTCGTTGCACAGTGAGGTATTTGGCCCGAAAATTTGGCCACAACTATTTTCGCATTATCTTGAAACTTGTATGCATAGTGTAGTGAGTCATTGGATTCCTCTTGACGTTAGTTACAAGAATATGTAATCAAAAATATATAGTGTCATTTAAAGAATTAATTAAAATTAAAAATTATTAAAACAAAATGTTTCATAATGTTTTGTATTGGGATTTATAGATGACTGAATAGCGATTAACTTTTGTCCTAAATATATTTTCCGAGAAATCGTGTTAATTATTGGGCATTTTCAGTGTGATCGCGACACACACTGCGTTTACTCCATACATCGCAGTATAAAAAGTAATGTAAAAGCCGTATCGACACATCTTGGCAGCCAATTCTTCTTGCATTGTGAATAGAACCTTTTAAAGTTTCCAATAGCGCAAAAAAGAGCATCGCGACTCGTTTGGAAGCCTAAAAGTTTCTTGAAAATTCTGCAAAGTAAATAATAGGTCGTCTTCAAACTTGAATAATTTTAAACAGGCAAACAAGAAGGAAATGAAAACCTGTCTGAAAAGTGTCTGTAAAGAAACAATTAACAAAAGTCTTTATACTTTCAATGCTTAACAACGCTACACGAGTACATAGAAAAATAAATAGCTCCAATAGCTCAGACAACCAAAATTTTTCGTCTTGCGCAAAATTTGGAAAATCGTATTTTGGCGAACTTTTCGAGGCAAATACACCACTGTGCGTCGGTAGAAATAAGCCGGATCGTCGAAACTGGCAGTCGGTTCGCGCGCAAAACGGAGATCGATGTTGCGGCACGAGCAATGATGAGGGCATTAGGTTGTACCTTGACTTCGGGTCCCCTCGACGTGCCGCATGGTTCAGATGCTCGCATAATACTCGACACGCGACACGCGAGCGTGCACATTGTTTGCGCGTTTGCCGAAGATAAAGTACAAATCAGTCATGTTCACGACGGCTCCCGCAGCACTGCGCATGCTACTCGCATCATTACTATGTCGCTTTTAAACATTGTAAATGCATAGGTCTACGAAAGTGCGTGAGAATGGCTGGTTGCTGGAAAACCTGACCCCGAAACGGAGCTACTCTATTAGACTGGGATAATATTATCGGCGCTACGGGTTCGATCAAATTCTACACTAAATATAGCAATTTTTGCAGTAAACTTCCAACGTTCGATTCAGAATACCCAATGTTATACATGCACGATCGAGAACAATTTATCATCTACTCTATTAGGTTGGCCCATACGAAATAACAGTGATTCAGCATTTATTGTTTTTCTATTCTAATCCAATTCTACTTGTTTGCTCATAGGTAGATTGCGGATCTTTATGCATTTATAGGAAAATTGAGTAGATGAAATTCAAGATTGCAGGAAAATTTTGAAAATTGAAGATGCCAATATATGATTTCTCCTCTATTAAAATTATTAAGGGAAGAAAGAACATTCCATTTGGTTTCTATTTCTTGCAATCGACGCCGATCATTTTTATTTTGCATGAAGGTCCGCAGTCTACTCGTAGGCATCCCTAACGGACTTTTCTCCTTATAACATTTTCTGTTTTGTTTCCTGTGTTTGACTTCTTCCACGTGGAACAGTATTTCTCCAACTGCAACAACGAATAGACGGTGTTTAGCATAACGGTCGCCACTATTTTCCAGGCACTACTGGTGGTGTGAGAAAAAATATAATCTTTTTCTACAAAAAATCAAGGTCACGTTAATTTTTTTAAAGAGAATACTTGTTGGCGATCTTGAGACGAATTCAAACCCGTACAATATTCATTCAATATTCAGCCATCTTGTTTGTAATGTATACTCAAATAAATAAATTTGTCGAATAATTCCTCATGGATACACCGTTACAATTTCAATGATTGTAAATTAGAAATATAAGAATCTGCCATTTTCACGGGCTCCGTAAACCCAGTGTTAATGCGATAAGTAGACTGCGGATCTTTGTGCAAAATAGAAAAATATTTACGATGTTTGCAAGACACAGGGCCAAATAAAAACTTTGTTCATCATTTAATTATCTTATTAAACTGAAACTAATACACTGATCTCCTTAACTCTTTTCAATATCACCACTGCTTTAAATGGTGCGTAGCCATTTTTGATTCAGAGTCCTTTAACTGAGTCACCACTAAATATTGCTATATCAGTAATGTAAAATAATTGCTACGTTATCAAATTACTTTATATCAAATAAATTGCTAAATATTCGAGTATTGCGTGAGTGAATTGCATCAGTTCAGTATGCGTGAAAAGGAAACAATCGAAAATATTCTAGGTCAGAAGAAATGTTTAAATAGTTTTCGTGTTAAAATAGTTCCAAGTGCAAAGGGTTGAAAGACTTATGCGTTCGTAAGAACTCTTATTACTAGTTTTACAAATAACACAAGATACTATGCACATCAGTCACTTTTGATGGTCGTTTTGTGTAAACGCAATTGGCATACATAGCCTTATAATAATAAAGTTGCATTTATTTAGATTTCGTACCAGTTTTATTTAAATATGTAATTCAATAGAGAAGTTCACTAAAAATGTTCCTCGGGAAAACGTATTTATAATTTTAATATTTCTAAAAAAAAAACAAATCAGGAGCAAGTCATTTTGACTCGCCCGGTAGTTCTAGTGTTAAGAAAAATGAACTGACCTCGACACTTTGTGAAAAAAATTTCGGTTTCACAATTTGTTGCGTACCGAGAACTGATGCTTTTTTTGGGTTCTCAAGTATTTTTTCTCACACTGCCAGAACCAGCTGAGGTCGATGTTACCAGCGGGGTCCTGCGTCGACAATGCTCGAAACGAATTGGTCCACGCCATCGATACTGCATCTCGTGTGCAACAGGTGAGAAGTTGCACGCGTCGAATTCGCCGACGAGCGTCGTCGTGTCGCTGGTCTTTCCACTTTCGCGCACCGGTGCATCCGAGTCACGTTCGCGCCAAGTTGCAGCGTCGACGAGCTTCGAGAGGCAGGTTGCAGCTATGCGCCGCGATGCACACACGTTCTCAGTCAGGGGGAGATCGGGTACCGTTAGACATCCCGGCATAGATCCATCGCCGGAACATGAAATCCGAAATGGGCCGATGAATATTTATTCACCCGTTCGACAATGCGTCGCCGCACCGGCCCCTTCCGGTTTTCCAAGGGACGAAAAGTAAACGTTCTTGCTATGCGACGTCTGCTTTCCTTTCGAAGATTTTTTTCGACCCGCCGACTTTCTTTCGCCTGACCGTGCCACCCTCTCGCACTCTTTTGCACCCCTGCGTCGGTTCTTCTACCTTTCTTCTTCTCGTTCTTCCACTCTTGCTGGTCCCTTTCTTTTTTTTCTGTCGGGCACAAAGAAAGAGTCAACTAATCAAGTATACCTGGCTGTCTCGAACAACGCCTTCTAGGTTGAAGTACCATGCTATGTTAGTTCTGCTGCATTCGACGCAATTTCGAGCCTCGTTTGCAGAAGATCTGCATGATTGCCAGTACGCAAGTAATTCGAACCCTGCTGCGCTCTTCGAACCTTTCAACTAGGGATGGGATCAAGTACCTCGCAAACAGGTTCGAACCTTGATTGATGGAATTCGAACTCTCTATAAGTACTTCGAAAAAAAAATAGTGCTAGATAGTTTCGAACCCTTTACAAGTACTGTGGTAAACGTAAATAATACTTGCAAGTATACTCGCTGATGCTCAGGCTTTGATATGGCATTTTGAATATGCATAGACCAACAGAAAAGTGCACTGATATTTTTCGGGATAATGGGGAGAGATTTTTAAACGATGTTTCTATTAGCTTAGGTATTGCAAAATAAATATTAGGTTGTGCACATGCACATAATGTTAAAATACGGTAAGGGGTTAAGTAGGGAAAGTGAAATTCGAGTGAACCACGGAGAACAGAGGGGTTGGTTACGTCACACGCGGCACGGCAGTGCAAAATCATCTGTCATTCCAATTTCGTTACCTTGGCGCGCCCTGTACTTTATCAGCGCAGAATATTCCATTCTCGAGAAACCAAAAAAAAGAAAAAAGAAAGAAAAACAATCGTGCATAAATCGTTCACGTTCGTACATTATAGCACGCTGTCATTTTACGAGCGATACGGTGGACTCGGTTAACGAGCCAAGAGTGGGCGACTTCTTAGATACAAACGGATTGCCGAATGACCCATTTTTCTCCGCGTTTCCTTTTCGCCGGGTGTGTCATAATTCGGAGAAAGTTGTCGCTGGTATATCGACGTGACCGTCGAAAATCGTTCGCGTAACCGTCCTTTTTGAGCCGGTCGAGCCGAGGGTCCGGAGACCGTAGACAAGAGCCAGGCAGCCGGTTTCAGGCGATCATTGATCGTTCACTTTTTTGGTTGTCGATGATCAAAGCTGAGCGACGCGGAGGCCGCGCGCGTAAATCGACTTTAAATCGCAATAAGCTGCGCAAAAAACTACACGGCGCAGATTTGCCTCGCGCGAGCTCTCCGGCTCTCTCGCGTTCACTTTCGAGCGCAAAAACAACGTTGAAAAAACCGATCCTCTCGTGCCCACGTATTTCCCATTCTGACCGGATCTTGCTCGAGATTTTATACTCCGCGAGTCTCTGAAACGATGCGAGCCACTGACACAAAATATAGCATTAGCTGCTGGCGTGCGAGAACCCGAAAATGTCGGGGCGGGTCGAGCCGGGTTCTTGAAAGTATAAATGTGCGAGAACCCGAAAATTTCAAATACACGATGCTTGGACCGAGTAGAGTCAGATTAAGACTTGTGTCCTCACTCTAGGCAAACATGTTTGAAACATCAATCGATGCCGATTCATTAGATTCAATTTATCCCAGGGTTCGGTGTACATTGAGAGAACCGTCCAGGGCGTGTTAAACGATCCGTATCTAATCACTTTCAAATATTTAACGCCGCCTGGTAGCATAAAGGGAAAAACAATTGCATTCTAGCATTTTCTAACCATTCACCTTTACCAACTGGATCGATTAAATAGCGCGAGGAATGTTTTAGAAATCGGAATAACCGTGTAATTAGCAATCCACAATGTTGTAATTGGACTGTGGATTTTATACGTGCATTAGAACTGTAATGAATACTTAATCGTAGAGATTTATATCATTTTAATTCTCGCTTTTCACAAACTGATGGAAATTCGCACGAACAACAGCCATGGAAAACAGCAAAGCTCACGATTTTATAATTATCGTTATCAGAATGTCGCGGGCGACACTCTCCGACAAATTATGAAAATCTTATTCGTTTATCTTCATAATTAACCTCTTATTAGGTCTATAACTTGAAAACCGGAATTTTTTAAGGAAATTTGAGCGTTTATTAAAGAAAATCTTGTACAATTCTGTCATTCAAAGTATTGTCCATCGAAAGATACAACATTTCCCCATCTTTCTGGCAATTTGTGGATGCCATCGTAAAAAAACCGGTCATCTTTTGAACCAATGAACGAATCGAGCCAATTTTTGATGCCTTGGACTGAAGTGAAGCGTATTCCGGAAAGTGCATTCTGCGTCGACCGAAACAAATGGTAGTCAGAAGGCGCCAAGTCTGGACTATATGGCGGGTGGGGCAGAACTTCCCATCCGCTATTTTCCAAATAGTTTTTTACGGGTTGAGCAACATGTGGCCGAGCATTGTCATGTTGGAAAATCAATGTCTCGTGTCTGGTCTCCCATTCTGGCCGTTTTTCCTTCAATGTTCTCTTTAAACGAATCAGTTGTTTTCGCTACAGCTCTCCAGTAATGGTTTCACCCTGCTTTAGAAGCAAGCTCTTCTTGTGTTCGACACGAGTCTTCATCGAGTAACGCTTCCAATTCTTCATCTTCAAACTTTTTCGACTGTCCAGGCCGCTCTTTGTCTTTGATGTCAAAATCGCCATTTTTAAAGCGTTGAAACCACTCGAAACACTGTGTTTTCGCAAGAGCATGTTCGCCATACAATTCCACGAGCAAACGATGACTTTCGGCTGCAGTTTTCTTTGCAAAAAAGTGACTCAGCAAAACTTCCCGCAAATGCTGTTTCTTTCGCCGATTTTCAAAATTTTTCATGATTGAAGAAAATATGATGCGCACAAGCAAATCAAACACTGTTGACTGATTTTGCAGGTTATGAATAGAGCATCGGAATGGCGTGTATGTCAATGATTTGCTACAGCGCATACATAAGTGCTGACATCTTGTGTCAAATTCCGGTTTTCAAGTTATAGACCTAATACTATAAATTATGTCTCACACCATCACCATCCTTGTATAATATTCAGTATTTTTCAGACGCAAAATTCTCTTGAAGATGATCCATACCTGGATCGAAACGTTGAGAAAAATCTTTTAAATTTCAAAATTGCTTTGTTTTAATTTTAGATCGAACCTCTGCGCCGATAACATAAACTAATTTCTGTTAATTCGTTACGATCGACAAAACGGAATATTTACCATCCTTGTTGTTCATAAATTTTATTAACAATCAAAAAATAGAGAAAAAATTACTTTCTCTCACTCTTTCTCTGCCAGTATTTACCAATTATACATACGACGGCGACGAAACGCGTCACGTGACCGGGCCGCGGCGGAAGCGTGTAGAAGGGGAAGATAGCGTGGGGACACTAGCCTGAACGTTTGTTAAATAATATTGGCAATAGTAATCTAACGTGAAGTACAATAGGATATCAAGTAATAGCTAAGAGATAAAATATGAGTTTACAAGACAGGATTGACAAAGTTCCTTAATACTGTATTAATGTAATTTTCCCATATATAAAAACAAGACTTAATGTATTAAGTAAAATACATTGCCGTATACAAATACTCCACTGTGGGTCGTGTAGATTGTCCATGAGTTTTTCGTGAGTAATCGGAGGCCCTGGCCGGGGATTCTTTGATTGAATTTTCAAGACCTGTGCGCGGCGCGTGATCGATGGTGATCAACGAGTCTCGCGTAAACATCATCCTGCGGTAAGTGGAAACGGTCATTATTACACTGTCACTGCCGGTCGCCGCGAATTATTTGCATGGTCACGCGACCTGGAACACGGGAATTTCGATTATTGAACGCGTCGACTCGATCGCCTGTAACTTTTACTCACGCCTACTTGTCCCACCAGTTACTTCTGGCGCGCACTTCGCGTTAATAAATTCCAATGCCCATTGCTATCACCGTACCTGCCTACTTGTTATCCATCGATACGTGCCGCCTCGATACGAACACATCTTCGGCCATCCTACAGTGCGTTCACCATGCCGCAAAAATCGCAGAAACAACTTTTACGGATCTTAATCCATTAACACGTTCGCTACCAGCATGTCAGATATGTAACGTCCACAATCTTGAAGTTCACTTAAGGGGATAGTCTCGTGCGAAATTTAACAACCTTCGTGAATTGTTTTTAAAGCGATGCACAGCGGTCCGGGCGGCCGATCTTGAAGCTCATTACGTAAAAAATGACTTGTCTGATATCGGTATTTAGTATTTACATTACTTTCTAAATGTTTAGCAATGCCGAAAATGTCGATATTAATGAACTTTCATAAACATTATAATTAGAACAAGCATTTACGAATGAACATGATGTTCGATTGACAAAGTTACTAATTTTCTTTTGTGAACCTATTTAATATTTCTAAAAAATTTTTTTGATGAAGAGCATTCTTTTGTCTTGAAAATGCACACATCAAATTTGGAATTACAGTTCGTCATTTATGAAATAAGTAACTCTTCATGGACTAATGAAAGTTGTCGAAGTTATTTCCCTTTGACATGGAATATCTTTTGAGTTCGAAATAGTTCCGTATTTTTTCAGTATACTTTTCCTTGTACGATTCTTCAGGAATTATCATTGTTTAAAGTATGACAGATTCTTCAGTGGAGATATTGATGTTTACCGAATGTATATTGCTTTCTAAATGCCCACCACCTGAAAAAAATGATTGAAATAATAAGATTTATTAAAAGTTGTATAAGCATTTTTAAAAATCAACATTTTATGAATAGCATTGTGGATGATTGTTTAGTCCAAAACGAAACATGATCTTCTCAGGCAATTTCGATAATGAGACGAACAAATCGGTACAATTGAAATGAACATTCAAGACCAACTATTATTGCTGATGTTATGTGAAGTAGTTTCTTCGTTTACGAAAAAGTTCATCACGGTCCTGTTAAGGAGTTACACTGTCCAACAAATTCAAACTTTTTTTTTACTTTTCGATTCTCACTATGCGATTCTTATAGAGTTTTTCGCGCTGATTCCGAATCTGTTTTTAATTTTTTTCCTAGACGCATAGTTTTTGAGAAATTTGAGTTTGAAGAAATAACCTATTTTTCAACTTTGAACAAAGATTGTGATGTTACTATAAAAGATATTGTATTGTTCTTTACATAAAAAGATTCTCTAGACTTTCCCGAATCCAGTGATATCTAATATTAATGCATTATGATTGTTTAAACATGTTTAAACAATGATTAAAGACGGAGAGACACCACTTTTGCACCAATTTTTGCGGATATTTCTCAATTTATCTCAAAAAATAAGGGTCTAGCGGAAAATCGAACTACACCACGCGCTAGAGCAGACTTTTATCTTGAGAAACCACCCTTTCAACTTTCAGAAGTCGACGTTTTTACCGAAACAGAAAGCAAAATATCTTCGCCCGACACGAGCTGCCGCCAGTGGCGCTCACCACTACAACGGGCGTTCGCCGCGGCGTATCCCGTGGAACGCCTATTCTAGCGGTAAGCGCCACTGGCGGCAGCTCGTGTCGGGCGAAGATATTTTGCTTTCTGTTTCGGTAAAAACGTCGACTTCTGAAAGTTGAAAGGGTGGTTTCTCAAGATAAAAGTCTGCTCTAGCGCGTGGTGTAGTTCGATTTTCCGCTAGACCCTTATTTTTTGAGATAAATTGAGAAATATCCGCAAAAATTGGTGCAAAAGTGGTGTCTCTCCGTCTTTAATCATTGTTTAAACATGTTTAAACAATCATAATGCATTAATATTGGATATCACTGGATTCGGGAAAGTCTAGAGAATCTTTTTATGTAAAGAACAATACAATATCTTTTATAATAACATCACAATCCTTGTTCAAAGTTGAAAAATAGGTCATTTTTTCAAACTTAAATTTCTCAAAAACTATGCGTCTAGGAAAAAAATTAAAAACAGATTCGGAATCAGCGCGAAAAACTCTATAAGAATCGCATAGTGAGAATGGAAAAGATTTTTGGCTGTTGGACAGTGTTATTAACGAAACATACGGACCAATCAAAGCGCGTAAGCCGGAGTTGGTCCGCAGGAGCTGTGCACTGATTGGTCCGTGTTTTCGTTAACATTAAACCTACCGGGCCTTAAAAGTAACTGGTGCATGCCCTTATAAAAATGACAAAAGATTGATTTTATTTCGACTTTGTGCGGCTCCTATTATAATACGTGCTCTTCTAAAGATATTTATACAATCAATTCTTATAAAATCATTTTTATTATTTCAATAATCGTAACGTAATAAATCTGGAACCAGTCAGTTTGACCGGTGGTGGTAGGTTTAGTGATAATAACTCCTTAATAAAATCGCGAAGAACCTTTTCGCAAAGGAAAAAGTGACTTCAGGAATCATCTCTTTCAAGAAAATACAATATTAATAATAATATAGATTGTCCCGCACTCCTGAGGTAAATCAACTTCTACGTACCTGAACGTGTGTTGAGAACGAGAGCAGGATTTCAAACGATGAAATCCAAATCTTCATATGGAACAATAAATCCATTAAATCGCATTATTGCTAACTCTAACATATTTTACAACAATATCGATTTTTTCAATGGCACGTTACAGGCATTCAAAGCAAAATTGCGCAATACTATTTGTTAATTATATCTGTATTTCTTTATTTTCGCGCGGTCCATTTTTATGTTAATTTTAGTTAAGACTTAGGTTAAGAGTTTAGGTTAAGACTTTCTTTTGTTATGTCTTTTTTTTTGTTTTTATCAGTTATACGGTAAAAACTGTATACATATGTACAAAAGGACCTCGGTCCGTATATAATAATAATAATAATAATAATATTTCCGGGACACTCTGTATATAAATCGCGTTTAGTGCTCGGCCAGTGTCAAATACGCGTTCGCATAGCTTTATGCTCGGCCCAGCCATGGGAAACGAAATGTCGGGAAAAATTACAGCAATTTCGATGGCGAATTTATGGTCGAGAAAATATCGTCGACGAAAGCTGCAGACTCGGTTCCGAGCGATCGGCAATAAGACGAAATCGTGGCTCGAGAGAGAGAGAACGAAAGAAAGAGAGAGAAAGAGACACAAGTAAAGCTGATAATGAGCCCCCATAAAATCGACCCGCTTCTTTTCGAGGCCCCTTCCTGATTGTCGGTTAAGCAGCTTTCACACGATGGTTTGCGATATCGTACCCGAGCAATAACAACGAGCTTCGGCGTATGCAAAACTCGAGAGCGGGTGAGTGTGCGTGTAACGTGGACAGGTAAAAAAAATGCGGCGGCGTGTGCGGGTCAGAAGTTGAATCGGTGTGGAACGTTCGCTTTTTATTCGATAGAGCGCCGCGCCGTGCCGCGCCGCGCGGCGATGGAGGATCGCACGGTTTCGGGATCGGCGAAATCATGCACGCGAAAACTTTTGGCAGGTCAGCCCGCGGATGCATTCCCACGATTTCGCACGGGGCCCGGCGAAATTTCCGGGGTTCCGCCCCGTTGTGGCGGCTTCTTAAAAACCCGGCCCTCGGGGCCGTTCAACGTCATTAGCTAAATAAACCGCATCAGCCCGCGCGGGCCCGCTCTCCTTATTACTCCCGCGGCGGATCCGTGCGCCGCGCCGTGTGAAATTAGTGCGCAATAAGATGGACCTGAACTATACCTGGCGAGCATTCTTTTGGCAGATTTTATTCTCGTTGGTCGCCCCACTCTGGTTTATTTCAAACAAACAGTGTTGTATTCCGGATACTCAATATAAGTATATTTATTAAGTACAAATTCTAAACGAAATACAACTACGGACGTAATACAAAAGATCTTAGTAGTCTAGACAAGACTCGGTAAGAGAATGATCGGAAGCGAATGAAGACTGAGAAAAGAATGCTCGCGAGAAGAAGAAATCAGCAGGAGATATAGGTTTAGGGTTCTGTAAAGTGGGGGTTGTTTTAGGTCTAATGGTCAGTAAGGGATGAATCATGGGGCTGAGGTACAAAGATGAGTAATGGTAGATAGAATGTCGAACTGAGGATAGAGAGACGAACTGAAACGTTTAGATTACATGAGTGATTACTAATGCTAGAGAGAATCTTATCGTTGGTATACAACAACAGTAGGTGGAATTAATCCGAAAATTTTCATCTCATGGACTGACTTAATATTTGGCTTACCGATAAGTTAATCCCAAGAAAAACATCCTGTAAACAGGAGCCAAGTTCCTATGGCCGTAAAAAGTTGTAGGATCAAACAAAATACGGCCAAGTTCGTTAGCTTAGAAATACCGGTTGCAATACTGAAAAAAGCGTTTGTAAAAATTAATTTAAAAGAACGCTATTTAATTTTTAAAGAGCTACATGGAGGGCTAAATTATTCAAACTTGGCCGATACTTTTTAAACGAATGGCCGTAAAAGGTGTTAGGTAGCGGCCAAGTTTGAATAATTTAGCCCTCCATGTAACTCTTTAAAAGTTAAATAGCGTTCTTTTAAACTAATTCTTACAAACGCTTTTTTCTGTATTGCAAAATGTATGGCTGCTGTTTACAGGATGTTTTTGTTGGGATTTTGTTTAAAAAATCTCTTTTCTTTTTGAACGTTTCACTAGTTTTCTTTGCTTTGTGGCAGAGACATTTACGTTCATTATTTGTATTGAACACGAGTATAATATTGTTAACTTAAAGTAGTAAAGATTACACGATAAGTGGTGAAGGAAAAGAAAGCTCGTTGGATTTGAACGCTGTCTAGTAGACATAAATACCAAAAGGTAATGAACCAAGAGAAAGGGAAAAAAGAGTTGAAAACGATCCTGATACGAACGAAGGAGAACCGAAAAAAAGCGTAGGAAAGCGAAGAAAACGTCACGAGAAAATTGCAGTTTCTAGAAGGAAAAATGCTGCGCGCGTTATGAAAAATTGGGTCATATTGCCGCGATCTATGGCGAGCTCGGAACGCAGTTATTAATTGCATTCAATTGCCGCAGGCTGCGGTGCGAGCGGATAGTAAATTGTGAAGTGCTATGGGACCGGTCAGCGTGGTCCTTGATGGTCCGAATAAAGGATTTATGTCACATTTTGCTGTAATCTTTGAGTCACAGAAAATATTCACCTGGAAAATATTTGAAAATAGTTCGAATAGTTCGAAATGTGTAGAACTGTCCTTTGAAGTAAATTTTAAATAAAACACTTCAAATAGTGGGGAGTTGTTGGCAAGAAAATTGAAAAATAATTCGGAGTGCAAAGGGTTAATTGTACATTGAACTAGGCAAGAAAAGCTAGTCCCTGTCGAAGCTAATTCTGAAAGACTAAAATGTTTCAAGAACAGAAAAGTTAAACGGAAAATTTTTAGGCGCAGAAAATTGTTCGAGCTGATTTCGAGAAACTAAAATCAGTCAAGATGGGCATTTAAGGGGCAAGTTGACATTGGCGCTCGAAAGTTTTTGGCAAAGTATCGTGAAATTCCTCGGGCGCGGTGCACTGTGTGGTCGTGTTACGGGGGTTGCGCTTTTTCTTCTGTTTCTCTCTGTCCATCCTAATGTCCGCCAGGTATCATCGTTCGTACATTCTAAAATTATACATTGTTTTTCGCCGGTGGGAGGGACGGCTGTTCGTGTACCCGTGCATGTTCTCCGCGGAGGTGCACGCTTTCGAAACCGGTCCCTTTCTCTGGCCGAGAGGCAGAGCAAAAATAAAAATATCGCGGCGCGCAGCACGAACGACCGCTTCACTGCACGGCTTCTCTTAATCAGCTGATTATCCCAGGGGACACCGATTTCGCGTGCATCCAGTTAACGATCGACCGTATTCGTGTACACACAGTGTCCTCGGGCCGCGGTCAGGAGGGAGCTTAAAAACTGTAACTTAAAAACCGTGTCGAAGCAGAATCGGCTTGTCAATTGCAAAACGTTCGTCGATGACTTTTTCGAATCCCGCGACATCGAATTGGAATATACGGGCTGAGGCCAACGATTATCTTGCAATTAGGCCCCAATTAAGCCTTTTTGTTGGCATCTTGATTTGGGAGCCTTGTGGATTACGCTCGGCAGCAAAATGGCGTAAGATAAACAGATGGAACGCATGGTTTTGCTTCGACGACATTCTGGGGCCTTTGTTTAATATTTCGCTTCGATCGTGTCACGGGTTGAGAAACGTTTGGACAGTGTCGAAATTCATTTTTTAAGCTCGTGTCTGAGAAAAGACAGGATGTTTCGCACCATTTTCTTTTCAATATAATTTTGGTGAACAATAAAATATGCTAGAATATACTAGAACGTACTACGACATACGAGAATATACTAGATCATACGAGAATGTACTAGAATTAGAACATATTACAACATACTAAACCATACGAGAGTATACTAGAATATTCTTGAATATATTAGAATATGTTATAATATGCCAGAATATACTTGATTGTACTCATTCTAGAATATACAAGAATATAATAAAAATATACTAGAATGTAATAGAAAAGATACTAGAATATACAAAAATATAATAGAAAATATACAAGAATATAATAGAAAATATACAAGACTATAATAGAATATACATGACTATACCATAAAATGCTAGAATGTACTAGAATTACTAGAATGTATTAGAATGTACTTGAATGTATTAAAATGACTAGAATGTAGTAGAATGTACTAGAATGTACCAGAATGTACCGGAATGCATGTACTAGAATGTACTAGAATGTATTTGACTATACTCTGATATACTCAAATAATTATTCTATTGGGTTGGCAAGAAAGTAATTTCGGTATTTTTAGATGAAATAAAATCCAATTTTTTTATCAAAGCAATGAACTTTAATCAATAAAATATTTTCCATTTTGTTGTATGATCTTTTGCCATCTTTCTGGTAGCTTCATAATTCCGCGCTCATAAAACTTCTGATCCTTTTCGGTGAAAAACTGATCCAAGTGCGATTTCAGATCATCATCATTAGTGAATGTTTTACCATTCAAAGAGTTTTGTAAACTTCGGAATAAATGATAATCTGATGGTGCAATGTCAGGGCTATATGGTGGATGTGACGTCACTTCCCAACCAAGCTCCAATAACTTTTCACGTGTTACCAAAGATGTGTGTGGCCTAGCGTTATCATGGTGGAACACGATTCCTTTGCGATTTGCCAATTCTGGCCGTTTTTCTTTGATTGCTATGTCCAGTTTTGTTAGTTGTCGACAATAAACATCTGAATTGATGGTTTGGTTCCTTGGGAGCAGCTCAAAATACACAATACCTTTGTAATCCCACCAAATTAACAACATGATCTTCTTTTGGTGCAATTCAGCTTTCGGTGTGGTTTGGCCTGGTTCATCACGCTTGGACCATGATCGTTTTCGAGTTGTGTTATTGTAAACAACCCATTTCTCATCACCGGTGATGATTCGCTTGAGAAAAGGGTCGATTTCATTTCGTTTGAGATGCATATCGCATATGTTGATGCGTTGCATTAAGTGAATTTCTTTCAACTCGTGTGGAACCCAAATATCGAGCTTCTTAACGATTCCGAGACTTTTTAAACGATATTCTATGGTTGTATGCGAGACATTTAACCTGTCTGCAATCTCTCGAACAGTTATATGACGATCCGATTCAATAATGGCTTTCATTTGGTCATCATCAACTCCAGATGATCGACCAGAACGTTGGTCGTCTTTAAGTGAGAAATTTCCAGAACGGAATTTTTTAAACCAATTCTGGCACGTGCGTTCTGTTAAGCAATCTACACCGTAAACTTCGCATATATCTTTGTGAGCCTCGGCAGCTTTTTTACCTCTACGGAAATAAAAAAGCAATATATGCCTATAATGTTCGTTTCTGCACTGCATGTTCAAATTGACACAGAACTAACAATTTTAATCAAAATTACGTGTAATTTGCTTCAAAAGTAACCTAAAAGATGCAGTTATGAAATGTCAGAAAGAAAACAAACGCAACGTTAACAGAAGCCAATCAAACAAAACATAACGCCATCAGTTAGTGGAAACCGAAATTACTTTCTTGCCAACCCAATACATATATTTTTTCGCGAGTTCGTGCAACAATAGCGAATGGTACAAAGAATGGAATTACTCGATGTAGCCTCCATTAGCAACCACGACCTTCTCGAGCTTGTACTTGAACCCGCTGCTGCCCGCTTCACCTCCTCCTTGTCCATTTTCGTCATCATTTCCGTGATGGTGTTAGGGTATCGTTGTTGTAGCGATGCTTTGAATTTACCGATTGTGGTGGCTTACGTAGTGAGACTGTCAATAATTGCTTTGCTTACACTTGTCTCGCCTACGTCTTGTTTGTGGGACTCCCCGAAAAAATTCCGGATTTCTCTCGACGTCCCTGGATGAGCATCTGGACGCGAAGTAGGAAGCGTATCTCGCGGTGCATGGACCAAAGGCAACGCGACCGCCGTGCACTCTGCTATCTTCCGTGATCGTAATCACGGATGCACGCAGGGCTGAGTGGTTATTTATAAACGCGTTTGAGACGGAACGTGGCCGAGCACGCGGCAATCGTGCCGGGAAAACAGCTACCCTAGCTCCGTAATGAATAAATAGTCGGCCGACTGCCACCTTCGCTGGCAACTACCGTTTATCCGTATCGCTGAACCTCTTCCATCACTCTCACGCACAATTTTCTAATCCGCGCCGGTATTATCTCGCGTAATCGTTCCCGAACTATGACCAACCGGCATGCGATGCACCGAGATAATAAAAGAACCGCGGCAGAAACTCGATAATTCGAAGGGAGAGCCTGGTCTCTTTGCGTTTCATCAACACTCCGTTGCAAATCGACCAAAATGGAATCCGATGGAAGGATAACTTCATGGAGGTTTAATTCTATCGGTTCAAGACACAAAACTGTGGCAGTTCTAGGGGATCTAATAGAACCTCGATCGTTTTGAGCGGACTCAATATACAGAGGGTCTCAAAAATTTCGGAAAACCTTGAAAGCGGTGGTTACTGAGCTCATTGGAAGTAACTTTTTCCTTCGCACCTTAACATAGAAAAATTCCACGATGTTTGCATATCGTTACGAATATGCTTCACAAAAATTGGAGAAACCTGGAAGGAATTCTAGGGTGTGTTATGACGCATCAATGAACTTTACCTGTTGACATAAATTATCATTTAACACAAGAACCAGAGTAAAATTTTGTCGGGTGACCCTTCGCAGCTAGTTTCGCGAATCTATCGATGTTTTACGAAACCAAGCGACTGGCAGACGGGTTAAACAAAGCGGAAATGAATGGTGCAGCTTTCTTTATCACGTAACGCCGCGGACGAAGCCAAGGAGGGCTGGAACGCGTCGTCACTCTTCAAGTTCCGAGGACCTCCGCGATCTCGGATAACTTCTCGACGAGTCATCTCTGGAAACACGTTCGGCTTTCTCAGTCGCTGCCACCTGGAGGCCTTTGAAGGGCCCCGAGCAGTTCTTGGACGGGTAATTGGGAGGGTGCAAGACCCCCTTTTTACGCCGGAATTTCAACCGGAGCTGTGCTTCTTCCGCTCGACGCGTTCCGAAAGGAACCCGTGAATTATCTATTCTTCGCGTTGCAGTCGGGCCTCCGCGTCCTCGTTCGCCCGCGCCCGAGCGGCACGTCGGATTTTCCGCATTTAATCTGAGTGTCGCGGAACGATATCGTGATATCTGGGCTCTTCTTTATTTGTGGTGCGATAAGTCCGGGACGACGGCATGGCAAAGTTTACCTACGGGAATCGACGCGACACGAAAACATTCCTCGGGAACGGCGCCGTCGTCCCACCTCTCCCTTTCTCTCTCTCTTTCTGTCTCGCACACACTCTCTCTCTCTCCTCCGAATTCCACAGCTTCGCTGTTCGTGAACGGTTGCACAGTGTCTCGAACACTGTGTGCTAGTTGATAGACGAAAAGTTGAAGGTGAAAAAGATAGTGCTAATAGTTTCCTTTCTAGGGTAATTGTTCCAGTCATTTAAACCTTCCGGGGCAAATTCTAGGAAGCGAACAATAACGAATAGAAACACATCGCGCATAATCATCTTGAGAGCTTAGCAGACACCTTCTACATCTGATCCTGGTTGGTCTACGCATATTCAAAATGCTAAATCAAAGCCAGAGCATCAGCTAGCAAAATATAGGAACAGCATTTAAAAATCATTCCTTATTTTCCCGGAAAGATATAGCAGTGCACGTTTAAAAGTCATTTAAAAATCACTCCCCATTTTTCCGAAAAATATCAGTGCACTTTTCTGTTGCATTAAGGGCTTAGCAAACGCCTTCTATTAAATTAAATAATTATTAAGCCATATTAAAGCCTGAGCATCACGTGTCCTAAAATGTACTTTTTTGAAGGGGGTGATTCCTGAGGCCATTTGAAATAACTTTTTTTTGAGTTATTAACGAAAAATGGCCTGGCGTCTCGTCCTGACCGAATTCGTCTGCTGTACCGCGCTCTGATTGGTCCGCGTTTTTCGTGAATACAGTAAAGTCGCGTTTTCTGTCCAACAGCTTGTGTTCTGCACGCACAGTGGTGGCATACCGACATTATATTTTTATGACTGCGTCTACCGCGCCGAGAGTTCAAAACAAAGCCGAAGGTAGAAAAGGACAGCTTGACGGTGGATTGGGTAGGCACTGGACAGTGATCGCGTACCCGATCGCGGACAGTAAACGCGACTTTTCTGTAACTCCTTAATGAAGATGTTGAGGACATTTTCGTAAAGGAAAATATAATTTAAATGACCTTAAGAGTCACTTTTTTGAAGGAAATACAACATTTTGGGACATCCTGCCGAAACGTCGTTCAAAAATCTTTCCTTATTTAACCCGAAAAAATATCGATGCACTTTTCTGTTGCATTAAAAGCTTAGCAAACACCTTAAGTGTCTGACCCTGGTTGGTCTACGTTTTCGCGAACGTTGCAAAAATTTCTCCGTATTTATATGGCCCCTTATCACCGCAACCTTCCTCCGGCCGGCGAACTCCTCGCCGGAATAATGATTCGTCGCGATTCAGCTCCAGTCTGACGTGCACGGTTCCAAAAATCGTGTGGCTACGCGCCGTGCCGCGCGAAATTTGTTATCCAAGTGTTCGGAGGAGATAAGGCTCGTTCCGATCGCGTTCGTGTAAACACCGATGCACAAAAAAATTGGAGCGTGTGTTTGCCGAAGCGCAATTGATTGCGACGAGAGAGAGACACCCACACGTCTCGCCTAGCGTCTCCCGGAGCCATCCGGAATTTTCCTTTCGTTTCGCGGAACGTAGCCACGTCGCGTCGTTTTCTATTTCTCCCGTCTTCTCTTAATCCGCGGGCTACATGTTTTTGTTTGACGTCACATCTTTAAATACCCCGCTCGTATGTTAATCCCGGCGAATTTTGCAAGAAACGATGCAAAAACCGGTCACCGTCTCGCGAGAGAATTGCCCGGCTTTTGAAGAACGTTACCGGTGCCGACGATATTTTCCGACTTCCATTTTCCATTTTCCCGGACTTCCGGCGATTTTAGAAAACGCTCCATGACTTTTATACTTCAGCTCCATACTTTTTACTTTTTTGTAATTCGGGAATCTGTGAGATTTAGCACAACGTAATGTACATTACTACTGGCTACAGTGAATGGTGACAGTTGTGTAGTATGTTTTTGTCTCTAGATGAATGTCGAGACAAGTTCGTTTGGACATCAAAGTTTAATTGATCAATTATAGAATTATTATCTGTCTTCATTGATTATCTATTACTGTCTGGATCCTGTATCGTTTCAGCAGAGGAAAATAATATACAATTATTAACGAGATTATCATAATTTTATTTACCATTTAATGTCTCCTTTGTTCACGTTTAATAACAGAACGTTCGGAAAACTAGGGCTCGGACATTATGCTTCGATTTCGTAGAATTTTTACTATTAATTAATTATTAATATTGAAACTAGTTTTCGATATTTTTTTTCGTGTAAGAAGTACGATTACATCTTTGTATATTAGGTGAAGTTGTACCATGGAATTTTAGTTTTCCGTGTTAACAACACTATCAATATTTTATGAAAATAGTAATAATGCAAGTCCTTAGAATTCACAAATTTACCGCTTAATTACGAGCATCGGCGTACACAAAGCGCTTATTTCACAAATGAAAAATCTCGGTCGGTTGAAGGATGAAAGAAGAGGAGAGGGAGGAGGCAAAGGGGGGAAGTAAGAACCTGGAACGAAGAAAATATTGTACCTACGTAAGAAAAGAAAGCGAAGAGGGCGGAGTGGATTCAGCCATTTTTGCGACACGAATAATTATATCTTATCTGGCTCGACCCGTGGCCTCGAGAACGCGATGCGTGCGCTTGCGTCTGCTTCCAAAGAAAAATATGGAACGGTTCGCGAGGATGAAGCTGCAGGATATGCGTCGATGATGCGCGTCTCTGCCGGTCTCGGGCGTGATGCAGCGAATTCGAGACGCGTTGCATAAAACCTGGGCCCGATTCGATCGAATACTACCTGGACGTCGCGTCGTACAGTGGAGTATTTGCCTCGGCAAGTTGGCCAAAAACGAGCTTTCAAATCTCACGTGAGATGAACAAATTTTGGTTGTCTGCGCTATTGGAATACATATCGCACCCCTGCAGGAAAAGTGACACAACTCAAAAATGCAGCAGTTCAGAAAAATTAACTTAAAGAATACCATAAAACTTATGTTGAAATAGTTTATGCTTCTTTTAAATTTCAGGTGAGTATGATAAATTGCGAGATGGAGCTGTGACGCTTTTCGTGCACGTTGGGGCACTTCATACATATTTTTCAGTGACATAACCTCAAAATTGCCATTTTTTGACTTGTGTCACTGATCTTGCGGGGGTGCGATATATTGGGTTGGCAAGAAAGTAATTTCGGTATTTTAAGGTAAAATAGAAAACCCAATTTTTTTGTTCTGTGTACACTAAATCTACTTGAAATAGTACATTTCAACGATAAGTGTCCACATACTTTTGAGCGGTAATATATTGTGTTGGCAAGAAAGTGATTTCGGTATTTTAAGGCGAAATGGTGTGATGACCTGAAATCATAGTCGGATCAGTTTTTGCCGATTGGGACCAGAAGGTTTATGAGCGTGAAATCGTGAAGCTACCAGGAAGATGGCAAAAGATCATCGAACAAAATGAGAAATATAAAATACAGGGTGTTTCAGCTGAAGGAGGCCACCAAAATATCTTCTTTATTTTTAATGGCACAAAAAAGATATTTATGGCATAATTTAAACGGTATCGAAAGAGGAATATCATAGAAGAACAATTTCTTTTGTCAGGTTATTTTTTCACTGTTTTTTCAAGGTCATCGTTATTTTTTTTAGCGGGAAAACTTATTTTTTTTATTCCATATAATTCCATAAAACTAGAAGTTCGAATGTCCCACTCGCGAGATGTAACGGATGTTCAGGAGGTGAATCGGAAAAATCATTCGTCGAAGGTGAAGGTTAGTTCGGTGATACGTAGACAGTCTTAAGGATGTACTGGAGGTACAATGGGAGACAAAAATACAAGAAATTCGAAATCCATCAATACATGGCAATGGAAGCCATTCATGAGTATATTTTGCATGAAACTTTTGCGAATACTGTACCCTCTGTAGCTATATTCAGTGGTCTACACTTGTCACGTTTCCATGCTAGTGAGAGACAACAAGATAAATTTGACGTTTTGTAACAGTTTATAATTTTTTTGCTCTGTAACTGTTTAGTGAATCCTAATAAATTTTGAACATAATTAATTACATAATTTTTACTACATATAAAAAAAAACTGGAGTTTCTAGTTGCGTTTTTTCAAGGTTTAAATAGGGTTTCATGTGGAATTTTATGAATTTTCCATAAGAAGACGTGTTAAAATGTGCAAACTTTAAGTTGCTATAAGTCTTAAACGGTGCAGTGAATCGAACCCAAACTTTGGTAATTGCATCAATTTAGTAAGAATTATATCTTGTCAAATTTCCAAAAATTTCGTTGCGTTTTGATATACCTCCAGAACATCCTTAAGACGCGAACGGAGACGACTCCGTAAGGACACGCGGAGGCTGAAAAATCGATTCTTTCGAGGCTACAAGGGGGGTCCTGCGTCGTTCCCTTAAGAGGATCAGAAAGGCTTAAGCGTATACTGGATTTAACGCTGATGGCCTTTGAACGCCGCTCGACAAACACGATCGCGTTTGACGCCATTGTTACGTAGTCGATCTAATGTTAACGGTTGAACGGACTATAATAACATCGCGCGGTATGTACATATACGGAACATCGAACTTCTCGTGACCCGAAAGGGTGAAAAACCTTCCTGATCTACAACTCTTCATTTTGTTTTAATTAACTGATTAAGGCGGCTAATATTTTAGTATGTATTAAATATTTTTGGGTTGGAAGTACTGTTGATTTTTCGTTATTGCGATAACGAGTGCAGAGCAACCGTATCGCAGTGCTCGCGTAGGTACGTTCACCTATTTCCAGAACGCGGTCTAATATTAATCTCGGCGATACCGGCCACTAAAATCGATATGCCCCGACTGAACTGGGTCAAACAGTTCCACGTGTATTCCGCCCGTTATTTTTAATATCGCGAAAACCACCCCGTCCCTCCGAACGTTTCGTTTTCAAGGCGATTTCGCCAGTCGAATTTCTCGTTTCTCGTATCGAGTCTCTTGAACTTTTGTAAAGTTCTGTAAAACGAAATTTCGACAAAATATCGGTGGATATTGATAAAAGGGTCGGTTTGAGTTTTACTCTTTCCGTTGTGAACATAAGTCAAATGAGTTTCTACACACGATGTACTTAAATACGAAGATAGGTACAGCTGTACCGTTGCCACAACTCATCGAGAAGAGTCCACATAACTCTCCTCGTATAGCGCTGCGCAGCATACAATGCAATTTGAAGCAATTGCACGGGAGCAATTACATTGAAGAGTATGGGAGGTCGGCCGGTAATACGTATGTATAGCAATTCGACGAGCGACGCGTGCATTTGCTTGCTTTCACGTTTTCACACGCGAATTTTCGGAAATTTTCACCGACTTCAATCGTAACCTTCCCGTCGTATACCGATGCTCGTTTAACTTTAAAGTCCCGAGCAATTATTATTATTCGTTTATAGGTTAAAAACCCCTTGGTACATTTATATATCACTGCAGACCAGAAACTATATCTTTGGCAATAAACATTCCTATTAGGAAAAGAATATTAAGTATTGTGTTCAAGGCTGTGAATTCCATATACTCTCCAAACATAGTTGTACGAAATAAATTTTCCTTAAAAACGGGAAGCCGAATCCCTATGGCCGATTAGTTTTTATAAAGCTGAAAAGATGTTATAAACGAAAAATAAAATACTACTCAAAGAAACCTCTTGTACTTCAACACTGCTAGTGTATTAATAACACACGTGTATACGTGTACACGTGAATTTACATACTACATACGAAAATTAGTATGAATAATAATTAATACGAATTAAATTGCGGATACGTTAATACACGTGTACTTAAATATACGTGGACTGAAAATTAAATATACGTGAACTGAAATACACGTGAAATAGAGATCTGCACCGTAACTGTGAAAATTTTATCCTCACCACTCGAGAATCCCTTTTGGAACTTTTTATTATCCACTAGATTTTTTATTTCCTTTTTTTATGAAACTTTTACCATCACATTCGTCTCGCGTTTCTAATTAAAATGACACCAATCACGATATAATTACGATTAGAATTAAAGAAAGTCTACGACAATACGACAGTTACGGAAATACTGTATCTGTTTACAATAGTTTACATCCTCACTAGGTCTAGTCCCATACGTCTAATAGTTATGCTAAAAATATGTTAATAAATTATGATAACCCTTAGCACTCGAAAGTCACCACTAAAAATTGCTGTATCATTATTAAAAATATTGTTTACATTATTAAATATGTTAATCGATCCAATTACCGAACATTTAGGTATTGTATGAGGTATTATATGAATTTCGTATCCATAAAATTTGAAAAATCATAGAGAATGGAAACCCAACCGTACCGGGTACAAAATGTATCAGATATATGTATATTATTTTATAAAAATTACAAGACTGAATTTATTCAGATGTTTCACAATTTTTATAATAATCCGAGGCCGAATAAAGCAATTTATTGAATAATTTCGAAATAATTAAGAAATAAACATTGTGAAAGCGGTCATTTAACCGGTCGCGATTAGTGTTAATTTTCGAGTTGAAATAGCTCCGAGCGCAAAGGATTAAAAATCACTTGTTTCAACTGCCGTTACACAAGAAGCCTCAAGTCACCGAGCCAAGATATTGGCAACTCTAACTGCCCAAGGGGAGGACTTCGAAGGTGGCATTATTGCCAGACTCGGTTCGCCTAAACTGTGCACTCCAGACGACACAGACGAGCAGTTGATAAGAATGACCGGTTTCGCGGGCCTCGAGACGCTGCTGGTTGGAAGCTGTCGTCGAAGAACCGCGCGAAGCCGGTGAAACGCGTGAACGCATCGATACCTCGAGTCAACCGAGTATGTAGGGAACGAAGTCAGTGATACACTTTTCCACTTTCTCCGCGACCGAGATTACACACGAAGCCTTGGGTAGAACACCACGAGATAAAGCTCACCTTCGTTCTCTTTTCTCTCTTTCTGGCGCGCGCGCGCGCGCGTCCACGCGGTGCTCAATCGACAGAGCACACATTCTCGTCTGGATCGAACGATTTAGTCGTTTCAGTTTGGTCATTTTGGTGGATCCTTTCAACTATGAGGAACGCCGAAATGATATTTTCACTGAAACATTTTACGAAGCAATTCCTTTCCGACTTCGAAACTCGGCCGTCGCGAGTAAGTAAATCCGAGCGCTGCCCTAAAGTAGTGGGGGAACGGACTGGGAAGGAGCGAAAATGTAACCGCTGTCTACTGAGCCGATGTAAATTTAACCGTGCGCTACTGCAAATCGAATACAGATTCGTCCATCTCTTGCTAGCGACTCCCACCACGAGAATAGTTAGAAATTCTGAAACTCATGATGGAGATTGTAGTGGCTATGTAGAAACAGATCGATGCTGCGAGTCGCTTTGATCGGTTGCCTGTTCCGTTGCACAACCTCGATTTTCGCACGCACTTTCTGGTCCCGTTTCGTGCAATGAGCGAGGCTGTACTGTAAAAACGTCACTGAATTCTTCGATCCGAACCACTATGTGCGGCGACGGCCACGACGATGACTACGTCGACGGCGACGTTCTATTTGCAGACGGACCGAGCAACGCATTCGCCGGAACGCGTCTTCCTCTCTTTCGGAGAAGAGTAGGGAACGTCACGATGTTATCGTGCAACGATATCACCCGCGCCAGTTATATTATTACGCGGCCATCGAAAATAGCGAACGTAATAGCAAAACAAATACACGTGTTAGCGTCTCGGAACGAGCTGAGTCGTCGACCCGTTGATGCGTCTCCACGTGCCAAACGCTCGCTCGTCCGCCGGATAGTTCTCGCATCCGACGCCATCAACGTCGTGCTCGACGACATTCGTCCATCTTTGAGCCAGGATCGAACGGCATGGATCACTGCGACTATAGTCTGTTTTTCGACGGAAGAAAACCGGTATGTCGCTCAGCGCATCGGGAGAAAACGATTTGCATACAGTGAGCGAAATTCGTATAAACGCACTTCAAAATATACAAATTTTCATGCCTATGGAGAAGAAAAGCACAAATAATGTTGTCAAAATGGGGTTATTTACTTTGCTCGACCTTTACTTTCAACATCTATGCTTCGAAATTTTCCGCATTTACATGCCAGTCTATGTCGCAGAGCGAAACGTGTAATGACAACGTCTACGCATGCGAAATTCGTTTAATCGCAGTGCTTTATTTCGATTAATATTGACAGAAATAATAGTGGTAAGTGCTTCATATTGTTGAATTGTGTAGTATTAAACTGTATTTAGTAACACATTTAATAATACATTTGTTTTAATGAAAAGGAGAAAAATGCCAAGAGGAAATTTTCTGACCGAAGGCGAAAAAGCTACAATAGCAATTTTAAACAAAAGAGGTGAATCGAATAGAAAAATAGCAAAGGAAATTAATCGCTCAGAGTGTGTAGTAAGAAATTTATTGAAATTGAAAGAAAATTATGGAAAGAAATGTTCTACGAAAGGAAATTCTAAAATAACGAAACGGGAAAAGAATATTATTTTCTATGAAGCTACAAAAAATAGATTAGTTGCAAGTCAAATTGTTGCGAAAATGCAATTATCAGTAACAAAGCGACGCGTTCAACAAATTTTGCATAATTATACAAACATAGTTTTTAAGAAACCACAGAAAAAGCCGATGTTGAAAGCGCATCATAAGGTTGCTCGGTTGCAATATGCAAAAAATCATATGCACTGGACTGATGAATGGAAAAAAGTCATTTTTTCGGACGAGAAAAAATTCAATTTAGACGGCCCAGATGGATGCAGTTCCTACTGGCACGATTTACGTCAAAAAAATGACCCTAAATTATCCAGAAATTTCCACGGTGGAAGTGTAATGATTTGGGGAGCATTTTCTTCATATGGAAAACTGAAACTTTGTTTTATTAACGGCACAATAAATTCAGAAAAGTACGTCGACATGCTAGATGGAGCATTAATTCCATTTTTGGAAGATACAGTTGGCGAACGTGAATTTATATTCCAACAAGACAACGCAGCAATCCACGTTTCAAAATATTCCCGCGAATGGTTTAAGGCACGGGACATCCCTTTAATTGAATGGCCTGCATGCAGTCCTGATATGAACCCCATTGAAAACTTATGGGGAATAATGGCAAGAAATATATATGCAAATGGCCGCCAATTCACCGATACTGCAGCTTTAAAAGAAGAAATTAAACGTTGCTGGGAAGAGATTCCTATTACAGTCATAAATAATCTGATAAATTCAATGCCGAATCGAATTTTTGCATTAATTCAAAATAGTGGAGGTCATACAAAATATTAAATTTATAATTATAATATAAGTTTAGTTTTATATAGTCTTTTCTTGCTGTGCGTTTAAACGAATTTCGCACAAAGAATAAGTCTGTATCAATAAATACAGACTTATATATGTTTACCTAAATATAAATATGTAAATATCTATAGCACATAAATATATCTTTACTCTTCTGTCGTTATTATATTCGCCTCATTTGAATTTAAAACTTTTAGCCCCAAAAATCATATTTTTTTAGGTGCGTTTATACGAATTTCGCTCACTGTATTAACCCCTTTGCACTCGGAGCTACGCCCTTGTGCTAATCAATGTGGACGAGACAATTTTTGTTCAACATTCTATATTAATTTTTTTCTTTCTATGAATATAAAATTGATGTAATACCTCATACAAAACTTAAATGTTTAGTAATTGATTAGATAGCAACATATTTAATAATCTAAACAATATTTTTAATGATAGTACAGCAATCTTTAATGGCGACTCCGAGTCGCCGTTCCAGTGCTAAGGGTCAACCATTTGTTGTCGAAGTTGTCAAGACACTCGAGACATTTCTTCCGATGTAGATTATTTGCATTCTATGTAATTTTTATTTATGCAGATTGTATATTGAATAGTATTCCCGTCGAAGGTCATTTAGAGGTCAATTATTACACATAATGAAATCTGTTTTGGTTTTTTAATTATACCAATGATACGTAAACGATTTGTTTTTCCGTACGTCTATAAATAACACAGGCATTTCCATTTTTCAACGAAAGTCACCAATACCGTGTTTCGTTTGTGTATATTAAATATTTTGAAAATAATACAAAAATGAGACTTTATAAAAGTGTCAATTTCTTTTGACTCCGATGATAATTGTTTGCTTTATTCGAAGAACGAAACCGCGCGAATACGAAGTAAAGAATAAAGATTTTGTATAGAACTAGTAGATTCGAGGTGTAGGTGAAGAGTTAGCGAGTTATCAGTATTACAGTAATGAAAAGTTTGTTTACGAATGTTAAAGAAACAGGGAAATAGGTTAATGTTCACGGTGTAAAGATTAACAAGACTTGTCACACGTTTTATGGTACTATGTTTAGGCTTTCAAACATAAAGTAGGTAATTACTCGCGAGATTTCTAATAGGCGTGTAAAGTTTAACGAGTGACAACGATTATTGAACAATGTTCAATTATTAGTATATGAATAAAAGATCTGCAATAATGTCTACGTGTTGGTAATGATGTGAAGCTTAAACCAGAAAGTATACCAAGTATAGTATAGTAGAAAATAGTATTAGTTAATAACAATGAACTTTAGAAAGTGGGACTTGTGAAGCCCACAGATTACAAAATATTGAAAAGATGTTATCTAAATCGTCTATGTGATATTTAAAAAGTTATTTACTGACGTTTGTGTTACATATGCACTCAATAATTATTTTTAGTCTAACGAAGATACTGTTTTCTAAAAGGGATAATATCAAAATTAGAATTTTGTGAATTCTTGTTGAAAGAAATTGAATAAAAATTGACTTGTTAATCAGTGAACTAAATTAGAATTACGCTAATAAATTAGAAATGAAAATGTCAGTCTGAGGTTTCGTTGAAACGCGTAATTTGTCATAAACGCGTAAAATCCGAACTGCGCTCGTAAACTATAGTCTAAGATAACGCTCGCAATAATGGTGCGAACGATCGAGTTTCAGCGCGTTTTAACCAACGATGTTGTTAACCCTTAACTAGGCGCACGCGGTTAGCGTGTGATTTTAAACGTAAAAATAACAGTGAATGCATAATGCACGTCAGTTTTTACATAACACACAATTTTATCGTAAAACACTTATTGTTTAAATTACGAGGTCATAAATAAATATGGGGTCGCCGCACGTTGCATGCGGCTTGTTAACCCCCCACAACTCGATATTTTCTGGTCTACACTGAAAATTGTAAAGGTAAAAGTACCTCGGGTTCCTCCTCTGATTATTTAAACAACAATTAAAATGTATAACACCGTATCACTGTCTATGATGTTGTAAACATTTTTAATATCACAACAAAGACAAGCCTTAATACTTTAACTTTTAATTTTAACTTTACTTGATTTTAATGAATCTAATTAATGAAAATTTCACATAACCATCCTTTTCATATAGTTACAATTAGCCCTTGACCTTTAATATCTTCCTGAAGAATTATTTATCCTCTTTAATTTATCAATAATATTATACCAATGATGACGAGATGTAATTCGTGAAAAAATTATCCAAGGATGTAATACATTAAATGTTCAAAAAATATTAAAATTTGAAATAATTTTTTTTATTATTTCTGCATTACTTTTTTTATCTCTTTTTTTTAACATACCTTCATTGTGCACTTCCCTTTGCACGAGTAGGGGAAACATGGTGAATTTAATAATTATTGCTCAATGGTAAAAAACACATCCAAAAACACGCATCCCCTATTTTGTTTCAGAGATCATACAAGCGAGTATTTTGCGGGTAATATTTTATAATATATATGTATGTATGTGTTTATAACTATAATATTATAATTTATTTGACGTTTTCTATTTTTTCGCGGCTCCGACCAATTACAATTTTCTAAAAAAATGTTTGACACTTCATCCACTAAACTATATAATTCTTCTAACTTCTCAAAAACACTGCACATCGTTTGGTCTAATGTTTAAAAAGTTAGGCTGTTTCAAATGGTGCTGATACAATCTCGCTTGCACATATGATCTATGAACCAAAATGGGGGATGCGTGTTTTACGATTTTTGTTTGTTACCATAGCACAATAATTATTAAATTCACCATGTTTCCTCATCTCGTGCATAGGAAAGTATTAAGATTTGTCTGTTTTGTGATAACATAAATTTTTACAACATTTTATACATATATGTATGTACAGTAAGGAGGATAACTTCTAACTTCCTAGAAACAGTCGAGCCATTTGTTCGAATTAAAAAAGAGTTATGCTGTTTTAAATGGTGATCGAATGAATACTTGAAGTAAGTGGAGAAAAGAATCGATTTTCCGAAACTGAAAACGCAGAATAGCTCGTTATGGGTTGAATCTAACCCTGAAATCCAACACGCTCTTGCTCCAAGGTACGCATGCCGATATACGTTGGCCGTTTCGTGGGCAGGGAGTACGGAGTACGGAGAGGAATCGAGGCAGGCGAGGGCGGTCCTCGCAGAACGCGATCGATCGGAAGCTCCGTTCGCGTGAGAACCTCTGCGTGTTCCCATTTCTCCTTTCAGCGGTCGGTCGCTCGATCCGCGGTTGTATAACAGCAATGAAAGTACTCCGACAGGCAACGGAACGGGCAACGTCACGTCTCTGTCCACGCGGAACTACCTTGATAGTCGTTCTAGCTGGCAGCATGGTCGGTCTAGATGCTTATGGACCTCCGTGGGCCACCCCTATTTCGGCTCGTTCGCAAAGCTTTCGCTGCGACACGATGCACCGTGCGACGACCGCCCAGATTTTCCGACGAACTTCAATCAGGGCAAACTGTACAATGATTGGCACCCTAAGCCAAAATCGTAGTAAAAATCTTTTTAGCTTTTCTTGAAATTAAACGAGCTTAACTTTCTATTATTATCAGCTAATATATAGAGATTTTTCAGCAAAATCAAACGGTTTTACGAGTCATAAATCTTATTTAGTTAAAATATATTTAGTGAGTAACAATCGTAAGACAAATGGTACAGTCATTGGCAGATTTGATAACAGTCGTATGTGGAACTCTGTTATGAAAACTTACAACGTTGCTTTGAAATATAAATAAGAGCAATAAAAAATGATTTTCGATACCAGGAATTCTTAATATTTGTTACTATTCTTAATATTTTAAATCAAAAGTGCCAATCACTACTGCAGTGCCAGCAATAGTACAGTTTAACCCAGCGCTCGGATTAACTTGCGACGGCCGGGTCGAGGGAGTGTAGCCTTCGAAAATCTGCCGTCGCGAGTAAGTAAATCCAAGCGCTGGTTTACCCTATTACCAAATAAATCCGGTGCCTCTTTCCGCGATATTTAGCTGTATCGAAGAAAACAGCTTTATTCTTGGGCGACATCTATATAGAATATATATTGAATAGATTTTGCGATCGAAAAAGATTTTAAATAGAATGATGATTTCAGCGCATAGGTTCGATCAATTATAAAATTAAAGAATTCCGTTTTTATAACAAATTTGCAGTTTGAAATCTCGACGTTTCGATCCTGGTGAGGATCATTTTCAAGAGATTTTTGCGTTATGAAATTCCTTGTAAAGGTTGTAATCAGTCATACATAGGACAAACTTCTAGACATCTTGACACCAGAATATCTGAACATAAACGCAATATCTTTCAATCTCCTTCACAACACACAGCTCTGACAAAACATTCAATAGAATTTGATCATGCATTTGACTTTGAAAATGCTAAAGTTTTAGACAAAGAATCAAATTTACATCGTAGACTATTAGGGGAAACTTTTCATATGATTAAACTGCAAAGCGTTAATCTTAGGTACGAATCACCTAAGATTCATGACCATTACGCTGCATTACTGAACCAGTAATGTTCTTTATGATGAAGTTTCTAACTAATTCGTTAATAGTATTAAATATAATTTAATTACTATATTTTTGATTCTGATTAAATTGCAATTTTTTCTCAATTTTATTTGAATGTTGAACTTTTCCTCTATTACCACAATTAAAGGTGGTAATATACTGTGTTGTTGATTGGGATGAATTATATTGAGTTTTTGAATTTGCCGCCTATTATAGATTCAGCAAACATATATCACGTTTCTAATTGGTCAAATTCCAAATTCTGTCCGTTTGTATTCACTGTTTACATCCTAACCTTCAACAAGGTGTCAGTCCATTATCTACCAATATGGAAGCAACACGTGGTTATTAAAGTTAATTTTCAATTCTCCATATAACATGTAAGAAAAATTATTTCATTTTTCCAGTGTAAAAAAAAATTTATTCTTTTTCTATCTATGGCTTTCTGTTGCAATGTTACATTTTGTTTCAGACGCAAAAATCTCTTGAAAATGATCCTCACCAGGATCGAAACGTCGAGATTTCAAACTGCAAATTTGTTATAAAAACGGAATTCTTTAATTTTATAATTGATCGAACCTATGCGCTGAAATCATCATTCTATCTATATAGAATAGTTCATACTAACTTATACTAATATTAATAAATACAAGCTAGAGAAACTTCGTTCATATTATAATAAAAATAACCAATTAACGGACTTGTCCCGTAGACGGACTTTATCCACTCCACCTTAATTGTAAAATAAAAAATCTGGAATCGGTCATTTCAGTGTCAATTTATCACGTAAGCCAATGTATTTTCAAGATTGACATTCCTCAGCTGTTCATCATGTGTATACAATTCAATTATGTTGCAAATACATGAAATACGTCAATCACCAAAATTCTCGCAAAATCAATGTAATTTGATCACGACGTATAACGTGTAATACAATGAGTGCATCCGTTTTCGGTTCGGCGCGGCGTCGAAAAGTATTGACCCAAATCGTGGCAAGCCGCGAGACAATGACAACGCGGACGCCTGCCTAGCGAACCCCCGTATCGTACGATGCACTTTTGCGATACGATTACCCGCTGGAATAATCGTCGAGATAACGAGCTTCGAATGCTCCGTTTTTGCACCGCTCTCCGAGCCGATTGCCCCGATAAGATAAAAACTCTCCCGTCCCTGCGACACGACATCGATCGCGCCTCGATCCTCACCGTAGAATGGTACCGCGTGACGATTTCGATTTTGCGATCGAGTTTACACGTATAGTCACCGGGAACCAAGTAGACCTCGCCTCCCTCCAGTCTATAAGACAAGAACTCGCGTGGGAGCGATCCAAAGCTATGCGAGCACTGGAGTAATGCGAATAGCGGATCTCGAATGGTATCGAATGGTATCTCGAAAACCATGAAAACTTGATTGGAAAAAAGGTTTATTTTACTTGAAGAAGTTTGAAAAAGCCATGATCGTCCGAGGGCAAGAAACAGTCGGGATAGTATTCGAGCAATCAACGAGAGTTCGTTAAAGCAGAGACCGGCTCCGCGCGTCGACGAAAAAATTGACGAGCAATAAAATTAAATACGACATCATATATCACGATCATCAATATTCACGCGAACGAGTTGATCAAGCAACGTTTCTTTTTCGAACGGAAACTGTCGCCCACGGATCCATCTGATTTCGAGACTCGTTCCTCGGCGCTCACGACACGTCCCGCGGTATTCGATCCCATATACAGTAGTGCCCGCTTTATAGACACGTTTTTTCTTCGCTTAATATTCGCGGAGTCATCCCGGCCGCTCCTTGGAACTGATTGAACCTTTCTTTGTACGATTTTCGCTCTCCTCGTTTTCGTTACGATCACCGAACGAGCGAAACGCGGGCATCCATGAAATTCTTGGAACGCCTACCTCATTCGATAATAGTCGCGGCGCGGTCCCGAATTTGCGTTCATTTATATGTAAATATTTTATTCCTGCCCTTTCAGTAAAATAATTAACAAAATTAACTGCTTATCTTCTTATTCTATGGTATTTAATACTACGCTAATGAGTAGTTTTGTTTTCCCTTGAGGTTACCCTGAACGTGCAATAGTTTACAAGTTATTCATATATTCTGTGTTGTTATTTTAGGTAAGTGCAACAAATATTGATGCAGGTTTACATTCGATCAATCGTTTTTATTGTATTTTTTTAAATTTATTGAGAAAAACACTAAGTACTACACGGGGCAAGTCCGTACTGTATGGGTAACTATAAAACTAAACAATATATTTAATGCAATAAAAAGCATTTTGTAGCAGGCGTCAGAATAATTCTTTTCTTCCCTCGGAGCACTTGAAACAAGGTTCGAAAGCATTTTTAACTCTCAGAGACGAACTTGCCCCATTTTCGGGGCAAGTGCGTCCTAGTTGACACCTTTGTACAAAATCCTATCAAAATGATAATTTTTAAGCAAAATTAGAATCCTACATAATACTAATTTATTAACAGACTGCGGATGTTTATGCATTTATAACAAAATTGAGTAGGTGAAATTCAAAATTGTTGGAAAATTTAAAAAATTGAAAGTGCCAATAAATAATTTCTCCTCTATTAAAACCATTAAGGGAAGAAATAACATTCAATTTGGTTTCGATTTCTTGCAATCGACGCAGACAATTTTTATTTTGCATTGATTGTAAGACACAGGAGCCAAATAAAAATTTCTTTCTTCTTTTAATTACCTCATTACGGTGAAGCTAATTCACTGGTGACCTTAAATCTGTTTAATATTTCCTCGGTTTTAAATTGTACGTAACCATTTTTGTCATATATGCATAAAATCCGCAGTCTAGTAATAATTGTGGCAAGAGTTTGCTACCAAGAACGTTAAGTTTTTACATGCCAGACTGCAAATACATCAGTTTAGAGTCCAACTTTGCAAAAACTAGGGCGGACTTACCCCACTCCACCTTATCGGAATAATAAAAATGATTTCATGAGGAATGGTTGTACATGTAGATATCTTTAGTAGAGCATGTTTTACAATAGGGGCCGCACAAAGTCTAAATAGAATCAATCTTGTCATTTTTATAAGGGAACATGTACCAGTTGCTTTTAAGGCTTGGTAGGTTTAGTGTTAATGTATGCATTTAACCATTAAGAGGAACGTCAATGTGGCTACAAGAAATAGAGCGGTTTCATTAATACTTTTTATATTCGTTTTTATTGAAAATAATTTTGAGTTTTAACGATCGTAAATTGTTGTTTATGGACAAGTGATATCGGATATACAGGTTCGATCAAAGATACAAAAATTAGCAATTTTGCAGAATTATAATTTCAACGTTTCGGTTCGGTTTTGAACCATCACCAAGAAAAGTCCGCGTCTGTGAAAATTAATAGTTCTTATTGAATTAGCAAACGCAAATCCGTGGTAACATTTAATCCACTACCATCATACATACATATATACAATCTAACACGAGAAACATTTATGTTGACAGTCCAATTAAAGCATACAAATATTATAATATTCAGATAAGCACAAGCTTTTAGTCGATTTTACCAGTATTTATATTTTAATTTAATCCACATCACTGACAAACGCGGAATAATAACCCGTCAGTGCTGTGCTAGCGGTGTTTCGGTAATCCGATAATCCGGTTTACAGTCGAATAGGCTAGCAAGAATACCAAATGAGTGTGCAGAGGCAAAAATGTCCGAATGGCAGCCGCGAGAACAATTAGTCGCTTGTTTGACGCGTTAACGCTCGACTTCCCCTCTCAGACTACAGATAATTTTACGAGTTCACGGTTTCGAAGTGTAGGGAAAGACGGTGCGTGCATCGCGCCGCGTATCGGTGTACATTGCGATTAAGGCCATGGTCAAAACAGCCTGCAGGCACGTTTATAAATGCGGGCAAAATGTTTGCTCCTGATTCGATCGGTATCGAACGTTCGGGGAACGCAGCGACTCGCGTTCAGTATTTACCAGTACATACGCATAGTTTATTCGACGACGCCTATGCAGCGGTTGTGACCCACTAATAACAATTATGGGGATAAAACTATATAGGAACACTGAAAGGTTCGATATACATACGTAGGACCATTTTTCTTCAATTTTATAACATGATCTTTTATGAGTTGCAAACATAAGATATCCAACGACAGGTGGACTTGTCGATTAGGGTCATCCTTTCCGATTTCAATGAGCTTTAGATGTGTTGTCAAGATTATATTAATTAATAATATAATCTCGGTGTACATATTAATTAATAATATAATCTCCCCTACTAAATTTAAAGAAATAGGGGTGATATGTTTGATGTACATAATAAAGCACGCAATTGTCAACCTCGCCCGACTTCTTGCTCGCACGCAGGTTTAACAACGAACAAATTTCGAGACTCTGTTGCTGGCCACTGAACGTTTTTAGCAGCAAACATATTGCTCCGAGATCCGAGTGTTTTCGTAGACGCCGCGATACGTGTTCGATGAAAGTCAGCACGGCGAGACTTGAAACCCCGCGGCAGGAGAGTCGCTCGACTTTTCTCCGAAAAACGATTCAACCGAACGCGTTTCCGTGATATTTTTACGATCCGAGAGCTTTTCTCGTTCCACCTTGTAGGTCGTTTATTTACGTCCGACGCGTTGAACATTCATCGTGTCCGTCAAAATCCCCGAATGAATCGACGGGAGACGGGAAGAAGGATTGCATGTTGGCAAGGGACGGAGTCTTCTCCCGAGAGTTTGACGATCGACAGGCATAATAAATGCTGCTAGGCACTGTTGTTATTATAAAAATAAAAACAATATTTCGGTCATGGTAATGTCTTCTGCTAGGTTCCTGAAGAACTGTCCCATTAAGGGGGTAGACCCGTTTCCAGGATTGCTTCGGTAGCTAAAAGAGCTAGATAAAAGTTTAATCGACCACACTTATTTACCGCGCGTACATCTCTTTCGCTTCGGGACTTCAACGTCGTCTCGTGAAGGATATTCGCACATTTTCGTACATTTATTTACAGCGTACGGTATTTCCCGCGAATGCGTTCGCGTCGACGACGTGCGCAAGATCGTTCAAACGATGTCCACCTATTCTATTAAAACTATATGTGCACACACTGTATAAATTAAAACTCAGCTTAGGCTTCACCTTCTAACTGGGCGACTTTTCGAAACTGTTACGAAGACGTAGCGAAAGACAAATCAAAAGAAGTGACAAAAACTTTGCCATAACGTATACAGGATCTTCTAAAAATGTTGTACTTCCTTGAGATGGGAGGTTCCTGGGGTGATTCGAAGTAACTTTTCCCTTTGAGCAAATCTTCTCCACAGCTTCGTTAAGGGGGTAGTTACACCTTGGTTACAACTAGAATCTTACTAGAATCTTACTAGAAAACATGGGTTTGCGGGAAAACAAATGCTGTCCTTATTTCAGCAAATTGTGGGCTGGTTGAGGGCTCATTCTAAAGAGGAAGGTTTGACGATAGTCGCTCTGGTCACATTAGGCTAACGAGATTATGTTTATATCTAATAATATGAAGGCCCAAAGTAGAGAAAAAATCTTGGAAAAAAACCCGCAGGTTTCAATGCATTTTTTTTGTCTCTGAAAGACTTTTTGACTGCCCTAATGACCAGAGCGATTATCGTCAAACCTTCCTCTTTACAATGAGCCCTCACCCAGCCTACAATTTGCTGAAATAAGGTCAGCATTTGTTTTCCCGCAAACCCATATTTTCGACCCAAAATCTAGTAGGATTTCTTATTTGACTAGTTATTTGCTAATTTACTAGAATCCTACTAGATTTTGGGTCGAAAATATGGGTTTGCGGGAAAACAAATGCTGATCTTATTTCAGCAAATTGTAGGCTGGGTGAGGGCTCATTGTAAAGAGGAAGGTTTGACGATATTCGCTCTGGTCATTAGGGCAGTCAAAAAGTCTTTCAGAGACAGAAAAATGCATTGAAACCTGCGGGTTTTTTCCAAGATTTTTTCTCTACTTTGGGCCTTCATATTATTAGATATAAACATAATCTCGTTAGCCTAATGACCAGAGCGACTATCGTCAAACCTTCCTCTTTAGAATGAGCCCTCAACCAGCCCACAATTTGCTGAAATAAGGACAGCATTTGTTTTCCCGCAAACCCATATTTTCTAGTAAGATTCTAGTAAGATTCTAGTTGTAACCAAGGTGTAACTACCCCCTTAAGGAGTTATTAATGAAAAACGCAGACCAATCACAGCACGGCTACAGTGGACGGATTCCGACTCGACCAATGACAACACTGCGCTCAGCGCCACCTGTCTCCGACTCGCAATCCACTCGCTACAGCCGTATTTTGATTGGTCCGTGTTTTTTTTATTAATAACTCCCGAACGAAGACGCGGAGAACATTTTCGCAAAGGAAAAAGTTATTTCAAATGACCTCGGCAATCACCTGTCTGGATGAGTTCATATGTGTGATATTACGGATGTTAAAATAGTCTCTAAACGATTTTTGTTATTTTCCCTTCAAATTGTGGGAAGCAAACACTAATGCATAAAAACGCGACGTGTCTAATGATCCGTTCTTCCGTAATCAATTTTGAAATATTTCAATGCATCGATTGCAATAGACAGTACATCGAACACCGCTTGAATTACAATTTGTTTTACAAAAGGAACTACAAGCTCTCTTTCGTACAATACCTTTTCAAGGAGAATTTGTTGCTCCAGCTGAATTCGAAAAAAAATGTCGCGGAGAATGTTCGAGCGAAATTTTTCAGACAGCGCGTTCCTCTCCCGGGGGAAGTTCTCTCCGATCGGCTGTTCTCCGAAATTTCGTGAGACGCGAACGGATACGTCGCGTCGCGTCGGGAGGAGAGACGCACGCGAGTTTACGTATGCGGAATACGTGCGAGCGACGTCGTCGGCCCGGCCCGGCCCAGCCCGACTCGGCCCGCGGGCGAGTTGCCATACGCGAAGGTCTCTCTTCGTCGTTTTCGACTGCCGAAAGGGGGACCCTGACGAACAGACCATAGGAGGGGAAGACGAAACGTCTAAAATCGCTGCGCTGCGCGCTATCGCACAATTTGCTCGCGCCACGTCGCGCGCTCCGAGGAAGAAAGAAACTCTTTCGATTTTCCTTTTCTCTTATTTTCCCTTGTTCTCCGCCGGCCACCTTCCCTTTACTTTTTATTCCATTCTCCGCCGTTACTTCGTCACTATTCGCTCTGTTCTTTTTCCCTCTCTTTCTCCCTGCCTCTCTCGCGGGCAACGCAGGCGTAGCGCTTTTTCAGAAATTATGGCAGGGGCTTATTTGCCTAGGATTTAACCCTTTGCCGTACTTTGACGAGTCTCACTCGTCATGAAGATTTTAAACAAAGTCTAACAAATATGAATGTTACGCTTTTATTTTTTAAATGAAATAAAATTTGATTCGTTTGGAATCAATACTTAAGCATTAAAATAAACGTAGCCATACAAAAAATATAAATTTTCTTTCCACTAGCAAGACACGATTTTTAAACGTGTATTTGATGTATTAAACAAGAATTGCTATTAACCCCTTGCCTTATTTTAACGAGTCACACTCGTCATGAAGGTTTTAAAGAAAGTCTAACAAATATGAATGTTACGCTTTTATTTTTTAATTGATTCGTTTCTAATCAATATTTACACAAAATATAAATTTTCTTTTCTCTTCTACGGCGTTTTTGGTGATAAAGACGTTTCAATGACTGTAACTGTAAAGAAAATGATACAGCAAGGGGTTAAAATTTTGCGACAAGGAAGCAGACGTATAGTAGACAGCGGATTAGATGTAATTTCAAACAATGAAAATATTAGAAGAATTTAAAGATATTAGGAAAAAAATGTTATTTCACTTCATTCTGCCAGTGATATAACTAGACAGCGGATCTTTATGCAAAATAAAAATGTTCCACCTGAATTTTGCAGCAAACTGGAGCGAAATAAAAATATCTTTTCTTCTAATATGTTCAAGTGGTTGAAAATAATAGAATAGTGTTTTCCTTTCAAATAATTTTGGCAGTAGGCCAATTTTATAGCTTCAACAATTTGTCCGAACAATACGTACGATGACCCTCTCCGTGTTTTTGTCAAATATATTCGACATTATTTCGAATTTTATTTATGACTCTCACTTTCATTGTTCAGAACGAGACCTCTGCACTTCGTAATTGTTATCGCAGTAGTCGGTTCACTGTTTCAGTCAGAAATTTACAAGTTGAAGTGAAGTGACCAGTCAGTTTGCGAAGACACCCAATTTTGGAACGAAATATTAAATACTCTACTGGCCAAAAGAAATATAGAGCCGACCACTCTATATTTTATTACATTTTACAGCACATTTTACAATAACTTTCCTTAAAGAGGCACATGTGTGTCTAAGGCAGGACCCGCAAGATAGCCTTACTGATGAGTCCTCTAGCGGGTCTAGGACGAAACACCACCTTCAGTTCCTCCAATAAGAAACACACATATTTTTAGATAGCTGAGACGTAGTCCACATAAGTATTACAAATATTAGTTTAAGTGTGAAATAATTGATCGAACCTGGCGCTGAGAACAATTTTCTTATGAATTTAAAAATTATTACGATCGAAAAACAATTCTTCAATTTAACTTAGATGGCGAAAATTACAGCACAAGTACTGGAAAGTGACTCTAGCGGTTCTGTAATGTTTTCCTGGGTTTAGGGAGCGGTAATAGGAATTAGTTTACGTGTATGTCTTATACGTGTAACCTTTGTCTTTATGAAAACCCTCCTGTGACATCTCTCTTATGCGGTGGTCCCAAACTTTTGGCCGGCAGTGAATACACAGTGATCGGATTGTTTAAAAAAATTGTGAGTATTGACACAAATCTAAATAAATGTTTGATAAACATTCTTTTATAAAACTATTGTGTGGTTAAATGTGCAGGCTTGTTTATGAGTGTTAAATATATTCGACATTTGCCCACAAGCAAGGTGAGGCACATAAGATGAAAAATGCAATTTTCCTGGCTTAAGCATTTAGGTTGCATACCAACTTCCAGATTTTTAGCTCGACCTAAAATATTTTTAATCCTGAGAGGGTTAATCGACTGATTGTGACATTTTTTGAGAGCAAATTAAAGATAAGTGTACACTATGATCTAGAAACCTCGAAAAAGAATAGCCAAGATTTAATTCTTCATCAGAATTATAGAAAATCAAAATTCAAACTGGCGGATCCAATATGGCAACTAATACCTAATAATTCTTGCTCAGAACGTAGCATCAGAGTAAACACTAAACCTACCACGGTCAAATGACCGGTTTTATATATTTTTCAATTATCGAAATTATAAATTATGGAATAAATTTCCTTTTCCAAGCATCTATCATAACGCAAAATTGCAGACGATCTCTATGAATTTATCGTTGCCATTTTTCCAAGGCAATATTTACCAGATACTTTTAATACTTGGTACGTTTAGTGTAAAAAATTACGATCACGGCGTGAATGACGTTCAAATCACGACCATGATCGTGAATCTGCGGTCACTGTGATAGATGACGGTTAGTGATTTTGCACGGCATCACTAGTTGCCAGTGGTCTTGTTCTCGGTCGCTAGTTGAGCGAGCACTGCCATGCCGTGTCGCGTTGCGCCTTGTTAGAACACGGGAGAAATATTTGGCTCTGTTCGCAGCGGTAGAACCGGCTGAAACGTCGCGTCGCGCGTCGTGACGCGTCTCGCGTTCGGTCTCTGACTCCGAATCGACCGACTTTGCCGGATGCCCGAACCTGTCTCCTCTACCATAGCCGTTCAGTTCTCGGTTCAGCTTCGTACGACGCTTTATCGAGGCTCTCCGCCACGCGTGGAAGTCGTTTACCCCTCGGAGTTATTTGGCCCCTTCGTAGCGAGCAACGCTCCGAGCAACCGGACGACCAACAGTGACACAACACGGCACAGAGAGACAGGCGCTGGGAAAAGAGACGGAAACCGGCGTGATCGCGTCCGAGCGAAAGAGAAATCGAGCGTTTATTGCCTCGCGACGAGAGAAGACGAAGGAGAAGGATGAGGAGAAGGAGAACCGAGTCAGCCGAGAGGAAGTCGCGAGGGGAAGAAAGAAATTCGTTGCCGAACGCGCGAGGGAGTATCCTACGAGACGGGACCAGACGAGATGAGGAGAGGAGGCGAAAGAAAGAGAGAGAGAGAGAGAGCGCGTGTATGCGTTCGCAATAAAATTAACGCGTTTCTGTAGCGCGGCACCGGCTTGTCACGGTTCCAAGCTAAACAATTTACGAGGAAACGTTTATTGGCCCCAGCAAACGTCACTGGGAACCGTTCAACGGGGATCACGCGGCGATCAGAGGCAGCCCGCGGAACAAGGAAAAGGCGTCCGATTCAGCGAACCGGGTGAAAATCGTCTTTCAGTCGAGAAACAGAGACGTTACGAGACGAGCTGTGGACTACATAGAGCTAGTACCTTTTCCCGGGTGTATGAGATACCCGAGTACCCATGAAATATCCGGGTAAAGCAAAACTACCCTATTTCATGAGATAGCCGAGCACCCGGGTATCTCATAAAGGTCGGGTTATACAAGCCGGTTCAGGCCAATCAGACAGAATATTATTATATTGTTACCTAGGTTTGTGTCAACTATTTTCGAACGGAAATGCCTCTACCAGGCTTCGTTCCGATATTCCTTTTCGGGACGAAGCCTGGCAGGCATTTCCGTTCGAAGATATTAGGTGTGCAAATAAGTTTCTTCCCCCTTTTTTCTACAATCATAACTTCTGACTGAATTCGTGTTACTTCCCGATTTTGGTGCAGTCTGAAAATATACAGGGTGTCCCAAAATTCGTGAACTTCCCGAAAGGGGGTGGTTCCTGAGACCATTTCAAGCGACATTTTCCTTTGCAAAAATGTCATCCGCGGCTTTGTTTAGGAGTTATTAACGAAAAACACGGACCAATCACAGCGCGACCTAGAGTCGAATTGCCACAGTCGGCCAATAGACAGTTGGCGCGCCGGGCCGACTATGGCAACTCGCGTCTAGGTCGCGCTCTGATTGGTCCGTGTTTTTCGTTAATAACTCCTAAACAAAGCCGCGGATGACATTTTTGCAAAGGAAAATGTCACTCGAAATGGTCTCAGGAACCACTCCCTTTCGGGAAGTTCACGAATTTTGGGACACCCTGTATATTATTTTAAATTTATTAAGATCGCTAAAGAAAATAAGTAATCGTAATGTACGTCTCCTGGTTCTTGCAATTGATGCCAACAATTCTTATTCTGCATAAAGATCCGCAGTCTATTCATGAGATACCCGGATAATCTCATAAGTAGACTGCGGATGTTTATGCGATTCGCAATTTTTGTAGACGAATTTTAAGAAACTAGACTCGAATAAAATCTTATTTTCCGTGGTGGTAGCCGTTTGAGATGTGGAATAAGTTAAAATCGTACTAAATTCTGTCGTATTTTATATCTTAGCATTTTGTGAAAATTTTCAGAAGCCATAATTGCATAAAGATCCGCAGTCTACTCGGCTCTGCTATGAAGTACGGTAGAACTCCATTTATACGAATCCTGAATTTACCGAATTCGTTGCTGCCATTGTGCGAACTAATTGCACACCGCTTATCCGAACTCGTAAAGGCGACTTTACGCTGTTTGGATGGATATCGCGGATGAATCATCCTCAGTGAAAGTGAACGATGAAAGCTGGAGTATTGTTCACTGATTGATCCCGCTAAGTTTCAAATTGTCCGCAAGTGAAGTAGCGCGTGTCGGGAATGAATTAATAACTTCAGCTCTGGCAGAAGAAAAGGGAAAACAAACGTCTACTTTTAGTTTGAGATTATCGGAATTGTAAAAAGGTGCATCCATGAGATATTGTTCAACGAATTTATTTCTTTGGGTGTATACAGGGCGACTCACTTGAGTGTGACCTCCATCTTCGTTAAGTTTGATCTACATCTTCGAAGTTCAAGGTCATTCGAAGGTCATGCCAGATATTTGAATGTATTCTTTGATGAGCTACGCGATGCACCACGACGATATAGCTAGTTATTTTCGCACACTCGAAGTTTTTGCTCGGTTGACGGAACCGCCTTCCGCAATGCAACAGTTTTCCCTATCAATCGGAGCAATTTGCTCGTGTGGGCGGCGCACGGTTGTTCGATACGGAGCAGTCTCCACGACGGAATACGAGATACCGGTCGTTCGTTGGATTCCAGTGTCTCATAAACGTCTGTTAGTCTTCCGACGAGAAGCTCAGCCCCGACCGCTGCTCTACTTTCTGCTTTTATCGTGCTTTTCGAGCGTCTCTTCGCGTCACGTCACTCCCTTCCCAGGTTTCAGACGCTGATTCTCGACGGTTTCATGCGATTCGACTTAGAAGTAGTGATGGGCATTCAATACTCTGTCTTGCAAAGTTTTCGAACAAATCAATCACCACAGACATTCGAATCTATTCGATATTTATTCGGAATCAAATATTCTTGAAACTCTTGTTAGTCTTGGAGTCTTGAAAACTTTAAAAGTCTTGATAATCAAATGCTATACTTTTTATAAGATTGGTACGTTCATACTGTTATTCATCCTGACATGAAGTAATCATTGTTTCGTGATAGATGTAACATTTCAAGAGTTTCAATTCTTACAAATCTTCCAAAGTTTCAAGGCTTTCAAGAGTTTCATGATAATGAAGACTTTCAAGAGTTTCAAGAGTTCTAAGCTTCGAATTATCTTGCAAGCGATTCGAATTCTTTGTCGTAAACATTGAATCGAAGCGATCACTACTTAGAAGTCAACGTTGCTCCCGGAGCATTCGCTTACACAGTCTCCCCTTCGTAATGTCGCGTGCCGGTATAGAAAAATTAGATTTCTCCTGCGCGGCGGTAAATATCTTTGTTACGTGGCGTATATACCAATTAATTCTGTGTCCACCGAATCTCTATATACCCTATTTCCACTGGAAGTGAAGTTTCATTGTATCATCGTATTGTTTACCCAGAATTTATCCAGTGCCTATCCACTCCACTGCCGGCCAACGATGATTGATCTCGGCTCGGGTATATCGGTGTGAACCACTACTAATCCTATTACAAAACTTCTTTATTTTTCATTATTTCATATGGGACTTCCACCAACTTATTTCTGTCATTTTTCTGATTAAAATGACACCAAACACGATATAATTTCAACTGTATTTAGTGGTTTGATCGAGATGAAAGTTTCGGGCCCAAGGAGGAACAGCGTATGGGAAAGAAAGAGACGCGGACAGTCGCCATCGCCGGCATAGTTCGCTGTCGATTAAACCACGAAATACAGTTGAAATTATATCGCGTTTGGTATCGTTTTAATCGGAAAAATTCAAGAAATAATTTGGTGAAAAAAATAATGATAAATAAAGAAGTTTAGTAATTGGATTAGTAGTGGTTCACACCGATACGCCGATCACACAGTCGGTAGATGCAATCATAAAAAAATAATGTCTCTACAAGATATGTCTCCGTGCAGAACACAGCCGTTGGAAAAATATCGCGAGTTTACTGTATGAGAATGCAACAATTGTCTTAATTGAATGGTATCTACTATAGTGCAACATAAAAGTACGGGTGTTGCCAAATCACGACGCTTTGCCGTGCCGGAAAAATTATACTTGGTCTGTTGCGCTGCCATCGCTCTTTTCTGCTCTCCAAGTATTCAGTCAACCGTGTTAGATTATTTCCACATATAGTTCATTAAGTTCGCCGTACTTTTCTTTTCTTTCTTGTAATCATTGTGTTGCATGTTGGAAGAGACTCTCTTCGGATGTTACACGCTCTATATACTGGCCTTATTGGATCTGATAATCCATTTAATTAAGAAATGCCCGAGAGAAAACGTCCTTGTAGCCAATGAGTCAAACTAATTTCTAGACGTTCGCTGCTCGGGCCGATTTCAGAAACGGTGCGATTTATCTGACCAGTTCATCTGTGAGTTTGGAATGCTTCATCAGATCTGTTACGTCATACTGTCTAGGTTCTATGTATATATCAAATTTGGCGGCAGCGACAGATCTGTATGGCCGATAGTATCAGAAAAAATACGGGTTTGCGGTACCCGACATTTCACATAAAGATCCCCAGTTTATTAATCATTTATGCTACCGTCCATAAGTATTTTACCACTTGGCGGAATCGAATCTAAAAGTTTATCTCAACATTGTAACTTATTAAATTACTTTTACGTAGAATGAATATAAATGTATATGATTGACATAGAAGCATTACAAGCATTATAGAAGCACTATACATGTTAAGGATTTTACTAGTAAATAGAAAGTTATTAAATACTTCGTTCATCAATATATCCACCGAGCTGGGCAATGCTTTTTTAATGTTTCTTCCTGGATTTCGTTCCAAGCACTTTCTAAATAAGTCCACAATTGTTTCTCTGATTTTGGACACTTTATTTTCACCTTTCACCCCACAGTATCTCAATTGGATTCAAATCCGGTGATTGCGGCGGCCACTTATTTATTTATTCTTGAATCAATTGCTAGACGCTGGAGCTAAATATAGATTTATATTTTTCACTGGTACTTTCAATGTAGCGAAAATAATATATTAATCCTCTTAAAGTCTTCTAACCTTTTCACTGTTTTAAATTTCACCTACTCATTTTTGTCATAAATGCATAAAATCCGGATTCTAGTTATTATACTGGTTTGATGTTCTGTTGAGCACAGCATACTTTTGTTGACCTAAACCTAAATAGTGTTGTATTTCATTAAACTTTTAGTTATCAGCAAATTTTATACTTTAGTAACAACTAGCCCCGCAACGTGGCAAAAAGTTCCGCTTCACCCACCGACAAATAAATGAAGAAATATAAAGTATCTATTATATATAATAAATTTAACAACAAACTGCTGAAGATGAGAATAACGGAAAATTAATTTTTGACCTTTTGGCTACGTTCTGGCGTTTTGGTCGCAGCGCGCGACGCTGAGAACGCAGTCATCGGGAGGGCGTCGTTGCAGCGTCTCGGAAAACGGATTCTCCGAGGTAGCTGAATGAAAGTCCGAATGGCTGACGTGCGTGGGGTGCTGGTGCGCCGTTTATTTCTCGGGATGGAAGTGGGTCGTGGCAAACATCGGGCGCGTATGAATAGAGGGATGGAAAATGCATCCGTGCGCATTACTCCCGGGTAGAACGCGCGATTCTTCGCTGTATCCCTCCTTGATGCTGCGCTCTCCATTATTTCTGCTCGCGTACAGCGACGTTTCTACCCGGGTTCTCGCGATCATTTTCATTTCTTTTTTGTGCTTACGCCCCCTCCCAGTCGAATGGAGCCACGCTCCAATTACCCCGATCGTTTCAGATAACAGGCCGGGGGACGCGACTCCCGGCGATGATCCAGCTAGAGACCCTCCAGGTAGGTAGTTCCAGATGCGGCAAATCACGCGTTGACCGCGAACGTTCTTTTGTCTCGACGCGAGTCGATGTCGTTCATTGACCGCGCGAGCGAACGAACGACCGAGGGCCGCGGCTTTTCCAATTTCCGAGTCGCCGCGTGGAACTTTACGATTCAAGGATCCGCTGATGCTATATCGCGCTCGTTCGCCGTTCATTCCTCCTCGCGTCAACGACTCGCGAACGCCCGCAACCTACGCTGCTCGAAATTTCTTTATAGCCACCATGTCATCAACATATCGCATTATTATTCCATAACAACGAAGCATGTCTGTTTCCTACCCTATTTTAAGTAACTCCAGAAAGTCTACACGTTGGTTTCCGAAAATAAATTCACCAATTCAAGAATACGAAACAAAGAAAACGAAACGCGAAATTGTTACTAGATCACTTGCAGTTTTCATAAATAAAATCAGAGTTAACAATTATCTTTCCACTGTTTTTATATTAACACTTTATCTGCCGGAAGTGGTGATTCAAAGCTATCACAAAAAATTATTGTTTACATTATTAAATATATGTTGCTATCTAATCAATTACTGAACATTCAAGTACTGAGTCAAACGAAAAAATCATATAGAACGGAATTATTCCACGGCGGAAGAAATGTTTCATTTTCAAGTTCAAATAGCTCCGAGTGCAAAGGGTTAATAGCTGTACAAGCTCATCTGAATATGTAAACACTCATTGAAGAGACGTACTTTTTTTAGTTCCTTCACCTTCTGCATTCGTGTCTGCGCCATGGGTGTCCCAAAAATATTGTGCTTCCTTGAAAGGGGTGATTCCCGAGGAGTTTTGAAGTAACTCTTCGAAAAAACACGGACCACTCAAAGCGCGGATACCACTCAAAGGCGGGGTCCGGTTCAGTCGCACTGTGATTGGTTGGCGCTTTTCCTTGATAACTCCTTAACAAAGCCGCCAAGATCATTTTCGCAAAGGGAAAAATTACTTTAACCCTTTGGCATTTAAATAAATGTTTGATCTACCTGAATTCGGTAAATTTTATATTTTTTAAACGTTGTCCTCATATTGTCACAACTCGGAAATATTTTATACAACTGTTTTATACAAAAATCATCATTTAAATTAAAGAACTGCTTAGTAAAACCATGATTTTTTTCCAGGAATAAATAATTCGTGACCGAATGGGTTAAATAACCTATCGTTTTGAGAATGTATAACATTTTTAGGACACTTGACGTCCGCTATCGTTACTATGATTGTACTTGATTGTACCATTGTATTCAATGTGTTCTGATGTGTTCATTCAGCAACAAATACTTAGTTCATTTGTGCTCTTCAACTATAACAAGTTTCTTCGTACGTTCATTTTCTACTTTATTGTAGGCCACTTTTTTTGGTGCCCACAGTGCAATCGAATAACTTTCGACCAAGAGGTGATTCGCCTTTTTCGGGAACCGTCGCGTCGGACACGCGCGCTCTTACCAGCCACGAACTCCGGTGAGCCACCTCCTACTCCTTCTCGAGGCACTCTAATCGCAAATTCGAGACGTCTCGCACTTTCACTCGACCCGTTCGTTCCTTGTTTCCGTCTCTTTTGCTTTTCTTTGCTCTTGGACAACGTGCGCACCCAACACACACGTTCGATTTCGGGAATGCGCGGACCACTGCGAGGCATACAGATTCGAACGACCATCTGTCGTTTGGCGACGCGCGACGTCGCGTCGCACGATGTTCGGGACAATTCTAAAAAATCCAATTCTTGAAACAATTAATAATGTTTCTTGTGAAACATTATTAATATACATAATACAATTTTTACTACATGAACGAATTTAAAATCGAATTATAAAGCTCGCTATATTTTCTGAAACACGTATCATTTCCTGAACGTTTATTTGATTAATTTGATTTTTACAAATTACCTTTAGTATTATAAGGTCTTTCGAAACCCAGAGAAGCTTCTTTCAAATATGAATCATTCGCCCTAATTTTTCATGCTAAATGTTCATAAAATTTGCTTCGAGTTTTACAGAAAGTTCCTCTCTGATTTTTTGCACACTATTTCTGAACACATTATGCTTTAAATAGCAATTGATTTTATTCGCTCACTTTTGCCCGAATTGGGGAAAACGTGTGTTATGGGCCATGGATACAGGGTTCCTCAGAAGTCCGAAAACAATGCATAAATCTGCGTTAAGAGAATGATATTATATAACTTTTATTTCGTTTATTTTTCACTTTCTTTGTGTGGATATGATTTGTATGATATTGTAAATATTGTATTCTTTGCTAAAAAATAATAGAACATTTTCCTCCACAAAAGTATTATAATTTTTAACTCACACGACTAGGTAATTGGGTAATTGGGATGAAAAAATTGAAAGAAGGTCAGTTTTGTGTTTTATTTAAGGGAAAAAATAAAGAGGAGCAGGAGCTATATGAATGCAGTGATAACTAGAGAAGGAAGAATTGGTCTGCTGCGCTGATCAGGTTCTAATAGATATGGTGGGAGCAGTTCAGTATATGTATGTGGTACAATAGCAGTGAAGAAGGAGAAAAGTCTCGCGGGCCACCTTACAAGCATGCCTGACTTAATTAATAATAAGTGCCAATGACTTTTTTACGAAAATTGTCGAGATGGCTGTTATATTTTTCTCCGCGATGATCACTAATCCCGTCTTCACTCTGTGTATGGGGCGCAAACACATTCCAGGCTGATAAAAACGGAAATAAAAAGTTAACGAATGGAAAATTCCAAAGATTTTCTAGGAATTTTCTAGGATTTTCTATTCTTGATATGTTTCACGGAAAATTCCAAGAAAATAACTAGAGGGCTATTGTTGCTCGCTCGCTTCGCTCGCTCGCGAGTAGGGTTGTTTTTGCTCGCTCGCTTCGCTCGCTCGCGAGTAGGGTTGTTTTTGCTCGCTCGCTTCGCTAGCTCGCGGGTAGGACTGCTCTTGCGAGAGGGTTAGTGATACGCATGGCTAGAAGGGCCTGCTGATATTAATATTTTTTATTTGTTGTGTAACTCTTGGAGAGTAATACCTTTCTTGTAATCTATACCTTGGAATAACTTTCGATTATTCCAAGCGGTAACATAAGCATCAGTTAAAAAAAAATTTATTTTAAATCTAAAAAAAAAATTTTTTTTAAATCTGAAAAAAAAATTAAGAAAAATTTTTTTTTTATGTAATTGCGTTTGGTTCTTTGGTGGAAAATTTTCGTCCTCCTTTATAAATTGCATTGTAGAATCAACTGTTTTCGAAAAAAAACTAAAAATCTAAAAAACTACTTGACCAATATGGACCAAAATCTAATCAGCTCTAAGTTACGACGGGGCACATCGATTGCATCATTCATCATCCTGATCGCGTTGTTACTTTTTCTGAAAACGTTAACGAAAAATTTTATTACATAGAAACGGCCATACGCATACACACACACACACACACACACACACGAACATTTTGATAAAAATAGTCTAAAATGACTCCAATGACCATGAAACGTGAAGATCTGCTAAAAAATCGATTTTCGATTTTCGGGGTAATTACAATAACTTCCCTATAAAATCGGGAAGTTAAAAATTGGTGAATTTTAATACAATAATAAGGCTTGCACTTAACTGTGTTTTTTGAAACACACACGGTACTACTTTTTCATTGTGAAAGTACGTGCTCTTGTAGGGTTCTGCCTTCTATCATCTCAATGGCAACTGATGTGTCATAAACATCCCTCAGACGACTCAAATTGTAGGGGCTCTCCAAATATGCGACCCCCCACGAACCTAGGAGTTACCGTGCTCTCTCATGGAACCACGAAAAGTCTCGCGGACCACCTTACCGCCATGCCTGGCTTGAATAATTAATTCGTTCGCTAGCAGGGTCTGATGGGAAGAACGTCCACCACAGCCCATGATTTTTTTCGGGATTATATTTTTACGTGTTTATATTTAGAACATTCTAAAAGTAAAATGAACATTCTTTTAAACTGGCACACATATGTGACACTGGGCGTATAGCCCAGTATACTAATTGTTATACAATTGTAAATGAGAAATTATTATCGATCGTAAATTTTTAATAAATTTAGGGTGATGTTCTCGGCGCAACGGATTCGATCAAATTATACACTAATTAGCAATCTTGTAGAGATTTTTCAAACGTTCGATTCGGATTTGAATCTGAGACACGTTTGCTCTAGATTGTTTTCTATACGAGAGAAAGAAGAAAGAAGGTGGTGTGTTTCGTCCTAGACCTTATACAATTGTGTTCAAAACACCACGCGTTTCAACATGTCTTCCTAAACCGACCAAAAACGTCTGTCACATATATGTAACGACGGGCTCTGGTATCAAACCGATGTGTCACACATATGTGACGGCTCGTAGCGAACGAGTTAATAATGTAATAAGTGTCAGTGACTGTTTTACGAAAATTGTCGAGATCGCTGTTATATTTGGTCTCCGCGATGAACACTAATCCCGTCTGGCGTCTCGTCTTCCCCTGCTGGTGTACTCGAGCGAGCATCCTGGGAGAATAAGTAGCTCGATCTCACCCAAGGGTAGGATTCTCCCCTTGTCTCGCGTTATTCTTATTTCTGTGGAAGTTGCGCGACACAGTTGAGCGAAGGGAAGAGCGAACGAAAGGGAGAGAGAGAGAGAGAGGCAGAGTGAGAGAGGATAGAGAGGGGTGACAGGGAGAGGGAGATGGAAAGAGGGAGGAACGTTCCCTAGACTGTCGGCGATCGATCGCCGACAGGGAAATCCAGCCGGGCGAAGCTCTCTCCCCGAAGCAAAAGGGTGCTGTGCACATGCGTGTCGCGTGTCGAGATGTTTGCACGTGCGTCAAGAGCCGACGATGTCACGTTGACCTAGTTGACGGTGCTGCAAGCTCTCTCGGGACGATTTTGCACCGTGCTCTCCCGCGGCTACAGGGCACGTGCATTCGCGATGCACGAGGCTCTATACGTAGCACAGTCCCGACCACCATGCCGTCAATCGCCAGCTAAAAATACTCGCGGTCCTGTTTTCCGCCAAGCCCAAGTTTGTTGATCCGACCAGATCGTTCGTCGACTCCATTGACGCAGCTCGACGACGAGAACCTGGACGAGGATCCACCGAGAGCTTTCTTCGCCGAGGCCAGATACCTCGAGCGTTGATCCGCCATAAAAGCTCCGCGTTTAATTGCGACTTCCAATGGGAGTTCGGTAACCCAGACATCTCAAGATCCTCCGAAACTTCGCGATTCTGGCGAAAGATAGCAGAAAATTTAATGCTTTCATACAAAGCTTCGTTGCTTGCAGCAGACATCCTTGCCTTGAACTCAAACGACGAATGAACCATTAAATGAAAGTGATGCTTGTATCGCTAGGCCATTTGGGATATACACAAATTGGTATTGGTCCGATTCGTTTTTCTGGATCGGAATTAATAATTAATTATATACAGATTATACGTGTACGTATAACGAGAAATTATATGTACACGGTGAACTCGAAAACATCTTTTTCGACAGTTTTCCAATAATATCTCAGAAAATAGCCATCTCTGATTCTGACAGAGACCCGGCACAGTGGTCCGGACGGTCGATGTAGCAGTTCATTTGGTAACAGATGACTTGTCTGATCATTATTAATTAGATAGAATGATGATTTCAGCGCTTAGGTTCGATCAATTATAAAAATTAAAGAATTCCATTTTTTATAACAAATTTGCAGTTTGAAATCTCGACGTTTCGATCCTGGTGAGGATCATTTTCAAGAGATTTTTGCGTCTGAAACAAAATGTAACATTGCAAAAGAAAACCGTAGATAGAAAACGAATAGAATTTTTTAAACTGGAAAAATGAAATAATTTTTCTTACATGTTATATGGAAAATTGAAATTTAACTTTAATAACTACGTGTTTCTTCCATGCTGGTAGATAATGGACTGACACCTTGTTGAAGGTTAAGATGTAAACAGTGAATACAAACGTACAGAATTTGGAATTTGACCAATTAGAAACATGATATATGTTTGTTGAATCAATAATAGGCGGTAAATTCAAAAACTCAATATAATTCATCCCAATCATCAACACAGTATATTACCACTTTTAATTGTGGTAATAGAGGAAAAATTCAACATTCAAATAAAATTGAGAAAAAATTGCAGTTTTATCAGAATCAAAAATATAGTAATTAAATTATATTTAATACTATTAAAGCATTAGTTAGAAACTTCATCATAAAGAAACATTACTGGTTCAGTAATGCAGCGTAATGATCATGAATCTTTGGTGATTCGTACCTAAGATTAACGCTTTGCAGTTTAATCATATGAAAAGTTTCCACTAATAGTCTACGATGTAAATTTCACTCTTTGTCTAAAACTTTAGCATTTTCAAAGTCAAATGCGTGATCAAATTCCATTGAATGTTTTGTCAGAGCTGTGTGTTGTGAAGGAGATTGAAAGATATTCCGTTTATGTTCAGATATTCTGGTGTCAAGATGTCTAGACGTTTGTCCTATGTATGACTGATTACAACCTTTACAAGGAATTTCATAAATGATATTACAACTTTTAAAAAGTGGAACTTTATCTTTAATTGGTGGAAAGCATTTCTTCAAATATGATGGTATATTAAAAATGGTATGAATTCCAACTTTCCTGAATATTCTACGTAAGTCAAAAGAAATGCCTTTTATAAATGGAATGACTACTGTATTTTTATAGTTGATAGGACCTGTCTTTTGGAACCTTTCCTCTTTTAGTTGTGTGACTAAATCAGGATGGTAAATTTCAAAAACACGTTTCTTAATGATGTTTGAAACAAAAGAAACAGGAAAGCCATTATTCTTAAGGACATTCTTTATGAGTAACAAGTTGTTGGTTCTAAATTCAGGATTAGATAATAACATAGCACGGTCAATTAAACCCTTAATTAGTCCAATTTTGTGTTGCACTGGATGGGAAGAGTGAAAGTTGATATATCTACCAGACCAGGTGTCCTTATGATACCAATTTGTTTTTAATTTGTTATCATCTCTAATAATACTAACGTCAAGAAAGTTAAGGCAGGAATTGGATTCAATCTCATGTGTGAACTGTAACCTAGGATGAAAATTGTTTAATTTTTATAATTAATTCTTTAATTTTTATAATTGATCGAACCTAAGCGCTGAAATCATCATTCTATTTAAAATCTTTTTCGATCGCAAAATTGATTCAATATATATTATTAATTAGAACAAGAATTTAAGAATGAACATTTTGTGAATATGATTTCTGATCGAAAAAATTACTAATTTTCTGTCGTGAACCCTATCGAACCTATTTAATATTTCTAACAATTTTTTCTAAAATGAAGAACATTCTTCTACCTCGAATATGTATACAGTCAAACCTGTTTTTGCGCGGTCTTTTTTTATGCGGCATATGAATATCAGATCAGATCAGCAGGGTATCTCGGAAGACGTTGTCGTTATCAAGAAAGTGTTCCTACAAAAGTTGTTTGGGATGACGGGCTACATTACGTAGTATTAATTGTTTTCTTGTGGTTGGAGTGGTGGAGGACATTCCAAGATCGCCTTGTTCCCAAAGTTGCATGGTCGAAAATAAGGTCCACCCTATTGTACACATACAGTGAGCGAAATTCGTATAAACGCACTTCAAAATATACAAATTTTCATGCCTATGGAGAAGAAAAGGACAAATAATGATGTCAAAATGGGGTTATTTTTATTTACTTTGCTCGACCTTTACTTTCAACATCTATGCTTCGAAATTTTCCGCATTTACATGCCAGTCTATGTCTCAGAGCGAAACGTGTAATGACAACGTCTACGCATGCGAAATTCGTTTAATCGCAGTGCTTTATTTCGATTAATATTGACAGAAATAATAGTGGTAAGTGCTTCATATGAGAAAAATGCCAAGAGGAAATTTTCTGACCGATGGCGAAAAAGCTACAATAGCAATTTTAAACAAAAGAGGTGAATCGAATAGAAAAATAGCAAAGGAAATTAATCGCTCAGAGTGTGTACTAAGAAATTTATTGAAATTGAAAGAAAATTATGGAAAGAAATGTTCTACGAAAGGAAATTCTAAAATAACGAAACGGGAAAAGAATATTATTTTCTATGAAGCTACAAAAAATAGATTAGTTGCAAGTCAAATTGTTGCGAAAATGCAATTATCAGTAACAAAGCGACGTGTTCAACAAATTTTGCATAATAATACAAACATAGTTTTTAAGAAACCACAGAAAAAGCCGATGTTGAAAGCGCATCATAAGGTTGCTCGGTTGCAATATGCAAAAAATCATATGCACTGAACTGATGAATGGAAGAAAGTCATTTTTTCGGACGAGAAAAAATTCAATTTAGATGGCCCAGATGGATGCAGTTCCTACTGGCACGATTTACGTCAAAAAAATGACCCTAAATTATCCAGAAATTTCCACGGTGGAAGTGTAATGATTTGGGGAGCATTTTCTTCATATGGAAAACTGAAACTTTGTTTTATTAACGGCACAATAAATTCAGAAAAGTACGTCGACATGCTAGATGGAGCATTAATTCCATTTTTGGAAGATACAGTTGGCGAACGTGAATTTATATTCCAACAAGACAACGCAGCAATCCACGTTTCAAAATATTCCCGCGAATGGTTTAAGGCACGGGACATCCCTTTAATTGAATGGCCTGCATGCAGTCCTGATATGAACCCCATTGAAAACTTATGGGGTATAATGGCAAGAAATATATATGCAAATGGCCGCCAATTCACCGATACTGCAGCTTTAAAAGAAGAAATTAAACGTTGCTCGGAAGAGATTCCTATTACAGTCATAAATAATCTGATAAATTCAATGCCGAATCGAATTTTTGCATTAATTCAAAAGAATGGAGGTCATACAAAATATTAAATTTATAATTATAATATAAGTTTAGTTTTATATAGTTTTTTCTTGCTGTGCGTTTAAACGAATTTCGCACAAAGAATAAGTCTGTATCAATAAATACAGACTTATATATGTTTACCTAAATATAAATATGTAAATATCTATAGCACATAAATATATCTTTACTCTTCTGTCGTTATTATATTCGCCTCATTTGAATTTAAAACTTTTAGCCCCAAAAATCATATTTTTTTAGGTGCGTTTATACGAATTTCGCTCACTGTATTATGCATTCGCGAAAGGAAATTGCACGGCAAAATCGTCAGTGGAACCAAGACAGTGCAGCAGGCGGCGACCGGATAACCGTTTCAAGGTGAATTTGCAGAAGACTGGCCAGAGTATTTACGGATTCGCTTGTTGAGGGCGGGAGCCACGCGTGGCGTTCGCGAGTTTGTTTAGGTTGACACGCGTGTTCGCGCGAGTTGGCGTTTCACCATGCTGCTCAACATCGTGAGTCCGACGGTCGCGAATTCCTGCCCGGAACTCCGAGAAAGTGGGTAGATCACGAATTTTGGGAGGTGACTCGTTCGTTAACACTAATTTATCGACGGTGTTTGCCGGCGGCTTTCCCTCTCGATTTCTCCTTATGCTTTTTAAGTATAACGCGACAATGTATAAATATATTATCGGTGAAAGGATCCGCAGGTATTCGGCCCCGTTGAGATAATCGGCCGAATATCCTCCTTTCTCGGGGCCGAGATAACACCGTGCTGCGCCGCTCGCTTTCGTTCACGACTCGTGCGATCGTTCCCTTCGTAAAGCCACGTTCATCGTTCGGGTCAAATGTGAACACTCGTTTTTAATCGTTCATTGATTTATTATAGGTGCGAGTGTATAAATTGCTTATTTCACGGACGAATCTATAGATTCGGCTTTAATGAACGTTCGAAAATAATTGGTCATAAATGCATTGTTGTCATGAATGCATAAAATTCGCTGTCTACTGACCAACTTTCGTTGGCACCATTTTTTGCCAGACCATCGGAAATGTTTGGAAATCGTGCAAACAGTGTTGAATGCTCTGGAAAATGACATTCTGTAGCAAAAATTGAAAATGTTATCCGAACCATGTAAAAAGAAAATAGATTTTCATTCAAAAAAATTCAATTGTTGGCTGCATATGCAGAATTGAATTTCTAAAAGAGCATAGCCCTACGAATGCACGAACCAATCGTCTGGGAAAATTTGTAAAATTCCAAGTGGCCCTAATATTGATGGCAAGGGACCGTATTTCTGTTTGTCGGAACCGCATAAAATCCTGCATCGAATCAGACTGAATGTCAAGTCCGGCTTGACACGGGATCGAGAATGGTTGATGCAACAGAAAGGCGAGCATGCAACTTTGCAGATTCGACAACGGGATTCCGAGGAAACGATCGAGCGCGTCGATGCTCGCGTGGATCGTAACTCAGGGAACGATACACGTGGGAAAAACGTTTGAGCACGAGCAAAAGCGGTTCGCCTCCGCGCGCGCGGATCGAAGTCGAGAAGCGGACTCGATCGGGGAATGCCGTTGGATCGGCTGCGAGGGGAGGCTGGCTTTATTGCGCTCCCTTGCCCCATTTCGGCGGGAATCTCGTTTCGGTCTCCGATATCCGAGGGAAGGGAAAAATCCGGCCGCGACTACCGGGAAATTCATGCTCTACCCCTGCTCTCCGGGCTCCTCTCCTATCTAGGCCAATGCACTCGAAATCTCTCTTGATTCGCGCGGCTGCGATGCATCGAAAATCGGCTGCATTAAACCCCGAGCGCCGGGGACACGTAGAGAGAAGCGGGGGAAACGTGGCGTCGGATAGTCAGAGCCAGTCGACGGGAAAAGAGGTCAAAAGAAAATGAAGAAATATGACGTGAAACGTAATCTCATCGTGAACTTCAACTGATAAGTATTAGGGTAAACTGTACAATGATTGGCACCCTAAGCCAAAATCACAGTAAAAATATTTTTATCTTGTTTCGAAATGTTTAAACGAGCTTAACTTGTTATTATTATAAGCTAATATAGATTTTTCAGCAAAATCAAACAGTTTTACGAGCCATAAATCTTTTATTAGAAAATATATATTCAATGAATAACAATCGTAAGACAAATCGCACGTTTCGTTCAGTTATTGACACAACATGTATCAGTTATTGGCACTGAAGAACTGAATAGGAATAATTAACTTAATAAAGAAAAATACGGAAAATATTTTTTACTGCATGTACAAGCAATACACCTAGTTGTGCGAGCGTAAATTACATGTAACTCTAGATAACGAAACTGCGATGCGTGGAACGACGGCGCCAATTAGAAATGCGAATTGATTGCTTTTTATTTGGCCAAGAAAATTTTAGGTTGTCCCAAAAGATTTTTTCGGAACGTGTTCCTTTAATATCGCCAAATAAATATTAGCTTGTCCCAAAAGTTGGTTTTCGATTCATGCTCATAATACAAATTAATGATTATCGCATTGTTTGTATTTATTTAGCAACATTAAAGGAACACATTCCGAAAGAAACTTTTGGGACAACCTAATACTTTACGTTCTAGAGAAACTGTACAAGTGAAATGTAAAAGTCATATTTAGTATCGAAATTATCGTTAATTAAATAATTGTGATGATAGAGTTATTAATCGATACAAGATTCAGATGTTCCAATCGCCATTTTTACGAAAGCTTAGTTACCCAGGGATAATCCTTCGACAATGGAGCCCGGGTATATTTTGACCCGGTGTATCAAAATTGTCATTTAAAAACTCGATTCTTGACGATTAGACGAATAGCTGTTACATTATATTATATTAGATTGTTGCATATGAAATGTTCGATTCATAACTAGATAGAAATTCATGTAAATTAGGAATTGTCTACCTGAATTGTAACAAACCTGAGCGAAATATGAAATTTTCTTTCTTGATATGTTCATTGATTAAAAATGATATATTTAGCAATATTTTGAAGAAATCGGTTGGGTGAAATATAAAACAGCAAAAGATTTAAAAAATTCAAGAAGATGTATAAAATCTAATGTTTTCTTATAAAGTGTTTTAATTCACTGCAATGTTAAACAATTTTCTGTACACTAAGCAAGTGAGTATGAAAGTATTGTGGTTATTTCATTTCTTTATTAGAGAAAAAAGGATTTAGTTTTTGTTTATTTGGGATGGTTATATTAAAATAAAAAATGTTATATTTTAGTTTATTTTTTGGCTTAAATGCAATGAGTAATATTTTGTTAATTTCCATTACAGACACAATACATTTTTTGGTATTCTCTTGATAAGGATCGAAATTGAGATCGAAACGTTGAGACAAATTATTGTGCCTATTTTGCAAATTGTGTAAATAGTAACATTTGATCGAACCAATGCGCCGAAAACATTTTAATTTTGCTTAGATGTATAAAATGTTGGGATGAAATCAATTTGTATGTTATTCTTGCTTCCCGCAATCAATGCAAAACATTTTTATTTTGCATAAAGATCCGCTGTCTAATTCTTACTGTTTCAAATCACACCTGTTTTAAATCACTTATGTCATAAATGTATAATGTTCGTGTCTGTAATTTTGAACGAACGTAACTTTTCTCTAAATAAAACTTTTTAAAGAAAATTTCATATGCGACGGCCTAATGCAATAAAAAGACTAGTAGTCCTACAAGAAGTGTCTCCAGAAATGTATTAGAAAAATCTACAAACATTACAAAAATCGACAAACATAAGATCATTGTAGATGATCGTAAGCATCGTCAACTGGATACATATTTGTAAAATAGGTCCGCCGTGCAAGGGTTAACGTCTCCACAGTTTCGCAACTCGCCACTTCACTTCGATCAGAGTTGCGGAGAGACTGGTCCAGTTACAGTACAGTTAATTATATACGTATACGGAGACACTCTCGTTGCTTTCTACCTCGAAGCCCTTCGGCCAAGTGAAAAACGAAATCCGGAGATCAAGAGAGGAATAAGAGGATCACGGAAGAAAATAAAATGGAAACGGCGACGCCGCGCTGCGGGAGGGACGAAAGAAGGAAGAGACAAGGGAAAAGATTAATCGGTGGTGTGAATGAGGGTGGAAAAGAGAGAGATGGGAGAACACAAGAGAAAAAAGCATGGAGGTCGAGCAAGATCCGAGGAAAGAAGAGCGAGAGAGAAGGAGAGGAGGGCTCGGGGAGGATGGTTCGGAAAAACCCGGCGAGTGAAATAAAAAATGGGACAGTTGGGGTGACGGAAAGGGGTGGGGGTTCGGGCGAGAGAGAAAGAGAGAATTCTGGCCGCGTACGGTCGCGAGAAGTGCGCTTTGCTCTCTCTCTTTCTCTCTCTCTCCCTCTCTCGATGCTTTTACTCGGGCAAAGCGCGATGTTGGCGGACCGTGCGCCCCGAAGTAGGTCAGGTCTCAATGGCGATACCGCAGAACGGCCGGTGTCTAGGTGCATGCGCACACAGCCGGCCAATGCACATGTAGCCTGGCCCGGCTCGGCTCGGCACGGCACGAAGCGCACTTGCACTCGTATCTTTGAACTATGAGCGCCGAGCATATCGTCGCCCGCTCCGCGCCGCGCCGCGCCGCTCCACTCCGCTCTCGCAAACCCTTTTCCCCGCTCGGCCGCATTTCCTCTCGCTCGCGACCTTTCCTCCCCCTTTTCCGGGATGATGACACACTTTCTGCGAGTTTCGCCGATTCGTTAACAATTCATCGGATCACGCTGCCCGGGAAATCTTACCGCGTGAACGGGCTTCGGGTATCCGCTGGGCAACGCGGGCACAAGCTTGCACCGATATATGTATTGGGTTGACAAGAAAGTAATTTCGGTATTCTAACCCTTCAACTGCGGGTACGTTTAGCACAGTCGATCGCTCTAATTTTAAATTATATTACTGATATTCTATTTTTAACCGACTTCGCAAAAGGAGGAGGTTACTCAATTCGATCCGTATGTGCCTTTTTTTTCTTTTCGCTTTTTTTTTCTATGTACACCGATTACGCCGAGATTTTGAGAAGAGACGCCTTTTGAATCTTGTAGAGTAAATTTTGCGTTTCTTCATTCTTTGTGGTTTTTATTGCAAATCACCAATACGACCGAAAAACCATCCTACGGTGTTCTACAAACTCTGCTCGTTCCACTAAAAAATGTGAAATAGAAAAAATTAAACCGACTTCGAAGAAACGCACTAAAAAGTATGAAATAATTTCCATTTAATTTATGTGAATACACACGAACTTAAATACAATACAATCTTTTCGGAGGGGGCGCAAAATTGAAAATTTTCCAAATGACACATGTTGCTGCTTATGATTTGATTGGAATATGGTGAACTTGGAAATCAGTAGGTGGGAAGCGAAGATATATTAATATGTGAAAGCATGTAGAAGAATTTAAGTATTTTCGTAATTTCCAGTGTCGAAAATTTTCAATTTTGCACCGCCTCCGAAAAGATTGTATTGAATTTAAGTTGGTGTGTCACTGTAATTTTAGCATGTGGTTTATAAACCACACCCGGCAGTTAAAGGGTTAAGGTGAAATAGAACCCAATTTTTGTATTCAAGCAGCGAAGTTTAATCAATACAATATTTTCCATTTTGTTCGATGGTCTCAGAATTGGGCAAAAATTTTATTTAAATAAAAATTTCGAATGAAGTGAGTTTTTTCCAAGCAGGTTTTAAGCCCACTTTATTCGACATTTTTATTTAAATAAAATTTTTGCCCAACTCTGGATGGTCTTTTACTATCTTTCTGGTTTTTGCCAGCTTCACAATTCCGCGCGCATAAAACTTCTGTTCCTTATCGGCAAAAAACTGTTCCAAGTGCAAAATTTCAGGTCGTCACATCTTTTCACCTTAAAATACCGAAATTACTTTCCTGCCATAATATTCGGACACTTTTAACATTTAATATCGTTGTTTTTAATATAACAAAGTCATTACGGGATGAAATTAATTTTTATTTTATTCCTGCTTCCCACAATCAGTGCAGAACATTTCTATCTTCCATATAGATCGGCTGTATAATTACAAAATATGCAATTGTAAAATAGACCATAAAAATGCGCAGTCTACTAATCACTAATTTCATCAAAAATTCAAAACCACATTTCTTTCTACTACCTGCAGTATCGCTAAATATAACATGCGGATTTTTCTAAAACGTTGGTAGAATTTTTCTTAGGAAGTTGGATTACGTATCAAAGTTTTAAACACTGGGAGAACGAAGTAGGGAAGACTGGGAAGATCGATGCGTTTCTATATTTCACACATTAAAAACAAAAGAGAGAGGTACACGTCAGCATAGTTCTTTGTATGTAGATCGCATTAGGTTGCGATTGTTTCAAGCAAGTTCATCAACCCGAGTGTATTTCATTAAAGAAAGTGCATTTTCATGCTCAGAATTGTAATTTTTTTCGTCTTTCTATAAAAAGATTTTGTCTCTGTGTATCAATTTTGACGAAACTCCATTATTTCCTCGTGGAAATGTCAATATTGCACATACATATATGAACGTACCAACACTCGCTTAATTATCATCGATGATAATGGCAAATATTTTCTGTAATGAATTTTCTCACGTGGTGAAGATTCGGAAGACGAGTCGACGTCCGAGCCAGTAGCGTGTAGAATCTCCAATCAACATTAATCCATAGAGTCATAGAGTAGAATCATAGACAAATCGCCAGCAGCTAGCAGCTAGATGATACTTCGTCGCGGCGGGGTCGAAGAATCGCTCTCGCCTCTAAACGACTTCCTTCAATGAAACGAAGAAAGAACGGTGGGGGAGGAGGGACGGAGGAAGACTAGTGTTGGAGGGTGTCGATGAGAAGCAACGCTAGACCAGGTCATACCAATTTGTTTCATCAAGCAAACCGTACGTAATGCGTATGATGCAAGCATGGAACCCGGGATCGGCGTTGTTCAAGCTCGGGCCTTGCACCTACGTGCCCGATATCTCGATTATCGAGCGTCCGAGTTCACCATGGTAATATGGGACATTCCGCATCTGCGTACCTGCCGCGCTGCAGCTTCGAGACCGAGGTCATCCGGGCGATTTTGAATCTCTCGCACCCTCTTCCTCCCTGCATTGATTTCTTCTTCCACGGTCGACGCTTCCGCCCCGCTTTCCAGCGAGTATTTTCGGCGACAGTTCCACCCCGGGCTAGCTTCTTTCATCCACCGTCACCTGAACAGAATTATCTAAAACTCTGTACACAGACATTGTCTGTAGACATGTGTACGTATGCAAGGTATGTGGGTGTCCGAGGATTCTCCAATATGTCGTTAACAAATAACGATGGGATAAAAACCAGAAATTTAGTGAACAAATACCTTTTGGCTCCACTGTGTATGCATCTTCAAAAAATAACCAAATCGAAAAATGGTCAACTTTAATCTGTCGAGGCAGATTTTAGCTTTTCCAGGTCAAACGAGAGATTTGTAGCAGAGAAACGTTGTTGCAACAGAACACATCTTAAAATTATATCATAATTTTCATCCCTAAATCATACATAATAAAACAATATATATTTTAATAGTAAAATTGAAAGCATGAAATGAGAAGATGCTATAAATGCTTCCACGAGACTTTTGTCCAGCTAGATTGGGCATGTTTCCCACTGTGTGTTGTTAAAAAGTAACAATGGGATAAAAATCAGAAATTTAGTGAACAAATACCTTTTGGCTCCACTGTGTATGCATCTTCAAAAAATAACCAAATCGAAAAATGGTCAACTTTAATCTGTCGAGGCAGATTTGGCTTTTCCAGGTCAAACGAGAGATTTGTAGCAGAGAAACGTTGTTGCAACAGAACACATCTTAAAATTATATCATAATTTTCATCCCTAATTCATACATAATAAAACAATATATATTTTAATAGTAAAATTGAAAGCATGAAATGAGAAGATGCTATAAATGCTTCCACGAGACTTTTGTCCAGCTAGATTGGGCATGTTTTCCACTGTGTGTTGTTAAAAAGTAACAATGGGATAAAAATGAGAAGTCTTTAGTTTAAAATCTTAAAATTATGTTATAATTTTCATCCCTAATCCATTCATAATAAAAAGATATATATTTTAACAATAAAATTTCAAGTATGAAATGGATTGGTAGATTGGGCATTTTTCCCACTGTGAGTCGTGCATAATAATAATAAACAAGTTTTGTGGACTTCCGTTCAAACGAGTGTTTATGGACCGAAGTTTCGAATACAAGAATGGCAATCACGATCAGTGACCAGATATTTATTGTTATGCTAATATTTACGAGTTGGTTTAAGATAAATATACCCGAAATTCTTTCCTATCTTTCGCACATAATTACTCACCAGTCCCGAACTATACTCTTGACCCTCTTACTCACCGATCCTGAATGATGTGCCTTTGTACCTCTTACTCATCAGCCCTCGGTAACATCCAAGAAGGGGCTCCTGGACTTTTCCTAACACCCGCTACCTCGAAGATTGAAGATGATTCGAGTTTTCGTTAACACTAAACCTACCGACCATCAAAAGTGTACAACAAGATTATATTTATTTATATTTTGTGCGATTTTTACTATAATATATGCTGGAGTTAAAAAGTATATTCCATAAATTCCCATGAAAACACCTTTATAATTTTAATAATTGTCAAATAAAAAATCTAAAATGGGTCATTTGACCCCTCGTGGTAGGTTTAGTGTTAAGGATAAGCTAAAAACTTACACATATACGTACATAGAATCGACATAACCTAACATTTGTAGCAACTACGATCTTCAAAAGTGCTTCTAATATGGTAAGATATCGTGTACAGATTGTGGTAAGAATAGAATTATTGTTTTATGAAATACCAAACCTCGAAATCTAACAATATCTCAGCTAATATAAATCTCAGAATATATCATCACCTTTTCTTTTTATTTCCGGGCTTTTCGGTTTATTTAAATCACTATTCGACATTCCTAAACCCATAGTTGTCTTCTAAGTTTAGTCCTCGAAACAAATTCTTTCCATACTGGCAACCTTCGCTTAAAAATTTACGTGTTTGAAAACGTCCAGGATGCTTCTCTTTTATTTCCTTCGCAATTTTAGAAATACAGTCAGCCACTTGATTGATGGCACACATCAAATCAGAATAATCAAAATAGCTTTTTTATAAATGGACCGAAGGGCTTCAGTTTTTCTGCCAAGCTTAGATGGGGTACTGTAATAGATAATGAAAAATAATCATAACAATTGTGAAAAAATTGCGATTAGTCTGAATTACGAACCAAATAGTAAATGTTGCTTTTCACAAACTCTTTATTTAGGCTTCTGGCAGAAATTTCTGACAGAAAATATACATTTATATGTATAATCTCTTCGAAACTGGTCAATTGGTTTACGAGTTATGAACGATTAAAAATGGCTAAGATCGCGCGAGAATGATAGAATAAAACGGCAAAAATGTTGTGAAAATCGTGTGAAACAGTAGAGAAAGTAGAAAAGTCCGAAGAAAAGCTCGCGACACAGGATGCACAGTTGAATGCAACTGACGAGTCGACACGTCCTCCCCGATTAACAGCTTAATATCCGTTTGACCTGTATTTTGAAGCGTGAAGTAGTGCCGGTTCCTAAAGTCTGAACAGTGTGCCTCCATTGCTGCTTTGTGCGGCATACTATTCAGGGCCCGGCGAAATTGCCCGAATAGCTTGTCTAGAAGGACACTCGGAGCTATTTTCCAATTAATAATGTAGGTGGCAGTCATTTCGATCCTAGAATTAAGAAGATGTGGCCGCTGTGAACGTGACTCAATTGAGAGCCTAGCTTCGTAGAGTTCAATTCGGACTGCTCCGTGCGTGTCCGTAATCGTCCGGGCATCGTCCGGGCTGCGTTAACTCGAACAGAAGTAAAACTAGTTGATCGATTAAGGTCCTCGAAACCGATCGAAATGGTATGTACCACGATTCTCGAGACTTGGCTCCACCAGCTTTTCTTTTCGTTCGGATCGGCCGCCCGGATGGAGCTAACGCTTCGAAACCAATTTGTTTCATTCGAAGCGAGCATTGTGCGTCGCGCGCAGAGCCGTGTCACGTGTTGGCGATCGGATGCAGTTTTGCGCCTACGTCACCGGTGCTTACCATCGATTTAGAGAGTAGGTCGCAGATGCGCACCTGCTGCGCCTGATACTTTGCAATACCCGCCGGTTCGATCGCGCTCCTTTTACCGTGTCCCTATCATCCGATACGAAACCTTCGGCTTTCCTCCACGATCGCAACGGGTTATGCTTAATTCAAATTCTAACCAATTCTTGTTGCACTCTCTCGTCACAAAATGTTTCGATTTCAGGGGGTAGACATTTCTTCTCTTTTCTTGATAATGCAAACGTGGGGGTTTTCAGTAGTCAAAAGTGCAAGATAAAAGATCAATCTAGGTCCCGATTAGGCAGCTATTGCTACGTTAAAAATTAAACGTTTTAGTCTTCCGTCATTTTACATTTGCCCTTATTACCTTTTTGTGCGAAAAAGTATTGTGCGAAGTTTTGCTTCATGGAAACTGTGCGTGGAATTAAGTTGATGTTGACCTTCAATTTTAATCCAGGGACAGATGCTCTTGATTGAACACTAACTTTGTAACAGAAAATTAGAAACGCATTCGAAAAATGTTGTTAGAAGTATTGGGTTGGCAAGAAAGTAATTTCGGTATTTTTAGATGAAATAAAATCCAATTTTTTTATCAAAGCAATGAACTTTAATCAATAAAATATTTTCCATTTTGTTGTATGATCTTTTGCCATCTTTCTGGTAGCTTCATAATTCCGCGCTCATAAAACTTCTGATCCTTTTCGGTGAAAAACTGATCCAAGTGCGATTTCAGATCATCATCATTAGTGAATGTTTTACCATTCAAAGAGTTTTGTAAACTTCGGAATAAATGATAATCTGATGGTGCAATGTCAGGGCTATATGGTGGATGTGACATCACTTCCCAACCAAGCTCCAATAACTTTTCACGTGTTACCAAAGATGTGTGTGGCCTAGCGTTATCATGGTGGAACACGATTCCTTTGCGATTTGCCAATTCTGGCCGTGTTTCTTTGATTGCTATGTCCAGTTTTGTTAGTTGTCGACAATAAACATCTGAATTGATGGTTTGGTTCCTTGGGAGCAGCTCAAAATACACAATACCTTTGTAATCCCACCAAATTGACAACATGATCTTCTTTTGGTGCAATTCAGCTTTCGGTGTGGTTTGGGCTGGTTCATCACGCTTGGACCATGATCGTTTTCGAGTTCTGTTATTGTAAACAACCCATTTCTCATCACCGGTGATGATTCGCTTGAGAAAAGGGTCGATTTCATTTCGTTTGAGATGCATATCGCATATGTTGATGCGTTGCATTAAGTGAATTTCTTTCAACTCGTGTGGAACCCAAATATCGAGTTTCTTAACGATTCCGAGACTTTTTAAACGATATTCTATGGTTGTATGCGAGACATTTAACCTGTCTGCAATCTCTCGGACAGTTATATGACGATCCGATTAAATAATGGCTTTCATTTGGTCATCATCAACTCCAGATGATCGACCAGAACGTTGGTCGTCTTTAAGTGAGAAATTTCCAGAACGGAATTTTTTAAACCAATTCTGGCACGTGCGTTCTGTTAAGCAATCTACACCGTAAACTTCGCATATATCTTTGTGAGCCTCGGCAGCTTTTTTACCTCTACGGAAATAAAAAAAGCAATATATGCCTATAATGTTCGTTTCTGCACTCCATGTTCAAATTGACACAGAACTAACAATTTTAATCAAAATTACGTGTAATTTGCTTCAAAAGTAACCTAAAAGATGCAGTTATGAAATGTCAGAAAGAAAACAAACGCAACGTTAACAGAAGCCAATCAAACAAAACATAACGCCATCAGTTAGTGAAAACCGAAATTACTTTCTTGCCAACCCAATATATCACTTTGTTCTTATTCTGTAACTTCCTCGAACGTTCCTCGAACGTCTCAAATACATTACAGCTTTTGATACATTACACGTCGGTCTTACAATTAATAAATACTAAGTATTCACTTTTAATAATAATATGTAACAATTGTTCTTTGGAACTTTCTTGAAAGTGTCACTTGATTTGATAAGTTTAAGCAATCAGATAAGTTTCAGTGTACAGGAAAAACGATACGTATGACATGAGACAAGTTAATATCAACGTCGTAATGAAACGCTAAAGATTATTATTACGTTCGACCATCTGCACTTCTTGCATCCCATATTATCTTCGATGCGTTCTATAAACAATGTCTCCGCATATCGTACCCATCCCAATGATCTCATTTGCATCTGCAGATGGCTTCCACTGCACACTTGCCAATTGACACATATTTAAAACAATTACAAACTCGTATAAATAAGCTTGGGAGCTCATTTTGCGACTACATCTCCAAACCAACTTAATTCCCTAACCTTCAAACTTGAGATACAATCTCTAATTGCGATAACTGAAACTTTGTAGATGCAAATAGCGGAAGGATCAACTCAATCCAAAAACAAACGCTGTTCAAATATCAAACGATAAAGATGATTGAACCCTTGTTCAAACCACTATCAAATTTTTCCACTTTATAAGAAAATAAACATATCCACCAATCTTTCCATTGGATTCATTTTTATATACTGATCCGATGAAAATAATTTTTGACTCGATCTGAGAATCGGGTACCCGAAATCTTCGGGTTAAAACTTGTGTCCCCACGCCAGAGTTATGCTAATTCTAAAGCTTATTGACTCCAGTAAGCACCACTGCAATATCAACATACTCTGTCAACGAATGACAAATTTGTAGTTCGATTGTACTACGTTAAAAATTGATCATTTTAGTAGTCGTGTCCTCGAATTAGATTGGAAGCTAATGAAAAACCGTTAGTCGCGCGGTTACAAATGTTTGGGATGTTCAAACTTGATTCCGTCCGACTTCGGGTAGCTGAACATTGCAAACTTTCGGGATCCCGGTCGGAACCGGAGCAGATGTCCCGATTACTAATTCATTTATCGGTCGGGAGCGATCCTAACGCATTTCCTCGTTTTCATGTTCCAGGTGAGTCGAGCATCATCCACGGTGAGTCACTGGAGAGCCGCAGCGACACGGCACGGCAGGACTTGTTCATGGTTTAAAAATAAGAACCCGAGGAGGTCGATAACGTCGCAGGATGCTTGCCACTGCACCGAACGATCATCCGCGAACGTCACCGACGCACGGTCTATCAATTACTTTTACTTTTAAACCGGCTGAAAGTCGCCGTGACACAGATCGGCCGGCCCGTTCGAACGAAACGAAACGAAACGAAACGATACGCCGCGACTCGAAGCGACACAACGCGGAGCGAGGCGATGCATACACACACACACACACACACACAGAGACACATCCGTATACATACAAATACATACAGTATACAGAGATCTCTCACACCTACGCCTACGTCAGCCTCGACATCTGGGACAGGCCGCGCAGCTGCGAACCTGTCGCGCTGCAACTGCAACACCACGACCGAGGTCATCCGGCCAGTTTCGTCCCTTTTTTTTCTCTCTCTCACTCTCTCTCGTTCTCTCTCTCTCTCTCTCTATCTGTGGCCGTGCACAGTGCACAGCTCTCGTTCCGGCTTTTTCACTTTCTTTCGTTCTCCCTGGCGCGATCCAACGGTCGCGTTCGATCGCCGAGACGATCCTGAATTTTTCCCTTCGACGATGCTCGTCGCGTCCACCGGCTGATTTATCGTTGACACCGTTACTCCAGCAGTTCGAGCGAGGATGAACGCGACCCGACCCGTTGTCGGACCCGTTCCGCATCCACGCCAAGAAAAAAGGGTTACAGACCCAGTCGGAGCGTCTTGAATCCTGAAAAGAACGCACCGGAGCAGAGGCAGTTAGCGCATTGTTTCCAAACCTTCTCGAGTCGCGACCCCTTTTTATAGCGGAGCAGCTTACCTCCTACTCATCATCCTCTCTCCTCCTCCTCCCACCCCGTCGTCTGCTGTGCTTTCGGAACGTGTTCTTCAATCTTGGAAAAATCACGACTGAAGTCACTCGAAAGGTTTATGCCGTTTGTGATTAACGATAAACCAGAGTTGGGCATTAACCTGTTCGCTACCACCGTCACAGATATGTGGCATCCATAATTTGACAGTTCACTTAAAAACAGTAAAATGAATTGTATGCACTTCGTTGTTCACAGTCATAGTAGAATGCATAATCTTCAGAGAATCTGCGACTTTCTTCTGCTGAACTGTTTTAATAATTCAAAATTGGGTACGTTGCACGTAGCTCCTCAACTATTGATCCTAGAGGATCGAAACTTTGATCTGCATCCGCGCCGGGTACAAATCTACTGGATTACATACCAAATATATCATAATTCGTAGGAGAAAGGTACTAATTTTGAGTCCGGTAAAGTAAAGTTTACCCATTGAAACGTCTTTATCCCCAAAAATGTCGTAGAATAGAAAAGAAAATTTGTATTTTTTGTATGGCTACATTTATTTGAATGCTTAAATATTGATAGCTAACGAATCAAAGACTATTTGATTTAGAAAGAAAGGCGTGACATTCATATTTATTAGGCTTTGTTTAAAATCTTCATGACGAGCGTGACTCTTGTTTAATACATCAGATCCGCGAATACATTAAACACACGTTTAAAGATCGTATCTTGCTGGGGAAAGAAAATGAATAATTTTGGTATGGCTACATTTATTGTAACGCTTAAATATTGATTACAAACGAATCAAAGTTTATTTGATTTAGAAAGAAAGGCGTAACATTCATAGTTATTAGGCTTTGTTTAGAATCTTCATGACGAGCGGGACTCGTTAAAATACGGCAAGGGGTTGACAATAATTAGGAATAGACTGTCGACCTTTTTACAAAATAAAAATTGTCTGCATCAATTGCAAGGTCTTCTCAAAAGCATCCCCAAACTTTGTTGATATTTCTTCTGTTTCATATTGCACACATACCCAATTTTTTTCGTAGATGCATAAAGTCCACAGTCCAGCGATAAACTCCAGAAAAATGTGAGGCGCAGAAAAATCTTTTCTTCCCGTTCGTCCGCAAGAAAACACCGTAAGTCCTTTCTTCTGCGACGCGGGTTCTGCGCGGCTAGCAGTTCGAAAGACCTCGAATTGCAGGCTTCCGAATTGCTCGAGCATTCCTGCGGATTTCAAGGACTCCGATGCACGGTGAATGCGATCCGGCGATATTCACCGGTATCGCGAATATTTTTCAAACGGCGCATAGTGGTCTATTCCAAGCAAATAGGTGGAATTAATCCGAACATTTTCATTATCATGGAATGATTTAATATTTGGTCTAACGATAAGTGAGAAGCCAATTCAAAAGGTTGCATGGTCTTTGATCATGTAACATTTTAGGACAATTGACAAATAAACCGTTAAGGGTCGATGCGCTCTTTCAAGAGCGATTCTCGATATTGTTTCTCTTTTGTATCAGATTGTTACATATGAAATGTTCGATTTCATTGTACGTCACTTTGAGATACAGAGCTTACGATCCTGTCTTCAATTTTAATTTCCACATATCAATTTCCTTTTAAATAGATTTGATTTCAACGTCAATCAATCCGATTCTCGCTTACTCTTTCTGTATGTGTGGAAAAACAACATATTGACGATAGCATTATGTGAAATTTGGGTGAAAATGTGATAACTAACTAATAGACTGTGGATTTTATACATTTATTGCAAAAATGAGTGGGTGCAATTTAAAACAGTGGAAAGGTTACAGAGTTCGGCAAAAATTATATTTAAATAAAAATGTCGAATAAAGTGGATTTTTTCCAAGTGTGTTTTAAACCCACTTTATTCGACATTTTTTCTAACTCTGATTGTCAACAGGAACCTTTACAGTTTCCAATGGGGCAAAAAAGAACATCGGGACTCACTTGGAAGTCCAAAAGTTTCTTTCTTGAAAATTCTGCAAATGCGAAATATCGCAGAGAGTAATAGGTAATCTTCAAATTTGAATAATTTTAAACAGACAGACAAGAAGGAAATGAAAATTGCTGAAAACTATAATATGTATACCTGTCTAAACAGTGCCTGTAAAGAAAAAATGAACACAACATCTTTGTTACGTATATCCTAATAGCCGAGCGATATTTCGGAAACGGGCGAAGAGAAAAATGAGTACATACTACAAAAGTCTTTACTTTCTACTTACTGACGTTACTAATTCATAACAATGCCACTGGAGTACGTAAGAAAATAAAACTAGCACACTGTTGTTCACATATTCCAATAGCTGAGATAACCAACATGTTTCATCTTACGCAAGATTTGAAAGATCATATTTTGGCCAACTTTTTGAGGTAAATACTCCACTGTGCGTCGTTTGAAACTTTCTCTCCGCAGAAGCCGCGCGAAGGGAATCGCGGGTTGAGAAACGATCTCGAAAACGCGGTGTCTCGATCGTATCCCGAGCCCGTCCAGTTTCCGCGGATTCCAGGAATATTTCCGGACGGTAGGGAACGACCATCCGAACGATTCATTTCGCCGCGGCTCTATACCCTTATGGGTATGCGCGCGGCGCGCAGAAGAATTCGCGGGGAATGAGATTTCCGCGAAATCATTAAGGGTGCCGCCGGTAGGCTTCGCGCAGCAGAGTTCTGGCTACATAGATGCTGAACGCTTGAAATAAATGCGTGCATAAAACTTTGCGAGCAAGCAACAGCTGCGTGCGCGCACACCGTACCGCACCGCGAGAGTTCCGTGGGCTGGCTAGAGATGGGATCGAGTCGCGAGTGTTCGATTAGGGCGGCGGTCGGCAAACTCATTAGTCAAAAGAGCTTAGATTATTTCTTTTGAGAGCCAAATTTCTTTACAAGAACCTTGTTTTTAGAAGTCGGTCAAAACTAGGTACACTGAATAAAACTAGATTTAACACTTTATAATAATCTCACTTATTGATAAAAATAGAGTAGAAATTGCACTTTATCTGAATTGAGATGTAACACACTGACTGATTGAAAATTGTGCATGGAAATTCTATTAAGTTAAAATAAAATAGATTTATTTTGAACACGTCATTCGTGGAAGAGACCACAGGATTAGGGAAAAATTGCCGATAGCCAGTGTTGGCCAAATGATAAACTGAATTTATTCCTTATCTAAAATTTTCGAATAAAAGAATCATTTGTACATCCTATAATTAAGTGAACACCCTTTAAGAACTAGTAATTTTCTCACATTGGACTAAACGACTTCAGTTTTTCTTTTCAGATGTTAGAAGGATTATTTTACTAGGTAATACGTGCGAAAAATTTTTTGAGATTGCTTGTTCTCGGAATTATGAAGGAAAAGTAAAGATCACGATTTTTAACTTTTTTATCTGTACCTACAATGAATATTTAAAATATGCCTTTTGTAGATTCAAATATGGTATATACAGGCATAAAGTTTCATAAACATACGCGAGCAACATATTGCGTAAATATTCAATATCGTTTCATTTCATTTGATGTTCCACCATTGTGTGGATTCGTCACTCAAAGGGCACATTAATCCTTGTGTAGCCAACCTGGTACCCATTTACTGCATTTCTTCCAACAACTTGTTAATGTCCCTCTAAAAATATTACAAAATTTTTCTGAATGCTCGTCGCTCGCTAATAGATTAATTTATAGTCTTAAGGCGGTAGACCCGTTTCCAGAATTGCAAGGGTGTGGGATGCGCGTTGTCATTTCTCGATAATATTGGATTGCCGGGAAGTCATGACGTATTTTTGGGTAATTTCCAATCAATAATGTATTGGCCAACCCGTCATGACTTTTCCGGCGACCCAATACAAACATGGAATTTTTCAGTAGTCAAAAGTTCTAGATAAAAATCAATCTAGGCCGCGATCGTCCTCGAAAGTTCTATTTTCACGTTTATGAGACGTAATTTGCATTATTCGGCAGCATGCAGCTGTCGCAGTTTTATATTATTAAGTTAGTATTAAGAATTATTGGGTATTTAGAATTATTTATGAAAAAAGGTACGTGCGCAGTTGTAAGCTTCCGAACAATGTAAATTACGCTGCCGAATAATGAAAATTACGACTCGTAAACCAAAAAAAGAGCACTTTTGAGGGCGATAGCGGCCTAGATCGATACTCTATCTGGCGCTTTTGCCTACTGGAAAACCCCATTTTTGTATTATCGAGAAATGGGACCGTGAATGCCGCACCCTTGCAATCCTGGAAAAACGAGTCTACTCCCTTAAAATGAGAATTTGTGCAAATATGTTAACCCTCGGAAAACAGACGATTTTTATAGCTATGTAATTGGCAATGCTTAGACCGTTCACAGTTCTAATTAATAATCTTTAAAAATTTACTTTTGATGATATCTCGTGTACACACATTAGTCTTTCCGATATCCTCAATTACACAACTATTCAGTTAGTTTAATTGCCACAAATTGAGTACTGAAATGACAATTTGGATGTTCCCGATAAAAAATTACTCCGGCACAGCACTCGGAGGGTTAAAGACAAAAGGTTTTAAATAATTTTGGCTTGCTTCATAAGGGTTAGATTGCAAAAATGGGTGACGGATAAGGTTTATACGGGAAGATTTTTTGATCCAGTCGCTGTGAAGAATTCCATTCAGCCGTGCAGTGGAGGGTTAATCGATCGCAAAAGTTTCCAGTTAGAACGCATTCTCGGCTACATTGTTCGCGAACAATTACGGGCTTGATCCCATCTCTAGCGTCGGCACACCTGTGCGCCGTCGTGTTCACTTGACTCGCATAATCCGACCGGCTATAATGCACTCGCAACCAGTTCACCGTGTTCTTCGACCGATCGGAAAAGTATAAAAGGGCTGGGAAAGCAAGCAAGTACCTCACACCACGCGTTCCGAGCGAAGCGTGTGGGCATCGAGGAGTGTTTTCGGTGGAAACGAAAACACAAACCTGTCTGCCCCGGCGCGCGCCCGAAGCGCGAACAAACGAAGACCGATCGCGGTGGTACCGGGTTCGCGAAGGCAATTAGGCGAACCTTCGAATCCCCGCTCGTATCGCTCTGGCACTCGGGTTCGTCGCGTAACGAGCATGCTCTCGTTCGAATGCTTGTTGCACGGTTGAATGCCGGCAAATTGAAACACACGTGGCCGGCCACGCGACTCACGAGAGCAGACATCAGAAGCGGGAGAACCTGAACTCTCCATGATCGATCGTTGCCCGATACTTTTCCTCCCACCCAACGCTCGTCCCTCGAAGATTCCAACGTCGCTGTAATACCTGACGGAGTTCGCGAGAATTTTCTTGCTCTTTTCAATTAACCTCTTGCACCATAACATCGAGTCACGATGAAGTTCTCGAATAGAATCTACTAAATACAATCGCCACGGATAGTATTGTTGCGGAGGCTTCGGCCCCGTCTCGCCGGTGAACGCATAACGAATAATAAATACAAAACCACAACACTATTTTATTAATACAGTTAATGAAGGAATATCGTAAGTGCGTGTTCTCGTGTCAAAGGCTCGAGAGAGTCAGTCAGCTGTCCTCTTCACAACAACAAACTTGTTGTCCGGAAACCGCAGTATCGATCGACAGACGACTTCCGTCGATCTCTGCGATATCTTCAGGGAAGATTTTTTAGGAAATGACGAACTACAAAAAGTTCTAATCTCTGAAACCGTAAAATAAATCGTGCAAAGGGTTAAATATACGTGAAATAGTACACGTGTACTTAAATATACGTGAAATAGGGATCTCTAGTTTCAATCAACTGTCCCCCATCTTTCGGAACATCGAATATTCGAAATTCTTATTTCTAATCTTCGTGACTGATTGCATTCGCTAGTCGAACAGTCTCGGAACAGGTGCCCGTAGCAACGGCGCCAGTGAGGAATAAAAGTGGCATAATTCGAGACATGAAGGGTTAACCGAAAACACAGAGACACGCGCACGCGAACTTGCTACCGGTGGTGAATCGATTGTGGTGCAAGGGTTGATCGCGTGTGGTCCGGTTTTCGATGTTCGTGCCTGCCTTCGCGCGGAACTTGAATTCCTTGGATGGTGATTCCATAGCTCTCTGTTCTCGAACATGGTTTTTCTTCTGTTCGATGATACAGAATCATTCGAGCAGCAGCCATTCTGCTGCTACTCTCTCTCTCTCTTTCTTTCTTTCGATTAGGTCGAGCGATAATTTCCGCGAAAAATTCTCTGCCAGAAGAACCTGTCAACTGCTTCTATTCCACTCGAATCGATATCGAAGCTCGAATACCGGTGCTCGTACCTCGAACCACCGCGATACGCGGCCGTGGCTAGCGTGTTATTTGCCAAAAAAGATACCGCCGATAGCGCTGCCGAGTATGATTGTCAGTAATTTGCGGCGAGGGGCCACACAGCGGTCGTGAATACAATCTATTATTACATCGAGCTGTGTCCACCATAATGCGCTGCGGTTCGATGTTGGCGCTTACCTATGGCCATCATGGCGCACCGCTGCTACTAGCGATGTAATGTAGTTTCAAGGTTTGCTTCTACAAGGCGGTCGAAGTAAATCCGGAATTGTTTTCGGCCAGTCCCGCAAATAAGATGTAGGTAAGGAAAATATAAACAACGCTATTGTTGATAAGGTAACTTGCTATAATAAGCAACGAATCGGCGAACAATTGAACAAATGTTAGCCATGACTTGGACTAAACCGTGACTACGACTACAGAGCAGAAACTGTACTCGAATCGGACCAATATTTCTTTCTTCCTTCAACTCTTTGCACTCCGAATTATTTTTCAATTTTATTCCCAACAACCCCCCACTATTTTAAGTGTTTCATTTGAAATTGACTTCAAAGCATAGTTTCTTGACTGCTACTTACATGAAATATATCTCTCAAAGTTTCTTGTAATTTATGTTTATGGAACTTAAAAATAAGAAATTAAATAAATAAAGGAAGAACCAAATACATATAAAAATCCGTTTCAAGATCGTTACATAGTCACACTCAATGTGCAAGAAAATATAACCTATACAATTGTATAGGTTATATTTGTACGCAATTGTACGCAACAAATTGTACGCAATTTATGCGACAGTAATTTCATACCAAAGATAATGTTTGAGTTACAGTGCAATTTACAATTTACAATTTACAAGTGCAATTTTAAACAGTGAAAATATTAAATGACCTTAAGAGTATTAATATATTATTTTCACCACATTAAAATTATTAATGAAGAATATAAATTTATATGTAGCTCCTGCGTATTGCAATTGATGCACAAACTTTTTATTTATATATATTATTTTGATGTTCTGTTAAACATAGCATATTTTCGTTAACCTAAACCTAAATAAATCAATATTGTTTAAATGATAGTGTTGTATTTCATTGACAAATAAAATATTTCATTACACTTTTAATTATATTAGCAAATTTTATTCTTTAGTAACAACTTGCCCCACAACCGGCAAAAAGTTCCGCTTCGCCCAACGACGAATAAATAAAAAAATATAAAAAAACCTAGTACAATATTTTCATTTTAATAGGTTAGAATTTTAAAATATAATAAATTTAAAAATAAATTACTCGTTAAAGATGAGAATACGTAATTTTATATGTTTCTTCAAAATCGGAACGTATAACCCCGGTCTGCCTTACCCAATCGGAAACATCAGCGAGATTCGCGAGATGTTGATTCGATTCGAGCATATCCGGGCCGAAGCCGCAAGTTCGACCCTACGTAAATAGAGTTGGCGATCAAGAGAACCGTGTAAGTAAAAGGCTCCGATTAATTATGTTAGCCATGGGAACTTTCAAGGTCTATCTAGATAGATACTTTATCGATCGAATCGATCGGATCTGTTCGGAGTCGGATATGTGAGTCTCTAAAACACGTTCGAGCCAGGTTCGTGACGCACGGTCGCGTTAATTGTTTCAACCGGTCTCACTTGGATGGGAAGGGGCGTGGTTATATGGTGGCGGTCCGCAAAGATTGGATTATGTCTCGTTGCAGCGATTAACCGCTTAATCGGGTCTGATGTCATTTCAGGAACGATGTTTATTGTTGCGAGTAATTGGGCTTGATCTTTATTCGACGGCCTGGATTTTCCTAATTAATCCACTACGGTTACGATAATTGCATATAATGTGTCCCCTCTTCGTCGCCGGTGTAGCTACGTTTGAACCGGACCATTTTCGCGTGGGCCTTATCCCGGCCGTGTAGTACAGGCTGGAAAATGTGATGTGGCAACACCGCATGCAGTCAGAGTATCAGTCCGAAGAGACAAACAGACATACAAGAAAGCGACCTAATAAAAACGTGGTAAACTATTTAATGGCATACCTGGTGATTTGGCGACTTCTCTGTGAAAATCATCAGTAATGAACTGCTCCTTTTTTGTAGACATTATTTCGAGATTATAACAGAGACATGTAGTATATTTCAGACGGTATTGCGACCGCATCATATCGAAACGCCGTGGTAAAATGTCAAAGATAAAGGTTGGACCGAAAATCTCGATGTAACTGTCCCTTCGATTGGTAAACAAACATTGTAGTATAATAATACGTAGTAACTTTGTAAACACCGCACGGAGCTCAAACGCACACTGACGCACACTGACGCACACTGAGCTTCTTCGGTGCGAAGCGGGTCAATGGAGTGGGGATAGTCAGAGAGGGAACGGGTAGCGGAGTAGGGAGCGCTGTCGCGCGGCGTGGCGATCGCTGAACGCGATGACGTAGGTTTCGCGGAGGGTGAACAGGTAAATATTTAATTGTTATTTCTCCGAAACGGATAGACTTTTTAAAAAATTTTTTTTGAATAATGCATTGTCATCCAGTTCTGAGCCATGCAACCGATTTCAAGTCTCTAGCTCATCAGGAAGTTAGTTTAAAATCAATTGCAAAATTTGCCACCGAACAGACAAACAAACAAACAAGAAAGCGAGCTAATAAAAACGTGGTAAAAAACGTGGTAATAAAATCCAACTGATTTTACCGGGATAGATTTTCCATATGATTAGTGCGGGGTTCTTTATTAGATTTGTAAGACGTTTGTTAAGTAATAAGTAATAATACATTGTGTATTTTAAATAAATATTACGATTTCGAAATCGCGAGGAGGAATTCAGTTTTTCTTTTTTAAATACTGAAAGAAGGTACGGAAAAGAAAATTGTATATCTTCATCATTAAATGAAGTAAATGCACGTTATATTTCTATGCAAGATAATTGATGTATTTAAAAAAAGAACTGATGCAATCGAGATGAAGAATTAGGATAACAGTGAACAAATTCACACTAGATTAAAAAGTGACCACCGTGATCGTGATTCTGCGATCACTGTGATAAATCGCGGTTAGTGGTTTTGCCATCACTATGCATGTGCCACAATGTCACGTGACTAATCCGGTACTGGCAGAGAGCGTTCCCCTCAATTCGTGCTCCCTCCCCTCATCTGACGACTCTGGTCTTATCGGTTCCGATTGAATCCCGAAGCCGATCGGCGACGAAACGTTCGCCATTATCGGTTCCACGGTAGAAAAGAAGCAACGGCTCCGAGCGCGATTTCGATCGTCGTTCCCGAGATAAATTACTTAGACCGGATAACCGCTCAATCAACTTTTACGACTCGCGAGAACACACCGATACGCGCATGCAACATAGCTTCGTATCTTGTACTCGGTGCATAAATCATCCCACTGAACCGCTCGTAGATACTGCCGCCGTAGTCGTCCGATATCGCTGCAGCCTTGTAGCTTCGCCGTTTGCAGCTTCGACGGAAAATTATTTAGCCGGTTGTTAATAAGCCTGAAATCGCACGGGGCTTCTTTTAACCGTCGCGTCGTTCGACAAGCGAACCCATGCGTGCGTCGTTCGCTGTATTTGAAAAATACCGGCTCGGGAGATCGCGAGCAGATTCGCACGGTTGGTTTTTCCTTTTTCGATTCCTGTCGTAGGCACACGAGTCCAGGTCAGGTTTGTAACATGTCATTTGCGATTTTTCAAATTAAAAAGAAATTATATTATCTTCACGTAGGGGTAGTTTATTATTTTATATTTGGTAAAAAGATTAAACAACTCATCGTTTCATTAATATTTCTCGAAAATATCTTTAACTCTTGTACCATATCTGTCTGATATGAATACTGCAGTACTTTTCGTATTTAATACACGCTCAAATTATTCTTTCAACATATGTATTCACAATTTTGATCGGTTATTTTCACTGTCTGGAAAAACTTGAAATGGTTTCGTTGTGATCCGGTCGCTCTCGTTTACGTTTCGATGCAACCTATAAATTTTTAGACGAACAAGAAATCAAATTTGAAGTTCAGTTGACTTGTGAAAGAGAAGAAAACTTCGCAGTCAAAAAATGAAAATGGAAACAATTTAACCCCTTTTCGTATTATTTCCTTTATAGTTACAGTGATTAAAACGTCTTTATCGAAGAGAAAAGAAAATGTATATTTATTATATTTATAATATATATTTATTATGAATATTTATATTTTATGCATGGCAACACATTTATTTTAATGCTTCAATATTGATTAGTAGACTGCGGATCTCGATGCAAAATAAAAAATGTTTGCATTGATTGCAGGACACAGGAGTCAAATAAAAATTACATTCTTCTTTCAATTATCCTATTAAGCATTGATGCCCTTAAATATTTGTATCATGTCCACGGCTTTAAATTGTATGTGCCCATTTTTGTCATAAATGCATAAAATTCGCAGTCTATTGATTACAAATGAATCAAATTTAATTTCATTTAAAAAGAAAGGCGTGTAACATTCATATTGTTAGACTTTGTTAAAAATCTTCATGACGAATATGACTCGTTAAAATACGGCAAGGGGTTCAATTAGAAACTTGAGAAAAAATAAATCATACACAAAAATTGTTGGTGTTTGACTTGATTTGGGTTAATCGGGCAGGCCCCGAACAGCGTTAGCCCAGGGTCGAGAAATTAACGATCCGCCGCTGGTCTGGAAATACCGATTCCGACAGGTGGACTGCAATTTCAAGAGCAGACCGAGATTCGATTCGTTCGTATTCGTTGCCTAGGCTACTTCGTACAATGTTAACGAGATCTACCGGGGGAGCCGTCGATCCAAAGGCCGCGCAAAAAGCGCACCCTTGAGCCTTTATTACCTGTAATTTCCGACGAAGTTTATTGCCGCCATGAATATACCGACTGTCATTAATATCGCGACGTTTATCTATCATTACCAGGTGTATCGGTTTGGCGGTTTATTAACAGTCGCGCGATCGTATAAATTTCGAAGATCGACGCCGAGAGTAATGGAGGTGCGTGGAACGCCGCGTGTTGGAGCTGATCGATGCGAAAGGGAGAGGGAGAGGGGTGGAGAGAACTGGCCAGAAAAATGGAAAGTGTTCGGAAGCGGCATTTATCATGCGACGAATTATGCCAGCGACCTGCAAAAAGGTAACGGGGACGGGCTCGGGCACGGGTCGGAACTTTCGTCGACGGCCTTTCTCGTTCTCCCTGCTCTGCTCTAATGACACGATTTTCATGTTCTAGTTTCCATTAAACTCTTGCTTTCCTTCGGCTGGAGGAGATATCGCGGCAAACTCATGTTTCACTCTTGGTTTCGTTCGGCTTCTTTCCTTTGGCTCCCGTGAAACTTTCCTTGTCCGCGAGGATGTTTCCGACAGACGGAAGGGGCAACGTGGCTCACCAGTTTCATATTTCTTCCGAAAATCTGATTCATAACTTAACTCTGAATTTCCCCGGACAGGTTTTTCTTAAATTAATGAAAACATATAGCGTACAATAGTGGGCAGAAGTTTTCATTTACACATATATTCGCGCTCCATCTACGAACAACTTAGACTCTTTCAAAACATAAACAGTGTTTGGCAGAACGCGCATGAAACTTTCAATGCTGTATTTCCTGCGGACATTAATTTAAGACTTATCTATGTAACTCAGTAAAATAAGTCTCCGTACACCCTTTAAAATAGAATAACTTTTTTATAATTATACCAAATGACCTGATGGCTTGTAAGCAATCACGGATTTGATAGGCGTTCCACAGATTTTGGATTACGCCCCGAACTGCTGATTTGTCCCCTTTTTATCCCTACCAAAGAAATGATCTCTTCCCGAGCTATGGTAGCGAATTGCAGGAGAAACAGGACTTAGAACTTTAAGAACCTTCGAGGATAATCGTACGAACCTTATACTATGTATAGCATACTGAATCGTAGATCGTTACGAAGCTTCTTTTTACATAGAACAGTATTAACTTTGGATTTGCATTTGAACTGCAAGGTGAACTGTGAAGTGAACTGTGAACTTCTCTTCTGAAGTTTACAATAAACTTCTCCTATGAACGTTTCTATGAATTTTCTATGGACTTTTCTATGAACTTTTCTATGGACTTTTATTATCAAGTTTTACAATAAACTTCTCTTACCAACTTTTCTATGAACATTCTCTGGACTTTTCTTATGAAGTTTTACAATAAACTTCTCTTATAAACTTTTGTTATGATTCTTTCTTCCGAACCTTTGCTCTGAACTTTTGTACCTTGGTCTTTCTAAAGAGTGGACGATAATAGTTCTTGTGTTACGAATGTGAGCACACAAATTATCTGTGTGAATCAGAGCGTTAATTGCCCCTGAGCCAGCGGCAGTTTCGTACTAGACAACGCTCTAAACACTATGAAGATCGATCTTAACGAATTCGAAAGATCGTGTAGATCGTTCGCGGCCCCTCTTTCATCCTCACCTTTTTCCCTCTTGCTTTCCAGAACGAGACCGGAGTCGAGATTCCGGCTATTGTTTACGACGGCACAGGAATTACAATACTTTCGCCACTTTCGATTTTCACGAGAATCCCGGTTCGACGGAAACGACTTTCATCCTCACTCGATTACAGACCCTCTTTCCTGCGGAGAGCTATAATTTCGTTGTCTTTTTTTATCTTACACTTGGAACTCGCGTTTAAATCCCACGCGAATGGGCGTACCTTATGCATTCATAACGTTTCGGTAAAGTGTGACTGTCCGAGGGCCATTCAAATTTTTGTTACACCCATACAGTTAACTTTCCGACTAGTGATGACGAGTTAATTCGTCATTCGAGTTCGCATATTGATATCCAAAATATATTAATTTTCTTCTCAACGCTAAACCTACCGAACCTCGAAAGTAACTGGAACATGCTCCGTTATAAAAATGACAAGAGTAATTTGTTCTTTTATTGAGAGCTTAAGTGGAACTAACCATGGGGGGTTATAAACCTATACATTAGGATTAACATGATCTGATATACATTTGGTTGATATGATATCTTACAGTTATGCATTAGTAGTGTAGGTACAGCAGTATATAACGCATTGAGTACATAACTTTAAATCTTTAAATTACATTGCTTGAAAAAATTTAAAAGAAGATGACATGCCTGAATATGTATTCGGTTCAAGATCTTAACCATATCATTTGGCAATGTATTAGGTCTATAACTTGAAAACCGGAATTTGACACTAGATGTCAGCACTTATGTATGCGCTGTAGCAAATCATTGACATACACGCCATTCCGAAGCTCTATTCATAACCTGCAAAATCAGTCAACAGTGTTTGATTTGCTTGTGCGCATCATATTTTTTTCAATCATGAAAAATTTTGAAAATTGGCGAAAGAAACAGCATTTGCGGGAAGTTTTGCTGAGTCACTTTTTTGCAAAGAAAACTGCAGCCGAAAGTCATCGTTTGCTCGTGGAATTGTATGGCGAACATGCTCTTGCGAAAACACAGTGTTTCGAGTGGTTTCAACGCTTTAAAAATGGCGATTTTGACATCAAAGACAAAGAGCGGCCTGGACAGTCGAAAAAGTTTGAAGATGAAGAATTGGAAGCGTTACTCGATGAAGACTCGTGTCGAACACAAGAAGAGCTTGCTTCTAAAGCAGGCTGAAACCATTACGGGAGAGCTGTACCGAAAACAACTGATTCGTTTAAAGAGAACATTGAAGGAAAAACGGCCAGAATGGGAGACCAGACACGAGACATTGATTTTCCAACATGACAATGCTCGGCCACATGTTGCTCAACCCGTAAAAAACTATATGGAAAATAGCGGATGGGAAGTTCTGCCCCACCCGCCATATAGTCCAGACTTGGCGCCTTCTGACTACCATTTGTTTCGGTCGATGCAGAATGCACTTTCCGGAATACGCTTCACTTCAGTCCAAGGCATCAAAAATTGGCTCGATTCGTTCATTGGTTCAAAAGATGACCGGTTTTTTTACGATGGCATCCACAAATTGCCAGAAAGATGGGGAAATGTTGTATCTTTCGATGGACAATACTTTGAATGACAGAATTGTACAAGATTTTCTTTAATAAACGCTCAAATTTCCTTAAAAAATTCCGGTTTTCAAGTTATAGACCTAATACATTGTTGGAATCACAAAGTATTGATAAGATTAATTTGATTTAGACTTTGCACGGCTCCTATTATTACAATATTGTAATATTATTACGTATTACACGTGCTCTATTAATGACATCTATACAATAATTTCTTATCAAATTATTGTTATTATTTCAATAAGTGTAAAATAAAAGATCTGGAACCGGTCATTTTGACCTGTGGTGGTAGGTTTAGTGTTAAACCATCGTATACCTCTTTCTCTCCAATGTCTCGTAGTGTCCATATTATATTATATAAAACAAAAAGGCACATACAGATCGAATTGAGTAACCTCCTCCTTTTTCGAAGTCGGTTAAAAATATTTAAAATGATAGGGAATGGAAATATTCTCGGTCGGAATAAATGTATAATTTCCAAGTTCAAATTGCTCCGGTGGTAATGGTAATTCAACATTGAATGTTCTGTTTCACCAGCGTAAAGATGTTAACAGAGCAGAGACATTTTCTCCCGATTTCAATTTCGCAATTGATTGCAAATCCAAAATTCCACAAATTTGCAAATACTCGGATGACAAATACTCAACGGTGTTCATTGCAGGATTGCGTTGATCTTGCGAAGTGGGATTTTTCATTTTCGTTCTTGTTGTTTTTAAAGGAGCATGCGTGCAGTCCTGGAAAAGAAGAAGCGGGCGCGATGATTAACGATCTGGCGTAAGAGTTTTAGATGACTCCTCGATCCCATTACTCCTCGACGGCAATCAGCATGCCGATAATAAGGAGTACGCGAGCGTATCGTATCGCAGCCCATTAGAATCGTTTCTCGGCCATTCTAGCCGGTTCTTAACACCGTTTATTATTTATTGTTCCGCAAAAGTGGCTCGAATTATTCGTCGAGCGTCGCTCGACAGCGCCGCCGCGCCGCGCCGCGCCGCTCTCCGAGCACATGTAAGCGTATCACCGTAAACCAGATTCAAGATCAGGTTCAACGAGTTTGCTGGTAACATCAAAGTGGCGTATAAATCTTGCTGCTTTCCACTTACTTTCTTGGGGGCATTTGCAAAGATCCGCGGCGACACGCGCGCATCCCGCGGCGCAGCACGGCGATCGAAAGCGAATTCGCGCTTCGAGCGGGAAACACGAACCGCCACGCGAATCGATCCTTTCGCCGCCCTTTAGCACAAGGTTTACGGACATTTTCGTATACCTATCTTTACGGACACCTGTCACATTGACTTATAAAGGAAACCACGTATTTCCTTTAAAAAACGATTAATTTAGCGTAATTTCGGGATAGATGCGCCACATTTTACTTTCTGCTTATAAAAATTTTATTAGAAAGAATTGCAAGTGTAGACAGGCATGGTTGAATTGTTTATTTAAATCTCTCCAATAAAATATAACGTTAATTTATCGCTTTGTAATTAATTGAAAAAGGAATGCTCGAGAACTGATTTGTCGTACACCTTCAATGAATTAAGTTTCATTACACATTCAGAATACAATTTTTATTCGGCTCCTGTGTCGTGCAATCAATGCGAACATTTTTTATTTTGCATAAAGATCCGCAGCCCAATAATTACATTCGTGATTACATTTGTGGGTTGATTCGTTTAACACTAAACCTATCATCACCGGTCAGAATGACCGGTTCCAGATTTTTTATTTTACGATTATTGATATAATAAAAATAATTTCATACGAAATGATTGTATAGATACCTTTAGTGGAGCACATATTATAATAGGAACTGCACAAAGTCTAAATAAAATCAATCTTGTTATTTTTATACGGGAACATGTACCACTTACTTTTAAGGCTCGGTAGGTATACTGTTATTAAATGACCTCCATCACTACGTTAATACCTTTCATGTGTATTAATAATAGTAATAATTTATTTTTGTGAAATCAGTTTCCATCAATCACATTTATTCCTTCCTCCCGAGAATCGAACTGCTGGCTCCTGAGCTGATGTAAATTTAACCGTGCACTACTGTAGCGGGTGCTGATCGTCTCGTGGCGATCCGATCTCTTTGGATCGGCATGCCCGAGGAGACGCGATGCACGAGCGACTGTAACACGGACGAGTCTAGTATTCGTGTCTGTACATTACACGTACGTATGTATATGTATACAATATACGTGCACGAAAACAGCGGCGTTTGTCAAGTTCCAGCAGCGTTACGGCGGAGAGACTTGGTCTAGGTCGCCTTTCACTGTCCTACTGACGTCTCGTGGTTAGTTGGTTAGTTGCTCTATTCTACTATGGCTACAGCTCAATGCCAGCCGTGCAACCGCGTCGTCGTACAGAGCGGCTCAAAAGAAACCGCCACTCCGCACATTACTCCGAAAAATATGAACTGGCTGGGCAGAACTAATCGTTACGCTCCTCGACTTCAGAGTTGTGCTAATTGAAATACGCTGCAATTGAATTACGTAATTGAATTACATTGCCTTTGAATTGCATGGTAATTGAATTATATTGCAGTTGCGTTACATAATTCAAAGCATTCAATTAATTCTATTGCTAATTACGCTGATCACGAGTGTAATTGAGTTACATCGTGATTGAAATTCAATGTACTTGGAATATTTGTGTTTCAATGCAATTGTAATAGTAGACATTCTTACCTTAGTATGTAATTTCAACACGCTCAACATTTATTTATGCATAACGTCTGAAGTCTAATAATAACTAATCGGATTTTTAAATAGCTTAACAACAATAAATAGAAGAGATATAAAAAACTGTGTCAACATTCATGAATTTAAGTATGATCTCGTATTACAGATATGATTGCGAGAAAGAAGACATTTGTATTTAACTTCTCAAAATTGTTATTTCGCATAAAAATGCATAGTCTAGTAATGGCAAAATTCTCTCATCTTAAAAGTTACTTATAGCGACGTTAACCGATTTCGTGGAAATTTCCACCGTGTATATAATTCGCATACCAAAACACATTCCTTAAAATTTCATTACGGATTTCTACTTTGTCTCTTCGCTATCCCGGCCAATTTAATTAATTCTAATTAATTAATTAGTTAGTATCTAATTAATTCTAATTCTTCTAGCATATCAGAAAATCTCAACTGATTCGTTTCAATTTTATGAAAATCATTCGATTTTTAAATGCGATGGAATATTTGTTGGAGGGGTTGTAGACACAGTACAACCCCTGAGAAATTTACCGCACGTTTTAATCTTGTTGCTGTTCTAAATTTGACCAACGCGGCTTTGTTATAATTAGACTGCGGATTTTATGCATTTATTACAATTTAAAACAGTGGAAGTATTAAAAAGATTTAATACCAAGTGTATTAGTTTCACCCTACTAAAATAATTAAAAGGAGAATGAAATTTCTATTAGGTTCCTGTGTCTTGCAATCAATGCAAACATTTTTTATTTTGCATAAAGATCCGCAGTCTAGTTATAACTGCATAAAGTCCTCTACCAACCAATAATGTGTATTGCTTCAAAATAAGACCGCAAACCGCCTCGTTACCACGAATGCTTCCTTACGAGTAGACTGCGGATCTTTATGCAAACTAAAGATGTTTTGCATTGATTGTGGGAAGCAGGTGTAACGTAAAAATTGATTCCATCCCTTAACGACTTTGTTATATTAAAAACAACAATAAAAATGTTTAATAAAGATGTTTTGCATTGATTGTGAGAAGCAGGTGTAACGTAAAAATTGATTTCATCCCTTAACGACTTTGTTATATTAAAAGCAACAATAAAAATGTTTAATAAAGATGTTTTGCATTGATTGTGGGAAGCAGGTGTAACGTAAAAATTGATTTCATCCCTTAACGACTTTGTTATATTAAAAACAACAATAAAGATGTTTAATAAAGATTTTTTGCATTGATTGTGGGAAGCAGGTGTAACGTAAAAATTGAATTCATCCTTTCACGACTTTGTTATATTAAAAACAACAATGAAAATGTTTAATAAAGATGTTTTGCATTGATTGTGGGAAGCAGGTGTAACGTAAAAATTGATTTCATCCCCTAACGACTTTGTTATATTAAAAGCAACAATAAAAATATTTAATAAAGATGTTTTGCATTGATTGTGGGAAGCAGGTGTAACGTAAAAATTGATTTCATCCCTTAACGACTTTGTTATATTAAAAACAACAATAAAAATGTTTAATAAAGATGTTTTGCAGTGATTGTGGGAAGCAGGTGTAACGTAAAAATTGATTTCATCCCTTAACGACTTTGTTATATTAAAAGCAACAATAGAACATTCTTGAACTTTTCAAGTCTTTTACTGTTCTATATTTCACCCAAACAATTTCTTCATAAATGTATTATATAAAGATCCGCTCGCTAAACGTCACTATAAAGAAGATATTGCACGTCGATTTCGTATGTACACAAGAATCGTAAGCACAAATATGGCGTGCCGCCTATAGGAAAAAAGCCGAGAGGCGTTTCGTTTTCGAGATTACGGTTGGCAACGTACCGTAAGGTGCCTGCCGATAAAAAACGAAAGAAATGGCAGAGACAAGAGGGACGAGCTTTCGAGAGTCGGAGAGAAGTACGCACGTGGGCTCCCGGCAACAACTGTTACGAGATATTTGAGTCCCCATTCAAGCCTACGGCAACATACCACGACAATTTATTACCGGAAATTTCTTTTCTCGTTGCATCATAGCTGGTCCCACGGAGCGGTCTTACGGGATCGCTGTACGAAATCATAATGCACGCGGAATTTCTTATTGGCCGCGCGAGAAATCAGCCGCCGATTTATGCCTCGCACGGTATTTTTCAGCAGCACGCGCCTCTTCGTACGAATGTTTCTTAACATTGTTGTAACACCATTCGGCATCGTTACCGTCGAACGTCGGGCCTCGTCCAAGCGTGCGATTTTCGAGCGAGCTGAACGCGTTTCGCGGGGCTCGCACGTGGAACGAATGCCATCTTCCACAGCTACCGAATCTGCTCGTTCTGCAGTTTTCTCTACAGCGATTCCGGGTGAGATGACCCTACAGCTAAGACCCGAACTCGAAAATAAAAACATTCACACGATTTCACATAGTTGATTGTCTAAATTCACTTTGATAGAAACGTAATTGATAAGTGTTGTTCCAGGCGAGAGTTATCATTACAAAGAACAACTTTTGTGTGGAAATAATCCCTTATAGCAAGCCTGGGGCAAGTGGTACGCCAAGAATCGATGACGTAGAATCGGTTACCCCCATTATCGTGCTTTCATTACCGATTCTTCGTCATTCAACCCGCACTAATTACCCCGTGCCTTATAGTTTGCGAGGTACAACGCAAAGTCGAAAAATAGCTGAATTTTGAAGGAATTTCATCCTCTTCTAGTGAAGTTGAGTAGCAAAGTTCCATAATTTTTTGAATCTCCAGGTTCAGGATCATTCCTTGTCAGTGTTGTAATTAGAGATTTTGAAAGAACACTATAGAATATCTACTTCGATAAAATTTAGTACAATTTTTATTTACTTTGGGCCTACAAAGGCTATTGCCACTGAAAATGAGATTTCGTATGATTCCATCTCCTGAAAATTTGAATTCAAAATTTCAATAACCCACTTTTATAACAAAAACAATTGAAAACGAATCGCGCGTTCTTCTCCTTTTTTACAAATACAGATCGGAACAACTTACCTCGAGAACTTTCGCCCCGGTCTTCCCTACTCATATTCCTAGCCTCTTCTGTGATCAGCAGAAGTTTAGGAAAAGTTTCGCGGCACGGTTCTTCGGGCCACGATTAAACGCTCGATTTCGGGAGGTGATTCATGGCGGTGGCATCCGCGTGGCGATCGACGGGATCGCGTGGATCGAGGGACCGCACGAAGATTTTCACTTTGGCAGCCGCGTTGTCCGGAAAGGATTTACGATCGGTAAAAAGGTGATCGCTTGGTGAGCAGCGACTCGATGAGACGTTTCGCCATCGAAACCGTGCTCGCCGGAGCTCGACGCGCGCTCTTCTCCCCGGGCCCTTTCGATTTCATTCCGATTACAGCCTCGATACGTGTGCTGTGTGTCGACATTGCCCTCCTTAACCGGCGAAAGTTCCCAGCTAATTGAACTTCTTAATCTCCGATTCGTTCTCGCCGGAGATTGCCGATGGGGAATTTCGTTATTCCCGGGGCTGGCGTTGCTGGCTATTATTCAACTTGTTCGCCACGGACGAGTATACTCGTCGCTCGTATTCACCTTTATCCTCGGGGCCGGTTTCTAGTTTTCTTCTTATTCACTTACACGTGTTGGCATTCTTACGTTAATCCAAACCCGGCGTTCAATTTCATTAGAATTACTGTGTTTTTCAGGTTTATGAATGACTTTATGGCGTATAGTTCTTACTATCTAACATTCTTATGTTCTTCCTGCGCTTACAGTAGAACTCCATTTATATGAACCTGTCGGGAGACAAGTTGATTCACATAATCAGATGGTTTATACAGGGTGAACATTATTGCAAAGCGTTACAGACGAATATCTCCAAAAATATTGATTATACGCAGAAATGTTTCGGATGAAAGTTGTTCGGTACCCAGGGGGACATCATGTGGTGGGTCTTTTATTTTTCCCGGTGGAGACCCCAAGGTGAGGTGAAGGTCAACTTTCTTTTTTTAAATGGAACGTCCTTTTTTTCTACCATAGATCGATAGAGTATCAAATTCCGAGTATAAAAGTGTTGACCTTCATATGTTCTGAACCTAATAGTTAACGAGATATTATCCAAAGACGAAGGAAAATTGTTTCGATAATATCTCGTTAACTATTAGATTTAGGACATATGGAGGTCAATACATTTTTACTCAGAATTCGATAGACTATAGATTCATGATACAGAAAGTAGGTCTTTCCATTTATATAAAGCAAGGTGACCTTCTCCTCACCTTGGAGTGTCCATCGGGAAAAATATAAATCCCACCACATGATGTCCCCATCGGTACTGAACAACTTTCATCTGAAACATTTTTGCGTATAAACAATATTTTTGGAGATATTCGTCTGTAACGCTTTATAATGTTCACCCTGTATAATAGGAGTCCACATGTCTCCCATCCCTGACTATGGTTTTTCGTTTATTCAATAGGAGTGTACGTTCATATTAACCCCTTGCCTTGTTATATCGTGTCAGACTCATGATGAAGATTCTGAATAGAGTCTAATAAATATGTATGTTATTAATTTCCTTTGAACTAATATGAAATTCTATTTCGGTTTCGTTAATGTATGTACAGTTATCCGAGAACATAGCCACACAATAGATATAAATTTGCTCCTTAATCTTAAGTCTAATTGATTAGACACCAACACATTTAATCATGCAAACAATATTGTAAATAATATGGTACAGCAATTTTTAGTGGTGAGTCTGAGTCATACTTTTTGTTCCATAATTATTGAGATTACAGTGATGTTCCATTAGAAATTATTGAATGAATTTCTTCATTCAAGTACATATTATTCATCTATCAATAAAAAAAATAAATCTAAATAAATTCAGGCTTGTAATTTAATGAAATAACGTACAACACTTTATGCTCGGTACGGTTACTGTTAAATGGCGGTCGAACACTTTCCGTGAACCTCTGTATACATTATTGTACACAGTATCATTTTTCAATGCAGTAATATTTTCAACAATCACATTCATGGTTCCGATCGAATACTTTTGGTCAAGGGTATGTAGTAGTAACTATTGGTGGAACTCGAACGGGGTCGTTACCGAAAAGTCCTCTAGTGTGTCACCAACGGAAAAAGGAAACCAATCTGAAGGGGGGGTGCAGTGTTCGCCTGTGAATCGGTGTTCAGCAGCGTTGTAAATAACGTTGACGGAAAATTTTCTCTTTCGCCGAGAATCTCTGAATTAATTTGCTCCGGCGACGTAAGCGGCTGTGCGCGTGTACGTACGTGTATGTATCGATTCGAAGGAGGTCGTGTTTCGTAGATGCGCGCGGAATACACGCGATGTATGCGCCTCGCGATGTTAATCATTTACGGGTCAATGGCGTACCGAAAACGACACCGCGCCGTCAACACGTTCGTATTCTTAGGCACCGTGTTGTTTCACAGGTCGGCCACTGCGGACAATCAATTATCTTCCGCGTAATGTCCGAATGAAATTTATATTACGCGGCGAACTTTTTCGCTCATCTTTTTTTATGGTAGCAGAACGAACGCCACGAGGGGCAGCGTCCTTCTCGAAGTTCGTTTCCGAATTCGCAAAGTTTAATGATCCGTGGTCGTCGGAATGAATTTCAGAAGATTGCATCAGCGCTGCCAGAGCAAGCATACGATCAACGCTTGCTAATGAGTTCATATAATTTCTTCGGCTAACAAGGAAACATACTCGTACACAAATTTACACGGGGATAGTTCTCGGAAAGATGGTCGACACGCGTTTATACTCTCAATACGTCATGTACAGCAAGATTTATTGTACAAATCAAGCTGTTCTATTATCCGAATACTCACACGTGTTCTACCGATGAACGCTCTATAAATTGCGTCGCGTTTGGTGTCGTTTCAATAAGAAAGAAATTTCATGACAGAATAATTGCGAACAAAAAGAGGTTTTCCCAGCGACCATTCATGCGAGGTGACTTCTTTCTAATAGCACACGGTGCAGGAACTTTCCGATCACCCGTTACGTGGTCGCAGCACGTGGAGGCGCGTTCTAGTCCGCAGACTCCTACTCACTGTCAGTGAAAACCGCATCGGTAGGATAGTCGGTGCAATGGAACGTGAGGGAAATGAGGAAAGTCGGGCACCGATGAAAGTGAGAGGATGCCAAGCTACAGGCTGTTTCAGTCGAACCGTTTCCTTTCTGTCAATCACGTAGGGAGAGAAAGGCGATGGCGATCGACCGTGATCGATTCGCTTTCTGTTTCTCATCCGATACGTTTCTACGAAGACCTACTATGAAATCCTCGCGCGTTGCTTTTGAAAAATGCGGAACATCCCGGGAGTACTCCGCCATTTCGTCGTGGAGTTTACGAGCTTGCGACGATAAAGTTAGCGACCTCGTCACCGGTACAATTGCTTCCGTAACTCATTGTTGAATGTCACTTCTATCCTGCGTTCCGCAAAATGTTATTCAAAAGGACCTCATGACGTCACGTGCCGAGAATTTCCCCAACAGGGTACTTAGCGACGTCACGATCCGTACTGTAAGCTCGTGATTAGTGATGGCGCGCGAAACGAACAACCGTGATTTATCGGTAATTACTAGACTGCGGATGTTTATGCGATTTTCAATTTTTTGTTGACAGATTTTAAGAGAATTATCACTAACCGTGATAATCACGCCGTGATTGTAATTTTTTTAATTTCGAGTGAATTATGATGTTGTTAATATAAAATATACAGGTTATGTCGTTGTCGAGATAATGACGTCGTTATCTCAAATAAACTACACTACATTTTTTCCTTAAGGGGGATCTGTACCCTCGGATTTTGGGGTATTTATCAATGTTATCAACCTCTGTGCAGAAAAAAAGTTTGGTAACATTGATAAACACGCAACTGCATAATGAACACGAGATGGAGTTGCTTGCTATTTCCATATTCTATTCATCTCGTCGCGAATGCCGTTATACAGGGCAGGTCGCACTAATATTATTGCCACCGATGAGAATATGTACCTCATCTGTGTCAGTTTTGCTATGATTCCACATTGACAGCAGTGCAGCAGTGAAATGTTGCACAATATCGCAGCACTGATTGACAGTCCTTCTGACTAGGCACCATCTCGTGTAAACTAACTGAAATGAAATTGGCTCTAGATTGGCTCTACATCAGAGATAACCTCTGTCTTCATGAACGTAATATGGGGAAATCTCTGCTAATGTGAATGAAATCACGCGCTTCGATTTTTTGTCCTTATACGAGCATATTTTGAGCTACACAAAGGCTCATTTGATAGAGGAAGGTTCATCACGGCGCGCTCTGCTCATCATATCAGTCAGAAAAATCTCTTTGAGACAGGAAAATACATTGAAATCTGCGGTTATTTTTCTAGATTTTTTCTCTACTTTGGGCACTCATATTATTAGATATAAACATAATCTCGTTAAATCAATAGCAGAGCGTGCCGGATTTAACCTTCCTCTATAGAATGAGTCCTCACCCAGACCAAAAATCCGCTCAAATAAGGACGAAAAATCGAAGCGCGTAAACCCATGTTTCGACCCAAAATCTAGTAAGATTTTAGTTCCTTTCTAGTTACTTCATTGGGTATAGATCCCCCTTAAACCCTACATATTTCTTCACTAAATAATTTCACAAACGAAACAAAGAACAAGTAGTTGCAACAGGCCCCGCTGGCATTGGCATTGGCCGAGCTGGAATCTGTCCACTGTAGCCGCGCTCTGATTGGTGCGTGTTATTCGTCAATAAATCCTTAAGCCTGTAGTTCCACCGCTAGTTACAACTAGAATCTTACTAGAAAACATGGATTTGCGCGCTTCGGTTGTTTGACCTTATTTCAGCAGATTTTGGGCTGGGCGAGGGCTCATTCTAAAGAGGAAGGTTCATCACACTGCGCTCTGGTCATGAGGTTAACGAGATTATGTTTAATATGTATAATATGAGGGCCCAAAGTAGAGAAAAAATCTAGGAAAAAAACCCGCAGATTTCAATGCATTTTTCTGTCTCTAAAAGACTTTTTGACTGCTATGATGACCAGAGCACAGTGTGATGAACCTTCCTCTTTAGAATGAGCCCTCACCCAGCCCAAAATCTGCTCAAATAAGGTCAAACAACCGAAGCGCGCAAACCCATGTTTTCTAGTAAGATTCTAGTTGTAACCAGCGGTGGAACTACCCCCTTGACGAAGCCGCGGAGAAGATTTTCGCAAAGGAAACAGTTTCTTCAAATCACCTCGGGAATCGCCCCTCCATGTACAACATTTTTAGAACACCTTGTATACGTTATGGGAAAATTGTTGCCATCTCGACTTATGAAGGAATTATTTTGGAGATGCAGAATATTTACCTTGAATTTTCAGTGTTATTTCTATTTCGAAGCTTTGCATTCAATGTGCCACGTCTTCCCGACCACCGATTGATCTAATACTTTAGATATATCATTTTTTCATGAACTGGAACAATTTTAAAGGGAGGCATAGTTGAAAAATAAGGTCTACCTTATAATGTACATAGACGTTCGTCGAATCGCGTTCACCTCGTCGCGTCGTCGGATATTCATTTTAGAATTTCGCGAATTGTTGGTGTTTTCGGAGGTGTGGCACGGCTTGTCCTGGAGGTCGTGGAAGAGGTCTATTCGGCCGTGGAACAAAGCCAATCACGATTTCGGGGAAACACGGCAGACGACTCGAGAGACCGCCGTTATAAATAATGCCGTGACGCACATTCGTTGGACATTTAAAAACACAAAGCGTATCTCGAAGCCACCTCTCCGTGAACGAATGATGGATCACGACCGGGATTTTAACGATTTATTTCGGAACACGTTCCGCTCGATTATTGCAGCGAAATTCATAGCGATATCGCGGTCGAGGGGCAACAGATGTCGAGATAAGAGCGACGCGAGTGGTATTGAGATTGATTCGCATTAAATCCTTGTAAAATACACTTGTTAATAATCCTCATATGCAGAGTGTTTAACACCGATGGTTCTTCATCGGCTTTTAAGTTAGTTACAAAATTGATGAAAAATTATTTTATACTTTTTACGTGCGTGTGCAATTGAGATTGTAAAGAAGGAATTATACAAGAAATTTATTTCTATGGGTATACATATGTTATAAAAAAAATAGCCCAAAATTTTGGTAGATATACACTGCTGTGCAAAAGAAAGAAGCACCCGACGGTATTTAATAGAAAAGCGTAAGAAATCAGATAAGAACACGGTAAGTTTTGCAAAAGGATTCCGCTGTTTAACCGAATAGTTCTGAGAATATGTGTTGCTGCGGATTATCTAATACTTTAAATGCAATAAATCAATCATTATACAATACAATTTCTACATAAAGATACTGTTTGTCATGATATCTTACAATTATACCGGGTACTTCTTTCTTTTACACAGTAGTGTATCCTTCGTATTTTAAAGTAATGTAAAACAGTCATTTTTACAACGACATAATTTTATTTCGGTTTGAAGAGAATTAATAACATGTACATATTCAAAAGATTCTGTTCGGAACTTTCATCACTGACTCGTCGTAGTGCAGGGGTTTAACAAATCAGCACAGCGATAACAAGCAGCCACGAAATTAAAGAAAGGATAGTTTATATTACTGCGACAATACTATTACCACCCACCAGATGACTAAACAGATTGTTTTTCGCATGATTTCAGGCTAACCACTCGAAGGCAAGCCGCTTGAGCGACCGTTGAGGCTCTCCTACGAGGAAGAATCCCGATTGGAAGGTGTACCGGGTCGAGTGTGCTGTAAAGAACACTAGAGTATCGAGTCGAGAGAGAGGGAGAGAGAGAAGAGGAGAGAGGGAGAGAGAAAGAGAGAGGTAGCAATAAAGCTAGATAGAAAGAACGCTGGTTCAAATCTCCGAAGGATCATGGCGGGCGAGGACACGCAGATCCTGGCGAACGGAAACGTCGAGGCGCTCACTATAATCCCGCCGAAGATGGCGAACGGGAACGGTTTGATCTGCAGCAAGCAGCACAATAATAATGGCTCGATACCGAACGGGAAGCTGCACGAGATTGCCGGGACGGAAAATGGGAAGTTGATCATGTCCGACGAGAAATCGAGTAGCCTACACACGGAGTTCGACGAAGGGGATGTGTCTTGCGGCTGGGGCCCGTGCAGGCCGCACTGGCTTCAGTATTTCGCCACGAAGCAGGCCTTCCTGGTTACGTTCTGCATCACCTGGGTTAGTATCCGATAGTTCCGTCAAACATCTCGTCAGGCCAGAGTCGTCAGATAAAGGGTCTCTTTATATTCGCCAGAACAAGCCATCGGACAGAACCTTACTGCTCTGGTTTTGTATCCAGTATCTTCCAAAGGCTATAGCCGGGTTTGATAGTGAAATTCGCCCCCGGCGGGATTTTAATCGTGCTTGGACCATTCGATAGCCTCCCCAAAAAACCCCTCTCTGCCAAGTTTCAGCCCCCTATCTCATCTGTAAGGGTAGTTATTGAGAAAAAACGAAAAATCAGTTTTTGGCCCATTTTCCCTATTTATTGACAATTAAAAATTCTAAAAAAAATCTGGCACATTTCGGATACCGAGCCACATATTAGGTATCATTTCCAGATTTTTCTGCTGCAAGCTCTGCTTGTGAAAAATGAAAAACACGAAAAAAATCGAAAAAATGCAGGTTTTATATAGAAATCTAAAAGGTGCTACTCCAGATTTAATTTAGCAATGAGGTATTACCGTAAGTATTACGCTCAATTTTTTTCAGATTTTTGTGAGTGGTGCGTCATAGTTAAAAAAAATAAAAACCGCTTTTTTCGGCGTTTTTCCTAAGTTATACTTATATTTCCTGAATCATAAAAATATATTATGTGATATTCAACGTTCCTACATTCAGAAAAACATCTCCCAGACTTTAAAACTTGCCTAATACGAAATACGAAAATAATACCATGTATATATATATTCGAAGATTTCGAAGAGAATTTCAACAGCGCCGGTTGGTGCAGTGGCTATGGTCTCCGTCTGCGGAACCGCTGAAGACTTTTTGGACCGGGTACGAGTCCCGATCAGGTCAATTTTTTTTCTAAGTTTTTTAAGATTATTTTATCGGCCTCTAGTCATTTACGGACTGTATTACAGCTCTACTTTACATTTTTTACGTGGATTTGTGCATCGACTTGATTTTTTTATCTTTACTGGACGAAAGTACTCCAAGAATATTTTTCCGAAAAAATATTTTAAGATAGTCTAAATATAGTTCAAATAAGTTTTTTACAATGGTTCAACAATAATCTTAGAAAAATAATCTTAAAAAACTTAGAAAAAAAAATTGACCTGATCGGGACTCGTACCCGGTCTGGAGTAGCACCTTTTAGATTTCTATACAAAACCTGCATTTTTTCGAATTTTTTCGTGTTTTTCATTTTTCACAAGCAGAGCTTGCAGCAGAAAAATCTGGAAATGATACCTAATATGTGGCTCGGTATCCGAAATGTGCCAGATTTTTTTTAGAATTTTTAATTGTCAATAAATAGGGAAAATGGGCCAAAAACTGATTTTTCGTTTTTTCTCAATAACTACCCTTACAGATGAGATAGGGGGCTGAAACGTGGCAGAGAGGGGTTTTTTTGGGTAGGCTATCGAATGGTCCAAGCACGATTAAAATCCCGCCGGGGGCGAATTTCACTATCAAACCTGGCTATAGCCTTTCTTCAGTTTTCCAATATTTCTTTTCGAGACTGTCGGTCCATCTCGCTCGAGCGTGCAAAAATGGTTTTGCCAGACGTCTGGCTGGCTAATATAAAGATATTTAACAATTGTTCAAACTAAACAAATATTGTTCTCGCGGGAACAGCAATTTGCGGTTTGAACGACCTGAATAGAATAGAATATTATTAACTAATACTGATTACTCGTTGCATAGAAACAATATAATATTCTTTTGCTAAATAACAGGAGTGCGATCTTTGCATAACGTGATTTGCGTGCACGCCGATCGCAAACTGGTTCTAAGCACGTTTCGCTCAAGAATTTCCCATTTCCGTAACTCGTCAACTATCAACAATAACAAGACCGCTTCGAGCAAGTTGTAATTCCTTCTGACAAGATCGCGAATCGGATAGCTGCTATATTTTCGTAGAAAATAGAAAACAACAGATTGCATACCGCGAAGAAAGGAGGGTTTTATAGAATATAATTTTTCAAGGAGAAGCTTGTTCAAAATGCTTCGTAAAATTTGTATTCTAAAATCGGACATTTCACATGCAACAGTCTAGTATTACAAAAGGAACTGACTCCATTTTGGAGCGGTATTGTAGCAAAATAAAAATGTTTTGGATTCCTCTGGGTACGATTCGTGAGCTCGGCTAACGCGAAAGTTTAGCGGACACCTGTTGGAGCACGGCAATCAAGCACGGCGCGATTGCCAGCGTTTTGTATCGGGTTCTTTTCCAGGTGCTCCAGGGCATGTACTACACGTACTTCGTCTCGGTGATCACGACGATCGAGAAGCTCTTCCAGATCCAGTCGAAGACCACCGGTATTATAATGTCGGCGACGGAGATCGGCCAGATCGGCTCCTCTCTTCTGCTGACGTACTACGGAGGCCAAGGTCACCGGCCCAAGTGGATCGCTTGGGGCATGATCCTGTTCGCGGTGAGCTCGTTCACCTGCTCGATGCCCCATTTCATCTTCGGCGAACAGCTGATCCATCAGAACGAGATGCTGGTGAGCGGTGTCGGACCGAGGGGCGAGGGCGGCGGCTCGAACAACACCGATCCGATACCCGCGAACCTGTGCAAGATGCCAGAACGGCCCGAGAACGTTAGCCTCGAAGAGTAAGTACGCATAGAGTGAACCACGAAAGTATTCGAACGCACTTTAAAACAGAATAACTATTTTACAGTTGTACCAAATGGCCCGGCTTTTTAGAATCAATTAGAAGCATTGGTTTACGAAATGATATGCAGAAAAGATTTTCCAAAAATTATAACTTACAAGGTTACATGCAAGAATAAAAAAGACATTTTTTAAAACTTTTTTATTCGAGTCCTTAATGAAAATTTAAAATATATGTTTTGTAGATCTATGTTATACAGTCCTTGCTCACTTTATTAGACTCACCTCTATAATCATGATATTTTTAGTTTTACCATGAATAATGGGTATATCAGCCTTATGCAAATATCACTTAATGATGACCAATGAATTTTCCATATATTTATTTTACAAAAATAATGGATACAAACACAAATAGATCAATATAATTCTTAAAACACTAATATTTTGTTAATCCGCCTTTAGCTGCTCTTAAAGCCGCAACTCTTCTGGACATGCTATCTATGCAAGTTTGTGCAATTTCTTTTAATGCAACGTTATGATGCCAGTGATAGATTATTCTCTCTATCAACTTGGTCTTTGTTGTTATATTTTCTTTGGCCAGTTCTCTCTTCAGGCACTCCCAGACATTTTCAATCGGATTCATGTCCGGTGAGTTGCCGGGCTATGGTAAAAGGGGGATTTTCGGCTCTTGCAAGAAAATTTTACACTTGGATAGGCAACCCGTAAGGCAACCTTGTAGTACGAAATCATTACCCCATAGGTTGAAAACAGCGTTGAATTCCTTATAGGATTTCAAACAGCAATTCTTCAGGTGAGTCTAATAAAGAGAGCAGGGACTGTACACATGCTGAAAATTCCATCGAAATTGGTTGACGCAGGAAAAAACGACACGCATCGAAAGATGTGCGATTCTGTGGATTTTAAGCAGAAACTGGTCGAAAGTCGTGTTAAACCAAACCAGAAACAGATCAAAAGTTGTGAATCTTGAATTTGTATCTAAAAATCGATCTCTTAAAAATTGGAAACCAGAACACCTCTTAATTTCTCATTTGTCACAAGAAATCTTGCGTCGAACAAAGTTCGAACTAAGAAATAAATTTTTAAAAAAGTTGTACGAAGAAAAATGAAGTATCCACAGCCACGATGTTTAAAATGACGTTTCGCTGTCGAAGGTGGAGCTTGTCGACGTCCTCGCCGTCTTTTATCCGAAACTATTGCGAGGGCGACTTCAAGGAGGAGCAGTTGATACAAAGTAAAATCACCACGGTGGTGCTGGCGATTTTTTTCGTGTCACTGTTGGGTGTCGGAATGGGTCAGACAGCGGTCTACACTCTTGGTATTCCTTATATCGACGATAACGTGGCCAGCAGAGAGAGTCCGCTGTATTTTGGTAAGTTTCCTCGAAAAGAAAGTTTTAGCCAGCGTGTTTGCCTTCGAATGTACTCCGCGTGTCTCACGAGAAGTCGCGTGAAAGGAATGCGGAGTCGATTGGTCAGGGTGGAAGGGGCACGTTTCGTTTCACGCGCATTTACTAGCGAAATATTGGTCAAAGCGGTCACACATGCTGTGTAACGTGTGACGTCAAAGCCTAAACAATGATACAATAATTAATAAATTATCCCCACCACTGCGGGGTATACCCCTCGAAGAACCCAGAAATTCGACCGTTGAAACGTGAAACATGATACGGGTTTAGGCATTACTTCTTCACGACACTTCATCAGAAATTTTATTTTCGGTAATTGTCGTCTTATCTTTATAATTGTAGCATCAATGGATAGCCGAGATTCTGCCGATTAGAACGAGTCCAAACACGGTGTACATCGGACTATTTTTATCGATTTGAATGAAAGTATATCCCACGAGAGAGTCACCCCGCTTCGCGCAGCTTAGAAGATGGTGGTAGCGCAGCGAGCCTATCATCTCCAACTCCACTACCCACTCCCCACTTTCTTGAACCAATTAGGGCGAAGATGCGCAAAGATAAGACGACAATGACTGAAAATCAAGTTTCTTTATTCCATGTTTACGTTTCCCAGTGATGACATTGACCCTCTATCCTTGTCTATTGGGATAGCTTCCCCATGTAAATTTAACCCGGCACTTCTATAGTAGGGAATCGTTCTCTGCCATAATCGCGATACATCACGGTGAATCGTTCTGTTGCAGCAATCACGATCGGAGTGAGGATCCTCGGTCCGGCTCTGGGCTTCATCCTAGGCTCCCTGTGCACGATGATCTACGCGGACTTGTCGGCGAATCCGCAAATCACGCCGACAGACCCCAGATGGGTCGGAGCATGGTGGCTCGGTAAATTGAATTCCCTTCGCGTTTCGTCGCGTATGGTATTATTCATCGGCGCGGTCGTCGATCTTTCGAACAGGTTTCGGGATCGTTTCGTACAAAGTTCGACGAATTTCATGTGGAACGTGTAAACCTGCGAACAGCCGTAAACGGGTTCGAAAGAATCGCGGCTCGCTAATTCGCCGCGCAAATTTTCGGTGGCATGTATTCCTGGGAACTGAAACTCAAGCCCGGTGTATTGTGATTCCAGGTCTGGTGCTAATATCCGCCATGCTGATGCTGGTCAGCATTGGAATGTTCGCGTTCCCGACGAGGTTGCCCGCGAGCAGAACCCCGCCAAAACGGCAGGATGCGAAAAAGCCTAGTCTTAGAGGTAAGTCTTGATTTATTTATTTATTTATTTATAAACGGACCGAAGCCCTCTTACATAATTTACAGTTTACACAATAGAAAACAAACTTTAGGTATTAGGTCTATAACTTGAAAACCGGAATTTGACACTAGATGTCAGCACTTATGTATGCGCTGTAGCAAATCATTGACATACACGCCATTCCGAAGCTCTATTCATAACCTGCAAAATCAGTCAACAGTGTTTGATTTGCTTGTGCGCATCATATTTTTTTCAATCATGAAAAATTTTGAAAATTGGCGAAAGAAACAGCATTTGCGGGAAGTTTTGCTGAGTCACTTTTTTGCAAAGAAAACTGCAGCCGAAAGTCATCGTTTGCTCGTGGAATTGTATGGCGAACATGCTCTTGCGAAAACACAGTGTTTCGAGTGGTTTCAACGCTTTAAAAATGGCGATTTTGACATCAAAGACAAAGAGCGGCCTGGACAGTCGAAAAAGTTTGAAGATGAAGAATTGGAAGCGTTACTCGATGAAGACTCGTGTCGAACACAAGAAGAGCTTGCTTCTAAAGCAGGGTTAAACCATTACGGGAGAGCTGTACCGAAAACAACTGATTCGTTTAAAGAGAGCATTGAAGGAAAAACGGCGAGAATGGGAGACCAGACACGAGACATTGATTTTCCAACATGACAATGCTCGGCCACATGTTGCTCAACCCGTAAAAAACTATTTGGAAAATAACGGATGGGAAGTTCTGCCCCACCCGCCATATAGTCCAGACTTGACGCCTTCTGACTACCATTTGTTTCGGTCGATGCAGAATGCACTTTCCGGAATACGCTTCACTTCAGTCCAAGGCATCAAAAATTGGCTCGATTCGTTCATTGGTTCAAAAGATGACCGGTTTTTTTACGATGGCATCCACAAATTGCCAGAAAGATGGGGAAATGTTATATCTTTCGATGGACAATACTTTGAATGACAGAATTGTACAAGATTTTCTTTAATAAACGCTCAAATTTCCTTAAAAAATTCCGGTTTTCAAGTTATAGACCTAATAAAATAATAAAGAACGGCCATGCACAAAAACTCATGGTACGAAAGGTATGGTATTATCCAATAATCCTACGTAATTGTCTTTTAAAAGTGTGAAAAGACCCACTAAAAAAAATCAATACGATTATAGAGAGTGCTAGAGTCTGCAATAATGCGATTTATTGGATTAATTAATCCATATGTAGATTTCCCGCGAATCAACGCTAAACACTGCGGGGCCAGTCAAATATGACTGTTTCTTACTTTTTTCTTTCCCAGTGAACATTGCAATTATAGAATTGTTTTCATCAAAAAGTTTCGAACGAACTTCTTTATTGAAGCATGTGTTATAATTAGACTGCGGATTTTATGCATGCATGATAAAAATGGGAAGGTAAAAATTTGGACAATTTAAATATACTACTATATTATTTTCCACCTATTGAACATATTCAGCAAAAAATTCAATATTTATTTCGTCCCAGCTTGTTGCAATTCAGCTAGAAAGTCTTTATTTTGCATAATGATCCGCAGTTTACTTATTAGTCATATTACTTTATTATTATTGATAAATATTTAATATTTATTACTCGGTACTTCTACTGTCAAATGTCATTTCCGAATTTCGTATGTTGCGGCAACCGCACGGAAGAAGATTATTCTTTCTACTAGAAATGTATACTTAAATACTTATGATAAATTATTACCGGTACAAATTTTGAAGAAGTTTTGAGAAGTGACTAATTTTGGAGGCTCTAACTATGAGGGTCAGAAGTATAAATGGATCTCAACTCGAGAACGCGAAGAATGTAAGTTAGTTAAATGGTTAGCTCTATCACGAGTGACACGCTTAAAGTTTTGCGAAGCATAGCCGAGCCCTTTTCCGGGAACTCTCGCGTCGGAAGAACGGAAGGGCGACCCTGTTACGTTTACTGTCTGTCCGCTTCGTTGGAACTTTCGATCGAAATTCGCGACGCGAGAACGGAAACGAGCATGAGTATCCGGATCGTAAACGGCAGTCCACGCGGCGTTAACTTTGTACGAGATTTTTGATCTTGACCGGCGATCAAGGTCAAACGTTGTCCACGAGGCGTGAGAAGAGGTTGCGTTAAGGTTAACATGTGTTCTGTTGCACTGTCGCTGTCGCAACAACGTTTCTCTGCCACAGATCACTCGCTTGACCTGGAAAAGCGTACCTGCCTCGACAGATTCAAGTTGACCATTTTTCGATTTCGTTATTTTTTGAAGATATACACAGTGGATCCAAAAAGTATTTGATCACTGTGATTTTTATCCTATTGTTACTTTTTAACGGCACTTGAATGTGACCTTGAATGACCTTGAGTAACTACAGTCACTGAATTCGTAATGAAAGGGACTATTCATTGTAGGTGTTTAAAAGAGGGTGGTTCCATTTAAAAAATGAAGGTGACCTTAATATCTCCGAAAAAAATTACATAAAAACAAAAATCTTTTGGCATAGTGCGAGTCCCATTTTACCATTCAATTTTATCCTGGAGACATTTAATGTATCTTTGAAAACAACAAAGATATTTGAGGTGAGAACGTTAGATGACTCATCCTGTATAATTTCATCTGAACAAATAGATAATTAATTTTAAATATTCTTAATGGGTGAAATTGATTTGCATAAGATTGAATTTGAAGTGCAACAGGGTGAATTTGGAGTGCGAAACCTGTATTTGCTTTGAATGCGCGGATGAAACAACTAACGAATGCCCGGTTACGGAGTAAAACACCATCGCCACGATACATTCAAGAGTACTGTATCGGAGATAAGCAGGGGTCTCATATTAGGAGAGGTCTTTTATCGAGCTACTTTACCCTACTGAATTTCTGTGCGTACGGTTACGTCGCGCGAGGCGTGTTATGTCGGTCGAGGTACACGGGACAGCTGAGATAAGTCTCTCCCCACGAGGAGCGGATCCGCGTGCAGAAGAACACGGCCGTATATGCGCCGCGCGGAGAAATGCACGCGCGCGTGCCCGCCGAGTGCTATGCACGACGCATGACCGTGAACTTGCCCCACCTAGTGCACCAGTCGGTCAGTCATCATTATTAACGCACACACGGGGCCCCGTGTGTTCGCACGATCCTCGCAACCACGCACACCGGCGTCCATAAGTGCACGAACGTACTCAACACGCGGCGCCGCGCCGGAGAGACCAGAAATCCGGATGCGTTTCGCCCCTCGCCTCGTCTCGTAAAAATTTCGCTTTCCGTCAAACTTCCGAGGAATCGCGAGCATCTCGATTGCGGACTGCGTCTAGGCTGTTTTTCGAATCGGTTCGCGTGACAGCGTCTCGAGAACATTGTCTATCGGGCGACCTGTCGTGAATCTTCGTCAAGAGTTCTCGAGACGATTCGATCACGAAAAACTTTATGCTCTCCAGGAAAATTCCTGCGAGGAAAAGCGATGTCCTTCGTCGCAGATGCGTCGCGAACGCGCAGTATCGTTAAGATTGATTCACATTAGCGACACCCTCGTGCCGTGATTGCGATAAGCTCGTTTCGCCTTTTATAGAACACTGTGGCTGCCAAGTCGCCGAGTGTCAGAAATATCCGAGGGAAAATTCAGAGACAACTGCTAAATCTTCAGATCTGTGCGATCACAAGCAGCGGCGCGTTGCCCTATGGGCAACTTGGGCAAATGCCCGGGGCCCCAAGCAAAAGGGGGCCCCGAACACAATCCAAGATCCAAGATCCAAATTCTACGTCTTTCTCTTAAAGTTATTTAGTTGGGGCCCTGAAATTTTACTTTGCCCAAGGCCCCAACTAGGTATAACGCGCTACTAGGCTAATAACTAGGCTAATTGTTTATTTCTCAAGTTTCATTATTTTTGTTCACAAAGCCAAACTATTTGGGAAAGACAAATGCTGCTATTGCTAGACTGCCAAAGGAAGAATAAGTTATTTCTTTATGGGTTTTCATGGGCTTTGTTCACAAAACTAGGATGATTTGAAAGAGCCACTGCTGCTATCGCGAGGCCAATAATTACCCAAGAAAGCATCAGCTATTTCTTTCTCAGTTTTCTTGAGTTTATTCACAAAATTGAAAACGATTTGGAAAAGACAAATGCTGCTATCGCGAGGCCAATAATTGCCCAAGGAAGCTTCAGATATTTCTTTCTCCGGTTTCTTGAGCTTTGTTCACAAAACTGAGAATGATTTGGAAACGACAGATGGCTGCTATCGCGTGGCTAATTATACCAACAGACACTTCAATTGTTTATTTTTCAATTTTCATAATTATTGTTCGCAAAGCCAAACGATTTGGAAAAGGCAAATGCTGCTTATTGCTAGGCAATTAATTACCAAGGGAAGCAGCAGCTATTTCTTTCTCAGTTTTCTTGAGCTTTGTTCACAAAACAGAGAATGATTTGGAAACCACAGATGGCTGCTATCGCGAGGCTAATTATACCAAAAGACACATCAACTGTTTATTTCCCAAGTTCCATAATTTTTGTTCGCAAAAACAAATGCTGCTATTGCTAGGCTACTAATTACCAAAACTGAGGACCGGTACCAAGTCTAATTATATCAATAGAAGCTTTTCTTTCTGTCCTATTCATATTCTCATTCATATTCTATTCAATTCCATTCATATTCTGTTCATATTCTTTCTTTTTCTGTCCTATTCATATTTTCACGCGTTTAATTCACACTTTTACTTTCAGTGGATTACAGTTTTATTGATATTGCAACGTAATGTTTCAATGTTTCACTAACAAGTTCGTGAAGTATTTCGTGTACGCTGCTACTAGACGAGAAACTCTCCGTGCCTCTAGCTCCACTATTTGTTCATATTGTCGCTCGACTCGTGCTAAGGATACGCAAGAGATTCTGCAAGGAGATTGCGTATACTCTCGCGAGTGCAATGTGCGTTGAAGGTGACCTCCAATGCAACCATTTCCATTTAAATCAATGTAATAATTTTTTCCTTGAGATCGTGAGTCGGTGTCGATGCGCGAGCGTGGTGCGAGCATACCTCTGATGTGAATCAACCTGTAATCTTCAGGCGGTCGTACCTGAAATTTGAATAGGAACGAAAGATGTTGAAATAATCTTTGATTCATAGTGTAAAGTATAACGATGTACATGGATGAAGAGAAAAAAGATTAATAAACGTGTTCGTTTGAACGTCTACTGTTATATGTACAAATTTATTCGTGGCTCCTTGTTACTCGTTGTTCATTTAGAGACAAATAAAATACAAATTTGACGTGACTATCTACCTTATTTAAACTGCTTTTCTCTTGACAGTAATCTTAACTTTCCTTTTCAGTTGTTGAGTCTAGGAGTAGCGCGAAATTAGAGATGAATCGATGCAGACTGCAACGACATTCTTTTATTTTGAAAATGTGTTAGCTGTAACGAGAATACCAATTCCTCGTTCGTCAATGAAGTTAAGATAATTGAAACTGAACTGTGAATACGTAATTGTGAGGGTTGCGAATGAATGTGTACACCTAACAGAATGGTTGATAAAATTGTAACAACCACAGTACGAAAGCCACATTCCTCATTCGTGTGATGAATAATATAACCTGCAGCATTGCTAAATGTACACTCAGAATTTCCAAGCTCCAACGCTTCGGAAAAGAGCAACAGGAATTCAGTGTAGCAAGGCTTTCATGTAACCGTTCGCTCTTCTACTGTAGAATCGTTAATGTATGAGTTCAACGATTCGGTTAAATAGAAGAGTTCAGCAACGCCGTATAACAACGGAGAATCCGAGTAATTGCATTTTTCGTCTTATTTTTATCAGGTAGTAGAAAGTATTCGGTTTTAGTGGTTCGTGCTTTTAGCGTTAACCGGCATTTCGCAGAACGCCACCCTGTATGTGGCCGGTGCGGGGTTGTCGCGATAATACACGAAGCGCAATGTTAGTCACGTTTGTCTACTCATGGTCTGCAGGACGTCTCTATGCGGGGTTGCCACGACTCTAGCTTCGCCTTCCAGGAAGCCTAGAGCAGTCCTAGGCATCCTTAATGCCGGTTCCCAACGAGCCGAGGGTTCCTCGGACGGAAATCTTGCAGGAACGCATCCACCGTGAACACGAGCCCGCAACATTACTTCCCTCTGCCTCGCTTCGTTCTCCTTCCTTTCGCGATTACGCTTCTCTCTTTCGCTACGATAGTTCTCAAATTACTGTCCAATTGTACCGGACGCATGCGAATTCCTCGTTATTTCACCCAAAGAAAACCTTCGCAGGTTTTCGTTCTAAATCAGTGTTTCCCAACCTTTCTGAAATTCTTATGCCCCCTACGTAACACATGTACACGTAATTCTTAATATTCAAAAATTGAATTGCTGACCGAAGAAACTTGACCTTTTGCACTCGGAGCTATCTTAACTCGAAAATGAAACATTTCTTCCGACCTAGAACAGTTCCGTTCCCTATGATTTTTGAAATTTTATGGAGATGACATTGGTATAATACCTAAATTTTTCAAGAATCGGAGATTCAGTGTTCGAATACTGTATCTGAAAATATCTGACTGAACTTTGATATAATTCGTTAAATGTACCAAGCCTATGGAAACGTCGATTATTAGTGTACCAGAAACCTACTTTCTGTTCGCCCTGATTGACACTGACTGACTGATTCACTGAACTCGCAAAGAGAACACCCGGGTGTGGAAATCGCTTTTAGAATGGCGTTAGACACACAAGCTGTAAAACTCTCTTCGCGTGTTGACGAGATTAAAGGGAACAAGTTTGTTATTGGAAAAATTATTGGAATCTTTCGAACCCAGAGTCTTTCCGATATAGAAAAATTAATTACGAAAAACATAGAGACAAAGAAAAATTCATAAGAATTGAGGTTTTAATATCTGATCGAATCTAATCTTTCAAAGAAGAAGCCAGATTCAAAACTCCAAAATAGAACGCTTTCTAAATCTTTCCACTATAGAAAAACTAATTACGAGAAACTTACAGAGAAAGAACAATTCACAAGAATTGAGATTTTTCTATTTGATCGAAGCTAATCTTTCAAAGAAGAAGCCAGATTCAAAACTCCAAAATAGAACGCTTTCTAAATCTTTCCAATATAGAAAAACTAATTACGAGAAACTTAGAGAGAAAGAACAATTCACAAGAATTGAGATTTTTCTATTTGATCGAATCTAATCTTTCAAAGAAGAAGCCAGATTCAAAACTCAAAAATAGAACGCTTTCTAAATCTTTCCACTATAGAAAAATTAATTACGAGAAACTTACAGAGAAAGAACAATTCACAAGAATTGAGGTTTTTCTATTTGATCGAATCTAATCTTTCAAAGAAGAAGCCAGATTCAAAACTCCAAAATAGAACGCTTTCTAAATCTTTCCATTATAGAAAAATTAATTACGAGAAACTTACAGAGAAAGAACAATTCACAAGAATTGAGAATTTTCTATTTGATGGAATCTAATCTTTCAAAGAAGAAGCCAGATTCAAAACCCCAAAATAGAACGCTTTCTAAATCTTTCCAATATAGAAAAACTAATTACGAGAAACTTAGAGAGAAAGAACAATTCACAAGAATTGAGATTTTTCTATTTGATCGAATCTAATCTTTCAAAGAAGAAGCCAGATTCAAAACTCCAAAATAGAACGCTTTCTAAATCTTTCCATTATAGAAAAATTAATTACGAGAAACTTACATAGAAAGAACAATTCACAAGAATTGAGATTTTTCTATTTGATCGAATCTAATCTTTCAAAGAAGAAGCCAGATTCAAAACTCAAAAATAGAACGCTTTCTAAATCTTTCCACTATAGAAAAACTAATTACGAGAAACTTACAGAGAAAGAACAATTCACAAGAATTGAGAATTTTCTATCTGATCGAATCTAATCTTTCAAAGAAGAAGCCAGATTCAAAACTCCAAAATAGACCGCTTTCTAAATCTTTCCAATATAGAAAAACTAATTACGAGAAACTTACAGAGAAAGAACAATTCACAAGAATTGAGATTTTTCTATTTGATCGAATCTAATCTTTCAAAGAAGAAGCCAGATTCAAAACTCCAAAATAGAACGCTTTCTAAATCTTTCCACTATAGAAAAATTAATTACGAGTAACTTACAGAGAAAGAACAATTCACAAGAATTGAGATTTTTCTATTTGATGGAATCTAATCTTTCAAAGAAGAAGCCAGATTCAAAACTCCAAAATAGAACGCTTTCTAAATCTTTCCAATATAGAAAAACTAATTACGAGAAACTTACAGAGAAAGAACAATTCACAAGAATTGAGATTTTTCTATTTGATGGAATCTAATCTTTCAAAGATAAAGCCAGATTCGAAACCCCAAAATAGGGTAACTTTTGTATTTGGTTTAAGAAACTATGACACAGTTCTGTTCGAAACATTCAAATCATTTATCTTGTGTTCAAAGAATACATGCTAATTCTTTTAGAAATAACATTTTACCTAGAATAAGTATCTCAAAAGTACGTTTCAAAAAATTGATAAATAACATCGAACACCACCATCCATGGCTAAATTTTTTAACCGAGGGCGTGTTTGTTACCTGTAGATTTGTTATTTTCTATTTAATTCAACAAATGGTTCTTTCATTTTATGGTTCTTGCATTTACGTTGATTGTGGCAGTATATTATTATGTCAATATTATTTGTCTTACGTTACGTCTTAAGAGCCACTTAGTCAAAAGGTTAAGGGCGCAGTTCCCCCGACAAGAAATCAAACGATTCGTTCGGATCTCAAGCTCAAAAGTAAGAACTCATAAATTTAGTTTAATGGTTTCCCGTGTCGCACGGCTCTTTCCTTTTTCTTCATCCCTCGAGCCCGACCCGATCCGATCCGGCAACTCGGACGTTCGACAATATTTATGAACTTGATTACTAACGACGAGCTAATTAGTCGACGCGATCGGGTTTCATTTCCTTCGATTTTGAAAGAGAGGCAGGACAGACGCGTGTATCAACAGCTCCGACGCGACGCGACGCGCAGCTCGAAAAACGAGACAACGAATTGGAAGAACGAGGGCAGTTGGAAGGACGACACTCGCCGGCGTAAGGAGAACGAGTATCGATCTTTGTCGGTAAAGCGTTAAAAGTCCTGCCAGACGTTTGTTGGTTCTTCTTTTTGCCCTAGAGTCGATGAATGAGGTTAAACTGGTCTCTCCTCGCGAATATTCATCACTCATCGCTTCATTCGCATGATTTCTGCAAATACTATTCCGCGAGACTCGCATTCAAGCGCACTACTATTATTACTAATGGAATACAATTTTCTTTTCGTTTACCTTGTTCGGGGTGAAAATTCTCGCTTTTACGAAATCCATTTGCTTCCAGTTTTATAAATCCAATGTCAGATCATATTTGACATGCAGGGGAAACTTATACAGTGAAGCCTTGATCTAAGAAAATCCCTTGGGTTTGCGCTGTTCCTTAGATTCTGTGATTCTACTATTTCTCTAATAAAAAGGATGAAGAATTTATTCATTGATTTTTGTACCCTTATGGATCAAATGACACTTATAATTAGTGACTTATTTATATATGTATGTACAATACACACACATAAAATTGTAGTTATTATACCGTTTCCATTTTCTGTTAGAGAAAATTGTTTTTGTTAACCCAAATAAATCAATATTGCTTACGTAATAGTGATTTGTTTAATTAAAAAATAATCTTATTGTCTAGTAACAGCTTGAAAAAATATAAAAGATGTGTTACAATATATTAAAGTTGAGCTTACAATTTTGAAGAATGGTAAATTTCACAGTAAGTTACTCAACGAAGAATATTTTACAGTGATTTATACTTTTCCCAAAATCGGAACTTTCTAATTTTTTTATTCAAGCAATGAACTTTAGTGAATATTTTTCCTTCTGTTCGGTGATCTTTTGCCAGAAAAGAATAAATAAGAAAATATTTTATTGATTAAAGTTCATCGCTTGAATAAAGAAATTAGATTATTTATTAAACCGATACATTCTTTTCCAAATATTTCTTGCAGAGATATCGCCAACACGTTCCCGTTGGGCTGATACCAAAGTCACATACTCAAATCGTCCGGGTTGTAATAAATAATGTTTTGTACAATTAACAGAGACACGAATTTTGTCGAGCTTTTTAGCGATTTTGGCCGACGACTATGCGGTGGGTTTTAAGATAGAATAAATAGGAGGCGATGTAAATCGCGAAGCCGCAAGATGCACGCGCGACGTTGCACGATGTTGCACGACGTACCCAACCGACTGGCTACACCTCGGCTTCTCTCTTTACCTGTTGCAGACTTCCCTAAAGCGGTGAAGAGGCTGTTGAAGAACGACATTCTTATGTTCCGAACGGCCAGCAGCGTGCTGCACATCCTACCGATCGCCGGCCTCTACACCTTCCTGCCAAAGTACCTCGAGAGCCAATTTCGCTTGCCGGCTCATCATGCGAACATGATCTCAGGTAATTTTCGCGAATAGACACGCGAGGGAGCATCGTCATGGTCGGGGCCCCTCTTGTTCCGTTTCCCCATTGTTAACGTTGTTCGTCGTGGAGCCATCTTATGTTCGCGGTACTTTCTCCCTCTCCCTCTCTCCCTCTCTCTCTCTCAAAATAATGGCAAATTTCGTACGAGGGGCCCAGACAGGTGAAACTGTGTGAACAAAAGATGCAACTCGTTTCAAGGCTCCCTGTTGCGATCAAATATTTACAGTTTCCAACGCCTGACTGATAGTATTCGATAAACCAAATACAGTGAACCACGGTAATATTCGGACACTTTTAAAAGGACGATAACTTTTTACCGCACTTATATTAACAACGTATATTAATGTTTTCAGCGCACTGGTTCAAACTGTAACAAATTGTCGATCGAGATCAAGGAAACACATATTAACGATTACAAATCTTGTAATCGAATTTAAACCTGTTCCCATAGTCAAATCTTGCTGAAATTTTGTATAATAAAAGTATAAAATTTTGTACAATAAAAGTATCAAATAAAATATATAAAAAAACTTTTTAAAAGCCACGCTTATATTAAAATGCACTAAAAAGGAGAAAATAATTATATTCCTGCTTCTCCATAAAATATCGAATCCAGTTAAATGATTAATAATATTTCTCCCCAAAATTTTAAGCAATTAGTTCAAAATTTCTTCTGTTATCAAATCAATGTCGGAATAGAAAAATTTGATATGAATTTAAATAAAATCATGATATCAGTGACTATAGAAATAAAAATGTGGAGCGCTAAACTATATTGACCTAATTTTCGTGGGTTAATTAATTTCCATATAGAATTACGTGAAATGTGTAAAAAAATTAATCTTGCAATTGAAGCAGATAATTTTTATTTTGCATACGAATCCGCAGTCTACTCATAATCAATAATAAGCTAAATTCAGTGGTCGGTAATCTCATTAGTCAAAAGAGGCAAATATCAGCAATATAACGATTTAGATTTCTTTTGAGAGCCAAATTCGTGTTTACGAGAATCCTGTGTTTAGAAGTTGGTTAAAACTAGGTACTTTATAGTAATTGTATATGTATATTGATGAAAATCTCGTTTCTATCATTAAAATTAAAACATTGTCGCGTTTAAAGAAAATAAAATAAATTTATTTTACTGACGAAATTCGTGGAAGAGCCGCACTCAAGTAGTGATGGGATCTGAATCACTTCGAATCGCTTCAATTCAATGTTTACGACAAAAAATTCGAATCACTTGGAAGATAATTCGAAGCTTAGAACTCTTGAAACTCTTGAAAGTGTTCATAGTCTTGAAAATCTTAAAAACTTTAAATCTTTGGAAGGTTTGTAGGAATTGAAACTCTTGAAATGTTACATTTATCACGAAACAATTATTACGTCATGTCAGCATTGGGATGAATAACAGTATGAACGTAACAATATTATAAAAAGTATAACTTTTATTAAGATTATCAAGACTTTAAAAATTTTCAGGTCTTTCAAGAGTTTCAAGAATTTCTGATTTCGAATAAATATTGAATTGATTCGAAACTCTGTGGCGATTGATTTGTTCGAAAACTTTCCAAGACAGAGTATCGAATGCCCATCACTACACTCAAGTACCTAAAAAGAGTCGCGTGTGGCTCGCGAGTTTGCCGACCACTGGTCTAACTGTTCGAACAGCTCTGTCGCGAACAATCGCGAGTAAAAATTGAAAGGACCGCTCGATTTGAACATACGCTGTGTTTTGCAGGTGTCGGTGGTATTTTAGTAATGGGTCTGGGCATTATAATCAGCGGAGTGTTTATCCTGAGGGCAAAGCCTAACGCCAGGTTTGTCGCAGCCTGGATCGCCTTCACAGCGGTGGTTTACGCGATCGGCATGGGTGTGCTGATGTTCATCGGCTGCCCGATGGACGATTTCGCCGGTCTCGTCTCGCATTCCAATGGGTAAGAACCGCAGTGTATGGTGTATCTATACCTTTCGCTTCTCGCTCGTCCCTTCTTCACCATTTCTCGAGATTACCATCTCACTCGCGCTTTTCCCTTTCGTATCTTCGTAATTGTAAATTAACACCAGGTTTATAGAACCTATAAATTATACAAGCCACAAGTATCGTTTACCTTCAGAGAGGAACTTTTCTCTTCGGTTCAAAGATTTCTTTCACATTGTTTTTTTTTTATGGAAAGACGTAACACGTATAATTAATTTCTAACTCTGTCTGGGTTTTCATTATAGTTTTGGTAATTTATACAAATTTTCTCAGCTCGATTTACTCATAAATGAAATTTTTATTTGTGACAAACTAGAACTGTTTTTGAGAAATATTTTGTCAGAAACATCGACGTCTTTGATATTCGTTTAAAAATGGAAAGGCGTCACTAATTCGTATGAAACTCTGTGTATGTTTTTAGCATACTATTTTTTAATTTATACACATTTTTTCAGTCCGATTTAATTATTATTATTGATATCTATTTACCCCAAAAAATAATCAAAGTGTTCTGTTAAATTGTCAGGATTTGAGAATTGTTCTGCTGTAACAATAAGAAAAGTTTGAGATCGTTTCAGAAAACGTTAGCGGTTTCAATCAGTTGCAGTGAACTGATATTATTTGTTTCTGTTTAGTATTTTCAACAGGTGTGCATTGTTTTCCGCAGATTGTCCCAGTTCGAGCCTACTTGCGAGGCTACCTGTGACTGTGATCGAAACAAATTCAGTCCAATCTGCGGTATCGACGGCAAAACATACTTCTCTGCGTGTCATGCCGGTTGCTCCAACTATACTGTCGTTGACGGCAAGGTGACTGGGGTGAGTATAGCCGAAAATCACATCGCTCATTCACCCCGTGCGAACAAATGCTACCTTCTACACAGTGTCTGTTCTAAGCCCTATTCGATAACCCTAGGCGACATTCTAGGACTGTCAACGAACCCACAAAATTCAACACTTAGCACTCGGAGAGTCACCACTAAAAATTGCTGTCATTATTCAAAATATTGTTCAGATTATTAAATATGTTTATATCTAATCAATTACTGAACATTTAAGGGCTGCTCTTTACTTTACTGGACTCAAATTTTGTACCTTTCTCCTATAAATTATGATGTATTTGGTATGTAATCCAGTAGATTTCTACCCAAGGCAAATGCAGATTGAAGTTTCGATCCTGTAGGATCAATGGTTCAGGAGTTATGCTTGCTTGAAGTTGAACAATCTGCAGTGTTTTTGACAGGTAAGGGCGCCGCCATATTGGTGTGTAGTGACGGTCGCGCGCCGCTTATCGAGCAGAACAATTAATTAGTTGGTTGGTGATTAAGTGACTATTCTGCTCGGTAAGCGGCTCGCGGTCGTCACTACAAACCACTATGGCGGCGCCCTTACCTGTCAAAAACACTGCAGATTGCTCAACTTTAAGCAAGCATAACTCTTGAACCATCGATCCTACAGAATCGAAACTTCGATCTGCATTCGCCTCGGGTACAAATCTACTGGATTACATACCAAATACATCATAATTTATAGGAGAAAGGCACAAATTTTGTGTCCGGTAAGGTAAAGTTTACCCCATTTAAGTATTGTATGATATTTTATATCAATTTCATATCTATGAAATGAAAAAAAAGATATAGAATCGAATTATTCTAGGTGGGAAGAAATGTTTAATTTTCGTGTTAAAATAGCTGCGAGTGCAAAGGGTTTTTTCGTTAAAACGACATCAAAATTTGTATTGTTCAACATTTCAGAATATCGTGCTTGTATAAATTTAAATAACCACAGAAGTCTTGACTTTTTGAATGTTCCTCATCGAGTAGTTCATTGAGGGTTTGTCTCAAAACGATAATATGTAACATCGATTTTCCTTACTTTACAGTTTAATAATTGTCAGTGTGTAAGTTCGAACTTCACGTTAACGGAAAGCACAGCGAAGATCGGTTACTGTGATCTCGAGTGCAGTAACTTTTGGGTTTATATGGTCCTATTCTCCGTGTTCGTCTTCATACACTCGACCAGCGAGGTGGGCTCCATGCTACTGATACTACGGTGCGTGGATCCGCGCGACAAAGCCATGGCTCTGGGCCTCATACAATTCGCCATCGGCCTGTTCGGTAATTATCTTTTTAGATAATCTTATCTATTAGGTTGTTGCAGCTGAAAAGTCCGATTTTAAGCAGTGACATTAAACCAACGCAATTTTGTAGCCGATGTATTCTATCCACAAATTTTAAGCTTCTTGATTGTATTACGGTAAAAATAATTCATGTAATTATTTACATAGTATAATCAATATTATTATTGATTTATTTAGGTGTAGATTAACAAAAACATGCTATGTTCAACAGAACATTAAAACAATATAAAAACTCAAACATTATCTTTCGTATGAAATTACTTTGGTATATATTGCATTCAATTCTTTAGCCACCAAGAAGGTGGACTGTTGTGTAAGTTAAATTTTCTTGCACATTCGAATGCTAATTTTCTGGCTTCTTGTGGAAAAAGACCAAAATAAATAGATAAATATTTCAATAAACATTTCAAAAGGTATTTTGCAAAGTGATAGTAGAATGATTGAATATTAGAGAGTTCGGATTCGAACACTTTCAAAGGAGTGATTTTTATCCGTTCGTCCTTTGATTTCTAGGTAACGTTCCGTGTCCTATCGTTTATGGTGCTGTCGTGGACTCTGCCTGTCTCGTATGGGAGTACGCATGCGGTCAGCGAGGTGCTTGTTGGCTCTACGACTCGAACGTCTTCAGAATGTTCTATCACGGTACGTGATCTCGAAATAGATCCGCAAAATCTAACGATTATCCAAATATAAAATAACTGTTAAAATTGTAGTCTGTAGTGGTAGAATTAAGGTGCTAAGGGGGTAAACTCGTTTCCAGGATTGCAAGGGTGCGGGGGTACACCAGTTTGGAATGTGTGCGCGAGTCATGGTTACCCCCAGGAGGTTAGGGAATTTTCCTTTGGGCGTCCGCCGGGTCGGTAGGAGTCCCACATCTTCTCTCCCCCGGAGGTATCCGTAATAGAGATTACCTCCATGGAAAAAGAAAGGATTGCAAGGATGCTGGATGCGCCTTCTCATTTCTCGATAATGCAAAGATGGGGTTTTTCAGTAGTCAAACGCGCCAGATAAAAAATCAATAAATGCCGCGAACGCCCTTAAAAGTCCTATTTTTACGTTTACGAGGCGTAATCTGCCTTAATCGGAAGCATACAGCTGCGCATGTAGCTATTTTCATAACGCTGCGACAGCTACATGCTGCCCAATAATAAAAATTACGCCTCGTAGACGAAACAACAGGACTTTTGAGGGCGACTGCAGCCTTTTTTCTTTTTGTTAAGGGTGAGGGAAAAAATACATTTATGTACAGCCCAGAAGAAGGTAGTATGGGACTCGGGCGATCAGTTCTTCGGATACCCCACTGTCCACTAAAAAAAAAACCATCGTCCAGGACTCTTGAGCCCTGTCTTTCCTCAGTATGTGGCCCGAATTGGGAACAGTTCAGGGCCCCTGTTTTGTCGCGGAACTGTAGATTCGCGAATGTTCCGGATCACTGCCCGCCAAGTTAATCTTGGGCAGCTAGTTCAAGGTTTGATGATCGCAAAAGACAATTTTCTATTCGCGTGACAATGAAATACGCATGAATACGTTAAAGAAAGCGTTTCGTCCCGGACCTGCTAGTGGACTCGTCAGTAAGGCTGATCTAGCAGGTCCTGCCTTATACGCGCGCAGATATTGATATAATTTCGCGTTTCTAATTGTAACGCTCGCGACGGATCTCGATTGATGGTATCCGGTACGCGAGGGATCTTGACCGACGCGATCCCGTTTTGTCGAGTGTCCTAATAGTTAGACACTGAACTACCGTGATGCTAATTTTTCGTGTGATTAAACGATTGACAAGACAACGGCTCGTGCGTTGTACTTGTCTACCCGAGGACGGGGGAATGTCGCGACGTTAGAGTGTAAAACTCAACTGACGAACGCGGTCTCAACGCGATGTTCGTCAGGCTTCTCGAGCAGGAAATAAGATGCACTGATTGGTTCCTGCCGAAAGTTGCATTTCCCAATCAGTACACTTTTGACTATTGGAACCTCCTTCTCGTAGCTCTGAATGAGGCCCTTGGAAGGAGGAGTGGGGCGATCTCTTACTCGGTCGACGACGCGACGGGTCTCGGTAATTCGACACCGTGCGTACCGATCGCGGGCGGCCTTCGGAGGGACTAGATTTATGACACTTTGTATTTTCGAGGCTGTATAAAAACTAAACATTAGCCAGATGCCTTGACTGGTCGCCGAATGACCCTAGTTTGTTTAATTCTAAGAGGATATTTACGCACGTTCGCATCATAAATCTTGTCCGAAGGAAAACTACGAATCCTGTTCCTGCGCGACGGAACAGCCCCACTGTTCGCATTTCTCCTGAACTGCGCTGTATTCTCGGGCTTCATCCACTCATGTTCTTGTCAATTTGAGGGCGATTGCAGCCCGGATTGATCTTTCATCTACCGCTTTTGACTACTGAAAAACCCATCATTGCATCCCATGAAGGCATATCCCGCACCTTTGCAATCCTGGAAACGAGTCTAGCCCCTCGATGTACAAAGTTAACCTGAAACAGGAAAGAAATAATTTACCAGTTAACAGTTTCGTTCGAGCCCTGAATATTTGACTGACCCTCGTACAACCGTTCTGTTCTCCATATTTAATTTAATGAAGCTTTTGGCGCTACCTTTTCGACCAATCAATAAATCTAGCAATTTTTCAAAAAACTTTTGTTCTTTCCTAACGTTTCGGTTCAGTTTTGAACCTTTTTCAAAGGTAGAATTTGCGTCTACAAGGGAAAATATATATATAATACAGTAAATTCTGTTCTCCATCAGGTACGACGGGCGGAATCCTGGTCCTGGCGTTCGTGGTGGACATAGTGGTCTGGTACAAGGCCGGGAGCATCAATTTCGTGGAGGAGCAAGAGACGGAGGACGGTACCGTGGAGGAGATGGCGACCCTGAAGTCGCAGGACGCGCAGGCCGTTGACAACGACTATTTGTGAAGGGTGTCGGCCGAAGGTTGACGGTAATCCCAGGAACCTGGCCTGAATTCAGCGTCGTGAGCCGGGGACGAAGCGATTACACGAAGTGTTCCTAACCCGACGAGAGATTCGATGACGCGGAGTCGACGAATCGGCAATCGGCGGGGCTAGTAGCTGGTGGCCGATTTCTCGTAACTCGCCGAGTGTCTGTGAGCTTCGATTTTCCTAGCGCGGCTCGGACGCGTTTCTCGACGCCGCGGTGAGGAAAGAACTCGATACGAGAAAGCTGCCGTCTCGATTCTACAGTAGAAAGGTGCTCGCGTCGATCGTGTTCCGCGGTCCGGCGGTAAACCGTCCGGCGAACCGTCGACGAATCGTCGCGTCGCGTCGACGACACCGGCGGGAATACACGGCGGGTCGCGTTGCGGATCGACCGTCGGAGATGTCAGTCCTAGGCTGGGCTGGGAAATGCCCGTAGTTTCCAAAGAGGCTGTGCCGTGGTTCACGTGGAATCAGCACGGGACGAGGAGGAAGACGGAGAGGGGTTACTCGATGCTGGTGAAGCTGGAACGGCGATCCAATCGCGAAAACGATCGACTGGATCGGCGACCACTCTGCCCAGAAACGGATGAAGCAGGAGGGGCGATGGCACCACACGAGTCGGATCCTAGAAGCGTGTCATCTGTCCGTCAGTCTGTGTACTCGCGAAGCAAAAACCCGTCGATCATTCCATTCGACCAGTGATTAGGATTCGTTGAATTTCCTCGCTGATGAAGACAGAGAAGAGGTTATTGCGTATTTTGTCTGTGTGCGTGCGTGCGTGTGTATGAAGACGGAGCGTGTACTGCTAGCTTAGATATGTATGTTTGCGTGAGTTTGCGTCGGTTGTTCGGAACGCGCCGGTCTCCTTTCTTTTTCTGTTTTCCGTACTCACGGAGGGCCGACACTGTGTTTTCAAGTCAATTCTCGAACACCGTCAGTGTTCTTCGCGCAAAATTGCTGCTTACGTTTCCTCCGAGTCGCTTCGAATCTAACGGCTCTTATAATTTCGGGAACCGGCGCGTATCCCTTGTTTCAACTTGGTGTTCCAGCATCTGGCGATCGCTTGTCCACTTTTCTACGAGCAATCGTGCGCGTCCGTCTCGTCCTACTTTCGATCTTCGAAACGGGAGCACGAAGAATCCTTCGTTGGGACGCTCTCTTTTAATTATTACCGTCCGGTGTTCTACCCGAAAATGCAGACAGCCGCGAGGAAAAGTGTGCAAGCGGTTTACTGTTTGTCTCGAACGAAATAAGCGCAAGAATTAAGAGACGCGCGGAATGAAGTCGGATGGAAAGAAAGGGAGAGAGAGAAAGAGAGTGTGCGTGTGCTCATATATATTATATATGTATATACATTATATTATATACATATGTATACATATATGCCTGAATGGAAACGAAGAAATATATATAGGTCATATTTTTAGATGATTTGACGAGGAAACGGACGAGAAAGAACGAAAGAATAATTAGTTTGTCGCTGATACTAAACTACGGAAAGCAGAGAACAGACCGCGAGACGAGGGAAAGCATTGTTTCTAAAATAAGAATCGAAGAAACGGCGGAAGGATTTCAAGGACGAAAAAGGTTGCGAGTCGCTCGAACAAGCGGACCGAGAGAAATAAAAAGTACCTTCCCAGCGAGTGTAGCGATTTCGATGCAGGGTAAAGCGAGGAAAGGATAGAAAGCCAAGAGGACAAACAAACGCGCGCTTCACTCCGAATAAAATGCCATACCTACAAGTTATTTAGCAACCGCGAGCTAGACGGCGACAGTGCGATACTATCAATCCCGTCGAAGTCAATTGGAGCGAGGAACGGATATATATTTTTGGAAAGTTTCGAAATATATTTTTGTTCGAGCTGTTCCGTACTTATTCGCGAACGATCGAGAAACCGGGGTCGTTCCCCGATCGAACGTGGCGAGGAATAGAAATTGCGTTTCTTTTAAAAAGTTGACTCGTGATCGAAATAGTTTGATTTCGCAAGAAATTTTAACCAGGACCGGGTGAATGTAATTTTATTGCACCGAGGAAAGCGTATCTCGCGAAGCACACCTTCGTTTACAGAGTATTCGGACGTTTTTTAATATTATTCTTTTTAATGTTGTGCTGTGTACAAGTGTATAATTGGCTGCTGAAGTACCTTCATGAAAATGAAGGGGATGATTTCACTCTGAAAGTGGAGGCAGCAAATACTGCAAGAATTTTATATCATTGTATCAGTAACCATCGTTTTAGAGGGATGCTCTGTTTCTGTTTTGTCGGAACTATTTAACTTCGTTTTACTTTTATTCGGGATTTGATTTTATACAATCTACAAGATCGTTTGGAGGAATTACTGAAGATGTAGAAATTGTCGAACAATTAGAGTGTTCCGACGCTTGTGGACGGCGGTGTGCATTTTTCAATGATACGTAATCGGTCGGTGTCTCGGAAAAGGAAGAATACCTGTATAATACGATGTCGCCTCTTCGACGAAGTGTTCGTCGAAGGGCCGAGATGCGCCGCTGTGTTACTCTGTAGATTATAATATGTGTTTCCGTGTGTATATTTGCGCGTGCAGCACACTCGTAGCGTTGAATCGTCGACGATACGAACGAGAAGAATTGCACAGGCGGATACGGCCTCTCGTATACCCGTTGTACCCGTCTCCGACCGAGAATTGTATTTTTGTATTCGAAGCGAACATAATCTATATTTTAATCGATCACGCGTCGTGTGTGCACGGGACACGTGACGTCGAACTGATTCACCCTCGGAATCCGTCTGTTCTCGTTCATTCACCTTGTCGTACACGGCTGAACGTGAACAGAAACTGTTGAGACATGATTCTTTCTATCCGAAATCGTTTTCTCTGTTTTTCCTCTAACCTGGTGTTATCGAAACGGTTGTTCAAACCCACGGAAGCAAATTTGTCGGACAATGGGCGTGCCGTGCAGCGTCGAGGAAGGGTGCGTGCGTGTGTTAGGTTGTTGCATGTGAAATGTCCGATTTTTAACAATCATTTTAAACGAATCTTTTAATCCAGTCATGCTAGAAATTCGAGTTCTCCCCACTCGTCTACGAGAACGTCGATTCGCAGTGATAAAAGTCTCGCGAAAGCCAGGGCCGAACATTTGCAGAAACAAAATGAAGATCGGACCTTAAAGGACAAACTTCTGGAGTTCAAATTGTATATAGGATATCTATACTCGGTCCAACGAGACGAGAGTGGATAAACGAAACACCATTTTTTTGTTAACTATCCGAGAAACGTGTAACTATGACGCACTGAATCTACCACCACCTGCATTTGTTTATCTTCACTCGCTCAACTCGTTGGACAAAATCTGCGGACATGAAAGTATTTTTTTACGGAAACGCTTCGTAATATTGGCATTGCAAAATTGGGCATTTTATATATGACAATCTAATGTTTACGAAGAGACGATAGGATATGTCTAACTGTTGTTTCGAAGCGAAACCGAGACTGCTCGGGGCTACTTGAAGAGACAAGTGGAGTTTCAAGGAACGGGACTGTCCTCTCGGAGCGTAGATTGGAACCATAGTGATGTCCAACGCGCGTGTATCGTTCGCGCTCTTTTCTTTCGTTCGGTTCTTTTCACGATGTCCGATCCTTTCGATTCTCCATCGATACGACGGCCATGAAATATCAAAGAGCAACACAGACAGAGGGAAAGAAGGAGAGAGGAAGCTAGAGAGATTGAGTGTATGTGTCAGTATATGTACGTGTTCGAGAGAAAGACAGAGAAAGAGAGTGATAACTGGCCGTCGTCCCATGCGTCCGTCGAACACAGAGATATTTATTTCCTACGAAAGAATCGGAGTAAATGACGACGCATGCGTATATTTTCATCAAAATCTGCGAACTGGAAGACTCACGGAGAAAAACTCTTTCCTTCTTTCTTTATATCTTTCACTCTCCCTTTCTCTCTCTCTCTCTCTCTCTCTTGCTCTCTCTCTTTCTCTCCCCCGATGTGTACGTAAGCGTGAGTGTGTGTTTGTTAAGCGACTATTCGTTTGTTAATCTATTTTGATCGCGAAAGGAGCTGGTACGGACGGACTTTTAGCACTAGAAGTATAATAGAGTAGTCAAAACGACTCGTTCTTAATTTTTTACAAAAACGACAAGACTACGGTTGTTCAGATTCGACACAATTTTCTGTGTCATGCGCACACGAATAAATGGGATTTGTTTAACACGTTGACTGCGCGTTTCGGAACATTTTACAGGAGTATCGCTCAATTTATGCTAATTTACATATTTACAAGACACGTTGCAAGTAACACGATTGTATGATCTGCGTTTATAGATTTTATACGCGATCAAGTTACACGTAAGTCTCGATTTCTCGAAAAGAATGAATCTTTTCTGTAAAAGGTGTGCAAGGTGTATTCGTACACTTGTTCAATCATTATTTATTCTACGTTGCTGCCTATATTTGACGATACTCGTCGTATTAGGATCACATTCGAGTGGTTCGACAGCGCAAACACCGGTTACGCAGCATTCAACGTGTTAGTCAATCTCCAAAATCTGCTTTCCGTGCTTACAAGATAAAAATTCTGAAATGGGTCTCATTTCGATGCATCTGCTAGTTCTAGTGTTAACGAGTCCTATCTTATTTTTCGGATAAACAAACGACGAGCAAAGCGACGAGCGAAACGTACATTCTCTCCGTAGCGTCGCAATGCGAAAGGTACAGCGAGACATACGGAAGCAGCGAATATTATTTTGTCTTTGCCCTCGTTGTTTGGCGTTCCACGGTGCTAGCTCAGGGCCAGAAAGGAGAAAGACAGTAGCGAGAAAGATAGAGGATACAACATGAGAGCGTACACTTATGCCACTGGTCACATTGACACTTGGCACATATGTACATACACTTCGCGTAAGAGCTCGTTCTCGTGTTGTCTCTCGTTTCTCTTTTCTTTGAGGACCTGAACACTGCTAAACGCGCCACGAGATAGCGGGAACGGAAATGCAGTTTTTCCTCATTACCGTCGTATAGTTTGAGGGCCACAATGTAATGTTATCAAACGGTGGATGCTATTTTCTATTGAGTAGTGACGTTTCCTGGCCAGAGGATAAAATCGCGATGACAGTATGGGAAAATTGTATAGCTGTTCCGTGATAGGCGTGCCACAAGATGGCAGGGAGGCAAACGTGACGCTACGGAGGAAGTGCTGTGTCCACTCGCTTCAATGCTCGACACATGAATAGGTCGTTGTTTATCTAATAGCACGACACCTGAAAAGCATAAAACCAGTGTTGACATATTTATATTATTTACATAATTGGTTGCAATTTAACTCAAAAGCATACCGTCTTTTTACGTTAAAATATGTCAGGTCCTCAGCACGTGCTTTTTTAGACCTGTCGAGGGGAAACGTCATTCAAAAACCGAGTGATTGGACGTACACTGATATGATCGAATTTAAAATGTAGTGGCGAATCATAGATGTGATTCAAATACGAATGAATTATCGACCAACCAGATACACATTGATTTAACATCAATTGTTCTTATAAACTGTGGGCGAATTAATAACTACACTTTCTCCAGAATTGAATATCAACTGTGATCCCATATAAGAGTTAATAGAAGTGCATTCGCTTCACGACAAAAGCACAGCATCGACACTTACCTTTTTTCTTCTTGTAGTAGTGTGAATATATCGACACTGGTTTGACGATATTTAGGCGTCATGTTGTTAAATGGCCGACGACTTCATATATTACGTGTACGATAGAATTGTAAATATAGGAGAGTACAATAATTGCCAAAATAATCGTGGCGCGGAGCGACAGAGTCTTGATCTTTAATTCCGAGTGTTGCGTCAACGTCGGTCGAACAGGACTTTTAACCCACAAGCTCATCATCTTCTTCCGAATCGTATGAGCTGTTCACTGCCGAGTACAATGTGTCTAAGACCGTTTTTCCCAAGTGGGTTTTATATTTGAGCCGTCCGTCATTGGACGTCTGTCATTGGACGTAATGATTCAAATCCGAATCAAACGTTTGATAAATGTCTACAAAATTGCTATTTAGTGTATAATTTGATCGAACCGGTGCGCAGTGTTCCGATATTGCCTAAGATTTTTCGTACGATGGATGGCCGCTAGAGGCGCTGCCAACCTCAGTAATGTAAGATTCTCGATAAAATGGAGTACCTTGAGCACCCCGCAGAATTTGAAAAGATTTGTATGATTTGATTCTGAAAAATTAATGTATAACATATGCATTTGTGTATATTTTGTAACTTGTAGGACACGTCATGTAGTTTGTTTGTCCGGAGCAGATTGTTTTGGTACTTTCGCGCTAATATAACGTTACTATTTTTTACGCGTAGCGCCTCTAGCGGCCATCCATCGTACGAAAAATCTTAGGCAATATCGGAACACTGCCGGTGCGCCGCGAACATAACCCCAAATTTATTTGAGTACACGAGTTGTTAAATCTTCTTCATAGTACGAACCACAACTTTCGAACGCTCTCACGCGGTAGGTCGAGGTATAATTGAATTATACCGTTCTCCTCCGTAAGGTCGCGCAATTTCAAGGACACATCGAGTCGCTCGCGAGCAGTGGAAGCTATTTTTATTTTCTCTATAATTATTCGCTGCTGTCTCGAAATTGGCGCGGTACAAGATGTCAGAAATAGAGAGGATAAGGAGACGGTCAAGTATGCGACACTACGGGGGAAGAACTGTATCAGCCTCGAATCATTTGTTTCTTGTCCCTCGTTAGAAAGGTTGAATGTCACGATGACGACACGATTGCACCGAACACTGCCTACATCACATACTGCCAATCAATCGACAAAAAGACTATAGCGTACTTCAAAAATGAAAGAAACGACCAGCCGACTGAATTACTGCCCCGTTCGTTCTTGCTACGTTTCCGTAACGTGTTTTTAAGCGATAAGGAAAGTCAGGAATTATACAGAAACTTACTATTTTAACGAATATCCACTAAGTAAAGAATAATATGAAGCCTGTATTTCAGTTTGTCAAAATGTTCGCTTGGCTAGACTCGATTAAGTCGAACTTGCTGCGGACACATAAACGTCCACAGTTTACAAATTCATGGTTTTGGAAATTGACAATTTTTCCAGCCAAGTTGAAGCAATTTTCAATGAAATCAAACGATTACTTCCCATAGCGGCAGTAAACTGAGATAAAGCGAAACTATACTAATTTTTACAGAATTTTGCATTTGATTGATCTCTTTGAAACTATGTATGACTTACGAGCGGACGAATGTTCGCAATTTACTAATTATCTGATCGTAGACTGAGATCTGAGAAAGATCTTCTATACAGTACAGCCTTCGTCCAAGAAAAACCCCCGGGTCCGTGCTGTTTCTTGAATCCTGTGGATTACTGCATACCGTCGATTAAACCAGGCCTGGGCAACTAGTGCTCCGGGAGTCGACGACGTAGAATTGGCTAGCCCCACTATCGCGCTCCTGTCGCCCGTTCGGACACTTTCGGAACAGGCCGACTCGCGCTGGCCGGCCGGGTGGGGGTAGTAGTTCATCTACGTCATCGACTCTCAGAGCACCAGTTTACCCAAGCCAGCCGTTTACACTTGGAAAAGTTATCCAAGAAATCTATGTTCGGCACACGTAAAAAAACGTAGAACCATTTCGTTTTCTGAGACTCGATATCCCCGAGGTTCTCACAACAATCGCGGAACACTGTATTCCCGTTTAAAGTTTTAATCACGAATGCTTTGACATATTTGATTTTTATAGCTATATAATTGGCAATACTTAGGACCGTTCACAGCTCTAATTAAAATTTTTTAAAAATTTACTTTTGTTAAATAACATTACGTTTTTGAGCCTTTCGAATTTGTTTTCATGAGATTTTTCTGGTAAATACGTAAATCCTATACTATAAAGCTCAATTAACGCGTAAACTCAAAGTTTTTGAAATGGCGACGTCTTTCCTTGCAACCACAGAATTAAACTACTAAATACAGTTGACATTATATCGTGTTTAGTGTCATTTTAATCAGAAAAATTTCACAAATGAGTTGTTGGAAATCCCTTAAAAAAATAACACAAAATAAAGAAGTTTCGTAATTGGACTAGTAGTGGAGGGACATTCGTTTTTCGTAGACCTACGGTTTCCGTTTTCTTAGATCAAGGCTTTACTGTATTACGTTCGACCAGTCTTAAGATTCTCAAAGAACGAGACTATACTTGCATTTGATACTCGTGCGATTCTACTTTGAACGAGATTTTACAATATTTTCGACAATCTAACATCACTTTTAACGCTCTAAACGGACAAGCCACGTGTTCAGGTTTAATACTCGACATTTACATTCTTTTAGCATTTAATATATTCACTGTGTATCCATTCGTTGATAAGTCGTTGTCGTTGTCGTTGTCGTCGTCGTCACTGCCATCACGAGCATTCGTTTCGCAAATCCGACCGACCGTTGACGCAACAAAGGACGTTGTAATAATTATATTTTAGTAAAGAGAAGGATTTATCGATATAACTATACCGGTAGGATAATCAGCTGCCTCGGCGGCCCGAACATGGTCTTACCTAACTACAACGTAGTTTCTGTTTTTTTTTTTAAGAGAACGATAATTGCTAGTCTTTAACGAGCGCCGCGCATGCGTGTAATTCGCGCGCTGAAATATAAAGTATATTATATATATATATACATACAGGGTCATCCGTTTTTAAACGGACAAACGTAAACCAGCTATAAAGGACCCCAAATGAAACAATTTTTACCCCTACCACTTTTTTTGATTCGGCCTTGAATTGTAGATAATCGCAAAAAACCATAATTTTTCCACGACGTGCCCTATGCCAAAAAAACAAAGATCCGAAGGTCATACAAAAATATTTTGTTAACAAAAAAGATGCCCCTATTTATTTTAAACCAAACAAAGGAAAAATCATCAAGATTCATCACTGGAGTCCCGAGATATTCAAGTTTATGTGAACTAAAAAAATTGTGGTTTTTTGCAATTTTCTAGAAATCAAGGCCGAAACAAAAAAAGTGGCAGGGGTAAAACTTGTTCCATTCGGGGTTCTTTATAGCTGGTTTACGTTTGTCCGTTTAAAAACGGATGACCCTGTATATGAAATATATATATTATACATATATATGTATACAATATACATATATATATATATATATATATATATATATATATACACACACTAAATGTTTTATTGATTCGATGTCGCAGCAATTTTACCATTTTGCAAGATCCTCGCGAATAAAATCTTACTCTATTGTTATCGTATATTTATCATTATCGGAGCGAATTTGCGTAGACACGTAGTTCAGTCGAAAGAATTGGTCAAGAAACGATTTAATGAATCTCATTCGGCGGTATTAACACTTTCAATTAGCTTAAAAAGTCGTAGGAATTGCTGCGCGGGAGAAAAACGCGTGGTCTCGTTCGTGTTCGGCGAGATCGAAAAACCAATCAATTGCATTTCGAAAGATTGCAAAGTGTTAGAGTTGCTCCGGTGTTACGGTTACGCGCATAACACATGTGCGATTATGTGTGGATCAGGAGTAAGAAACGATTCATCAATTGATAAATAGAATTAGCGGCGAGCGGGGGATGTGAAACGAGTCAGATGAGGAACGAATACAATGCGACGTTTTCTTTTTTCATAGACGCGTACTATCGTGCTAACGATTATTATGAACTATTGGTTTGATTGATTAATTGCCACTGGTATGGCTTCGCCGTTGTACACACTGGCATCGACCAGAGTCGCCACATTAAATTAAGGGGAAGAGGTTACCCCCTCTTTGCCATTATCGAATTAGTCACGTGGCGGAAGCGTGGGGAACAGCGTCGTAGAAGGGGAAGATAGAGCGGGGACACAAATTGTAATTTGGCGACTCTGGCATCGACTATTACAGTAAAGTTGCGATATTTTTCTGCGACCTTCTATCCAGAATTTATCCAGTGCCTAGCCACGATTTTTATAGCTATATAATTGGCAATGCTTAGGACCGTTCACAGCTCTAATTAAAAATGTTTAAAAATTTACTTTTGTTAAATAACATTACGTTTTTGAACCTTTCGAATTTGTTTTCATGAGATCTTTCTGGTAAATACGTAAATCCTATACTATAAAGCTCAATTAATGCGTAAACTCACATTTTTTGAAATGGCGACGTCTTTCCTTGCAACCACAGAATTAAACCACTAAATACAGTTGAAACTATATCTTGTTTGGCGTCATTTTAACCAGCAAAATGCCACGAACAAGTTGGCGAAAGTCCCATAAAAAAATAATGAAGAATAAAGAAGTTTTGTGATTGGATTAATAGTGGTTCACACCGATACGCTTCGGCCAGGCGGCGGTCCGTATTTACATGCTGTCCTTTTCTACGTTCGGCTTCGTCTGTACTCTCGGCGCGGTACACGCAGTCATAAAAGAATAATGTCTCTACACGGTATGTCTCCGTGCAGAACACAGCCGTTGGAAAAATATTGCGACTTTGCTGTAAGTCTTCTTCAACGAATATCGCTATCAATTAGAATGATTGTTCGTCGTCGCATATTATTGTCGTACTATGCGCTTCAATTCTCTACGTAACATGTCTAGTACTCACACTCGCACACGCACTCTGCCCCCCTCCCACATACACACACATGTGAAAACGCGTACATGCGTGCGTACAACACGAACATATACATATATATGTATATAAAAGGAATCGATTACTCCGTAGCAAACGTAAGTGTATTTTGATATAGCGCACTGTGCCGTATTGGCCGCGTGTATGCGTGCAAGTGTGATACGGATGAATTCTGCGTGCGCCCGGCCTGGATATATCGCCGGTCGTACCGCGCGCAGAACTTTAACGTTTGTAAATGTCGTTGAGTTGTCGGTATGTCTGTTTTGCTGTTGTGCTTGTTTTTAGCTAGTTATCGCGTAGGCAGTTACTTTTCCGTCGAGGCGAACAACGTCCGTGCGTGTCGTTGCTCGGCGATGATTTCCTTTCGGACATCGAAACGAAACAATCGAGACACCACACGAGAGACCAGCGGAGGCTGTAAAACGGAATTGATCGCGCGTTGCATCGCGGGAAAGGGATCGGGGGCCAGAGAGAAAACGGGCGACAAGTTAACACGTTGACTGGCCATGCTAATTTATCTAATCGACCGAGAAGTTCAGATTTATTATAGGAATTGCACTTTCGAGCGTCCCGCTGGATCTTTCCAAATGCGTGTGCATGGTACAATTTCACGTTATTATTAAGCATTCGTCAAAATGATGACGTCAATTAGAGATACGAAATAGTTGGATTTATTTTGTTTAACGACATAAATACTTTACCCTGTAAAGAACAAGGTAAACCAAGTTGGAAAATCATATTTGGCATTGGATTCATCGACTGAAACATTCATCATTGAATATCGTAAGACTCGAATGTTTCGATCGTCATTTTTATCAATGGCTTACGGCCCTCCACACACGGGTCGATTGAAATCGCGTCGTGAAGTTCGTACGTCTTGCTCGTCAAATACGATTCATGCGACGGACGCGATTGATGTCCACATACGGGTCGATTGTAATCGCGTCGTGCAGTTTTTACGTCTTGATCGTCGTACGATTCATGCAACAGACGCGAATGCCGTCCACACACGAGTCGATTGTAATCGCGTCGTGAAGTTCGTACGTCTTGATCGTCATATACGATTCATGTGACGGACGCGATTGCCATTTGCACACGGGTCGATTGTAGTCAATTTGTGTTTTTCAAACATCAAGAATTGCGTTTTCACATTTTCACTAAAAAATATGAAAACATGCTATTAATAGTGCCCGAATAAGCTACCATCAAAAGCGGTGTCCTCGATTTTTTTCAGATTTTTTGTTGTGGGAGATCATTGTCAAAAACAGTAAAAACCAAACTGCTTCGACGTTTTTGCTGCTAGAAGGAAAGCTAGACTTGCAGGTTTTACCGTGGGGGTATATTAAGCTCTAATTAGTGATACTACATCGAATTAAGCAATTTTTTTACCTCAGAAATGCGATTTAAGAGAGTGAAAAAATCGTCTCCTGTGGAGTCGCGCGAATCGTACGATCCACGCGATTTTCCAACTTCGCTTCCGATCGCACGCGATTACAACCGCGGCGATTTCAGTCGAGCCGATTTCAGTCGCCCACGAATCGACCCGTGTGTGGCTCTCCATTCATTTGCATTGGAAGTCACGTGGAGGGAGGAATCGCATGCGACTGGAATCGCGTCGACCGAATCGCCGATCGACCCGTGTGTGGAGGGCCTACGAGTTTTGTGAATGATGCATTCATGTTAACTTACTGTGCTCGATGAATTTCAAAGCAAGGAGAAAATTTTATTCGCTAAGTGAAAGATAACTCGTGCTAAAAATTGATCGAAAGTCTCGTATCTATCAATGTTTTGTAATGTGCGCGTTTTTCTGCTCTTTAAAAATTTGCACGTTGTATAATTGTATAAAGATGTGCGGTTTTGTTATAAATGTAACATCGGCATTCATTTAGAAAGGTTCATGGACTGCCAGAAATCCCTCGTCCGTTCAGCCGAGGGTTGAATCTCAAAGAACAATCGCATCACTCGCATACGTAGTAGAATTTCATAGTAATAACTCAATTGTAATCGAATTATACAACTCAAACTCTTCGATTAATTTAATTGCCGATTACTATAATCATGAGCGTGATTCAATTACAATGTAGTTGAAATATATTGAAAGCAAAGAAGCTCATCTCCACATTGCATTGTAATTCAATTAAATGACAGATCTGAATTACGAATTATGGTATAGTCGAATACGATGTGATTGAATTGCTTTGCAATTGTAAATGGAGTAATTCGATTATAATTCTGCGCAAATTTGATGTATGCTACAGTCAACGTGTTAAGGGGGAAGTCTCGTGTAAAGGGGAAAACATCGATTTATTAATTGTACTCTTTAAAGGTATAGAACCTTAAAAACATTCTCCCAAAATTTTATGCTTGAATTCATTAAAATGACAAAGTTATTCCAAGAGAACGATGCTTCGGAGTAGCGGTGTCAGTACTGTGCGTAACTCGCGAGAAGTCTCGTGAAAGGAATGCTGAGCTGATTGGTCAGACTGGAAGCGGGTGGAGCCTTTAATACTAACTGTACCGAGCGCAAAATATCACTGGCATACGTTGTTTTGTAAAAATTGAAAGACTGAATCTATTTAGGTTTCTTGCAATTTTTATAACAATGTGCTTGGATGAAGAAATTTATTTAATAATTCCTAATGGAAACATCTTTGTCATTTCAATAATTATGAAATAAAAAAATGTAAATCGGTCGTTCGACATCTGCCGAATCTGTCAAATCGTGGTACTGTTAGTGTTAAACGCGTTTTTCTCGAAACGTATTTTTTTCTCCTGGCGTAGATTGAATGTCGAAAACTGCATAGCCGATAACTCTGAAATTTTAACAAGATATTTCAACGGACCAAAATATTTTTCAACTATGAATTATCGATGAACGAATAAAATTTCGCAACCAGCAATTCAAGCATTGCCATTTTGCCAATTTTCGGGATAGTCAGCTTAATATTTTCGTTTTAGTCAACCCTGACATGTCTAATCAGTTACGCTTTTTAAACATGCATTTATTGCACACGATACAGAACCAAGTATGTATCAAGTAATTAGAGCGATATAAAAAATTGTTCTGTATGACGAAAGAGTAGCTGACTCAATCACGAAAGAAAAGGATAACATAAGACGTATGATCGCTTTGGAAAAATGGATCAAATTCGTGGAATTTTGGAACCCTTACAAGAGACTGCCCCCTCATAGTCGTGGAAACATTTCGATGTCAAGTTCAGGCGAGTAATCATCGATCGACGCGGATCACGCGACGTTGTTCGTCGACACACGATTCCTCCAAGAAGATTAAAACACGCGTCTCTCTGACAAGACTGTAAATAGGAAATAGGCGTACGACGGACCCCCGCCTTAAGGTTCCCCCACACTACTCCCAACGTTTAAGTGCCTAAAAACCGGAAGAAATCGCGTCTATCCTCCTCGCATCCTCGTTGTCTAGTTTCTAGAAGTGGGTAAGACACTATTTCGACGGATGCAAACGCAAATGCTCCGCGGCGAACTCTTTTCCCTTCCGGTATCGTGAGATCCACCTCGAATAAAGAGTAACAGCGTGAACTAATAGCAGAAGAAACGTATTTACGGAAATGAAAACTATAATCGACAAGTTGCCAGACAGAACGTGTAGATTAATTTCCATTGCTCTGTTGTTTTGTTGCTACTTATGGATATTCTCTGTAGAAATCCATATATTGGGTTGGAACGAAAGTTCGTAGCGTTTTTAAATCAAAATTCAAAGATAAAATGAAGATATTTATTCATATTCATTTATTCATATATTCAATATTTATTCAATCATATTGAATAACATGACAAGTCACCTAAAAAATGAAAAACAGTAATAGAAGAGAATGGAAAATTTGTTATTGAACAAATCTATGTATAAATATCCTAATTTTATCTTTGAGTTTTAATGTATAAACGTTACGAACTTTCGTTCCAATCCAATATTTCACTCCAGTTTGTTGCAAATCAGTTAGAAAATTTTTATATTAGCCGAATTCAATTTCAAGGACTTATTTTCACTCCCACGGCATGAAACATTGTCCCAGATAACACTAAGACGTCTGTATGACGTCTAAAAATTTCGGGTACCCAAATTTTGTAAACTACAGTAAATCCTCTATAAACGCAAAAGCCTCGGGGAGGTTCGTTTGCATTTTTCGTAGACGTACACTTAGTTTTTTGAGCTTCAAAGGCCGAGCCGAACGTAGAAAAGGAAGGACAGCGCGTGTGTAGAGAGAGACCGCGCGCGGCCAAAGCGACTGCGACTCTCCGCGTATCTTTCTTTCCCATACGCTGTCCTTCCTTGCGCCCGAAACGTTCATCGTCAATTAAACCACTAAATACAGTTGAAATTATATCGTGTTTGGTCTTGTTTTTAACCAGAAAGATGCCACAGATATATTGGTGAAAGTTTTATCAAAAAATAAGTAATAATAAAAAAGATTCTATATTTCAACTGTGCCGACGACTGCGACTCTCCGTGTCGCATTAGTAGTGGTTCACACCGATATACCCGGGCCGAGATCAGATTGCCACAGTGGAGGGGACATTTTCTTTGCGATTATCGTGTACGGCTTTCTTGCGTTTATAGAGGATTTACTGTATTACGATCCCGAAGTTGATGTATTCATTTGTGAACGATGTCGCAGAGCGAAGGATCGATGCAACGACGAGTAATAATATTTGACCCCTTCCCTTACAATATCTTGTCTGACTCGTGGTGAAAATTCTGAATACAGTCCCTGCTCACTCTGTTAGACTCACCTGTATAATTATGATATTTCTATACGATATTGTACTATACGATTTGAACTTTTTTGGGAAGCTAGAGCAATTAGTTTACTAAAGAATGTGAAAAGAAATTTTTTCAAAAATTGCAATTGATCGGAATTGTTGAAAAAATACTAAAAGTTGAATTTTTAACTTTTTTATGTGGGCCTATATTGAAAATTTAAAAAATAAGTTTTGTAGATCTGTATCAATGAAACATATTCTGAAAATTTCGTCAAAATCGGTCGACGTTGCAACGAGCTACAAACATTTAATGATTGTAAAAATTGCAGATTTTCACGATTTATTGCCGAAAATGCTTCCCAAAAAAGTTCAAATCGTATAGTACAATATCGTATAGAAATATCATAATTATACAGGTGAGTCTAATAAAGTGAGCAGGGACTGTAGAGTCTATTAAATATGTATGCTACTAATTTCCTTTGAACCGAAATAAAACTTTGGTTCTGTTAATGCACAGCTATTGGAGAATATGTAAGCATACAATAGATATAATTTTCCTCCTTTTTTAGTAAAGTATACGAACTACAAAAAAGTTCCAATCACTGAAACCGTAAAATAAATCGTAAGGCAAGGGGTTAATGAACGCGCGCACGGATATGCGAATATCGTGGGTGGAATTGTGAAAGGGTAGAGTGATGGAATAGTGTTTTACCCGACTGCTAGTTTCGCGTCACAGTGGAGGAAATATCGTTGTTCGATACCCTCAGCAGATCTCAGCACTCTGACGAAACGAGACCGTGGATCGTTTATTTTTTAATTCGCGCATATAAAAAAATCCCGCTCGTTTCCGTGGAGCGCGTTTAACGAATGATCGCGCTCGCAGAGTGCGCCGGCCGGTCGGTGGTGGTTCACGACTATAAACGCGTAAGGTGCACACCGGAGCAATATAAACGATGTAATGTATATAATAATAGCGGTACCGCCGGGTTACGGATGGGTATGTACAAAGAGAGACAACTAAGCGAACTTAGTACAACCGGAAACGACGTTTCACCCCCCCTGTCCCAGTGATAATTGTACAAAAGAGAAACGACGCATGCAAACCGACACGACGGCGGCGCGGCGTCCACTCTGCGAGCGCGAGCAGCGCTCGTTCGTGTATATTAATTATTACAGATATATACATATAAAACGAACAAATGAATAAAAATGAAGAAATATACATCTATATATATATATATGTATACAAACACCCGCGAACAGAACTACGTAGTACAATATACATACATAAACATACACATACGCGCATAAACACAGATAGACGAGTGTAGACGAAGGAACCTTGAGGTTGCGGCACGGGTCCCCGGAACCGGAAGTATAGTTATGTACCATACGATGCGAAGCAGATACGTATTTTATTGCGTGCGACACTGTTGAAGAGAAAAAAAAGAACACAGAGAAAAAAGAGAAAGAAGTCAATTGTTTCGATTACGCGCGAGAGAGGGAGAGAGAGAGAGAGAGAGAAGAAACCCCTGTGCATCACTTGTAACATACCTCTAGAAACGTTTCATAGTTTAAATTAGCCTTCGGGTTATCGGTCGAGGATCGGCGGTTCGATCGATCGTTTTCTTCGAGACAACGAGACCCACGGAGCTTACGAAGAGAAAGCATTGCAGGAAGAGAACGCTTCCGGGGAGAATGGAGAACGAAAAGATTTCGATGCTTGGTAATCCGAGGGTTAAGACTGATTCAGCGAAGCACGCTGTAAGAAAGCCAGATCGAACGTATTTTGTAATTGTACTATTATTATTATTATTATATTATTATTATATTATATTATTATTAATATTATATTATATTATATTATTATTAATATTATTATTGTTTGTAATTACGGTTACTATCGAATTTGTTTTTAATAAACGGCAGGTGCCATGATTACAAGTTTGTCGAGCGGATTCGATGTTTGATCGTAGTTTAACCGCTTCCCTCGATCCTTCATTGATCCTTCCTTGATCTTTTGCCTCACTACATCCTGTCTGACTCGTGATGAAGATTCTGAGCAGATTCCGATAAAAATGTGTGTTAATAATGTTCTCTAAACCGAAATGAAATTCATATATGTACTTCTTGCTTCGAGACATTTAAAGGAAAAGGATATTAATAATAAATTAATTCCATACTTAATGTTTAAATAAGGAGCACTATCTAACGGTTCATTTTTCACAATATTAATTTAGTTTAAAATAATGTGATGTGAATTTTTTTTAAATTTTGACTTGGACCATTTTCATAATTATGGGCGTATATTAGAAGAATTTAGGAATGTTGTTACATTATTTTCGATTTATTAAGATTATTGGAAGAATAGTATAATCGACTTAAAACATATTTGTGGTGCACGAAAATCCGCGGTCTAGACATAATATTTCGAGAGCATCATTCGATGTAACGATAATATTACACATTTAATTCTTACGCGAATACCCAATATTTTCTACGAGGTTTAATAACATTATACGGTTCAATTACATTATACAGGTGCTCTGCCTTAAGGAGCTACTTTTAATTTAAAAATTAAAGATGATATACTGCTTAGAAACTACGTTGTTAGGTGTAGTATTAGGGTTACAGCCAAGAGCACGAGTGGCTGTTCTCGGATAAATGTTGGTGAGTGAATGGAAGAAACGGTCCTCGCCAGCATCCCGAGGAGAGATAAGGGAAGAACTAAAATTCCTATCTGAAGGAAAAAAAAAGGTGTAGTATTAGGGTGGCTCCTATTTTCAATTTTTGAATTTCATTACGGCATCCCCCAGGATTACCTCTGGTAAATAATGTAGAATACGTTAGAGAAAAACGATTTTATCAGCATTTCCTTAATTATTTTAATGTTTAAGAACCTTTGGGCACGTTCTTCCCTTATTCGTGGAAGCTCAAATTGTACACAGATTTTTTAAAATTATTTAGAACAATCTTGGAGGTGTCATAAAAGAAGTTTTGGAAAAATATTCGACAAGAGTATATAAGAGCCACTCTAGCGTAATATTACTTAATTAAACGTCAAAGTTTCGTGCATAGAATGCCCTTAGTTTCGTGTTGATAGCTATAATATTGTTCGAGTTACAATTTTCTTAAATTAACACTACAGTTTCGATAATTACAACTCGGAAAGTTCCAGCAAAATCAAGGAATAAAGGTTAAAATTCGTGACTTCTCATGTCTAAAACAGGGCTCCGGAGTTGGAAATCAAAAGTCCCAACTCTGACTCTGACTCCATAGCTCTGGTACAAAGTGTGATCACTTGGCTGCTATTGAAACTTAGCAGCCCAGAAAAAAGTTTAAATTGTTAGTATAGTATAATTTTCGTATCGTCCTTTTACTGCAACGTGTCAATAATACGCGAACAATTTTCATCCGTAGCCAAGCATTGCCCGAAAGCCTCGAGTAGCAATGGTTCTTCCATGACAGCCAGTTTGTAGTCTTGAAAGGAGATTTTTCCATCACGATCCACGTCCAGTTTCTTCAATACTAATTCTGATAGATCTTTGACCGCCTCGTCTGGATCTTCTTCCCCCGGTTGCTTCATTAAGCACTTCCTACGGCAAATCAGAAAATTTTAACTTTTCTATCAATAAGTTTAATTCAGAAAAAGATTATGTTGGAGCGTTTCCGTTAAAAATCGAACATGTTCTATCAACGAAATATGTTTACTTAAAAAGTTGGAAGATCTCGTCCCTGGTGATGAAGCCATCATTGTTCAGGTCGTAGACTTTGAAGCAGAACTCGATCTTCTCTCGTAGACTCCCGCGAAGATATAAATCCAGATCCATGATCCACGGCTCCAATCGAATGATCCCTTCATTCTCTCGATCCCAACAGCAAAATATACGCTCCACCAGCGCGTCTTCCGTGATCACTTTGAACGTGTCGTGCAGCAAATCCCGGAACACGGTCCTGTCGATACCCTAGTTACGGCAACGAGATCATTTTCACAGATGACGGGTGAACAGCGCGAGCAACGATCTACAGCAGCGTTTGGAGAACATGCGACAAAAAGATCGACTCGGTGAACGGGACAGGATTGTGGGAAAGTTATGCGAGTTGCATGCTTCCTCGCGGACTGAAAATGACAGGATCACGCACGCGACTTAAAATTCCTATGATTCGAAGTGTCGCTACCTCTATAGCCTGGTTGGATTGTTGCCTTCTACCGATAACGAAAGATTGTCCAACTTGTTGCTGTCCGGAACTGGTTAACTTTTTGTAGAGCTTGCAGAGATTGTCCAATTCCTGCCTGTGACAATACAACACCGACCAGATTCACAGTGAATCATAGCTAGACCGCGAATTTTATGCATTTGTCGCTAAAATGGGTGCGGGTAATTTCAAACAAATTAAAGTATTACAAGAATGTACGAGTAGCAATAGATTTCTTACTGTTTTTAATCAAACCAGCAAAGAGATGAATAAATTTCCATTTGGTTTCTATGTCTTGGGATTAATATAAACGATTTTTATCTTTCATAAAGATCCGCGGTCTAATCATATTTTATCTATTGCTGTATCCTTGTAGCGTTGGAAATTACAGTAGAATGTGGATCCGAAAAGTATTTGAACACTAAATTCCCAATTCTTGAGAACTTGTCCATATTCCAACTATGATTAAAAGAAAATAGTATTCAAAATGTTTCTTCCATTTGTAACCTTGTGTGACCTTGAAGATCTGTGTGTCGTATACCAATGAATTCATTTTGACTCTCACTTTAATATTATATAAAAAAATACACAGCATTACGTTTAAAAAATTGAAGGTCAGCTCCATTTCTAAAGAAATAATGTTGATAGAAGGAAACCATATACAGACGCCATTACATTGCTTGTAAAAGACAGTCTAACTTTTTCCGGTATTCTTATTATACATATAATAATATTAAAAGACAAACTAAATTACCTATCGTAATATAGGGCACTGAATAACAACGGACGCTAAAGGTTAAATCAATCATCGTCTGTCATGGCCGGAGACACTGATTTACCGAAGTCATAAAGAGAATTACAAAAAAATCGATATTATTACTTGGACGGCAAATGAAACTATTCTAAGATAGTAGAGCAGTCGTTATTGTGTCTGCCGGAAAGTTCTGTTTTCTCATTAACTGCCGGTGCTAGGCGCACATAAAAGAACCATTAAATGTACAGGGTGTCAAGAAATCATATGTCCCGGCCACCATGGCACGATTCTACATCTACGATTTGTTGGAAATTCACATAAAAAACTCCCCGCAAAATTGACCTTGACCTTGAAAGTTAATATTTTTATTTATCAAAAATCGTGACATGGTATGAAACTCATAAGTTACAACTTGATACGTTTCGAAGCTTCGAAACTTCGAAGACTTCGAAACTTCGAAACTTCGAAACTTCGAAGTTCCCTTCGTTCCTTCGAATCCTTCAAAGCTTCGAATCCTTCGAAGCTTCGGAAAAGTTACAGCCCTATTTCGAAGCTTCGAAACTTCGAAGTTCCCTTCGTTCCTTCGAATCCTTCGAAGCTTCGAAGACTTCGAAGCTTCGGAAAAGTTACAGCCCTATTTCGAAGCTTCGAAACTTCGAAGTTCCCTTCGTTCCTTCGAATCCTTCGAACCTTCGAAGACTTCGAAGCTTCGGAAAAGTTACAGCCCTAGTTCGAACCTTGATCAATGGAATTCGAACTCTCAATAAGTACTTTCTATTCTATTTTAGTTTCGTTAAAGCTATTGGAGAACATATACGCATATAATAGATACAAGTTTTCTCCTTTTTTAGGAAATTACGATCTACGAATAAGTTCTAATCATTGAAACCGTAAAATAAATCGTAGGGCGAGGGTTTAACGAGTTTACTTGCCAAGAGAATCTTGTTTTTCTTCGGAGCGATTCAATGAGCTTGACGGTGTGGCTGGAATTTCTCGCGCCGCTTCCTCCGTCCGGCATTCTCGCGCGTCGTCTTCTTCGGGGCTGCTCGTGCTTCGTCCCGCTGGAAGTTAACCTTCTCGAGTCCACGGAAGCTTTGCGGCCGCTCATCAAGAAGATAGACACGCTCTTCATGAGGGTAGAGCCAGCGCGAAGCCCTGCGACGCTTCTACCCTCGACGCCGTCGCCGACGCCGCCGCCGGGACCGACGCCGGCGCCGACTGCGCGATCGGCTCGAGGCTTCGCTTTCGAGGAGACGCTCCGTTCTTCGGTCATCTCTGAAAAATTTCAAACCTCGTGTAAGTGTGCTACGGCAGTGAACAGTTAAAGGTCCGCGAACGGGCCCGAAAGTATAACTTTGTGTAAATCCGTTTGTACATCCAAAATAAATCAAAATCGTACTAGGTTTTGTCGAATTTAATACTCCAGCGTTTTTTGAAGATTTTTAAAAGCCTTGAAGATCCGCAGTCTACTTATGTGTATACAGGGTGAACCACGAAGTGTTATCAAGTTTGATTATCCTGCTGTTAGTGGTGCGTTCGGCGATTTTGTTAGCTGAACTAACATGGCTCGAGGAGAGCTTTAAAATGATTGTTTCAGATTTGTTGTCGACCCTTTTTTTCCAAACTTCGCAAGGTCAGGATCAGTTCTTTTATAGGTAAACCTACAATTGTTTAAACCCATTTTGTAGGGCAAAGAAGAACAGCAAAGACGTGTACATACAATTTAAAAAGTACTTTATCTTAAACCTACATTTCACATATTAACACATTACCGACCGGTGGTTATTGCATAATTTTGACAAATCTATGGTACATTGCTAAACACTTTTTAATGGAACCTTCAATAGCAACAGCAATTTTCATTGTTAATTAACGAGTCACCCTCAATAACGTCATCTCATAGTTTCAGTTAAGATTGCAAGGTAAAAGAAAATTGCTATGCTTTCTTTTGGTACAGCACAATTATTGAAAATCCTTGAAAATCGAAAAGTTAAAGTTTATTATAAAATCCGATTGATTCGGGCGTATACCATGAAAATGAATTTGTAAGTGTGGTCAAAAATTGATGTTGCTCGGTTAACTCTTTCCGTGTCTTTGTCAAATATATTCGACATTACATAAATTTGAATTTTGGTTATGACTCTCACTTTCATTGTTCAGAAGGAGCTTCTGCACTTCATAATTCTTATTACAGTAATGGTTAACTGTTTCAGTCAGTTATTTACCTACGAGCTGAAGTGAAGTGACCATCAAGTTTGTGAAAAGATTTCTGTTTATGAAAAATTTTGTTATAAAACTGTTATGTGGCTAAGTGACAATATTTGGTGTCTTTATATTCGACACCCTCCATAAACCAGGTAGGGCATCTCAGACGAAAAACGTTATTTTTTCTGGCTTAAGGGGTTAGGACATAGTAATATTTTGAAAATTTTTTTGATAGAAAAATTATATTCGTAAACTTTAAACGCGTTTTTCTCAGAGTTGCGTTGTTAAAAACGGTGCACAAGATATCTCGAGTTCTACCTTAGCGATTGCATTAAAATTTTACAGTTATTTCCATTATAAATCATAATAATCATTTTGTTGAATATAAATAAAAAATTAACAAATTTTCTACCGAAATTCGGTCATTAAATTTAAAATATCTGCCATTTTGTTAATTTTCACAAAAATTGAAATGTGGGATCGTCAATGATTAGAGAATATACATATCACAGTTCATGAGATTTTTAGGATTTTCGATATAGTTAATTACAATATAGTTAATAAGAAAAGATATTCCAAGCAAAGACGACGAAAGGCAGAAGAGCAAATTACTTTTTAAATATTACAAGCATTTTTTCATAGAGTTCATAATTATATAGAGTAAATATATTAATCGATCATTCACTTTTTTCTGTACTGTTGTTTAGCCCTTACTAAACATTTAGGTATTGTATGAGGTATTTTACCAATTTCATATCCATACAATTTCAAAAATCATAGGGAATGGAAGTATTCTAGATCGGAAGAAATGTTTAATTTTCCAGTTAAAATAGCTCGGAGTGCAAAGGGTTAAAAATCTTATATTTTCCCCACTTGTTACTGTATCCTAACACCTTGAGCATTACCATATTAGCCTACATACAATTTTTCAGATTTTTAGCTCGACCTAAAATATTTTTAATCCGGAGAGAATTAACGTGTTAACAACAAATCTTATGTATCTGGTTCGAATGTCTTGAACTCAGCATTGTATGTTCGCAGGAGGTTCTCCAACTACCTAAAATATTGCAATTAATTTCCTCTTGCACCGAAGAAAAATTTTATTGAAATCGTTCCGATTTCGTTTATCTTTGTAGCAAGATCTAAGAAGAGATTCTCGGCGGAATGTTCGCAATCTGACGCGCAGTAACGATTCCGCCCGAACATTTCTATTTCGTTCTAATTATAGGCGGTCGGACGTGAGGGCAGATTGATTGCGATAAGACGATAGAAGCTATGGTTACGGATCGATTGATCAATAACGCGAAACGATTCGTCAGTTTCGATCCCGGTACGAATCCTTCGATTAGAGGACTAAATGACTAGAAATTCCGTAATTCGACGAACGTCGAAATTCTCCGGAAGATTGTTCGGTGAACCCTGGCCGAATGGTTCGTTATGCAAAGTCGACGATACGAGGATACGGTTAAATGGGTCGCTTTGCATAATGTGTTTTGTTATGCAGGTGCAGCAGTCCTAAGCGGAATTGGATTGGTGCGTGTCGGAAACCCGTTAGCTGCGAGATGAAATATGAAAAGTTCTTCGCGAAGTCTGAAACCGTTTACAGGATAACAGTGGGAACGTTCGTTTCGAGAAGCGGCCAGCTTATCGCATCGTGCCTGGTACTGGTAACCGAGAAACAATCTCCGGAGAAGAACAATCGCGTTCTGTTGCGTTCAATTTCCACCGTTTCCGCACTACGAATTGCTTCGTTTACGTGCCCATCACGGTGGTCCTTAGCTATTGGAGGGAAACTTTCTTTTTCAACCTTTTTATTGCCGCAACCCTTAGAATTGTGACTAGACTGCGGATCTTTATGCAAAATAAAAATGTTTTGCATTGATTGTGGGAAGCAGGAATGACATAAAAATTTATTTCATCCCTTAACGACTTTGTTACATTAAAAGCAACAGTACAGTATTCTTGAATTTTCGAAGTCTTTTACTGTTTTCTATTTCACCCAACCAATTTCTAATTATGACACTTGATGAGAAGATTATATCTGCAAACTTTTAGAGTAATCGTTACCACTTTCGTGTAAACGGGTGAAAGTATATTTTAGCATTTTCTTGGAATTTGAACTGATTTTTCTGTATCCAATAATTTTTCCGGATTTGCCTCGATGACCCTGTCGCTCGGGTAGATAGCCAGTACAATTATCGAAACATTGCCTCCGATTAGTATCTGGAAACAGTGATTCGAAACTTTCGAAAATACCTAGAATGTATGAGCACGTATCGAACTTGATTTCGTTTCTTGTATAAACTCGAGCTCAATTATCGGAGGTGGGCAGCACTCGTTCGAAATTAGTTCGCGTGACGGACACCGGATACACGCCATCACCTCCGGAGTCTTCGGTTTCACCCCGCGAGGTTCGTGTACGCGGGATTAATAGGTCACACGAGTGCTTTCAAACATTGGATTAAGAATCTCTGAACTTCGCACGTGATAGTGGCCTCGGAGTAATTCGGTTCTAAATAGAATGCGAAACGAGAACGTTGATCGATTGTGTGGACCCAGGTCGCGACGCACAGTGGTCGATCAGTATGAAAAGTGCGATGAAAATTTAAAAAAATCATTTTAGACGTTGAATTATGTAACTTGATTCATTAATATCTAATTTGTACGAATGTATATTTTTTGTCGGTTTAATCTCATCTATACAAAAATCTCAATAATCGAAAATAATAAAAATTTTTATACATAATCATGTTTTTCTTCTTTCGAACTGAATGTGTTCCAAATGGTTCAAACAGCTGAAATAGCTGCTTCAAAGTGGTAAAATAATCAACAATTTATTTAGGTAACAGGTGCAATGTTTTCATTGGAAAAATTCATCATGATCGATACTGATGTTAAGTCATCACTTGGCAAGAATGATACATCTATGTATGAAGATTAACAAGATAAATTAAAGATAAATAACATTTTCAAGTCACACCGATTTTTGTCCCACTTTTTAGAAAAGTCGACCGCTGTGCTACGGTCCAAGAAACAATGGAATACATTTTTATGCAGAGAGACATATAATAAATAAAATTAAAATATTTTATACATACATATATATATATATATAATCTAAATAAGTAAAAAATTACTGTCTCAAATAAATTATTTCATTTTCAAAATGAATATATATGATGAATATATTCAAAATGAATGAATATATATATAATCTAAATATGTAAAAAATTACTGTCTCAAATAAATTATTTCATTTTTAAAAATTACTGTATCAAATAAAATATTTTATTTTTAAAGTTGCACACATACTTTAAAATAAATAAAAACACTATTTTCCCCAGCTCTGATGTCCTCACACGATACAATCTTACCACTCGAATTGTATCAATTAAATTATACTATACTATCTCGCATCAGGTTCTTTCGCGACCTTCCATAGTCCAAACGGAGATTTTTCCAACCTAGTGGCTCCCTGATTTCGCATCAGGTACGTCCGCATACCTAACTACCAAATTGCAACCATATTCCACAAGGGTAACAACTAGGGGTGTGCGAGATTCTTGAAAATGTTCGGGATTCCCGTAAAATATCCGAGATTCCCGAAAATATCCGAGATTCCCGAAAATATCCGAGATTCCCGAGAATTTTCGGGATTTCCGAGTATGTGCGGGATCCCGAGATGATTCAGGATTCCCGAAAACATCCAAGATTCCCGAGAATAATATTTGGGATTTCCGAAAGTATCGTTATTCGCAATTACTTCCTACAATATTATTAACATAAACATTCGCGACTAATAAGATATGTAATCTTCGAGATCACAATGGCTTTCAGATTCTTGTAATTATTGGAATTATGGAGAAACTTCAAAATGTCGGGAATCACAGATATTTTCGGGAATTCGGGAATCCCGCAAGACTCGGGATTCCGTCCCGATCCCGCGAGAAATTCCCTTCCCGACCGGGATCTCGCACATCCCTAGTAACAACCCTTCGCCGTTCTCTTGTGCCGCTCGTGGCCCTGGCTCGTAACACACTTTATAGTATATAAGTATGCCATTCCTTTATACAATAAATTTTAAGTATCTGCATCCCTCCCTTATGAGTTCTACCTTGAAAATTAGTTACTCGAATACATTATTTAAGTCTGTGATTAAATTTCTAGGATTAGAAAAATATATTACATATGATTGGACTTGAAACAAACTGGTAAGTTGCAATAAAGAAGATCTTTGTCTACAAAGTCGTAACTACATGTACGAAATTAATATGATTTTCTTTACATAAAATACAAAATCAATTAATTACACAAAATTACACAAAATATTGGTGACGAATATGTTAGTATTATATTTCATCACCGCATTCTTCGATTACGTAAACTCGATTGTGGCGCCCAGGGGCAGCACAGAAAAGTGACGTGACAGTCGATATATTTAATAAAATATATGAACTCGTTTATTGTTATATTGAACACTGTCCGAACACAGAGTAAAACCTGATCGAATGATACGTAACTTTAAGAATAAAGTCATGAAAATAGTTTGACGCTAATTCGGTGAGAAGATACCCTTAACTCGTTCTCATTCTCACCACGAACAACACGTTTCTATACACGGTGAATCCGAATCTCCAGTCTCATGAGCTTATTTTTATTCCACCGCATTGTGGATTTGTTTTTGTTGTAAGTATTTATTAATCGTATTAGTAAACAGACTTACCGTTTAACAAGTGGCGAAGGTGTCGCGAATGTTTCCTGCTCGTCGTCAATGGTTGCAGAAGGGAATCGATCAAACATTTCAAACGGTAAGAACGCTTTATTGGCTTCATTGTTTGTGTGCTACAGCATAAAATATTTTCAAATCTCACCATTATTACGACATTATTATTATCTCTACCAATTGTACACCTCAGACACAGATTTAAAATCATTGTAGACATTGCATCTTATGGACTTTCCTGTGTAGTCTTCTGTGTTTATTCGTGTTCAGAAATTACTGTACGGTGATTCTTATAAAGTTTGTCACTCTAAAAGCAAATCCAAAAATAAAATTGCTCTATCACGCAACGTTTTCGAGAAACTATTATTAACTATTAGAATAAAATATTAGGTGTTACGCGAAAACTAAGCTTCGATTTTGCTCACGCTAATGCGCTGCAATTGATGAATATCGAAGAAGAATAATGCCGTTATAAAAAGAACGGAAAGTAGTAATGCAAAAACAATAAGCAGAATCTAGACCTAGACCTAGTATTCTGCGGCCCGACCAAAAACTTTGAAACTGTTGATGACAATTTGTAGGTTTCTTTCGCACTCCAAATTCACCCTTCTGTAAATTAATTTCACCCCTTTGCAAATCAATTTCACCCGTTATGAGAATATTTAAAATTAATTATTTATTTAATTCGATTAAATTATATATTTAATTAGACACACGAGAACGGTGTCATTACTGCGAGGGAAGACTCAATACTCAATACGCTTCAATAAATATGTACTTTCGTTCCTAAAATTTATTAGTCGGAAAATGGCTACAATGAATATTAAGTACACATATTAAGTACACACAGTGTTCGCGCATTACAAAGTTAATGAATTCGTAATTACTTTTAAATACGCAAGTATTTGATGTCTTTTTGCAATAAATAAAATTTTGAATTTCTTAACAATTAATTTACATTCGATCTCATTTTTTTTAACTTACTTTATTTGTAAAAGGGGTTTTTAACTTACTTTATTTGATATGCAAAGGGGTGAAATTTTGACTTGCAGAAGGATGAATTTGGAGTGCAAAACGTGAACAACTGGAATTAATCGAAATGCAGTGCGATTCCGTATTGAAACAAAAATTATATGGATGTTGTGATTCCACATTTCTACAATTATTATTTATCTGTCGACCGATTTCCCGATATATTATGTGCAATTAGGCGTACTTCAGCTATGTTCGGTAGCAGTGGTTGCACGTGTGTATTGTTACGAGCCGAAGGCTGGCGGATAGACGTGGCCGAGGGTTGTTCTTATGAACAGGATGGTCGTGAACTAGCCGGTGCCTGTTTCATCACCGGGTGTCACAGGATAGGTTTTCGTGGACTAGCCGATGCCTGTTTCATCACCGGGTCGCCACTAGGTTAGGAAAGACAGAGGGTGTCGTGGACTAGCCGATGTCTGTTTCACCACCGGGTCGCCACTAGATGGAAGGTTGTGAACTAGCCGATGCCTGTTTCATCACCGGGTGTCACAGGATGGGTTTTCGTGGACTAGCCGATGCCTGTTTCATCACCGGGTCGCCACTAGGTTAGGAGAAAGGGGTAGTCGTGGACTAGCCGATGTCTGTTTCACCACCGGGTCGCCACTAGATAGGGAATGGGATTTCGTGGACTAGCCTATGTCTGTTTCACCACAGGGTCGCCACTAGATAGGAATTTGTGAACTAGCCGATGCCTGTTTCATCACCGGGTGTCACAGGATTTCGGAAAGAGGTAAGGTATTGGGAAATTCAGCTCTCGTAACTCTATATAAAATAGTTGATAAACCTCGAGCGGTAAAGGTTTATCGAAATGGGTGCAATGCTAGTTACTGGAGTTTAAAGGATGTATTAAAGATATTGGAACTCTCAATTATCTAAATGTAAAGAGTACAATATATTCTTAGATAAATGGAAATACACTTGTAGTGTGTTGTATTATTCGCGGAAGCTAATTCCCGAACTCTCGTTTTTCACGCACTGAGATATGCGGGGGTAAGTGAGTTGACTTGACTTAAGAACTGCGTTTCGAAACTTCTTGTAAGTTATACCGATCGAGAGGGAATGAAACCCAATCTCACTATAGTCGCGTGCAGGTTATCTTTCAAACTTCAACTAAGCCCGTGGAGGCCAAGCTCGAGCCCTTTATATATCAGTCAGATTGTTCAAAAATGGTAGTGGGGGTAAACAGAAAATCTGGAGGCTTGTCTATGTTTCCCCAGATGCATGCACTTCCCATAAGGGGAAAAACTGTTTATTTGGGCATGCGAGCTGGACCTCCTGCATGGACACGTGATTTCAAGAAGGGAGCAAAAGTCACGTAGGCAAAGCCTCCGTACGTAACAGTATAATGGTGCGATCCACTATTTTCAACGTTAAAAAATAATAAAACTGCGGAAAGGTCGAGATGAACAGCCCAGCGTGTACAATTAATTTCAAAAAATTCAAACAAATTTAAAAAATTTGGTTACATACTGGAAAACATGGACAAGTTTCTTTGAAACAAAAATGAAATAATTTTATTCGAATAAAGTAAACTTGAAGAAAAACAACTTTGTTATAATGTTAATAACAAAAATGCGTTTCAATTTTATTTCGTGTCTGCCTTTTTCTATTACGACCCTCGAATTATTTTATAATACTTAATCAGGCCCTTGGTGGTGGAAGAGTTTGACATGCCTGACCTAGACGAACGCATTATGGAGCGAGTATTGCTGCAAGTACGTATTCTTAACTCTTCGTGTGCAAGCACGTTTATTGTACGTTTCCTGGACAATCTAGGTTACTTATGTTGACGAATAATTTTTTCACGTTCTTAGCTTTGAAAAATTTGAAAAAATGCTGGAATACGTATTAAAGTTCATCTGTATATTTGTGACTATTAGTGAACATTGGAGACAGAGGAAAACTAATCGATCCAAATGTTTTGTTATACAGTTTATTTGATGAAATTCAGAAGTATTTTGAAAAAACAATAGAATAATGGTTTTGTAACATTTATGAAACTTAAATTAACTTCTGTAACACATACAACTTGTAACACTATAACTTTTAACATTTATAAACTTAAATTTAAATATTATACAATTATACACATATATATAATATATATATATATATATATATATATATATATATATATATATATATATATTATACAATTATACACACACACACATATATATATATATATATATATATATATATATATATATATAATAATTTTAATAATTGTAATATGGGATAATATGATATGATATTTTGCATTTGCATATTTATATTATAATATATACGATGTGCTAATATTTCTTCCTTATATATATATACGTAAAAAAGAAATATTAGAAAGATCACGATGTATTAGAAAGAAGAAATATTAGAAATATATATATATATATATCTAAGAATTAGGCCACGTGACCAAGTAGGGGACCATCCGGGACCTCCTCGGATGGCTGCTCTATATCAATGCTACAGTTTTTCTTAAAAAATGATTCAAAAAACTCCATGGTTAATTTATGTTGATCTTCCCGAATTTTAATATTATCTGCATTTACTGAGCATGTATTTTCCATTACTCTTTTTCTGGATGCATTCAACATTTCATAACTTACATCAGTTTCTTCTCCGTCTAGCAAGTTGTCATTTTTCAAATGTATTTTACAGACTATTAACTCATAACTACCCTTATTATCTTTACGTGCGGTTCTCCCCTTAATCTGCGTCTCTTCTTTTACATCAACCGATAAAAACGTCTGTATCACATGCAGCCCGCCTTTCTTTTCCACACCAACACTAGACTTGAAGTCAACACCACGACCCATACCTCTCGTTGCTAATGTTACCGTCTTCGTAATACCTGCTTCGTTAATGTACTTCTCTTTGGTCTCCTTTTTCGTATTTTCGTCTAACGTATGCAAGCGATCATATTTACTGCAGAATTTGTTTTTAAATTTATCTATTTCGATATCTGAATCGAAAAATATTAATACTGATCGTCCCGAGGCAATCTTAGAATTCGCATGACTATCAATTTGACTGAGCCATTGTTCCTCTGACGTTTCACATATAAAATCATTGTATTTATTGAATTGTAACTTGGAACGACCAAAATAGGACGGCATTATAGAATTCTCATGGATACCATAAGAATTTCTTACCGCTTCTTTTTCATGACTGTTGAGCGTACTTAAAGTACCGCTCACTCCTAAGATAAGAGGATATTCGTTAGGTAATTTCGCATAGGAAATTATACCGCTATTTATACATAAATAACCATAATTGCAAAATCCTACATTACTATAATTTCTTTTCTTTAACCTTAAGTAATTAAATGCGTTCCTATAGCCGGAGATAATACTACGGTTATAAAAGCCATGCTTGTCTTTGCAGGTTATATATCCACTGTCATTAATTCTAAATTCGTTACGAGCACTATCTGTGTCACTTGCCTTTGCAACAACTATTGCATCATCAATCATTCTGTCGCGATGCTCTTCGTAGAGAGATTGATTCGTATATAATTTTTTAACATACACATGATCAGATTCTTCTTTCAAAAGATAGTAATCTCCAGGATTCATCAGGAATCTCTGAAATTCGATAAAATCTATGTTTCGTTCTCTTATTCTTTTCTTTATAAGCTCTTCTACATCTTTCACGATAATACTTTTTTCACAATTTTTGCAGGCCACCTCCCATACGTATTCCTGGATACCAGCTAATGCTGGCATACCTATTAGTTTAAGTGCAGAAAAGCGATTTCCATAGAACATGGGAGAAAAGAAAACGTCTACTTCGTCTATGAATAAGATAGTCTTACTCCTGTCGTCATGGTTTAGCTGTCCAAATTTCTCTGTGCTGTGATTCAGTATACGATCTTCAACTAAATCTGAAAGGCCTAGCCTCTTACCATTTACCATAGGTTTAAGCACTTCCCAGACCATGTCTTCAAATGTGCCATAAGATATTTCGTGTTCAACACCAAACAACTTAAAAATATTATCAAAATCTTCTTGATCTCGAGTTGCCAAGTATTCACTGTAACACGCAGTCCGGACCTTATAACCCATCAATGCAAACAGCGTAGCTGTTAGACCTAATATAAGCGACTTCCCTTGTCCTGTTAAGACTTGCGCCAAACGCTTCTCAACACCTTTAGAATCTTTGTCAGCACTTAATAACAGCAAAATGCACAATACTTGAATACAATGTGGCTTTAACATTTTTCCTGCACTTACAATATCTTTTGATGCCTGTATGGACCACACAGCAGCCAGTCCAGCAAGAAATTCTGGTATAGCTTCCCGTTTGAAGTTTTCTCTCAATTCATGAAAATCAATAAATTCCATTTGATCTTTCACTTCTCTAGTAATAAATTTAATCTTATCCAGATAATTTTTGTCGCAAGTCAATTGTATGTAGGAATTAAATTTATCCAAGTATATGTTGTAGCAATCTATCAGTATATCCTCTAGTTCCGTTGTTATATTCTCGTTTTCTTGTTTGTATAGCATTAGAGCTTTCTTTATATCGATCTCATCTTGTTTTCTCAGATACCAAAAAGATTCTCCTACGATACTAACGCGCTTTATAAAATCCTCGTAAGTGCTACTATTCTCTACTACACAAGCAAATGGCTGTGTACTCTCTTCTTTGAACGTATCGAAAGATACGTAATTCGGTTGTTCCTTCAGATAAAGCAAAGACTTTTTAATTGCTAAAACTAACTCACTTGCTGCATTTACATTATCATAATTAGACCATTTATTTTGTACAAGTAAGTTAATCACGCTACTTAATAGATCAGTAATTATTTTAATTACGTAATGATCCGGAATACATGCATGTTTTTTGATAAAATTTTCAGGATCTAAAACCTTATATGATTGTTTATCTGTATTAACTAACTCGACTTCTTCGTCAGTTACATCGGTACTCTTTTTGATGAACCAACTGAAATCTACAGCACTCAAGTCTTCAAGAAACTCATTAAACGATCTAAAATAGTTAATTAATTCTTGTGGTTTCACTTCTTTGTTAAGTACAATATTTGCAATAACGTATAATTGTTCACGTATTGCTTCCATGTCATCCTTGAACTTCCCATAAGGGAATTTATCAGGAATTTTTCCTACAAGAGATTCCCTGTTCTTCCAATATTCATTATATACATCTATTAAATCTCTAAAATCGATAAATTGTTTCTTTGAGATTGCGTACTGAATAGATGCTATTTGATTTGTTAAAGTAAATCGATCAAGTTCTGAAGCTCCTTCTGAGAGATAAGGGAATGCCTGTGCGATAAACCTTACAGTATTGTACATCACTATTCGAAACGACTCATGATTAACAACTTCTGTCTCTTGAATGAAATGCGTACAACCTTCTATCAAAGGCTGAAATAGTTCGACTGCTTCCCGAAACAGTCTGTTGTTTTTGGGAAACAGCTTAGCAATGGAATCGTCAAGAATATACATCCATACTAGACGCTCATCAGGTATATTTGGAACCTTATCTTTGACAAACCAGCCCTTGACAGTGGAAAAATATGATTTATCATCACTCCGTTTTGGCAACTTGAATTTGTACTTAAATTTTTGCTTACCACTATAAACAGGCTCAAAATGGTCCATCAACTTAAAAACAAAGCGATATTGCCGCTCAAGAGATTTGTTAAGAGGGGAAGCTGGCCAGTTTATACTATCTGCCAAAACCATTCTACCGTTTCCATCTCCTATTTTAAGCAAATCATTAACAGACATATCTGTTTTACCGCTAATCTCTAAAATTAGCTCCCAAATGTGTTTACAAAGATGAAAATAAATAGGATGAGTTAAGGGTGCTAACTGCGTCAGCGATATGTGATTCGTCACTTGCATTACTTTATTAAATAATAAGCTCTGCAAATTACGCAAGAATATTGAAAAAGTTTCGTTCGTTTCATTAGCAAGGTCACAAAATAGATTTATATCTTGCATACTTATGTAAAATACTTGTTGCCCAGATAGTGCATTTATATTCGAATCCATTGAAAAAGATAATTCAAAAGAGGAGGAAAAACATTTCTCAAGTAAGGACGTTTTATGATTTTTTACCGCTTTCTCATAAGTTTGATATAACTCCGCGAATACGTTCTTGGGTTCAAATCGACCAACTTGCAAAAGGCCTTCCCTTCTTGCATCTAAAGCTTTTTCTCTATTGATCAATTCTCGACAAGTGTCTCTAAAGTCAGATGAAATATATGCATTGTTAACTATGTTATCCAATATCGATCCTCTAGGAGATGATCTATAGCGTTTTAATATTATAGAAAGCTGAAAAATGTCTTCTGCACACTCGAGATTCCCTACAGTTTTGCCACTCTTGTCTTGCAAAAGTTGTATAAACCGCGTATAAGCAGCATCCCTGCAAATGATTAGGTTGTCTCTTATGACTTCAATGATCATAAGCTTTTCAAGTATATTTTTCTTGATGTTTACAACAGATAATTTGTCAAAATCCAATTCTTCAAGCTTGTCGAAGCTTGCTCTTGCAATAAAATCATCCTCATCAATAGTAAATAGATAACCTGGACGTTGTTTTCTAATATAAACTGTTTGATTACTACGTGGATGAGTAAATTCGCATGAATATAACTCTATCAATCGATTTTTCTTCCACTTTCCATCCATATATCCATCGTTACCAAATGATATTTTTATTTTTCCGTTTTTATTAGACGAGAGTCGACCCAGTGTATCAGATCGAGTACCTCCCGAAGTATGCCCATTTGAAAAAGGACCTGTCTCAAAATTCTGATTCTGGTCTAATTTAGGATGATGGTTATCAGGCGATTCTAAACGTTTTTCCTTTGCAACCTCGGGAATTTCTGAATTAATTTTCTCTCTACTTTCGAATGGTTGCGCAACTTCCTCAAAACCTTTACTGGTACCTTCCGTGCTCCTTTCTGTTACATCTGATTGTCGTTCCTTTGAAGTACTGACATGTGAAGATGGGCCTGGCTCAAGATCCTGATTCTGGTCTAATTTAGGATGATGATTATCAGGAGGTTGTGAATGTTTTTCCTTTGCAACCTCGGGAATTTCTGAATTAATTTTCTCTCTACTTTCGAATGGTTGCGCAACTTCCTCAAAACCTTTACTAGTACCTTCCGTGCTGCTTTCTGTTACATCCGATTGTCGTTCCTTTGTACTACTGACTTGTGAAGAAGGGCCCGTCTCAAGATCCTGATTCTGGTCTGATTTAGGATGATGATTATCAGGAGGTTCTAAATGCTCCTCCTTTGCAACCTCGGGAATTTCTGAATTAATTTTCTCTCTACTTTCGAATGGTTGCGCAACTTCCTCAAAACCTTTACTAATACCTTCCGTGCTCCTTTCTGTTACATCTGATTGTCGTTCCTTTGGAGTACTGACATGTGAAGATGGGCCTGGCTCAAGATCCTGATTCTGGTCTGATTTTGGATGATGATTATCAGGCGATTCTAAATGCTTCTCCTTTGCAACCTCGGGAATTTCTGAATTAATTTTCTCTCTACTTTCGAATGGTTGCGAAACTTCCTCAAAATCATTACTAGTACCTTCCGTGCTCCTTTCTGTTACATCTGATTGTCGTTCCTTTGGACTACTGACTTGTGAAGAAGGTCCTGTCTCAAGATCCTGATTCTGGTCTGATTTAGGATGATGATTATCAGGAGGTTGTGTATGTTTTTCCTTTGCAACCTCGGGAATTTCTGAATTAATTTTCTCTTTACTTTCGAATGGTTGCGAAACTTCCTCAAAATCATTACTAGTACCTTCCGTGCTCCTTTCTGTTACATCTGATTGTCGTTCCTTTGGACTACTGACTTGTGAAGAAGGTCCTGTCTCAAGATCCTGATTCTTGTCTGATTTTGGATGATGATTATCAGGCGATTCTAAATGCTTCTCCTTTGCAACCTCGGGAATTTCTGAATTAATTTTCTCTCTACTTTCGAATGGTTGCGCAACTTCCTCAAAATCATTACTAGTACCTTCCGTGCTCCTTTCTGTTACATCTGATTGTCGTTCCTTTGGACTACTGACTTGTGAAGAAGGGCCCGTCTCAAGATCTTGATTCTGGTGTGATTTTGGATGATGATTCTCAGGCGATTCTAAACGTTTTCCCTTTGCAACCTCGGGAATTCCTGAATTAATTTTCTCTCTACTTTCGAATGGTTGCGAAACTTCCTCAAAATCATTACTAATACCTTCCGTGCACCTTTCTGTTACATCTGATTGTCGTTCCTTTGGACTACTGACTTGTGAAGAAGGACCTGTCTCAAGATCCTGATTCTGGTCTGATTTAGGATCATGATTATCAGGCGATTCTAAATGTTTTTCCTTTGCAACCTCGGGAATTTCTGAATTAATTTTCTCTCTACTTTCGAATGGTTGCGAAACTTCCTCAAAATCATTACTAATACCTTCCGTGCTCCTTTCTGTTACATCTGATTGTCGTTCCTTTGGACTACTGACTTGTGAAGAAGGGCCCGTCTCAAGATCCTGATTCTGGTCTGATTTAGGATGATGATTATCAGGAGGTTGTGAATGTTTTTCCTTTGTCAACCCGGGAGATTTTCCAATAACGACGAAATCATCAATGTGATTATCATGGTCATCATCTGATGATGATGATTCATAGTCATCATCTGATGATGATGATTCATGGTCACCATCATCATCAAGGTAATCATCACTCTCGCCTCTTGCTTTTTTCACCTAGATAAAAAGGGATATGGAGTCTTTAGTAAACAGAACACAGTTAGTATCTAAATAGGTAACACTGTCCAACAACAAATTTGTTCTCTAATTACTGTTGGGTCCTTCTTATAGAGTTTTTTGCGCTGATTTCGAATCTGTTTTTAATTTTTTCCCTATACACACAGTTTTTGAGAAACATGACTTTGAAAAAAAAACATATTTTTCAATGTTAAACAAATATTGTGGTGTTATTATGAAAGATATTAAATTGTTCTTTATAGCAAAAGATTCTGTAGACTTTCCCGAATACAGCTATAGCCAATATTAATACATTATGATTGTTTAAACATGTTTGAACAATGATTAAAGACGGAGAGACACCACTTTTGCACCAACTTTTGAGGATATTTTTCAATTTATCTCAAAAAATAAGAAAAAATTGTTCTATACATATGTTACAGACAAAAACGTCACTTACTAAACATGATGGCGATGGCGATACTTCAAAATCCGTGCTTGGAGTTCCTGGTGTAAGTGGCTGTTCTGGACGTGGTAAGGAGCTATCTTTATCGTGCGATTGGTTTCCTGATGCTTTGGGATCCATGTTTGGAACTTGGAGACCCCTCGCCCAATGCGGGCGGTTGTTCTGCTCGCTTAGCAAATAGAAAAATGTTTCATAGATTTAGTTAACAGTTTAGTAGATGCAAAAAAGGATTAAAAGTTGTGTGTGTGTTGAACTTTCAAAGTGCCTGTGTAAGACGCGTGAGGAGACGTTCGTTTGTTTTGTAACGCGTTGACCGCTACCGCGCGATCTTCAGTTTCCTGTGAGCGGACTTTCGAGCGCACAGTGGTCGGAGAACGCGATTTTACTGGCCAAAAGTCAATTTTTGAAGTTCAACTTTTTGAAAAACTTTTTTGACTATAAAGTAATAACACTTCAAGCCTCGAAAATCCAAAATATTATCCATTTCAAATAATTGTGTAACCGAGGGTAACGTTCTGAGGACAAAATTCGGAAATTCAAAGTGAAACTAATTGTTCTAAGAACTCATTATAGCGCATTATATAATAACAGATTTGAAGAAATGATTTATATATATATATATTAGAATTTCATATAAAACAAGTCTGATGCTTTCCACTCTTAATCATTTTTTTGAAAGCCTTCCCAAACTTGAAATTGTTATTAATTTATATTAATTATTATATATTGTCACGTCCGGTGGTTCAGCCATCATTAATAATTAAATATAATTTCAATTTTTATTATTCAAAATCTAAAAATACGTCCATCTCAGGACGTAACAATATATATATTAATAGTCGTGTTTTCATGATTTAATTAGTTTCTGAGTATTACTTAATCCATGTACAAATGCTGCAATATTAATAACAATTTCAACTTTGGAAAGGCTTTCAAAAAAATGATTAAGAGTGGAAAGCATCAGACTTGTTTTATATGAAATTCTAAACAAATGCGAATAAGAGCATATAAATTAAACTGTCACCTCCTGCCACCTTGTAGTTTATACGATAATGAAGAAATAAAAGCCCGCGGTATTTTAGCGTTTGGATAGTATTAGCTCTTGAATAGTGACTTGGAATCTGATGTTTAGACTGCGCGAGTCATATCTGCTTGTTAATATTACTGTGCCTAGTCTAAAGTCTAAAATCTAAAAAAAAGTCGGGCGGGCTCCAGTCTGGTGCGCGATACACCAGACACATCGACGGAATCAAACAGGTTCGGGTGAGCGAGTTATCGCGGTACCCGAGATTCAAATCTGCGTCCTATGAAATATATAATGATAATACAATAAAATCGCGATATAGCTCCCATCGCCTGTTCCGAGCAAGGATAGAGATCGTGTAAACCAGGGGTGGCCAACCTTCTGCATACCATGCGTAAATTTTTTTCACATACGAGTTCAGATGCGCCATACAACTCGAGCACTTTTTCTACCTTCTTACGTTCATTGTTGCGGTTGGAAAATAGGAATAGGGGTAGGATCTGCTTCGGTTAGGGGAGGAAAAGGGATAACTCAATCACGCAACTAAATTAATTAACTTAAGCCAGTTGAAAAGACACACGTTCATTGGAGCACCAATCTACAATAGTGAGAAATGATCTTTTGGACGAGAGGGCGATCACTGTTATGAACACTCTAATTCCTATCCTATAGTTGTAAACTGTCAAAAAATTGCGACGAATTGATGAGTAAGGAGGCTGTATAAATTTAACAGAGAGCTCTCAAGTGTTGAAAATATAAAGACGGATTCATTTATGGCGCCTATATTTCAAAAGAATAAATAGAGGCGCAAGGATCCAATGCGCCACTTGTAATCATCCAATGCGCCACAGGTTGGCCACACCTGGTGTAAACCTTCAGGTGTAAAAAGAATACGATTCATGGTAACAAAACAATCAGTCTCGTTATGTACTTTTCTAACGAAGCTTTGTGATTAAAATCTCTAGCGGTTAGCGTAAGTATGAATACGTATCTCAAAGCCAATAGTAATATTTGAAGATAATAATGGCTGTATAGGTATAGCAAATAATCCAAGTAATCACAAGATATCGGAACATACATACATATAGCAGATCAAGTATCACTTATTCCCGGCAACAAATCGAGAAAAACGTTATCGAATTGAAATTTATTCTAACAGAAAAAGTCAAATAGCTGACGTTTTGACAAAGCCATTGCCAGCACCTAAAATAAAATTTAGAACAAGGACGTGCTTGGAGTAAATATTAGTTTCATTCATAAAAACAAAATAGAAATGAGATTATAATGAATTTAATTATAGTTTTAATAGTATAAATTTTTGATATGGTCTGATTAGGTTTTCTGGGTTTCCCTAATTCTTGGCAACAAATGTTGAACCATTTATAATTTTCCAGAAAACGACAAGAAAGGTATCTCTAAGCTGCCGAGTAGTATAGCAGTATATCTCGAACCAGAGTTAAGCGCTTTTTAGGTATATTGGCAACCCCACTGCCGCTCTCCCGGGTAACCGAGGTTCACCAAAATTTGTATGTGAGCTAGATATAATATCAACTAACTCTCATGTAAGAAGCAACTTTCTACCTAGCCTGGAACCTGAGATATAAATACGCCAAAAACGCATAATTCTTGGAATATATATCTAGGAGGATGATGAGGAGGATCATGTTAATTCTAACCCACTTCCAAAGAAGCTAGAAACTTGAAAATATGGAATCAGGTGTCTTTCATATCAAAACCAACAGGAAAAATCGAAAAACCCGAAAAAATTGTTTTTAACTTCCCGATTTTATAGGGAAGTTATTGTAATTACTCCGAAAATCGAAAATCGATTTTTTAGCAGATCTTCACGTTTCATGGTCATTGCAGTCATTTTAGACTATTTTTAGCAAAATGTTCGTGTGTGTGTGTGTGTGTGTGTGTGTGTGTGCGTATGGCCGTTTCTATGTAATCAAATTTTTCGTTAACGTTTTCAGAAAAAGTAACAACGCGATCAGGATGATGAATGATGCAATCGATGTGCCCCGTCGTAACTTAGAGCTGATTAGATTTTGGTCCATATTGGTCAAGTAGTTTTTTAGATTTTTAGTTTTTTTTCGAAAAGAGTTGATTCTACAATGCAATTTATAAGGGAGGACGAAAATTTTCCGCCAAAGAACCAAACGCAATTACATAAAAAAAAATGTTTTTCTTAATTTTTTTTTAGATTAAAAAAAAATTTTTTTTTAGATTAAAAAAAATTTTTTTTTAACTGATGCTAATGTTACCGCTTGGAATAATCGAAAGTTATTCCAATGCAAAAGTGAATTTATCATCTCTACTCCCAAGAATACATTTTGGGAGAATATCGATGAAAGTACAAAAAAAAACGATGTTAGCGATGTTGGCGAAGGAGTAACGAATCGGGAAGTTCTTTGTGTGACTCTTGGAGAGTCACACACCAAATAAAAAACATTAATATCAGTAGGCCCTACTAGCCATGCGTATCACTAACCCTCTCGTTTTTTCTTTAAATCAAAAGACGTTCTATTTATTCATTGTTACATCCATAGGTATAGCGCGAGCATATTTTTGCAAAATTATCATGTTCCTTATACTTGTGTCCACATCTCTCGGCTTGGCAACTTCAAACCGTGAAAAAATGCCGCTAGATTAGAAAAGTCCAGATATGTTGGTTCTGTTGATAAGATATAGATAAGATATAACAAAGCCTCTCTCTGTTGCATCGAAAAATGGGTATTATATTTCATATCCGCGAATCACGTTCGAATACGTTTCAAGATCAACCAAGTAACGTTCTAAAGCGTGCACTCGTCCCCCCGTGGGAAACTGCACTTCGAAATCATGACATGACCGGATGTATTGAAAAGATAAGATAAGAAAATATGCTCGCGTAATACCGTTCTTAGGTGAATGGGAAAGTGAATTAGAACCCCCGCCCACTCCCCCCATATATCCTACTCAAGTTTATATGGCAAGGAGAGGGTGCGGTCGACGAGTCACGGATTTTCCTGAAACTTGCAGTATTTGAAGATATCGTCTCCATATGTAACTTCGTAAAGCTATAGCGCGCACTACTCAAGATTTTCCGAGAAAATTGCATTTGAAAATCGCTTTACACGGTTATAAAGAGTGTGCGTTAATCAGTCAATAAGAAGAGGCCGAGGGATACCAAGAAATACTAGTACAGGTTGCTAGTTCGAATCCCGCTATCGACATTTTTTATTTTTCTTGAAATTGATATCTATCTCAATTCTAATAAACCTAAAATCTATTATTTAAAAGTTATTTTTATTTTTTAAGTAGAAAATACATGTTTTTTATTTGTGGGAAATGGGGAAATAAAGTAAATCGAACATAAAAATAATACGAAACGTTACCTTATAATACAACTTACTGTATTATTGCACATGCTCTTTATTAATTACATGCTAGTATGTGTGTGTGTGTGTGACACGAGCCAGGGTGATATTTATGGTAAAAACAACCTCCGAAATGCACTCCTCTGGCCCAGCCATGCGATGTCTACTCTTATAGACAAGTCAAAAATTTAATAAAGCGTCTACAAAACTGTTCATATTTAATCCAACATAAACGCGAAATAAATTCGAGAGACGATTGCATAAATATCCAATCTATTGTTCACCATCAGCTGTCTTCTCCGATATTTTTAAATATGTTACAGTATGCATGGTTTGCGTCCAAACTGTATGATATTAGAGAAATACTTATGAATGTGAACGAAGTAGGTTTTCTGATAGAAGTCCTCAAAAAACGCGCACTTGTACAAACGCTGCGTTTATAATGTGTGCTAAATGCCGCCAAAATTATTGTTTTCCATGTTTTTACGATAAATATCACCCTGGCTCGTGTCACACACCCACATACTAGCATGTAATTAATAAAGAGCATGTGCAATAATACAGTAAGTTGTATTATAAGGTAACGTTTCGTATTATTTTTATGTTCGATTTACTTTATTTCCCCATTTCCCACAAATAAAAAACATGTATTTTCTACTTAAAAAATAAAAATAACTTTTAAATAATAGATTTTAGGTTTATTAGAATTGAGATAGATATCAATTTCAAGAAAAATAAAAAATGTCGATAGCGGGATTCGAACTAGTAACCTGTACTAGTATTTCTTGGTACCCCCTCGGCCACTCATCTTCTTGTTGACTGATTAACGCAAACTCTTTATAACCGTGTAAAGCGATTTTCAAATGCAATTTTCTCGGAAAATCTTGAGTAGTGCGCGCTATAGCTTTACGAAGTTACATATGAAGACGATATCTTCAAATACTGCAAGTTTCAGGAAAATCCGTGACTCGTCGTCCGCGCCCTCTCCTTTATGACCCGAACCATAGTTCTCTCTCTTTCTCTCTGTCTCTCTCTTGGACATACCCTGCGAATTACGTACCCCCGTGTTTACTGGACTTGCCATTTTTGGGAGGTGACGGTTCGTGCAGTACATATAGCGTAGGGCGTAGGTCGACATGAACGGGTAATTAAATAATAAACTAAATATACTAAATACGAAATCAATCAAACGCGAAATAGAAACATGGCTGGCACTTACCGACGACAATAACAGGGAGGCGGTGGTTGTTCGGCAGCGATTTCTCTTTCCTGATTGAATCCTCGACAATCGGCAGTACTGTTTCCGAAACGGGTTTAATTTTCAAGTGCTCGCAACTTCATTCAACGTGATCCAACGCAACATTGACTTACTTCGTGGCAGTGTCTCCAGATGAAGCAGAAAGTGGCTTCATTTATAATCTGGCTTTTCCCCTTCCACTATCCCGTTCCAGCACCATGCGCACACTTAACGTCCCCCACTAAGACCGTAGATTGTAGAACACGTGCCCGTGCCGTAGATTGGACTAGTCATCAGAGGGGGGGTACTTGATTCCCCTCAATTGCTGGCGACCTGGCGACACTGGCGTGGAAGTGTCGCCAGATGAGGGGAAGTACGGTGAGATGATGTACCCCCTCTCTGATGACCAGACCACCATGGTCTACGGTCTTAGTGGGGGATGTTGGAATGTGCGCATGCTGCTGGAATGGGATAGTGGGAGGGGAAAAGGAGGAGTATTTCCGAGAATTTGGGATTAGGGTGGCTAATCAATTAATAAACATTTAAGTATTGTATGTCAAGCTATATCAATTTCATATCCATAAAATGAAAAAATTATACAGATTGGAATTATTCTGAGTCGAAAGATATGTTTCATTTTCGAGATAGAATAGCTCCGAGTGCAAAGGGTTAAATTCATTTTGTATGTCATAATATTATAACTGACGTCAAGACGAGTTCAACGATCTACTTTTCTATGATCTTGAGCCCACAAATAACGCAAAAATAGTATTTTCCGGTTCTTCCCACAACAGGATTGACCTGGGGGCCCAGTGTAGGGCAATAATTAATCAACTAATATTTAAAAATGACTAATTGTCTTTTTGAATGTTAGTCATAGCAAAATATTCATTATTCAAAACTTTTTGATTAGTTAGTGATAACTGATTAACAATATTAATGTATGTTAATCGTGCAATAGTGACTGATGACTAAAGATTGATGACGGATCATCAACTACTAATTCACTAATAAGCAATAGCTAACGATTACTTAGAGCTGTGACTAACTATATTTGCCATTTAGTTATCACTTGCAACCGCCTTGGTCACACATTGAGGTATCGCGCGAATTGCTATAAATCCCCACTGCGACGGCCGCACCGTCATGTGTGATCCTGGTCATAGACAAGGATCGCAGGAGCGATCGATATACAGTGGCGGACAAAAGTTTAAGACTGTTCTAAAGAAGACGATCACTTTTTTAATATTGTACTATACGATTTGAACTTTTTTGGGAAGCTAGAGTCATTAGTTTACTAAAGGATGTGAAAAGAAATTTTTTGCAATTGATCGGAATTGTTGAAAAAATAGTAAAAGTTGAATTTTTAACTTTTTTATGTGAGCCTAGATTGAAAATTTTAAAAATACTTTTTGTAGATCTGTGCCTGTTAATAACTCCTAAACAAAGCCGCGGATAATATTTTTGCAAAGGAAAATGTTGCTTCAAATGATCTCAGGAACCTCCCATTTCCGGCTGTTGAATGAATTGTGGGAGTTTTCTCTCTCATCTCCACAGCGTCAAAATGTATACAAACGCCACGCCGAGACAGGCTTACCTTGCCACGGAATGTGCAGGAATACGAAAAATTCAATACAGTATTAGCGATAGTTTTTTTGCAAATATCTCGAAAAGGAAAAGCGACCCCCCTATATTGGAAAAGGAAAAAGTTGTTCAAAATGTGTTGCTGCATAACATATTAAAATTTCATCAAAATCGGAATGCGCAGACCTGTTCGCTATAATTACACTGTCCAACAGCCAAAAATCTTTTCGATTCTCACTATGCGATTCTTATAGAGTTTTTCGCGCTGATTCCGAATCTGTTTTTAATTTTTTTCCTAGACGCATAGTTTCTGAGAAATTTGAGTTTGAAAAAATGACCTATTTTTCAACTTTGAACAAAGATTGTGATGTTATTATAAAAGATATTGTATTGTTCTTTACATAAAAAGATTCTGTAGACTTTCTCGAATCCAGTGATATCAATATTAATGCATTATGATTGTTTAAACATGTTTAAACAATGGTTAAAGACGGAAAGACACCACTTTTGCAGCAATTTTTGCGGATATTTCTCAATTTATCTCAAAAAATAAGGGTCTAGCGGAAAATCGAACTACACCACGCGCTAGAGCAGACTTTTATCTTGAGAAACCACCCTTTCAACTTTCCAAAGTCGACGTTTTTACCGAACCAGAAAGCAAAATATCTTCGCCCGACACGAGCTGCCGCCGGTGGCGCTCACCACTACAACGGGCGTTCGCCGCGGCGTATCCCGTGGAACGCCTCTTCTAGCGGTAAGCGCCACTGGTGGCAGCTCGTGTCGGGCGAAGATATTTTGCTTTCTGTTTCGGTAAAAACGTCGACTTTAGAAAGTTCAAAGGGTGGTTTCTCAAGATAAAAGTCTGCTCTAGCGCCTGCTGTAGTTCGATTTTCCGCTAGATCCTTATTTTTTGAGATAAATTGAGAAATATCCGCAAAAATTGGTGCAAAAGTGGTGTCTCTCCGTCTTTAATCATTGTTCAAACATGTTTAAACAATCATAATGCATTAATATTGGATATCACTGGATTCGGGAAAGTCTAGAGAATCTTTTTATGTAAAGAACAATACAATATCTTTTATAATAACATCACAATCTTTGTTCAAAGTTGAAAAAAAGGTCATTTTTTCAAACTCAAATTTCTCAGAAACTTTGCGTCTAGGAAAAAAATTAAAAACAGATTCGGAATCGAAAAACTCTATAAGAATCGCATAGTGAGAATCGAAAAGTAAAAAAAAAGTTTGAATTTGTTGGACAGTGTTACCAATAAACATATCAATAAACTTGATCAATAAACATAGATACTTACGTTTTCAAATGATAGAAATATGTACTAACTGTACGCATGCATTTATTTTAGACATTTTATGTATATTTCCCTTTACATCGTCAACAAGCTTATATTCATTCAATATCAGACAAGACTCGAAAATGTGTACGTACATATGCATTATGTTACGAATCGCTTTTATTAGAAGTGCAACGCTGCTAGAATTTCGATGATAATCGTTTAATTAAATGTGCCTTTTACTAGTTGATTTCGAAAGATTTCCAACCTGGGAGGCGCGGACTATTTCCAGGGAAGGCGCCAAGAACTTTTTTGCGCCAGTATTTTATTGTAATAAAGTTATTATTATTTAAAACGTGTCTATATTATTATGTCTATTAAAAAATAGGCTTTTTTAGGGAGGTGTAGTAGCATAAAGGTTGGAAACCGCTGATTTAAAGTGTCGTTCCTATTGTTTTGTCGGAGGATGTCTCGAGTTGTCGACTTCCAATTGAGGCGGTGACTTCGAACGATGTTTCCTGAAACACGTGCACATGTAACACGATAGTACCTATGCTTTTACTTTTCATTGTTCTTCGCTGTTTCATTCGCTCTGCTTACCAACAAAGTCTCTCGAGGACGTTTCGAATACATGCCACGTGGTTTTGAATCTCCGTCAACAGTCTGTCGAGATATCGATCGATATTCATCATCTTCGACTCGGAATCACTCCATTTTGCAATGTAGTCGTGCCCTAAAAGCATACATGAAATATTTAGTTCAACAAGGTTAACCATTGGTCTATTAATCTCCTATCTTGATAATTTATAACATCTGTTCAATATCATTTTACTTTACATTTAACTGATAATCTTTTTCATAATTTAGACAAATATCAAAAATTATTTATAATAAACATTCATTTCCTTCGTGAACGATTCAGTGAGCCAATTACGCAAAACAGTAAAAACATTAGAACAATTTATTAGGTGTAGAAATGATTTTGGTGCCTCGATATTAAATTATTTATAGCTCTGGTTTGAATGCAAATAATCGTCCGCCATTTTGTAACGTTTAAGTACCAACACTTACAGTTATAAAACATTTGAGTTATATGTATATGGAATTTGATATATGTATATGAATTATATTAGGTCTATAACTTGAAAACCGGAATTTGACACTAGATGTCAGCACTTATGTATGCGCTGTAGGAAATCATTGACATACACGCCATTCCGAAGCTCTATTCATAACCTGCAAAATCAGTCAACAGTGTTTGATTTGCTTGTGCGCATCATATTTTTTTCAATCATGAAAAATTTTGAAAATTGGCGAAAGGAACAGCATTTGCGGGAAGTTTTGCTGAGTCACTTTTTTGCAAAGAAAACTGCAGCCGAAAGTCATCGTTTGCTCGTGGAATTGTATGGCGAACATGCTCTTGCGAAAACACAGTGTTTCGAGTGGTTTCAACGCTTTAAAAATGACGATTTTGACATCAAAGACAAAGAGCGGCCTGGACAGTCGAAAAAGTTTGAAGATGAAGAATTGGAAGCGTTACTCGATGAAGACTCGTGTCGAACACAAGAAGAGCTTGCTTCTAAAGCAGGGTGAAACCATTACGGGAGAGCTGTACCGAAAACAACTGATTCGTTTAAAGAGAACATTGAAGGAAAAACGGCCAGAATGGGAGACCAGACATGAGACATTGATTTTCCAACATGACAATGCTCGGCCACGTGTTGCTCAACCCGTAAAAAACTATTTGGAAAATAGCGGATGGGAAGTTCTGCCCCACCCGCCATATAGTCCAGACTTGGCGCCTTCTGACTACCATTTGTTTCGGTCGATGCAGAATGCACTTTCCGGAATACGCTTCACTTCAGTCCAAGGCATCAAAAATTGGCTCGATTCGTTCATTGGTTCAAAAGATGACCGATTTTTTTACGATGGCATCCACAAATTGCCAGAAAGATGGGGAAATGTTGTATCTTTCGATGGACAATACTTTGAATGACAGAATTGTACAAGATTTTCTTTAATAAACGCTCAAATTTCCTTAAAAAATTCCGGTTTTCAAGTTATAGACCTAATATATACATAGATCTTGACATCTAGTCAAAACAAAAACTATTGGTAAGCAAAATGGCGACGTCTGACAAGACTCGCATACGGCACTGTATGCTGTTTGCCTTTCAATTAAAGAAAAATGCTTCCGAAGCCGCTGAAATGATTTGTTCTGCTTTGATTTTGATGAATGAATTGAATTCTGCTTGAATTGTCATTTATTCCGATCATTCCAGCATCATTTAGCAGATACAAATGTCGAAACATTGGAATTGGTTCAGAAAAGTATTGACGAATTCATTACATCAAAACCGCCATCTTTTTTTTCGTCGAGGAATTCGACAGTTGCTTGAAAGATGGACCGAAGTCATCGAAAATAATGGAGATTATAAATGAATACTAAATTCTTTTAAAAAAGGCACTGAATTAGTTTCTACACCTGATAAATACAATTGAAGCAGATAATTTTTATATCTGCAATCTAGTAATAAAGAACGAAAGCTTACTTTCGAGTCAGATCGAAATAAACGCAAATAAAGTATGTAAATGAAATTCGAAGGCAAATTAACAGTTTCTATCTTGTATCGAAGTATAACCGTAAGTATACGTCAGCGGCTCTCGATTGATACCGTAACATGGACGTAAAAATACGAAGTATTCGGACGTAGAATGGACGTAGGAAGATCTCACAGAGAATCACTATTCGCTTGATAGAAGTTTGACGTAATAGAAAACGAGAAATACCAGACTTGCTCTTTTGTGTATCCCGGTCGTCCGAAAAGTAAATATCCAGTTCTTCCGGCAGATTAAGCAGATTCCTCGAAAAGATAGCGTTTCTCTTAATGGATGCTGGTGACTCGGTCGCTTCCGCCTGCTCATTTAATGGGATGTCAATATTCCTTGCCACGATGTCACGGGACAACCCTTTCAAAATATTTCTCAAATACTTGAACATTTCCGTCTGAAAAACAATGTTTTTTAGCGAATTCGCGTTGAATCGACAACGTTGTATACAGTGAATCCAAAAAATTAATCGAACACTTTTCCCATTCTCAAGGAATTGTCGACATTTGAATTATGATACTTTCGTTAAAAAAAATAATCCAAATAAAGCTGGACTCGTTTACAATGAGTGTACAAAGTGTACACATTTAAAAACTAGTAACTTTTCTATGATTCTACCAAACGACCTGATTTTCTATAATCAATTAGAAGCATTGGTGTACGAAATGATATGCAAAAAGCATTTTCCAAAAATGATAATTTACAAGGTTACTTGCAAAAATAAGAAAGGCATTCTTCAAGACTGTTTTTTTGGGGCCCTTAATGAAAATTTAAAAGATGTGTTTTGTAGATTTATATTCGTTATACATATGCTGAAAATTTCATGAAATTATGTAGATTAACATATCCAAGAGCTACAAGTGGTTAAATGTTCACAGATTCTTAAATTTTTTGTATATAACTAACATACACCTACAAAACGCATATTTTAAATTTTCATTACGGCTCTAATAAAAACGTAATAAACGGTGCCTCTTTCACTTTCTCATGTAATTCTTAGCAATTGCAATTTTTTCAAAATCTTCTTTGCATGTCATTTGGTAAATCAATTCTTCTAATTGCTGATAAAAAGTCAGGAGTTTGGTCCGATCACAAAAAAGTTGTAAAATGCAACTTTTATTATTTTTTCTACAACTCCGATCAATTGCAATTTTTGAAAAAATTTCTTTTCACATCCTGTAGTAAACTAATTGCTCCAACTTCCCGAAAAAATTCGTTCGTCCGAATATTAATTCGTTTCACTGTATGCAAACTGACCTATTCGTATCTGAATTCCTGCGAATTAAAGATTTACGTAAAAAGAACATCTTTAAACTGCTTGTGTGGTGCATACGATTGTTTATAATCTGTATTGTGTACAAACATATTTGAGTTTCATCAAGTACCCTTTTCTGTGTAATTACTGCAATTATTAATGTTGCATTAGTTGATGTTGCATGTGTCTTGAAATAGTCGCTGCCTTCACCGAATAAAAGAAGAAGGCAACAAGAGACGACGAAAAGCCTTTCGATGTTGTTTCAGTGTGAACATAACTTTAGTATACAAATGCAAGTAAATGTCTGACCTCGCTTTGAGTTGAATCAGTCCGCTCAAGGAACTTCTCGCGTTTCCTACTGCCAGGTAGAAATGGTTGCTCGGTTGTCCCCGGATCCATGAAGTCCTTCGCATAAATATCGTCCTCGTTGTCAAGAAAATCGTTGCTGGCAACTCTGTGCACCCTTGCGCTGCGCTGTTCATCCACTTCTGTCCCATTCTCTAACGAAACGATTCAAATAAAAAACAAAACCTTTGAAATTTCATCTACATCGAATATCTGTGAATTCTCAAATACCTTTCGCTTCCAGGACAGCGAGGACGCCGCAGTAGGCCTGGGAACGTATTAATCAAGATTAGGGTATCTGATTGAGAAATGCTTCCTCGCAAACTCATCGACTCACTTGCAAGACGAACAGTAACAGCATGCAGAGTTTCATTTTTCCTTGATAGACCCATGAACTTCTGCGAGGAGAATCGATCGACGATTGCAACGCGTTAATGATCGCTTTTATAGGCACGGCGCAGGTGTTGAAAATCCGCGGCATGCTATAGCTTTCAAAATGTTTTCTGAAAACATCCGGACGCTATCGATCGTACCTCGAGACGTCGAATCGACGCGTACGATGATTGTAGTGAACGAAAGGAATAAGTGTCACTGATATTTTTGAAGAATATCGGCTTGGCCACAAGATAATGTCGGAATTTTCGATAGGAAACAGGCTTAACCCTTATGTGGCCAACCAAAATGTACAGATTGTGTAAAATCTTTTGTATTTAACAAAAATAAGCGAATTTCTTTATTCAAACGATGAACTTTGATCAATAAAAATGTTCTTATTTATTCTTTTTTGCAAAAGATCATCGAACAAAAGGGAAAATATCTTATTCATTATAGTTCTTGCTTAAATAAAGAAATTGGGCTCTATTTCACTTTAAAATACCGAAATTACTGTCTTGCCAAACCAATATTTGCATAAATTCTCATTTTAAGACTATAAATTTATATTAGGTCAATCGGAAAGTTCCGTCCATTTTTTTACAAAAAGTAGAGCTTCATTTAAGAAACAAAATGAAAAAGTACATTAATCAAAATATTGTTCATCGTTAGCGATGACTTTTCCCATCTTTCGGGCAGCAAGCGAATTCCGCGACGAAAGAATGCGTCATCTTTGGAGGTCATCCAGCCAGAGATGCATTTTTCGACATCTTCGTAACAATTAAATCGCTCCTCGGCAAGTGCGTGTGCCATCGATCGAAACGAGTGATAGTCAGAAGGGGCACAGTCTGGCGAATAAGGCGCATAGGTAGCACTTCCCAGCGAAGTGCTTCTAACGTTTTTTTGACAACTTTTGTGACGTTTCGCAAGCAGAATTTTGCAGATGGTTTTTCGCTTTTCAATGTCTCTTGGCTTGAGTTCATATGGGACCCACTTTCCTTCCTTGTAGACCTTCCCCAAGGCTTTTAAACGATTGAAAATGACAGATTGAACACAATTTAACGCTTCTGCAATTTGTTTTTGCGTTTGACATGGATCTTCATCCACCAATGCCTGCAATTCTTCGTCTTCGTCCTCTACAGTAAAATCACCATTTTTAAAGCGTCGAAACCACTCTCTACATGTTTTATCGAAAACAGCATTATCGCCATAAAGGTCTACAATCATTCGATGAGCTTCAGCTGCAGGTTTCTTCCAATTAAAGCAAAAGATTAACACAATCGCGCAAATGACGCTTATTCGGCTCAAATTCCGACATTTTCAATGTAGAAAAAAACGATGTTATTGATGCAAGCGTATATTGTTATGTATTGAATTTTATTGAAAGATGTCCAAACTAAAAAGTTAACCTTACTTTAGACGTTATAATTAACGACAGTTCGAGCTACGGCTACTCGACGCTAAACGGACGGAACTTTCCGATTGACCTAATATATTAGCGAGCAAAGACTGGACATTAGGAGACATTTTGTAATATCTTTAGAGGAACATTAGCAAGTTGTTGAAAAAAATGCAGGAAAAGGGTACTTCCTCGACTCGCCAGGACCATAGCTGTGCGGCGACTGGAAAATGTTATTTTCAATAACTGGCGTGTTATGTTTACAATTGTAGTATCAATGGACATGCGAAATTCTCCCGATTGAAATAAGTCTAAACACGATGTAAATGGAAATATTTTTATCGATTTAAGGATGTTCTGGAGGTATATAAAAACGCAACAAAATTTTTGAAAATTTGACAAGATATAATTCTTACTAAATTAACGCAATTACCAAAGTTTGGGTTCGATTCACTGCACCGTTTAAGAATTATAGCAACTTAAAGTTTGTACATTTTAACACGTCTTCTTATGGAGAATTCATAAAATTCCACTTCAAACTCTATTTAAACCTTGAAAAAACGCAACTAGAAACTTCAGTTTTTTTTATATGTAGTAAAAATTATATAATTAATTATGTTCAAAATTTATTAGGATTCACTAAACAGTTACAGAGCAAAAAAATTATAAACTGTTACAAAACGTCAAATTTATCGTGTTGTCTCTTACTAGCATGGAAACGCGACAAGTGTAGACCACTGAATATAGTTACAGAGGGTACAGTATTCGCAAAAGTTTCATGCAAAATATACTCATGAATGGCTTTCATTGCCAATATAATAAATATTAATAAACACATTTGTTTTAACTGTAATATGTAACAATATGCGAGATCTACAGATAGATACTTGAACCAATCAGGGGCTTCAGGATCCCAAAATAAAAGAATTTTAATGTCATGTATCAATTTTTCTGTTATTTCAATGAGTGTCACAGGTAGAAATAAAAAAAAAAGAATCCGTTTAAGGGTAAAAAAGTTTATTATACAGGCTTAGCTACGAATTAGAAAATATTATACAAGCGCGAACAAAGAGTATGGGGTTCCATGTTCTCGTGAGTCAACGTATAATTCAAACTATGTTTCATCGCCCGTATCCAGCGGATCTACAACAAAAGAAAAACAAAAATAGAATACTTTTAAATACAGACCAACATCAAAAATTAGTAAAAAGCAGACTTAAGTATTTAAAAAAATGACCATGTAATTTCACAAAAAAAATCCATGTCGTTCATTGCACTTTCAAAAAAAGTGCTCTTTTAAAGAGTGGACGAATTATTGTACGCACCACGTAGAAACAATGTCAATACAGAAATTCACTATTACAATTCTGTATTAAAACTCAATACTAAAGTTAGGTCCAATTACAGAAAAGCTACTTCCTGTGGGCGTTCGTCAGAGTTGGGCATTAAAGGATTAAAATTTTAATCAAGATTGATTGATTAATATGTACGATTAAAAAAGGAATGATTGAAAAGATCGGCGATTGATTCAACCGATTGATGAAGTTAGTCCTGAATCGTTGATTAAAAGAAGAAATCATCGAAAAATCGGAGACTAATCAATCGATTGATGAAGTTAATCGCCATACGGTCTATCCATAAATTGTAATAACGAGGGAGATAGAGACAGAGACCGGAGATGGAGAATTGACAGAAATATATCTCAACAAAAACTCAGTTTACATTTTTTCAGTATTCGTACAGTTTTGATTCCGTATTTAACTTCGAAATTTCAGCAGTTAGTCAGTCATCAATCAATTATCCGATTGACGATTACAATTGAAAGGAATGTAATCGTTAATCGGAATCAACGACTAAACTAGGAGATTAATTGTTAATTTCGATTAACGAGTGAAGTAGACATTTATTTGTCAATCGTGGATTCAAGTTTTGCCCAACTCTGGCGGATTTCTTGCCGCCTCGCATTAGCAGTTGTTCACGGGACCTTGCTCGCACGAGACTCATTTATAAGCAGAAGATAAGCGGGCGACAGACAACCAATACTGACGCGTACAGTGACACAAATATACAAGTGTAAACAGAATGCATTGTATGTAGTGGTATCGAGTTTTTCGTGAATATCTCGAAAACTAAGCAAGTCCACATCTTTTATGTGTATGGCAAGAAGTTGTTCAAAATGTTGAATTCTACAAGATATTCAAAATCGGAGAGGAAGTAACTTTTCTGAAGTTTCTCTCTAAAGATAACACTAACCGTACCACGACCGGTCAAATGACCGGTTTCATATTTCTTGTTTTATAATTATTGAGATTACAATGATGTTTCCATTCGAAATTACACTGTCCAACACCAAATTTGTTCCCTAATTAGGTCCTTCTTATGGAGTTATTATTTTTTTCCTATACGCACAGTTTTTGAGAAACATGAATTTGAAAAAAAAACATATTTTTCAATTTTAAACAAATATTGTGGTGTTATAAGAAAAGATATTAAATTGTTTTTTATAGCAAAAGATTCTGTAGACTTTCCCGAATACAGCGATATCCAATATTAATACATTATGATTATGTTAATACATTATTTAAACATGTTTAAACAATGATTAAAGACGGAGAGACACCAGTTTTGCACCAATTTTTGAGGATATTTCTCAATTTATCTCAAAAAATAAGGTTCCAGCGGAAAATCGAACTATACCATGCGATAGAGCAGACTTTTATCTTGAGGAACCACCCTTTCAAGTTTGCAACGCCGACGTTTTGTTGAACCAAAAAGCAAAATACCTTTGCCCGATATGAGTTGCCGCCAGTGGCGCTCGCCATTAGAACGGCCGTTTGCAGCGCGCCGCGCCGTCATGTCGGGTAAAGGTATTTTGCTTTTTGGTTCGACAAAACGTCTGCGTTGCAAACTTGAAAGGGTGGTTTCTCAAGATAAAAGTCTGCTCTATCGCGTGGTACAGTTCGATTATCCGCTGGACCCTTATTTTTTAGATAAATTCAAAAATATCCGCAAAAATTGGTACAAAAGTGGTGTCTCTCCGTCTTTAATCATTGTTTACATATGTTTCAACAATCATAATGTATTAATATTGGATATCGCTGTATTCGGGAAAGTCTACAGAATCTTTTGCTGCAAAGAACAATTCAATATCTTTTATAATAACATCACCATATTTGTTTAAAGTAGAAAAATGTTTTTTTTTCAAAGCCATGTTCCTCAAAAACTGTGCGTATAGGAAACAAATTAAAAACAGATTCGAAATCAGCGCAAAATACTCTATAAGAAGGACCAATCAGTAATTGGGGAACATAAAAAAAATTGAAATTTGTTGGACAGTGTTATTAAACGAATTTCTTCATTTAACATGTTCCCTCATAAAAATGACAAGATTGATTTTATTTAGACTTTGTGCAGCTCCTATTGGAATAATGTGCTCCACTAAAGATATCTATGCATTCGTTTCTTACCCAGCTTTTGCACTCGCGAATGAAGCGCTTCCGAAAGGAGAGCTGATGGAGCCAGCATGGGCTGAACTTCCGGAGATACCTCCACCAAAACCTCCAGGATATCCGCCATATCCGCCGAAGCCGCCGGGTCTTCCGTATCCACCGAAACCTCCGGGTCCTCCGTAACCTCCAGGTCCTCCGTAACCACCACCGAAACCACCGCCAAACCCACCACCGTAACCTCCGTATCCGTGATGGTGATGGCGTGGTTCGGGCAACGCCTCTCTAGCTATCCTCGATAGCAGCACTCCTGGAAAAACCGAAGCATGCTGTACGTTTTCGCGGATTACGAAACCGTGTAAACAAACGCGGTCGAGAGAATGGGCAGACTGTTTAGGAAGCGAGAATGACATCGACCTTCGCGGGAAGTAAGGTCAACAGACAACAATTCGTGCCAACCTGTGAAGAGATCGCTCGAACGTTCCACTAAACGATGAGTCAGGACAACGAGGATATTTCGGTGGCATTGATATTGATGTCGGAAAAAATTCGACATGTATCGACCTTCTTGTCGCAGCTAATAATGATCAGTAGACTGCGGATCTTTATACAAAATCAAAATTATCTGCTTTAATTGCAAGACACAAGAAGAAAATCGTACATCGACACTCTTGAATTCTTTTAATCTTCCTGTCGTTTTAAATTGCACCAACTCGTTGCTCTCATAAGTGCATCGAAGCCGCAGTCTCTTAACGATCAAACAATAAGTTTCTAATGATCTAAGCCATTAACGCATTCAAAGCCGATGACATGATCATTCCTTTTCAGCAATTTAGAACCGATTACCGATCGTGCACATCTGAATCATTAATATTGAAAATGAAATGATTAAATTACATTACTGGGAGTGACTCTTCGATTCGCGAGTAAAATTGCTATTGCAATCTTCGACAGAAATGAAAGACGGGGAAGCCAATAGGAATTAGTAGACAATGGATTTGATGCATTTGCCACAAAAATTTTACTTTCAATTTGTTAAACATATTAAGTAGAAATAAAACTTTTTATTCGACCCCAGATTGTTGCAATTCGGATAGAAAGTTTTTATTTTGCATAGAAATCCGCAGTGTAGTAATTAGACAGAGTGATTGTATAATATCTTGAATTAAAAATTCGGAGGAGACATTGCATTGTTCATTAAACTTGTATAGAATAAATAGGCCAATTTATGCCCTCCGACGCGGCGGCGGAACCCGGGTATATTTTGACCCGCCATTTCTAGCGAATAAATTAAATGAACAGCTGTTCAAAAACACGTTTTAGAAAATTGATAAGTGAAGCAGAATGGTCCTAACCACCACTAATTATGTAGATATAAAAATTATCTGCCGTCCGAGGGTTATATGGTGGAATAAAATAGCGTTTATGGGCCGATTGATCATGCTACAAACTAGCTGGGTCCAGACGGAAGTAGTTTCAATGTTCTCCCGGAAGAATCGACTTCTTTTTTACTAAATAGCAGATGCCTTACCATTTTGTACGTCGGCGGGATAGCCGTAGGCAGTGGCCAGGACGGCAGCGAGAACAACCAGAGCGATCTTCATGTTCACAGGTAGTGTGGCAGACGTCTTCGAGAACTGAGTGTGAAGTGACGATGAGGAAATGATGAGGGCGGTCTTTATATAGGGAACCGTGACCGTTCCGAGCGTTCTGGGATACCCCGACGCATTTACGTAGGTACGAAACAGGTAGTTCTTCCCGAGGAACGACCGTATCTCATTAGCACCGCCCGAGTCTCAGCTTTGTAAAAGCGTCTTACATTAACACTGCTCGGATAAACAATCGCGGATTACCTGGATCAATGATAAAACATGCACGAAACCGTTTTGCAAAACTGTTTTACACTATTTCATAATAATTTTGACTCGTTTCTTTCTGTTTTTTACTTCTGTCCGACTGAAAATTCCCAGATTAGTGGAATAATGGAGCTAATAACAATTAGTGTTGGGTGATTCTCCTAGAGTTTGTCATTCTAAAACCAAATCCGAAAGTACAATTGCTCTATCACGCAGAAATATTTTGGGGAGGCATTGATTTTTGTAAAAATGTATAATTTTGATAAAAAAAACAAGGTATTGCGTGAAAACTAAAGATGCGAGGAAGTTCAGATTTGAGTCGAAAGATAGTAGGGACTCTCCGCTAAGTAATTATATTCTTTTGTACTTTCTAATAGTTGTGAATGCTTGTTAAAATTTGTTGTGCTTGTTGTAGTAGTTTGCAAAATTGCTTTGTAAAAGTAACAATTGATCGAACCTTTGCACCGAAAGCATTAGATATTTAATATTAATGCTTGTTAAAGTTCGAAGAAGAGCTGACGCGGGTACTGTACAAAAGCCAATGTCTTTCGAAAACGTTGCGTGATGATTAGACTGCAGATCTTAATGCAAAATAAAAAATGCTTGCACTGATTGCAAGTCACTTATCTCATTAAGGTAAAACTAATACACTGGTGGCCTTAAATCTTTTTAATATCTCCACTGTTTTAAATTGTATGTACCCATTTTTGTCATAAATGCATAAAATCCGCAGTCTAGTGATGATAGAGCAATTCTGCTTTCGGATTTGGTTTTAGAATGACAAACTCTATAAAAATCATCAGATATTATTGCTGAACGTGTTGTACACATAAGCAGTGTCTCGAAGAAAACGCGTTCTAATATTATGAAGTTAATACATAAATATGTGCTGGATATATGTTTATTGTCTGAGATTATTGATTTTAAGTTATTTTACTATTACAGAAAAAATTTGTTCGCCTCTCATCCAATGTTATTCTTCTGTCGGAGAATCAACTTGCAATAGAAATAAATAAGATATTGTAGAATATCTGAAACATCAAAAAAATTTGAAACCTGCGAGGTGATATAAATAAAGTAAATGAAATTTGAGGGGTTATTATTTACAGAAACTTGTTTGTCTCTGATCGTGTCCTATTCTGGCGTCGGAGAACGGTACAACAATTTCAAGGGCACCGTATAGGCCATTGCTTGGAAGAACCATGGCCTTGAATAGACCATCGGCGCGGGCTAGAGATCAGAGAACTCCTATTCATCGTGGAGTCAGCTAAAATTCGGCCAGATACATGGTTGAATTCTCAGAACTTCGTGTCTACGCGCTAATCGACGACAAGGCATTTGGGATTCCCCGTACGGGACATCTCGTCGCGAGTGTCTCATTCCTCTCGACTTAATCGCCCATAAAGACGACCGGCGGCTCATTCTGCGTGGTCATCGTGAACCTGAAGAAAGGAGCATGGATCTTGAAAGACGATGCACATTGTTCGCGAGCTTCTCTCCAAAGTAAATCATGCATATGCATCGTTTCTAAAAATGAATCCGTATCGACGCTTCAATAAAGAATAGGATAAAGTTACCAGTTACCGGATATTTAGTGACGACTTGGAAGTTTTTTATTTATTTGGAGGCATTCTGTAATTTATTTTGCAAAAACGTGGTAAAAATTGTCTGTATCGATTGTTAGGAATAGAAACCATACGTTATTTCTTCCCTCAATAGTTTTAATAGATGAGAAATCATATGCTGACATCTTCAATTTTCCTACAATTGTCAATTTTATCTACCCCGCAGTCTAGTGATAAACGATTGATTATCAACCTTTTTTTTGGAGCGTCAAATTTTTCTGGACGATTTTGTTAAGGGGGTAGACTCCTATTTCCAGGATTGGGGATTCAAAACTGTACAATATGTAAATTATGCCTCGTAAACGTAGATCGACCTTTTATCTAGCGTTTTTGACTAGTGAAAACCCCCATGTTTGTATTATCGAGAAATGAGAGGGCGAATCTCGCACCCTTGCAATCCCGAAAACAATTGTTCAATTTTAATCCGATGTAAGACGACGCTTTTTATCTCGACATAAGAAAATCGCTACCCGTCATCTTCTTTTGCAGTTGTTCCTTAAATTCTTCTAATGTTTTTATTGTTTTCAATTACGCCTACGCATTTTTGCTACAAATGCACAAAATCCGCTGTATACTCATCGCTAGACTGCGGAACTTTATGCAAAACTAAAAATTGTTTGCATCAACTGCAACAAACAAGCGCCAAGTAATGATTTCTTTCATTCTTTAATTATGTTCACAAGCTGCAACTAATACATCGACGTTCTTAAATTTTTTTAATCTGTCCACTGTTCTAAATTGCTTTTTTACCGTAAATGCACAAATCCGCTGTATACTCATTACAAAAGTGAATATGAAAAATACGCTATTGAATCATTGCCGACTAAGATGCTGCTCTAAGCGTCACCGCGATTATGATTCCGCAGATGATTGTTTTATTGCTGTTTATACATCATGCGTGCATTTGCATTTTTCGAGGAACTACAACGACTGAAAATAAATAGGAATACGATCATTTTGTCCATGAAACGCGTCCTTCCGTTACTGCAAAAAAAAAGAAACGGTTCTCAAGGAACAGCAGAAAGGATCGACCGATTACATGGTCGGCGATAAATTTGTTCACACTTCCTAGTTCCGGGTCTCGAATTTAATCGAACGGGCCGTTCGCTTCAGACAACATCCCACGTTGAAAGACTGCGATTTCCTCGGGTACTACGATATCAGCTTTTACATATGTGTACGTCGCCAAGGTTACGGCCATGTGGTTCCTCAGTTTCCGTGGGACTTTTAATCGTTTGTCAAATCGATTCTCCAGGTGTGCGCACACACTTGTCGAAATCCCGACGGTGACTAAACGGTTGTGTGAATTACGTAACCGAGACAGTAGTCGTTGTTGGGGGGGGGGGGGCAATTATGTCGTGTGTAAATACATGCGAATCGAAAATTAGCCGTGACTTTCGTGGTAGCGAGAAGCAACGGAGCTAATGGCGATGATCCATAGAAAACTGGGCAAACGTAGCTACGAGTCCTAATGAATGGTTCTCGGAAGCGATTGAGGGGTACGTTCGTCGTTTGCTTAATGACCGGCCGTTCCGAGAAAGTTTATCACGGGTCATTGTTTGACGGCCTTCAGAGGCCTTGGCCATAGTCCAGGCAAAATCTCCAGGTAAACCAGGATCCCTAATAGCATTTATGGTTGGGATTTTGTTGGGCTTCCGTTGCAATATTGGTTGGTAAACCGTTAGAAATGTCGTCGTTGTATTTAAGCGAGCCAAGGATAAGGGTTAACAAATGGCCAACGTCGCTATAATACGAACGGCCAACTGGGCCCGCTAACATAATATTATATCTTCTCTTTATATCAATATATAAAAAATAATATATATGCCGAGACGTAACGGCAGCGACGCAACGTATGAAGGTAAGGTGAAGTGCCCTATGCCTGGACAGCATGTTTTTCTATTTTACATTTTATCACTTTAAATAAACAAAAACAATTTCTTAAGAGTTTTAACATACAGTTCAGAGTTTGTAAAGTAATTTAAAATAAAAAAATCATTGTTTAGGTTAATATCTTAATTGTATTAACAAGAATAATTCAAACCTATAGTTGGACATATTAAATCCAATCTAAGCTAGTACCTGGACAGAAGTAAAGGCTATATCGGGACAAATTCAATTTACGAGTTGATCGAGCGAACATAACCTAAAACGTTGGTTGGTGGCGCTGTTGCGCATGGCGAATAGAAGATGCTTTGCGTAATATGTAGTATTCTTATCATAGATTATAGTATTGTATTATTTAACCAAATATATATTTATTTTCATTTACTGTTTTAATAAAACTTGTCATAATACAACTTTTAAGGTTAGGTAGTAATACTGATAAATTTAAGATGTAAACATAACGTATTATTAACGTCACAACCGGAATACATTTTCTACATACGTTATTCAAGCTAATAGAAGACTAATTATACGTACATGTAGTTAAATAATTTGCAAACAATGCGTTGATTTTATTCACAAACACGTGTCCGGCTTCAGGCGTAAGCACATTGCGTATAAGCTTAGAGTGGGACAGCTACTGTCATCGCGTCCCAGTATGGAGTACTTATATTTGAAAACAGTCCTAATCTTGGACATCTAATATTTGGATTAATAATTATTATTTACGTTAAGTTTGATTGCCAATTTATTTTAAAATATCAATATTATTATGCGTGATAATTATTTTTTGTCTGAGGGCTTAAATTATATCTTTTTTTCTGACAAAAGTTCGAACTATAAATGCACATGATTCGCATGTAAATAGACCATTTTGTATACTGTTTTCAGATGAACTTTGAATTCATTTTTAAATTTCAATTGATGTCTTAATGAAATAATATTCACACCTACTTGTAGCTGAGGCCTCAGAATATATAATATAATTATTTAATCTCTTAATTACTGATTTTACTATGAAAATTCAATTGTCCAGATTTAGGTATCACTTTTGGACTGTCCAGACTTGGGGCACTTCACCTTAAATGGGAATCGTTTTACTGCCCTTTCGCTGGGGAATTACTAAGGTATGACCAAGGGTGCGTTCCGTTTCACGCATTGAGCGCACGGATCGCATTCAATGTGATGCGCGCATTGATATCGTTCCGTTTCGTTAATGCGCATGATCCGTTTCGTTGATGCGCGCTTGGAAACGGAACACTGATGCGGATAAAAAATGGCTGCTTACATGGGTGACAAAACGCTATCTGCATTAACATTATTTTTATTAGATAAAAACAGTGAAAAAGAAGAATTGAACAAATGTAGTGATTTGAATGTTACTACCGATATCAGTGACAGCGAAGATGAATTGGAAGATATTTTTGTAAATTTTGATTTGGAGTTAATTTATTTAGTATTAATGGTTGGCGAAACGCGAGGAGAGATTGTTTTAACCGAAAAAATAGAAGATTATTAGAGAAATAGAAGAGTAAATACTACTACACTGAGAAAAAAAAGTAGTTATTTCAATAACACGCGTGTTATTGTAATTTTTTACTTCGATGAATATCAATGTATTCTTTTCAATAGTATGAAATTTAGAAGCAAATCGTGATGTATTTGAATTGTCTATCATGAAATGATTGAAAATATTATTTGATTCAATACCGTATATTATTATTCGTAATATTTCTTTTTTTCCTTCAAGCAGATATGTTGTTAAAAAAATTTGGGAATTGGTTTGAAGCCATATCTTATTTTTCTGAAAACATTGATGGTCAAGCTATTGGCTTATATGATTCGCGGAAATGAGTTTTGCTATTGAAATTCAATAGTATTAAATATTAAAATAAGTTCATATGATATTGGCACTATTCAATAGTACATCTTATTGAATCAACATATATTTTTTTTGTTTCGACAGGATTTTTTTCTCAGTGTAGAGGTAAAAAGAATGGGACCCGGCAGGTAAGTAAACAATGAAATACACGAGAGCTGTGTCTATTATTCAAACAGTTTTATTCTAGAATTGCCTAAAAGTACTGTTCTTACGCGATATTCGAATATCGATTTTCAAAAAATATCGACGCTGCCACGCGTAGCTCTAATCATCTTTTCTCGACGCTGACTCATCGAATTCATCAGCTGTTCGTAAATGCGGAATTACTTATCTACTCTACGCGCTATACTACAGATACAACAAGCTTTAATCAGTTTCGTCTTCTTTTTTTCTTCTCGCCTGGCAGTAACGAACGATCGCGCGAGCCCTTTGCAATCTCTCGAATCGGATCGTGGATCGTTTAATGTCGCGTGTTCTCGAAAGAATAGACCGCAGACAATGTCTAGCTCGTACTTTTTATCTATTCACCCCTTGCCGTATTTTAACGAGTCACGCTCCTCATGAAGATTTTAAACAAAGCCTAATAATAAACATGAATGTTACGCCTTTCTATTTAAGTGAAATAAAATTTGATTCGTTTATAATCAATATTTAAGCATTGAAATAAATGTAGCCATACGAAAAAGATAAATTTTCTTTTCTCTTCTACGACATTTTTGGGGATAAAGAAGTTTTAATCGGTGTAACTGTCAAGAAAATAATACAGCAAGGGGTCGAATCGTTTGTACTGATTGTCCATCAGATGTGGTGATATATTGCGCAAGATTTCTCGCGCATGTGCGTCCAAAACAACGTATCTATTGTATTGTATTATAATGACGAGGTAGTAGAGCCCTGGGGCAGTTATATCTGTGGTTGTCAGGAAAAACATCGCATGTCACGATTTCAAAAAATTTTAGTTTATGCATTGATTGAGTTTATAGTATAGGATGTACGTCTTTACCAGAAAAGAAGTCACGAAAATAAATTCGAAAGGCTCAAAAAAATAATGCAATTTAACCGATGTCCTATGTGATCACAACTTTAAACGGCAATATCTCGAAAGTGAAAGTACGTGACATGCGGCGTTCTTCCTGACAACCACAGATATTAGCGAGAAAGTACCGATATTTTACGAGGTGTTCAAGGTACCCCATTTTATCGAGAATTTTACTTTACTGAGGCTTAGATCGCCGCGCTTGCGCGAGAAATCTCGCACAATATCTAACCACTGGGCGCAGGGGAATATACGAGACCCCACTCATGCGCTTAGGTTTTGGCGGGAACAGTCGACATAGGAGCTCAGCGCAGTGGTGAGATATTGTGCAAGATTTCTCACGCATTGCGTCCAAAACAGTAATGTATCTATATTATGACAAAGCCCTGGGGCAGTTATATTAGCGAGAAAGTACCGATATTTTACGAGGTGTTCAAGGTACCCCATTTTATCGAGAATTTTACTTTACTGAGGCTAAAATCGCTGCGCTTGCGCGAGAAATCTCGCACAATATCTCACCACTGGCTCAACGTCACCACATCGCTTTGTTCCAGTCATACTGATACGCGCATTTGTTGTCTTCGTGGTCGAAGATGTGTAGCACGGAGTAGAGTTATCACGTGTCCCTACCAGTTTCTCACTGCCATCTCCTGATGGACGATCAGTACAGGTCGTTCACGTGCCTCCGTCAAAGTCGATCGAGACGAGAACCTTCGTCGAGGCTCGTTTGATCGCAAAGGGCCAGCGCAATTCGATTGGTCGGCAGGAACACGAATTGATTTAAGGACGCCACTATTTTCCTCGGGGCGGCATTCCGAGGCGACGAATGGAAGACGGTAGCTGGAAATCCATCCGGTTGAAATGCCGCGTGGATTATTATTCTTAACCCTTTGCAGTCCGAAGCATTCTCAATGTCCCGTTAAAAAATCAGCACGGAAATCGTACAGCTCTACCGCATTACAATATCGTAATTTAGCAAGAATATTTATTTACAATATTTATGAAGCGCAGTATTCCCTCACCATCTCGCAGTGCAATCTAGAGTCGCCAGATTATGACTTGTGTCCACACTCTATCTACCCCTTCTACGACGCTATTCCCCACGCTTCCGCCGCGGCCACGTCACGTGACGCGATTCGGCGTGTGGCACAATGTCGTGTGAATAATCTGGCGACTCTGTTGTAACCAATCGTGAGACAGTAGCCTGTCGTCAGTCAGCCAATTAAGGCGAAGACAAAGTAGCTTCCCGTGCTCCTGAACGATTTGCTATGTTACGACGGAAACACAGAAATTGTACTTACAGTAACATCAGCAACAAATGTTTCATAGACCAGTAAAACATAAAACATCTTGTTCTTCGAACCAAATTATTATCTATTTTCCGAACGAAGATACCTGTCATAATAAGTGTTTGCTCCACTCCTATTACTTCAGACTTGCAATATAGAGTCGACAGTTATTATGACATATCTTCTTCTGGAAAACAGGTTATAATTGACTGTTAAGTGCAGATCGAGGATCACAAAGGGTTAAGAATATCGAATGGCGGACACGGTTCGTCGATCCAATCGTAGGATCGATCTAAATCCCAAGGCTTGATGGGTTTATTCTTCGGTGGTTGCTGGGCGCTTCTTTTTTCTGAACACACACAAACGAAAAAATTATGAGGCTGAAATGAGGAAGCTCTTGAAATATAAAGGCATCTCCCTTTTGGGTCATTTGAGTAAACCAAGAAAATTCAATATTACAACAACAAATTAGCTTCATAGCATAGTAACTGGGACAGGTACCCAGAATGTGGAATATGCGGAGTGTCTAAAGACGCGGACAGTCTGCAGACAATTGTCTGTCACTCTGTACGGGGCTTAATGCGAATTTTTGTTTGCACATAAAAATAAAAAACAACACTGTAACTAATTACAACATTGGCGGACAGCGGGCATTTGTGTAGATTTTATACGGCCCTATATTCGCAACCCTCCACATAAAAGGCTACTTTCCTCTACTATCAATTTATTAAGTAATATTTGTGTTAATAAACTTTCATATTGGATACCAATTCTTTTTTACTGTTCCCATATTAATGTTTTAAATATTCGAGCTGCTTGCTTACTACACCAAAATATCTTCAATATTCTCAAAATAAATAAAATCTCAAAATTGAATCAGGAATAAAATACCGTAATTAGTGAATTGAACGTAACAGAATTAACAGATCATTATCAATTACAATCGTATACCCCTCGAGTTTTTTGTTGAACCAATCAAACTGATTTCATTGATTTAATATTTCTTCTCACTGTAAATCGTGTTATGGCGCTAGTTGAAAACGTCTGTAGCGACTTACCCGTTGGGAGATCCTCCATACGCGGTTGCCACCGAACTAGCAACTCCTCCTTTACCGGTGGAGTAACTGTTAGCGATCGCAGTGACCGCTCCAGGTGGAGATCCGGAGGATCCAGATCGCGTGGACATTCCAGGGAAGCTGAACACCATTGGGAAGTAGTTGTTCAGATTTGGATAGTGCTGTCGACGGCGGTTACCCTTGAAGGGAACAAAGGGAACAGACACTTCCTCTTCGTCGTACTCATCGTCTTCCTCGTCGTCCTCTTCGACTACCACTGGTGGTCTTTTGGCCTTCTTGCCGTGGTGGACCTTGGGTCGACTCGCAGGAGCCTCGGAAGTAGGGTGAACGGGTTCGTTAGCTGGGGTCACTGGAGCTGCTTCGGTTGTGAACACTGCAGCTGGTTCAGGCTGTGGTTCTTCCTAAGTGGCAGAGAAGGATTAAGATAGTACACCTGATAAATAAGAAATTATTCTCGATCGTACATTTTTCAAATGAATTTGGGGACACAAAATTGCTATTTAGTGTATTTAGTGTATTATTTGACCGAACCGGTGCGCCGCGAACATAACCCCAAATTTATTTGAAACATGTACGATCGAGAATAATTTCTTATTTATCATAATTGGCGATAAACCTACAAAAAGTTCGAGAAGATCTAGAAAACATTCTATAGCAAACGTGTCTCAGGACGTAATGATTCAAATCCGAATCGAACGTTTGATAAATGTCTACAAAATTGCTATTTAGTGTATTATTTGATCGAACCGGTGCGCCGCGAACATAACCCCAAATTTAATAGTACACCTGAGTTGAACATTGTTGAAAACGTTTGAGCACTGCCGTTGACCAATTTAATAACTAAACTGTGGATCTTTATGCAAAATAAAAATATTCTGCATTGATTGTGGGAAGCAGGAACAAAATAAAAATTGATTTCATCCCTTAATGACTTTGTTACGTTAACCCTTTGCCCGATTTAAGCGATTAAAGCTTTTCTTGTAATTCTTATCTTCCTAAAAAAGGAAAAACTTTGTATCTGTTGTACGCCTATATGTTCCCCAATAGCTGTACATTAACAAAAACAAAATAGAATTTTATTTCGATTTAAAGAGAATTAATAGCATACATATTTATTAGACTCTGTTCAGAATTTTCATCACGAGTTTGACACGATATTGTCAGGCAAGGGGTTTAAAACAACATTACAATATTCTTGAATTTTTCTAATCTATTACTGTTGTATATTTCACCCAACTAATTTCTTCGTAAATGTATAAAGATCCGCAGTCTATTCATAACCTTAGAAGATCTTCGGAATGGCAGACTCGGATCAAAATAATCTACTATACGTGTCAATTTTATTACTATTGTATCAGAAATTTGTTTAATTAGCACATATAGTTCCTACACTAAGCTGGAGTGGATACTTCATTATTTATGTTAAAGCGATAAAAATTGAAACCGGTCGCTTATTGCAAATGCATGAAGTCATAATAAGCTGACATTCGTTGTGGTTCGAAGATGTCGGCTTGTAACATCTTTGATGAAACACTTAACACGTGACATCCTATCTCTGAATGAGACGCCTCTAATAGGTTGCTTAAGATGCTTATTTCTTTAAACTATGATTGTAGCCCGTAAGTTACAGAGATTTTCTGCAATATTTCCGATCTAGTGGTACAACCGGAAAAGGAGTGAATCACGATGTAAAAATAAGTTTAAAGAGTATCATTTAATAAATTCACGAATATGGTTGTTCGTGAATTCGTATACGAGAAAATCGTATTTGAAGGTTCATCAGACGCTCATGCTATTGAACGGGAGCTAGCTGAGACGTCTGATCAAGACCTGTTGACTCTACTTCTTGTGAATACTAGTGTGTGAGAACCTTGCAAACTATCAAAGCCAATTTTCTGGAAACGAAGTCCTGTTTAACACTAAACCTACCACGAGGGGTCAAAATAACCCATTTTAGATTTTCTATTTGACAATTAATGAAATTGTAAAGGTGTTTTCATGGATATTATAGTAAAAATCGCATAAAATATAATTAAATCTAATCTCGTTATTTTTATAATACTACACCAGGGGTCGGCAACCTGCGGCTCGCGAGCCACATGCGGCTCTTTGGATGTTTTTTCTTATGAATAGATTAGTTTTTATTTGTCAAAAAACTTTATTTATGCGAGTACTATTTATTGTTGGCAAGAAAAAATTTTGTGGCTCTTTAAAAACTTTGAAATTTTGTAAATTGTAATTTTTGACTCTTCCGACTCAAAAGGTTGCCGACCCCTGTACTATACACATCAGTCACTTTTGATAGCCGGTAGGTTTAGTGTTAATCCCATAAGTGGTTAAAAAGAGTAATATTTCGCAAAAGAACGGCAGCAGTCCTAGTTACGATCGGTACCTGAGGAGGAGGTGTAGCTTGCTTGTGATGATGCTGTTCTTCTTCCACAGGGTACTCCTCTTGAGGATCATGCTGCTCCGGCTGCTGATGGTGTTCGTCCTGGCGGTGATGTCCTTCGGGTTGGTGTCCATCCTGCTGGTGATGTCCTTCAGGCTGGTGTCCATCCTGACGGTGATGTCCTTCAGGCTGGTGTTCCTCTTCCTGTTGCACAGGAGTCTGCTCATTCTCGTTGTAGGACTCTTCAGGCTCTGGCGCCGCCTGGGCCTCGGCGCTCGACACTTCCGATTCTTCAATCGGTTCCGGGCCTTTGTTCAAGTGTGGCGCCTGCATTCCGCCAAAAAAGGCTTCGCCACTGACAGCATTGCCCTGCGCGAACACTCCCGTCGCTTGGCTACCGGGATTCGACCGTCGCACAGGTCTGTAGTAACCGGCGATCATCATCGTCCTGTGAGGATAAGGTTGTACGGGTGCCCTTTTCTCTCGCAGGAAGACTATGGGATTGCCGTAGGGATCCAACATCACTGAAACTTTAGAGACCGTCCATGTCAACCTTGCTTTCCTTTTTTTAATTATTTTATTTTACGTCGCTTCTTCGACTGCTGTCAATGCTTCAATTATGGTTAAGGGATCGTGTCAACCTTCCTACAGGTTACTTTCTCGTTAAAGTACAGGGTATAGTCAGTGCAGAGAGTCTGGATAGATTGTCAGTTTGCTTTTGTATGATCAACTTTTAAATTGAGTATTAATCAATTAAATGAATAACTAAGAATTAATATTTTTTAAAAATTGTCAAATTCAATGATTAGCCCTACGACTACTTCGAATAGGTATGGAACTTCCACCGCGTCGATCCTAATAACGTTTTCTTAACATAGCAGCTCTGTAAGGGCGAATAACACTGTCCAACAGCCAAAAATCTTCTCGATTCTCACTATGCGATTCTTATAGAGTTTTTCGCGCTGATTACGAATCTGTTTTTAATTTTTTTCCTAGACGCATAGTTTATGAGAAATTTGAGTTTGAAAAAATGACCTATTTTTCAACTTTGAACAAAGATTGTGATGTTAATATAAAAGATATTGTATTGTTCTTTACATAGAAAGATTCTGTAGACTTTCTCGAATCCAGTGATATCAATATTAATGCATTATGATTGTTTAAACATGTTTAAACAATGATTAAAGACGGAGAGACACCACTTTTGCACCAATTTTTGCGGATATTTCTCAATTTATCTCAAAAAATAAGGGTCTAGCGGAAAATCGAACTACACCACGCGCTAAAGCAGACTTTTATCTTGAGAAACCACCCTTTCAACTTTCCTAAAGTCGACGTTTTTACCGAACCAGAAAGCAAAATATCTTCGCCCGACACGAGCTGCCGCCAGTGGCGCTCACCACTACAACGGGCGTTCGCCGCGGCGTATCCCGTGGAACGCCTATTCTAGCGGTAAGCGCCACTGGCGGCAGCTCGTGTCGGGCGAAGATATTTTGCTTTCTGTTTCGGTAAAAACGTCGACTTCTGAAAGTTGAAAGGGTGGTTTCTCAAGATAAAAGTCAGCTCTAGCGCGTGGTGTAGTTCGATTTTCCGCTAGACCCTTATTTTTTGAGATAAATTGAGAAATATCCGCAAAAATTGGTGCAAAAGTGGTGTCTCTCCGTCTTTAATCATTGTTTAAACATGTTTAAACAATCATAATGCATTAATATTGGATATCACTGGATTCGGGAAAGTCTAGAGAATCTTTTCATGTAAAGAACAATACAATATCTTTTATAGTAACATCACAATCTTTGTTCAAAGTTGAAAAATAGGTCATTTTTTCAAACTCAAATTTCTCAAAAACTATGCGTCTAGGAAAAAAATTAAAAACAGATTCGTAATCAGCGCGAAGAACTCTATAAGAATCGCATAGTGAGAATCGAAAAGTAAAAAAAAAGTTTGAATTTGTTGGACAGTGTAATTTGTTGAGCAAAATGTATAGGATCGACTTTTTCGAAAAGCGGAAAGATTTTATTTCGATGCATGGCTTTTTCTATTCGCGACTATTCTAAGGTATATTGGTAGCTTCTCCTATGATAGTCGTACGATAGTTGCTATATTTACCAGGTTCAGCAGGAATAACTCTGGACTCCGTGACCGCGATCGTCGCCGCGACGACGAGGAAGACGAAGCTGATCCACTGCGCCATCCTCAATGATCGGAACTCTGGTCGATATGGAACGTTGAATAACCAAATGTCCGTCCGTAGGGATCCCTCGAGACACTTTTTCTTGAACAGTCGTTCGTCCCGGAAGCCGAAGAGCCCTGCCGATATCCAAGCACTACCGCGAAGGTCTACCTGGCTCGCGAACTTTTTGCTAGATGATGCTATCCTCGAACCCGCAATTGCTTTTATACCAGAAGCTAGGTGAGCTCGCGGGGGATGGGATGGGCGATCGAGGACGCACAAGGCATGGGGCCGGGATCGGTTGGATCCACGAGCGGAACGGGGATACGGGATCTTCTGGATCCCCCACCATAGATCGTCAGGTGGTTGCCTCGTACCCAACAGGATCGTCGTTGACGCGAACGCGCGCATCGATCAACCAGACGTGATCGTCATCCCTAACTAATCGGACAGCCGTCGAATCGAACGCATTAATTGCGATACCCGTCGGCCCTTCTCGAGTCTCGATCGAACCCGATCGATAGTGTTACATGGTGCACAGTGAGGAGCAATATTGAACCAAACAATTTTTCAAAAATTATCTTTTGTATCAGATAATTGCATAACTTCCTGTCCGATTTGAAAATAAAATTCAATGGTCAAATTTTAAAGAATACAGCTTCATAAATCACTTATATAGTCACTATTCTTCTCTACAATTAATTTTTCTTTTTTACACTGCGCCGTGCGGTACAGTTTGCGACATCCATGAAAATCGGGCGCGAACTTGTGCAATCTGATATAATATTTGTTAAGACGGTGTCCCAAAAATCGCTAGAATCATTTGACATTTATTTTAGCTTACGTAACGATTAACATTCTAACTCTATTACTTGTAGTTGTAATGTAACCGAACTCTGAAGTATATTTATTGTTTCTCAGGTTCAAATGTAAAATCATGTGCCCCTTGAGTTTTTTGTGATTCTGTTTTGATAAACACGCGAATTATGATTTTCTAGAAAAATAGTATAGACGGTATTTAGTGTGTCGTTTACTTGAAAAATGATCGACCTTGCCATTTTTCGTCTTTCGTGATTCCTGGTCCCTTGAACCCCAGAAATCGGAGAAGAACCTTCTGCTAAAGTATGTTTAATTTTTCTGAAATTTTGAACAAACCACTAGAAGATATCTGGTAGATGAGGAAGTGTCGTTTATGATCATTGAGTTTCGGATTTGATGCATTCATTAGAAAAATGTGTAACGAATCTCCACATGCAGAATATTTATAATGTATATTCTACTTGTATGAAACACCCCCTGCGTGGTCCACGATAGTACTTTGCCTAGCGGCATCGTGGGTCCGTTGACTGTCGTGTCGCATTTAGAGGTTCATGACATGTCAATCGCCATTGAAATGGAAGCCAAGACGCTAGAAGCGTGTTTACTAAAAACATGAAGCAATAAATTCGCCTCTGGTGTCCTGACTCACATATTAATTTGACGACAGCTAAAAATACCATTTATGCGTATCACATCGCAAAAATAGCGGATTTCAGTCGTCCGTATCATAAACATCAGCGTGGAATTTTCTAAGAACGCATATATTTACGCCACACTGTTATTCAGTGGAAGAGTACGGAAGGCTTGAAGTATTGCCTTCATTCACAGGTATCAAGGGAGCAATATGCTTCTTTCATTCATTTATTTAATTATTAATGGCCAACTTGTATTTGAGGTTAGTCTAGCTTATTAGCGCGTTTACGTATAATGTGCTCATCGTACATATACATTTTTAATATGCAATGTAATTATCATGACAGATAGCAACAAGTTATAGAAAAGAAAGTTATGAGCTGAATTTCTAGCAGGCGCAATTAACGAAAATTCCTCGAAAGTGTTAGGACTGTTTTGCCATAAAGTTGTTTCCGAAAGTGGTATAAGTCTACTTTTGGAAAAAATGAGTTAATGGTAGTTTTAGCAGATATAAATATACAAAAATTAAAAAGAAGTTAATAAATAGATGGACTTATACCACTTGAAATGAAATAGTTTTAGTTCGAATAATTAATTTTCTAAGATTTCCTAATGAAAAATTAATAATATTTCGTAATCCATATCTAGTTTATTTAAAAATATAAATCTGGTTAGCTATCAGATGCGGAGGCTGAATTATCGATTCAAACTGCAGAGACTTAAGATTGGCAAAGCTTGCAAACTATTCGCGATCTGTGCTGGACGGAAATCGCGCGACGATCTCGATGATGGAATCGCTAATTCGTGAGTCACGCGGAGTGATGCCTGATAAGTGGATCTATCAGCAGAACGAATAATAAGACGGTTCATACATGTTTAACCGGACTATAAATACACACGATCCAAGAAACGACGTCAGAACAACGCGTCTCCAGAATTTCTATTCTTCCCTGCACGGTCTTCGACCCTTTTCGCATCCCGCGATCCGCTTTTTCCAGGAATGCAGGCGCCGCACTGCGACGACGATGCTCGAAAACGGTATCGAATGTGAAGCATTGAACGTCATACATTGCAGTTACTAGTTCTTGCATTTTTAAGTACACTAGCAGAATTAATTCTGAACACTTTTAAAAATTTTATATTCTACTCATTGTCTAATTTTAGGGCGTCGCTTATGTAAAAAAAAATTGGTAAAAAGACCATTTACAGCCAAACTTTTAATACACAATAAAAATTACAATTTGAACACGTTTCAAGGTATTCGAAGCCTTTTTATTCGTTATTCATTAAAAACTTTACTAATTTCAATCAAAAAGTTTTGACTAATTACTATTTTGCTGTGACTAACATTCAAAAAGACTATTAGTCATTTTTAAATATTAGTTGATTATTGCTCTACTCTGTTGACCGATCACACAAGTAAGGACAGTCAAACCAAATGAACCTAGTGAAAAGCGACAGAAGATGAAAAAGAAAAAACACCAGAATGTCAGGTTTCGTTGCAAAGGGACTCTTCATCCACAGAATAGAATATCATTTGCTTTTTTTTAATATACATGAAAAATCTATGATAAAATCTCTTTTTATTTATGTGTTTAAACAATGTTAAATTATTTTACAACCCCATTAATGTAGGTATAATATCAATAGCACATTTTTTTACATGTGAACGGATTAATTATTTTTACGTTATGTACTTCTTATGGGAAAGGTTGGTTTGGTATACGTCCTATAAATCCAAATATCAGGAACGGATTAAGATCGTATACCGAGGTACCACTGTATTAGGCCCTCCGAAAAGTTCTTTTCGTTTTCGATTAATGCACACAGTGCGAATTCCACCGAATTTGATCCGAGAAGGCGCGCGAAAAGGATGATGGGCGTCGGGACGCGCATGATCGTAATTTCATCGGTTTTCGCAAAGATGGTACGAAGGCAGAGAAAGGAGAGAAGGGACTAGCAGAGAGAAGAGAAGAGAGGAAAGGCGGTGACGCGTCGAGGCGGATCTGTCTGAATTTGTTTTGGATTCGGAGCACGAGCGCCACGGCCACCGCCATTGGACTCTTACGGACTTTTGATCATCCCCAAGAATTATCGTCGGCTCCGACCAGTCATACTACGGACGTTCGAGCGCGTATGACTGACATAATATTAATATTAAGAGGTCGTTACGTCAAACGGTACGCCGTCGAACGTGGCGACGAGATCGCGACGTATTGGTTCGGCAACCGATCCGTCGTCGGCCTAGTCCGCGACCTTCCGTTGCCGGTTCGACCCGTCGAATTCATCTCCATCGATCGTCCGATCGGACGATGTACCGCCGCCGGCCGCTGAATACTTCATGAATTCCGCACTATTTCATGAATCAACTTCCAAACGCACCGTTTTCCAAGTCACGCGTCATCGTATTTTCGAGCGTGACCAGCCGACGCAAATCGGCACGTCCAGGCTCCGATAGAACGGACGGCCGTTCCACTCGGATGCAGCTGGATTCGCGACGCTCCGCAAAAATGTAAATTACGCCGGTAACTCTGAGAGACGCCGTTCTTTCTTTTTTCTTTTCGCAAAGACCGAGCGTTTCTCACGGCAGAGCGACGCGAGGCTTTAACGCCCGGCGAAAAATTGAACCCTCTTTCTCGTCGGGCGGAGAACGCGGTCGCTTCTTTTAAGTATTCCAATGCGACAGGTACGGGAAATCGTTTTCGTACGCAGTGAGCAGCTTTAACACTAAGGGTTACGGAAAACAAATTCACATCGCGGTAAATGTATACAAAATTTCGGCAAGATTGGACTATGGGAAGTGGTTTAAAATTCGATTACAAGATTTCAAGCATACAACAACAACACGGCAAGTTTATATGAGCGTGGTAAAAATTATGCCAAATCCTCAGAATTACGAAGATGCGATTCCCCTGCTTCACATTTGCCTTCATGTCTTACCTGTGGCGGAAATCGCTTTAGCAACGGTTGATCAATATGCTACGAGCAAAGGTTTAGTAATTGCAGGTTATTATCTTGCGAATGAAACTATAAATGATCTAAGTACAGATAAACCAGCCCATAGGATTGCGGACAAAATAGTAGAAAATTATGGAAATGGCCTGAAAAGCTCGAAAAAATGAGCTCAAGTCCTTTAAGAGTCTCACAATATGTTGATGGTAATGGAACCATGCCACTGATGTTTTCTGTGAGTTAATGTGGAAAATAGCACTGTCCCAACTTATACGGTGTCCAACCTTTACGACAGTCCCTTAACGATGCAGGAATTAAGATATTAAATAGAATGATGATTTCAGCGCTTAGGTTCGATCAATTATAAAAATTAAAGAATTCCATTTTTTTTATAACAAATTTGCAGTTTGAAATCTCGACGTTTCGATCCTGGTGAGGATCATTTTCAAGAGATTTTTGCGTCTGAAACAAAATGTAACATTGCAAAAGAAAACCATAGATAGAAAACGAATAGAATTTTTTAAACTGGAAAAATGAAATAATTTTTCTTACATGTTATATGGAAAATTGAAATTTAACTTTAATAACTACGTGTTGCTTCCATGCTGGTAGATAATGGACTGACACCTTGTTGAAAGTTAAGGTGTAAACAGTGAATACAAACGGACAGAATTTGGAATTTGACCAATTAGAAACATGATATATGTTTGCTGAATCTATAATAGGCGGTAAATTCAAAAACTCAATATAATTCATCCCAATCATCAACACAGTATATTACCACTTTTGATTGTGGTAATAGAGGAAAAGTTCAACATTCAAATAAAATTGAGAAAAAATTGCAGTTTTATCAGAATCAAAAATATAGTAATTAAATTATATTTAATACTATTAAAGCATTAGTTAGAAACTTCATCATAAAGAAACATTACTGGTTCAGTAATGCAGCGTAATGATCATGAATCTTTGGTGATTCGTACCTAAGATTAACGCTTTGCAGTTTAATCATATGAAAAGTTTCCACTAATAGTCTACGATGTAAATTTGATTCTTTGTCTAAAACTTTAGCATTTTCAAAGTCAAATGCGTGATCAAATTCCATTGAATGTTTTGTCAGAGCTGTGTGTTGTGAAGGAGATTGAAAGATATTGCGTTTATGTTCAGATATTCTGGTGTCAAGATGTCTAGACGTTTGTCCTATGTATGACTGATTACAACCTTTACAAGGAATTTCATAAATGATATTACAACTTTTAAAAAGTGGAACTTTATCTTTAATTGGTGGAAACCATTTCTTCAAATATGATGGTATATTAAAAATGGTATGAATTCCAACTTTCCTGAATATTCTACGTAAGTCTAAAGAAATGCCTTTTATAAATGGAATGACTACTGTATTTTTATAGTTGATAGGACCTGTCTTTTGGAACCTTTCCTCTTTTAGTTGTGTGACTAAATCAGGATGGTAAATTTCAAAAACACGTTTCTTAATGATGTTTGAAACAAAAGTAACAGGAAAGCCATTATTCTTAAGGACATTCTTTATGAGTAACAAGTTGTTGGTTCTAAATTCAGGATTAATGAACCTAAGCGCTGAAATCATCATTCTATTTAAAATATTTTTCGATCGCAAAATTGATTCAATATATAGGAATTAAGATACTTCATTTCGTGTCCGATGTATCAACTCTATCCACTTGGAAGAAGTTTTCTCTCTTCTAGTCATCTACACCTCATCGAAACTGTGTAAAATCATTGTTGTACAAGCAACTTTTGGAAGGAAGTAGGACACTTTATTTACAAGCAGAAATATCTCGTTTTGGATTACCAACTACCAACTTGGAACAAACGTAAATTAAAAAGAAACCATACTCTGTCTTCTCGCGTGGCAGCAGACAACAGTGGGCATATCTAGCTTCCGATCGAGCACGCAGAGCTCTGATTTCGATTACTCAAATATTCGGGGCCCGGTTCGATGAACCCGCATGTGCACGGTCCTATTTTGCGAGTCGCCTTCCACGAAGCGAGCTCAGAAATCGGACGATTGCTCCTTGTTCAAATTCAAGGCACGCGCGCACTCGTCTGCCAGACCTATCGTTGCCTAGATGTATGTAGAGCCGATCACACAAAAGATAACGTAGTTAATTGTATGTAATGATGACTAGACAGCGGACGTTTATGAACTTATGGCGTGCGCAAATTAACGAGGTGTAAATTTGATATAATTATTACCTTTAGATACAGTCAAATTACATGTGCTACGATTCTTATTTCATCGCAAAGAACCTTGCAGTGAAAGTTTCGCTTTTCACAATTTCATATTATTAATTATTAATTAATTAGTAACATCCCCAAGCCTTTGTTAAACCCAACTGCATCACATGGATATACAAACTGTATACAGCGTGATACACAGAGTGGTACACTGTATACCTGAGAATCCCACCGAAAATATCTCCGTTGTTTTTAGTAATACGAAAAAATGTTTGGTTCAGTGGGGCAATTATTGTGACATATCTGTGAACGATGTATTTTCAGAACAGAACATTTTTCGTTGAATCGATTATTTCGTATGTCTATCCATTTTGAAGAAAACTGAATTGGTCACTTTATAAGAATCACCCTTAATGCGATAGACCCGTTTCCAGGATTGCAAGGGTGCGGGACTCGCCTTCTCATTTCTCGATAATACAGACACGGGGTTTTTCACTAGTCAAAAACGCTAGATAAAAGATCGATCTAGGGAGCTATCTCCCTCAAAAGTCCTATTTTTTTGTTTACGAGACGTAACTTGCATTATTTGGCAGCGTAATCTGATGTCCACATGTTGCACGTTGAACGTTGCAGAAAATTGACAAATTAGGCTAGAGACGTCTAATTCATCCATCACATAATCCGGCCGCTGCTTGTTTTTCCAAATTTGATCACGTCAAAATGCTATCCACAGATTTTGAAGCAGAAACGACCAACTTCTACCGCAAAGGAATTGGAAAATTTCCCAAAATATGGAAGGAGATCGTTGAATTAAATAGGGCATTTTCCAATTAGAAATTGTGAATGGTACAATTTTAATAAATAATACTATTCAAGAAAATGCGAAGAGGTCGCGAATATAGTTGCCAACCTAATATAATGCAAACGATCACAGAATGACCAAAAAAGAAATTGCTCTTGTCTTTTATTGTTCTCGGAAGTTGATGGCGTGTTATCAGGATATCTCTGGATGTCTTCCTTTTTGCGGGGAGAGCTCGTAAACAGTTGACGAATGGGCCATTCGTCATCCAACAGAGGATCACCGCGAACCGAGCGCACGTAAACCGATGATGCAAGTCCCATAATAATGATTATTCAGTGGTCGTCCGTTTCTACGTCAATCTGCAAACCATACGTCTTCGAGGGTCCCTTTGTTTGTCCGTTTTCCATTGTTTTCCGTCGCTTTTCCGCGATTTCCGTCCGCTGCACGTAGAAACGCGCCCCCAACTGCGATCTCGCTATCAAGGACAACAGCCAAGCAAGAACCAACCGAGAAGCTAACTCTCACAAAGGACATGTGTTAGAATTGTTAGGAAATGTCAATTATTTATTGGATCAATGTAAGCATTTTGTCGCGCAGTGGAACCTCTTCCGTTGCAAAAATCGAGGTTATGCAACGATGAAGGTAATCAATAGACTGCGGATGTTCATGCAATTTTCAATTTTTATAGTGAAATTTTAAGAAAGTGGTACATTTGTAGATCCAGAATTTTTAAAAATCGTACTAAATTCTGTCGAATTTGATTCTCCAGTATTTTCTGAAAATTTTTATATTCTGCTTAAAATCCACAGAATCGTACATCTTTCGATGCGTGTCGTTTTTTCCTGCGTCAACCGATTTCGATGGAATTTTCAGCATGTGTGTAACTAACATAGATCTTCAAAATATATATTTCAAATTTTCATATAGAGGATCCAAATAAAGAAGTTTTAGAAAATGCTTTCTTCATTTTTGCATGTAACCTGATCAATTGTAATTTTTGGAAAATCTTTTTTGCACATTATCTAATAAACCAAGGAGATCGTTTGGTACAATTAGAAAATAGTTATTCTGTTTTAAAGGGTGTACAGAGACTTACTTTACTGAGTGTAGTTGGGCTACGGATGGTGCTTCCGTACTTTATCTCTCGCCGCGGTTGTTCTTACTTCTTTATTAACCTATCTAGAATATTTCCATTCCCTATGATTTTCTAACTTTTGTGGACATGAAATTGATTTAATACGTCATACAATACTTAACTGTTTAGTAATTGATTAGATGCCAACATATTTAATAATTGAGAAATTATTATCGATCGTACATTTTTAATAAATTTGGGGTTATGTTCGCGGCGCACGGTTTCGATCAAATTATACATTAAATAGCAATTTTGTAGCCATTTTTCAAACGTTCGATTCGGATTTGAATCATTACGTTCTGAGACACGTTTGCTATAGATTGTTTTTCTATAAGAGAAAAATGGCGTTTGAAAAATGGCTACAAAATTGCTATTTAGTGTATAATTTGATCGAAACCGTGCGCCGCGAACATAACCCCAAATTTATATTTAATAATGTTTACAGTATGTTGAATAATGATACAGTAATTTTTAGTGTTGACTCTGAGCCACCATTCGAGTGCTAAGGGTTAATTCGTTTGTAGATGCTCAGACACTTACTTTTGCACCATAAATGGACCTGAGATCGTAAAAGAAAAACGGCGATCGTAAGCGCGCGTACGATCGCGATTACGTTTAGGGAACGAGCGAACCCACCGCAGAAACGATACGATTACGATGCGTTTCGACAGTTGTCGCGCGTGAGCAGACGAACGTGTCCGATTCAGTATGCCGCTCCGAAGCACGTGCAAGACCGACATCGGTTGATTCCTGATTCAGTGCGTGCAGCTGTTCACGAAAACAGGAGCCACGTACGGAGTCCGCCTCCTGAGAACCGCATCGCTCCTCCTTTTCTTTCGGTATTTTTCGCGACAAATAAGCAAATGACACCCGGGTAGGATAGCGGGGTCCGACGAGTGCCTCGAGCATCGTCCAATAAAAGAATCTCCCCTGTTTTCGTTCGACCGACTCGCGCCAACGCAGTTTTATACATTCAGTTTTCATCATCTTTCCCAGAGCTTCATGCATACGTCGCGTCGAGCGTCGCACCGGGCCTCCCTTTATGAATTATTCCTTTTCGGGAATACGCCAGTATTCTATATTTAGGAGAAAAATGATTCACTGGACGGGCCACAGTGCTGCAAAATCCCTAGAATCTGGCAATCATTCGTTTACTATAGGAACCTCTCAATAGAGAACCTAAAAATGTAAAACTGGCATCAGAAACTACTGCGACAAACGTGTTCGGCCATTTCAAAAAGACTATCACTTTTTAAATAATGAACTGTACGACTTGGATTTTTTTGAGAAGTTAGGACAATTAGTTTACTACATGACGTGAAAAGAGATTTTGAAAAAATTGCAATTGGTCGAAATTACAGAGAAAATACTACAATGATTATTGTTTAGGTACAATTTTCTCATCCGGGCCTACATTGAAAATTTAAGAAATAAACTCTGTAAATCTGTAATAATTCTGAAAATTTGAACAAATCATACGAGTTTAAAAATTTTCAATATAGGCCCACATAAAAAAGTTGTAAAGTTGTAACTCTTACAATTTTCTCTCTAATTCCGACCAATTGGAATTTTCTAAAAATCTTTTTTCAGGCCATGTAGTGAACTAATTGTTCTAACTTCTCAAAAAAAATCCAAGTTGTAATAGTTATCGTAAAATAATGAAGGTTGTCGAATGCAACGCCTGCAAGAGACCTATTATGCACTTGAAACGCGCTAACAAGCCTGCATTTCACATGCAAACATTGTGAAAGTGAATCGGACGATTAATCCTGTTATTATTGTGTGAACAACGTTTTTTTTACGTCGAATCATGATCTAAGAAATAAATACTCAATAAGCATTGAATGTAAGGCGTTTTGACTTCATTCAACACTGATTTTTCAGAGTTATTTGAGTGATCCAACTTGTACGGCAAAATTCTTTATGCCGAAGACATTGTCTTCAGAAAAATTGGCTATAACATTATTCCCGTTAACACTATCAATATACGTTCTATGTAAAAAATGTAGCTGGCGACTATACCTATGCAATTTTGTAGCTAAAAAACAAAACGCATCCTTTACGGCAGTCCCTTACCATCCCGCGTAATACCGGTCATTCGCTATGGCCAACTGACGCACGCGGCCATTCTAATAATAACCGTTATTCCTAGCGATTTCAATATTTGTCGGCTTCCTGCCATTGCCGGTTTTCCGCTTCGTCATCCTCGATACCGATAATCGCATAATTCATGCCGAGGATTCACGTCCCGCACCTTTCCGCTGCACTCGTTAACAATTCTGACTAAAATCGAGAACAGAAACGGTATCGTCCGTTTCCGTTCGGGAATCCCAGGACAATTTTAACCCTTCGCGATCCAATGTTGAGTCCGTATCAGGCACACCCTCGCTCAAGGGTATGTGAACTCTTGTCCCTTTGATTGATTGTTTTACGTCGTTTCTTCAATTACTATAGTTATTAAGCGACGGGACCTACAGTTTTAAATGGCACATGGAATATTTCCAGAGGAATTGAACTCTTCTCCAGAAGAGAATTCAACTCTTGTCCACTTCTGATATGTACATGAAAAAAATACGGAGTCTTCGAAGGATTTAAATAAATTTAGTATTCAGCAATCTGATACAGTATTCGAACATGTTTTAATAATAATTCATTAGATCTCCTTCTAACTCATGGTATCGCGGTTATTAATTTTTTCATTATTCATTCTACACAAATTTTAATTAATGATATTTATAATTTATTATATTACAATAAATTAGATATTATATTTGAATTTATATAAATTTAATAACTATTTCACGTCATTTTATAAACATAACAAGAATGTGTCTATCCAAATTTTAAAAAAATATTAGAGCCCGTCATTTTTACAGATCCCGTAGATCTAGTGTTAATATAAAAATTTCCTACAGAATTATTTTGAAAGAACAAAGCCTTGTAAATTGTCTGTAAGCGTCCAAATTCATATATGTAATATGTATACCTACTCGATAAACTTTTATTTATGCTATGAGAATAGCAATGATAAAAGATCTTATACTTCACACATTTCATAAAAGTGATATGTCCGCATACTTTTGCGAAATTGTGTTTATTGCGAATTTCGTTTCACATCTTTGAAAAACAAAATAGAAAGAAACGATCGCAATTATTACTTCCGATCACCATACATATCTCCTAACTTAACAAATTTTCGAAATAGATAGCTAAACGCAATTTTGTGGAGAATGAGTTCTATTTATAAGGACTGTTTATAAATAGTATGTAATATTTAAAAATCCGCAGTGAGTAATGTTCTCTCGAATAGTACATCGCGAGCATAGAGGAACGTAATTTATAGCAGCTCGATTCTACATGTATAAGAGTACGTATTTTTCTACTTATACTCTTGCTAATATATGCGTTGAACGTCAACCATCAGCATAGCCGATAAACTCATACATGCGTGCGGAGAATTCTATAAATGTCGAAGTCGAAATCGTCAGATCCATTTTTTGCATGATTTGCACGTAACAGCATCTTTCTTCAACGTCGAGTAAGTCGTGTCTACTAGAGATTAGAGACGGAATCAAGTGCAACTGCGTGGAGCACCGTTGTCGGGTGGCGGTGCCAATTTCCGGGAAGAAATTAGAGGGTCGTTTGCCAGGAGAAGCACGCGCGTCGCATATTTCCTTTCCGTTGGTTTCTTTCTGATTTTCTGATCCTCGGATCCGGCCCGGGTGATCTACGATTCAATAGAAATCCGAAGGGGGGCGCGTGGACAGGGATGTTTAATTCAAGATCGTTTCTCGGAATAATTCCGACACCGTAAATAATTTTACAGCTCACGGCCTCTCGGCGACGGATGCGGTTACTCTCCGTAAAAATGCGCGATCGAAAAGAAAAAGAAGCGGAACGCGACGGAAATACTCCCTCGCCGATTTGATTCGCGCGCTGCACGTTTTCCGGTGCGCTTTCCTCTCCCGACCGACGTTTTTTCGCGCGCCGGAGAAACTTTCCTCGAGAAGGACGATGACTCTCCCGCGCGGTTATACCGTCTACGCGACTCCTATTTGAACACGAATCACGGAGAACAGCCGGGCAAGTTCAGCAGGCTTGAAATGGGTTGAAAGACCGCGTTACATCTCGCCCGTGGATCGCGTTCATTTTGCAAATCCCCAGAATAAAACGCCGGGGACAGGTGTTTTCGTATCGTATACTAGCGTAATGCGTGCTGCGCTAGACGCGTATCCTGCGCAACGGCGTAGACAAACCGCGTATGCAAAGCTCAGACCGTGTACAGTGGGTGTACAAAGTATTCATACACTTTTTAAAAACTAATAACTTTTTCATAATTGTACTAAACAACCTGACTTTTTATAATCAAGTAGAAGTATTGTTTTACGAAATGATATGAAAAAAAGATTTTCCAAACATTATAATTTACAAAGTTACATGCAAAAATAAAAAAGGCATTTCTTAAAGCTTTTTTATTTGGGCCCTTAAAAAAAATGGAAAATATATGTTTTGTAGATCTATGTTAATTATACACATACTGCAATTTTAATCGAGATCGGTTGACGCAGGAAAAAACGACACGCATCGAAAGATGTACGATTCTGTGGATTTAAACAAGAGACTGATCAAAAGTTGCGTAAAACTAGGATTTTCACAATTTTTAACCGCTCGTAGCTCGTGTGTATGTTAATCGATTTCAATGAAATTTTCAGCATGTGTATAGCTAACATAGATCTACTAAACGTATATTTTAAATTTTTATTAAGGACCCAAATTTGCTAAAGTTTTAAAAAATTCCTTTTTTATTTTCGCACGTAACCTTGTAAATTATAATTTTTGGAAAATCTTTGTTGCAGATCATTTTGTAAACCATTGCTTCTAATTGATTATAAAAGATCAGGTCGTTTAAAGTGTAAAAAGTGTACGAATACTTTGTACACTCACTGTATAGTGAACCACGAAAGTATTTGAACGCACTTTAAAACAGTGTAACTTGTTTTATAATTGTATCAAACGTCCTGATGTTTCGTAAGCAATTAGAAGCATTGGTTTGCGAAATGATCTACAAAAAAGATCTTCCAAAAATTACAATTTACACGGTTGCATACAAAGATAAAAAAAAGCATTTTTTAAAACTTTTTTATTTGGGTCTTTGTGAACTTATTAATGAAAATTTAAAATATACAAGTATAACATGCTGCTAAAGATAAACAAGAGCTACAAGTGGTTAACTGTAGTGAAAATCATAGTGTTTCGCGATTTTTGGTTAGTTTCTGCTTAAACCCCACAGATTCTTACATCTTTCGATGCGTGTCGTTTTCCAAAAAACGATCGAAAAGATATATTTGTATTTAAAATTCTTTATGCAACAAGTTTGCACCATTTTTCCACATGTTCACGAAATAATGCGTAAATATACTTGTATACTCCGCTATCCACCATTTTGAATTATCTCGTGACGTCAGTTGTGGGCACCAGATAATCCGTTATCTTGGAACACTGTGTCTGGTCTATAAGTATATGGTTTAAAATATTGGGTTGGCAAGAAAGTAATTTCGGTATTTTAAGGTGAAATCAAACCGAATTTCTTTATTCAAGCGATGAACTTTAATCGATAAAATATCTTCTTATTTATTCTTTTTGGCAAAAGATCATCGAACAAAATGGAGAATATCTTATTCATTAAAATTCATTGCTCGAATACAAAAATTAAGCTCTATTTCACCTTAAAATACCAAAATTACTATCTTGCCAACCCAATACAAAGTACAAAATACAAAAGAGGATCTTGTACCTTCTGTTTCTATTTATTTGGAAATTTCATAATGAAAACAGATCTTTCCAGGCAGAATTTGAAGGGTTAGTCTACTTTAGGCAACGGGACCGTTGTCTCGTGGGGCGTTCGGACTACACCGGAAGCTAAAGCGTGGTTCGAACTATGTGGTCATCGAAGGAACGGAGCTCTAGAAATTGTTCACCGGGAAGAATCTTCAAGAATCTTCGAGAAGGACGAGAATGACAAGGAAAGTCGGGCCACCCTCGGTCCTCCCACGATCGTTCTACGCCACTGACCCCTCTGATCAGCAGTCAGAGGATCGACGCCGGGTAGCCGGCTGGAATTTACCGTCCAGTCTTTTCAGGGAAGACATAAAATAGTCGCAGGTGTATCGTCGGCCGACATAAACGCCCACGAGCATTTGCAACGTCGACTACGGATTCTGCATCCCGATGCAAAAACGAGATCTGTCCGGCGAGCACCTGCTGGTTCCGTTTGGAGATCGTTCGACGCATCCCCTTCATCGGGATCATGGGCTGTTCGCCGTAATCTATGGTGCGGCAGCGTCCCATAGCGTGCTCCGGGCTCTTAGACCATATGTACATACAGTTAGAAGCAAAACTAATCACAGACACTTTAAATTAGAATAACTTTTTTATGAGTGGACCATACGACTTGAATTTCTCAAGTTCATCAAATTTGTTGCATAAAGAACTGTAACGAATTACACAACCGTGATACAAATATTGGGTTGGCAAGAAAGTAATTTCGGTATTTTTAGATGAAATAAAATCCAATTTTTTTATCAAAGCAATGAACTTTAATCAATAAAATATTTTCCATTTTGTTGTATGATCTTTTGCCATCTTTCTGGTAGCTTCATAATTCCGCGCTCATAAAACTTCTGATCCTTTTCGGTGAAAAACTGATCCAAGTGCGATTTCAGATCATCATCATTAGTGAATGTTTTACCATTCAAAGAGTTTTGTAAACTTCGGAATAAATGATAATCTGATGGTGCAATGTCAGGGCTATATGGTGGATGTGACATCACTTCCCAACCGAGCTCCAATAACTTTTCACGTGTTACCAAAGATGTGTGTGGCCTAGCATTATCATGGTGGAACACGATTCCTTTGCGATTTGCCAATTCTGGCCGTTTTTCTTTGATTGCTATGTCCAGTTTTGTTAGTTGTCGACAATAAACATCTGAATTGATGGTTTGGTTCCTTGGGAGCAGCTCAAAATACACAATACCTTTGTAATCCCACCAAATTGACAACATGATCTTCTTTTGGTGCAATTCAGCTTTCGGTGTGGTTTGGACTGGTTCATCACGCTTGGGCCATGATCGTTTTCGAGTTGTGTTATTGTAAACAACCCATTTCTCATCACCGGTGATGATTCGCTTGAGAAAAGGGTCGATTTCATTTCGTTTGAGATGCATATCGCATATGTTGATGCGTTGCATTAAGTGAATTTCTTTCAACTCGTGTGGAACCCAAATATCGAGCTTCTTAACGATTCCGAGACTTTTTAAACGATATTCTATGGTTGTATGCGAGACATTTAACCTGTCTGCAATCTCTCGGACAGTTATATGACGATCCGATTCAATAATGGCTTTCATTTGGTCATCATCAACTCCAGATGATCGACCAGAACGTTGGTCGTCTTTAAGTGAGAAATTTCCAGAACGGTATTTTTTAAACCAATTCTGGAACGTGCGTTCTGTTAAGCAATCTACACCGTAAACTTCGCATATATCTTTGTGAGCCTCGGCAGCTTTTTTACCTCTACGGAAATAAAAAAGCAATATATGCCTATAATGTTCGTTTCTGCACTCCATGTTCAAATTGACACAGAACTAACAATTTTAATCAAAATTACGTGTAATTTGCTTCAAAAGTAACCTAAAAGATGCAGTTATGAAATGTCAGAAAGAAAACAAACGCAACGTTAACAGAAGCCAATCCAACAAAACATAACGCCATCAGTTAGTGAAAACCGAAATTACTTTCTTGCCAAACCAATATATCTTCGCACAAGTATTGTATGCTTCTGGAAAAGTCCGGGCTTCTCCAGTGGGAAAATTGGAGGCTGACGTTTGTGTCAGGAGTTGATTAAATTGTATCTTTTCCTAATAAAGTATTGCAACACTTATACTTAAAGAGAATGCAAAGAACAAAAACTCGATATTTCGAAAAAGGGAGACCAGAAGACCCTTTTAGAAGTGCATGGACCGAATTCTGTTAATGTAACCAATGTGTTGTGTGCAGCCAATGTTCTCTTAGTTTACGATAACGAAACGATGATCCAGATCTTGTAGAATCAATAGGTAATATGCCATTAAGTTCATCTCTTTATTAATGCATTCATTTAAACATTTTAAATTATAAGATTACGAACAAACCATAATCGGTCGAATTAAAGTGTCAAACGAAACAGGATGGATAGCCGAGAATCTCAGAGTATGTGCAATTAATTTTTAGCTTTATGTAATTGTTCTTGAATTCATTAGTGTGTCTTACTCGTGGATTGATAAGGGCTTTCAAGCTGAAATCGAGTTCCAGAATTGATATGGTTATTGCAGTCTCGATAGTTTAGTCCTGGAGCAGGCCGAGGACGAAGCTGGATCAAACTTCTCGGACGTTAGGATTGTTTACGAGTTTCCCGGAGGCGCCGCACCGATCAGACGATCCTTTGAACTCGTCGCCTTAAATCAACGTCCCCGCGGACGTTGATAACAGCGACGACGCGCGTGTCAAATCAAAAGTATGACGAACACTTTGTCACGTCGGCGTGCCTATCAGTCTGACCACGAATTCACCATAAAATATATAGTACTAGCCGAGGACGACGCGCGGAATACGAAATCCTTCCCTCGCTTGAATAAAATTTCCCGTACGACGACGGGGGTCCGATTGTTGTGCGAGTTAACGAGCGCCAGCCTGTTTCTGCCTGTTGCGATTCCTACATCGAGAAACTTCCCTCTAACGATTCTAATGTCGCTGACGCATCGTCTGTCCATCAGTCCTGTTCATACATCCCGCGACAAATTTACATACAAGATGTAAGTATGTATGTATGCATAAGGAAATTAATGAAAAGTGTAAGCATGGTTTTCTTCCCTTATTTCTACTGTTTATATCATATAGCAGCACTTTATACAGTTCTACGATAAAGAACTGATAAACATAACGATCGTTTGAAAATTACTGTATATTTCTTCTCTTCCGATATACATTATTTGAAATAAAAAGGAACATGAAGAAATAACATTGTGTACATACACATACAGTTTTCTGTTCGATTATACTCGTGTAAGGTCAACAATTAACCCTTCGCTGCATAGTGTATCATTATATCTGATACGGTTAACATTTATCTCATTTGATAAAATGTTGTTTCAATTTTTTAAAAATATTTTTTTCTTAAATAAAACAAAAACTGACCTTCTTTTAATTTTTTCATGGCAATTAAGAAAATCATGCAGTCAAGGATTAAAATACATTTAGATAACAGAAGAGCGTATTTCCATTTCTTATTGAAATTCTTGGAACCCTAGCTTGAAGTAAGGCAAAGCACTATACAAGAGTGTTGCTATACCTACGATGTAAACGATAACATTACAAATGAAGAAAGAAGGAAATTCTTATTAGAATACACTTTTTGTTAATTTTCTTGTAGGGCTTGTGGTTTTGTCGTGCGGTGTGAAGCCCTAAACGAGTACCCGGGTACCCGATTATGAACAGAAGGGATAAAGTAAATTTTGGTTGCGAAAGAAAATAACACTTTTATGCCATAATATTCTATATCACAATTTATCCTATCTTTGTGATCATTTTTAGTAATTCGCGGGTTGGGGATGTTTCCTTGTGAGAAAAAGTGACGAAAGGATTTGTAGGTGCGCGTCACGTGCGCGTCACGTGGGCGGAGTGTCACGTGAGCATTGCGGCGCGGTAGATCAGTGCGCGGTGCGTCGTCTCGCAGCGCATCGTCGGGCGGGAATCGCAATGGCGGCTGCCTTTTGAGCACGGCCCGCCATATTTCAGCCCAACCGATTTTTCCAACTCGCTGCCGGACACGGAATGCCTGACAATTCGCCAGCGTCGCCACGAACTTATCGTGGAATCGTGACGCGCTGTCTATAAGGGTGCATTCGAAACGAGTGCCGAATGATTTTAAATATTTTAAACGGCTGTCTCGCGTCATCTTCCGATGCCATGTCTTCTATCGCTGAGCTGTCCAGTCGATCTTTTAACCTTCCGTGAACTATGATTCTCGTCAAATTAGTTCACCTTTTACAAAAATCTTAGAATGCATCCCGTAATCGCAGGAATATTGCCATTCCAGTTTATCTACTAGACAATCGGTTGAACTAATTTTGTCCACGTTCATTGCAATTTTTTCTGCAAGTATTGTAAACATCGTTTTACAACGGGTTACGGTACACTGGTGCTATATAAGAAATATGGACCGGATAAAAAATGATTGTGCATTCTAAAGTGGCTTGCAGACTACATATTTGTAATTACGGGTAAAATCTAATGTAAAGAACTGGAAACTGACTAAAAAGCTGTTTCAGGATCATTAAAATACGGATTGTTATCCATCTGTAGTAAACAATGTTAGATCATTGTTCCGCTTTATCTAAAATAAATAATAATAATAAATATGGGTAGAGGTTAGGGGTGTGCGAGTACTCGAATTTTGAGTCGAGTCAATACTCGAGCCGAGTCCAGGACTCGAATATTCGAGCCGTTTGAGATTTAATCGCACACCCCTAGTAGAGGTTCTGTTCTATGCTACAGGTCGGTGGAGACAGAAACACCCCGTGTGTGAACACTCTCATATCCTCTCTGGTAGTACTGTGCGGAGCACGAAAGAATTGTAACGGGAAGGGAACGGGCACGAAGTCTGATCACTCAGATGTTCTTTCCATCCCCCTTGTCCCATTCCCTTCTCGCTACAATTCTTTCGTGCTTCGCAGAGTACTTATAAAACCCCTCTAAATTATCGAAACAGAATGAGAACAGCACAGTAACAATAATATTAATATTAATAATAATAATAATCAATATTGGACCGATTATGATATTTTATAAATAATATCGTCTCCTCAAATAATATTAGACATATAAATTTTCATATTAATTCAATGATATTTTAAAACAATACTAAATTTTATATAGTAGGTTTAAATAAGGTAGTCGAGTCGGCGTTGCTGTGACACATAATAATAATCAATATTGGAACGATTATGATATTTTATAAATAATATCGTCTCCTCAAATAATATTAGACATATAAATTTTCATATTAATTCAATGATATTTTAAAACAATTCTAAATTGTATATAGTAGGTTTAAATAAGGTAGTCGAGTCGGCGTTGCTGTGACACAGAAAATTTTTATTATACTTTTTGTTACAAGGCTTGGGTCCGAAAGTGAGCCGAAAGGGTATGGTCGGGATGGCTGTGTGAGGATCGTGCGGTTGTCCTCGGAGTGGAATTTTCATCGTTTTCGAGATTTCAGTAAGTATCCCGCGACGCCCATGTCCAGATACCTGAAATCGATCCATAGTTTCAAGTGAAAATCGTGTCGCGCGTGCTGCACGCGTGATAGCTTAACACAGGCATGCACAACTGGACGATTTGGGAGCGCGAGCTCTCGACTCGGCTCGTGAGCCGGTCGCGAGCTGGCTGGCACACGTAGGGTGGGGAGAACTGCAACAGGAGCCGCCCTTGGAGCTACGAGTTGTGCATGCCTGGCTCAACCCTTAGCATTCGACTCAAAAATTGCTGTACCATTATTCAATATATTGTTTACATCATGAAATATGTCGGTATCTAATCGATTACTAAATATTTAGGTATTGTATGAGGTATTATACCAATATTTGAATTTGAAAGAATTGAAATATTCTAGCTAGGAATAAATGTTCAATTTTCCAGTTAAAATAGAATTATTTTTCAATTTTGTTGCCAACAACTCCCTACTGTTTAAAGTGTTTTGTTTGAAATTTACTTCAAAGGACAGTTCCTCGTCTGCTACTGATTTCAAACAATTGTGTTTGCTAATTATAATATATGAAACATAGCTCTCAAACTTTGTTGTAATTTATATTCGTTTTAACTAAAAAATAAGACAATGAAATAAAGGAAGTACCCGTTTTGTTAATATTTTTCCTTTCTCCGATGTCGAGTCACAAAGGAGTGCAAAGAGTTAACGATGCAACGACAGTCGCATCGAACGAGTGAAACCGCGATGCAACGCATACACTGCTCGTACAAGATATGTATACTTTCACCGGCCTACCTTTTCCGGAGAGTCGAGGTTTCGCGTTTCTGCTGCTTTTTTTCCGAAACGATGCGAGTTCCATCGTCGGCGACGAATCTGGATGCGACTATGGTAGACTTCTCTGGTGGGCCGGTGGTGCCCGAAGGTATGTTTGTCAATCTTTTGCCCTGACGATTTTCTTTAGACTTTCTCCGAACGTTCAGGTCCGACGAGACTACGATCTCGTCGAATGTTTGACCGAAAACGGCTGAAACGTAAAGAACACGAATTCACTGCACTGTAAGAATGGAATCAAGGTGCGTAGCTGCGCACGAGTATCGCGTTTCGACAATGAAATAGGTAAGAGCACGAACGAGAAACGAGTATTCGTCGTTTCGCTCGGTGAATGGATTCATGGTCTTCGCAGTCTCCGACCGTGACGCTCGACGGAAACAAAATGCATTCGTTGTTAGTCAGCGGTGATTATTAAAATACGTGTAACAGGGATACTCAGCAAATGAGTCAGTAGATGAGAATCCCCCGTTCTTTAAAAAAATGTGAATCCATATCTGAATTAAAGTGTGAGCTAGTAATGTTCGTATCTTCAGAAATTTAATTCATTCTTCCCTATCTCCTACATGCTTTATCGTTATGCAATTTCGAAATTTTCTTATTCATTTTCACGCGAGCGAACGATTTAGTTAGTCGTCTTCGTGCGTCAAGTACTGTTAAACGAGACGATTATAATTACTATTACTGAAGAGAAATCGGTAATGTTCGTTACTTACGTTTTTGATTAGGTTGTTGCTGGGCGTGGACGACGACGCAGGCTGCAGTGATCACCAAAAGGGCCAAAAGGTTCGCCATGTTGCGATAATACAGATTTTTTCTTCACTTTTTGACAGGGTCCGAAATGTAGTTAAACCTGCGGGGCGAGAGAACAAGGGGAAATTAGAGTGCGATCGGATGCGTGTGTGTCTCGCGATGCGGAAAACGTCACCGGAGGCCCGTCCCCTTCCCAGTCCACCGTTCGACACAGCTTCTTTCGCAACGGTTTGAACCGGGAATACCAATCGTGGGAGGCAGTTCGAGTCTACGATCGCGAGTTCGAACCGGTGACCAAGATGCAACGATAGAAACCGCGAAACCGTTCGAAGCGGATGGGAAGCGGAATAATCGCAAGAACTGGAGACGAGAGGACAACGAGGTAAGAGGTTCGACGAGAGAACGAATGATCGTGGAAGATGCACTTGGAGCCCGGGCTACGACTTACCGACGACTTGACCAGAAGATACTTTCCGAGTCGACAACCGCACGAGAAATGCGAGCACAATGCCGCGGAAGCCTTCAAGAGAGCATCGCGGATTTGCTATAGTGCGTGGTGAACAGGAACACGTCGGGGGTAAGGGTCCAGTTGGAGGCGCCTCGGACCGTTCAACAAACTGTAGAACGTTGCACCGGACAGACCACTTTCTATTTCATTTTTTCCCCCCCGTTTTCGAACGTTCGTCTCGCTCGCTCGCTCGCTCGTTCGTTCCTCACGGGTGCACCAATACCGGCCAGGCGGACCCGGACTGGTTTACCCGGTCGGCAGAGCCGTGCGCGTCCAGGAGCGGCTAAACAATGCTTAACGACCAGGAGACGGACCTTTAACGAGCCCCTTTAACGCATCTCCGGTGTCACGAACGTCACTTCTTTCGGCTACCGTGCACGTCTCTCGCGGCTTTGCTCGCGAAACACGTCTTTGCAAAAATCCGATCGAAAATTGCCGGGTGGTGCACAGCTGGCCATAATCGCAGATAGGGTAACTGTACCCATTTCTGTGATATCATGCTTCGATCGTACTTTATTTTGATATTATTCCTAAGTTAGCATGAATTAGGGGAGAGTCGTGCAGCACCGACCGGCGTACTGTACCGACCAAAATTAGTTTATGACTTTCCAGGTGAAATGGCTACACTTCCTTTACGAAAACAAATGAATATAACTATTGTGGGTAATATGTTTCGTTGCTACATTGGTCATTCGATTGTTTTCGCAGTTCTGACACATTTAGCGTGGGCGTTGATATTTCGAGTGTTAAGAGTTATTTTCTAGATCTGATAATTCGTTTCTCAGGTAAGTAAACGACTTTGTTGAATTATGTATATTATATCTAGTCTATTAAGTATAATTAACGGGCCCTGTTTTGGAATTTTTTTGTATATTATGTATACCATAACCTAAAATGTTTCCTCATGTTTGTCGTCCAGTACCGACCATCCAACTGTCGTGCAGTACCGACCAATCAATCGTCGACCAGTATAAGCTAAACTTTTCTTATCTGTTAGTTCAATCTGTTAGCATTTGAAATGATGTTAGAAGGTGTTTATTTAATCTTTCTTTTACCTTTTAACACAGAAAAATGTCCGAAATTCCAAAGCAGAAAAAACCATCATCACCGCTCACTTTAAATATTAACGATAATTTTTCATTAACTTCTTTACCTGGTGTAACTTCAAATTTCATGGAAATAGTGAAATCAATCTCTCCTAGAAACGACAATTAGAGTTGCAAACAAAAAAGAGAAGACAACGGACGCAACAATCCGAAATCTTAACTTCGACCGTTTTTATAAACGAAATTCAGAAAAAAAAGAACTTGGCTGAAGAAAAAAGATAAATGCGGAGAAAAGAAAAGCTGCAAGAAACGAAAAAGTCAAAGAAGCAGAAAAAAGAAAAGTTGAAACTCAAGTAAGGAAAGGAAATAAGGAAAGATGTAAAAACTAAACAAAAAAATGACATAATATATAAAAATATATAATTATTTTATTATATGTATAAATAAAATTTGAATAAAAATGCGTATTCTAACATCTAAATGTCTCTTTTTAACATTATTAATGATTTAGACTGAAAAATCTACTAAATACGTAATTGGTCGGTACTGGACGACAATTCTTTGTTTCCTTCAAATTCTAATATCTTTATTCTTACAAATAATGAATACTAATTATTAAATTTCACAAAATTAATTTCTGGTCTTTTATTAAGTTCCCTTTGTGTTACAAGTTCCTTTTTTTAATTTTAATTTTTACCGATTCTAGTCCAACTAATAACAAGAAAACTTAGAGCGGTCGGTACTGCACGACTCTCCCCTAATAATATGTGTAAGCATTCTATGGAAGAACGGTGTGTTCTGAATATAAACAGAAAATTGGTGGCCCTCGACACCTAATACGACATAAGAAAATATTAAAAAATGAAATCGATAACATTTGGTATGCATTACTGCGGATGAGAAGGAGCAATGCACCAATTACTACTGCGTATCCATTACTGATGTGGATCATCACGATTTAACTGAAAAACCTTTTATTAATTTGAACACCGTAGTATAATATCACGGTAATAAACAAATACACTATTTTAACAAATATTTTATGTTGTGAAGTTTACAGCATTTCACAATTGCATTTACATTGTAAACTCCTTTGTTTTTCTCAATTCTTCTTCCATTTTATTTCTTAAATCTCCATTCTCTCTTTGTATTTCTTAAGATTTCAGTTGCGTAACTAGATCTTTTCGTGCAGTTCGATTTAGTTTGTTCTTTTCATTAGTTTCAAGTAATTTATAATACTTGATAAGCTCCTCGGTGGTAAATGAGTTTGACATGCCTGTTCTAAAGTTTTGGAAAGATTTCTGTCTTCTTTACAATATGGCAGAACCTGTAGTAAAGTAAACAAATTTGTTTGATTCGCAATATTTATAAACTATTCCAGGAATAGCGGGCTATAAAAGTCCGCAGTCTAGAAATAATACGTAATAAAAAGCGCCTGATTAGGCTCCACCAAGTGTCCACGTCCACGTGCATACAAATGGTGGTACAGAACATGCGTACAGCCATTGCGTCGAAAGTTGAAACGCGATAGGAGAAGCGTGCATAAAGGAACTCCTCGAGACGAATCGAGAAATCGCGGGACCGAGGATGCTGCGCAATTACGATGCAGGTTACGAGGCAATTTCCGTGCGAGCTTTAAAAAATACCGGCTGCCTGCCATAAATACAGGTTAATTTGCGATGCGAATTTTATGCGTACTTCCAGCGTTCGTCCCGTCGTGACACGTTTATCGTCCAACCAGTCACCATATATACAGTCCGCGACAAAAAGATGGCACACCCGTAAATATTGCTATTTCTTAAAACTGTGATCAAATTTGATATGTTTCTCTCGGTGTATGTACTTCGGTGGAGCTTCTAGCTTACTTACACCGGCGGAGGTCAGCGGAGGTTGCAAACTCTAGTCTAAATGTAAACAACCGGGGTCACCGGCGCGACAAATTGATGGCACATTCTTAAAATTCTTTCTCTGCAGTTAACACTAGACCGTCAGACTGTTTGTATCGTGTACTGTTTGACTGTCCATTAAATATTGTGTGTGTTTCTTATTACTATTGAAATTACATACAGTATGGGTACTGGAAAATCTTTATCCGATGCTGAAATAAAAACGATTTTGACATTGCATAAAGAGAATTACTCGATTTCAAAAATTGCACGTATTATAAATCGGAGCAGAAAAGTGGTGTATAATTTATTAAAAAATCCCAAAACATACGGAAAAAAAAGAGTTCTGGTCGACCAAAAGCAGTAAGCAATCGCGGAAAACGTGCAACTTTAAAAGAACCTTCGAATTCTTCGGGAACAGCACGACAAATCGCTAAAGCAGCAGGCGTACATACACATATACGTAATTTGCAAAGGATAATAAAAGAATGTCCGCACTTGGTTCGAATGAAATTGAAGAAAAGACCACCTTTAACCGCTCAGCATAAATCAGAGCGTCTGAAATTTGCACATGAGCATATACATTGGAGAAAAAAGTGGCGTCATGTTATTTTTAGTGAGGAGAAAACGTTTAATCTAGATGGACCGGATGGTTTCGCACACTATTATCACGACCTGCGAAAAGAAGAAAGAATATTAAGCCGCAGACACATGGGTGGCGGAGGAGTAATGCTTTGGGCCGGAATTGGGTATCGAGGGGTGACTGAAGTAAAATTTATAAAGAAAACTATGAACAGCAAAATTTATATAGATTTGATAGACGAACAATTAACTAAATTCGGACGGACAATTTCCGGGGAAAATTTTACATTTCAGCAGGATAATGCAAGTGTGCATACTGCAAAATGCGTTAAGCAGTACTTTGAGCAAAAGAAAATTAGTGTCTTAAAGTGGCCATCGAGATCGCCAGATCTGAACATAATTGAAAATTGTTGGTCGCATCTCGCAAGACATGTTTATGAAGGCGGAAGACAATTCCAAAGCCTTGCAGAATTAAAAACATGTATACATCAAGAATGGACAAAAATACGTCCAAAATACATTAAAAAACTCTTTAAGTCGTTTCCGAAGCGTATGTTGGCTGTTCTGGAGAATAAGGGAGGCCATACAAAATATTAAACACAATGTTATGTTTTTGATGTAGGTAAATCACGTATTTTTTGGTATATGTGCCATCATTTTGTCGTGCCGATTTTTGTTATTTTTTGTTTCCATAAGCAAACGGACAATTTTCTTTAATTTTATTGTTTGTAATGTAGTTTATTTTGTAATAAAAATGTGTAAGTACCAAGAAAGACTAGATTTGTCATGTCCAAATGATGAAAACATTGAATTTTCGTGGTGTGCCATCTTTTTGTCGCGGACTGTAAAAATGTCCGAAAATCAAACCACTTTATTTAACCCTTGAGTCGATTATCCATATCAGTTTAATAAATCCGGTGGACCGGTGCTAAAAGTGCCGCAATTTAATTATGGTCACTCATGGGTTCTTAACACTGAGCTTGCGGAGAATTAAAAGTGACTATTTTACATTTCTTTATAAAAATAACAAGAATGCACATTTTTAGCCGTTCTTTAAATAATATATTCCCAGAGAAATAAATTCGTTGCATAAATCCTCCTGGGTGCAGTTTACAATTTCAATAATCGTAAAAATAACAAGAATGCTTCTAACCAAATTTTTTGCCATTTTTTAAATAATATATTCCCAAAGAACTAAAGTTGCATAACTCCTTGTGGATGTATCTTTACGATTTTAATAATCGTAAAAATAACAAGGATGTTTCTATCCAAATTTTTGCCCAACTCTGGTTTACATGCTTAGGGATTTAGAATGATCCAAATAATCAAGTTAAGGGTTAACGAAACGTAAACAGAAAATAACTTATCTCGTCTTTTTTCTTAATATTTTTAATAGATCAGAATAATACATTGACATTATACAATTCTTTTGATTTTCCTACTGCATTAAATTCAATCTACTCGATATCGTCACAAATGCATCAAATCTGCAGTCTACTAACTATCATACTACAGATCTTACTGCATAAGAAAATGCGCAAAATTCAAGAAAATAAAAATGTCACTGAAATTCATCTTTATGTAAAGAGTGTTTCGTATAATCATCTTTCATATAGACAGACCAGCGGAAATACGAATTTGCATAAACATCTGCAGTCTGGTGATTACTCTTTCGTCCATCTATGTGTCATTTAGGAATAATGTTTATGAATCTGAGCAAATAATCGCGTGATTCACCCACGACGGCAATGGATGATTGTAAAGTGTAGAGACGACGATTACGAATGAACAAATGACGCGAATCAGCGTCTTCCGTCGTCGGCGTTTGAAAAACGGAAGAGGTCGGTCTGCGCGGCGTTTCCCGCCCACAATGCGTCAAACAGGGACGTGTTAAGACGACAATTGGTTGAAATTAAAATGTTTTCTCTGTGTCGTCATGCCTTTCCTTCGCAATGATAACTTCCACAGTATTATAATTGTAACGCGTAAGATGTCTTAACGCTTATGTCAATAACCAATATTTTCTACGATATTCAACGATGTTACACTTTATAGTTCCCAGAAAAATTTTTATACTTCATACGTAAATTAATCTGCGATCATCCAAGAACATAAAAGTCTACAATAATTTTGCTATTTGTCAACAGAAATATTAAAAGAATTGTAAAAAGAAATTAGCGTTAACCCTTTGCACTCGGAGCTGCTTGAACTCGGAAATTAAACATTTCTTCCGACCTAATAGAATAATTCCATTCTATTTTAATCTTCTTGTATGAATATAATGTTTCTTTGTGTCTTTAGTAATTGATTAGATTCCAGCATATTTAATAATGTAAACAATAGTTCGAATAGTCGTACAGCAATTTTTAATGGTGACTCTAAGTCAGCTCTTCGGTGCTAAGGGTTGAGCATAGTTATCATGGATCATCTGGCAGGGAACGTGTGAAGCATGAATAGAGTGTTTCGGCGGTGAAGTATCGAAAAATTAGAAAATCGATTTGACCTGTGTGAACGAGGCATGTCGAGCATGGTTGGAAATCAAGGCCGGCGGCGCGGCGTATCGACGGTAAACGTTTATTTGCAAGAACAGGTAACAGGCTGTTCGGCAAGAGAAAGTTCGAGGCGGAATCGGGACGCGAGCAGGATGATACAGGGCCTTGCGGATGATCGCGTGTGCAGATCAGGCCCGGTCATTGCACGGCTCTCTCGGTTCGGATACGAATTTTCGGTGTTCGGTTTTTCGTTTTGTTTTGTTTTGGCGAGCTCTCTCTGGCTCTTTGGTCTCCCTTTGTGCTGTTCATCCTCGGGCCCTCCGCTCGGTTCCTTTCGGTCCTTCTCCGCCCTTGCGCACCAGTCCTCGTTCCTCCCATATCTGGGATGCAGCGTCGCGATATTTTGTCGGTTTTATTTGCGAGAACATCTGGTGGTTTGCCCGCGCGGACAAAGGGAACTCGCTCCCAGGAAATCTTCAAAGATGGAGGGTGGTACGTGCGTCCGCCCAGGACCTCTTCCTTCGTCTCCTCTCACGTCAGGCTGTTGCTGCGGCTGCTGCTGTTGATTCGTTCTCTTTCACTCCTTCTTCTTCGACGGCTGCTTCGTTTACTTAGAACTAGTGACGTAGAATGTTTGTAAACAATGGCGAACCGCTGCCGTGAGTCGGCGATCCCGGCGAATCGGTGCTCGAATAAATTAGGGTCAGCAGATGCTCGGGGCGACAAGACCTGTTGAAGAGAACCATTTTTAGTCAGCATTGAAATAAACCGTTAACTTTTTTTAGTTTGTTTAACCTCTTGCTGTGTGATACTGATGTTAGTGATAAGGTTTCAGACTTTGATTACTAGACTGCGGATTGTATACATTTATGACAAGGATGAAATGCAATGTACAACAGTTGGAGGGTTCAATTAAGATTATCAAAGCAAGAAGGAATCTTCTATATGGCTACTCTAGCAATTAATGTGGAACTTTTTTGTTTTATTTAACCGCTTGCTGTATGATAATTATGTTAGTGATAAGTAGACTGCGAATCTTTATGCAAAGTAAAATGTTTGCATTGAGTGCAAGATACAGGAGCCACATAGAAATTTCTCTCTTCTTTTAATCGTCTTATTAAGCTGAAATTAATACACAGATATCCTTAGATCTTCATAATTTGTTCACTGCTTTAAATTGTACGTGCCCATTTTTGTCATAAATGCATAAAATCTGCAGTCTAGTGATAAGGTTTTAAACAGACTCTGATTACTAGACTGCGGATTGTATACATTTATGACAAGGACGAGATGGTGCAATGTACAACAGTTGGAGGGTTCAATTAAGATTATCAAAGCAAGAAGGAATCTTCTATATGGCTACTCTAGCAATTAATGTAGAACTTTTTTGTTTTATTTAACCGCTTGCTGTATGATACTGATGTTAGTGATAAGTAGACTGCGAATCTTTATGCAAAGTAAAAAATGTTTGCATTGATTGCAAGATACAGGAGCCACATAGAAATTTCTTTCTTCTTTTAATCGTCTTATTAAGCTGAAATTAATACACAGATGTCCTTAAATCTTCATAATTCGTTCACTGCTTTAAATTGTACGTGCCCATTTTTGTCATAAATGCATAAAATCCGCAGTCTAGTGATAAGGTTTCAAACAGACTCTGATTACTAGACTGCAGATTGTATACATTTATGACAAGGATGAAATGCAATGTACAACAGTTGGAGGGTTCAATTAAGATTATCAAAGCAAGAAGGAATCTTCTATATGGCTACTCTAGCAATGAATGTAATTTCATTTTGCATATAGATCCGTAGTATACTGACGATTATAAATGTTACGCTTTTATAAATATGCATCCCTATGTATTTTATATTACATATTGTTGTAACTGACGTCAAGTCGAATCCAATGACTCGCTACATTATGCATGCAAGTCTTAAAATAATGCTAAAATAGTTTTGGCCAATTTTTCGGTGCAAATACTCCACTGTGCGTCGACCAATTTCTACAGGCGACGGTAGTTTTCCAAACGCAGGGATTTCCCCGCTTATAAAACTCAACCGTCCTTTCTACTCTCTAGTCTCTCTTCCTTTCTTTCCGTTCTCTCATTACAACCTTATTTCTACAAGACTTTAGCTCATCCTTGACAAAACTAAACATCCTCGCCAGCGACCATCCCTTGTTTCATCGCCAACTTCCACTATTCCTCCCCTACAATTCTCCTACCATAAAGTCATCCTTCCTTCCATTTTTCCTGACCGGATGGTCAGGATTTGCCCTAGGATTAGCAAGAGAATTCATTCGCACTTCGAACTGTTAATATGGTTAGACCTCTGACACAAAACAAAGGCTTTCAACCAAGTTATAAAGTTGTTCTCCTCCCAGAATTGCAACTAATTTCTGAATTTTAACAGTCTCTTTCAAGTTCATTCGCTTAAACTCTATGTAGATGAACTAACAATTCAAATTTTATTGTTTGTGTAATTATAATATGTTAATAAACGAACCAATGAATCATGTATTTCACGTAACATATTACGTGCAACACAAACGATGATCCAAGAACGGCTGAAAAATGTTCAAACAAACACTCCTTCGAGCACACTCATTTCTTTATTTCACACTACCGCATTCACTTCATACATTTTTGCCTCTCACTCATTATGTTTCTTTCTCATTCTCACCACACATATCCACACAGTCTTGCTGGCAAAACAACTGTTCTCGAATGAAAGAATATTTCCGATACTCAGGTTTTTTCAATGGATAAAAATCGAACGCTTCTTTTACCGAAAATTAATACTTCGTGATTAATTCCACTTCAATTGTTCGCCATTTTGTCGCGGAAAGAACGAGACAAACTAATCATATGTTCGAGAATCATTAAAATATTTTAGCAGAAACATGAGAGTCGAATGAAAACCCTCTTTCGTTCCCTCTCCTTTAAATTCACAAAAAACACACGTTTTTCAGTCCTAGATTTTAACATAACTCTTCAATCAGCATTGGTAAAAATATGAAAAGTTTATTGATTACGAGAAAACCATTGACTAGACTCCACGTTTCTCTGGGGGTTAATTGTATCGTCCGCATTGAAATCGATCCCCGAAATTCGACTTTAATATTTATCCTTTGTTGACACTCTTACCACGAGATATAATGCGCAGTTCAACGTGGCCGCGTGCGCGCGCGCGCTTTAAATGTAGTCAGAGTTTGTTTGTCGCACGCAATAATAACTGGACTTGGCTCTTTCACGGTTAGGGTAGCCAAAAATCTACATTCACCCGGCCATAGTCCCGAACATAAATAAATGTACGACGTGGAACCACTTGTGACCTTTAACCCTTCCCGGATGACCGCTAACAGGGAGACTTGGACCGATTTGCATATCGGGTTCTGCCAGGACCGGCGCGCTGTGGGCTGGATCCAATTTTTTTCATCTTCAATGTTTACAAGAATATTAAAAACACTACCCATGACAACATTTATTTTCCATGGACTCCTTTTTAATTTTTAGAATAAACTTGTTTAAAGCAATTTTTACATATCTGAAGAACTAACATTAAAACATGCTGCATACTAAACTTTACTTCAAACGTTGAGATCTATGCCATATTCAAATTTAATAAAAATCGGAAAACAGAACCACTTTGTAAATAATCATCAAACAAAGTTTCAGACAAATGTTGCATGGTTTCCAGGGGGACGTACAATGCTGTAATATAGTTGTTGTCGAGATCTACAGTTAGGAGCAAAACTGATCACACACACACTTTAAATCAGAATAACTTTTTTAATTAGTTTAGTAAATGACGACTAAAAAATATGTTGAAAAAATGCATTTGGTCCGAATTGTGAAAAACAATAGTAAAAATTGATTTTTACGACTTTTTTAGCTGGGCCAATAACGAAAATTTAAAAGATGCGTTTGGTCAACTCGTATAAATTATATACGTTCTGAAAATTTCATTGAAATTGATTAATTGGTTTACGAGTGATATAAAAGATTTTCGGCCTTTTTACTAGTTCTTTGCTAGTTTTGTCACTTTTCTACCCTTCCACCTTAAAAGTGTGCGTGATCGGTTTTGCTCCTAACTGTATAATATATTTAAATTTAATCAAAATCAAAAAACATCAAAAACAGAACCGCTTAGTAAATAATCACTAGACTGCGGATGTTATTATGCAATTTTTAATATTTGCAGGCAAATTTCAAGAAAGTGGGAACAAATAAAATCTTATTTTCAGTAGTAGTATCCTTTATAGATCTGAAATAAATAAAAAACGTTTAAAGATGGTAAAATTGCAGTTGTTCACGATTTTCGGCCTCCAACTGCAGTAATTCTAAGGATTTTTACATCTTTCGATGCCTGTCGTCTTTCCCGCATCAACCGAGTTCTATGAAACTTTTACAGTGCATATAATTGACACAGATCTACAAAAGGTATTTTTAAAAATTTCTATTTAGGCCCGCATAAAAAAAGTTGTAAAATGCAACTTTTAGTATTTTCTCTACATCCCGATAATGCAATTTTTGAAAAAATTTCTTTTCACATCCTGTAGTAAACTAATTGTTCTAGCTTCCCAAAAAAGTTCAATTCGCATAGTCCAATATTAACAAAGTTATAGTTTTTTTTAGAGTGTCCAAATATTAATGGGAGTCACTGTATATATGATAGCCTTTTTAGATACTTGTAACTTACGTGTCTAAGGGTCTTCCCTTTTATTATTTCTATCTCACAATGTTGCTAACGTTCTCGTTATTCACTATACTCTGTAACACTATAATATACACGCATTATATGTGTTGTAATTAGTCTGATTTCCTAATAAAAGAAAACTAGCTATCGGACGAAACGTAGACTTGTTTTTAGAATTTTCTGGAGGTCCTCGATCGAATCGAGCATCATGTCTGCGAAACGGATTCGAGGATCGAGTTCGTGGACCGCGCGTAGGCGCGTTTCGAAATCAAAACAGACCGGTTCGTGGGCAGGGAGCGGAGGGGTCCGAGGGACCTTGTTGCTCGATTGCTAAGGTACCGGAGTTACTGGGCCCGACCGACAATATGGCGTCCCGATCCCTTTAAAACGAGTTAATCCGTCCCGTCTGGCCGTCTGCCGATCGCCTGAGAACCAAGAAGATTCATTTTCCCTTTGTCCATTCTTTTTCACACCGTACCAAAAGGAGCACGGCTCAATAGGACAATAGCGGGCAGCGCGCGCGTTTACGACGTCCCTTTTGCACAGGTTCAGCGCGCTTCGCACGCACGCGCGCGTATTGCGTGCGTGCACAAATACGTACACTCGGACGGTTTGCGCGCATTTGAATAATCGACGCGCGTACACACTGCGCTAGGCTGTGCTATGCTGGGCTGCGCTGTGCTGCACTGCGCTGCGCTTGTCTGCGTCCGTGTCGTTGTTTGGCTCTGTCGTGCGTCCACCGAGATCGTACGAGACTAGGGGAGAAACGAAGAAAGGAGGGAAAGAGACGTCAAAGCCACTCGACAAAAGTGACATATAAGCAAAGATTGTTGCATCTTTGAGCTGCAAACGAGCCGGTGCTCGGGACAGATGTTCCGCTGCGCGGGTTTTTTGCGATCTACCCTGCTAAGTATGTGTCGGCGCGAGAGGCCTCGCGATCCAACAGGCGTTCGTTCAGGTTCCTTCCTTTTTCACCTCTAATTCGCCGGGTTCGTTAACCTCCCAAACTTTCTTCGCCGAGCCCACCGCAAGGTTCACTGATCGCGCTTCTACACGGCTCTCCAAACTATTGGGTGTTCTGGTTAGCTTCGATGACCTTCGTTAACACTTTATCTACCAGTAGCCTATTAATAGGCTTTTCAGTAATTGTGCCGCACCAAGCTTGTTTTACACAATAATCCCGAAGGAAATTATTGGAGTTTATTGTTGAGGGTGAGTTGTTGGTTCATGATTAAAATTGCAGGATTCTTTTAAAAAATCCTCAGCCACGAACCATAGACTTTCAACAATTATGGAATAATCACCGGTAGGTAATGTGTTAAGGCGGTAGTCTATGCGCTGGTTACAACTAGAATCTTACTAGAATCTTACTAGAAAACATGGGTTTGCGGGAAAACAAATGCTGTCCTTATTTCAGCAAATTGTGGGCTGGTTGAGGGCTCATTCTAAAGAGGAAGGTTTGACGATAGTCGCTCTGGCCATTAGGCTAACGAGATTATGTTTATATCTAATAATATGAAGGCCCAAAGTAGAGAAAAAACCCGCAGGTTTCAATGCATTTTTCTGTCTCTGAAAGACTTTTTGACTGCCCTAATGACCAGAGCGAATATCGTCAAACCTTCCTCTTCACAATGAGCCCTCACCCAGCTTACAATTTGCTGAAATAAGGTCAGCATTTGCTTTCCCGCAAACCCATATTTTCGACCCAAAATCTAGTAGGATTTCTTATTTGACTAGTTATTTGCTAATTTACTAGAATCCTACTAGATTTTGGGTCGAAAATATGGGTTTGCGGGAAAACAAATGCTGACCTTATTTCAGCAAATTGTGGGCTGGTTGAGGGCTCATTGTAAAGAGGAAGGTTTGACGATATTCGCTCAGGTCATTAGGGCAGTCAAAAAGTCTTTCAGAGACAGAAAAATGCATTGAAACCTGCGGGTTTTTTTCCAAAATTTTTTCTCTACTTTGGGCCTTCATATTATTAGATATAAACATAATTTCGTTAGCCTAATGACCAGAGCGACTATCGTCAAACCTTCCTCTTTAGAATGAGCCCTCAACCGGCCCACAATTTGCTGAAATAAGGACAGCATTTGTTTTCCCGCAAACCCATGTTTTCTAGTAAGATTCTAGTAAGATTCTAGTTGTAACCAGCGCATAGACTACCCCCTTAAGGTAAACTTGTATAAACGTTACTCCCTCTCGAATTTTGATAGCATGATAGTTACTCCCTCTCGCATTCTCATTTCTCATTCTCATTTCTCGATACTACAAAGATGGGATTTTTCAGTAGTCAAAAGCGCTAGATAAAAGATACATCTAGGCCGCGATCGGCCTCGACAGTCCTATTTTAAAGTCGAAAGTCCGTACTGTATGGGTAAACTAAACAATATATTTAATACAATATAAAGCATATTGTAGCAGGCTTGATAATAATTTTTTTCTTGCCCCATAGCACTTGAAACAAGGTTTGAAAGCATTTTTAACTCTCAGAGACGGACTTGCCCCATTTTCGGGGCAAGTGCGTCCTAGTTGACACTTTGTACAATATCCTATCAAAATGATAATTTTCAAGCAAAATTAGAATCTTACATAATACTAACTCATCATTAATAACTGTGGCAAGAGTTTGATACCAAGAACGTTAAGTTTTTACATACCAGACTGAAAATACATCAGTTTAAAGTCCTACTTTACAAAAACTACGGTGGACTTACCCCACTCCACCTTAGTTTAAAAACAAAACGTATATTCCCCAAACCTTTAGACTGTCCCTTACTTATAACTATATTCGTCGCTCAACGTTTGATCGCATATTGCATATACGAAGGCATTTTCATGAAGCTACAACACTCCGAACATGGTGTTCAAACAATCGATCGAAGTTCGAACACTTCAGTTTCACACACAGTGCTATTAGAGATCTCTCATACGAGTGTATGTATAGTGAGGGTATCTAACTAAACTATTGGCCGCTTCTGTCTGTTCGACCGCATAATTTCCGCGAAAACCGCTTTAATTTTCGAATGTCACACGAGCATAATCAAATCGCCTCGCGTTCCGCTCGACCGATTGGTTCCTGGAATGCGTGTCGAAGCGTCGCTTGCCAATGAAACGGAAAAACGCGTCGATTAATCGACGCTAACTGGCGAGCGTACTCGACACGTTAACAGCGAAATCCGCGTACGCTCAGGTATTTTGCGCTCGAGGGAATTGCAGGAAGAACCGATTCGTCCCGGTTGCACGCGATCCTCGTTAAGTCTCACGGCACACACTGTCTACTAATAAACTCCCCGGAAAAAAGTCTAAAATCATGGCCCGTTAAAAATAAATGACCACAATGAGAGATCACAAGATACTGTGCAATTCATTTGCAATCAATCAATTTTTTGTAAAGATTATTAGCAAATGTGGTGTATGTACATCTTTACATGTATTTCATAAAATGGCGATCGGCTCAATTTTTTTGATACACTATTGCCGCTGAAAAGACGGCTTCCTTCGGTCGAGTTATCCTCTTAACCTTCGCAAGGTAATGTGGGGTCTCAGGGACTCCAGCTTCAGATTTCTCAAAAGAATTTTTATATGAATAAAATTAAATCTTGTCTGTTTACTTTTTATCCTGTGTTATTCTTTATCCCAAATTTATTAAAAACATTACTATTTATGTGTTATTAGACCTTACCTTGCGAGGGTTAAATAAAACATTCAAAAATATTTCTCTCTTCATTCTAAATAAGATAGTTCTAAAAATATTTCTCTACAAACAGAGTTTATATTCGTTTCTCACAAGAAACCTCGAAATACCAATTTTGACTTTAAAGCACCCTTAAAGTTGGGGGATGAAAGTTTTAAGAGTAGTGAAAGAATGTCGGTGGTGTTTTTCAAATAAATAATATATAAATGTACTTGATTGCTGATCTCTGTGATTACGAATGAAGGAACTCACCGAAAAGGCCTTAGAAAATCGGCGGCTGTTGGGCACCCGACGATGATTCAGCGATACTGAACGATGCGGAGTATGGACCAAAGTTAAAGCTGGCGCTTTGTGCATTTGCTTGGCTGCCTCCTCCGCCTCCAGACGGTCCATTAAATCCACTAGATTCTGCGTTTGCCGAAGCTACCGATCCTCCGAATCCATTAGATCCAGCAGAAGCCTGAGCTGTGGACTCAGATGAGCCACCAGATGGGTAAAATCCCGGCTGTGGTCCGAACCTGTACAATCAATATAAAAACTGTTATATGTATGGACCACCTAGCGTGACCACCTCAATTATTTCGGTAATTAAAGGACCATTAATGGGCCAATGAAAATCTTGTTTGTCATAGATCACGCCTGGGCAATTGGTGCTCCGAGAGTCGATGTCGTAGAATTGGCTATTCCCACCTGGCCGACCAATGCGAGTCGGCCTGTCGCACAGTGGTCCGCATTGGAAAATCGAGTGACATTTCGTCGAAACGTAGAACGTAGAACGTGGCGCTTACCCTTCTCCGCCGCATCCAAATTCGCCGCAACCCTCTGGCCTGTGATGCCTATGATGATGTCTATGATGGTTCTCAAAACGGCGATCGTCGTCAAATTCTGGAAAAGGGGCGAAACCACCCTCGCCAGGGAATCCAAATTGAGGGGATCGTTGTGCTCTCTTTACATCTGCGAACCGAAAGATGCGGATAACGCATAAACCTTATGCCTAACTCACACGGACCTCTCCGGTTCCACGCGACACTATTCACACGAATATAGAAAAACCCTTTGACATTCTAACAAATATCAAATTTTCCGAGCGAGTGGCTCGGGCACACTTTCAAAAACTAATTGGACATCTTCCTTCGTAACTTCCCTGGTTAGTAAACCTACCGCACAATGGTCCGGGAACCTGCTTTTTGTGGCCAAAACAAAAAGCTTAGGATATTCTAAATAGAATAGGATATTCTGATATTCTAAATTGGTATGAAACACGTTCAATTTAACTTTGACTTTGATGGTTTTGTCTTTAGAATCTCATGTCTTTAGTATCTCATCACTAGACTGCGGATTTTATGCATTTATAGCAAAAATGAGTAGGTGTAATTTAAAACAGCGAAAACATTAGAAGAATTTAAAAATACTGTATATTATTTTCAACCTGTTAATCATTCAGAAAGATAATAAACTTCTATGTCACTCCAGGTTGGTGTAATTCCGGTGGAAAATTTTTATTTTGCATAAAGATCCGCTGTCTACTCATCACAGAATCATCTGAAATGAATGATACTTTGGATTTGGGAGCTTTAAAGGGTTGTTACTTTATAGGAAAAATATTGTTTCAGTAACTTGTTTCAGTTAAACTTGAAAAATTTACTTTTGGCCACAAGAAGCGGGTTCCCGGACTACTATGTACTTTCATGATATGCAATTTTGGGGGTTTCGTTCAGCTATTTTACGGTTCTGGCCCACTGTGCGCCACGTGAAACACTGTTCTCTGGGTCCGAGTTTAAAAGTGGTCCATGTGAGTTAGACGTTAGCCGACTAGTTCGACCGATAACAGGATGAAGACCGACCAGTTTCCACAGCTGTGATCAGCTGCTGTTGCAGCGGGTTCAGCGCCGAGGATCCATCAGCGGTGAGCACTTCCGTCGGTTTCGCGGGACATACGACGAAGAACGCGCACAGCAAAGCTACCGAGAGGAACCGCGACGTCATGTCGTCGTGATTACTTAGTCTAAACGTTGTACCAAAGAGACTCAAAACACGAATCGAAGAAAGTCGACGGTACACAGCGTTTTTATACGACGAGGTCCCTTCACCGTCGAAATCGTTGGAAGACACCCGGCGGCGGGTTCGGAAGACGTCCGACGATCATTTGTCATGGACACCTAACGAGTGGACGTCCTTACCGCCCAGGGACGATCGAAAGTGGTCCAAGAAAGCGTGTGCGGCTTAGTCTAAGGACGCTAATCGATACGTCGATTTTGTGTTGTCGAACGTGTGCCCGATTCGGGGAATCGCTTGGTCAAGGGGACCAGGGAATTCAAACACACTCTCGAGAGGCCTTCTCGCGAAAGTTGCGACGTCGCTTATGTTTTATTCATTTTATCCCGGGATTTCCGGCGTTACAATCCGAGTTTATTGGTTATTGCGCGACTATTTTTCTCTGCTATCGCTTGACGGAATATACATATATTATATTTACAGTGTATACCAAGAAGTATCAGGTTGTTTCAAAAGTTCTCTGCGAAATGTGCTCACTCGACGTCGTTATGAGCTCTGTCTACAAAGTTACGTTAAATTTCTACCTGATACAATACGGATGTAATCTGTATGTATTTGTACATATTGCTGCTCCGGAAGTATAATGACACAACTGCAAGAATTGAAATTTTACAGGAGAAGCAAAAGAAAAATAATTCCATTTTGTCTTAATAGAATGGTCTATAGATTCGGTTTAATTCTGCTATGAGAGTAATTTGTAGACATTTTGGGTTATTATTGCAACTTCTAAGTTATTTCAATTGATAAAATAATAAGTACCAGCCTCACAGTAACCAGTACCATGTAAATACGTCATTGTTCTTCTGAAAAGGCATCACAAATTTTACACTTCTGTCGTTATAGGAGTAAGGAAAACAAGTAAACATTTTGTAAGTACAATTATGTCGATTTACAAACATCTAGTAAATGCATTTTTGAGCCCGCCATCACAATAAAGTCAAATTCACAAAATTTTACAGTTGCGTCATTATATTTCCGGAACAGCGATATGTAACTTGATTGATTTAGCTAAACAGAATTTAACCTTTTGCACTCGGAGCTATGTTAACTCGAAAATTAAACATTTCTTCCACCCCAGTATAACTCCATTCTATATGATTCTTTTCTTTTGATAGATATGAAATTGATATAATACCTCATACAATACAGTAATTGATTAGATTCCAACATATTTAACCCTCCCAGTACTGCGCCGGAGTCATTTTTGACCGGGAACATCAAAATTGTCATTTAAGTACACAATTTGTGACAATTAAACTACTTAACTGAATAGCTGTTCCTAGGGTTGCCAGAAATGTTTTATCCAACTACAGAAGAAGTAGTGAAAACTGCAGTTATGTATATATGAGATAGGCTCAAAATATAGGAGTTCAAGTAAAGGAGGTACACGGCACATTTTAAACTTTTTTATTCAAAGATTTTTGAAAATTCCTATCGGTACGTAAAGATCAAGTTCAAATATAGAAGACTCATATCAAAGGCTAATGTGTCTACACGAGATATCAAAAGTAAATTTTTAAAAATTATTAATTAGAGCTGTGAACGGACCTAACAATAAGCCAATTAATAATGTAAACACTATTTTTAATAATGTTACAGCAATTTTTAGTGGTGACCCTGAGTCACCACTCCAGCGCTAAGGGTTAAAAATGACTTTTTTTACTTTACCATGAGGTTATCAGTGAGAAAACGATTATAATATGCATGTGACGTAATAATTGTAACATTATAGATGGGCTACAAAATAGAAACGCACAAGTTATGAAAAATATTCTGGAATGTTGTATTTCACAATTTGTTAAAAATGTTTCGTATAAATGTAGAACACCTTTTACTTATCTTACGCATTTTACTAGTAACATACGCAACAAAATTGTGCTAGTAAAATATTATACAAATACGGAGATTATACGTACATTTTGTAAAAACGATACAATACTCTGTTTTCTTAAAGTCGAAGTCTCGAAGATTTCGTCAATAGAACCATCTTTATCTATCGATTCTGCATAGAAATAATGGATTTTCTAAAAAATTTCAGTCTTGTATCTCTCCACCTCGTTAGGATAGCAGACAGAGGAGTCCTTCTCAAATGATTAACTTATTGACATTTAAATCGATTATAAAAATTTATCATTTCCATTGTTTAACAATCCAGAGCAGGCTGGAGTTTGTGTGGGTGGTGACGATGCGTGGAGGCCGAAGAATGAGCGAAGGCTACGTTCCCCAAACGCGTTTGCAAGCTGAAACTGCAAGGTGAATGATCATTCAAAGAACATTTATTGTTCATATATTTTCATGTCGACATTTAACATGAGTAGCAAAAAGGAATAAATACTTCTAGAGTTTTACAATACTGTCGCCTTGTACTACTACACTAAATACAGTGGGTGTAAAAAGTATTCGTACGCCCTTTAAAACAGAATAACATTTTTATAATTATACCAAACGACCTGATTTTGTATAATCAATTAGAAGCATTGGTTTACGAAATGATGTGCAACAAAGATTTTCCAAAAATTATAATTTACGCGGTTACATGCAAAAAGAAAAAAAGGCAGTTTTTAAAACCTTTTTATTTGGGCCCTTAATGACAATTTAATTAATATATTTTGTAGATCTACCATATGTTAGTTATACGCGTGCTGAAAATTTAATCGAAATCGGTTAAATTCGGTAAAAGTTTTTTTAATGGCCCAAATAAAAAAGTTTTAAAGAATGCATTTTTTATTTTTGCATGTAACCTTGTAAATTATAATTTTTGGAAAATCTTTTTTGCATATCATTTCGTAAACTAATGCTTTTAATTGATTATAAAAAGATCAGGTTAATTGTTACAATTATAAAAAAGTTATTCTATTTTAAAGGACGTACGAATACTTTTTACACCCACAGCACGTATTAATTTCCTTTGATCTGAAATAAAATTCGATTTTGTTGTTATCGGAATATAGCTACTAGGGAAATTATTCTTCTAGGCAATTGTGAATGACTAAGAAATTCTAATCACTGTAACCGTAAAGTAAATTTTAACCAAAGGAACAGGCGTTTACGTGACTACTGTATCTAGCGATCAATGCAAACAATTTTCATTTTCTATAGAAATGCAAATACATACATGTATTTATGAATTTTCGTGACTTACCTGGTGCTGTGCGCCTTAGTCTTGCAAAGCGACACGTGTCTTTTGCCTCTTGCGACATCTCCCTTAACCGTAATGTTTTCCTTGAGCTTTATACCTATGAAAAGATGCAATTATATTATTATTTACTGTAATTATTGCGACACTCACGATCAAATTCGATAGAAGAGACATTTAAAATACTGTTTCGGCAATTGCGGTTCTAAAGTTTAAATAACGGTATTTTGAACAAGAAGTGAAATTTTGACGAATGAAATGTTTTGTTTTGGACAATATAAAATGATATGTTTAAAATATTTCTTGACAATAGAACTGGTTTAAATAATTTTTTTAATATTGCACTATACGATTTGAACTTTTTTGGGAAACTTGAGCAATTGGTTTACTACAGGATGTGTAAAGAAATTTTTTTAAAAATTGCAATTGATCGGAATTGTATAAAGAATACTAAAAGTAGTATTGCACAACTTTTTTATGTGGGCCCATATTGAAAATTTAAAATATACGCTTTGTAGATCTGTGTCAATTATGTACACTGTGAAAGTTTCATCAAAATCGGTTGATGCGGGAAAGAACGACAGGCATTGGAAGATGTAAGAATCCTTAGATTTCCTGCAGTTAGAGGCCGAAAATCGTGAAAATGTGCCATTTTTACCATCTTCAAACGTTTATAGCTCATTTCAACGTCCGCTGATTTTCACGAAACTTTCAGAATATGTTTAATTCACACAGATCTACAAAAATTTTAAAAATACAATTATCAATATAGGCTCACATAAAAAAGTTGTAAAATGCAACTTTTAGTGTCTTCTCTACAATTCCGATCAATTGCAATTTTAGAAAAAAAGTTTACTTCACATCCTGTAGCAAACTCATTCTAGCTTCCCCAAAAAGTTCAAATCGCGTAGTACAATTTTAAAAAAGTTATCGTCTTTTTTTAGTGTCCGAATATTAATCCGCGTCACTGTATTTGCAAACCAAAATCGTTTTCTTTTTTATGTGTTATCCTAATAGATTGTAATTGACGATAATATTCTAGTGCGACGATAATATCACAAAGAAGAATTCTAAGAGATTAACAAACGATTTATAACAACAAGGAAATATTGATTGCACATTAATATCGTACAATATACCATAACTAATATGAAACATTTTGCATAGATAAAATAGAAATATTTCGAATAAATACGATTTTGGAAAGCCTTCGTTACAAATAAAATATTTTACGTACAGTGAATAGTAAAAATTTGGAATGAATACTATTTTAAAAAGCTTTTCTCGCAAATGAAATATTTTATTTTTGAAAGACCACACGATATAAAGTAAACTAGAGTATTCATTATTAAAAATAATACTTTATACAGCTGTGGATAAAAGAACATTTCGAATAAATAGAATTTTAAAAAGATTTTCTCACAAGTAAAAAATTCTATTTCCAAAAGTACACACAATTTTATAAAATACACTGTTCACTGGTTAAGATTATATTTTACCCAGTTCTAGATTGATATATTTTGTATATTTCATGTGTCCTTACTTGTTAACGGTGCTAGTTCGTTTCCTGAGGGACGAGACACGACGAAAGTAACTGCGATTGCTAGAAGCAGCAACAGGACGACAGACTTCATTCTGGCAGCGAGTCTGGTGCAAAACTGAATTAGATGGACGCTTTCCACCTCGAGTTTATTTTCCAGTATTGGGGGTTTCCAAGGAATCTATTTGTTTTCGAGTTCGGGTTCGATTTATGGGCCGTCTTGGCCTGCGAATTGTCTGCAGCGCACCCATCCTCGGCCCAAGAACCTCGGAAGACCGCTCGGTGGCAATACAATGGAGCTGCGCATGTGGGAACAATGGTCAGGTATAAGAATAGTAGCCCTTGGAATTACCGTTTTCCATTTATTAATATTCGGACGCTCTAAACAAGAAGACAGCTTTATAAATATTGTACTATACGATTTGAACTCTTTTGGGAAGCTACAGCAACTAGTTTTCTACAGGATGTGATAAGAAAATTTTTACATAAATTGCAATTGATCGGTATTGTAGAAAAGATACTAAAAGTTACATTTTACGAATTTTTTATGTGTGCCTATATTGAAAATTTCAAAAATGCGTTTTGCAGGTGTGTGTGAATTAAACATATTCTGAAAATTTCGTCAAAGCAGGTCGACGTTGCAATGACCTGCAAACGTTTAAAGATGGTAAAAATGGCAGATTTTCACGATTTTCGGCCTCTAATTGCAATAAATCCAAGGATTATTACATCTATCAATACCTGTCGTTTTTTCACGAACCAACCGATTTCGATGAAACTTTCATAGTGCATATAATTGACACAGATTGACGAAACGTATGTGACACGTAATGTGACAGAAACATATTCATTTCCCCACGAATTGTGAGACTGAACACAAAAGAAATGCTCAGACTATCAACATTGGCAACGTGCTTCAAGATCATCAAATATGCTTCTGTTAATAATCACGGGGTAGAGAACGAGTGATTGGCGTAACCCGACGAATCATGAAGTCCCAGGCTCGCGTGGATGAGAAATCCAAGAAAAATCAATGGAGGTAGGAAATAAAACTCTTGCACTATCATTACCTACTCCCTACGCTGTTACAAATATTGAAACCCACCCACCCCATGTTGTCCTTTCCTCGGAATAAGTGTAAATATTGCATTCACCCGTTTATCAATTCATTTGCCTTATTCTTCCCCCGTTGAAAACGTGTTCCCTCCTCAGACTATCAAATGCAGGTATCAGGGAAAAGTCGTGACTTCAATAACCGATCGGGAGAAAAATGTTTCGTGCTTTGTAGTGTTAACGTCATTATCGAAGCAATCCGAACTGGGATTATCTCTTCTGCTCGGGAACAGTCGCGTGTTCTCCAGTTTTCGCTGTAAGATGTTTGCGAACGTGACACCGAAGAAGGCTATCACCTTCACCAAATACAGCGTGATTTTGTGCTGCGGTTGGCCGCTGCCTTCGACAGCTCCTAAAAGTCACTTTTACTTTTATGTGATCGCGAAAGTGCTGATTTCTTTAAGTACCATCTCAGTGATCTTGCCTGTGTTTTGGTCGCTTTTACTTTACATCCATGATCCAGTCCGTACCGGCAAGACATTCGGTCTTCTAACTGCCATGTGCCAGACCGTGGTGTATATAATTGTCTGTAGTTTTCAACATGATCATTATCAGGTGAGACATTTCTACTTTCCATTCACAGCATAAAGACAGGCCGATTAACCTTTTAACTGGGGATGGGGATCATAATATCTTGTTAACTATTACGTTTAGGACATACGAAGGCGACCACATTTTTACGTAGAATTTCATACTCTATTGATGAAACACCTTCGCCCATCTAAAAAATGATTCCACGACACTATTTCCTTCTCAATAGAATGCATGTTTTGTATATCAGTTTCTACGTAATATTACAAATAACAAAAACATTCAAGGTGGTCATAGTTGTTGGTCAAGCTTGTATTATACATTATCCTCATGTACTATAAACGTTTCAGCGATTAATCGAGGAAATGACGGACTATGTGGAGAAAGCAAAACTGTACGAAATGGTTATCTTCCAACGATACCTGGACACGTATTCCCCATTCCTCGGTATCACCACAATAAGTTTTTACGTTGCCGCGGCGGTCATTGTGATTTCAACCTTGTTCACAGACCAGCCATTCCCTGTAATCGCCGAATTCCCATTCCGCGTCGATTACGAACCAGTCAGGTCATCTATTTTCCTAAATATTGCTTTCGTTGCTTTGCAAAATGTTGCCAGCGTGAGTTTGAACACGCTGACAGCGTTGCTGGTTCTATTCTCTGCTGCGAGATACGACATAGTGATGCTGGAGTTGCAGTCGGCTGTCACTGTCGCCGATTTGAAGGAATGCATGAAAAAGTATCGCGAAGTTAAAAGGTAAAGTGTCGCAAAAATCATCGTTTTCTCTTTTAAGATAATTCTTGTTCGTTCTCTTTACGACGTATATGAATGTTTAAATAATGTTCCAGTAGCGCGAGATACCTTTATCGCATGAAGGTTTCTGAACACTAGAATTTTTGACAGAAAATTCAATTATACCACGATTTATAACACAGATTTCGTTTTCATGTAATGAAACATACGCACATGTAAAATTTGTAGAACTTCTTTAATGGGCAGTTTTCAAATATTTTCGCGGGTCAGTGTATGCAGGGTGGGGCGTTATAAACTGGTCACCTGAATAGCTCGCTTGCTTTTCAAGTTAGAAGAAAATGGATCAGACTTGATATCGAGGCGCCCACAATCTGATGTTACTAATTTTTTTATTAGTGAAGACGTCACTGTTTTTCAAATGGAATAAAAAGTGCAATAGAAAATAAATTGTCTCAAAGCACTCTTCCACACATTGACGATTTACATGTACATAGCATGTTATTTATGTAACCAATGCTAATGTAAGTGTTCGAAATGACGACCTTGGACATGGATACATAGTCAAAATATTACAAAACCGTACTCTAATCGGTAGTCAATAACATTTGTGGATGCAGATAAGCGTACAATGTGATTGAATGTTTGTTTATGTTCTGGGACTCTTGTCAATAATCACAAGAGCGGTATGCCAACAACCAGAGAAGACACAAAGGTATTTAAAGAGTTTGCTTTGCGACAATTTATTTTCCATTGCAGTTGACCTTAAGTGACCTTCATAATAGGTCATTGTCTTTGTCTTGAAACACATTATCAGAATGTAGATACGAAACCATACCGTTCCATTTAGAAAACAGAATTTACCTTCATATGTCCTTGACGTCTCCACTTATAAAAAAATTAGTTACATCAGCTTATGAGCGGCTCGATACCAAGTAAGTTCGGTCTGATGTATTTTCTTCTTCCTTGAAAAGCATGCGAGTTATTCAGGTGACCTGTTTGCAATGCTCCACCCTGTATATTGTTTGAACTATGATACTTATTGCTAGCTGTACATAAATTAAAAGGAACATTACGTTAATGCGACCCTTTGCATTGAGTTATAAAGTTTAGCTATAAAGTTCTTCATTTATGACACCCCAATTTAGGTGTGCATTGGATACCATTGGAGGTGTCCAATACGTGACTTTGGTCACACTACTTTTCAGTAGCGTAATTCTTGTAAATGCCGGTCTTAATCTCATTGGTGTAAGTACTTGAGTAATATAGGTTCATCGGAAATAGACGACGATATTATTAAAATGAAACATTTCTTAACAGCGTCGAGAATTTTTAATAAAATGCCAAAATGTATTTGTGGCGTCGACGGCATTGCTGGAAGTCTTTTCGTGCGTGTTGCCAGCCGATCGTCTAATAGAAGCGGTGAGTTGTTAATTGACGACAAATTACTGGAAACAATTCATTAAGGGGCTAAGTATAACCCCATCGACTGTACTTCTTTGGAACATCAATCAGTGAGTACTTTTAGGGTTTCGGCTTAATCGATTTGGCTGAACTTCATGAGTTCTGTGGGGTCAACTGTGGGGAAACAAGAAATGTTTAACTTTTTAGAATATTATTCTGTAAATTTTGACGAGAAAATGCAAAAAATCCAAGTTTTTATCTTCGGAATCCACAGGTTCAAAATTTATGTTTGTTTAAATTTCAGCGATTTTCATAGTTTTTGATAGGTATAGGCGCCGCCATGCGGTGCTACGAGCGCAGCTGCTAGATAATGTAGATCGGTTATCTTTGAGTTGTGCACTTTGTTTTGGGAGAAGTTGTCAACGAACAATAATTAAAATGTACAGATTATATGGAGGATCTGAAAGAGAAAGTATAGTCCAAGTTGGTTGGCGGTTAGCTTGACGATTACGCTTGGAAATCTACGTTATCGACAACAGCGGGTGCTTGTGGTGCCTCCAAACGGCTGCGCTCTTAGACGACACGCAACGCTAACAACATGCGCCCTTATCTGTAAAAATCTACATGAGTATATAAAAAAGTTAAAAATTTCTTGTGTCCTCAGGTGAAGTTTACCCGGTTCTCGTGTACTTTACTGATTGCGCACATAGTAGCTGCCAAAGATAATTTAATTATTATCTATTCTAAATATTTACTTATATGTATTTAGTACTTGTTTATTATCTTAAAGGGGGATCTCCTAGCTTAGGTGTCCTAATCGCGTCTGGACGTAACGTTTTGCGATTCATAATCCGTTTATCGTTCCTGCTGTGTGTCCAGAAGCACAAGTTACCGGTCGTGACGAATGGAGTATAAGAGGTCGAATGATCGGAAAACGCTGCGTCCAGTGCATTTACTTATTCACAGTGAACCACAGTAATATTCGGACATTTTTAAAACGATGATAACTTTTTTCATACGACTTGGATTTTTTTGAGAAATTGGAACAATTAATTGCCTGCTTGACGTGAAAAGAAATTTTGAGAAAATTGCAATTGGTCGGAATTACAAAGAAAATAATAAAAGTTGTCGTTTATAAAAATATTATATATTATCAAAATGCGTTTTGTAAATCTGTGTCAATTATAAATATTCTGAAAATCAAAATCTGTAGATGTCGAAAACTAGAGGCATTGAATAATGTAAAATTCCTTAGATCTATTTAAATTATAGGCTGAAAATCGCGAAAACTGCAATTGTCACCATCTTTGAACTTTTGTAGATTATTGCAACGTTGACCGGATTATTATAATTGACACAGATCTAAAAATGTATTTTTTAAATTTGCATTATAGGCCCCCACAAAATGTTGTAAACATCAACTTCTAGTATTTTCTCTGTAATTCCGTTCAATTGCAATTTTTTCAACAATTTTTTTCACGTCCTGTAGTAAACTAATTGGTCTAACTTCTAAAAAAATATCCGGGTCGTATGATCTGATGTTAAAAAAGGTATCGTCCTTTTAAAAGTGTCCGAATATTACTGTGATTCACTGTAAATATTTACCGCACCAGTGTCGCTTAGAAAAAGAATGGAAAGTCTTCAGAATAAGAAAATTTAATTTCCATTAATTGCTCAAGTATGATTTACTCATCAGAGTACAGGCACAATTCGGAGTGTCTACGATGTGAAGTGGTACGAGCGAGATTTAAGTGTGCAGAAAACTGTGTATCACATGTTGGTGCCTCAGAAGCCTGTAATCATCAGCTTCTTATTCGTCGTTCCAGAACTATCTTTGAACTATTATTGTTCGGTATAAATTTACACATATATTTTCATCTGTAACTTGTCTTTGTACCATTCTCTACAAGTTCTTCGATCTTTTAGTACATTTCAAACGCTTTCTCCTTATTCACTGCTCTTCGTCTTGTACTGAGTGAAACAGACGACGGAGCGTCATCCAATAATTTTAACACCACCTGTTGCTACAATTGACACCGTTTGTTACGTTAAATATTATTAAACACCAACGTTACGTTACACACCATGCAGTAAAGTGAAATAATACTGATTACCGGCATTAAACATGATCCTATGCATGTAAAGAATATGTGCGTTGAAGACGAGCATATTACATAATCACATAAGTAGATTGCGGACGTTTATGCAAATGCAATTTGCATTTATTCTTTTTATAAGAATAGATTAAATGAACGGGTTTTCAACGGGAATATTGATGATTAAGCAAATTGAAAATATGTTGATCCTTGTACATATTTTCCATATATTTCGTATATATTCTCTATATTCAGCTTAATCTGCATATTTCTTGCGCATAAAGAGTTTGGTTGTACCGTAAGCAGCAGTATTGCTTTGCATAATATTTACATATATTTTGCGAATTCGAAGCACACGACACCTGAGTAAACTTTCGCAGTTTAGGTATTTTTAAATATTTAATTATAAATTGTGACGTCACAAAATATTTGTCATACCATCGTATTCAAAGGTTTATATTCTGGAATAAAGGTACAGTTGCGCGTTACGTCTTCATATTTTTCATTTTGTGAAATACAATCGTTAAGAGTTTAAACCTCATCCCGTTTAAAAAAGAATATATAAAAAAAACTTTTTATAAACCACGCTTATATTAAAATGCACTGAAACGAAGAAAATAATTTTTTAGACATTAGTGACTATAAATAAAAGCGTGGAGCGCTAAACTATATTGACGTAATCTTCGTGGGCCCTCCACGCTTTTATTTATAGTCACTAATGCCTAATAAAAATTATTTTCTCCTTATTAGTGCATTTTAAAATAAGTGTGATTTTTGAAAAGTTTTTTTTATATATCTTTTTATTTTCTACTTTTTAATCTATTTTAAATGAAACGCAATGTGTTGGTAATACTGGCATGTAATAGTAAGATATAGAAACGCAAGATAGAATAAGGGGATGACTCCGAGAGACGATGTCTCTTGATGGAGTCCGAAATTGTCCGAAATGGAACAGAATGAACGGAACACCACAACCACACTGAGTGACTGAGCTCCTTCGGTACGAAGTGGGCCAGTGGAGTGGGGATGAGTCTTAGTGGGAACACGTCGTGGAGTAGGGAGCGCTGGCGCGCGGAGTGGGGACCGCTGAACGTGATGACGTACTACCGAGCGTCGCGCGGCGAGGTGTGACGGTTAAAGGGGTAGTCTATGCGCTGGTTGCAACTAGAATCTTACTAGAATCTTACTAGAAAACATGGGTTTACGGGAAAACAAATGCTGTCCTTATTTCAGCAAATTGTGGGCTGGTTGAGAGCTCATTCTAAAGAGGAAGGTTTGACGATAGTCGCTCTGGTCATTAGGCTAACGAGATTATGTTTATATCTAATAATATGAAGGCCCAAAGTAGAGAAAAAATCTTGGAAAAAAACCCGCAGGTTTCAATGCATTTTTCTGTCTCTGAAAGACTTTTTGACTGCCCTAATGACCTGAGCGAATATCGTCGAATCTTCCTCTTTACAATGAGCCCTCACCCAGCCTACAATTTGCTGAAATAAGGTCAGCATTTGTTTTCCCGCAAACCCATATTTTCGACCCAAAATCTAGTAGGATTTCTTATTTGACTAGTTATTTGCTAATTTACTAGAATCCTACTAGATTTTGGGTCGAAAATATGGGTTTGCGGGAAAACAAATGCTGACCTTATTTCAGCAAATTGTAGGCTGGGTGAGGGCTCATTGTAAAGAGGAAGGTTTGACGATATTCGCTCAGGTCATTAGGGCAGTCAAAAAGTCTTTCAGAGACAGAAAAATGCATTGAAACCTGCGGGTTTTTTTCCAAGATTTTTTCTCTACTTTGGGCCTTCATATTATTAGATATAATCTCGTTAGTCTAATGGCCAGAGCGACTATCGTCAAACCTTCCTCTTTAGAATGAGCCCTCAACCAGCCCACAATTTGCTGAAATAAGGACAGCATTTGTTTTCCCGCAAACCCATGTTTTCTAGTAAGATTCTAGTAAGATTCTAGTTGTAACTAGCGCATAGACTACCCCCTTAACACACAAACTTTCCGTTCCTAGACTCACGGTTTTATTTTTAAATTTGTTTTTTATGACTGCATTGTCATCCAGTTATGAGCTATGTTTAATGTTTCAAGTCTCTAGCTCATCGGGAAGTGGTTGAAAATTCGATTACAAGAATCGACGCAAACAACAACGACAACGATACCTCGGCAAGCTAATATAAGCGTGATAATAATACAAAGTGTTTACGAAAACGAATCCTCATTAAATATGAAATCCCCTTACGACATTAGATGAGGTATCTAATATGCCCTCTCACGTGCGAGTGACAATCGATGTTTCACTATGACATTTCAACTGTGTTTATTAATTTATGCACTGCCATCGAAGGGTGGTTTCTACACGCAACGATTACGCAGTTATTTTTATCATTCAGTTGTACGGGAAAGCCATATTTCCTGTGCTCTTTCCACCCCCGTTCCCGTAAACGATAACTCACAATAACCTTTCTATTTCCTACGCCATTATTATTTAACACAATCATATTCATTTCCCCACAAATTGTGAGACTGAACACAAGCGAAGTGCTCAGACTATCAACATTGGCAACATGCTTTAAGATCATCAAATATGCTTCCGTTAATCACGGGGTAGAGAACGAGCGATTGGCGTAACCCGATGAATTACTATGAAGCCCCAGCCTCGCGTAGATGAGAAATCCAAGAAAAATCAATGGAGGTAGGAAATAAAACTCTTGCACTATCATTACCTACTCCCTACGCTGTTACAAATATTGAAACCCACCAACCCTACGTTGTCCTTACCTCGGAATAAGTGTAAATATTGCATTCACCCGTTTATCAATTCATTTGCCTTATACTTCCCCCGTTGGAAACGTGCTCCCTCCTCAGACTATCAAATGCAGGTATCAGGGAATAGTAGTGACTTCAATAACCGCTCGGGAGAAAAATGTTTCGTGCATTGTAGTGTTAACGTCATCATCGAAGCAATCCGAACTGGGATTATTTCTTCTGCTCGGGAACAGTCGGGTGTTCTCCAGTTTTCGCTGTAAGATGTTTGCGAACGTGACACCGAAGAAGGCTATCACCTTCACCAAATACAGCGTGATTTTGTGCTGCGGTTGGCCGCTGCCTTCGACAGCTCCTAAAAGTCACTTTTACTTTTATGTGATCGCGAAAGTGCTGATTTCTTTAAGTACCATCTTAGTGATCTTGCCTGTGATTTGGTCGCTTTTACTTTACATCCATGATCCAGTCCGTACCGGCAAGATATTTGGTCTTCTAACTGCCATGTGTCAGACCATCGTGTATGTAATTGTCTGTAGTTTTCAACACGGTCATTATCAGGTGAGACATTTCTACTTTCCATTCACAACATAAAGACAGACACGATTAACCTTTTAACTGGGAATGGGGACCGTAATATCTTGTTAACTATTAGGTTCAGGACATACGACAGCGACCACATTTTTACGTAGAATTTCATACTCTATTGATGAAACACCTTCGCCCATCTAAAAAATGTTTCCACGACAATATTTCCTTCTCAATAGAATGCATGTTTTGTATATCAGTTTGTTCGTAATATTACAAATAACAAAAATATTCAAGGTGATCATAGTTGTTGGTCAAGCTTGTATTATACACTATCCTCATGTACTATAAACGTTTCAGCGATTAATCGAGGAAATGACGGACTATTTGAAGAAAGCAAAACTGTACGAAATGGCTATCTTCCAACGATACGTGGACACGTATTCCTCATTTCTCGGGATCGCCACAATAAATTTTTACATTTCCGCGGCGGGCATTGTGGTTTCAACCTTGTTCACAGACCAGCCATTCCCTGTAATCTGCGAATACCCATTCCGCGTCGATTATGAACCCGTCTGGTTAATTATATTCCTAAACCATGCTTTCGTCGCTTTCGAACACGTTGCCAGCTTGAGTTTGAACACGCTGACAGCGTTGCTGGTTCTATTCGCTGCTGCGAGATACGACATAGTGGTGCTGGAGTTGCAGTCGGCTGTCACTGTCGCCGATTTAAAGGAATGCATGAAAAAGTATCGCGATGTTAAAAGGTAAAATGTCGCAAAAATCATCGTTTTCTCTTTTAAGATAATTCTTGTTCGTTCTCTTTACGACGTATATGAATGTTTAAATAATGTTCCAGTAGCGCGAGATACCTTTATCGCATGAAGGTTTCTGAACACTAGAATTTTTGACAGAAAATTCAATTATACCACGATTTATAACACAGATTTCGTTTTCATGTAATGAAACACACGCACATGTAAAATTTGTAGAACTTCTTTAATGGACAGTTTTCAAATATTTTCGCGGGTCAGTGTATGCAGGGTGGGGCGTTATAAACAGGTCACCTGAATAACTCGCTTGCTTTTCAAGGTAGAAGAAAATGGATCAGACTTGATATCGAGGCGCCCATAATCTGATGTTACTAATTTTTTTATTAGTGAAGACGTCACTGTTTTTCAAATGGAACAAAAAGTGCAATAGAAAATAAATTGTCTCAAAGCACTCTTCCACACTTTGACGATTTACATGTACATAGTAGGTTATTTATGTACCCAATGCTCATATAAGTGTTCGAAATCATGACCTTGGACATGGATACATAATCAAAATATTTCAAAACCGTACTCTAATCGGTAGTCAATAACATTTGTGGATGCAGATAAGCGTACAATGTGATTGAATGTTTGTTTATGTTCTGGGAGTCTTGTCAATAATCACAAGAGCGGTATGCAAGCAACCAGAGAAGACACGAAGGTATTAAAAGAGTTTGCTTTGCGACAATTTATTTTCCATTGCAGTTGACCTTAAGTGACCTTCATAATAGGTCATTGTCTTTGTCTTGAAACACATTATCAGAATGTAGATACGAAACCATACCGTTCCATTTAGAAAACAGAATTGACCTTCATATGTCCTTGACGTCTCCACTTATAAAAAAATTAGTTACATCAGATTATGAGCGGCTCGATACCAAGTAAGGTCGGTCTGATGTATTTTCTTCTTCCTTGAAAAGCAAGCGAGTTATTCAGGTGACCTGCTTATAATGCTCCACCCTGTATATTGTTTGAACTATGATGCTTATTACTAACTGTACATAAATTAAAAGGAACATTACGTTAATGCGACCCTTTGCATTGAGTTATAAAGTTCAGCTATAAAGTTCTTCATTTATGACACCCCAATGTAGGTGTGCACTGGATACCATTGGAGGTGTCCAATACGTGACTTTGGTCACACTACTTTCCAGTAGCGTGATCCTTGTAAATGCCGGTCTTAATCTCATTGGTGTAAGTATTTAAGTAATATAGGTTCATGGGAAGTTGGCGCCGATGTTATTAAAATGAAACATTTCTTAACAGCGTCGAGACTTTATAATAAAATGTCAATATGTATTAGTGGCTACGACGACATTGCTGGAAGTTTTTACGTGCGTGTTGCCAGCCGATCGTCTAATAGAAGCGGTGAGTTGTTAATTGACGAAAAATTACTGGAAACAATTCATTAAGGGGCTAAGTATAACCTCATCAACTATACTTCTTTGGAACATCAATCAGTGAGTACTTTTAGGGTTTCGGCTTAATCGATTTGACTGAACTTCATGAGTTCTGTGAGGTCAACTGTGGGGAAGCCTGAAATGTTTAACTTTTTAGAATATTATTCTGTAGATTTTGACGAGAAAATGCCAAAAATCCAAGTTTTTATCTTCGGAATCCACAGGTTCAAAATTTATGTTTGTTTAAAGTTCAGTGATTTTCATCGTTTTTGGTAGGTATATGCGCCGCTATGCTGTGCTACGAGCGCAGCCGCTAGATGGCAGCACAAGCTCGCGGTGATGTAGATGATGTAGAGCGGTTATCTTTGAGATGTGATGAGATGAGATGAACAATAAGTAAAATGTACAGATTCATATAGGATCTGAAAGAGAAACTAGAGTCCGAGTTGGTTTGTGGTTAGCTTGACGATTATGCTTGGAAATCTACGTTATCGACAAGAGCGCGTGCTTGTGGAGCCTCCAATCGGCTGCTCTCTTAGACGACGCGCGACGCTAACAACATGCGCCCTTGCCTGTAAAAATCTACAAGATTATATAAAGAAAGTTAAAAATTTCTCGGCTTTTCACATCCTGTAGTAAACTAATTGGCCTAACTTTTAAAAGAATATCCAAGTCGTATGATCTAATGTCAAAAAAGTTATCGTCCTTTTAAAAGTATCTGAATATTACTGTCGTTCACTGTAAATATTTACCGCACCAGTGTCGCTTAAAAAAAGAAAATTGCAATTGGTCGGAATCGCAAAAGAAAAAAATCGCAAAGAAAATTGCAATTGGTCGGAATTACAAAGAAAATAATAAAAGTTGTCGTTTATAAAAATATTATATATTATAAAAATGCGTTTTGTAAATCTGTGTCAATTATAAATATTCTGAAAATCAAAATCTGTAGATGTCGAAAACTAGAGGCATTGAATAATGTAAAACTCCTTAGATTTATTTAAATTATAGGCTGAAAATCGCGAAAACTGCAATTGTCACCATCTTCGAACTTTTGTAGATTATTGCAACGTTGACCGGTTTATTATAATTGACACAGATCTACAAAATGTATTTTTTAAATTTGCATTATAGGCCCCCGCAAAATGTTGTAAACATCAACTTCTAGTATTTTCTCTGTAATTCCGTTCAATTGCAATTTTTTCAACAATTTTTTTCACGTCCTGTAGTAAACTAATTGGTCTAACTTCTAAAAAAATATCCAGGTCGTATGATCTGATGTTAAAAAAGGTATCGTCCTTTTAAAAGTGTCCGAATATTACTGTGATTCACTGTAAATATTTACCGCACCAGTGTCGCTTAGAAAAAGAATGGAAAGTCTTCAGAATAAGAAAATTTAATTTCCATTAATTGCTCAAGTATGATTTACTCATCAGAGTACAGGCACAATTCGGAGTGTCTACGATATGAAGTGGTACGAACGAGATTTAAGTGTGCAGAAAACTGTGTATCACATGATGGTGCCGCAGAAGCCGGTAATCATCAGCTTCTTGTTCGTCGTTCGAGAACTATCTTTGAACTATTATTGTTCGGTATAAATTTATACATATATTTTCATCTATAACTAGTCTTTCTACCATTCTCTACAAGTTCTTCGATCTTTTAGTACATTTCAAACGCTTTCTCCTTATTCACTGCTCTTCGCCTTGTACTGAGTGAAACAGATGACGTAGCGTCATCCAATAATTTGAACACCACCTGTTGCTACAATTGACACCGTTTGTTATGTTAAATATTATTAAACGCCAACGCTATGATAAACACCATGCAGTAAAGTGTCAAGTAAAACCAGCCAGGTGTATTGCATTAACAATTTATATACTTGCGGTTACTTATTAGTCTTACTTAGTTACTTATTAGTAGTATCTTAGAATAAATATTTCAATACCGATAGATATGTTATTTGTAAACTCATAAGTAGACTGCGGATCTTTATGCAAAATAAAAATCTTTTACCTGAAATGCATCAAACTGGAGTGAAATTTTCTTTTCTTTCCGAATATGTTCACAATAGGTTGAAACTAATATAACAATGTTTTTAAATGCTTCTAATGTTTCTACAGTTTCGAATTACACCAACTTATTTTTATGTTTTAAATTAATTACAAAATTCTACTAAAAATTGTACAAATAACATCAGCGCGAGTGTTCTGATTCTAATAAATGCGATTTTCTACTGGGGAAGGTAATCTAGCGTATTCTGATCACTTACACTTACAAGGGAACATATTTAGTTGATATAAGCCGATTTTATTGAAACTTATGTGAGATATAGATCTTTCTTTACCGGCAACCATTCACTCTGAAGGAGTGAAAACAGCCCTCGAAGCTTCGGCCAATAGAAGGCGCGCTCCTTCCAAGCTAACCAATCGGATGCGCACTCTTGCCTCTACGTCACCGCATTCCTGCCAGGGATCATTTTGTGAGCACTCAGCAATATGTATGTATTTGAAACACATTTTAAACGTAACTTGAAAATACTAACAGCGTTGCTGCTACTGCTCGCTGTAGCAAGATTCGATAGATTGATGTTGCACTTGCAAACGACTGCCATGCTGCCCGACTTTTAAAAGACTAAGGCAAAATCAAGGCCGATCGACACGAATAATTACACGTCTATGTTCTGGTATGGTAGAAACTCAGAATTACAAAACACTATTAATTGCATAGTACGAGACCCCTCACTGTCCAGTGCAAAAGCAAGGCTCGTAACTTATCATTATAGCCGCCATGCATTAATCCGCCCATCCGCGTTCACCATGTGTGTCTGAATTACATCCGCGAACGGCCGTGTATACTTTCCTGAAGTGGTGAGTAAATGATTAATTCTTTTCTCCGCCAAGAGACTCGAAAGAGAACTTCTCCCTCAGTATATGTTCACTGTGCACTGTATCAAGCAAAAGTTACCGTTACTACAGTATTAACGTAGTTCCTCGGAGAACCTCGATTACAGGGCGTTTCCGCAATTCAAGATATTCAAATTGGGCGTTTCGAACGTTCTACGATGTTTGAAAACGTGATGCCAGAGAAGGCAATGGCCTTCGTTCGACTTAGCACAGTTTTAATCTGTGGCTGGCCACTATCGTCGACGGCTACGAAAGCACAGGTCTTGTGTTACAGAATTCTGAAAGTGCTGTGTGGTATAAGCGCGATTGCATTACTATTGCCAGTAATAAATGCAGCCATTATTTACTATGGCGACGCAACGAATTTCTCGATGGCGTCTATTATGATAATTGCTTGTGCCCACCTTCTAACACAAATACTGATTAACAGTATTCAACATGATCACTGGCAGGTAAGGGATATGACGTTCGTTTTACGATGTGCGTTGAAGAGGGGCATATGAAGTAATTGTATAAGTATACTGCGGAAGTTTAAATGATCGAGATTTTGACAGAAGTATTGTTTATTAAAGCAAATTAAAAATGTATTTCATACACGCAGAGTTGGGAAGAAATTTTATTCAAAGGAATATTTCGAATAAAGTGGTTTTATTTGTACAAATATTCGTGGAAAGTCTTCGAATAAATCCTTCGACGAAGGCGTCGCTAGACGCAGCCAAGTGGTGCAATAAACACGGCCGGGCAACCCGACGCACATTCAGGCATATCAGTGTGAACCGCTACTAATTCAATTGCAAAACTTGTTTATTTTTCATAATCTTTTTCCTGGAAGTGGCGCCACCAAGTTCATGGCGTTCTACCGATTAAAATGACAATAAACTCGATAGAGTTTGGTTTTATTCGTAAAATTATTCGAAGTCGTGCGAATAAATACACGAATAATTTTACGAATAAAACCACTTTATCCGAAATTTTTGACTACGTAAAACTTTTGCCCAACTCTGCTTACGCGCTAAGAGTTTTTACGTCGTAACCTGTATAGTGTTGCATACGAGATCTGAGTAAACATTCGCAGTCTAACAATTTTTAAATATTTAACCTATAAACTGCAAGTTTCCACTTTTGCTATAATTTTACATTCTCTTCTTAAAATTCACCCAATAAATTCACGTTGCTGTGTCAAAAACTATCCGCATAGACTTAGATGATAGTTAGTCTCACCTAACGCGATTTAATATTTTTCGGCAACTTGCGGACATATTATAGAAAATGTTTTGGATCATACTTTAATGGTATATAGTCTGTTTACATGGCGAAATCAAGGCCGCATTGATTAACGAAATTGGGACAGTATATACTTTTTTAACGAGGTTGTCGGTGACTTCAAGACAAACTCAAGAAGCATAATATCTACTTAATATTGTTTCTAGATCAGCACCGTGTTTACACACACAAACATTAATAGAAATAATAATACATATATCACTAGACTTCCAGTAGGCTACCAAAGGACTCGCGGACACTAACAACATTTTTGAGACACCCTGTATAAAGAAACGAATAAGTAGTTAGTAAAAAGATGTATTGAACACAACCAAAATTATTTTTGTTTTACGCCTCAATGATGTGAGTCATTGTCCATAATTTGGGGTATAGATTGATAACAACAAAAAGTAGAATCTCTTTCTTTGTCAAAGAAGAGACACATAGTATTTGAGATGTAATATAACTTCGACGATGTATTACAGCATTTGATTGAGCACATGACAGCAACCTTAAAGAACGCAAAGTCCTACGAAAGAAACGTCTATCAACGATACGTCAACACGTACTGCAGATTTTACGCATTGGCTATAATGTGGAATTACACGTGCGCAACGGTCGTCATCGTGGCAAGTATTTTTCTACCACAGCCGTTCCCAACAATCTCCGAATATCCGTTCGATGTCGATTACGAACCCGTGAGGACTATCATCTTTCTACATCAAGCCTTTGTCGGTTTCCAATGCTCGGCATCGGTCAGTCTGAACATGTTCGCAGCATTGTTACTTCTGTACGCCGCGGCGAGGTACGAGATACTGATGATAGATCTGAGAGAGTCTAGCAGCATCGATTCTTTGACCATGTGCGTGAAGAAGTATTACTCAGTGACCAGGTAAGGCTGGGCCAAAGAATTTCTTAGGATCAAAACAGTGTCGTCAGATCAAGACTTCCCTTCGACCCTACGTTTCCCCTTCTACGATTTTCATAAAGGGAATCTTACGATTCCCCAACCACGTGACGCGTTTCGTCTCCGTCGTGCATGTGTCACAATGCCACGTGAGTGATTTGGTACTGGCAGAGAGAGGACTACTGTATTCCCCTCAATTCGAGTCCATTCCCCTGATTTGGCGCCACTGAATCATAATAATGTTAAAGAAAAAAAAATGTGAATGGAAGAAGAAAGATCTGACGAACGCATCAAGATCAAAAATAATGTCAATCGTGCATTCATGACTTGTGACTAGATTGTGGATACGTATGCAAAGTACAAATTTCCTAATTTGTAAATGAGTTAAAAATGTATTTTTCCCTGTACTATTTTGATAACTCGAAAATAACGTAACAATATTTCATAACTTTTCTAACGTACGTTCAGTGTCACGTTGTAACTTGTAACCTGTAATTTTTGTCATAAATACGTAAACGCAGTCTATCTACGATACACAAAGTTTAAATGATTTTGAGAGTTATGATCATAAATGTTTTGCTCACGACAATATCTCTGCAACTACCATTCAAATTATAATTTTAAAAAATTGCGATTTTGACTTCGTTATTTAGTTATTATTAATTTTATTTAGATTTGCAAAGGATGTCATCGATGCTACTCAGTATATAGTTTGGTTCACGATACTGTATAGCAGTGTAGATCTTGTACTCTGTGGTCTGAATATTATAGGAGTGAGTACTTGAAACAACTATAACACGTTTCAGTAGTGCAATGAATGCCAGCATAAATGGTATTTTCATAAATAGCGGCAACCCTTCGCGATAAAACTGCAGTTTATTTTCATGGCTGGGACCATATTGATGGAGGTTCTCATGTGCGCTTTGCCAGCTGACGTTTTAATAAATATGGTAAGTTCTGAATTTTATACGAATTCGTTGACACAAGAGTTAATTTAAGAGCTCTTCGTTTGTCAAAATTACATCGTTTATTGAACAATGCTTCATGTGTTTCATTTACTCTTCGCAATTAGAGTACAAATGCCGTTCGAAGTGCATACGAATCGACATGGTACGATCAAGTACTGAGAGTGCAGAAAACTGTACTTTGCATTTTGGTACCTCAGGCACCTATTATCATCAGTATAAAGTGCTTCATGCCTAGACTTTCCATGGAATTCTACTGCTCTGTATGTGTTCACTTTATATTCAAACTCATTTTGTACGTATCCACTGGCATTGTAATATTTAAATATTCATTATGTTATTTCAGTACATTTCGAACTCAGTCTCGTTATTCACTACTTTGCGAATGGTGCTTGGCGAAGACGCAGATTTTCTGTCATCCAAATCAACTAATAGTTCATGTTGCATTGATTAAATGCATGTAATGTAGCAGGCATGAAGTCATGCCAATGTATTTGAGAGTTAATTTTGAGGAATAAAGGTACAGTTGGGTTACATATCCATTATTCATCATTACCGGTGGCAAATAATTCCGATCGGTTTTTGTGATTTATTCCACTCTAAAAAACCGAACGAACTGATTTGCCAACCCAATAAATACCAGAGGTGTGCGGGAACCCGGGAATTCCCGAATAATATCAGGAAGGGATCCCAAAAATCATGAGTTTTCCACGAGAATATTCGAGATTCCCGGTGGTGTTCGGGTTTCCCGTGAATTTTTTCGAAATTTCTGCAGGGGTATGCGAGATTTCCGAAAATGTTCGGAATTCCGGTAAAATATCCGGGAGAGAGAGGGAGAGAGAGAGAGAGAGTGAGAGAGAGAGAGATTCCCGAGAATTTTCAGGATTCCGAAAATGTAATTTTTTCAGATAACTTAAATCATCGTTGTCTTTGTTTATAAATTTCTGTCTATTTCTTGACATTTATTCTTTATATTATGAATATTTAGGATATCCAGCTATCGTGCAAACAGATTTTTAAGTGCCACCCGTTCGCGTTTGTGCTCGCCGAAATGCGCGCGGCGGCGTTCATGTCACCGTTCGTCGAAATGTCCGACGAAATGCGCGGTTCGCGGCGCTGTTCGTCGAAATATTCTGGTCTGTACGAGACCTAACGGTACTTTATGCACCGTGCATTAAAGTGAAAAGTAAAACATATACAGGGTGTGGCCGGATACTGCATGTAAAAATAAGTCGAAACAACGAAATAACATTTTTTTGTTTGACGCTTCATTTTCGAGATAATCGAGTTTGAAAACGCAGCGAATACACGTGATATTGCATAGGAATCATCTGACGCGTCTGACCATGATCAACCAGTTCTACTTTGTGCATATACTAAAGCAGAGCTGGGCGCGACGCTGCACAGTGGGCTGGATCGAGAAATTTAGTGACATTTCACGAAAAAGTTGACTTTCTCATATCGATTTCTAATAAATTTGTATTGCTTCCTAAATGTCCATCAACATCAAAACTGAAAAAATCAATGTTTGTCCACAAAAACTATACTTATAAATTCACACAGATAGACATTTGGGATATAGTATTTTTCATCCAAAAATTGCTTATTCCTTGTTTAGACTTATTCTTACATGTAGTATCACCGGCTGCTCGGTTCTACCACTCGTCTGGTCACACCCTGTATAAACCTCTTGAAAATTATTATTTCAATAGAGATAGCTATGTTATTCGTAAATTCACAAGTCGACGGCGGATCATTATGCAAACTAAAAATCTTCTACCTGAAATGCAATAAACTGGAGTGAAATTTTCTTTTCTTTCTGAATACGTTTAATAGGTTGAAACTAATATAACAGCGTGGGCGAGGGACATTTAAGGCTTTAGTAACACACGCTTTAATTCAGAACAGTAGTACAATAACGCAACAATGAACTTAACAAACAACGATTTGACGCAACGAGAGACTTCGACGAGTAACGGCTACGCGACAAAGACGGTAAACGCCACGAGGTACATGTGTACACGGTAGCCGTTAAAAAGAGCTGTACGAACAAAAATTACCAGCTGAACAGTATTTTTAAATGGCACAGAATACATTTTAAATGCTATTTTTCAATGTTCCTACAGTTTCAAATTACACCAACTTATTTTCGTGTCTTAAATTATTATAATTACAAAATACTACTAAAAAGCGTACAAATAACATTGCTTACTCTGATAACTTAGTTGGAAAGTCGATTCTAACATCTTATTTTAGGATTATCGAATATGTTTTTGTTTGCACAAGATTAATCATGACATAGTAAACCAAACGATATGTACAAACCTGAGAGCATGAAGTATGAAGTCTCAGATACACGAGATTAGTTTCCATCTCGATCATGTATGAACTTGAAACAGATTTGAAACGTAAATTGAAAATGCTAACAGCGTTGCTGCTTCTGCTCGCTGTAGCAAGATTCGATAGATTGATTCTGAACTTGCAAACGACTGCCATCGTGCCCGACTTGGAAAAGACTAAGGCAAAATCAAGACCGATCGACAAGAATAATTACACGTGTATGTTCTGGTATGGTAGAAACTCAGAATTACAAAAAAAATTAATTGCATAGTACAAGACCCCTCACTGTCTAGTGCAAAAGCAAGACTCGTAACCTGTCTATAGCCCCCATACATCAATCCGCCCATCCGCGATCACCATGTGTGCTTGAATTACTTCCACGAACGGCTGTGTATACTTTCTTGAAGTCGCGAGTGAATTATTAATTCTTTTCTTCGCCAAGAAACTCGAAAGAAAGCTTCTCCCTCAGAATATGTTCACTGTGCATTGTATCAAGCAAACGTTACCGTTACTACAGTATTAACGTAGTTTCTCGGAGAAATTCGATTACAGGGCGTTTCTGCAATTCAAGATATTCATATTGATGCCAGAGAAGGCAATGGCCTTCGTTCGACTTAGCATAGTTTTGATCTGTGGCTGGCCACTATCGTCGACGGCTACGAAAGCACAGATCTTGTGTTACAGAATTCTGAAAGTGCTGTGTGGTATAAGCGCGATTGCATTACTATTGCCAGTAGTAAACGCAGCCATTATTTACTATGGCGACGCAACCCATTTCTCGATGGCGTCTATGATGGTAATTGCTTGTGTCCACCTTCTAACACAAATACTCATTAACAGTATTCAACATGATCGCTGGCAGGTAAGGGATATGACGTTTGTTTTACGGTGTGCGTTGAAGACGGGCATATGAAGTAATTGTATAAGTATACTGCGGAAGTTTAAATGATCGAGATTTTGACAGAAGTATTGTTTATTAAAGCAAATTAAAAATGTATTTCATACACGCAGAGTTGGGAAGAAATTTTATTCAAAGGAATATTTCGAATAAAGTGGTTTTATTTGTACAAATATTCGTGGAAAGTCTTCGAATAAATCCTTCGAAGAAGGCGTCGGTAGACGCAGCCAAGTGGGGAAATAAATTCAGCCGGGCAACCCGACGCACAGTCAGGCATATCAGTGTGCAACCGCTACTAATTCAGTTGCAAACCTTGTTTATTTTTCATAATCTTTTTCCTGGAAGTGGCGCCAGCTGGTTCATGGCGTTCTACCGATTAAAATGACAATAAACTTGATAGAATTTGGTTTTATTCGTAAAATTATTCGAAGTTGTGCAAAGAAATACACGAATAATTTTACGAATAAAACCACTTTATCCGAAATTTTTGACTACATAAAACTTTTGCCCAACTCTGCTTACGCGTTAAGAGTTTTTACGTCGTAACCTGTATAGTGTTGCATACGAGATCTGAGTAAACATTCGCAGTCTAACAATTTTTAAATATTTAACCTATAAACTGCAAGTTTCCACTTTTGCTATAATTTTACATTCTCTTCTTAAAATTCACCCAATAAATTCACGTTGCTGTGTCAAAACTATCCGCATAGACTTAGAAGATAGTCTCACCTAACGCGATTCAATATTTTTCGGCCATTTGCGGACATATTATAGAAAATGTCTTGGATCATACTTTAATGGTATATAGTCTGTTTACATGGCGAAATCAAGGCCGCATTGATTAACGATATTGGGACAGTATATTCTTTTTTTACGAAATTGTCGGTGACTTCAAGACAAATTATCTACGAAGCATAATATCTACTTAATATTGTTTCTAAATCAGCACCGTGTTTACACACACACATTAATAGAAATAATAATACATATATCACGAGACTTCCAGTAGGCTACCAAAGGACTCGCGGACACTAACAACATTTTTGAGACACCCTGTATAAAGAAACGAATTTGTAGTTAGTAAAAAGATGCATTGAACACAACCAAAATTATTTTTGTTTTACGCCTCAATGATGTGAGTCATTGGCCATAATTTGGGGTATAGATTGATAACAACAAAAAGTAGAATCTCTTTCTTTGTCAAAGAAGAGACACATAGTATTTGAGATGTAATATAACTTCGATGATGTATTACAGCATTTGATTGAGCACATGACAGCAACCTTAAAGAACGCAAAGTCCTACGAAAGAAACGTCTATCAACGATACGTCAACACGTACTGCAGATTTTACGGATTGGCTATAATGTGTAATTACACGTGCTCAATGGTCGTCATCGTGGCAAGTATTTTTCTACCACAGCCGTTCCCAACAATCTCCGTATATCCGTTTGATGTCGATTACGAACCCGTGAGGACTATAATCTTTCTGCATCAAGCCTTTGTCGGTTTCCAATGCTCGGCATCGGTCAGCCTGAACATGTTCGCAGCATTGTTACTTCTGTACGCCGCAGCGAGGTACGAGGTACTGATGATAGATCTGAGAGAGTCTAGCAGCATCGATTCTTTGACCATGTGCGTGAAGAAGTATTACTCAGTGACCAGGTAAGGCTGGGCCAAAGAATTTCTTAGAATCAGAACAGTGTCGCCAGATAAAGACTGCCCTTCCACCCTACCTTTCCCCTTCCACGATTTTAATAAAGGGAATCTTACGATTCCCCAACCACGTGACGCGTTTCGTCTCCGTCGTGCATGTGTCAGAATGCCATGTGAGTGATTTGGTAGTGGCAGAGAGAGGACTACTGTATGCCCCTTAAATCGGAGTCCATTCCTCTGGTTTGGCGACACTGAATCATATAATAGTGTTAAAGAAAAAAAAATGTGAATGGAAGAAGGAAGATCTGACGAACGCAGCAATATCAGTAATAATGTCAATCGTGCAGTCATGACTTGTGACTAGATTGTGGATACGTATGCAAAGTACAAATTTCCTAATTTGTAAATGAGTTAAAAATGTATTTTTCTCTGTACCATTTGGTAACTCGAAAATAACGTAACAATATTTCATAACTTTTCTAACGTACGTTCAGTGTCACGTTGTAACTTGTAACCTGTAATTTTTGTCATAAATACGTAAACGCAGTCTATCTACGATACACAAAGTTTAAATGATTTTGTGAGTTATGATCATGAATGTCTTGCTCATGACAATATCTCTGCAACTACCATTGAAATTATAATTTGGAAAAATTGCGATTTTGACTTCGTTATTTAGTTATTATTAATTAAAAATCCGCCTAAAATGCGGCAAGAGGCGCACGACGGTCACGTATCAAGTCGCAGATGCATGCCAGAGTAGGGCAATGATCAACTAATATTTAAAAATGGCTAATAGTCTTTTTGAATGTTAGTCATAACAACATAGTCATTAGTCAAAAGATTTGATTACTCAGTGATGACTAAAGATTGATGACTGATCATCGACTACTAATTCACTAATAAGCAATAGCTAACGATTACTTAGAGCTGTGACTAATTATTTGCCATTTAGTTATCACTAACTAATCAAAACGTTTTGACTAATGACTATTTTGCTATGACTAACATTCAAAAAGACTATTAGTCATTTGTAAATATTAATTGATTATTGCCCAACTCTGACGCATGGATACCTTGGTTTTCATATGGGGCCCCAGCGAGGTGAAAATGTTTAACAAATTGATGAACAGGATTAACAAATTGATCGTTGCACGATATTGAACCTGCTTACTCGTAAAAATCCACAAAGGCATTTTACTCCATAAATTTTCTCCCACCTGTAGTCGAACACCCTGTACAGGAAAATGTTCAGGCGACTGTCATTTACAGTGTAAATATATCCAAATCAATCGCACTCGAAGTGGGTGGCAGATTTCATCATAATTATGATGTTAATTTCGTTAGCAGTAAGTTTTTCTTCTCCAGAGATCAGATGATTACCACGAGATTGTGTCGGTTTTATTTAGATTTGCAAAGGATGTCGTCGATGCTACTCAGTATATAATTTCGTTCACGATACTGTATAGCAGTGTAGATCTTCTATTTTGTGGTATGAATATTATCGGAGTGAGTACTTGAAGCAACTATAACACGTTTCAGTAGTGCAATGAATGCCAGCATAAATGGTATTTTCATAAATAGCGGCAACCCTTCGCGATAAAACTGCAGTTTATTATCATGGCTGGGACCATATTGATGGAGGTTCTCTTGTGCGCTTTGCCAGCTGACGTTTTGATAAATATGGTAAGTTCTGAATTTTAAACGAATTCGTTGACACAAGAGTTAATTTAAGAGCTCTTCGTTTGTCAAAGCTACATCGTGTATTCAACAATGCTTCATGTGTTTCATTTACTCTTCGCAATTAGAGTACAAATGCCGTTCGAAGTGCATACGAATCGACATGGTACGATCAAGTACTGAGAGTGCAGAAAACTGTACTTCGCACTTTGGTACCTCAGGCACCTATTATCATCAGTATAAAGTGCTTCATGCCTAGACTTTCCTTGGAATTCTACTGCTCTGTACGTGTTCACTTTATATTCAAACTCATTTTGTACGTATCCACTGTCATTGTAATATTTAAATATTCATTATGTTATTTCAGTACATTTCGAACTCAGTCTCGTTATTCACTGCTTTGCGAATGGTGCTTGGCGGAGACGCAGATTTTCTGTCATCCAAATCAACTAATAGTTCATGTTGCATTGATTAAATGCACGTAGTTTAGAAGGCATGAGGTCATGCCAATGTATTTGAGAGTTAATTTTCACTAATAAAGGTATAGTTGCGTTACATATCCATTATTTTCGTTTTCTGAAATACGATCGTTGTAGATCAATGTTAGTTACGTATACACTGAAAATTTCATCGAAATCGATTAAGGGGGTAGTCTATGCGCTAGTTACAACTAGAATCTTACTAGAATCTTACTAGAAAACATGGGTTTGCGGGAAAACAAATGCTGTCCTTATTTCAGCAAATTGTGGGCTGGTTGAGGGCTCATTCTAAAGAGGAAGGTTTGACGATAGTCGCTCTGGTCATTAGGCTAACGAGATTATGTTTATATCTAATAATATGAAGGCCCAAAGTAGAGAAAAAATCTTGGAAAAAAACCCGCAGGTTTCAATGCATTTTTCTGTCTCCCATATTTTCGACCCAAAATCTAGTAGGATTTCTTATTTGACTAGTTATTTGCTAATTTACTAGAATCCTACTAGATTTTGGGTCGAAAATATGGGTTTGCGGGAAAACAAATGCTGACCTTATTTCAGCAAATTGTAGGCTGGGTGAGAGCTCATTGTAAAGAGGAAGGTTTGACGATATTCGCTCTGGTCATTAGGGCAGTCAAAAAGCCTTTCAGAGACAGAAAAATGCATTGAAACCTGCGGGTTTTTTTCCAAGATTTTTTCTCTACTTTGGGCCTTCATATTATTAGATATAAACATAATCTCGTTAGCCTAATGACCAGAGCGACTATCGTCAAACCTTCCTCTTTAGAATGAGCCCTCAACCAGCCCACAATTTGCTGAAATAAGGACAGCATTTGTTTTCCCGCAAACCCATGTTTTCTAGTAAGATTCTAGTAAGATTCTAGTTGTAACTAGCGCATAGACTACCCCCTTAACATACACACGCGGTATAAGCGGTTAGGAGTGGTGAAAATCTTGGTATGCACAGCTCCTGGTCAGTTCCTGCTCAAAATCCACAGATTCGTACATCTTTCGATGCTTGTAGTTCTTTCCACCGTCAACCGATTCCGATGAAATATTCAGCACATGTTTAACTATTACTTAACAAACAACGATTTGACGCAAAGAGAGACTTCGACGAGTAACGGCTGCGCAACGAAGACGGTAAACGCCACGAGATACATGTGTACACGGTAGCCGTTAAAAAGAGCGGTACGAACGAAAATTACCAGCTGAAAGACGCGGGGTATACCTGCGGTGCCACGAGGATTAGGTATGCCCTGGCGGTAATGATAACGACGAAAGAGATGAGAACGAAACGAGACCGAAGTGATCTGATCCGCTGTCGAATTCGAAAAGTGGGAGGCGCCTAGTAGGGCTGTAACTTTTCCGAAGCTTCAAACGATTCGAAGGAACGAAGGGAACTTCGAAGTTTCGAAGTTTCGAAGCTTCAGAAACCGAAATAAATGCCGGTATTTTTCAGTTTTTCCCATGCGAAGAATGCCCCATGTAAAAAACAACTGTGTGGCACGTACCCCAGAACCCTCAAGAAGCACAGTCTCCTAAATTAGTTTAGTGTACATAATATAAATACGTTCCGCCGCGTCGTAAAACCGGTAAAACCCTCCGTGCGGAGGAACAAACGCGAATACGAATTCAGGTAGGTAAACTCTTCACCGACGACCTTTCAATCTTCTAATAATTTACTACGGAGGTTTGAAATTCGATTCTTTGATTCTCATCGCCTTCGAAGTTCCGAAGTTTCTGAAATCGAAGCTTCGAAATTCGAAGCTTCGAAGCTTCGAAATCTTCGACTTTCGAAGGAAAGTTACAGCCCTAGCGCCTAGACGACGCACAGTGTGTCGATCAATGGAAAAAAGTCCGAAAATCGAAGTTTAAGATCGGCAAATTTATGTATCCTAAAATGTTCGTAACAAAACATAGTTTCTAAAACTGCCTTCAATTTTAACTGAATAAATCAGTTTGTTGTTAAAAACTGAGGCTGAAACTTCACTGTCAAATTCCGTGCATTTTTTAAAACATGCGTCCCTCGCAAGCTATTTGTTCTTTTAATTTGATTTTTACAGGGTGTGTTTAGCATTATTAGACATTCAATCTCCCAAAAAAATTTTTTTTAAATAATCGCAATTTTTCCTAATTTTTTATGTTTAACATTTATCAACTTTGATTAGAGTTTTAAAAAAAGTATCCCGAGGTAACCCCGTAAATTTTTTTACAGTAATTGGTGGCATATTAAACTTCAATTTCGCGTTGGTTTAAATCTGCTCACGTTTGCTCAAGGGGAGAAAATAATAAAAAACCATATTAAGACGCTCGCACTCGGCGGCTTTCTGCGTAGTCTTTCGAAGAAATTTGTTGCAATTATTTTTAGACGCATGCCATTTGATAAGTACTTACATATGTGATCAATTTTATTCTTATAAATTATATATTTAGTTTCAAAATTGTTTAAATATTTACAATCTTTCAATTCAGTATTAAAGAAAGTACCAAAAGGTTCCTTTGAGATTTTGTATTATATTAATTTAAAGTACATTAGACTTGATATGACGGTCGATCTTAAGTGCATAAATATACACAAATATTAAAAATAGTAGAAAATGTTGACGTTGAGACGCGTGCGTTCGCCGTCCACGCCTTTAACGTAGTCTATCGAGTTGCCACTTGAGTCCGCGCGAAACGATAAGACACTATGTTTACTCATTATGCTATTCTAAATATACAGTCCCTTATTTTCAATTGTTTATACGATATCTGTCGAACATAATACCCGCAAGACATCAAGACAACATTCAAATAAAGACCTATTAAATCATCTTCTACTGGAGTTGGATCCAATTATTGCCTATTATAAAAAAAAAACATACGAAAAAAGAAAAAAAGTTACTTATTATAAAATGAAACATCCGACTTATCAGATTCCAACCCAGACACTTGTTCTGATGATAGTGAAGCTGAAGTAGTATAGTACGTACACATATTATTTAATAACATATTATCTATGTTAATTGATTAATTCATTAATTTATTCATTTTATTTATTTCTAGGTAAAATAAAGGATTTTTCTTAAAGATTCCTAAGTTTTAATTCCACCTTATGAAGATTTAAATAAATAATGTATACAGTTTAGTACTTTTTTTTCAATTTTCGTTAAAATTGTAAACTACTACTTTTTATGCAATAAAAAAACATAAGAAACAAGGTCATTACAATTAAAAAAAAAATTTTTTTTTATACCAATCGATTCGTCTTTGCATTTTATTTCAAAAAGTATTAAGGTACTTTACTCGAAAATTGCATAGTTTAAGAGTTAAGACTTTTTTCCCGAACTCCCATATACATACTCGACACACTGTGCGACGTGACGTCACCCGATCGCGGCTACGCAAAGTCGGTAAAGCGGATCGGCTGCGTATCGGTTGGCTAGAACAGTATTTTTAAATGGCACAAAATACATTTAAAATGCTATTTTTAAATGTTTCTACAGTTTCAAATTACACCAACTAATTTTTTTGTCTTAAATTATTATAATTACAAAATACTACTAAAAAGCGTACAAATAACATTGCTTACTCTGATAACTTAGTTGGAAAGTCGATTCTAACATCTTATTTTAGGATTATCGAATATTGAATATGTTTCTGTTGTCAGAAGATTAATCATGAGATAGTAAACCGAACGATTTGTACAAACCTGAGAGTATGAAGTATGATGTCTCAGATACACGAGATTAGATTCCATCTCGATCATGTATGTACTTGAAACAGATTTGAAACGTAAATTGAAAATGCTAACAGCGTTGCTGCTTCTGCTCGCTGTAGCAAGATTCGATAGATTGATTCTGAACTTGCAAACGACTGCCACCGTGCCCGACTTGGAAAAGACTGAGGCAAAATCAAGGCCGATCGACACGAGTAATTACACGTGTATGTTCTGGTATGGTAGAAACTCAGATTTACAAAACACTATTAATTGCATAGTACGAGACCCCTCACTGTCTAGTGCAGAAGCAAAACTCGCAACCTGTCATTACAGCCCCCATAGATTAATCCGCCCATCCGCGTTCACCATGTGTGTCTGAATTACTTCCGCGAACGGCCGTGTATACTTTCTTGAAGTCGCGAGTGAATTATTAATTCTTTTCTTCGCCAAGAAACTCGAAAGAAAATGCTTTTTCCTCAGTGCATTTTCACTGTGCACTGAATCAAGCAAACGTTACCGTTACTACAGTATTAACGTAGTCCCTCGGAGAAATTCGATTACAGGGCGTTACCGCAATTCAAGATATTCAAATTGAGCGTTTCGAACGTTCTACGATGTTTGAAAACGTGATGCCAGAGAAGGCAATGGCCTTCGTTCGACTTAGCATCGTTTTGATCTGCGGCTGGCCACTGCCGTCGACGGCTACGAAAGCACAGGTCTTGTGTTACAGAATTCTGAGAGTATTGTGTGGTATAAGCGGGGTTGCATTATTATTGCCAGTACTAAACGCAGCCATTTTTTACTATGGTGAAGCAACCCACTTCTCGTTGGCGTCTATCATGATAATTGCTACTGCCCATCTTGTAACACAAATATTGATTGGCGGTTTTCAACATGATTGCTGGCAGGTAAGGGATATGACGTTTGTTTTACGGTGTGCGTTGAAGACGGGCATATGAGGTAATTGCATAAATAGACTGCGGAAGTTTATGGAAATACGTCCCTAGCAGCACAAGATATTGTATACACATTCATATAATATCAAAAAGAGATTCAATCTGTTTTTAATATTCAAATATACATACAGTATTTATTTTACATTAAGTACCAAATATTCTTTGTTATCCTAACTTATAAGTTAGGAAGAAATATTTTTCTCATATTAAAAAGTGTGGCTTAAAAAATGTTTATCCAATATTTTTGTGCCACTAGGGGTCTTTTTGTAGGAATGGTTTAAATGATCGAGATTTTGACAGAAGTTGATTAAAGCAAATTAAAAACGTATTTCTTCACCGTAAAGAGTTTGGGTATGCCGTAACCAGTATTGCTTTGCATACGAGATCTGAATAAACATTCGCAGTCTAACTATTTGTTAATATTTAATCTATAAATTGCAAGTTGCTATTTTTACTATCATTTTACATTCTCTTCTGAAAGTTCACCCAATAAATTCACGTTGTTGTGCAAAGACTATCCGCATAGACTCAGATGATAGTCTCACCTAACGCGATTCAATATTTTTCGGCAATTTGCGGACATATTATAGGAAATGTTTTGAATCATACTTTAAGGACGCATTTATTAATGTAATTAGGGCTGTAAGTATATTCTTTCTTTACGAGATTGTCTGTGACTTGAAGGCAGATTCAAAAAGCATAATATCTACTTAATATTGTTTCTAAATCAGCACCATGTTTACACAAACATTAGTAGAAATAATAGTACAGGGTGATCCACGCAACTTGCACACCTACATACATAACTCCCAAAGTATGCGTTGCACGAAAAATTTTTACATACAGATGTTGCATGGTCTGAAGGGGTACATTATGTAATGTATTTATTTTTTTTACAGGCTGAAGCGTTTCGGTCATTTGAAGGTCGATTATGTTTTTTTGAATGGAATACTATATCGTGTATACCAAAATGTGGAAGAATGTCGAATGTTGAGTAAAAGAGTATCACCTTCACTAGCCCTAAACCTAATAATTAACGAGTAAAATGTTCAGGAAATAAAGTGAAAGTACTCGTTAATTATTAGGTTTAGGGCTAATAAAGGTCAATACTTTTTTACTCAGAATTCGACATTCTTCCATATATTGGAATAAAAAATATAGTATTCCATTTAAAAAAACAAAGTCGACCTTCAAATCTCCGAAACGCTTCCATCTGTAAAAATAATAAATATATTACATAATGTACCCCTTCAGACCATGTAACTTCTGTATACAAAACTTTTTCGTGCAACGCATACTTTGGAAGTTATACAGGGTGAGTCCGAAGAAACAGAACACCCAAATATCTGCGTTACTTTTCATTGTACAAAAAAACTTCTTCGGATAAAGTTACACTGTTTGAAGGGCCACATGTAACGGTGTAAGGGAAAAAAATTTCAAGGTAATTTTTTTATGAGATTTCATGGTCATCGATGGTTTTTTAAATGGAATGATATATCTTCGTTAACGTAATGTTCTAGCTGACAAAATAATGAATTCATCCATGTAACACAATACGACCTACAAATGACCTCAACCCAGAAAGGTTGATTTGTAGGTCGTATTGTGTTACATGGATGAATTCGTTATTTTGTCAGCTACAACATTACATTAACGAAGATATATCATTCTGAAAATTTGAAAATTTGTCCCCTTACACCGTTACATGTGGCCCTTCATACAGTGTAACTTTGTCCTAAGAAGTTTTTTTGTACAACGAAAAGTAACAGAGATATTTAGTTGTTCTGTTTCTTCGGACTCACCCTGTATAGGTGTACAAGTTGCGTGGACCACGCTGTATATCACTAGACTTCCAGTAGGCTACCAAAGGACTCGCGGTCACAAACAACATATTTGAGACACCCTGTATAAAGAAACGAATAACTAGTTAGTAAAGAGATGTATTGAACACAACCAAAATTATTTTTGTTTTACACCACAATGGTGTGAGATATTGGTGAGAATTTCTTTCTTTGAAAAAGAAGAAGCACAAAGTATTTGAGATGTAATATAACTTCGACGGTGTATTACAGCGTTTGATTGAATACATAACAGCATCCTTAAAGAACGCAAAGTCCTACGAAAGAAACGTCTATCAACAATACGTCAACACGTACTGCAGATTTTACGGATTGACTATAATGTGGAATTACACGTGCGCAATGGTCATCATCGTGGCAAGTATTTTTCTACCTCAGCCGTTCCCAACAATCTCCGTATATCCGTTCGATGTCGATTACGAACCCGTGAGGACTATAATCTTTCTGCATCAATCCTTTGTCGGTTTCCAATGCTCGGCATCGGTCAGCCTGAACGTGTTCGCAGCATTGTTACTTCTGTACGCCGCAGCGAAGTACGAGATAGTGATGATAGATCTGAGAGAGTCTACCACCATCGATGCTTTGACCATGTGCGTGAAGGAGTATTACTCAGTGACCAGGTAAGGCTGCGCCAAAGAATTTCTTAGAATCAGAACAGTGTCGCCAGATCAAGACTTCCCTTCCACCAGAGTTAGGCAAAATGTAATTTCAATTACAATTACAATTACTTACCAATTATTGTAATTTGGAATTGCAGAAATATAATTACAATTACATGTAATTGTAATTGTATTTCTTCAATTCCCAAGTAATTGTAATTGTTAGCTGCAATTCCTTTCCAAACAGACGACGGACGACGCACAGAGTGGTATTTGGGCTGAAAACCTGGCCAAAAATATTTTCTTGTTTTTTGTACGTTATACTGTTACTCCATGAGTAAAAAAGTCATTTCTAAGTATATACTAGTGATAATAAGTATATTTATGGGTGTTCATATGTAAAACTAAGGTGCAGGGCAGCGTCAAGGCTGCCAAAATTTATATAGGCAGCTATGAATAAAAAAGAACTTTTTCAATGCAATAGAAAATTGTATTTGTTATAAAAAACCATAAAAAGTCGAAGAAAATATTAAAAGTTTAAAAATAAACTTCTTAAAAAAAAATAAAAAAGATTTAAACCGAATTAAATCTTACAAATATTTTAATAGCTATTAAAAATTCACGATGATAAATTTTCAGAACTGTCTGTATGGGACTAGGAAAATTTATTTTATACTTTTTATAAAATAAATTATAATATAATTTGTATTGTCATCTAGTTCTATGCTGTGTTTAAAATTTCAAGTCTCATCGGGAAGTTAGTTTAAAGTCAATTGCAAAATTTGTACCGAATAGACAGACAAGAATGCGAGTTAATAATAACATAGTAATAAAAAGGGACTATATTTGGAGCTTTATTTTTTTTTAATGTGAAAACTTGTGAAAACTCTTTTGCGGTATACTAATTCTAGATATCCTGAAGTTTAACACCACGTAACTTTTATGCCGTTGCGGTGAGTTGTATATGTTTAAAAACACTAATTTATGCAAAAAAGTCATGAAAATCTAAGAGCTCTTAGTCAGACTTGTAGATCGGTAAAAACACGTATAAAAACAATTTTAACATTGACAAAAATATGATAAATGTAATGTACATTCCTCCTGTAACAATATCTATCACAAATTTCGCCACGAAGATCACTTCCAACATAAAAATTATCACAGGAAAAAGATGCGTACGAACGGAATGCTGCGATCAAAGACGTGTGTATTGAACAAGTACTATGTTCTAAGTGCAGGCACGGGTGACTGTTTAGGTAAACACAGCTAAGGAGTGCACCACGCGATGGCATGTTTATTTATCTATTTTGGGACGCAACCACAACTTTCTATGTAAATTTTTTCAATTTTGTTTTTTGGCCAGGTTTTCAGCCCAAATATCACTCTGTGCGACGGTCGCGCGCGGACACTCATACACCGGTCTAGCGGTGTGCGATAGTACCCTAGCGATAGTACCCTAGCGGTGTAAGTGTAATTGAAGATGTAATTCTCATGTAATACTCATGTAATTAATTCCTGCTCAACTCTGCCTTCCACCTTACCATTCCCCTTCTACGACATTATTCCCCCACGCTTCTACTATGGCTCAACCACGTGATGGGTGTCGTCTCCGTCGCGCATGCATCACAATGCCACGTGACTAATTTGGTACTGGCAGAGAGAGGACAACTGTATTCCCCTCAATTCGAGTCCATTCCCCTGATTTGGCGCCACTGAATCATAATAATGTTAAAGAAAAAAAAATGTGAATGGAAGAAGAAAGATCTGACGAACGCATCAAGATCAAAAATAATGTCAATCGTGCATTGATGACTTGTGACTAGATTGTGGATACGTATGCAAAATACAAATTTCCTAATTTGTAAATGAATTAAATACGTATTTTTCTCTGTACCATTTTGGTAACTCGAAAATAACGTAACAATATTCCAAAACTTTCCTTACGTATTTTTAGTGACACAATGTAACTTTTAACCTGTCATTTTTGTCATAAATACGTAAATTCAGTCTATGATACACAAAGTTTAAATGATTTTGTGAGTTATGATCATAAATGTTTTGCTCGCGACAATATCTCTGCAATTACTAAAGTAAATGTCTAAACTGGGTATACATACAGGGTGTTCCACTACTGGTGGGAGAAAATTTAAGGCATGGTTCTCCATGATAACATAAGACGAAAATGAGGAATAAAACAATTGCGATTACGATTATTAACAATTAAAAATCCGCTAAATTCCATGCCAGAGTAGGGCAATAATTAACTAATATTTAAAAATGACTTTTTGAATGTTAGTCATAGCAAAATAGTCATTAGTCAAAACTTTTTGATTAGTCAGTGATAACTAATTAATAATATCATGTAGTCGAACACCCTGTACAGGAGAATGCTCAGGCGACTGTCATTGACAGTGTAAATATTTCCAAATCCATCGCACTCGATGTGGGTGGCCGCTTTCATCATAATTATCATGTTAATTTCGTTAGCAATAAGTTTTTCTTCTTCAGAGCTCAGATGACTATCATGAGATTGTGTCGGTTTTATTTAGATTTGCAAAGGATGTCATCGAAGCTACTCAGTATATAGTTTGGTTCACGATACTGTATAGCAGTTTAGATCTTGTACTTTGCGGTCTGAATATTATAGGCGTGAGTACTTGAAACAACTATGACACGTTCCAGTAGTGCATTGAATGCCAGCATAAATGGTATTTTCATAAATAGCGGAAACCCTTCGCGGTAAAACTGCAGTTTATTTTCATGGCTGGGACCATAATGATGCAGGTTCTCATGTGCGCTTTGCCCGCTGACGTTTTGATAAACATGGTAAGCTCGCTCTTTGTTTGTCAAAGTTACCTCGTTTATTCGTTGCTGCATATGTTTCAATTACTCTTTGCAATTAGAGTACAAACGCCGTTCGAAGTGTATACGAATCGACGTGGTACGATCAAGTACTGGGAGTGCAGAAAACTGTGCTTCGCATTTTGGTACCACAGGCGCCTATTATCATCAGTATAGTGTGCTTCATGCCTAGTCTTTCCTTGGAATACTACTGCTCTGTACGTGTTTACTTTATATTCTCGCTCAATTTGTGTGTATCTACTGTCATTATAATATTTAAATATTAATTGTATTATTTCAGTACATTTCAAACTCAGTCTCGCTATTCACTGTTATGCGAATGATAGTTGGCGAAGATACAGACTTTCTGTCAAGCAAATCAACTAATAGTTCACATTGAATTGAGTAAATGCACGTCGTTTAGAAGGCATGAAGTCATGCCAATGTATTTGATAGTTTATTTTCAGGAATAAAGGTATAGTTGCGTTACATATCCATTTTTCTCGTTTTCTGAAATACAATCGTTGAGAATTTAGATCACTTATCATTTAAATGTATTCGGACTTACTTGATTGTGCTTGAGCAGGATATTATGTCAGTCAGAAACAATCGCTTCAATATTTTCCTTCAACAAGACCGTTATGGACACTATCCGTAAAAAAAGAGTTTCTTTAAAATAGACATTCACAACCTGCCATGTGAGAAACGTTCTCTAAAATTATCCAGTACATGCATGCGTTAACCAATGTAATTGAAAGCGCCGGCACTGATCGATAGCAATTGCTGTATATACAATTTTCATTCTGTTGCGGTAGTAAATCGGAGTTACAAAACGTTTCCTCCGCACGGTATAGCAAAAGCGAAGACTTGTACGTTATCATTATAGCCACCATATCACATATTAATCCGCCTGTCTACGTTCACCACGTGCGGATAAGTAAGTTCCGCGAGCGATAGTGTATAGTTCATTTAAGCGTTGCATTTATTATTAATCCTTTTCTTCGCCCAAGAGATTTCTAAGAACGCTTCCTTCTCATAGTCTCAATATTTACTGTGGGCTGAGTAAAGCAAATCTTTTCGTCACGGGGCGCGTTTTCGCTGTGCAGCTGATAGTGTGGAATGTTTCGTTTACCGTTCTACTAACCTAATTTCTCAAAGAAATCTAACCCGTGTCTCCGTGATTCAAGATATCTAATTTATCCTTTTTCTCGCGCTGCTATGTTCGAAAGGATCACGCCGGACAAGGCAATGTCCTTTGTGCGAGTTAGCACGGCTTTGATCTGCGGCTGGCCGTTGCCATCGGTGGCCACCAAAGCTCAGATTTTGTGTTACAGAATTTTGAAAGTGTTGAGTGCTCTCAGCGCGCTTGCATTATTCTTTCCAGTATTAAACGCGACGATTCTTTACGTCGACGACTTTCCCGCATTTTCAAAGGCAGTCGTCATGGCGATTTCTGCGCTTCAGGTTTTCTTTTTCACCTTGCTTTGCACCGTAAAGCATGACGACTTTCAGGTAAGGTATGTGCCGTTCATTTTACGATTTGTTCTCAAGACGAACAGGTAAGTAATCTCATTTAAACTATAAATTGTACGTCTTATGCGACTAAGAACTTCGAAAGCTTATTCATGACTTCCAGCAAATGCAAATAATGACAATTAAGAAATCAGGAAGCAGCGTATAGCCTTTCGATACATAAGTCGCCTCTAATATATAAAGAAGCGACTGGTTAGTGAAAAGACATATCGAACACAACCAAAATTACGATACGACACAATATCTTTAAAATATTGGTGAATTATTTGGGTTATAGCTCGGTAACAACAAAACGTAGTGGTTCCTTCTTCGTGAAAGAAGGATTAATTGTCTGAGATGCAATATAATTTTGGCGACGTTTTACAGCGTTTGATCGAAGAGATGAAAGCTTCCTTAAAAAACGCGCAATCCTACGAAAGAAACGTCTATCAACGATACGTCGACACGTACTACAAGTTTTACGGGTTGACTGTGATGTGGTGTTACGTGAGCCCAGTGGTCGTCGTCGTCGGAAGTATTTTTCTACCTCAACCGTTTCCAACAGTTTCCGAATATCCGTTCGACGTCGAATACAAACCCGTGAGGATTGTGATCTTTATGCACCAAGCCATTGCCGGCTTCCAGTGCTCAGCAGCGGTCAGCCTGAACATGTTCGCAGCATTGTTGCTTCTGTATACCGCAGCGAAGTACGAGATACTGATGATAGATATGAGAAGTGCTACCAACGTCGATGCGTTAATCGCGTGCGTGAAAAAGTATCACGCAGTGAACAGGTTAGTGAGGCCACAGTTATCCTGGATCGGAGTCGCTAGATTAAAACTTGTGTCTGCACACTACTTTTCCCTTCTACGACGTTATTCCCCACGTTTCCGTCGCGACCCGGTCACGTGATGCGATTCGTCTCTGTTATTTATGTGTCATAGTGTCACGTGAGTAATCTGATGCTGGTAGAGAAAGCGGACCATTTTTTCCTCATTTGGCGACTTGCCAGAATGAAAGCTAACATCTTCGGGGATTATCCTTAGTCAGGAGGCATAAAATAAATGTTTACTTAGAACTTTTTACCGCAAAATTTGTGAAATAATTTTATTAATTTTTTTAACAGTTTTGCTGCTTATTAAAATAAAACAATATACAACAGAAAATACGTATCTTTCATATTATTTAGATTGCATTTTATTAATATATGTATAGGGGTGTCGTAACGGTTGGGACACGTTTTGTTTATTTGTTATAAAATTGCACAGGCTCAGAATTACACAAAAAATTACGATTGGATATATCCAGCACTGGTGTACGCACTACATATCGAAAGGGTTCATAATGTTTTACAATTTTAAAGGAAAGACATTCCAAAAGTTATATTTTTTGAAATCCTGACTCAGCATTACACTGTCCCTGACAACATAATTCGAAGTCAGCACCACTTCGACATTGCTTTTAATATGATTGCTACAATAGTAATAATCTAGTTGCTCCAAGTTTTCTTGTATTCAAAACTGTATAATTATTACAAAATTATGTCTATTTAGATTTGCGAAGGATGTCATCACAGTCACTCGGTATATCGTTTGCACGACGATCACCTGTAGCAGTACGAACATTATACTTTGTGGTTTCAATATTATAGGAGTGAGTATTTGATAAACTATGACACGTTCTAGTAGTGAAATGAATACTAGCGTAAACGGTATCTTCATAAACAGCGGCAACCGTTTGTAGTAAAACTGCAGTTCGTGGTCTTGTCTTGGACTGGATTGATGGAGGTGTTTATGTGTGCGTTGCCGGCTGACAGATTAATAAATATGGTGAGTTATGAATTTAATGAGTTCATTGATTCAAAGGATAATTTAAGAGATTATTATTTTTCAAGAATAATGTTTCAAAAAAACTGGTTCGACGTACACGTGTACATCCACTTAACCTTATTATCTGTCGAATGGTTAAATTAATATTTCTATTTTTATTAATACACTTTCAAAATTTCAAGTTCATCGGTCAATTGGTTTTGTTTTATGTCATTTTCAAGACATCTCAAAAGAAAGCACTGAATTCCCCCAAATTAATTATCGCCTGAGCAAGTAGTTGAGGGGTAGACTCGTTTCTAAGATTGCAAGGGTGCGGGGTGCGGCTTCCCATTTCTCAATAATGCAACGATAGGGTTTTTCAGTAGTCAAAAGTGCTAGATAAAATCACCCTACGCTGCGATCACCCTCGAATGTCCTATTTTTACTTTTCGAGGCGTAATTTGCATTATTCGGCGACATGTAGCTGTCGCAGCTTTATGAATATAGCTACATGCGCAGCTGTATGCTTACGAATAACGCAAATTACGCCTCGCATGTAAAAATAGGACTTTTGGGGGCGATTGCGGCCTAGATTGATCTTTTATCTAGTGCTTTTAATTTCCGAAAAACCCCACCTTTCTGCATTCTGAAGAAACGAGAAGGCGCATCCCGCACCCTTGTAATCCTGGAAACGAGAGTCTACCCCTTAGTCAGAGAAATATTACCGGCTCGAGAGGTTAATTTTCCTCTTTCCTTTGTTTCTATATCGGTCTGATCTTACTCGTCGCAATTAGAGTACAAACGCTGTTCGAAGTGTATACGAATCGACATGGTACGATCAAATGCTGGATGTGCAAAAAACTGTACTTCGTATGTTAGTTCCTCAGAAGGCTATGGCCATCAGCATCAAGTGCTTCATCCCTGTAGTTTGCTTGGAATATTACTGCTCGGTATCTATCTAAGATATATGCACACTTATTTTCCATGTATCTATTGTTATCGTAATATTTGAATGTTAGCTTTGCTATTTCAGTACATTTCAAACGCAGTCTCGTTGTTTACTGCTTTGCGTGTCGTGTTGCTCGAAGAAGACGTCGATCTACCGTCATCGAAATCAACTAATAGTACACGTTCCATTGGTTGATTGCACACAGTTGAAAATACACCGTCATAGAAACATACTTGAGAGTTTATATTTTGGAATAAAGATATTGTTGCGTTACAAAATTCTTCTTTTTGTTTTATTTATTTGAAAGATAATCCTTCAGAGTTTAGACTTCGTGTAGCTTCAGATGAATTTAGTCTTTTTTCAGTACGAATGTACGTTGATACGACGCAGAGTGGCCAGATCAGGGGCGAATTGATGACGCGAGTTGAGGGGAAAAAGTTCCCCTCTCTCTATATACATAATGTATACATTTGCGTCGGGGCAGGTTATTACGGAACAATGTGCCCCAAGTCACAGTAACAACTTGTCCCAATTGACACATGGGGAAATCTACAAGATTTTAGTTCTAGGTATGAAATAACTAATGAAACCTATGTGCCCACGTCACAGTAACAACATGACACAATTGACACATGTGGATGCTTTAAGACAGTATATTTTCTATTGCAGTTGACTTTGAGAGACCTTGAATGCTCTTGAATGACCTCCATAATAAGACGTTGTATTCTACTTGGAACACTGCACCAGGATGGAGGTATAAAACCATAACATTACATTTAAAGAGCAGAAATGGCTTTACTTAGAAAACAAATTAGCAACATGAGATTATGAGTGTCTCGACACCAAGTAAGTTCGATCTGACCAGACAACGTGGCGTCATTTAACAATTTTGAAACCACCTGTTGGTACGATTGACACCACTTTTTGTTACGTTAAATATTACGGTATTTTAAACACCGTGCATTCAAGTGAAAAGTAAAACCAGCCAGGTGTATTGCATTAACAATTTACCTGCTTGCGGTTACTTATTGGTCCCTCGACAATAGATTTTTTATATACAGGGTGTGGCCGGATACTACATGTAAAAATAAGTCGAAACAAATGAATAACATTTTTTTGTTTCACGCTTCGTTTCAGAGATAATCGAGTTTGAAAATGCAGCGAGTACACGTGCTATTCCGTAGGAAACGTCTGACGCGGCTGACCATGATCAACCAATTCTACTTTGTGCATATACTATGTATACGCTGCGGCGCGGCGCACAGTGGAACCTTTCGTCCAAATCGGAGACAAAATCAAAGGACTTTCGATAGAAATGAGGTAGAGAAATGAAATATTTTTTAAATTATAGCTGAAACTTGGCAGAATATGGGAAAAATGGGAAGATTATGGTACGAACGTTTTATAACCTTGAGAAAACTCGTTAAACAATTCGTTCACAAAAATCGATTTCTTGTAAAATCCTGAAGTCGTAGACAAATTTTGAGACCAGATTTGAAATCACCGTGAAAAAATCTACGGGAAATGATATATAGCAAAAATTAAAAAAAATTTTTTCTGCCCGTGGTAATTGTGAAAATTTAACGAATTTTCTCAAGGTTAAAAACCGTTCGTACCGTAATCTCCCTATTTTTCCCATATTCTGCAAAGTTTCAGCTTTAATTTAAAAAAAAATTCATCGCTCTACCTCATTTCTATCGAAAGTTATTCCTTTTTGAAGCGAGGCAAGTCACTTTTCCCCACTGTGCGGCGCGGCGAACGGCCGCGCTAGTGGTGGGCGCCACTGAAAGTGCTGGTGCGGTCTAGTGTGCGCCAACCTTTAAACTCTATCATCTCGAAAACGAAACGCCAGCGAAAAAGTGTTATTCCTTTTTTTTCGACTTATTATTATTACAAGTAGTATCAACGCCCGCTTAGGTGTACCTCTCGTCCGGCCACACCCTGTGTAAACATTTTAAAATAAATATTTCAATAGAGATACCTATGTTATTCGTAAACTCATAAATAAACAGCGGATCTTTATGCAAACTAAAAATCTGCTACCTGAAATGCAATAAACTGCAGTGAAATTTTCTTTTCTTTCTGAATAAGTCTAATAGGTTGAAATTAATATAACAGTATTTTTAAATGGCACAGTATACATTTTAAATGTTTCAACAGTTTCAAATTGCACCAACTTATTTTTGTGTCTAAAATTATTATAATTTCAAAATGCTACTAAAAAGAGTACAAATAACATTGCTCATTCTGATATCTTAGTTAGAAAGTGGCTTTTAACATCTTATTTTAGGATCGTCGAATATGTTTCTGTTTGCACAAGATTAATCATGACATAGTAAACCAAACGATATGTACAAACCTGAGAGCATGAAGTATGAAGTCTCAGATACACAAGATTAGATTCCATCTCGATCATGTATGCACTTGAAACACATTTCAAACGTAAATTGAAAATGCTAACAGCGTTGCTGCTTCTGCTCGCTATAGCAAGATTCGATAGATTGATACTGCACTTGCAAACGACTGCCATCGTGCCCGACTTGGAAAAGACTAAGGCAAAATCAAGACCGATCGACACGAATAATTACACGTGTATGTTCTGGTATGGTAGAAACTCAGAATTACAAAACACTATTAATTGCATAGTACGAGACCCCTCGCTGTCTAGTGTAAAAGCAAGACTCGTAACTTATCATTACAGCCGTCATACATTAATCCGCCCATCCGCGTTCACCATGTGTGTCTGAATTACTTCCGCGAACGGCCGTGTATACTTTCCTGAAGTGGTGAGTAAATGATTAATTCTTTTCTCCGCCAAGAGACTCGAAAGAAAGCTTCTTCCTCAGTGTATGTTCACTGTGCACCGTATCAAGCAATCGTTTCCGTTACTACAGTATTAACGTAGTTCCTCGGAGAAATTCGATTACAGGGCGTTTTCGCAATCCAAGATATTCAAACTGAACGTTTCGAACGTGCTACTATGTTCGAAAACGTGATGCCAGAGAAGGCAATGGCCTTCGTTCGACTTAGCATCGTTTTGATCTGCGGCTGGCCGCTACCGTCGACCGCTACGAAAGCTCAGATCTTGTGTTACAGAATTCTGAAAGTGTCGAGTGCTATTAGCGCGCTTGCACTATTTTTGCCAGTACTAAACGCAGCGATTTTTTACTTTGGCGACGCAGCCAATTTCTCGAAGGCAGTCATCATTGCAACGGCTTGTGGCCACGTTCTAATACAAATAGTAATTAGCAGTATTCAACATGATTGCTGGCAGGTAAGGGATATGACGTTCGTGATACGGTGTGCTTTGAAGACGGACATATTAGGTAATTGCATAATTAGACTGCGGAAGTTTATGCAAATACATTTTTTTGTAGGAATAGTTTAAATGAACGAGATTTTGACAAAAGCATTTTGACCGAAGTTGATTAAAGCAAATTGATAACGTATTTTTTACACGTAAAGTGTTTGGTTATGCCGTAACCGGTTATTACTTAGCAAACGAGATCTGTCTGAACTTTCGCAGTCTACCTATATTTAAATATTTAAACTATAAATTGCAAGTTTCTATTTATGCTAACATTTTACATTTCTTGCTTAAAATTCACCCAATAAATTCACGTTGCTGTGTCGAAAACTATTCGCATAGACTTAGAAGATAGTTAGTCTCACCTAATGCGATTCAATATTTTTCGGCAACTTGCGGGCTATTATAGAAAATGTTTTGGATCATACTATAATGGTATATAGTCTGTTTACATGGTGAAACCAAGACCGCATTAATTAACGAAATTAGGACAGTATATTCTTTTTTTACGAAATTGTCGGTGACTTCAAGAAGCATAATATCTACTTAATAATGTTTCTAAATCAGCACCGTGTTTACACACACGCACATTAATAGAAATAATAATACATATATCACTAGACTTCCAGTAGGCTACCAAAGGACTCGTTGTCACAAACAACATTTTTGAGACACCCTGTATAAAGAAACGAATAAGTAGTTAGTAAAAAGATGTATTGAACACAACCAAAATTATTTTTGTTTTACGCCTCAATGATGTGAGATATTGGTCCATAATTTGGGGTATATTTTCATAACAACAAAAGGTAGAATTTCTTTCTTTGCGAAAGAAGAGGCACATAGTATTTGAGATGTAATATAACTTCGATGATGTATTACAGCGTTTGATTGAACACATAACAGTATCCTTAAAGAACGCAAAGACCTACGAAAGAAACGTCTATCAACGATACGTCGACTCGTACTGCAGGTTTTACGGGTTGACTGTGATGTGGTATTACATGTCTCCGATGGTCGTCGTCGTCGGAAGTATGTTTCTATCTCAGCCGTTTCCAACAATCTCCAAATATCCGTTCGATGTCGATTACGAACCCGTGAGGACTATAATCATTCTGCATCAAGCCTTTGTCGGTTTCCAATGCTCGGCATCGGTCAGCCTGAACATGTTCGCAGCATTGTTGCTTCTATTCGCCGCAGCGAAATACGAGATAGTGATGATAGATCTGAGAGAGTCTACCAGCATCGATGCTTTGACCATGTGCGTGAAGAAGTATTACTCAGTGACCAGGTAAGGCTGGGCCAAAGAATTTGGCATCAAATGGCAATCAAAACAGTATCGCCAGATCAAGACTTTCCTTCCGCCCTACCATTCCCCTTCTACAACATTATACCCCCACGCTTCTACTATGGCCCATCCACGTGACGCGTGTCGTCTTCGTCGCGCATGTGTCACAGTGCCACGTGACTAATTCGGTACGTCTTCGGTACCCTCTTGGCAGAGGGAGGACAACTGTGTCCCCCTCAATTCGAGTCCATTCCTCTGATTTGGCGACACTGAAGCATAATAGTGTTAAAAAAAATGTGAATGGAAGACGAAAGATCTGTCAAACGCAGCAAGATCAAAAATAATGCCAATCGTGCATTCATGAATTGTGTCATGATGCGGATATTTCTACAAAATGCAAATTTCCTAATTTGTAAATGAAATAAAAACGTATTCCCCCGTTCGATTAATATACACACGAGCTACAAGCGGTTACTGATCAGTTACTTCTGAAAATCCACAGAATCGTACATCATTCCATGCATGTCGTTTTTTCCTGTGTCAACAGATTTCGATGAAATTTTCAGTATGTGTATAACTATCATGGACCTACAAAACATATACAGTTCCAAAATTCCTGCACATTCCGGAAATTGAGGGGTTCCTGAGACCATTTGAAGCGACATTTTCTTTTGCAAAAATGTTATCCACGGCTTTATTTAGTAGTTATTAACGAAAAGCACGGACCACGCGCGCCAACTGTCGATTGTCCGACTGTCCCAACTCGCATCTAGGTCGCGCTTTGATTGGTCCGAGTTTTTCGTTAATAACTCCTAAACAAAGCCGCGGATAACATTGTTGCAGAGGAAAATGTCGCTTTGAATGGTCTCTGGAACCTCCCATTTCCAGGATGTGTAGGAATATTGGGCCACCCTGTATATGTTGAATTGTCATTAAGGGTCCAAATAAAAAAGATTTAAAAAATGCCTTTTTTATTATAGCATATAACCTTGAAAATTATAATTTATGGAAATGTTTTTTTATATATCATTTCGTAAACCAATGCTTCTAATTGATTATAAAAGATCTGGACATTTGGTACAATAATAAAAAAGTTATTCTGTCTAAAAGGACGTACGAATACATTTTACGCTCACTGTCTTTCCATTCATTGCACTCGGAGTGGGTCACCACATTCATCATAATTATTCATGTTAATAAGTTTCTTTTCTGCCAAGATGAGATGACTTTCACGAAATTCTGTCGGTTTTATTTAGATTTGCAAAGGATGTTACCGATGCTACTCAGTACATAGTTTGGTACACGATACTGTTTAGCAGTGTAGATCTTGTACTTTGTGGTCTAAATATTATAGGAGTGAGTACTTGAAACAACTATGACACGTTCCAGTAGTGCAATGAATGCCAGCATAAATAGTATTTTCATAAATAGCGGCAACCCTTCGTGGTAAAACTGCAGTTTATCACCTTGTCTTGGACCGCAATGATGGAGGTTTTTATGTGCGCTTGGCCAGCTGACACTTTGATAGAAATGGTAAGTTCTGAATTATAAACGAATTTGTTGACATAAAAGTTAATTTAAATGCTCTTCATTTGTCAAAGTTACATCGTTTATTTTTTGCCGCATATGTTTCAATCATTCGTCGCAATTAGAGTACAAACGCCGTTGGAGGTGTATACGAATCGACATGGTACGATCAAGTACTGGGAGTGCAGAAAACTGTACTTCGCACTTTGGTACCTCAGGCGCCTATTGTCATCAGTTTAAAATGCGTCATGCCTAGACTTTCCCTGGAATACTACTGCTCTGTATGTGTTCGCTTCATATTCAATCCCATTTTGTATGTATCCACTGTCATTATACTATTTAAAATATAATTATGATATTTCAGTACATATCGAACTCAGTCTCGTTATTCACTGCTATGCGAATGGTAGTTGGCGAAGACGCAGATTATCTGTCATCCAAATCAACTAATAGTTCATGTTGCATTGAGTAAATGCAAGTCGGTTAGAAGGCATGAAGTCATGCCAATGTATTTGATGGATTATTTTCAGGAATAAAGCTACAATTGCGTTACATGTCTACTTTCTTCGTTTTCTGAAATACAATCGTTGAGAATTTAGATCACTTATCATTTACAATGTATTCGGACTAACTTGATTGTGCGTGAGCAGGATATTATGTCAGTCGGAAACATTCGTTCCAATATTTTCCTTTAACAAGACCGTTAGTGTATAGTTCATTTAAGCGTTACATGTATTATTAATCCTTTTCTTCGCCCAAGAGATTTCTAAGAAAGCTTCCTTCTCGTAGTCTCAATATTTACTGTTCGCTGAGTAAAGCAAATCTTTTCGTCACGGGATGCGTTTTCTCTGTGCAGCTGACAGTGTGGAATGTTTCGTTTCCCGTTCTACTAACCTAATTTCTCAAAGAAATCTAACCCGTGTCTCCGTGATTCAAGATATCAAATTTATCCTTTTTCTCGCGCTGCTATGTTCGAAAGGGTAACGCCGGTCAAGGCAATGGCCTTTGTGCGAGTTAGCACAGCTTTGATCTGCGGCTGGCCGTTGCCATCGGTGGCCACCAAAGCTCAGGTTTTGTGTTACAGAATTTTGAAAGCGTTGGGTGCTCTTAGCACGCTTGCATTATTCTTTCCAATATTAAACGCGACGATTCTATACGTCGACGACTTTTCCGCATTTTCAAAGGCAGTCGTCATGGTGTTTTCTGCGCTTCAGGTTTTCTTTTTCACCTTGTTTTGCACCATAAAGCATGATGACTTTCAGGTAAGGTATGTGCCGTTCATTTTACAATTTGTTCTCAAGACGAGCACGTAAGTAATCTCATTTAAACTGTAAATTGTGCGTCTTATACGACTGTAACAGACCGACTTCGCGATGCCCTGCTGCTCATGAGTTTCCAGGGTTCGTTAGGTTGGAAATAATGATTGCTGGGCGATGCCTGGTAAAATTAATGTTTATTTAACTCTACTTTAACGGTGCGTGAACGAGTTTCTGGCGACGGCGTTCTTTTTCGCGACAACGGCGACGGCGGTGATTCTCGGTCCGGCAAAAGTACAAAAGAATAACGCGGCGAACGGCGAGCAGTCAGCCTGGGCGGTCAAGGCTGGGTCGGCGCACTTACAACTAACACTACCCTAACTTACGGACTAAGAACGCGGGTTAAAAGACGAGCCGGATGCGGTCCGGACAGGCGAGACCGTGGTACGCGGACTCGGTGCGATGGCGCGACTACGGACTATGCTACCGCTGTTGAATTCTGGACGCGGATAAAACGGTGGTTTCGTCGCCCAGCGATATCTGGCGCGACGCAAGTCTGGTACGTTGCGCGAATCTGCTCGCGGCTTACAGAAGCGTCTTTCCGGAGACGGTGATACGTACACGCGGATACTTCACGGGTTCCGGTACGTCGCGGTTTCGACGGGGAGCGTCACCTGGATCGGTTGTCTCAACCTGTAAACTGGACGGTCTAGTCGTCCATTTTTCGTACATTTTTATCACGTTTTTATTAGCGCGCTTTCTTGTTTGTCTGTCTGTTCAGTGGCAAATTTTGCAATTGATTTTAAACTAACTTCCTGATGTTAACTACTTATGTATCCGTAGCTTCGGATCCTTCTGCTTCGGATACGAAAGTATCTAATTAAACTTCGGACACAAATTACTTTTGTATCTATATCTTCGAGTAACTAATTACAAATTTTGTATCTATTTTCCGTGATCCGGAATTTGTATCTAATTACATATTTTGCCCAACTCTGGGTTGAAATTAATATAACAGTATTTTTAAATGGCTCAATATACATTTTAAATGATATTTTTAAATGTTTCTACAGTTTCAAATTACGCCAACTTATTTTTGAGTCTTAAATTACTATAATTACAAAATAATACTAAAAAGCGTACAATTAACATTGCTCACTCTGATATCTTAGTTAGAAAGTCGATTTTAACATCTTATTTTAGGATCGTCGAATATGTTTCTGTTTGCACAAGATTAATCATGACATAGTAAACCAAACGATATGTACAAACCTGAGAGTATGAAGTATGAAGTCTCAGATAAACGGGATTAGATTCCATCTCGATCATGTATGTACTTGAAACACAGTTAAAACGTAAATTGAAAGTGCTAACAGCGTTGCTGCTTCTGCTCGCTGTAGCAAGATTCGATAGATTGATGCTGCACTTGCAAACGACTGCCATCGTGCCCGACTTGGAAAAGACTAAGTGAAAATGTATAAGAAAATACAAACGCGGGAAGATGAAGACAAATCGCCGCGAATGTTCACTTATGTACGTACGTTCTGGTGTGGTAGAAACTCAGAATTACAAAACACTATTAATTGCATAGTACGAGACCCCTCGCTGTTTTTTGCACAAGCAAGACTCGTAACCTATCATTATAGTCGCTATACATTAATCCGCCCATCCGCGTTCACCATGTGCGTTTGAATTACTTCCGCGACCGGCCGTGTATACTTTCTTGAAGTCGCGAGTGAATTATTAATTCTTTTCTTCGTCAAGAAACTCGAAAGGAAGCTTCTTCCTTAGTGTATGTTCACTGTGCACCGTATCAAGCAAAAGTTACCGTTACTACAGTATTAACGTAGTTCCTCGGAGAAATTCGATTACAGAGAGTTTCCACAATCCAAGATATTCAAACTGAGCGTTTCGAACGTGCTACTATGTTCAAAAACGTGATGCCAGAGAAGGCAATGACCTTCGTTCGCCTTAGCATAGTTTTGATCTGCTGCTGGCCACTACCGTCGACGGCTACGAAAGCACAGATCTTGTGTTACAGAATTCTGAAAGTGTCGAGTGCTATTAGCGTGCTTGCACTATTTTTGCCAGTACTAAACGCAGCGATTTTTCACATTGGCGACGCAGCCAATTTCTCGAAGGCAGTCATCTTTGCATTAGCTTGTGTCTACAGTCTAATACAAATACTAACTAGCAGTATTCAACATGATTGCTGGCAGGTAAGGGATATGACGTTCGTGTTACGGTGTGCTTGGAAGACGGACATATTAGGTAATTGCATAATTAGACTGCGGAAGTTTATGCAAATACATCTTTTTGTAGGAATAGTTTAAATGAACGAGATTTTGACAAAAGTATTTTGACCGAAGTTGATTAAAGCAAATTAAAAACGTATTTCTTACACGTAAAGTGTTTGGTTATGCCGTAACCGTTACTTTGCATACGAGATCTGTCTGAACTTTCGCAGTCTACCTATATTTAAATATTTAAACTATAAATTGCAAGTTTCTATTTATGCTAACATTTTACATTTTTTGCTTAAAATTCACCCAATAAATTCACGTTGCTGTGTCGAAAACTATTCGCATAGACTTAGAAGATAGTTAGTCTCACCTAATGCGATTCAATATTTTTCGGCAACTTGCGGGCTATTATAGAAAATGTTTCGGATCATATTTTAATGGTATATAGTCCGTTTACATGGCGAAACCACGGCCGCATTGATTAACGAAATTGGGACAGTATATTCTTTTTTTACGAGATTGTCGGTGACTTCAAGACAAATTCAAGAAGTATGATATCTATTTAATATTGTTTCTAAATCATCAATAATACATATATCACTAGACTTCCAATACCAAAAAACTTGCGGTCACAAACAACATTTTTGAGACACCCAGTATAAAGAAACGAATAAGTAGTTAGTAAAAAGATGTATTGAACGCAACCAAACTTATTTTTGTTTTACGCTCAATGATGTGATATATTGGTCCATAATTTGGGGTATATTTTCATAACAACAAAAGGTAGAATTTATTTCTCTGAAAAAGAAGAGGCACATAGTATTTCAGATGTAATATAACTTCGACGATGCATTACAGCGTTTGATTGAACACATAAGAGTATCCTTAAAGAACGCAAAGTCCTACGAAAAAAACGTCTATCAACGATACATCGACTCGTACTACAGGTTTTACATGTTGGCTGTGATGTGGTATTACATGGGTACAATGGTCGTCGTCGTCGGAAGTATGTTTCTATCTCAGCCGTTTCCAACAATCTCCAAATATCCGTTCGATGTCGATTACGAACCCGTGAGGACTATAATCTTTCTGCATCAAACCTTTGTCGGTTTTCAATGCGCGGCAACGGTCAGCCTAAACATGTTCGCAGGATCGTTACTTCTGCTCGCTGCAGCGAAATACGAAATAGTGATGATAGATCTGAGAGAGTCTACCAGCATCGATGCTTTGACCATGTGCGTGAAGAAGTATTACTCAGTGACCAGGTAAGGCAGGGCCAAAGAATTTGGCATCAAATTGCAATCAAAACAGTGTCGCCAGATCAAGACTTCCCTTCCACCCTACCATTACCCTTCTACAACATTATACCCGCACGCTTCTACTATGGCCCAACCACGGGACGCGTGTCGTCTCCGTCGCGCATGTGTCACAGTGCCACGTGACTAATTCGGCACTGGCAGAGAGTGGACAACTGAGTTCCCCTCAATTCGAGTCCATTCCTCTGATTTGGCGACACTGAAGCATAATAGTGTTAAAAAAATGTGAATGAAAGATCTGTCGAACGCAGCAAGATCAAAAATAATGCCAATCGTGCATTCATGAATTGTGTCATGATGTGGATATATCTACAAAATGCAAATTTCCTAATTTGTAAATGAAATAAAATCGTATTCCCACGTTCGATTAATATACACACGAGCTACAAGCGGTTACTGATCAGTTTCTTCTGAAAATCCACAGAATCATACATCTATCCATTCTTGTCGTTTTTTCCTGTGTCAACAGATTTCGATGAAATTTTCAGTATGTGTATAACTATCATGGACCTACAAAACATATACAGTTCCAAAATTCCTGCACATTCCGGAAATTGAGGGGTTCCTGAGACCATTTGAAGCGACATTTCCCTTTGCAAAAATGTTATCGGCGGCTATATTTAGTAGTAGTTCAACGAAAAACTCGGACCACGCGCGCCAACTGTCGATTGTCCGATTGTCCCAACTCGCATCTAGGTCGCGCTCTGATTGGTCCGAGTTTTTCGTTAATAACTCCTAAACAAAGCCGCGGATAACATTGTTGCACAGGGAAATGTCGCTTCAAATGGACTCTGGAACCTCCCATTTCCAGGATGTGTAGGAATTTTGGGCCACCCTGTATATATTAAATTGTCATTAATGGTCCAAATAAAAAAGATTTAAAAAATGCCTTTTTTATAATTGCATATAACCTTGTAAATTATAATTTATGGAAATGTTTTTTTATATATCATTTCGTAAACCAATGCTTCTAATTGATTATAAGAGATCTGGACATTTGGTACAATAATAAAAAAGTTATTCTGTCTAAAAGGACGTACGAATACATTTTACGCTCACTGTCTTTCCATTCATTGCACTCGGAGTGGGTCACCACATTCATCATAATTATTCATGTTAATAAGTTTCTTTTCTGCCAAGATGAGATGACTTTCACGAAATTCTGTCGGTTTTATTTAGATTTGCAAAGGATGTTACCGATGCTACTCAGTACATAGTTTTGTACTCGATACTCCTTGGCAGTGTAGTTCTTGTACTTTGTGGTCTGAATATTATAGGAGTGAGTACTTGAAACAACTATGACACGTTCCAGTAGTGCAATGAATGCATAAATAGTATTTTCATAAATAGCGGCAACCCTTAATGGTAAAACTGCAGTTTATGACCTTGACTTGGACCGTACTGATGGAGGTTTTTATGTGCGCCTGGCCAGCTGACATTTTGATAAACATGGTAAGTTCGCTCTCTGTTTGTCAAAGTTACATCGTTCATTTGTTGCTGCATGTGTTTCAATTACTCTTTGTAATTAGAGTACAAACGCCGTTCGAAGTGTATACGAATCGACATGGTACGATCAAGTACTGAGAGTGCAGAGAACTGTACTTCGCATTTTGGTACCTCAGGCGCCTATTGTCATCAGTTTAAAATGCGTCATGCCTAGACTTTCCCTGGAATACTACTGCTCTGTATGTGATCACTTTATATTCAAACTCATTCTCTATGTATTCACTGTCATTATAATATTTAAATATTAATTACGTTATTTCAGTACATATCGAACGCAGTCTCGTTATTCACTACTATCCGAATGGTGCTTGGCGACGACGCAGATTTTCTGTCATCCAAATCAACTAATAGTTCATGTTGCATTGAGTAAATGCACGTCGTTTAGATGGCATGAAGTCATGCCAATGTATTTGATGGATTATTTTCAGGAATAAAGGTACAATTGCGTTACACGTCTATTTTTTTCGTTTTGTGAAATACAATCGTTGAGAATTTAGATCACTTATTATTTAAAATGTATTCGGACTAACTTGATTGTGCGTGAGCAGGATATTATGTCAGTCTGAAACAATCGCTCCAATATTTTCCTTCAACAAGACCGTTAGTGTATATGTAGTTCATTTAAGCGTTACATGTATTATTAATCCTTTTCTTCGCCCAAGAGATTTCTAAGAAAGCTTCCTTCTCATAGTCACAATATTTACTGTGCACTGAGTAAAGCAAATCTTTTCGTCACGGGACGCGTTTTCTCTGTGCAGCTGATAGTGTGGAATGTTTCGTTTCCCGTTCTACTAATCTAATTTCTCAAAGAAATCTAACCCGTGTCTCCGTGATTCAAGATATCTAATTTATCCTTTTTCTCGCGCTGCTATATTTGAAAGGGTCACGCCGTTCAAGGCAATGGCTTTTGTGCGAGTTAGGACAGCTTTGATCTGCGGCTGGCCGTTGCCATCGGTGGCCACCAAAGCTCAGGTTTTGTGTTACAGAATTTTGAGAGCGTTGAGTGTTCTTAGTGCGCTTGCATTATTTTTTCCAGTATTAAACGCGACGATTCTTTACGTCGACGATTTTCCTGCATTTTCAAAGGCAGTCGTCATGGCGGTTTCTGCGCTTCAGGTTTTCTTTTTTACCTTGCTTTGCACCATAAAACATGATGACTTTCAGATAAGGTATGTGCCGTTCATTTTACAATTTGTTCTCAAGATGAGCACGTAAGTAATCTCATTTAAACTGTAAATTGTGCGTCTTATGCGACTGTAACAGACCGACTTCGCGATGCCATGTTGCTCATGCGTTTCCAGGTTCGTTAGGTTGGAAATAATGATTGTTGGGCGATATCTGGTAAAATTAATGTTTATTTAACTCTACTTTAACGGTGCCTGGATGAGTTTCTGGCGACAACGGTCTTTTTCGCGACGACGACGGCGGCGGTGATTCTCGGTCCGGCAAAAGTACAAAAGAATAACGCGGCGAACGGCGAACAGTCCGCCTGGTCGGTCAAGGCTGGGTCGGCGCACTTACAACTAGCACTACACTATTGGCGCACTTACAACTAACACTACCCTAACTTACGGACTAAGAACGCGGGTTAAAAGACGAGCCGGATGCGGTCCGGACAGGCGAGACCGTGGTACGCGGACTCGGTGCGATGGCGCGACTACGGACTATGCTACCGCTGTTGAATTCTGGACGCGGAAAAAACGGTGGTTTCGTCGCTCAGCGATATCTGGCGCGGCGCAAGTCTGGTATGTTGCGCGAATCTGCTCGCGGCTTACAGGAGCGTCTTTCCGGAGACGGTGACACGGACACGCGGATACTTCGCGGGTTCCGGTACGTCGCGGTTTCGACGGGGAGCGTCTCCTGGAGCGGTTGTCTCAAACTGTAAACTGGACGGTCTGGTCGTCCATTTTTCGTACATTTGTATCACGTTTTTATTAGCTCGCTTTCTTGTTTGTCTGTTTGTTCAGTGGCAAATTTTGCAATTGATTTTAAACTAACTTCCTGATGTTAACTACTTATGTATCCGTAGCTTCGGATCCTTCTGCTTCGGATACGAAAGTATCTAATTAAACTTCGGATACAAATTACTTTTGTATCTATATCTACGAGTAACTAATTACAAATTTTGTATCTATTTCCCGTGATCCGAAATTTGTATCTAATTACATATTTTGCCCAACTCTGGGTTGAAATTAATATAACAGTATTTTTAAATGGCACAATATACATTTTAAATGATATTTTTAAATGTTTCTACAGTTTCAAATTACACCAACTTATTTTTGAGTCTTAAATTATTATAATTACAAAATACTACTGAAAAGCGTAGAATTAACATTGCTCACTCTGATATCTTTGTTAGAAAGTGGCTTTTAACATCTTATTTTAGGATCGTCGAATATGTTTCTGTTTGCACAAGATTAATCATGACATAGTAAACCAAACGATATGTACAAACCTGAGAGTATGAAGTATGAAGTCTCAGATACACGGGATTAGATTCCACCTCGATCATGTATGTACTTGAAACACAGTTCAAACGTAAATTGAAAGTGCTAACAGCGTTGCTGCTTCTGCTCGCTGTAGCAAGATTCGATAGATTGATGCTGCACTTGCAAACGACTGCCATCGTGCACGACTTGGAAAAGACTAAGTGAAAAAGTATAAGAAAATACAAACGCGGGAAGATGAAGACAAATCGCCGCGAATGTTCACTTATGTACGTACGTTCTGGTGTGGTAGAAACTCAGAATTACAAAACACTATTAATTGCATAGTACGAGACCCCTCGCTGTTTTTTGCACAAGCAAGACTCGTAACCTATCATTATAGTCGCTATACATTAATCCGCCCATCCGCGTTCACCATGTGCGTTTGAATTACTACCGCGAACGGCCGTGTAGACTTTCTTGAAGTCGCGAGTGAATTATTAATTCTTTTCTTCGCCAAGGAACTCGAAAGAAAGCTTCTTCCTCAGTGTATTTTCACTGTGCGCTGAATCAAGCAATCGTTACCGTTACTACAGTATTAACGTAGTTCCTCGGAGAAATTCCATTACAGGGCGTTTTCTTAATCCAAGATATTCAAACTGAGCGTTTCGAACGTGCTACTATGTTCGAAAACGTGATGCCAGAGAAGGCAATGGCCTTCGTTCGACTTAGCATAGTTTTGATCTGCGGCTGGCCACTGCCATCGACGGCTACGAAAGCACAGATCTTGTGTTACAGAATTCTGAAAGTGTTGTGTACTATTAGCGTGCTTGCACTATTTTTTCCAGTACTAAACGCAGCGATTTTTCACTTTGGCGACGCAGCCAATTTCTCGAAGGCGATCGTCATTGCAATTGCTTGTGGCCACGTTCTAATACAAATACTGCTTGGCTGTATTCAACATGATTGCTGGCAGGTAAGGGATTTGACGTTCGTGTTACGGTCTGCGTTGAAGACGGACGTATTAGGTAATTGTATAAGTAGACTGCGAAAGTTTATGGAAATAAATCTTTTTGTAGAAATTGTTTAAATGAACGAGATTTTGACAGAAGTTGCTTAAAGCAAATTAAAAACGTATTTCTTACACGTAAAGAGCTTGGTTATGCCGTAACCAGTATTACTTTGCATACAAGATCTGTGTGAACTTTCGCAGTCTACCTATTTGTAAATATTTAAACTGTAAATTGCAAGTTTCGATTTTTGCTACCATTTTAAATTTTCGTCTCAAAAATCACACAATAACTGCAGTTAGTCTCACCTAACGCGATTCAATATTTTTCGGCAATTTGCGGACATATAATCGAAAATGTTTTGAATCATACTTTAACCGCATTGGCCACAAGGCCGCACTGAAATTAGGATTGTATATTCTTTTTTTACGAGATTTCGGTGACTTCAAGACAAATTCAAAAAGCATAATATCTACTTAATATTGTTTCTACACCTAGAACAGCTCCATGTTTACACATACATTAGTAGAAATAATAGTACCGGGTGATCCACGCAACTTGCACACCTATACAGGGTGTCGCAAAATTCTTTCAACAGCCGGAAATGAGATTGTCCTGATATCATTTAAAGCAACATTTTTCTTTGCAAAAATGTTATCTACCGCTTTGTTTAGGAGTTATTAACGAAAAACACGAAAAACACTTGAGACACCCTGTATAAAGAAACGCATAAGTAGTTAGTAAAGAGATGTATTGAACACAACCAAAATTATTTTTGCTTTACACCACAATGTTGTGAAACATTGGTACATAATTTGGGGTATAGTTTGATAACAATAAAAATATAGAAGTTCATTCTTTCTGAAAGAAGAGGCACATAGTATTTGAGATGTAATATAACTTCGATGATGTATTACAGCGTATGATTGAGCACATAACAGCATCCTTAAAGAACGCAAAGTCTTACGAAAAAAACGTCTATCAACGATACGTCGACTCGTACTGCAGGTTTTACGGGTTGACTGCGTTGTGGTATTACATGTCTCCAATAGTCATCGTCATCGGAAGTATTTTTCTATCTCAGCCATTCCCAACAGTCTCCAGATATCCGTTCGATGTCGATTACGAACCCGTGAGGACTATAATCTATCTGCATCAAGCCTTTGTCGGTTTTCAATGCTCGGCATCGGTCAGCCTGAACATGTTCGCAGCATTGTTGCTTCTGTTCGCTGCAGCGAAATACGAGATAGTGATGATAGATCTAAGAGAATCTACCAGCATCGATGCTTTGATCATGTGCGTGAAGAAGTATTACTCAGTGACCAGGTAAGGCTGGGCCAGAGAATTTGGCATCAAATGGCAATCAAAAAAGTGTCGCCAGATCAAGACTTTCCTTCCGCCCCACCAATCCCTTTCTACAACATTATTCCCCCACGGTTCTACTATGACACAACCACGTGACGCGTGTCGCAGGCGCGAGAAAAAAATGAACGTATCTACTATTGGGCAGCAGATCGGCCAGAGTCCTGAGGCAGTTATATTCGCGGAAATGTACCGAAATAATCTTACCGGACAAAAAGACTGCAGGACGTGTCCTACGAGTTACAAAATATACACAAATACACTTGTTATATATTCATTTTTCAGAATCTAATCATATAAATTATTTAAAATTCTGCGGGGTGCTTAAGAACACCCATTTTGTCGAGAAGCTTACATTACTCAGGCTGAAATCGCCGCGCATGCGTGAGAAAATTTGGGCACAATCGAAGCACTGGTCGTCTGCGTCGCGCATGTGTCACAATGCCACGTGACTAATTCGGTACTGGCAGAGGACAACTGTGTTCCCCTCAATTCGAGTCCATTTCCCTGATTTGGCGACACTAAAGCATGGCAGTGTTAAAAAAAAATGTGAATGGAAGACGAAAGATCTGACGAACGCAGCAAGATCAAAAATAATGCCAATCGTGCATTCATGAATTGTGACCAGATTGTGGATATTTATGCAAAATACAAATTTCCTAATTTGTAAACGAAATAAAAAAGTATTCTCCCGTTCGATTAACATACACACTCGCTACAAGCGGTTACTGATCAGTTTCTTCTGAAAATCCACAGAATCGTACATCTTTCCATGCATGTCGTTTTTTCCTGCGATTTCGATGAAATTTTCAGTATGTGTATAACTATCATGGACCTACAAAACATATACAGTCCCAAAATTCCTGCACATCCGGAAATGGGAGGTTCCTGAGACTATTTGAAGCGACATTTTCCTTTGCAAAAATGTTATCCACGGCTTTATTTAGTAGTTATTAACGAAAAGCACGGACCACGCGCGCCAACTGTCGATTGGCCGACCGTTCCAACTCGCGTCTAGGTCGCGCTCTGATTGGTCCGAGGTTTTCGTTAATAACTCCTAAACAAAGCCGCGGATAACATTGTTGCACAGGAAAATGTCGCTTTGAATGGTCTCTGGAACATCCCATTTCCAGGATGTGTAGGAATTTTGTGCCACCCTGTATATGTTGAATTGTCATTAAGGGTCCAAATAAAAAAGATTTAAAAAATGCCTTTTTTTATTATTGCATGTAACCTTGCAAATTATAATTTATGGAAATCTTTTTTTACATATCATTTCGTAAACCAATGCTTCTAATTGATTATAAAAAATCGGGTCGTTTGGTACAATAATAGAAAAGTAATTCCGTTTAAGAGGGCGTACGAATGCTTTTTACACTCACTGTCTTTCCAAATGAATCACACTCGAAGTGGGTGACCACTTTCATCATAATTATTCATGTTAATTTCGTTAGCAATAAGTTTCTTTTCTTCCACGATCAGATGACTTTCACGAAATTCTGACTTTTTTATTTAGATTTGCAAAGGATGTTATCGATGCTACTCAGTACATAGTATGGTACACGATACTGTTTAGCAGTGTAGATCTTGTACTTTGTGGTCTGAATATTATAGGAGTGAGTACTTGAAACAACTATGACACGTTCCAGTAGTGCAATGAATGCCAGCATAAATGGTATTTTCATAAATAGCGACAACCCTTCGTGGTAAAACTGCAGTTTATCACCTTGTCTTGGACCGCAATGATGGAGGTTTTTATGTGCGCTTTGCCAGCTGACACTTTGATAAATATGGTAAGTTCATAACATAAAAGTTAATTTAAAAGCTCTTCGTTTGCCAAAGTTACATCGTTTATTTGTTGCCGCATATGTTTCAATCATTCGTCGCAATTAGAGTACAAATGCCGTTGGAAGTGTATACGAATCGACATGGTACGATCAATTACTGGGAGTGCAGAAAACTGTACTTCGCATTTTGGTACCTCAGGCGCCAATTATCATCAGTGTAAAGTGCTTCATGACTAGACTTTCCCTGGAATACTACTGCTCTGTACGTGTTCACTTTATATTCTCACTCAATTTATTTGTATCCACTGTCATTATACTATTTAAATATTAATTATGTCATTTCAGTACATTTCGAACTCAGTCTCGTCATTTACTGTTATGCGAATGGTGCTCGGCGAAGACGCAGATTTTCTGTCATCCAAATCAACTAATAGTTCATGTTGAATTGAGTAAATGCAAGTCGTTTAGAAGGCATGAAGTCATGCCAGTGTATTTGATAGTTTATTTTCAGGAATAAAGGTATAGTTGCGTTACATATCCATTTTTCTCGTTTTCTGAAATACAATCGTTGAGAATTTAGATCACTTATCATTTAAAATGTATTCGGACTTACTTGAATGTGCTTGAGCACGACATTATGTCAGTCAGAAACAATCGTTTCAATATTTTCCTTCAACAAGACCGTTATGAACACTATCCGTGAAAAAGAGTTTCTTTAAAATAGACATTCACAACCTGCCATGTAAGAAACGTTCTCTAAAATTATTCAGTACATGCATGCGTTAACCGATGTAATTGAAAGTGCCGGCACTGATCGATAGCAATTGCTGTATGTACAATTTTCATTCTGTTGCGGTAGTAAATCGGAGTTACAAAACGTTTCCTCCGCACGGTCTAGCAAAAGCGAAGACTTGTACGTTATCATTACAGCCACCATATCACATATTAATCCGCCTGTCTACGTTCACCACGTGCGGATAAGTAAGTTCCGCGAGCGATAGTGTATAGTTCATTTAAGCGTTGCATTTATTATTAATCCTTTTCTTCGCCCAAGAGATTTCTAAGAACGCTTCCTTCTCATAGTCTCAATATTTACTGTTCCCTGAGTCAAGCAAATGTTTCCGTTACGGGGCGCGTTTTCTCTGTGCAGCTGATAGTGTGGAATGTTTCGTTTGCCGTTCTACGAACCTAATTTCTCAAAGAAATCTAATCCGTGTCTCGGTGATTCAAGATATCTAATTTATCCTTTTTCTCGCGCTGCTATGTTCGAAATGGTCACGCCGGACAAGGCAATGGCCTTTGTGCGAGTTAGCATAGCTATGATCTGCGGCTGGCCGTTGCCATCGGAGGCTAGCAAAGCTCAGGTTTTGTGTTACAGAATTTTGAAAGTGTTGAGTGCTCTTAGCGCGCTTGCATTATTCTTTCCAGTTTTAAACGCGACGATTCTTTACGTCGACGATTTTCCTGCATTTTCAAAGGCAGTCGTCATGGTGGTTGCTGCCCTTCAGGTTTTCTATTTCACCTTGCTTTGCACCGTAAAGCATGATGACTTTCAGGTAAGGTATGTGCCGTTCATTTTACGATTTGCATTCAAAACGAACAAATAAGTAATCTCATTTAAACTGTAAATTTTACGTCTTATACGTCTAATAATTTCGAAAGATTATTTATGACTTCGGGCAAGTGAAAATAATCACAATTAACAGATCAGAAAGCTGCGTATATCGTTTCGATAAAAAAAATGTCGCCTTAGATGAAGAGGCGACTGGTTAGTGAAAAGACATATCGAACACAATCGAAATTTACGACACAATGTTTTAAAAATATTGGTGAATAATTTGGAGTGTAGCTCGATAACAGCAAAACGTAGTGGTTCCTTCTTTGTGAAAAAAGGACTCGTTATCTGAGATGCAATATAATTTTGGCGACGTTTTACAGCGTTTGATCGAAGAGATAAAAGCTTCCTTAAAAAACGTGAAATCCTACGAAAGAAATGTCTATCAACGATACGTCGACACGTACTACAAATTTTACGGGCTGACTGTGATGTGGTATTACGTGAGTCCAATGGTCATCATCGTCGGAAGTATTTTTCTACCTCAGCCGTTTCCAACAATCTCCGAATATCCGTTCGACGTCGAATACAAACCCGTGAGGATTGTGATCTTTATGCACCAAGCCATTGCCGGCTTCCAGTGCTCAGCAGCGGTCAGCCTGAACACGTTCGCGGCATTATTGCTTCTGTACACCGCAGCGAAGTACGAGATACTGATGATAGATATGAGAAGTGCTACCAACGTCGATGCGTTAATCGCGTGCGTGAAAAAGTATCACGCAGTGAACAGGTTAGTAAGGCCACAGTTATCCTGGATCGGAGTCGCTAGATTAAAACTTGTGTCTGCACCTTCTACGACGTTATTCCCCACGTTTCCGTCGCGACCCGGTCACGTGATGCGATTCGTCTCTGTTATTTATGTGTCATAGTGTCACGTGAGTAATCTGATGCTGGCAGAGAAAGCGAGCCATTTTTTCCTCATTTGGCGACTCGCCAGAATGAAAGCTAACATCTTCGGGGATTATCCTTAGTCAGGAGGCATAAAACAAATGTTTTCTTACAACTTTTTACCGCAAAATATGTGAAATAATTTTATTAATTTCTTTAACAGTTTTGCTGCTTATTAAAATGAAACAATATATAACAGAAAATACGTATCTTTCATATTATTTAGATTGCATTTTATTAATATATGTATAGGGGTGTCGTAACGGTTGGGACACGTTTTGTTTATTTGTTATAAAATTGCACAGGCTCAGAATTACACAAAAAATTACGATTGGATATATCCAGCACTGGTGTACGTACTACATATCGGAAGGGTTCATAATGTTTTACAGTTTTAAAGGAAAAAGATTCCAAGAGTTATATTTTTTGAAATCCTGACTGAGCATTACACTGTTCCTGACAACATAATTCGAAGTCAGCACCACTTCGACATTGCTTTTAATATAATTGCTACAATAGTAATAATCTAGTTACTCCAAGTTTTCTTCTATTCAAAACCGTATAATTATTACAAAATTGTGTCTATTTAGATTTGCAAAGGATGTCATCACAGTCACTCAATATATCGTTTGCATGACGATAATCTGTAGCAGTACGAACATTATACTTTGTGGTTTCAATATTATAGGAGTGAGTATTTGAAAAACTATGACACGTTCTAGTAGTGAAATGAATACTAGCGTAAACGGTATCTTCATAAACAGCGGCAACCGTTTGTAGTAAAACTGCAGTTCGTGGTCTTGTCTTGGACTGGATTGATGGAAGTTTTTATGTGTGCGTTGCCGGCTGACAGATTAATAAATGTGGTAAGTTATGAATTTAATATGAGTTCATTGATACAAAGGTTAATTTAAGAGATTCTTATTTTTTAAGAATAACGTTTCAAAAAAACTGGTTCGACGTACACGTGTACATCCACATAACCTTATTATCTGTCGAATGGTTAAATTAATATTTCTGTTTTCATTAATACACTTTCAAAATTTCAAGTTCATCGGTCAATTGGTTTTGTTTTATGTCATTTACAAGATATCTCAATAGAAAGCACTGAATTCCCCCAAATTAATTATCGCCTGAGCAAGTAGTTGAGGGGTAGACTCGTTTCTAAGATTGCAAGGGTGCGGGGTGCGGCTTCCCATTTCTCGAGAATGCAAAGATAGGTTTTTTCAGTAGACAAAAGCGCTAGTTAAAATCACCCTACGCTGCGATCACCCTCGAATGTCCTATTTTTACTTTTCGAGGCGTAATCTGCATTATTCGGCGACATGTAGCTGTCGCAGCTTTATGAATATAGCTACATGCGCAGCTGTATGCTTACGAATTACGCAAATTACGCCTCGCATGTAAAAATAGGACTTTTGGGGGTGATTGCGGCCTAGATTGATCTTTTATCTAGTGCTTTTAATTTCCGAAAAACCCCACCTTTCTGCATTCTGAAGAAACGAGAAGGCGCATCCCGCACCCTTGTAATCCTGGAAACGAGAGTCTACACCCTTCATCGGAGTAATATTACCGGTTCGAGAGGTTAATTTTCTTCTTTCCTTTGTTTCTATATCGGTCTGATCTACTCGTCGCAATTAGAGTGCAAACGCTGTTCGAAGTGTATACGAATCGACATGGTACGATCAAGTGCTGGATGTGCAAAAAACTGTACTTCGTATTTTAGTTCCTCAGGAGCCTATGGCCATCAGCATCAAGTGCTTCATCCCTGTAGTTTGCTTGGAATATTACTGCTCGGTATCTATCTATGTTATATGCAAACTTATTTTCCATGTATCTATTGTCATCGTAATAATTGAATGTTACCTATGCTATTTCAGTACATCTCAAATACAGTGTCGTTGTTTACTGCTTTGCGTGTTGTGTTGCTCGACGAAGACGACGATCTACCGTCATCGAAATCAACTAATAGTACGCGTTCCATCGGTTGATTGGACACAATTGAAAATACCCCGTCATAGAAACATACTTGAGAGCTTATATTTTGGACTAAAGATATTGTTGCGTTACAGATTCTTCTTTTTGTTTTATTTATTTGAAACACAATCGTTCGGAATTTAGACTTCGTGCAGCTTTAAATAAAAGTCTTTTTTCAGTACGAATAATGTTTGCCAAGTCACAGTAACAACTTGCCGCATTGATACATATGGAAATCTACAACAACATTTTAGTTCTAGGTATGAGATAATTAATAAAACCTATTACAACATGTTTTTAAATGTCATTTGATCGATTAGGATAAATGAATCAGTGACATCGATATTAAATAATCGAAATAGACCAAAAAGTAAGGATCGAATAATATTTACTTACCTGGTAAGTGACTAAGCCTTCGTTAGAAACACACGCTACACTACCGCGGCCGCGGACGGTCTCTTTACGCACTTTTGTAACAAAAATAACTGGAAACAAATCGCGCGTTCTTCTCCTTTTTTTGGAAAAAATGGACGGAACAATTTACCTCCTCTATGTTAATTTTTTGACCATGAAATTGTTTACGGAAATGAATACCTATTAAATATAAAATTCACTTATGGTATTAGGAGAGATCTATCGTAATTTCCCTCTCAGCCGCGAACGATAACACTGTCCAACAAATTTCAACTTTCTTTGACGTTTCGATTTTTACTACGTGATTCTCATATAGCTTTTTCCGCTAATTTAGAATCTACCCTTAATCTTTCCTCTAGACGCACAGTTTTTGAGTTTGATTTTGAAAAAAGACATATTTTACAAGTTTAAACAAATATTGTGATGTTATCATAGTAAAATATTTTGAATTGTTTCTACAGAAAACGATTCTGTAGACTTTCCCGAATACCGTGATATCCAATATTAACACATTATGAAGGTTTAAACAATCATTAAGTTTGGAGAGACACCACTTTTCCACCAACTTTTGAGGATATTTTTCAGTTTATCTTAAAAAATAAGGCGTAAAATCGAACTTTATCACGCGATAGAGCAGACTATATTCTTGAGAAACCTACTAGCGCGGTTGTTCGACGGGAAACGGCGTTGCGGCGCAGCGCGGCGCGGTGCGCCGAACGACCGCGCAAGTGGTGAGCGCCACTAGCGGCAAATCATGTCGGACGAAGATATTTTGCATTCTGGTTCGAGAAGAACGTCGACGTTGCAAACTTCAATGAGGGGTTTCTCAAGATTAAAGTCTGCTATATCGCGTGATATAGTTCGATTTAACGATGGACCCTTATTTTTTAAGATAAACTGAAAAATATCCTGAAAAATTGGTGCAGAAGTATCTCTCCATCTTTCATTATTGTTTAAACATTCATAATGTACTAATATTGGACATCACTGTATCCGGGAAAGTCTACAGAATCGTTTGCTGTAAATTGTTCTTTAGCAATTCAAAATCTTTTATAATAACATCACAATATTTGTTTAAACTTGAAAAATATGTCTTTATTTCAAATTCAAATTTCTCAAAAACTGTGCGTCTGGGGCAGTGGTCGGCAACCTGCGGCCCGCGAGCCACATGCGGCTCTTTGGATGTTTTTTCTTATGAATAAATAGATTAGTTTTTTTATCAAAAAACTTTATTTATGCGAGTACTATTTATTGTTGGCAAGAAAAAATTTTGTAGCTCTTTAAAAACTTTGAAATTTTGTAAATTGTAATTTTTGACTCTTCCGACTCAAAAGGTTGCCGACCCCTGGTCTATGGGAAACATTAAATCATTGACTGTTGGACAGTGTTTTGACGTTCCGTTGTGGCATTTCGATTGTACTCAGTATACACAGTTGTCGAAGGGTGGTTTCGCCGCTGTTCCCTCTTTTTATTATTCAGTTGAATGGAAAGGCCTCACCTCCTGTACTGTTTCAACACCTGTTTCCGCAAGCGATAGCTTATAATTTCCTTTTATCCCACTTTTCACAGAAATCTATAAATTCTTTTGGTTTATTCATACTAACCGTATCGAGCCCAAAAGTCACAATTTATTTAGATTTGTGAAATCAGCATTTACGAAGTAGTGAATGTAAAATGGGCCATTTTGTATCAATTTTGATGTATATGCGAGTTTATTTATTCCTCGAATGAAGTACGTAATGGAGATACGTCAAAAATAGCATCATGATTTAATTATTCATCAAGAATTAAGTACGGAATACAGCTGGGATTTGTCGGTTTTTAAAAGAAAATTATGAAATATTGACTCACGTAATATGAAGGTATTTTTAAAAGCTCCATTATGCGCTGGGACAGTTATACAAATAAATCTTTATATTTCATTCTTATTTTTTGGTAATAAAATTATTCAAAATAAATAAAGAATTTTTCCAACAATTTTTACAATCTGTTGAAAATCATCCACAGAAATTAACGCATTTGAAGTATTTTTTCCCACTTACTGTTAAGAGTCCTGCTCAGGATACTGCTGTATAAATCACACATAGGAGTACGTAGCTATTACAGTGCACATAACGTTTTTCTTCACAATTCTCACAACCCGTCGGAACGTAGAAGAAAGGGTCTCGGAAGGTGCCAGTACAAGTGTGCGTAGAACAACGTAATCGGATGTGCCAGCACTGATCGATACTGTGGTACTAAATCACCGTGAAAAAAGAAACCGTTTCTTTCTAGTAAAAACGAAGACATATAAGCTATCATTACAGTCGCCATATCATATATAATATGCATTGACCCGCCCATATTGCGTTCACCACGTGTGGATGAGTTACTTCCGCAAGCGGTCGTGTATACTTTCTTTAAGCGGTGCGTTCATTATTAATTCTTTTCTTTGCCAACCGATTTTAAAAAAATAAAGCTTCTATCTTAGAGTCTATTTGCTATGCCTTGAATCAAACAAATGTTTCCACCACCGAGCGCGATTTCCTTTTCCAGCTGATAACGTGGAATGTATCATTTATTACTTTACTGTTAACGTAACCTCCCGAAGAAATCGAATTGCCAGGGGGTCTTCGTTTCTCAAGATATTCAATTCGACTTTTCTTCTTGCGGTACTATGTTCGGAACCGTGACGCCAGAGAAGGCGATCACCTTCGTTCGACTTAGCATAGGTTTGATCTGCGGCTGGCCGCAGTCATCTGTGTCCACGAAAGCTCAGGTTTTGTGTTTCAGAATTTCGAAAGTGTTGGCTGTTATTAGCTCGCTTGCATTATTCCTTCCAGTATTAAGTGCAACGATACTTCACTCCGGCGATGCAAACGTCTTCTCAAAGGCTGCCTTCATGGCAATTGCTACGGGACAGGCTTTTATATACTCACTCCTCACCGCCATTCAACATGATCGCTTTCAGGTAAGGTATGTGACGTTTACAGTTTGCTTCGGCGGCTGTCTCCATTTTTATTCATCATCGTTTATCGCTAGGCTGCGGATCTTTGTGCAAAATAGGAATATTCCAGGTAAATGATTACTTTAGGAGAGGCATCCCCGATGACCTTGACATATGTTGTCAAGGACACTATTCTGAACACTTTGCTTTAGACATTATCCGTTGCTCGGCCTTAGGTTCCGAGATGTTCGTGAAAAAAGAGTGCTTCTTTGTGGTGGGAGGGGGCGTAATCCGCCTAATCCAAACTCATTCTGATCGCATAATCTTTGCATTCTATACATATAGCCGTCATACAGAATTTGAACTAGTAATGGAAAAATCATGCGATCAGAATAAGTTTGGATTAGGTGGTGGAGGGTGGGGGCGGTGCACGCATATGAAAATGCGAATATCTCGAAAACTAAAAGCGACCCCTCTAAGGTGAAGTGCCCTAAGTCTGGACAGTCCAAAAGTGATACCTGAATTTGGACAATTGAATTTTCATAGTAAAATCAGTAATTAAGAGATTAAATAATTATATTATATATTCTGAGGCCTTAGCTACAAGTAGGTGTGAATATTATTTCATTAAGACATCAATTGAAATTTAAAAATGAATTCAAAGTTCATCTGAAAACAGTATACAAAATAGTCTGTTTACATGCGAATCATGTGCATTTATAGTTCGAACTTTTGTTAGAAAAAAAGATATAATTTAAGCCCTCAGACAAAAAATAATTATCACGCATAATAATATTGATATTTTAAAATAAATTGGCAATCAAACTTAACGTAAATAATAATTATTAATCCAAATATTAGATGTCCAAGATTAGGACTGTTTTCAAATATAAGTACTCCATACTGGGACGCGATGACAGTAGCTGTCCCACTCTAAGCTTATACGCAATGTGCTTACGCCTGAAGCCGGACACGTGTTTGCGAATAAAATCAACGCATTGTTTGCAAATTATTTAACTACATGTACGTATAATTAATCTTCTATTAGCTTGAATAACGTATGTAGAAAATGTATTCCGGTTGTGACGTTAATAATACTTTATGTTTACATCTCAGATCTATCAGTGTTACTACCTAACCTTAAAAGTTGTATTATGACAAGTTTTATTAAAACAGTAAATGAAAATAAATATATATTTGGTTAAATAATACAATACTATAATCTATGATAAGAATACTACATATTACGCAAAGCATCTTCTATTCGTCATGCGCAACAGCGCCACCAACCAACGTTTTAGGTTATGTTCGCTCGATCAACTCGTAAATTGAATTTGTCTCGATATAGGCTTTACTTCTGTCTAGGTACTAGCTTAGATTGGATTTAATATGTCCAACTGTAGGTTTGAATTATTCTTGTTAATACAATTAAGATATTAACCTAAACAATGATTTTTTTATTTTAAATTACTTTACAAACTCTGAACTGTATGTTAAAACTCTTAAGAAATTGTTTTTGTTTATTTAAAGTGACAAAATTTAAAATAGAAAAACATGCTGTCCAGACATAGGGCACTTCACCTTATATTGTAAAAGGAAAAGGGTTGTTCAAAATGTCGAAATCTATGACATATTTCAATTTTATCAAAACCGGAGAGGAGTGCCTCTTTCTGAATAATTGCCAAAACTTCTTTTGTTTATAACTTTTTAATAAAAAAAGGGCGACGGCTAAACCTCTTGGAGGTTACCTAGAAAAGTGACCTTGATAACATAGGTCAATACAGTATATCGTTTTAGCCTTCATTACTTAAAATAACTGCTATATTTTGAGAACTTCTTCTGTATAACTTTTTAATAAACAACGAGCGTATTACAGCGTTTAGTCGAGAACATAACAGTCTCCATAAAAAACGCGAAGTCCTACGAAAGAAACGTCTATCAACGATACGTCGACACGTACTACAAGTTTTACGGGCTGACTGTGATGTGGTATTACATGAGCGCAATGGTCGTCATCGTGGGAAGTATTTTTCTACCTCAACCGTTTCCAACAATCTCCGAATACCCGTTCGATGTCGATTACGAACCCGTGAGGATTGTGATCTTTATGCACCAAGCCATTGTTGGCTTCCAGTGCTCAGCATCGGTCAGCCTGAACATGTTCGCAGCATTGTTGCTTCTGACCGCTGCAGCGAGGTACGAGATGTTGATGATAGATCTGAGAGAGGCTAACAGCGTCGATGCGTTGATCGCGTGCGTGAAAAAGTATCACGCAGTGACCAGGTAAGGCCACAGTTTTATTAACCCTTAGCATTTACATTATTAAATGTGTCAGTATCTAATCAATAACTAAACATTTAGGTATTGTACGAAGTTTATATGCATAAAATTTCGAAAATCATAGGGAATGGAAATATTCTAGGTCGGAAGAAATGTTTCATTTTCGAGTTAAGGGTTCATGCACAGTCAGGAGGCAGAAAACAGGGTTTCTGTGAAACCTTTAGCCCCAAATTTATGAAATCGTTTTATTAATTTCTTTAACCATTTGGTTGTTTACTAAAATGAGAAAGTATAGTATATATTACGGGTATAGAATCTTTTTTGTTATTTAAAGACATGCGGAAAAAATACTTTTACGTATACTCCGGAAGGGGGAGTGTGGGACTCGGGGGACACAGGTGTTCGGTGTCTTCAATATCCACTAAAACAAAAACCGCACGTCTAGGACTTCTCAAGCCCTTTTTTCTCCTTTTTTTACCCTTAATTTTTCATATTTCTCCTGAGTGTTCTGTAATGCGGGCTCGTCCCCCTCCTGTTCTTGGCTCATAGCGGTGTGAGTGCCCTAGACTTAGGGCAGACCTGGACGACGCTGGCTCGAAAAACACGTGTTGTTGCTTCTCTCCTTCTCTTGCTCGGTAAGACAGTCCCCGCCACGTCCACTCCGACAAAGGAGTAGCAGCAACATCTGTTTGTTGAGCCAGCGTCGCCCAGGTCTGACTTAGGGCATCGAGGGGGACTTAGGGTCCTTTGGAATGGTTGAAGAGATCTCAAAAAATATAGTTTTTGGCCTCCTGACTGAGCATTACACTGTCGCTGACATATCATTCGAAGTCAGCACTCAAGTATCAGATTGACGTCAACATAATTGCTATTAAATATTCCGTTATATTGATCATAGAGTTGTTAATAAAACCTGTATTAATTTTATCAGCGCACTGGTTCGATCATTCGATATCTAAAATCAATTTTGCAAATTGCCACATTTCAACGGTTCGATCTTAATTTAGATCATTTTCAAGAAATCGCTATATATATAAATAATTGCTATTATATAATAATAATCATGTTACTGTGTGAAATTGTATCGGTTTTACTTAGATTCGCCAAAGATGTTATCAACGGCGCTCAGTACATAGCTGTCGTTACGGTACTACTTAGCAGTATGAAGATTGTACTTTGTGGTCTGAATATTATAGGAGTGAGTACCTACTTGAAGTAACTATGTATATCATGTTCCAATACTGAAATGAATGGCAGAGTATTTGGTGATTATTCGGAGTAGGGGCGACTTCGCCGATTTTTATATGTTGTCAAGGTTATCATTCTAAACACGTTTCTCCTAACATTTTTTCCAAAAACTGTTAGGTCCACTACAGCAAACTCGGCCATTTTAAACGAATTTTGGATTAGGTCTGGGTTAGATTCTTTTGGGAAGGGGTTACAAGGCGAGGACTCCACTAGGGTAGACCTTATTTTTCAACTATGAAATTTTGAATGTGAAGAGTACGCAGAAAATTTAAGTTAAATATTTTATATCTCCGAAATTATAATATTGCTTAATATACAAAAGTTATTCAGAATGATCACCTTAATGATAAATATTTTAAGGTCATTGAAATCAGTGAGGTCGTCCTTATTCCACATATTTACTCGGTATTTTTATAAACAGCGAACATCCATCGTCATAAAACTGCAGTTTTTGGCCTTATCTTGGACTGCCTTGATGGAGGTTCTCATGTGTGCTTTGCCAGCCGACGCTTTAATAAATGTGGTGAGTTATGATTTTCAAACGAGATTGTTCATGTAAAGGTTAATTCAAAGAGCTCTTCATTTCTCAAGATTAATTTACTTTTATTCGTTTCTGGATCGGTCTCATCTACTCGTCGCCATTAGAGTACAAACGCTGTTCGAAGTGTATATGAATCGACATGGTACGATCAAGTACTGAGTGTGCAAAAAACTGTACTTCACATTTTAGTACCTCAGGAGCCTGTGGCCATCAGCGTTAAGGTCTTCATCCCTGCACTGTCTTTGGAATATTACTGCTCGGTATCTGTCTGATTTATATGCAAACTCATTTTATTTACAGTGGTCCCCGAAGGTTTTCGAATCCCATTTAAAACTTCAAATACTGTTAAAATTGGGCCAAACGACCTTTTTTAGCAAATAGAGGCATTGGTTTTTCTTTAGGACGTGCAAAAAATATTTTGAAATAATTGCAATTGGTAAATTAAATTTTTATTGAATAAATTTTGCGATCGAAAAAGATTTCAAATAGAATGATGATTTCAGCGCATAGGTTCGATCAATTATAAAATTAAAGAATTCAATTTTTATAACAAATTTGCAATTTGAAATCTCGACGTTTCGATCCTGGTGAGGATCATTTTCAAGAGATTTTTGCGTCTGAAACAAAATGTAACATTGCAAAAGAAAACCATAGATAGAAAAAGAATAAATTTTTTAAACTGGAAAAATGAAATAATTTTTCTTACATGTTATATGGAAAATTGAAATTTAACTTTAATAACCACGTGTTGCTTCCATGCTGGTAGATAATGGACTGACACCTTGTTGAAGCTTAGGATGTAAACAGTGAATACAAACGGACAGAATTTGGAATTTGACCAATTAGAAACGTGATATATGTTTGCTGAATCTATGATAGGCGGCAAATTCAAAAACTCAATATAATTCATCCCAATCCACAACACAGTATATTACCACCTTTAATTGTGGTAATAGAGGAAAAGTTCAACATTCAAATAAAATTGAGAAAAAATTGCAATTTAATCAGAATCAAAAATATAGTAATTAAATTATATTTAATACTATTAAAGAATTAGTTAGAAACTTCATCATAAAGAACATTACTGGTTCAGTAATGCAGCGTAATGGTCATGAATCTTAGGTGATTCGTACCTAAGATTAACGCTTTGCAGTTTAATCATATGAAAAGTTTCCACTAATAGTCTACGATGTAGATTTGATTCTTTGTCTAAAACTTTAGCATTTTTAAAGTCAAATGCATGATCAAATTCTATTGAATGTTTTGTCAGAGCTGTGTGTTGTGAAGGAGAATAAAAATAAAAAATGAATTCTTTAATTTTATAATTGATCGAACCTATGCGCTGAAATCATCATTCTATTTAAATTAAATTTTCTTTGTATATCTTAATTTCTTATTTCTCATCTTATCTTAATTTTCTTATTTCTTATCTTACATTAATTTTCTTATTTCTTATATCATTTCTGAATAATATTTTAAATTTCCTATCCTTCCTAAATTTCCTTCATTATTTCTCATGTAACTCGCTCGTTTTTGCACATCATTTAGTAAACCAATGCTTCTAATTGTTAAAAAAAGTCAGATCATTTGGTAGGATTTGAAAAATGTTATACTGTATTAAATGGCGTTCGGACACTTTCTCAGGCCACTGTATATCTATTGTCTTGATAATACTTGAAAATCGGTTATGCTGTTCCAGTACCTTTCACACGCTGTCTCCTTATTTACTGCTCTGCGAATGGTGTTAGGCGAAGATGCCGATTTTCTGTCATCCAAATCAACTAATAGCACATGTTGCGTTGATTAATTAAAATTAGAAAGTTTATACTCTGGAATAAAAGTGCTGCGGTGTCGAATGCTCTTCTTTTCGTTATACAAAGTACCAACAATCGTTAAGAACCTCTTATCGTTAGGAAACTATTTATACTCATAAATGTGTTGAAGTCAAACCATTATTTTCAGCAATAATATTACCAATTGAAATTGAACATAAAGACAAAATATAAATATTTTCATTATTCTTAAAGTAAAATACTATTTTCCAAAATTACTGCATCGAATAAAATACTTTATTCTTAAAGTTTTACGCGTACTTTAAAAGAAATAGGATTATTTACTATCTACTATTTAAAATACTATTTTACCAAGCTCTGCACGCGAACAATGATCGACGCTTCGTTGTCCGATTCTAATTGTACCTATTTTATTCACTAACTATGTACACGTTTATCGAATAGTGGTTTGTACGTGCAACTGTTATGCCTCTACGCCGCGCCGGGCCGTCTGTAGCCTTTTCTTATTATTCAGTTGCATGGAGAAACCTTATTTCCTGTGCTGCTTCAACAGCTGTTTCCGCACATGATAACATACAATTTTTTTTCTATTTAATTGACGATACTATTATTCTTTGCCAACGTTTCCTTTTACCTCACATTCTATAGAAAACTATCTATTATTTTAAATTTAGTAGAAACATGTTATAATACCAATTTTTCCATCTACACGTTTCTCTTTATTCATATCTCAAATAATACAAAGTATTGGTACACCTTTTAAATACTAATAACTCTTTTATGATTGTACCAAACGACCTGATTTTTTATAATCAATTAGAAGCATTGGTTTACGAAATGATATGAAAAAAGAATTTCCAAAAATTATAAATTACAAGGTTTCATACAAAAATAAAAAAGTTTTAAGAAATGCCTTTTTCATTTTTGCATGTAATTTTTTGAAAATCTTTTTTGCATATCATTCATTCATTCATTCATTATTTATTTAATATTTCGTAAACCAATGCTTCTAATTGATTATAAAAAATCAGGTCTTTTGGTACAATTATAAAAAAGTTTTTAGTTTTTAAAAAGTCTACGAATACTTTGTACACCCGCTGTATGTGTAACGGAGATACGTCTACATTAGCATCATAACTTAATTATTTATCCAGTATTACGAAATGGCTTACAACGTTTCCCATTTGTGCTCGTAACTACCTTCGCTAACGATGGCTCATTTAATTATATCAATCGATTCATTCGTCCCTGCTTTTGTCGTTGCCGAAAACGTCTGAGAAGTCAGTTTCAAGATATCCTCGAGACTACATGGCACGTGAGACGACTGTGGATTTGGTTAATCAGTAAACACGATTGTCTTAAAGTGAATAACAAAGTTGCAGTATGCGTAATTCTGTAAATAATGGGTTACTCGGTTTTTTGAGAATATGCTGTCGATTATTCGGCAATTGGCCTTCGAATCCGAACTCTCCAAAATGGCGGGTGATTGTTCCGGAAGTGACTTATTGGATACACTTTCTAAATGAATTTTTCGGAGCATTAGCCATTGTGAATGGTCTTTATTGTTGCTTCGCGAGTGTCGGTGGAATCGTAAAATCGTTCGTGGAGATCGTGTTCATGTTAGAAACAATGTTTAATTTAATTTATTGTCGAAGGCGATCTTCGCAATTTGAGGTTGTTGCATTGTACATGTAGCCTGCACATTGTTTATGTTGTTACATTGTTATCTACTACCACCGACGAGATGTAAGAATAGACCTATCATCCAATGTATTTCGGCGGTCATCTTTGCTGAGGCCACTTGGCCTCTTTTTCTTCTCATTTCCTGGATTACCAACTCGGTTTTGGAGCCCCAGGCACGATCTCGTCGGGGCTGCTGACAGCTAAAACAGGCTGACAGCACAGATGGGATATAGGGAATAGGATTCCTATATCTTGTTTGTGCTGACAGCTTTCTTATTTAGTGGTAGCACAGACGAGTTTACATCTCGTCGGTGGTGGTAGGAATTAAAATTAAAAAATAGCTGTATTCAGCGGGACGGGTAACCGGGCGCGACGAGCGCGGGGATAACATGGAGCTTACAGTGATCTGAAATACCAATCGCTAAAAGTTCTACCACCGACGAGATACTCGTCAAGTAGAAGAAGAATGATGTACTATAGAATGCTCACATTACCCAATCTGTAATTGCCTTATAATACTATCACCGACGAGATCCTATCTCGTCTCTTTATCTAAATACAACCAGACGGTATATGACATTGTTCACGCCCGGGGCGAACCAGCTTGAATGATAGATATTAGGTCTATAACTTGAAAACCGGAATTTGACACTACATGTCAGCACTTATGTATGCGCTGTAGCAAATCATTGACATACACGCCATTCCGAAGCTCTATTCATAACCTGCAAAATCAGTCAACAGTGTTTGATTTGCTTGTGCGCATCATATTTTTTTCAATCATGAAAAATTTTGAAAATTGGCGAAAGAAACAGCATTTGCGGGAAGTTTTGCTGAGTCACTTTTTTGCAAAGAAAACTGCAGCCGAAAGTCATCGTTTGCTCGTGGAATTGTATGGCGAACATGCTCTTGCGAAAACACAGTGTTTCGAGTGGTTTCAACGCTTTAAAAATGGCGATTTTGACATCAAAGACAAAGAGCGGCCTGGACAGTCGAAAAAGTTTGAAGATGAAGAATTGGAAGCGTTACTCGATGAAGACTCGTGTCGAACACAAGAAGAGCTTGCTTCTAAAGCAGGGTGAAACCATTACTGGAGAGCTGTACCGAAAACAACTGATTCGTTTAAAGAGAACATTGAAGGAAAAACGGCCAGAATGGGAGACCAGACACGAGACATTGATTTTCCAACATGACAATGCTCGGCCACATGTTGCTCAACCCGTAAAAAACTATTTGGAAAATAGCGGATGGGAAGTTCTGCCCCACCCGCCATATAGTCCAGACTTGGCGCCTTCTGACTACCATTTGTTTCGGTCGATGCAGAATGCATTTTCCGGAATACGCTCCACTTCAGTCCAAGGCATCAAAAATTGGCTCGATTCGTTCATTGGTTCAAAAGATGACCGGTTTTTTTACGATGGCATCCACAAATTGCCAGAAAGATGGGGAAATGTTGTATCTTTCGATGGACAATACTTTGAATGACAGAATTGTACAAGATTTTCTTTAATAAACGCTCAAATTTCCTTAAAAAATTCCGGTTTTCAAGTTATAGACCTAATACATTTTGTTCTGAAGGAAGGTGAAATAGCAAGATGTTATGGAAGACAATAGGTATAGGATAGAATTGATTGAAAATCAACATATTTATTAAATGTGCAGCTATTAGCTCGATATTATCCTTTATTTATAAGATACTAGAAGATCTTACAAATAGAGGATAATATCGATTGCCCAGGTCTCACCACGAGGAGGTTGCTGCACAAGAGACCCGAAAGGGAGTCAGAACGAATGCAGTATTCCTTCTGGCTCCCTCTCTTACAACGACGGACTTATACTAAATTACGCAAGTATGTCGAGTAATTATTGCGGATCAAAAGGTGTGAATCGGAGAAGAAGTCTCCGATACACGGGGGACCAAAGGCGAATCAGGCAGAAGGCTCTGATTCTTTCAAAGTGAGAAACAAAAGCGAACCAGAGCAGAAGGCTCCGGTTCGAAGGAGGCGCGTACAATGCTTGCAGCCCTGCACCGGTCAGAGCCGATACCCGACGTGTCCTCACCAAGAGAAATGGACAGTGAGAAGTGTTCAAACGATATCCCATTTCTCTACCAACTACCTGTCACCAAGCAACACAAGTTGTGGTGAACGCGGGTAGGATGACGAATAGAGAGGACACTGTAGCATGGCTACACGAGTGAACAGGTCTCAATGAACCACCTCTCTCAATGTATCGACGCCGAATACCGACTCCAACCGGTCTTGTACATGCAAGCAAGGTCCGACACAGCAGAAGGCTGTGTCGGAATCAAGAAATCGAGCAAAATGAAGTTATGGCAATAATTACTCGACATATTAACCACGACGACATACAATCTTAATAACTAACGCACGCAAGCCGAGCAATTATTGTGGACCAAAAGACTAAATCGCAAAGGGGGAAGAATCAAAGCAGAAGGCTTTGATTCGCAAAGCAGAAACATGAACCAGAGCAGATGGCTCTGGTTCGGGGGTGACGCTAAGACAATAATTGCTCGGCAAATAAAACTAACTTAAGAATATGCCGCAGTCTTCTTGATTTGTCCTCTTCTTGGTGTGTCCTCTTTATGGTATGTCCTCTTCTTGGTGTATTCTAACTAAAACAGACTAATAATAATTAGACATAACAATATATTACCCCGCACACGAGTGCAATCCTAAGACCCGCTCACAAGAGCAAACCTAAGACCAGTTTTCGAGAACCAAACAAACCCCGCACACGAGTGCGAATGAAACCAGCTCACGAGAGCCCAACTAACCCCGACACGAGTGCGAATAAAACCAGCTCACGAGAGCCAAACTAACCCCGCACACCGGTGCGAATGAAACCAGCTCACGAGAGCCAACCTAATACCAGCTCACGAGAGCCAACCTAACACCAGCTCACGAGAGCCAAACTAACCCCGCACACGGGTGCGGCCTATAGGCGATTCGGGTAGCCCCGGGGACGCGACACCCCGTACTCACTCACAGCTCTATCCGCGAGTGAGCCCCTGGGGGACCTCCGATCGGAGGAATACCAATTTCAGACAACATGTGAAAATCTTTAAATAGGCACTTGTGAAAGTTCCGCAGCGAATAATTCGAAATTCAGAAATAAAAATTATCGTGATCACTGACTGAATAAGTAATTCGAAATAACGAACTGAAGATGGGCCAAGGGTAAACGGAGAAAGCATTGATGTACCCTTGGCTGACAGCAAGCTACCTGAAAGTAAATTCATATACAATTTAATGAAATATGTTTTTATACCTCGCAAGTCTTAAATTCTACTACACAATGTTACGAAAATTGTAAATGTGCAATGTGCAGCTATTAGCTCGATATTATCCTTTATTCATAAGAGTTTCATTAGAAGTTCTTACAAATAGAGGATAATATCGATTGCCCAGGTCTCACCACGAGGAGGTTGCTGCACAAGAGACCCGAAAGGGAGTCAGAACGAATGCAATATTCCTTCTGGCTCCCTTTCTTACAACGACGGACTTATACTAAATTACGCAAGTATGTCGAGTAATTATTGCGGATCAAAAGGTGTGAATCGGAGAAGAAGTCTCCGATACACGGGGGACCAAAGGCGAATCAGGCAGAAGGCTCTGATTCTTTCAAAGAGACAAACTAAAGCAAACCAGGGCAGAAGGCCCTGGTGCGAGGGTGACGCGCGAATGGCCAAGAGGAACTCAAGCTGCAATACCCATTTCTCCCAACCACTTGCCGTCAGAGACGGACATGAGTGGAATAAATTTACAGTGGAGAGGTTTTACATGAGCGAGCCACATCTCTTAAAGCCTCCCCCCATTAATATTATCTACCGCGAACTGCCGTACCAACCGGTATGGTACAAACTACATACGAGCAAGGTCCGACACAGCAGAAGGCTGTGTCCGAATCAAGAAAACGAGCAAAGTGAAGTTACGGCAATAATTACTCGACATATTTACAACGATGGTATACAATCTTAATACGTAAACCAAATATAACTAACTTAAAAATACACTGTAGTCTTCTTCCTCTTCGTTGGTGTGTCCTCTTCATTCGGTGTGTCGTCTTCGTTAGCAGCCGGCTATTGTAATCTAGCTGAAACAGGCTAATCGTATTTAGAAACAATGCTGTTGAATACAGAATTAAATCACGTACACGAGTGCGAATGTAACCAACTCGTGAGAACAAATATAAACCCGCACGTAAGCGGAAACCTAACCATGCACATGAGTGCGAATACAACCAGCGAAGCAACTCACAAGATCAATTGTAACCCCGCACAGAAGTGCGAAAGCAACCAGCGAAGTAACTCACGAGAACAATTATAATCCTGCACATGAGTGCGAATACAACCAGAGAGAACCAGCTCAAGAGAGCTATTGTAACCCCGCACAGAAGTGCGAATACAACCAGCGAAGTAACTCACGAGAACAATTATAATTCTGCACATGAGTGCGAATATAACCAGAGAGGACCAGCTCAAGAGAGCTATTGTAACCCCGCACAGAAGTGCGAATACAACCAGGGATCCAGCTCGTGAGAATAGTTATAACCCCGCACACGAGTGCGAGAACAACCAGCGAAGCAGCTCACAAGAGCAATTATAGCACCGCACACGAGTGCGAATACGATCAACTCACGAGAGTTATGGTAACTGCTTGCACGAATGTAGCCTATAGGCGATTCGGGTAGCCCCGGGGACGCTACACCCCGTACTCACTCACGGCCCCATCCGTGAGTGAGCCCCTGGGGGACCTCCGATGGGAGGAATACAATTTTAATAAAGAAATATAAATTTGAAGAAGACTCATTATCGAAAGTCTCGATGAAAATTTCAATTAGTATATTAGAGATAATAATTGATGGTCTTCGTTGAATTAACAGTTGAAGGACAGGTTTGTTGAAATTGGGCCAAAGGTAGACAAAGGAAGCTTTGAAAAATATTAGTAACCAAACTTACCGTTGATCGTTGAATGAAGAGTTGAAGGCAGGCCAGGGTAGCTGTGGATGACCGCTTGTCCACCACTGGTCCACCTCTGGTCCACCTCTGGTCCACCTCTGGCAAGTCCCCGGTCCTCCTGCATCCTCCCGGTCCCGCAGCACGTCCGCTCGCGCCGCTCCCCCCGGCCCGACTGACTGACTGACGGTGGACTCTCGCCGAGCTCGAGCGGCACAAGCGCAGAGGTGCGCGACGCTCCCCACCCCACCGAACATCGATCGATGTCGATCGCCGTGAAAATTATTGATAAATTTATTATTTCCAGCTGGTTAATGTTTATAACAATTTTATTTTACAGCGATGTCCACAAGCAATCCCTTGGTTATCTGACCACCTAATTTTTTAGTAAAAATGGCTAATAGTATTCGACATACGGAATAACTTTTAAACCATGAACATTCGCACGCATTAATTTATTCAATACAATTCACAGATAAATTTATTATTTCTGGCTGTTTAATGTTTATAACAATTCCTTTTGCTAATGATGTTAACGAGCACTCCCTTGACCACCTTGTCATCTAATTTTTTCGTAAAATTAGACAATATAACTCGAGAAACAAGAATAACTTTTAAACCATGAACATTCGCACGCATTAATTTATTCAATACAATTCACAGATAAATTTATTATTTCTGGCTGTTTAATGTTTATAACAACTCCTTTTGCTAATGATGTTAACGAGCACTCCCTTGACTACCTTGCCATCTAATGTTTTCGTAAAAATAGACAATAAAACTCGAGAAACAGAATAACTTTTAAATAATGAACATCCGGACGCATTAATTTATTCAACATAATACTATGATACATTTATTAATTCTGGCTAATTAATGTTTATAATCATTCCTTTTGCCAACGATGTGGACAAGCACTCCCTTGACCACTTTGCCATCTAATTTTTCACAGTGTTCGGTATTGGCCTAAACGGGAGCATTCAAACGAAGGTGGTTCGGTCGTTGGTGCCGTCTCGTTATTGTTTTCGTGTCTCGGGCGCGCGATCGCGAAACCGCTGTCTTGTCCTCGTAAAACTCATCGTACAATAAAGAGTATATGTTTAACTGCAAAATTCGAAATGTTGCAAACAGCCAAATATTAATACGTATTTTAAAATAAAATAAAATGAATGTATCGTTAATTAAATCATATGTGTATTATATATAGCAAGCGATATTTATGAAACTTTTCAGGAACATTACAAAACACCCGTTGAAACATCATGTAAAATTGCAATTGATAAGAATTACATGAGAAAGTAAAAAAGACACTTTATAAAACAAAATTTTATTACATTTTATGTACGTAAAATGTTGAACAGGGGATAAAAGGGGAAAGAACTTATTTGCAGACCTAGTCGATGGGAAAAATGAGTTGGTGAAATTGAAAACAGTGGAAGTTATTAATTACGATTGCTACTTACAATGAAAAATTAATGACCGATTTAGTTGGCTTCGTATTTTACCAACAATTTTTCTGATTGGAATAAAAATAGTTCTACTATAAATTCATAAAATTAAGAGACAAATGTTTGAAGCTTCAATGAGTCTTTGTAGATATTAATCTAGCAGTCGTCCTGTGATGAGTATCGCGTATCAGTTACGAGGTTGGTGATTTAATAAAAAATCTCACGATGATTTCAGCGTTTGATTATCAAAATGGAAGAGTTTTTTCGGCCGTTTGATCCACGAGACAGAATAATTAGACATAATTATTTAAACCGTACAAAAGTTGCACACTACAGCCTGATCAGTATGTTCACAATCGGTGGACTGCTTTTCATTTTTTCACCGCTTGTCGCAGAGAGCAATGTAACCCCAGTGAACACTGCATACTTCGCGATACCAAGAGAGGAGTTTTGGGGATTTTGCGTTACCTATGCGCTTAATATACTCCACATAGTGAACGCGGCTTCGGTGCTCTTCCTCGATCTCTTAATCATTTGTTTAATATGGCACGCTGCTTGCAAATTCGTATTACTAGGCGAGGCATTCAGAAACATCAATCAAAAGAGACGCGTGGAAATGAAGAAATGGATTAGAGAGCACCAAGACGCAATCAGGTAATCGTCGATCAATGCATAAATAGACTTCAACAAATACACTTCAATTCTGGAAATTTTTAAATTTTTACTTAAATTTCCCATTAATTCAAACTATTTAATATAATCATTTATATTCTAATTTTTTAGAGCGTCGCATATATAAAAAAAAATCCATAAAAAGACCATTTACAGCCATACTTCTAATATACAATAAAAATTACAATTTCAACACGTTTCTAGGTGTCGAAGCCATTTTAGTCGTTATTCATACTTTTAAAAACTTTACTAAGATCCTCGCTTCTGAAAACACAATGACTGACTAAAACAATTATGTAACTGTTTGTAAAGACCGGCCTTCCTGATTGGTTGTTACAATGAACCCACGCATCCTGTGATTGGCTATTCCACATCATGCGACGTTTGGTGTTGCCGGGCGCAAAAACAAAAATAACAACACAGTTTAGATTTTTCTGTATTAGAATTTTAAAACATTTACAAACCAAACCATATGAAAATATTAAGTACAGTGGTACCTCGGTAGAGTTATTTTATTTTAAAGGGCGTACGAATACTTTTTACACCCACTGTATATGCATATCCCATTCCAGACGTCCGATTGCTCTAAAATTTTTGATCTATCATTTTCTCATGGAATGGAACAATGCTAGGAGGCGGCGCACAGTGGGGAAAAGTGACTTGCCTCGCTTCAAAAAGAAATAACTTTCGATAGAAATGAGGTAGAGCGATGAATTTTTTTTTAAATTAAAGCTGAAACTTTGCAGAATATGGGAAAATAGGGAGATTACGGTACGAACGTTTTATAACCTTGAGAAAATTCGTTAAACAATTCGTTCACAAAAATCGATTTCTTGTAAAATCCTGAAGTCGTAGACAAATTTTGAGACCAGATTTGAAATCAGCGTGAAAAAATCTACGGGAAATGATATATAGCAAAAATTAAAAAAATTTTTTTCTGCCCGTGGTAACGCAGAAACCACATTTTCTGGAAATTGTGAAAGTTTAACGAATTTTCTCAAGGTTAAAAACCGTTCTTACCGTAATCTCCCTATTTTTTCCATAATCTGCAAAGTTTCAGCTTTAATTTAAAAAAAATTCATCGCTCTACCTCATTTCTATCGAAAGTTATTCCTCTTTGAAGCGAGGCAAGTCACTTTTCCCCACTGTGCGGCGTGCTCAAAATTTCATAGTTGAAAAATAAGGTCTACCCTAATGTATATTGTTAAAATGTTTCATGTCACTTACAACGTTTAATGTAAAACGCTTTCATTTCTGTGATAGTTATGCGAATGAAGTCAACCGTGTTATAGCACCGCTCGCAATTAAATCAACAATTGCTGTAGCGTTGTATGTGATCGTATCCTGCCTTCTGCTCACGCACGTGAGTATTTTCGTATTAATTTCGCAAATACAAGAGCTGCACAGGTATTTAGTTCTTTCTGTAACGATTTTAATAGATTGTAAATAATACGACAATGTTCCTAAATTCTTTGAATACCTTCACCGTTCTGTATTTTATCTACTCATTTTTATCATAAATGTATAAGATCCTCTATTTCATATACCTATCTATCCATTATCTAATCCTTCCAGGACCTACTTCTGCTTGAACTGTCGAAATTCGTTATCGTGACAGCGTTCTCGATGCTCAGATTTCTGGCCTGTAGCTGGGCGGCCGACACGATGACCAAAAACGTAAGAAATCCTCTGTATTGTCCGAAATTACTTCTCTCCAGAGTCGCCATATGAGGGGAGGGAGCACGAATTGTAGGGAAAAAGTCTCTCCGCCAGTACCAGACACATGCACGATAGAGACTAAACACGTCACGTGACCAATCCGTGACGTAAGCGCGGGGAATTGCGTCGTGGAAGGGGAAGGTAGGAGTGGGGACACACACACAAGTCTGGCGACTCTGCTTCTCTATTAGCCCATTTTGCTGTATTTTGCTGTTTATTTAAAAAATTGCTGTACCATTATTTAAAATATTGTTTACATTATTCAATACGTTGGTAGCTAATCAATTACTCAACATATGCATACGAAGAAAAAGATTAATATAGGGTAAAATTATTCTAGATCGAAAGAAATGTTTAATTGTCAAATTAAAATAGCACAGAGTGCAAAGTGTTAATATTTCCGTTTTGCATGTAAATCAGAACAGAGTGGTTGGGAAGTGTTTCGTTTAAATCCGCCAACTTGCTAAAGTTTCGCCAAAGCTTCAAGTACAGTTCACGAAGACATGTCGTATGAGTATATAGTCAATCATGGCCACAAAAAACAGATTGGAAATTCCATCGGGAACAGATTGCAAACCCGAATTGAATATTTTCGAATCTGGAAAAATCGATTTCGCGATGTGCGGCAATTTCAAAGCATGCTATCGTAAAGTGAATTCTTTGGAAAAATATTCTGGAAATCTCAAAGATGCTATCGAAACATAAAAAAGAAAATCGCCGGAAATTAATTTTTGAACTCATTGAACAGGCACAGGATATTGGTTGGACGGTTTATGCTACTCCTTGGACACACTTGGCTCCAGTATCGCGCAAGGAGAGGATAATTATTATTCAAATGTGCCAGAAACCCGTCACGATAAATGCAGGCAGATTTCTAACTGCTTGGTCGTTGCATTTCTGCGGTCAAGTGAGTTGGAACGTCGAAAGAATATCAAATACATACTAACAGTTCTTATCCTACAGGTCTACTACACAATTTTCTCCACGTTTTGGACGATTAGAGCGATACTGCACGGTTGAATCTACTTATTGAATGAATCTATTTATAATGTACGATGTCGCATAAATATATATTGAACAAATTTTATTGTTCTCCTACAGACATATAGTAATAAATGTGTAACGGAGAATACACTCCTATATTAAATTACGATTATTGTTTACCCACAGTCTTCCTGTTTCCGATGGGTGTTTTACACTTTTCTATACAAAAACTTAACAACGAACGCAACACTGCTGGCTATAGTAGACTACAATAGCAAAATGTTTCAGAGTTATCGATCATTTTCATTGTAGCTCAAATCCTATCGACGAAACGGAAACGAAGTGGTTTGTTCGGCACATTCATCATCATAAATCGGCTCTTGATGTCAGCGTAATCGTACTCGATTCTGAACTGTTGCACAATCTAAGAAAGTCAGACGATCGTTAGTTGAAAGAATTATATTAATCCATATTGATTTCGATACCTTCGCAGTTTGTAACATCATGGTCGTCTCAGCCATATTCTTTCCTAAACACGCCCGCGTGCCATGACCGAAAGGTAGACAGCTGAAATCCGGGTTCTGTTCAGAGGAGCTGTTTATCCATCTTTCCGGTCGGAACTTTTCAGGATCTTCGTAGTTTTCTTCTCGTTGCGATGATATTTGATTCGCCATTATTACGAACGTCTAAAAAACGTTTATCAAAGATAATTAGCTGAAGGGAACTCTCTCCAGCTTATAGACATAACAATTCAATAGCTAAAATAACACTGTCCAACAAATTCAAACTTTTTTTTTACTTTTCGATTCTCACTATGCGATTCTTATAGAGTTTTTCGCGCTGATTCCGAATCTGTTTTTAACTTTTTTCCTAGACGCATAGTTTTTGAGAAATTTGAGTTTGAAAAAATGACGTATTTTTCAACTTTGAACAAAGATTGTGATGTTATTATAAAAGATATTGTATTGTTCTTTACATAACAAGATTCTCTAGACTTTCCCGAATCCAGTGATATCCAATATTAATGCATTATGATTCTTTAAACATGTTTAAACAATGATTAAAGACGGAGAGACACCACTTTTGCACCAATTTTTGCGGATATTTCTCAATTTATCTCAAAAAATAAGGGTCTAGCGGAAAATCGAACTACACCACGCGCTAGAGCAGACTTTTATCTTGAGAAACCACCCTTTCAACTTTCCAAAGTCGACGTTTTTACCGAAACAGAAAGCAAAATATCTTCGCCCGACACGAGCTGCCAGCAGTGGCGCTTACCGCTAGAATAGGCGTTCCACGGGATACGCCGCGGCGAACGCCCGTTGTAGTGGTGAGCGCCACTGGCGGCAGCTCGTGTCGGGCGAAGATATTTTGCTTTCTGTTTCGGTAAAAACGTCGACTTTGGAAAGTTGAAAGGGTGGTTTCTCAAGATAAAAGTCTGCTCTAGCGCGTGGTGTAGTTCGATTTTCCGCTAGACCCTTATTTTTTGAGATAAATTGAGAAATATCCGCAAAAATTGCTGCAAAAGTGGTGTCTCTCCGTCTTTAATCATTGTTTAAACATGTTTAAACAATCATAATGCATTAATATTGGATATCACTGGATTCGGGAAAGTCTAGAGAAAGTTGTTATGTAAAGAACAATACAATATCTTTTATAATAACATCACAATCTTTGTTCAAAGTTGAAAAATAGATCATTTTTTCAAACCCAAATTTCTCAAAAACTATGCGTCTAGGAAAAAAATTAAAAGCAGATTCGGAATCAGCGCGAAAAACTCTATAAGAATCGCATAGTGAGAATCGAAAAGTTTTTTGGCTGTTGGACAGTGTAATTGACCATTATATTAGACGATTGCATAAGTTGGTAAATTTTAGGGTTATGTTTGCGGCGCACAGGTTCGATCAAGTAATACACAAAGATAGCAATTTTGTAGACATTTATCAAACGTTCGATTCGGATTTGAATCATTACGTTATGAGAGCAAACATAACCCTAAATTTTATTGAAAAATGTACGATCGAAAATAATTTCTTCTTTAGCATAAGTTAGTGCCCGAAATGAAAATAGAATTCAATGGCTAAATCTAAACACAGATCTGCAAAACGTATTTTTTAAATATTCAATACAGGCCCACATAAAAAAGTTGTAAAATGCAACTTTTAGTATTTTTTTCTACAATTCAAATAAAAAATTTCTTTTCACATTCTGTAGTAAACTAATTGATCTAGCTTCCCAAAAAAGTTCAAATCGTATAGTACAAAATTTAAAAAGTTATCGTCCTTTTTAGAGCGTACAAATATTAATTCGTTTCACTGTAACTTTGCTTACTCCTTTCGGTATCGTGTATCCATGAAGAGATATAGTCCTCGGTAATAGTCTGGTGAAATATGGAAATGCTGGACGCAACCTACAAGCGAAATGAAATTATCAACCTTTTGAAATGTTTATAAGATTGCTAATATTTACGTTTTTATTCATGGCAATCGATGGGAGAACGAATGATTGTAAATAATACAATTGTAAAGAAGCCCTTAATGCAAATGCTACCTGAGACTCTCCTGAAGACACGCTTTTAAATATCGCATTTCCCTTAACGCGTTTTCGGTCAACGGGGAATCATTGGTTGGTAAAACGTTCATAATCTCATCGTACAATTTCCTCTGGGTCCTTGGATTTCTCGCCAAATGATACAAAAGGAATGCCTCGCAGTTCGCCATCTACAACGAGAGTACATATACACACACGCGTTAGGGTGGCTCTTATTTGCGACTTTTGAATTTCTTTCACGGCACCTCCCAGGATTGCTCCAAATAATTAAAAAAAAATCTATGCATTTAATTAATTAATCGATCAAGCCGGTTAGTCGAGGTCCTACTGTAATTATTTTCATGTTTGCACAGATTTTTTTTCAATTATTTGGAACAACCTTGAGGGATGCCGTGAAAGAAATTTGGAAAGAAAATTTCGACAAGAGTAAGTAAGACCCACCCTAATATACATGTACATACAGGATGTCCTAAAAACGTTGTATTTCCTTGAAAGTAATTTATTCCTTTGCGAAAATGTTCTGCGCGGCTTTGTTACGAAGTTATCAACGGACCAATCAGAGCGCGGCTGCAGGGGACGGATTCCGGCTCGGCCAATGCCAATGCCACGCTCAGCGGGACCTGTCGTCGAACCGGAATCTGTCCAGCTGCAGAGTAATTTCAAATAACAGAGACTACGCGGCAATGTAATTATCCCATTTCAGATTTCATAGTAAAAAGTCGCAACAAAATCCTCGTGCGACTTGAGCAAGGATTTTACTGGTGAACCTTGTAAATGCATAAAGATCCGCGGGGCAACCATTACCGCTTGCACTCCTAGAATGATCATATCCAGCAGTATTGTACAGATATCGTCCGAGTTTACGCCATCGGTTACAAGAAGTTTCTCGAGAACCGGCAAGTCTTCTTCCGTCCCTTGCGTCTTATCTCCTGTGAGAGATCGACTTCGAAGTTTGCTTTGCGCCTGGCGAACGTACTTCCCGACCATCCTGACAATAAAAAGGTCGAATTTTTCTTAGAATTCGAATTCTTATTGGAACTTTTTCCAGATAGTTGCATACCCGTCGATAACGTCGCAAGCTCCGAAGAGATTCTTGGCGAACGGCGTCAAAAAGAACCGCCAGACCTGGAAGCCTGTCTCGCAGCGATTCATGTATTTGTGAGCAGTCATTACAGCGTTGATGATCTGCGAGGGCTCGGACGTGGTGTTGTAACCGGCCGTGTCCAAGAAACCTATGTGTTTGTTGAAGATGATGGTTGAGAAGCACTCCATGGCCCAGCGCATCGTGTCTTCGTGGAAATTGCGGGGCACCTGCCAATTCAAGACAAAAAATTTCACTGTCTGGGTTGGGTTAAACTTCACCCGAGGAAATCAGAAATTATTCATTTTTTCTTTGTATAATCATGTAGATTTCCGAAATTTCGGGTACCCGAGCCTCGGGTCGCGATCCAGAATGATTTTTGTATTTTTAGTGTACTCGGTTATCAAACTTCGTATTCCCGAGATTTCGGGTTCTTCCACAAGCCTGTTAATAATCGATTACACACTTCGTCTTGTTTGTTGCGCGTCTTGTATATCCTGGAAATGAATTCGTCACAGACCAAATCGATCCTGCCAAAGAAGCTGGACGCTATAGTCTTGAAATCCCTTTCGACTTTCTCTCTTATATCCAGCCACTCTGACGACTGCCTAAATAAGCATAGTATAATCTGTTTTTCGAAAGGCAACATTAAGGGGGTAGTCTACCCTATGGTTACAACTAGAATCTTACTAGAATCTTACTAGAAAATATGGGTTTGCGGGAAAACAAATGCTGTCCTTATTTCAGCAAATTGTGGGCTGGTTCAGGGCTCATTCTAAAGAGGAAGGTTTGACGATAGTCGCTCTGGTCATTAGGCTAACGAGATTATGTTTATATCTAATAATATGAAGGCCCAAAGTAGAGAAAAAATCTTGGAAAAAAACCCGCAGGTTTCAATGCATTTTTCTGTCTCTGAAAGACTTTTTGACTGCCCTAATGACCTGAGCGAATATCGTCAAACCTTCCTCTTTACAATGAGCCCTCACCCAGCCTACAATTTGCTGAAATAAGGTCAGCATTTGTTTTCCCGCAAACCCATATTTTCGACCCAAAATCTAGTAGGATTTCTTATTTGACTAGTTATTTGCTAATTTACTAGAATCCTACTAGATTTTGGGTCGAAAATATGGGTTTGCGGGAAAACAAATGCTGACCTTATTTCAGCAAATTGTAGGCTGGGTGAGGGCTCATTGTAAGGAGGAAGGTTTGACGATATTCGCTCTGGTCATTAGGGCAGTCAAAAAGTCTTTCAGAGACAGAAAAATGCATTGAAACCTGCGGGTTTTTTTCCAAGATTTTTTCTCTACTTTGGGCCTTCATATTATTAGATATAAACATAATCTCGTTAGTCTAATGACCAGAGCGACTATCGTCAAAAATTCCTCTTTAGAATGAGCCCTCAACCAGCCCACAATTTGCTGAAATAAGGACAGCATTTGTTTTCCCGCAAACCCATATTTTCTAGTAAGATTCTAGTAAGATTCTAGTTGTAACCATAGGGTAGACTACCCCCTTAACCACCAAGTACTTGGTTTACTATGCCATAACGTGCACTAACAGCGAGAAGGGTCCAGCTAAACGATACTTCCGATGATGTAAATGATAGTGCTGTAATATGTCGATGCCGCTGCGGATCGGGGTGTCTCCTTCCTGTCTGAATACTTCGGCTATGTGTTCCGGTCTGAAATTATCAAATTGTAACGTGCAGCAGAGTTGGGCAAAATGTAATTGCAATTACAATTACAATTACTTACCAATTACTGTAATTTGAAATTGCAGAAATACAATTGCAATTACATGTGATTGTAAAACTTAAATGAATTTAGGCCACTTTCAAAATAAACGGCTCATACAGTAGCGGACAAAAGTTTAAGACCGCTCTAAAGAAGACGATAACTTTTTTAATATTGTACTATACGATTTGAACATTTTTGGGAAGCTAGAGCAATTAGTTTACTAAAGGATGTGAAAAGAAATTTGTTAATAATTGCAATTGATCGGAATTGTTGAAAAAATTCTAAAAGTTGAATTTTTAACTTTTTTATGTGGGCCTATATTGAAAATTTAAAAAATACGTTTTGTAGATCTGTGTCAATCAAACATATTCTGAAAATTTCGTAAAAATCGGTCGATGTTGCAATGAGCTCCAAACGTTTAAAGATGGTAAGAATTGCATATTTTCACGATTTTCTGCGATTTCTTTTCACATCCTTTAGTAAACTAATTGCTCTAGCTTCCCAAAAATGTTCAAATCGTATAGTACAATATTACAAAAGTTATCGTCTTCTTTAGAGCGGTCTTTAACTTTTGTCCGCTACTGTATATCTAATAATGCAGACAATATTTTGAATAATGGTACAGCAATTGTTAGTGGCGCCTCGGAGTCACCATTCGAGTGCTAAAGGTTAAAAAATGAGTCGTTGAATATTACCTGTGGATCATGACAATATCTCCTGAAAGAGGTCCATTGATTCTCACGATGCATCCATATTCGTTGAAAAGGTACTTCATTGGCGTGACGTTGCGATTCCACGATAGGCGTCCTGAAAATCGTACATTTGAAGCCTATTAGAACATTTGCTTTGGTCGAAACAAGAGGTAGCGAATTATCAGACAGAAAACTATTCAGAAGTAGACAAGTACCTCCCACTAATTATGCATAAATTAAAATTTCAATGAATCTGAAACTTTGCAGCATCTACTGAATATGAATTTAATTTTGTTCTACAAGAAATTCTTTTTCTAGTTCTTACTAAACAATTATTGTTTAATTTAAAACAATTTAAACATTGAATTTAAACGTTTAATTTTAACATTAAAGCAAGAGAAGGTATCGAACAAATATAAATCCCTTTTTCTTTTACGAAATTGTTAAACTCAACGAATTCTACCACTACAATTCGAGCCAATAAATTCAACAGCTTTCATTGGACGATCATTGTATTTCGTATGTATGTAATATCGAAGCATTGTAGATATAAACGAGATACATGATTTTCAGTAGATGTCAATTTGAAATTAAGCCTGCAAAGAAACCCGATGAACCAATCTATTTCAATTCTCTATCTACAGTGGGTCCAAACAATATTTAAACACTGCATTTCAGATTCCCGAAAAATTGTCGATATTCAAATCATGATAATTCCGTAAAAACAAACAGTAGAACAATAAGCCTGGACACATTTTCACATCTAAATCTTCGATGGTTTCAGTCGCAACAGTTTTTCAAAATTTTCACCGATGTTTGTAAAAAAATAATCTTAGAATACAATCAACGATGGATTATGAAACTAGAGGCTTCTAGCTTCAAAATTAGTCGAAATTTATTGTTGTGCAACCACAGACAACCTCAGACCGCGTAAACTACTAGTACACACTGACATATTGATTTAATGCGCTCAAAAACTATATTTTATAACAAGTTTAAGACTGTCGAATATATCCCAATCAAAAGAATGAGGTACTACAAAAAATGCAGTATAGAACAAAGCAAATGGCCTCAATGAAAAATCGAGCAAAGACGGCTCCGGCATAGAACGTGTTAAATATAAGCAATTTTTTCGAGAATCGGGTATTTAGTGTTTGAATACCTCTTTAGATCGACTGTATATCACGAATGATGAATTTCGCATTAATCGCAGACTTTCCGTGGCAATTATTTTTGCATGTGACATTGCGATCTTCGGGTTTCGACCTATCGGTACTTCAACAGATCGTACCCTGGGTGAATCTGTTGATTAGCAGACTGGAAAACAGTTGCGTACCGAGGAGCGGCACGTATTTCCAATACTTCTCCCAAAGCTTCAGGATCGCAGGCCCAGGGATTTCCTCGAATGGCAACGGGGATTTATCCACGACAAACGGTGGATCAATTCTTTGAGTAGATACCTCGAAGGAGGATGATGAATCGTCGATCGGATCCAATAATGGAATCGCGTCTGTGCGGTTCAAGGTGTCTGTGACGACTTCTGCTTGACTTTGTGCCATCGATGCAGCTGAAACATCTTTATTAGTCACTCCAAATGAAAGAAGCTGTCCGGATCGAATTATTTATTAGGTTGTCGCATATAAAAGGTACGATTTTAGAATGTAAATGCTGTAACGCGCTTGGATAAAGAAATGAGCAATTATATACACTCCTCAAAAGAATTAAGGGATCACTTGTGATAATTCCGTCAAAAATTGCCGTATCGATTTCGTTAAACAATGGTTTGAAAGCCTGAAACCTCTAGTTTCAGATGCTCTGTTTCAAACTGTTGCTGTGTTGGTTTTTTACAAAGTTATAGCGAGATGAAGACAACATTGACGGTTAACAAAAATTTTGTGCAACTTTGGAACATCACTCGGGGAAAAACAAATTTTTTTGATAAATCGTGTTAATATCATTTGGAAGGGCTATCTTTCCTGTGATCCGATTAAAAATCGGACATTTCATATGCAACAACCCAATTGTATATGTTTTAGAGTTTGGTCTTCACTCACAGATTATGTCAGAGGTATTCAGATTCAGGCATTTCTGGTTATCGTTCGCTGTCAACGGCTTCGCCATCTTCATTACTGAACACTTTCGCGACAAGGTCGCGATTGTTGGGAAAACCCGCTGCATCGTGATGGTAGTTTATTGATTCTGTAATAAACAATAAGTTATCAGTAGATTGTATAGCTTTATGACAAAAATTAGTAGGTGAACTGTTGGACAGAGAAGACAGTAAAAGAATTTAAGATCATTTATATCATATTTTCAGCTGAATGGAATTATTAAACATAGACAGACATTTCTATTTGATTTGTGTTCGTTAATAATAATATAAAAGGGTTAGTATAAAATCAGTAACAGCAAGAGGGATCGACGCTTATTCGTTATCAATTTTATTATACTACTTTCCCATACTGACAAATTCTTTTTCGTCTGTCCTATATGACAATTGTCTTGAGTTATTACTTGTTTTAAGGATGGATATTTAAAAATTGTACGCAAAATAAATATTTCCTGCAATAATTGCAAGAATAGCCATTGCAGAAAAATTTATAATAATTTTAATCAATTGGAAATAATTGACCCATTCATTTCCGTTATAAATGCACAAAATCTGCAATCTAATAATAGTAGTAACTTTCGAAGTCTAAATACATAAATAAAATGACAAATATTGCTCACCAGTGTCCCGTGATTAATAGAAAATATCTCTTCTTGGGAACTTTGTGTTTCAGTTGTGTGACAGCTGACGTTGCGAGAAACAACGAATCAGTTGCCTCGGCAGCGAGTACAGCTTTGTGAAGATAACTCCTTTTTGAAGTGAAAACGATGAACAAGCAGTCGACGATTTTATGCGAGCTCTATTTCTCTGTCTATTCGGTACAATTTCACACTAAACCGTGTTGTAACGAAGAACAAGTCGTCGATTTTGTACGAACTTTATTCCTATTACAAATTTATCGTTACAAATTACAATCTATTATTTATTTATATATTTAATGTACATTTCGATTTTCACACGTCGACTTCGATCTCGACGTCCTCCTCGTCCTCGGAAACAGTCTTTTGTGTTGAACTTTTTGTGGGATCCTTCGTTAATTTCCTAGTCGTGTCCTTTTGCGAGTCAGGATTCGACAGACAAGCGCTCTCGCTTTCCTTCGTGTGTCGCCATTTCATTCGTCGATTTTGAAACCAGACTTTCACCTAGAAACGTGTGATTATTTTCTGAATTCCAATATTCGAACTGCAAGTGTTTCGAATCGAATCAGTTTTTCTTCATCGATAACAGTTATCGAGGAGGATCCAATTTTTGGACACTATTTGTTATTTGTAACCAAAAAGTATAATAATCAACTTGTATTAATGATTTTTATGGCAGAAAATTTTAGAAAATGAAAAAATAAGGGGTTAATCATTTTACCTGAGCATCTGTGAGCCCCAATGTCGCTGCGAGTTGCCTCCTGTCAGGTTTTGTTATGTACTTTTGTAAGGTGAATCTTCTTTCTAATCCTTTCCGCTGTAAGGAGCTGAACACTGCTCTGGACCACGATCTTTTTCTTCTGGTACTAGCCTCTGGTTGATTGTTCGGCGTCGTAGTGGAAGTTATTGGAGCTGTGAATGAAAGTAATTTCTATGTTTGAAAGCATCAAATTTACATCGTACATCTCTTAAAGGTAAGAGACTGTATAAATTGGTTACCATAAACATTAACTAGAACTGACGGGAACCGCTACACATGTAGTGGGCTGGATCGAAAAATTTGGTGACATTTTACTATGACTTTTGAACCATAAGAGATAAGGAAATGAAATTTCCACTAAAATTTATTAAAACATTATTCCTATATATCTACTGATAATTATCACAATAAATAAAAATTTTTTGTAATAATTAACTAATTGTTTAAACATTATTGAGTTAAACCAATATTTAAAATTGTTTATTTGCTACGTATTGAGTACTTTTTTTAGATCATTTAACTCAACCATGTTTATAAGTTACAAAGAAAAATTTATATACAAAGGGGACGTGAGTATTAATCAATGTAGTGAACAATTAAGTTTTTCATTGTTAAATTTATTTTATTTTTATGGTGGCTCATAGAGGGGACGTCTACTTTACTTTAACGTACACATACATGTGTACATTGCAACAATTATCATGCCGTGATTGTTTACACCTTCCTCAATATTTTCGGAGACTAGGGTAACTGCACCAGTGAATAAACGGGCACCAGTAAATGAACGCTTTTGTATATTTCAACAAATTTTAAGCCACACGGCATACTAGCGATAATGACTCTTGGGCCAATGGAATATATGACTCTTTTTCGTAGCTGTATTCCTATTGATTTATATTGGTCACGTGTCCATTAGTTTCTAAGATGGCCTATTTTCACCAAGTGCGTTGAGTGTATGCAACAGAGCTAAAACTAGTAAGGTATGTATACACGACCTTTTCTTTTACACATGAGTTTTTATACTTTTCTTTTACACATGAGATAAAAGTTACTAACAATATAGATGTACGAGGGTTAAATATTGAATATAAATCACAAAAATAGCTATAAAATGAATATTTCGTTAAAAATTCGTTGTGTCTATTCACTGGTCCACGATATTACTCATAGCCCAGTAAATGAACAGAGTAAAATACCTTTCGCTTTGGTTTCTAGAGAATGGAAAGAATATCATAACGAAAAAGAGAAAAAAAAGACTGAGCAGATTATATTAAAAGAGGAAAGAAAACAATGCAGAAAAAGAAAAGCGGAAGAGAAAATGAAAGCACGGGTGACATTACCGAAAAAGAAACAGAGAAAAATTCCTAATTCCAGTTCTAAAGAAAGTGATTCTGACAGCGAACATCACGAAACTCAGGAAGACAAAAAAATTCAGAATCCGGAAAATCAAACCCAATATGAAGTAAATGATTTTGTTATTGTGAGATACAACAAGAAATACTTTCCTGGCAAAATAATCGATGAAGAAGACGAAGAGTATAAATTGACAACAATGGTAGAATATGAAAAAGGAAAGGTATGGAAATGGCCAGAGATTCCAGATACGGTTTGGTACAAGAGACAGGATGTTTTAACAAAGATAACGGAGCCAAAGAAAATTAATTCTAGGGGATTTTTTGTGATTAAAGAGTTAAATAAATAGGAGAATATTGTTTAATAATTTTGTTCATTCATTGGACCATCATTGTTCAATTACTAGAATGTAGTGTTCATTGACTGGTATTTTCTATATTTTTTATTTAACGTTTAATAAAGACAAATAATAATAATTTCATTTTATTTGTGTTCATTTATTTTTGACAAATGAAGTATAGGGAGCCATTTGGCATATATGAGATTCCTTTAATTCACATATTTTTTTTTTAAATACAATATTTTCCTGAACAATTTCTTAAATGTTCATTCACTGGTGCAGTTACCCTAATACCCTTCGAATTAAAATTCAAATTAATTACGTTGTTATTAATTTGATCCAGAGCATTGCGCAACGCTCGAAAAGTAACACTTTTTGATTGAACTACATTTCAATATGGCGCTCTGTTAATTACTTAAAACTATGGCAGGTTTTCGGCTGAAATACTCCACTGTGCGATGCACAGAACGAAGATCACAAATTAGACGGAGATGTGACGCGATGTAAACGGTAGCCTAAGCTGGACGGGTGTCTGTTTCAACAGATCTTAGCCCCGAACAAGAGGCCCCCGCGATTGGGTACTTCTGGCTGATTTACAGCCCTACAGAATGTATACAACATGTGTACGAATTTAAACAGTGCGGTTCCCTCTCCGGTTGGTACGGTCCTCCCAATGAATTGGACGGGCAAGATCATAGTTATTTCGGGAGCCGCTTAGCCTGCGCTTTCCGAAGGTGCAACTGCGATTGACGAATCCCTGCCGCTCCATTAATCGGATCCATTCGACGCCGGTATCGTGGAATCGTGTGGAGATTGATAAACAATGAATGGGAAAGGTTAAGATGGAGATGCTAAGAAAAAATTGCTATAAAACACTGTATAGAATAGAATATTTCCATGATCTTTTCTGGCGTAGATGAAAGCACTGATACAATTTAATCTTTAATAGTTTATTTAATACGGAAATATTGTATAATGGGAAGAATGTTTTTAATAATGCTGTAGAACCTTCCAGTGGCGCCTCAGAGTGGCCATTCGGGTGCTAAGGGTTAATATTAAATGTAGTTGTAAATAATGTGCGAAAAAGATTTTGAAAAAACTCCAATTCGAGTAGGAATTACATGAAAATATACTAAACGTACTAAAGACATTTTATTTAAGCCCGTAATAAAAATTTTAATTATGTATTTTGTAGGTCTATGTTAATTATACACGTGTCGAGAACTTTATCGACATCGGTTCACAGAAAGAAAAAGAAACGAAACGTTACACAAGGAAACATGTAAGAGTGTGAATTTTAAGCAGAAGTCGTGAAAAACTGCGGTTTCCCCCACTTTCAACTGCTCGGAGCTCGTGTTTTGCGAAATCCCCATACGTATACGTACTATATGTACATATATCGAACATCGTGTTCATAAAAATTCTTCGTAACCTAGTTACTTTGAAAAGAGAACGAAAAGTGCACGATGGGAGCATTTTCTGATTGTTTGACAAAAAATATTTGACAAGGTATCGGCATTAGAAAGAGAATTTACAGACGCAACAAATTGTTTTCATCGAGAACATGAATTATTGTAAATAAATATTCATTCCTATCTTTAGCAAAGTATTTAAAAAATTATTTCAATAAATTCGCACTCGAGGTAAATAATACGATAAAGAATTGTTTAGTCATAGAATGAAATAATCAAGCAAAAAACATTTTTATACGCGAATAAGCTAACGTATAATTATTTTAAAATACAATTTAGCTTTATAAAATGATGATAATCATTTTCCGAATACTACATCGATTGAATAACGTCAAAAGCATGAGCGGAATGATTTCATATCCGATCGAAATGTGTAAAATTAATTCAAGTCTTGGATATATTCGAGTGTCTGATTAAGTACAGTGGTTTCCGAGTTTTAACTAACCGTGGAAGGGTCACGACGAAACCGCTGTTTACACGGCGTGTAAACCAACGGTGGCACTTAAGATGTCGTTTAAACACGGACAGGAAACACGAGAATACACTGGCGCGTAAATATTTTGCCCTACTTGCTGCCGCGTATTCAAGAGACAAGACCAGCAGCCCATATGGTCGCATTTGTTAATGACGCAACATTCGTTTCACGAGCGTTTAGGGCATCATTTCCGCTAAGATGATCTACACGGCTGCGAACTGGGGGGTCTTCGAATTATCGATTAGTCTCCTCGATGAAACAATCTGTCCGCCCGACGATTAATTGCCATCCAACAACTTCTACTATATCGACAATAATCTCCAACAGTTTCTGTACATTTATTTCGTCCTGTAAATAATTACTGAATCTTCAATCTGATAGATAAAAGAAGAGGATCTATACAATAAAGTTACTACCGAATGTTTGTGAAAGCCATGATTTAATTCGTAACCATATCTTCTTGAATTTATCGATTATCTACGAACAATCAAAATACATTATCGAAAATAATCTTTATCACTTTCTGTGTATTTACTTCGTCTTGTAAATAATTACTGAATCTTCAATCTGATGAACAAAAGATTTGAATCTAAAATGAAGTTACTAATAAGTGATTTAATTCGTAACCCTCCCTTCTTGAATTTATCGATTATCTACGAACAATCAAAATACATTATCGAAAATAATCTTTATCACTTTCTGTGTATTTACTTCGTCTTGTAAATAATTACTGAATCTTCAATCTGATAAACAAAAGATTTGGGTCTAAAATAAAGTTACTAATAAGTGATTTAATGCGTAACCCTCCCTTCTTGAATTTATCGATTATCCACAAACAATCAAAATACATTATCGAAAATAATCTTTATCACTTTCTGTGTATTTACTTCGTCTTGTAAATAATTACTGAATCTTCAATCTGATGAACAAAAGATTTGGATCTACAATAAAGTTACTAATAAGTGATTTAATTCGTAACCCTCCCTTCTTGAATTTATCGATTATCTACAAACAATTAAAATACATTATCGAAAATAATCTTTATCACTTTCTGTGTATTTACTTCGTCTTGTAAATAATTACTGAATCTTCAATCTGATGAACAAAAGATTTGAATCTAAAATGAAGTTACTAATAAGTGATTTAATTCGTAACCCTCCCTTCTTGAATTTATCGATTATCTACGAACAATCAAAATACATTATCGAAAATAATCTTTATCACTTACTGTGTATTTACTTCGTCTTGTAAATAATTACTGAATCTACAATCTGATGAACAAAAGATTTGGATCTAAAATAAAGTTACTAATAAGTGATTTAATGCGTAACCTTCCCTTCTTGAATTTATCGATTATCTAAAAACAATCAAAATACATTATCGAAAATAATCTTTATCACTTTCTGTGTATTTCCTTCGTCTTGTATATAATTACTGAATCTTCAATCTGATGAACAAAAGATTTGGATCTAAAATGAAGTTACTAATAAGTGATTTAATTCGTAACCCTCCCTTCTTGAATTTATCGATTATCTACAAACAATCAAAATACATTATCGAAAATAATCTTTATCACTTTCTGTGTATTTACTTCGTCTTGTAAATAATTACTGAATCTTCAATTCGAAGATTCTTTCAATTTGAATCTAAAATAAGATTACTATACAATACTGAGTGATTGCAAGGGTCACGAATTAATTCGTACACCGATTAAATACTTTGACAGACGTCGATGAAAGTTTTCTTTAATTTTGAACACGTTCTAGCCATAGATGTTATCGCTACATCTTAAAATACGAATGTATCGTTTCGATTTGATGTAATATTAATTCTTATTGGAATCATTCTATTATCAGTAGACTGGAGATTTGATTAATTTGTGGCAAAAATGGGTGGATGCAATTTAAAAGTTCTGAACTTACTAATACCATTAAAGTAAGAAAGAAACTTCAATGCGGCTTCTGTTTCTTGAAATAGGTATATACAAACGCTTGTATGTATTTTATTTTCAAAATGAACACAACCTTTACAATCGTCAAATAAATAAAAAGAGGAACTTACGTCGAGGAACAGGTCGAAGCGGGGCCGGTCGATAAATATTCCCATAATTTTCGATGATTCCGTGGTTCGAGTTGCCGTAGGTGCCGGGGATCGTGGTTTGCCCATAAGAAAATGGAGGGCAGATTCGAAGCGCCTCGCACCTGACACAGCTTCCAGGGCAAGGGCACCGCACCGTCGAGAATTGCACCGGAAGTGGCCTGAGTACATCTTTCAAAATTGCGCAAGCTTACTCAGAAGACGTTCGCACCGATAACAGTGACAACAATACTTAAACTACAATTAACAGCGGCCGCGGAATCGAGCACCGTTCTCACCTGTCTTTTTCGCCGAAATGTCGTCCGATAGTATGCGTTCCACACCGAACTTCAACTGCCTCGAACAGTTCGTTGCATCCACGACGCGGGTTTTTACTTCGTTCATCTTCAAGTCCTCAAAGCCTTGCGTTAATTATCACTAGAAAGTTTCTGGATCAATTACGAAACACTGGAACCGCATAAATATTTGTTTCCCATTTCAACAGTTTTAATCAGTTGACGATAATATGATCTCTTTCACTTTTGTCATAAAATCCGTTGTCCAAGTACAATCTCACTTCACACACTTCGAACATTTACGCTAAGATAATCGTTCGAAATTGAAGCGCGTCACTTTTCACACATTCTGCCGTGACCGGAAGCAACGTTTTATTCTCGTACCCGAGCATGTGATTTCTAATAGCGTCCGACTGCCGCGATTTCAATAGCTGATCGTGATTAGGAGGTCGGAGATAATTAGAAGGGACTCGAGACGCGGTGGATGACAGTTAAAGAACGACTATCACGGAAGTGCATAAGAATGAATGAGCGCGCGCGTGTTCCTGCCATGTTCAGAGGAGATTTTCGTCTACAAAAAAAAAGAAATGATCGGAGCTCGCCGTAATTTCGGCTGTGGGGATTGGTCCACGCGGATGCTGTAGGCGTGTCTCGCAGAAGATTGGTCCCTGAAGAATGATGAGTCCGAGGCCAGGGTTGCGAGACTCCATGGTGCGTCGCTCGCAACAATTCCGCTCCTCGAGATGATTACCGAGTAAATATTACAAAAACCGTGGGTAAATATCAACCTGAACTAACCCCTTTTGGGAATCATTATACAAAATAATAAATAACCCTTGAAAAGTAAAACTTTCAACGGAATGCGGACAGATGTTACCGAAACCACAAATGTAAACGCTGTGACTCCGTTCCTGCATTTATTGTTAAGATCATTCTTTGATGAAGACGTAGACGGCATAAACGGTGACTTTATCTTACCAATGAAAAATGTTAAAGTTGCTATAAGCAGTGTCATGGTGTATTCAAGTAACTAAATTAATTAATAATTGAATTCTTGAATTGTTTATTATGTTACGTCCTGAGATGGACGTATTTTAGATTTTGAATAATAAAAATTGAAATTACGTTTAAATAGATTAAAATGATTATAATTGAGATATAACGCAGTTTTGAACCTACCTGCATTCACCGGCTTCGGTTCGGGTAATCGAGGATTTCTTAATATTCTAAGTGATTTTTGATTGTGGAACTGGTACGAAGAGATCGAAGATGGGTATACTCTTTAAAAATGATTTGAAGTTTTGATTTGTTTGAATAAAAATAAGCAAAACTATATTTTAAGCGTCAAATTTCGGATACATAGAGTTATTGTGATCTTATAATAAATTGTTAGTATTTACCGTTAGCTGGTTTCGCTCAGAATTTGGTTTGCAGAAATCGCTCGCTGTTTCGCTCGCTGGCGAAGTGTATCGCTTCGGCAAGAAAATTTAAAAAGATGATGATGATGAGATGACGATGTTGATGTTAGTAACTTTATAAATCCGGCGGGTGTACACGCCTTGAATAACTATATAACTTCGTTGAACCTCCAAGATTGAACTCAGACTCTGAACTTTTATGTCTCTCAACCGCAACTGAACAAATTTGAATATAGACTGGACTGGACTTCTTCAAGAGCCATCCCTTTTATAGATTAATCAATCCTTTGTCTCGTCAATTTTGTCAGGTGATTATTGTCGTCATAATCGTCATAGCTAGATCTTATTACCCTGCGCATCTCCTAGATCGACTTCTTCTTAGCTGTTTTCTTATCTGTAGCTCCCCTGGCCAGATCGAATTACATTTACGTCGCTCATGGGGTGACGAACAATTATTACTCATCGATTCTCGATGGACAGTCTTCAACGGATTTTAGATCATGATCTATTTTTGGAAGTGATCTGGTCATTTTATGAAATAATTTCGCTACGCAGTTCTTTCGCTCAAGACGATTCGAATGAAGTATGAATTTCTTAATTCTATCGCACGCAATGTGGTATAATATACGATAGTTCGATTTGATTTTTAACAAGAGTATTGAATATTAATTGCTCGTACAACATTATTAGATTAAACATAAAAGAAATTCAAAAGCATATGTAATACATCATTGACTATATTTAATTATTAATGATGGCTGAACCACCGGACGTGACAATTAATTTAACAGCTGCAAATGTACGTTTGTATGTGCTTCAAGTAGATAGCTGATCTTTGTGCAAAAGAGTATTTTCTAACTGGAGTGAAATCTATTTTCTTTCTTAATGTGCTTAACACTAAACCTATCGAGCCTTAAAAGTAACTGGTACATGTTCCCTTATGAAAATGACAAGATTGATTTTATTTAGACTTTGTGCAGCTCTTACTGTAAAATGTGCTCCACTAAAGATATCTACAACAATCATTGCTTATGAAATTATTTTTATTATATCATTAATCGTAAAATAAAAAATCTGGAACCGGTCATTTTGACTGGTGATGGTAGGTTTAGTGTTAATAGGTTGAAAATAATATAACAATACTTTTAAATCCTGAATTATCATAAATGCATAAAATCTGTCTAGCTGTGTCTATCTACATATTTATATGTAGACAGGCTTGACGATCAGCTTCAATCCAAGATGTATAGCGATTTGAAAAGTAGTGTTGCCGATCGAAAGGAGCTGGGACGTCTCATTTCGATCATTTGGAAACTGTAATATTGGAAGCATTCTAAATCGATGTTCTAAAATCGGAGGCATGCTTCTTTTTAAATTCTTTGTATACGCGTGATATCGATGAAAATGTCTGGTTCTAAGGAACACCAATCTAACTAAAAAATCACAGATTGATTCATCGCGTCTGGAGATTCGTATGAAGAATAACCTCATTTCTACCAATACTTTGCTTATTGCGCAATCAAATTTGCTAAATATTTCTGAAGGAGAAGAAAGAATATTAGACGCTCTTCTTCCCCTAATTTCACGAATCTTTGCGGTAGGTAGAAGAGTATTTTCTTGATCCGAGTACGCGTTTCCCGTGGATTATAGTGTCATGCCACGATGATCGAAGATCGGAAATAGAGCGTGGCAAAAAGTATGGTAACGATGAAGTTTTGAAAAATGCTACTCGGGCTATACATATCCGTGGAATAATAGCATAGAGACGTATGGCCGATGATATCTCTGGGAGCCATATGGTTATCTTTGCATGCAGACTTTCGGGAGTATACAGTCACTTAGGTGTTTATTTGAAGAGCCATGTTTGAAGCAGCCTCTCTACCCACACGCCAAGAATATTCTTCGGGATATGTACACACCGTGATCCTCTATTCGATTTTATTAGGTTTTAGGATTTTCGAGAGTCCGCCGAATCGCGATAATCGAACCTTTAATTGAGTCGATCGAGATCGCGGAGTTTTGGTCCCGGTCACGATAGCATTTTTCGCATCGATACATCTAACAGACGAAAACAATTGAAAAGATTAAAATATATTCTAGCTGATAGATTATCGTATGCCAAGCCAGTTTTACGTCTCACTGCATCTCGATGCAGCGCATTCGAATTTTTGTGGACACGCTTAGGACAATATGTAGGAGCACATTTATCGACACATAATTAAATGAAACAGTATATTTTCATTCGTACAATCTGTGCTTTTATAATCTGTATTAAAAATTATATCGTAAAAGTGATTACGTTCATTTTATGTTGCTGTATTTATCGAGTACGTGTTAAAATTATTTTACCAAGCAATCTCGAGATCAAAATATTAAGAAATCGATTACTTCATTCGCTGTTTTCTCTGTAAACGAAGACTACCGCAAATTCATGGATCCCCTTCAACCGTATACATTATTCTTTTAAATATTTGTAAGCGACAATTCTATAGTAAATATTCATTTTTTGGTTTCATATATCGCATAAGATCGCGACAACATGATCATTCCCTGATAAAGTTTCTCGATCTCGAAGTTATTTTCCGCAGGATCGAAGACGCTCCGCTTCGGCCGTATGTAGCTCTGCAGTCCCTGCAGATTCTGAAACGCAGAAGTCGCTCGAATCAAGCCGCTGCTGTTACTTCGAATCCGAACATTTTCCGCGTTTCAGGAAAATGACGTAATTTTTCACGCAATTCTCAGCGGCGGCGCCGCGGAGTTTGTTTTCCAACAGCGGTGCATGTTTTCCGAGGCCGTATAAAGCCCGGGATCGTTCGATTTCGACGAAAAGCTGTTACGAACCTCCATTAAACTCTTATAAAGAAAAATATAAGCTTTCAGTCGCACCACGAAGAATGTCAATATTCGTAGAAGTAGATTGCGGATTTGACGTAACGAAAAGTATTTTAATTTCCCGTTGTCGCAAAATTGTCGATAAATAAATTGTGATAACTTTGTTTATAATTCGACAAAAAACTTGGACCACTGTCTCCCCACTGTTGGGATCGTGGTTGGAGAAATTGAAGGATATTCAACAGTAAACAATGTATATATTTAACCATAAATAGGTTTAGTCTACACGTGGTAGTTTGCAGGTTATGTCTGCTCTCTCAGGGTTCACTCTATGCGTTCGCTCTCTCTGAATTCACACTCTCTACCCCACACTGTTCACTCCCCACCAGTCTCACGCTCGCACGCACTCCGTCTCTCTCTTTCTCGCACGCACTCCTTTCATACTTTCTCTCACTCTATCTATCCTTCCAGAACTTTCTTTCGTCATACACACACACACACTCAATAAAAACAATTACACACACACCCACTATACCATTCCATTCTGCGACGCTACTCCCCACCCTTCCGCCACGGCCGGATCACGTGACGCGATCGTCTCTGTCGTGCATGTGTCACAATGTCACGTGACTAATTCGGCACTGGCAGAGAGGGGGTAACTTGTTCCCCACAATTTTTGCCCCACCTCCCTTCTGGCGACTCTGAGCTAATCTTTAACGCCCTATCTCCAATTTATTTTAACACTTTATCTACCGGAAGCCATTGCATTTGTTACATTGCAATCTTAAATGAAACTATTAGATGATGTTATTGAGGGTGACTTGTTGGTTCACAATGAAAATTGCTGTTGCTATCGAAGGTTCCATTAAAAAGTATTTAGACATGTACAATAGATTTTTCACAATTGTGCAATAATCACTGGTCGGTAATGTGTTAATTAACTTCCCGATTCATAGGGAAGTTACTCTGTAATTACCCCGAAAATCGAAAATCGATTTTTTAGCAGATCTTCACGTTTCATGGTCATTGGAGTCATTTTAGACTATTTTTATCAAAATGTTTGTATGTGTGTGTGTGTGTGCGCGTATGTCCGTTTGTATGGTATCAAATTTTTCGTTAACGTTTTCAGAAGAAGTAACAACGCGATCAGGATGATGAATGATGCAATCGATGTGCCCCGTCGTAACTTAGAGCTGATTAGATTTTGGTCCATATTGGTCAAGTAGTTTTTTAAATTTTTAGTTTTTTTTCGAAAAGAGTTGATTCTACAATGCAATTTATAAGGGAGGACGAAAATTTTCCACCAAAGAACCAAACGCAATTACATAAAAAAAAATTTTTTCTTAATTTTTTTTTAGATTTAAACAAATTTTTTTTTTAGATTAAAAAAATTTTTTTTTTAACTGATGCTAATGTTACCGCTTGGAATAATCGAAAGTTATTCCAATGCAACAGTGAATTTATCATCTCTACTCCCAAGAATACATTTTGGGAGAATATCGATGAAAGTACAAAAGAAAACGATGTTAGCGATGATGGCGAAGGAGTAACGAATCGGGAAGTTCTTTGTGTGACTCTTGGAGAGTCACACACCAAATGAAGAACATTAATATCAGTAGGCCCTACTAGCCATGCGTATCACTAACCCTCCCGCAAGAGCAGTCCTACCCGCGAGCTCGCGAAGCGAGCGAGCAAAAACAACCCTACTCGCGAGCGAGCGAAGCGAGCGAGCAACAATAGCCCTCTAGTTTTATTTCTAATTTATCATGAAACAATAATATTTGTAAGCATTTGATGGAAGAATGATGTGTTCTGAATACACAAAAAATTGGTGGCCCTCAAAACCTAATAAGTCATAAGGAAAAGTATTAGAAAATAGAATTGACAACATTTTATACCCTGTATATCAGTATTTAGACTTTATCCCATGCGTCTGTAGATTTGATTAATTTCAGGAGGTTTCCGATGTTTCGATGCGTAGATTTCATTTAGTGCGTGGAGAATTTTGAATCCAGTTTTAGGAAATATCGATTATACGGTAAATCATGGATTCAATGTGCGAAAATGAGTACCACGAACGCTTCGAGAAATAATATACAGATCTTACCGATAGAACGATCACATTCCCGTTGTTCCCGCCCCCGGAGTTTCGGCGAATTGCCATTATTATGAGCGTGAGCAAATAGCCGCCGAAAGCGAGGAACGAGAGCGCGGTGACGGCCAGCTGGAATATTTTCGAGATTTTCGTGTCTCCTTTTCCTTTCTCTTCGTAGTGTTCGCCGTATCGTCTCAGGGGCCTTTCATTGTTCTTCTTCGCGTACCTTTTCAAGGGAAGCGCCATTGGCAGCGAGACGGATAACGTTCTGCTCGATGCTTCGTCGTCATCGTCGTCCTCGAAGATGTCTGCGAATGCGGGAGTAAACGACGAAGTACATAGAAATAAAAATTTATTTAAAATTTCAAACTTTATATTGTATTGGCAAGGAAGTAATTTCGGTATTTTAAGGTGAAACGGAGTCCAATTTTTTAATTCAAGCAATGAACTTTAATGAATTTAATTTTCCCTTTTGTTCGATGATGCTTTCAAAAAAGAATAAATAAGATATTTTATTAATTAAAGTTCATCGTTTGAATAAAGAAATGCGGTTTTATTTCACCTTAGAATACCGAAATTACTTTCTTGCAAACCCAATAAATTAATGCGTAGGCGTAAATGGAAGGCGGAGTATTACTTAAATAAAACACAAAAATATATTTTATAATGCTTGTTTCGTGGGGCACGCGTTCTGACTGGTACCATTGCACAGGGCAATGCCTTACCTGTAATATAAAAAATTGTTACTAGCTGCTACTCAGCTACTTAGAGCGATTTTTAGTAACAATGACACCAATGGTGTGTCACCAGCAAAGTGGTTCTTATTGTTAATTACAGAGGCAAACAATATTTTGGTGAGACTTTTTGGTCTTGTCTAGTTTGAAATTACAAATCCAACCAAGAAGTGTTATATTTTGTAAAAAAATTATGCAAACAAAAGGAGTGTGGTAATTAGACTTCTACAAATTTCAATACATATAAAATTTCGTAAAAATTGTTTGTCAAAAAAATTAAGGTCACGCTCCTATACGTGCCATAGCTGTGAGGGCAGGGTGATGGGAGCAGTTCGAAAATCTGACGCTAGATTTGACTAATTACTGGGACATTTCGACGTACCTTCCTCATCCACGAGCGAAGATCTGATGTGAATCAGCTCGCTCATCGGCAACTCGCTCAGGCCGCGAACCTCGTCCACGTATAAAGTCGTCCGATTCGCAGACGCGACTTTCAAACAAGAAAACACGGATAAAATGAATGCCGCAGAAATAAGTGTTCGGCTGCTGCTGCTTCTGAAACCGACGGGATCGAGAGCGTCTCATAAACAATCAACACGCGCGCCGAAATTATGTTATGCAAATTCTTACCCCGTTGCCATATTAAAGTCTATTCCGAGTATCAACGCTGTTAGTGTCGCTCTTGAATCCTTCCTATCTTGGCCAGGACAGTTTTCGTACTACTTCGGGACACAACTGTCCTCTGAATCGCGAGATCTAGGTTCCCGTGGTTGGCCGACAAAGCGAGAAGAGTGACCGTGGCGTGAAGGGTAACGTTAGTGCTCAACGGGGTGGAAATAAGTAATTAACACCCGTTAGGAACACCTCAAGAATGATTTTCAGTTCACTTGGAAGCCCCGCCGAGACATCATGCACAAGTTTCTGTGTGTCTTGATCTGTGTGCTGGGAATCTTTGTCGCGGACTCCTTGCAACAGAAGGATGGCAAGTTTAAACTAGTTGATTAGCACGTTCACTGTCTGTGTTACATATATTTCAGTGACGGATAGGTCGAGTCTACCAAATTTGCCTACAATTAATTAATATCATAAATCTTCCTTTGTTCTCATAAATGAATAGCTTCCATCTTATCTAATCGTTGTGATTGTTGTGTTGGTGGTCAACAATAAGTGTTGGCTGCCAATTCAGCAACCTCAAACATTTGCGTGTTTCCCATGCGTTTTAGGAGTGCTGGACAAAATTAAAGCAGGTCTGGAGTACGCGACGAATTACCTAGAAACAGCAAAAGATATTGCTGATTTGGTGGCCAGAAGTTTGGGTAAAAAGCAAAAAGAAAGACGAGGGGAGGACGAGCAAAACGAGAAGGGAGGTTTTGTGCCCTCGAATGTAATGTCAGCGTTTTTTCGGATGATCGGTCTGGACTCGCAGAAGGTCACAGCGATCGTGGTGAACAGCGTCATATTTCTTGCGCAAATGGTAAGTATCAAAAGGTGCCAGATAACTAACAAATATTTGAGTGTCAAGGTACGTCGCATCTACTTTTCCAGATTAGTTCGCTGTTCGAAATAAAACCGCCGAAGGAAAATATTGGAAGGGATTTGAACGAGGAGGACGATACTTCAAACTGGAATCCGGCCAACATGATCATGGAAAGCAAAAACGAAAGAGTGAGTGATTAATATCCTCGACTTGCAATATTGTTTTACCGAGAGATGTTAGATGTTTATTTGTTATCGGCGCTCGTTCTTACTTCGATTTTCATATATGTAAAAATTATGTTTTATTCCTTTCACACTAATATTAAGAAATAAGCTTTAAAGTTAGATGCAACGTAAGCAATAAAATTTATTAGAAAATTATTTGCAAAACAAAACAAAAAAAATTCGGCCATTATTTTTGGCTCCATTTAATATTCACACGAACCGTACTGTACTGTGTCGCTTGTACATTGTTTTATAAAAATTACAAGACTTAACTTATTTAGATGTTTCACAATTTTTATAATAACACGTAATTGAATAAAGAGAAATTTATTGAATAATTTCTAATGGAAGCATCTTTATAATTTCGATAATTAAAAAATAAGAAATGTGAAACCGGTCAGTTAAATATTAACAAATTTAGATAATATACTGTTGATTAGTTTGATATTTAGAAGCTACTGACGCAATTTTATGGTCTATTTTAAAGATTCAGAAACTGATCGAGCAAGCACACAATGAAGAACTGCCGAACCAGTTGTTGGAAAGAATAGATGGCGTGGATGCCGCTTGCGTGAGATTATTACTGTGCAAAACCTCGCCGGTGATAAGGGCTGCTCAGTATTATCTGAAGAACAATGTTCATGACGAGTCTCGTCGGATGACTGCGTGGCTGCCCAGCAAGGATAAATTCGAAGAAAACAGCGACCAATGCGAAAACACGCACGCAGACTGCAGTTTATTTTCTTAGCAGCGGTTATCGAGGCGCACTACAGTTTATTTAACTTTATCTGCTGAAAAGTCGGCGAAGAAAGGGGTCAATAAGTCTCGTGGAATTTCGGAAGAATTTCTTATCCGAAGCTGAACCGCTTTTCATCTCAATCATTTTCGACTTACACGAAGCTGAAACAAAAAGTGTAACTTATTCTTAAGCTGTGTCCACTAGGGTGGTCAGAATTTAGGGGGATGCGACCAAGAAAATTCGTAAGTTGAGAAATAAGGACCACTCTATAGTGTCCACACTGAAGCAACATCGAGCCACTTTTGTCGCCTCCTTTTGCCTTCTTCTTCTTCTTTCTTCTTCAATATACACGCAGTATCAACTTGTTGCTTCAGTGTGGACATGGCTTTACCATTCAAAGCATGGCAAACAGAGACAGAAGAGGGCATGGTTCTAGAAGAATCATTTTACTAGATGTTACAGCGTCGTCGGAAGTAAATATCGTATAATTACAGTACACCTTTGGCAAAATGTATTCGATCAAATAAATTAAGCGTCTGTCATTATGATTACACTGTCCAACAAATTAAAACTTTTTTTTTACTTTTCGATTCTCACTATGCGATTCTTATAGAGTTTTTCGCACTGATTCCGAATCTGTTTTTAATTTTTCTCCTAGACGCATGGTTTTTGAGAAATTTGAGTTTGAAAAAATGACCTATTTTTCAACTTTGAACAAAGATTGTGATGTTATTATAAAAGATATTGTATTGTTCTTTACATAAAAAGATTCTCTAGACTTTCCCGAATCCAGTGATATCCAATATTAATGCATTATGATTGTTTAAACATGTTTAAACAATGATTAAAGACGGAGAGACACCACTTTTGCACCAATTTTTGCGGATATTTCTCAATTTATCTCAAAAAATAAGGGTCTAGCGGAAAATCGAACTACACCACGCGCTAGAGCAGACTTTTATCTTGAGAAACCACCCTTTCAACTTTCCAAAGTCGACGTTTTTACCGAAACAGAAAGCAAAATATCTTCGCCCGACACGAGCTGCCGCCAGTGGCGCTCACCACTACAACGGGCATTCGCCGCGGCGTATCCCGTGGAACGCCTATTCTAGCGGTAAGCACCACTGGCGGCAGCTCGTGTCGGGCGAAGATATTTTGCTTTCTGGTTCGGTAAAAACGTCGACTTCTGAAAGTTGAAAGGGTGGTTTCTCAAGATAAAAGTCTGCTCTAGCGCGTAGTGTAGTTCGATTTAGAGAAATATCCGCAAAAATTGGTGCAAAAGTGGTGTCTCTCCGTCTTTAATCATTGTTTAAACATGTTTAAACAATCATAATGCATTAATATTGGATATCACTGGATTCGGGAAAGTCTAGAGAATCTTTTTATGTAAAGAACAATACAATATCTTTTATAATAACATCACAATCTTTGTTCAAAGTTGAAAAATAGGTCATTTTTTCAAACTCAAATTTCTCAAAAACTATGCGTCTAGGAAAAAAATTAAAAACAGATTCGGAATCAGCGCGAAAAACTCTATAAGCATCGCATAGTGAGAATCGAAAAGATTTTTGGCTGTTGGACAGTGTTATTTATGCTTATGACGTGGAAAATATTGTTATCGATGATTATACTATGGCACAATGCTAAAACTAGTCACATATGTACAAAGAAGGCATATTCGTTACTACATTAATGTTTTCTTTTTTATGAAATACAAAATAAGAGAAAATTTTCTGAAACGGTTCAATCCCTCTGGTCTTCATCAAAGTTACTTAAAGTCTTTCATAATTTCGACGCACCGTTCTGCATTGTATTATTTTATTTTTGGTAAAGGTACAACAGTATTGATCATGTTTTAAATACTTTTTTAAACAAGAGGGCTATTGTTGCTCGCTCGCTTCGCTCGCTCGCGAGTAGGGTTGTTTTTGCTCGTTCGCTTCGCGAGCTCGCAGGCAGGACTGCTCTTGCGAGAAAGTTAGTGGTACGCATGGCTAGTAGGGCCCACAACTATTAATGTCTTCCCTTTTGGAACTCTCCGCGAGCCACACAAAGAACTTCCCGATTCGTTAGTTGCTGTATATTATTATTATTATTTATTAAGTGTACGTTTTAAGAAGATTATACGTTTTCAGGGAAATTCAATAGTTTTCTACTTATCAAAATGTTTGCTATATGGCGTCGCATTAAACCAATATCGTATGCTCGTTGCTCGCTTGGTTCCTTGTTATAGCATACTAATGTTGCAAAATAAATTGTCTTAATAAGTTTTTCGCAAACGATACAACTCATCATTATCCGGGTTTGCACTATTGATCTTGGTTTTCTTCGATACTATTAATTTAAATTTTCTCAAAATATATAAACCGCTCAATTTTGAAACTCTGCTCAGTGCTACATACAACATTTGTAAAGTTCGTATTTCTGATGTTTTAAAATCCATACATACTTTCCCGTATGTTTGTCCCTGACTTTTATGAATCGTAATCGCTTCAGCAGGAACCACTGGAAATTGACTACGTGTGATCTGTTATTTTTCTTCACTCGAAATATTTACTTGATTCGATATTTTGTTATTATTGGTGTTAAATTTTGATTTATATTTGCGTTTTTCATATAATCACGATAACGAGTTCTTACTTTCACTCCTACTATGGCCAATTGAAAATCTAACCACAATATAGACGGAATTTTAGTATTTTCTTGAAAAGTAATAAATTTTAATATTCCGCATGTGTGCTCCATTAACCAATCCGTTTTCAACATCACTGTTATTAATAATTATCATATAGTTCATATTAATTTTCAATTTAATCTGAGTTAATAATTCGTTTTGAACTGATTGTTTTTTTAAAGAATGTAATATAAATTTTTTTTGTACTTTCATCGATATTCTTTGAAAATGTATTCTCGGGAGTAGAGATGATTAACTCACTCTTGCATTGGGATAATTTTCGATTATTGTAAGCGGAAACATCATCTTAAGGTACAAAAAAAGATTTTAAAAAAAAAATTTTTTTTTCTAATTTAAAAAAAATCGAAAAAAAAATTTTTTGTGTAATTACGTTTGTTTCTTCGGTGGAAACTTTCCGTTCTCTCGTATAAATTGCATTGTTGAATGAACTTCTTTCGAAAAAAACTAAAAAAACTAAAAGCTACTTGACCAAAATGGACCAAAATCTAATCAACTCTAAGTTACAGCGGGGCACATCGATTGCATCATTCATCATTCCGATCGCGTTGTTACTTTTTCTGAAAACGTTAACGAAAAATTTGATACCATAGAAACGGACATACGCACACACACACACACACACACACACATACCGACATTTTGATAAAAATAATCTAAAATGACTCCAATGACCATGAAACGTGAAGATCTGCTAAAAAATCGATTTTCGATTTTCGGGGTAATTACAATAACTTCCCTATAAAATCGGGAAGTTAAATATCAAATCAATCTTTCGTACAATCCTTTTCCAGGCGCAGCACTCTGTACAGAACGATAATGGGTTAGAGAATAAGTCGTCTGCGAGTAAAGTAATCATTTATAGACCATATATATTTGCGTCCATACAAATATATACTATATTACAGAATATACAAGGTAGTCCAAAAATTAATTTACCGAATCTTGTACGTCGTAATGCCTCCCGTATCATACACATGCTTGTCGTCGAACGAAACGCGAAAAGAAACGATCGAATTTCAGTCAACTCCTCTCCGAGTACGCTCGTCGTTTATTATTTAAACAAAATTCTCCGGTGACCGAATAATGAATTATTGGCGACACTAATCACAGATCCAGCCATCACCAGGATGAACAAGTCCCTCGCAGCTAAAACAACATTAAATCGACTCGCTCGATCCTTACAAACATCGCATTGTCTATCAGCGTGAACCGTCATCGGTGAAATCGTGTTATCGATGACAAAAGCGCGTTCGCTTCCGCGAGATTTGTTGTGCGAGGAGCTTAACATGGAGTGACGTAACATGAAAACGTAACTAAGTTATAAAATATATTATCTGTAAAGTATGGTACTCCCTCTTCGTCCCCTTTTGTCTCCCCGTCGCATCACGACCGGAACAAAATCGCGTTCATGATCCCCCATAAACAGGCTTCGCCAACTTGTTGCTCACGAGCTGCGGGCACTCGAACCGCTATCCCCACTACCAGTCCCCACGAGCGCGAGAGGGGAATATGAGCTTCACTTACTTCAGGCCTGCGCAACTCTTTCCACTCCTGAGATACCCACCACGTTTCTTTGTAGTGTAGGAGGAAGGTGCGGGACTAGGAACCTGTACATGTAGGAGGCTGTGTCTCTCGTGTCTCCGGGGGAGACACTAGCACAGTGGGGCATCACAAAGGGGCCAGTAGTGGGGGAATCACCGGTACACTGATAGTGTGGTCGTGAATCGACGGCGGGGAAGAAGTTTCCTAGGCTTGGCCAAGTATTATTGCGAGCTGACATGATTTCACTTGCACGCGTAACGCTTTACACTTTGACGGCGCACGCTACATAGTGTGTATCAGAGCTCGGAATGATTTACTCGCGACGGCCGAGTTTCGACGGCTACGCCCCCTCGAGCCGGCCACGCGTCTCGCTTCCCGCGGCGGTCATAGTTCTCCTAAGCGCCACGAATAGCGTCTGCACTGGTCGAGGGGGCGTAGCCATCGAAAGTCGGCCGTCGCGTGTAAATAATTCTCCGCGTTAGCCAATATTTCGCTAGACCAGGAATTTTTTCCGCTCGCAATAATACGTTGCTACTTTCGTTAGGAAGTAAGGCGAGTTCGTATTCCCCTCCCACGCTTCGTGGTTCCATGGCTCGAGCGTCGGCAGCTCGTGAGCGATCATTTGCCGAGATCTGCTCTGTAGTCATCGCCGGTCGCGAACGGCGTTGCTATACAAGAGAGGGAGCTCCGCACTATAGCGTTCCGAGTGGACGATAGAACAAACGCAAAACAGTCGGACGTAATATCATTCGTTTACGAGGAAGATACTTGTACGATTCGCAAGGACGGTGCTAATAGAAAATCTCTACAATCTGGAATATCGATCATTCCGAAAAAATTGTCTATGCTTATTACCCTTTACCGAAACAAAATCGCGACCTGCTGCCTCGATCGACGTAGCCGAAATCGTGGCCGTCGATCGACGGTCGCGGGCGATCCTCAAACGGAACAAGATCGAACGGAATATATCAACGACCGTAACAACAAAGAACATTTTTTCAAATAACAACTACGTGAAAAACGAGATGTCACGCGAGGAGATCATTGGCGAGGTGATTCTCAAGGGTCGCGGCCGTGAATCCAATGAATACTCTCCCACGAATACTCTCATAGAGAATGATCGGTCGCGCTACACTATACATCTAACGAGATCAGGATTATTGCAAGATACATGCTTCAGGGTCCGAAGATTGCTAGAAACCACTAAAAACATCCGCGATCGGTACACGATGGAGTAATCGAATCGCCTCTGGGTCGTCGGGTCGGTCCAGAAACGTTTTGGCATTACACCGCCTCTACTATCCCTGTAAATACTCGTAGTACGCGCATCGTGAGATTATGACTAAGAGTGTCGATAATGACGAAACTTTGGCAATCGAGAGACGTGTCGTGGCGAAACGGAGCAATATCTCATCACGCGGCCTGAGCCTCGAAGCTCGAGAAGCTGTCCAAGAGGATCGTGTCGATCCCAAAGTCTTATAAGTCTCTTTACAAATAATTTTGATTAGCTGCAATCACATTCTGCGTTTGGGAAACATAGGAGGCGAGAGGGACGAGCCTCGCGACGCTTCTCGAACCACGAAGATCCCGCGTTTCTTCTCCCGCGACGAACGCGGTCAATGTTTACGCAAAACGATTCGAAGTGTCGGATATATGCACGTGTATCGTAATAAGTGTATAGAATATAGAGATACGTACAATTACAATCTCCTCTTGCTCGCTCGCGGAAAAATCGTTCTCGAAAATATATATAAAGGATCAACAGACTGTCGGGAGGAGGAACCAGCGAACCGTACCGAGACGTGTACGGGCACCGAGGAATTCTTATTTACAAGAGAACGCGCCCGAAAGTTCCTGTAGTCTAGCCGACCGAGTCAAGATGTCATTAAACACTATTAAACTGTGATTGTCAAAAAGAAGCTCCACGATTTACGCAGGAAACTCTGTAACAACCCGAAAAGTAGATACTTCTACGGGAATTTTATTTTGACGAGCACCGCAAGTAAATCCACTTATTCCTTATTGTGCTTAATAAACAAATGGAGAAGCAGGATTTTAATAAAAAAAAAGAAAGCCTGGACGATGTAATAATAGATAATTACTTCTAGTTTCTAAATAATTTTGTTCTTTTTCCTTCCTGATTAAATGAAGGGTGTAATTATTGTTAAAGTTAAATCAACGCAAAATACATTTTGAAACTCGACAATGATTTACTTTCAGTTCTCGTTCACGAGAAAGTGATGCGGCTCAAAACAAATTGGTTAAAAATTCTTTAAAAATTGATTGAGAAGAATCTGGATATACGAGGTTCATTTACGATAAAATTTAAATAGAATTCGAAGAAACTACGTATAAACCACTGCTAGAAAGCATAACTGTTCTTCAGCGGCGACTACAGCCAATAGCGCAGCGCGACGTGGCAAGGAGGAGGAGCACGCGGCTCAGGCTCCTCCTCTCTGCATCACGTGGCAGCGCAGGCGCATCGAGGCTCCCGACTCGGTCGATCAGACTATACATTTCACGCGGAAATCATTCGCACACACGTCCTGTTCCCTTATCCACATTCAAACTTGGCGAATCCAGTGAAGTTACATTCATCATTCTCCATTGAGACACTTTTGTTATTCTGGGCGAAACGAACGCAACGAAACGCAATTTTCGCGGCGTCGTTGAGCAGGACGCTCGTACAGAGATTGTTTCAAGGTACGCTACGTTAACCGAGGTTTAGAAGTGTCAACGTGGACACACGGAACTCTGAATGTCGTAACACGAAGGCTACCTTTCTCAATGACGATATTTATGCATATATGCACGTGTTGCAGTCTTGATTGCTGGTTCAGCGAAGAGATGAACAGAACTCGTTAGGAACAAGCGGAGATGAGGCTTTCCTGACCGGCCTAGGCCGGAACGAGCACGATTCCGAGACTTATTCTAACGACGATCGACAGGAAACTCGCTTCCAAATGACTTGATGCGGACTTTTGGTCAGTAATTCGCCCGTGAAATGAATAACTAACTTATAAGTAGGAATATACAAAACACGCTGCCGGAGTTTAATAAGCAGCGAGAGTTTTCTTGTAAATCCACGTACAATTCTTATAAAATTTTACACTTACGTTTACGAATCAAACGAAGTGTGAAAGAAAGTCTTCTAATTTACTAATTGAAAAGATGGTCATGGGTGGCAGATGATTCGAAAACTCAAACAACAACGACTCGTATTTATAGAAATTTCACTGCATCCCTTCGGGAAGTCGCTAAATTCTAATTCGTAGATAAAATTGATCGACGCAAAACGACAAATACCTTATAGAAACACCTTACTGCTCATTAAATGCTCTACACAATTCAATTTAATAGTTCACTAAGAGAGTGTGCACCTAGTTTCGAGAACGTGCACAGAAATCTACAGTAACAAAACGAGTACCTAAATCTCCTCGCAGTTTTCAACGAAACAATTATACTTGGTTAAAACTAATTCGGAACAGCGATGGGAATGTCGCGATTGACAGTCATCAGGAACGAAATCCTTGCACGAATCCCGACCTACTGTAACGATAGGCGTTCCGTCTCTCTTAAAGTCTAATGCAGGCCTGGGGAACTGATTGCTCACGGGTTGCCGATGCGAGAGGGGAGTACGACTTACTATTAATTTTGCTCGCCCTACCTATTAACACTAACAAAAGTATTAGGTTGTGGGGTACGAAATGTCCAATTTTGAACAGTAACGTTAAACTGTAGTCAACATATCCTGTCAATAACTCACAATTGAATTTTTCGATCGTACATGTTCTTCATTTAGAAAACTGTCAGCTTCGTTTTTTAGTGTTTTCTATCATTCAAGAATTGTGCGTCATTCACCACCATATTTTGATCAAATATAGAATAATAATAATATAATCGTCAATATGTCTACTTTTACACTCATATAAAATCATACACGACTTAACATAAAAGAAAAACTGAATATCTAAATACAAATTGAAGCTTAGAGATCAACATTGTACCTCTACTAACCCTTTGATGGCGTGATTTGGGTTCATTTTGATCCAGAGTCATCTAAATTCCAATTTTGCTAGTAGCCAATTCAAATTATTAGCTGCTAACTCTAATAAGAAAATCAACTATGTCATACAATGGTTAATTGAATTATTATAAACCTACAAGTTGTAATAGTATTTCTTGATCAAAACGCTTCATAAGGTTTGATTTTTAAATCGGACATTTCACATGCAACAACATAATAATAACATTACTAAGCGAATTCGTATTCCTTTCGAGTCGGAGCGCGGTAGTGGGGTCGGCGGCTCGCGAACAATCAGTTGGCCAGGCTTGGCCTAATGTATTCAAATTCTATATTGAATAACATCGTTTTAAAGAACCTCCAAAGTGATCTAAATTTTGCCACGAACTCACACAGACTATCTGGTATACACGAAACAGCTCGTTGGGGTTTTAGTTCGCATCACCGATGTGTAGGACATCGTTCTGTCAGCGGTCGACATTTGGAAACGAATTTTTGCTCTATAGTATACGATTGGCTCTTCTTCAGAGGGTCGCCTGCCCTGGAGTGATCAGGTCAGTATTCTCGACACGGGCTTGTCGTAACCAGTCCCTCAAATTCCACGTTCGTTCCATTAGGTTCGAGGTGGTTTTCTCAACGGTGCCGACACTGGTCGTGAAACCACTGTTAGGACCGTATTGGGCGATTATGTTTTGCGTGGCGGTGGTCGGTGGTTGCGCAGCTGTCAATTGGGACAGGATGTTTGACTGTATATTCGGAGTACCAAACGTTCCTGTAAAAATAGAAACTACGTTAATACTGCACTCTCGAACAATGGTTCGTCGATCGACTTAACCCTTTGCAGACAAGGATTTCTTAAAACGCTGTGAAAATAGATATTGCTCTTAAAAATCTGAATATTATAAAGAAGGTATTAAACACCTGGAAAACAAGAACAAATATGTACTGATCTTTGAAATTGTTTGTAGACTTATGTTCTTATTATTTTTACGCTTGTCCTCAAAGGGTTAAAATATACATAGTTACTTCATTTCTCGCGAATAAGATTAGAATGCTACACTCGAATAAATATACTATAACAATGTTTCTGTCCTTCGGAGACAACTGTAATATCTCTTCCTCCATTTTTGTACGATTCTTTAGGATTTCTATTAAGGGGATAGTTTTTACAGTTACGTTTGTCATGCCTTTGTTTAACGACTTACTTTAAATTTGTCTGGTTTAAGTTGTTGTACTGGGTGGCAAGTTTGCTCTAAAGTGTAGGTTTGAAACTGATTAACTATAACTACATATTATACTTTGATACATGCTAGAACAGAAATGCTAAATATATACATATATTTCGTTCTAGCATACCTCACTGTGTTTAGAAACATATTACTTGAATGGTTCCATTTGGCATTGAACCTTTAATAAAGAGCATTAAGTGAGTACTATTTCTTAGCTTTGTATGGAGAGCAAAATAAATGATTTTGAAGCAGATGTTGAGTAGTTAGAAGGAAGAAATCAATGATGGTTATCCGATGGAGAAGAGTATATTATTAGTATACATAGAACGAGAGGTGTGGGTGTGGAAGAAGATTAATGGACAAGTGGGCAGAGAAGCGTGAAGAAAAAAGACCTACGTATTAATAAACAGCAAAATAACAAACACTAGTTGTAAATCCACGTTTGTACCATATAACAAATTGAGTCTATCCTAAATGTTCATAACAAAACGTAGTTCAAAAACTACACAATAAAATAAAATAAAGAATAAATCAGTTTGTTATTAAAATTGAGGCTGACATTTTACTGTCCAAATCTGCGCATTTCTTCAAACATGAGTCCCTCGTAAGCTATTTGGTTCTTTAATTTGATTTTTGCAGGGTGTGTTTAGTATTATATAAGACCTTCTAACCGCAAAACATTTTTTTAAATAATTGCAATTTGCCATAAACGGAAAGTACTACCGTGAATTTTTGTACATTAATTGATGGCATATTAAACATTAATTTCGCGTTGGAAATTAGAAATTTGTTGCAATTATTTCTAAACATATGCCATTTCATAAGTACTTATGTGTTCAATTTTATTCTTATAAATTATACAGGGTGGGGCAATAACTATTAGCACCTCAGATATCTTCGAAACTATAAGTTTCACAGAAATATTTGCTGAAATAAAATTGCACAGTACGAAGGGGGCCATCCGGTGGCGATAATAGCTTTTTTGCAGGTGGAGGTACTTCGGACATTTGAAGGTCACCTTCATTTTTTTAAATGGAATGAGGTATTTTTTAATACATCAATCGATGCAGCTAGACATTCGTTATAAAAAAGTACTAACCTATGTATGTTGAAAAGTTAGTAGTTCAGGAAATATTTCAATTTTAATCATGCTGAAACACCATTACTGTCGTACTAAGACGTTAGCGTTTACTTACTTGTGTAACGTATTAGTACGACAGTAATGGTGTTTTAGAGTCATTTAAATTGAAATATCTCCTGAACTACTAACTTTTCAACATACATAGGTTAGTACTTTTTTATAACGAATGTCTAGCTGCATCGATTGGTATATTAAAAAATTCCTCATTCCATTTAAAAAAATGAAGGTGACCTTCAAATGTCCGAAGTACCTCCACCTGCAAAAAAGCTATTATCGCCACAGTACCCTTCGTACTGTGCAATTTTATTTCAGTAAATATTTCTGTGAAACTTATAGTTTCGAAGATATCTGAGGTGCTAATAGTTATTGCCCCACCCTGTATATATTTAGTATTAAGAATGTGTAAACATCCACAATCTTTGAATTTAGTATTAAAGAAAGTACCAAAAATACCTTTGACATTTTGTATTAAATCTCTATACGTAACTATAAATAATATTAAATCATATAAAATTCCATAATAATTTATTGTTATTACTAAATTATCTATAAAATTAATTCTGTACACTAATAACTAATAAGTTTAGTGTAGCCGTAGCCTATCCCAAATTGTGACGTTGCTACTAGCTACCCCCCGCCCCTCCTATTGATACGTTGCTGAGGCAATTCTCAGAATGCGACATGATGTGACGTCACGTGACATCTTGGAGTGACTTTTCGCGGCAACGCTGCTTATGTCATACATACATACAATAAGGACATGCAGAAGAGTGTACGAATAGAAAGAGAGAGAATGGTGTATGAACAGAGGGACAAAGGTAGATGAGTATGATCACTAACCTTGTACATTGTTCGGCTGCGCGGCGAGATGATGAAATCGTAGCCATCGTAAATAAGAATACATCAAAGTTGGGGGCGGCGGCACGTTACTGTCGTGTCGTTTATTCAGGACGCCCCAGATCTCACGTATTTCCGAGTTTAGGTTTTCCAGGCTTGCGATGATTTCCGTCGACTCCTGGTAGTGATCCGGTTTGTCTGAATACGGGGGATCATGACACAAAACCGAAAAATAAATTTGTGTGCGGATGGAACGTTAACCGGAACGTCTTGTCTGCCGTTGAAGCCAGACGAGTGAAAGCCTTTCGACGATGATTTAAAGAACAGAATCGAACCAAAGACGTATCAACGATGACGAGAAAAGAAAAAAAGGACGCAGTGACAGAGCGGATTCATGATTTAGGTTCTCGCGGTCGTTCGCTCACCTATAAACGTGTCCGTTCCCAGATCAGTGGAGCTGAAACCGCTGCTTGCGCTAGACATATCGCTCAAAGTTAATTCGTCGTTTCTTGTAGAAGTCGCGTCGTTCTCGTTCCGTCTTGCGCTGGCAACTCTCTCCAGCGTTTGCTCTAAGTGTCTCAAATGTATCACCTTCTCCCCGAGGAGACTTTTCGTACGGTGCAAACTCACTTCCACATCTGAAAGCTCGCGTTCTTCCTGCAATTCACCAATAAATTCGTTAAATACGTTGTCCTCGGAAAATCATTCGCAAATCATCTGTCGACGAACACCTTATCTAAGAATAAATTAACCCTTTGCATTCGAAACTATTTTGACTTCAGAATCTCGAGATTTCGTCGGATCTAGAATATTTTTGTTACACACGACCTTCTCCATTACATCAATGTTTTTCTCACGTTATCTGGCAAACTGACTCTCCTAACTTCAAAAGAAGTCAAATCGTGTGACCTACTTTTAAATTTCGTGGCAGGCACAGCTGGACCCGTTTAAATCCTTGCCAATAATACTTCTTAAGTTACTTTTCTAAAATCAATATTGATCTTCTTGTTGGACATAATACTAATAACTAATGATACAAATTAACTACCTAAAAATTAGAATTTCGATGGAATGTGGATCCAAATTCCGCTATGGAAAGTTACGGAGTAAACGAACGTTTAGCTCCGACGTAGACTCGCGGACGTCGACCCCCATTGAGGGGAGCGAGAGACGGCGCACAGTGGGGAAAAGTGACTTGCCTCGCTTCAAAAAGAAATAACTTTCGATAGAAATGACGTAGAGCGATGAATTTTTTTTTAAATTAAAGCTGAAACTTTGCAGAATATGGGAAAAATAGGGAGATTACGGTACGATCGGTTTTTAACTTTGAGAAAATTCGTTAAACTTTCACAATTTCCAGAAAATGTGGTTTCTGCGTTACCACGGGCAGAAAAAATTTTTTTTAATTTTTGCTATATATCATTTCCCGTAGATTTTTTCACGCTGATTTCAAATCTGGTCTCAAAATTTGCCTACGACTTCAGGATTTTACAAGAAATCGATTTTTGTGAACGAATTGTTTAACGAATTTTCTCAAGGTTATAAAACGTTCGTACCATAATCTCCCTATTTTTCCCATATTCTGCAAAGTTTCAGCTTTAATTTAAAAAAAAATTCATCGCTCTCCCTCATTTCTATCGACAGTTATTTCTTTTTGAAGCCAGACAAGTCACTTTTCCCCTCTGTGCGGCGCACAGTGGTCCGGATCGAGAAATTCAGTGACATTTTGTCGAAAAATGAACTTTCTCATATTGACATGTACAAAGTTTGTATTGCTTCATAAATATCCATCTACCTCGAAAATAAAGAAATTAATAAAATATAATTAAAATTGTAATCGCGACGAACACGTAAAGTTGGGCATTTTGAAAATAGCCTGTTTCGCAGAAAGAGGTTAGGTTAGGTTAGGGTAGATTTTTTTTGACGTAAGAGGACTCAGTCGATAACGTACCATACGCGACAACTAATAGCGGCAATTTTCAAAAATATTCTCAATATCATCACAAAATAAATCATGATTGAATATAAATGATTAAATACTAAAACAGTTTTTTTAAATATAACTTTGATAAAATTGTTTAAAGATTTATTGATATTAAAATATTTAACGTTTGACTTAGGCAAAAAAAAAAATTATTGTTAAAAGTAGAGAAATGACTATTTAAAATGAGGTTAAAAGATATATATGAACGACAAAAATAAAGATTTAGGCATAAAATACATAAATAAAGTGAATATTTGCATAAAAAATGGTTTTTATTTTTTTGCAATATGGCGTACTTTTTTTAAAAATCTTAAAAGCTCATAAATCCATAGAAAAATGGATGAGGAATTCGAAAAAAATGGTTTCATAATTGTGCCAGGATCGTATCATAGTTAAAAATCAAAATTAAAACAAAAGAGTCATTTTTTTCGAGGTTTTTATCAACCGATATAGCTCATAATTTTTTTCCTAGAAGCTACCATCAACCCCCAAAACATATCCAAAATTCAAATAAATCGATTCACGCGTTTCAGAGAATTTTCATTTTTTCTGATTTTTACATATATTGCTTTTTCTCAAAAACCAAATGGGTTAGAGATCTGAAACTTTCAGGATCTTATTATCTCATTAGTACCTAAAAATCCTCTCAGTATCGTGCCGACATCTTTCAAGGGCAAATTCACTATGCTTACACCCCTAGGGCCTTTCATTGCAATATCTCTAATGGTTCAAAAGTTATAACAAAATGTCACTGAATTTCTCGATCCGGACCACTGTGCGGCGGCGGTAAGAGAGTCTAAGCGTGGGCTACCGCCGCCGGAGGTGGAGCTCTGTATAGGCAGGGCTTGGCAACGCCCTGCCCCGGATGCAGCCAGCTGATCACCCATTTCTTTTTGTTGCGTTTATATTTTATAATTTTATTTGTTGGGTGACCGCAGGAGATCAGGGCCTGCCGAAACACGCCTCCGATAACCCCCTCTTACCGTTTGTAGCGACCCTCTTGCAGGGTTACCATATTCTACTCTCGCCAGGCCCCTTACCCTTCCGTCCTTCGCCGGGCTTGGTCTGCTGAGTCGCCCCACTCTTCCCACTAACACTGACGCGTACCACGTGGAGCAAGCTTTAGTTAGCAGACGCGTCAGTGTTAGTGGGAAGAGTGGGGCGACTCAGCAGACAAGCTGGGCAAGGGACGGAAGGGTAAGGGCCCTGGCGAGAGTAGAATATGGCAACCCTGCTCTCTAGGTCCCTATCCCCTCCGAATGAAGAACGAAGTCACCGGGGGTCACCGGATGTCGCTAACAGGGACTGTCGTGCGGACATGGCAGGCAGAGTTGGGCAGGAATTAATTACATGAGTAATTAATTACATCTTCAATTGCAATTACATGTAATTGTAATTGAAGTTACATTTTGCCCAACTCTGATGGCAGGAGACAACAGGGGAATATCCGAAAATGTCGACATGTTCTCTGTGAAGATGTACCTGAACTAATTGTTCTAGGGTCGCCCGTGCGCTGCTTTGCTTCCAAGCCCTCTGCCGTCCCTGAAAAGCGGTTTCCTGGTCTCGGAGTGCCTCCTGTGCCCTCCTCACGGAGTCCCTCTCGACGTGGATACGGTGCCGGAAGAATTCCAGTTCCGAAGAGGCGTTCGCCGGTGCTAGAAAATCGAGCAGAACCCTTTTCGATGTCGTCTAGTCGAGCTCGTATTCGAACAGCTCGCGAAAACGGCGCGGCGTGCGAGAAAAAAGAACGAGATAACAGAAAGGAAGAAGAGAGAAAGAAGCGAACACGGTGCTATATGGTGAAAAAAAGAAAAGAATCTGTAGAGGTGCACTTACGAGCGAGTCGAAGGAATGTAAGCTGTTAGCCAAAGTAAAGTCTATAGACGCCTGGGGGAATAAAGAAGTACCATATTGATAAACGTAAAAAATCAACGAGCAATCACTGGGCTGTAACAAGAAAAGAACTTGATCGATAAGAAACGGACAAGCACGAAAAAAAGCTTTCGAGTTGATAGATTCAAGCACTTGAAAGCCGTAAAATAGTAAATTGGTATGTAAGCTAAAGTACTACGATGTTAATGACTACAAAATAATTCATGCGTCATACACAGTATCAACACTACCGGAGAACTGAACAGGACGAAGAGGAGTGCTCGACGGCATTCTTCAACATTCACCTTTGTCTTGGAAAGGATATCGCAAGGTGTAGGCCGTTTCGGTGCTAGGAAGCTGGTCACCGAGGTCTTCCAGCTTCTCTAGCTGCTTCCTGATATTCTCGACCGGATTATCGGGGTTGTTGTTGTTGTTGTTATTGTTGTTGCTGTTGTTGGCAGCGGTGTTCGAGCTGGCCCGTACTGCGCTGGACGTTCTCTTGCTGAAGTTCTTCTTCTTCTTCATCATCATCATGTTCGCGTTCGTCTCGCTGGCGGTGGTCGTGTCGTCGGACTCGAATTTCGCGGCGGTTTTCGAGTTGCCCGCGGCGGCCATCTTCTGGCAACCTGAAGCTGTCTTCTGCGAGCACGAGGCGTCCGCTTCCTGCTGATCCTGCTGATCCTGCTGATCCTGCTGATCGGACCGATCGGCCGCGGACTGAGCCTCCTGCGGCTTTCCGTTTCTCGCCGCAGAGCTAGACCGCGTGTTCCTCACCGGGGTACTGCGAGCACGATTTAAGGCCTATAGCCAGACATTAGGACGATTCGCATGAACGTGAGAGAGTACCTTCACAGTTTATTCTCCCGGCGAGATCGTAGGGTCTGTGCGTGTGACGTGACGTGACAATAATCGTACAAGTGCAGGCCTCGATCACGGCTGCGAGTGGCTAACACGTTCGCCGTCGCAGCGACTTTTCATGGCTACCTCAGCAGCGTCAAGATGCAAACACGTCCTCGCTATCGTCCCTAATCACAAAACGTTCGGCTATTCGTAACAACTATTAGACAGAGTAATCAATTCGTTCGTGTTTCGCGTGAAACACGTGTTTCTTAATCAAACCAAAACACGAACATTTTATTGGCAACAAGTGGCACAAAGCAACATTCCCGTTGAAGAAACGCGAACGGACCCATTATTCAATCTAGTATTTATTAATTATCGTTAAGGGGGCCGGCGCGGCCGTGCAAGTGTGTGCGGGAACATGCACACATCGCTAAATTCGCATATACGTATATGCAATTACACGGTTTACGAGTTTTCGAAATCACGCTTCAATAAAAGTCTGCTACAGGGTCGTACGCTCCCCAAAATGCATATTTGTACGTTATAGAGGAATAATTTGTAATATTCGGCAGACACCGCCTGTCACAAATAATAATACAGCACCTCGAAGTTTTGAAATTTTGCACTAGTAGGCACCACTGTCTCGTGCCTAATGTATCGATAATACAGTGTCCATCGTCTATGCAAATGCTAAATTTATTGATCGCAAACACTGGTACGCAAAGTGGCTATCTTCTGACGGATGCCTCGTGACAGGCCAACGCCAGTGGTGTTGGACAGGCAGTATCTGCCGAATATTATAAATTATTCCTCGATAACGTAACAATATACATTTTAGGCACCGGGCAGACATAGATTGGACTTTTAGGAATCACAATTGACCGCTGCTGAATTCTTCATTGCAATGTTGAAGCGTCAGTTCGCTTAGAAAAAATTACCTTGTGCATATGTATACGAAAGTTTCACAAGGTAATTTTTTCTAAGCGAACTGACGCTTCAACATTGCAATGAAGAGTTCAGAAGCGGTCAATTGTGATTCCTAAAAGTCCAATCTATGTCTGCCCGGTGCCTAAAATGTATATTGTTACGTTATCGAGGAATAATTTATAATATTCGGCAGATACTGCCTGTCCAACACCACTGGCGTTGGCCTGTCACGAGGCATCCGTCAGAAGATAGCCACTTCGCGTACCAGTGTTTGCGGTCAATAAATTTAGCATTTGCATAGACGATGGACACTGTATTATCGATGCATTAGGCACGAGACAGTGGTGCCTACCAGTGCAAAATTTCAAAACTTCGAGGTGCTGTATTATTATTTCTGACAGGCGGTGTCTGCCGAATATTACAAATTATTCCTCTATAACGTACAAATATGCATTTTGGGGAGCGTACGACCCTGTAGCAGACTTTTAGGAATCACAATTGACTACTTCTGAACTCCTCATTGCAATATTGAAGCGTGATTTCGAAAACTCGTAAACCGTGTAATTGCATATACGTATATGCGAATTTAGCGATGTGTGCATGTTCCCGCACACACTTGCACGGCCGCGCCGGCCCCCTTAAGTGATAGACCGCGGATTTTTATGCAAAATAAAAATTGCATAAAACAACAGCCACATATAAATTTCTTTCTTTCTTCAATTAGTTGAGAATAATATCTCGATATACCATAGACATATAGAGATAGACTGCGCCGTCTTATGGGCGAGTTGAAGCACACAATGGCGGCGCGCGGTACAAAGAGTGAGAGAGAGAGCATTAGCCGGGGGGTATAGCGTTCTCTTTCTAAGTGATGTGTCGGTGGGGAAAGATTCCCCTACTTGCTTGCTAGATAATGTAGATTTCTACATAGTATTGATTAATTTGTTAATTTGTTAGGAATTGCAAATGCGATATAATGTTAGATTATAAAATGCGTTAATACAACAAATTCATTGTATTCTGAATTTCTCATTATAAATTTGAATAAAGCACTTATGTATACTGGTTTAAATATTTTTTCTCATTGTTATTATTTTACAAGTCATTTTGGAGCGATACTTTAGCATACGCACCGCCATACCCGAGTTCTTCTCGCTGCGGGATCCGCTGTCGAAGGACGTTCAAGGATGCTGTGATTCCATGTAATCCATTCTCAAAAATAAATATAAAAAAAATGGTATTCAAATAAATGTCAAAAACCAAATAAATATTAACAAATTAATCAATACTATGTAGAAATCTACATTATCTAGCAAGCAAGTAGGGGAATCTTTCCCCACCGACACATCACTTAGAAAGAGAACGCTATACCCCCCGGCTAATGCTCTCTCTCTCGCGCGCCGCCATTGTGTGCTTCAGCGCTTCGTACAGGCCGCGCAGTCTATCTCTATATGTCTATGCGATATACATACATTTTTTTCATCCTTCTGCTGTTTTAAATTTCGCTCGCTAACTTTTATTATAAATGCATAAAATCCGCAACCTATCGAGTACTGTTAGTCCCTTCAGTTTAGCCCTCGTTATGAAAATGCACGTTAGGTTATCACTGACTGAGATAGCGGCGAATGTGTTAATCAAATGGGTCCACCACAGGCGCAGTTTCGAGCTTGTTAGTCGATATGTACATTTGAATATTCATTGACAGTGCTAATCTCTGATTCACATCTAGCTGCGAGGGTTACGAAGAATCTCTTTTAGGCGTACTCGATTTTTAGTGGTGCACCTTGTCGAAGGCACTTGGGACACGCTAGACATATGTATGTTACAGAGTCCGTATAGTTAATTGGGGTACGGTAAGTGACACTGACTGTGAAGGTACTGAGGCAGTGATGAGAGATAAATGTATGTGCAAGAACTTAGCGTTAGTACATTTAACACGATCGAGACACTTGAGGGAATACACAAGGTACAAACTCGAAGAGTGTCCATTCCGAAAGCTTTGTGCTTTATGACTTATGAGACACTTTTACGAGCGGCGAAAGTACCCTGTGTACTCGAGTGTAGACGGGAAGCATGCTTGTTACAAACAGCTAGTACATCTACCAATGCTCTACGATACTGTACAATGTGTCAACCATTTGCCGTTAAACGTTTGGTCAGAATAAAGTCATTTATTTTCCGTTTCTATCATCATGATCTGACTACTTGGGGAGTTAGATTACTGTAAGGCTACCAGAAATTCTCTATTTAAATAATGGTTTAACTCTCGTCTGGCGAGTGCCGGGTTCATTTCCTATCTTTCTATCCTTCTGCTCATCATATGGATAGTTGAGACCCAGACAAAGTGAGAAATAGCGACAATTCTTCCCTCCTCGTCGCACAGTGGACCCAAGCGCCAAAACATGGACCAAATTGAGTAAGAGAGCATACGGTATATGTATTTCGAATTTCGGAACAACTGTATTATAAATAAATTTGGGGTTATGTTCGCGGCGCACCGGTTCGATCAAATTATACACTAAATAGCAATTTTGTAGACATTTATCAAACGTTCGATTCGGATTTGAATCATTACGTCCTGAGACACATTGTCCATCTTGTGAACAATGTCGAAACTAGGCCTTCTCGAACTTCTGTAGTTTTATCGCCAATTATGATAAATAAGAAATTATTCTCGATCGTACATTATTCAAATAAATTTGGGGTTATGTTCTATATATAGAAAACATTCTATAGCAAACGTGTCTCAGGACGTAATGATTCAAATCCGAATCGAACGTTTGATAAATGTCTACAAAACTGCTATTTAGTGTATAGTTTGATCGAACCGGTGCGCCGCGAACATAACCCCAAATTTATTTGAATAATGTACGATCGAGAATAATTTCTTATTTATCAACTGTATTATATCTTAGCTTCGGTATTACAGCGCAATATCTGAAACTTCTCTTACAATAAAATAAAAAAACCGAAAAATTACTATTTCGGCTTCTATGAGGATTAGGTAAGGCGAAGTGCCCTAAGTCTGGACAGTCCAAAAGTGATACCTAAATCTGGACAATTGAATTTTCATAGTAAAATCAGTAATTAAGAGATTAAATAATTATATTATATATTCTGAGGCCTTAGCTACAAGTAGGTGTGAATATTATTTCATTGAGACATCAATTGAAATTTAAAAATGAATTCAAAGTTCATCTGAAAACAGTATACAAAAGAGTCTATTTACATGCGAATCATGTGCATTTATAGTTCGAACTTTTGTTAGAAAAAAAGATATAATTTAAGCCCTCAGACAAAAGATAATTATCACGCATAATAATATTGATATTTTAAAAGAAATTGGCAATCAAACTTAACGTAAATAATAATTATTAATTCAAATATTAGTTGTCCAAGATTAGGACTGTTTTCAAATACAAGTACTCCATACTGGGACGCGATGACAGTAGCTGTCCCACTCTAAGCTTATACGCAATGTGCTTACGCCTGAAGCCGGACACGTGTTTGTGAATAAAATAAACGCATTGTTTGCAAATTATTTAACTACATGTACGTATAATTAATCTTCTATTAGCTTGAATAACGTATGTAGAAAATGTATTCCGGTTGTGACGTTAATAATACTTTATGTTTACATCTTAAATCTATCAGTATTACTACCTAACCTTAAAAGTTGTATTATGACAAGTTTTATTAAAACAGTAAATGAAAATAAATATATATTTGGTTAAATAATACAATACTATAATCTATGATAAGAATACTACATATTACGCAAAGCATCTTCTATTCGTCATGCGCAACAGCGCCACCAACCAACGTTTTAGGTTATGTTCGCTCGTAAATCAACTCGTAAATTGAATTTGTCCCGATATAGGCTTTACTTCTGTCCAGGTACTAGCTTAGATTGGATTTAATATGTCCAACTATAGTTTTGAATTATTCTTGTTAATACAATTAAGATATTAACCTAAACAATGATTCTTTTATTTTAAATTACTTTACAAACTCTGAACTGTATGTTAAAACTCTTAAGAAATTGTTTTTGTTTATTTAAAGTGATAAAATTTAAAATAGAAAAACATGCTGTCCAGGCATAGGGCACTTCATCTTACCCCGGTAGTTGACATTACGGTATAACTTTTCAGGTGGTTACAGTAGTCTAACCCCTCGAGTCTATTCATTTTCAAGATTAGGGAATAGTTCAGAAATAAGAATAGTTCAGCCACCCCAAACTGTGAGCGACAACCAGTCAGAAAAGGAGCATATCCTCGCATTTGGTCCCGATCCCGTTCGACCTCGGATTTGATCTTCGGGATCTGGTCGTTCCGGGAACAGCAAGTGGCTGGCTGAGCGGATTCGCTATGATTAGCAAGCGTAAAGTTCGACTCACTTTTGTTCCGACGACTCGGTAATATCGGTCCTCGTCCTGGTGGACGTCGACCTTTCCGTTTCGGAGGCCGTGTTGTACTCCGCCTTCCTCCAGCTTCTCCTTTCGACAGCCAGACGAACGTCGTTCTTCAGCTTCTTGTACTTTTCCCTGAGCGCGGTATACTTGTCCTGCATCAGACGGTTCTCGGACCTCATCTTCTCGATGTCGACGCTCTCCTGTTGGTAGGACCGTTGCTCCGCCAGCTTCCTCGCCTTGATCTCCACGGATCTGCCCGGCCACATATCCCCTAAACGCTGCTTGTAGATTTGCTGCTGGGCTACGGTCTCCTGAAACGGCAGCAGACAAACTCCCTTCAGACTCAGCTCCGAGCCAGAAACGGGACTCCCATTCGTGAAAACGTTGACAAACACCGAACGACAAACACCGGTCGGCCCGTTAATCCTCCTCCAGCATCATCCATCGTGATCCACGGAGGCAGGAGCAATTACTTGCTAGGATTCGAACGTGGGATGTCGCAATCGTGCTGAGACTCATCGCTTGCCTATCGGGTCACATAGATTCACGTATATGTATATTATAGGTACACACCCGTTCGTAAATACTAGGTATCGATGTGCAGCAGATTTGGCAACAGGTCCAACTGCTGTGTCGACTGTGTTCGCTTCGTATTATGTTTAGAACATTTCTATTTCGTTTGGCACAACGGATATCCTAAGATTTACGAGCGGGAATGTTAGTGTTAGGACACAGAGACTGCATATTTCGTATTACTTTTATTATCTTATATCGGAGCCAGCGTCAATTGTTAAGCCATAATCAGTAGTCGACGTATTTCGATTCACTCGATACTTAATACTAGAGAAGTTCACAATAGTGTGTTGTCGTTCTCTGCTATTTTCACGAAAATTGCCTGAAGTAGTTGTTCCGGATTTAAGTTACATATTTATTCATGCAGTTAATGATATGACAAACGTTGTTAAGCTTACTTGAACCTTGATATACATAAATACATTGATTCTTGGAAAACTTGATATAGTGTTTCTAATAGATTTGGCACGCCTTTCGTAACTACTCATAGTGTATAAAACTGGCCAGATAGTATTTCTATTTTCCTAAAGGGTTATGCTCGGTTCGAAGTTTTGAAAAATTATCTAACCAAATAGTAAATCATAAAAATTATTAATTAATCCAACAGCGAACGATTTTATTATTGAGAACTGTTGTTCGCGCTCAAATCTTTGACAATTCTTAGCAGTTTCTAATTACATAATAATACAACTTGTTAGAGCATACAATCTCTCAGATGCAAAAAGATTTTCTATGAATCGCATATAAGCTCTTGAAAAAAAATTCCTAACCGAGCATAACTCCTCAAGCCTCACTATCATAAAAATCTGATAATATTAAAAAAATACTTAAATTCATCTAATATCCTGCTCTAGTAAAATAGTGTTCAATATTTAGTAGATATGTTGAATCTGCCGGTGCGTTTTCAGGCACGCGATATACTTCGTTGTTTCTTAAGGGGATTTTCTGATCTAGATGCATTGTCATCAAGCGCGTATCTTTAAAACTGTATCTGTAAAAGGATTTGTTTAAATTCGTAAGAACAATGATGTTATGGATGGAACATAGCTTTCACTATATAGAACTGATAACGAAAACATTAGTTTTCTTATTTCTTGTTTCCTTATTTTCTGACACGACTGACAGGGTATCTCAAGATCCATATGTATAGTTGTGCGATCAACTTCAAAGAGAGAACTTTGAGAGAATTGTCAGAAAAACCTGCCGCTATCGCATGAATCAAAAATCTCAACAATATTGATATACAGGGTGTCCCAAAATTTGTGAACTTCCCGAAAGGGGGTGGTTCCTGAGACCATTTCAAGCGATATTTTCCTTTGCAAAAATGTTATCCGCGGCTTTGTTTAGGAGTTATTAACGAAAAACACGGACCAATCAGAGCGCGACCTAGACGCGAGTTGCCACAGTCGGCCAATAGACAGTTGGCGCGCCGGCCCGACTGTGGCAACTCGCGTCTAAGTCGCGCTCTGATTGGTCCGTGTTTTTCGTTAATAACTCCTAAACAAAGCCGCGGATAACATTTTTGCAAAGGAAAATGTCGCTTGAAATGGTCTCAGGAACCACACCCTTTCGGGAAGTTCACGAATTTTGGGACACCCTGTATATGCACAAATGATTTCGGCGCTACCGGTTCGATCAAAGAATACTAGAAATTAGCAATTTTGCAGAATTATAATTTCGACGTTTCGGTTCGGTTTTGAACCATCTTCAGGAAAAGTCCGCGTCTGTGAAATAGACACTGTTATTCATTACACAGAAACAATTTTATGATTTAAACCAGAGGAAAAATACGTACTTGCTAACTTTGAAAAAATACACAATTACGCAGTGTAGTAAAATACACACAATACGCAGTTAAATTTGTCTTAAATACCAATGTTTTCATGTTTAATGGGATCTTTTATAAACAAGTGTTCGGTACAGCGATGGGTTCTCCTATTTCCCCAGTAATAGCCAATATAGTGATGGAAGAACTAGAGAAAGTTTCAATTGCTAAATTGCCTTTTGAATTAACGCTTTACAAGAGATATGTCGATGATATCTTGATGTGTTGCAAGCCAGACCAAATAACAACTATATTAGATACATTCAATGGTTTCCATAACAGACTTCAATTTACTCATGAAGTTGAAACAGATTCATGTCTAAATTTCCTAGACATTAGCATAATTAGAGCAGACAATGAATTAAAATTAAATTGGTATCATAAATCTACTTGGTCAGGGAGGTATTTGAATTTTCATTCTTTTCATCCAATACAACACAAGATTGGACTTATTAAAGGCATGGTTGATCGTGCGATATTGGTAAGCAACCCTGAATTTAGACCGAATAATATTGCATTGATTAAGAATGTACTTAAAGTAAATGGTTATCCCAGTCAGTTGATTTCCAACATCATAAAAAAACGTATATTTGAAATTTACCACCCTCTTCTTATAGAAAAACGGAAAGAGGAAAAATACATGAAAAGGGGTCCAATTAGTTGGAAAAACACTGTTGTTCTCCCATATGTTAATATCATTTCCAACGATATTAGAAGGATTTTCAAAAAAGTTGGGTTACATACCATCTATAAAATCCCTGTTTATTTGAGATGTTGGTTTCCTAATATCAAAGATCCAATACCATTATTAAAATGTTGTAACGTAGTATATCAAATACCGTGCAAAGGCTGTAATCTTTCTTACATTGGACAAACTTCCAGACATTTGAGTACAAGGATCAAGGAGCATAAAAGAAATATATTGTTACCATTATCACAACACACCGCCTTGACGAAGCATTCATTTGAACTTGACCATGCATTTGATTTTGAAAATGCCAAAATACTGGATAAAGAAAGCAATTTACATCAAAGATTATTATTAGAAACTGTTCACATGATTAAACATCAAAGTGTCAATCTTAGGTACGAAAAACCTGAGATTAATGAAATTTACACTACATTACTGAATCAGTAATCAACTTATGATGATTTTCTATAATAATCTAAATAATGATTTCCAGTAATATAAATATGGTCAAACACATTAACATAGTTATGTTAAACTCCACATATTAAATGATTGCTAATTTTTTCTACCAATTTTTGGTAATACTTGGGCTAGAAATGTGTTGATGAATATTTAAAAATTTGAATTCCGCGCCAAATATTGATTTGGCGTCTCTTGATCCTTGACACCGGATTGGCTGGTAAGTTCTACGATGTTTCTATGTTTTTCTACCTTGACGTTTGTCGCAACGGTTACAGTCTAGTACAGTTTAAACCCTCGTATAGACAAGTACCATTTATTTACGCTCTTCATTGTGTATTTTTTCAAAGTTAGCAAGTACGTATTTTTCCTCTGGTTTAAATCATAAAATTGTTTCTGTGTAATGAATAACAGTGTCTATTTCACAGACGCGGACTTTTCCTGAAGATGGTTCAAAACCGAACCGAAACGTCGAAATTATAATTCTGCAAAATTGCTAATTTCTAGTATTCTTTGATCGAACCGGTAGCGCCGAAATCATTTGTGCATATACAAAAATTTACGATCGTGAAAATTCAAACGTAATATTGATATATTTTTATCCTTTTTACCATGCAAGATGTAAAGGAAAGACCTAAAATTCGTACAAATTAAAATGCTATTTCACTTTTTCATTTCAGACCATTGGAACGGCTGGAATCGTGTCAGTCAATTAAGGCACTTCATCATACGTCTCTGTTCAAGGAACTAACTCCTACAATTTCAAGTATATCCACTTGAGACAATTCTATATTGTATAGTCCAAATAATAAAAACTATGTGTGTAAAAAAGCCCAATACGGAATAATCGTCCGAGTTCCTTAGAAAAATTTCGAGACAAGGCCTCTAGGACAGAATACCCCCTTAAACTCGAGTCCTTCCGAGTACATAATAATCGTGGAAAAACTGTCTTAAGGCTACACCAAGGCATTCCGGGGACGTGGTTACACAATCATGGGCGAAACCGTGGTGACCGAATGACGAATCTATTAGCACCGAAGGAGCTCGGCGCGAGCCGTTTCATTGCGTTCGCAGAAAGAAATAGTCGGCTAACGAGGTCTCGCCGTACGAACGCCTCGAGCTCCGAGAGTCAACTAGCCTGGTTGCATAACGGCAATCGTTTCTATCGCCCATAAATAACCTAATTTCCTTAAAGAAGGATGGGTTCGAGGTAGCATTTCAACCGGAGTCGCATCGCGGCGCAATGGGAGAATCGGACAAGGTTGCGCAACAGGGTCGCGTGCACACGGTCTCAGGTACTTAGAATAATAGGCATCGTCAGGTACTCACGTCGATCCGGAAATTACGCAGAATGTCCTCTAGGCACTTCTCGTGATCCTCCGTAATTTTCGTTATTTTCTCCCTCTGTCGTGTCCAGAGCTCGGCACGCAGCTCGTCGAACTCTTTCTCCAGTTCCTTCTTCAGCGCTTCAATCTTTTCGTTGTGCTGTTTCGTCAGTTCCATCTCGCTGAGCTTGGCGAGCTTCTCCTCGCCGAGATCACGCTCGTGCTCATCCTCCAGCTTCCCCATCTCCTGATTTCTCAGTTCCAACAGCTCCCGCTTCCTCTCATCCAATTCGATCTTCAAGTTCGTCAGAATCTCTTGCCTCTCTTTCTCGTAGCAGACCTCCAGCTCGGCCTTCACTTTCTTCAGGTTCTCCAGCCTCGCCTCGTCCATTTCAGCGATCAGTTGCTGAATCTCTCGTTCCTCCTGTAAAATCAATCAAGTAGCAACGACAACGTAAATCGACAACAGTATTATTCAAAGCTGTAAAGAAGTCTCCTGGAACAGCTGTCTTCTGGACAGCTTTATGGGACCCATAAACTCACGGCCCACTCAAGAACAATGTCAAGCCACCGTGTTACATCGAAATAAAACTATATTGGCTGAGCGGTCACAGTACCAAGAGTTCCTCTTGCAAAGAAGACTTCTTTTCAGCTCCCAATAATACTAGCAACGACCTACCCTCTCAGCCATCACGCGTCTCAGCTCCTCCAGCTTGTCGTCCATGTTCTTCTCCAAGAGCGTCTTCTCCGCTACGAAACTCTGCTCCAGGTCCCACCTTGTCTTCTCCAGTTTCTCCTCGTACTCCTTCTTCAGCGATTCGATCTCATTCTGGTGATCCATCCTCAGCTGCGCCTTCGTCTCTTCGAAGCTCTTCAGCTCGCCACTGTCCTGCCGCGGAAGGTCCAGCTCTTGATTCACTCTGGACAAGTCGGACGTATCGTCGTCGTCGGTCTGCTTCGAGAACTTAATCGCCGACTTCTTCGGCTTCTCCGACTTCAGTTTACTCTTCCTGAACTCGTCGGAGTCGGTGCTCCTCGCCACGCTGCAGTCGGTTTCGCTTTTCGAGACCAGATCGATGTTCTTCACCTTATCGAACTTGCTCGGCACATAGTCCAGGCTGCTTTCTCTGGACATACTCTCTCTGGAAAGACTTTCTTTGGCCATTTGATTGCGGTGCTCGTTCTCGGAGACGTTCTGAACGACGAACCTCTTGCCGACGATTTTGGCATTCTTCGTTGAGGACTCCGCCTTGTCCGACGACGAACTCCTCCTGGTGTCCTCGTCGAGCTTGCTCTCAGAGTCTTCTTTGTTCTCCGGCTCCTCTTTGTCGTCGAAGCTCTGACTACTCGATCGTTGAGAGGACAGAATCGAGCCGGTGACTTTGTTCATGACCACCGCGGATATCCGGACGTTCTGCTCTTCCGATTCCGAGTCCCAGTCGTCCTCCGAATACGTGAACTTGATGTCCACCTCCCTCTCGATGTCGAAACGGACGCTCTTGCGCTCTTCGTCCACTGGTCTATCATCTGTCAACGTTCAAAATACATCGTTAGAAATTAATAAATGGGAAAACGGCATCCTAGAAGTTAGCCCCCATTTGCTGAATTAAATATTTCAACAGTAGTGGTGGGTTGTGCTAAGTTTGTGCTACATTGTGCTCGTATATTAAAACTACGATACGAAAAATAAGACAAAAAATTGAGAAAAACGATTTTTTTAGTAGACCTCAACTTTTCATTTTTTAAAATATTTTCTGTTGTGCTAAATTGTGCTAAGATTGTGTATTACTTTTAAAAAATTTGTGTAAATATTACTTTGAAAAAGTAATAATAGTTTTGGATATGCAATTAAGGCCTCCACACACGGGTCGATTGAAATCGCGTCGTGAAGTTCGTACGTCTTGCTCGTCAAATACGATTCATGCGACGGACGCGATTGCCGTCCACACACGGGTCGATTGTAATCGCGTCGTGCAGTTTTTACGTCTTGATCGTCGTACGATTCATGCAACAGACGCCATTGCCGTCCACACACGAGTCGATTGTAATCGCGTCGTGAAGTTCGTACGTCTTGATCGTCATATACGATTCATGTGACGGACGCGATTGCCATTTGCACACGGGTCGATTGTAGTCAATTTGTGTTTTTCAAACATCAAGAATCGCGTTTTCACGTTTTCACTTTCAAAAAATTTTATAAAAAAATTAAACCGACTTCGAAAAACGCACTAAAAAATATGAAATAATTATAAGTATAAATAATTATGTGAATACACACGAACTTAAATACAATAAAATCTTTTCGGAGGCGGCGCAAAATTGAAAATTTTCCAAATGACAGATGTTGCTGATTATGATTTCATTAGAATATGGTGAATCTGAAAATCAGTAGGTCGGAAGAGAATATACATTAATATGTGAAAGCATGTAGAAGAATTTAAGGAATTTAAGGAAAATTTTCAATTTTGCGTCGCCTCCGAAAAGATTGTACTGCATTTAAATTCGTGTGTGTATTCACATAATTATTTATACTTATAATTATACTTATAATTTTTATTTATTATATAAAATTTTTTATTTCACACTTTTTAGTGGTACGAGTAAAAGGGCCTAGCCTTTTAAGATCGTCGAAACTGCCCTTAGAGGTTTATCAATGGCTCTTGAACCATTCGAAAGCTGACCATTAAAAACACATCTGAGTAAAACCCTAAACTACCCTCACGGGCAAGCTAGAGGGCTGAAATTTTACTCGGATGGGTTTTTATTGGTCAGCTTTCGAATGGTTCAAGAGCCATTGAAAAACCTCTAACGTTGGAAAAATGAAGATTTCTCAAAAATATGAAAACATGCTATTAATAGTGCCCGAATAAGCTACCATCAAAAGCGGTGTCCTCGATTTTTTTCAGATTTTTTGTTGTCGGAGATCATTGTCAAAAACAATAAAAACCAAACTGCTTCGACGTTTTTGCTGCTAGAAGGAAAGCTAGACTTGCAGGTTTTACCGTGGGGGTACTAAGCTCTAATTAGTGATACTACATCGAATTAAGCAATTTTTTTACCTCAGAAATGCGATTTAAGAGAGTGAAAAAATCGTCTCCTGTGGAGTCGCGCGAATAGTACGATCCACGCGATTTTCCAACTTCGCTTCCGATCGCACGCGATTAGAATCGCGGCGATTTCAGTCGAGTCGATTTCAGTCGACCACGAATCGACCCGTGTGTGGCTCTCCATTCATTTGCATTGGAAGTCACGTGGAGGGAGAAATCGCATGCGACTGGAATTGCGTCGACCGAATCGCCGATCGACCCGTGTGTGGACGAACTTCGCTTCCGATCGCACGCGATTAAAATCGCGGCGATTTCAGTCGAGTCGATTTCAGTCGACCACGAATCGACCCGTGTGTGGCTCTCCATTCATTTGCATTGGAAGTCACGTGGAGGGAGGAATCGCATGCGACTGGAATCGCGTCGACCGAATCGCCGATCGACCCGTGTGTGGAGGGCCTAACGTTTAAGTTATTAACAGTTATCCAAAGAGCTAGGCCAACACAACCTATAGATATGCAATACTGTCTTTGTCGGATGATCAAAAATTCCAGTTATGTATATTATGCAAGCGCGAAGGGCCTCAAGCAAGAGTGAAGAGCCCTGAATGTCGTTGTGCTGGAAGAACTTGGCACTATTGAAATTATTTAATTCATCAAGTGGGGGGCTAACTTCTAGGAGGCGACAAACTGTCAAAATAGTGGTATTACCATCTTCGGACTGCTTCTCCCTGAGAATGGACTTGAGCCTGTCTCCGCCAACGGTAGCGATCTCGTCGGTAATCGCAATGGTCCGGAAGTCATCGAGCTTAGCAGCCTCTTGACTAGGCGTATTATCCCGGCTTCTGTTACTCTTCAGAAACATAGTCCCCCCGCCACTTAAGGTTAGCTCCTTCGGCTGGCCGAACTGGCTAGGGTGTTTCTCTTTGTCGAATTTATCAGTCTTCTCCGACTTGAACAACGTGGAAGCGCTGAGTTTATCAATGTCGATGATACTCTCCTCGGAGCTGAACTTGCAGGACAGCTGTCCCCACTTCTCATTTCTGGGACTAAGGGACTCGGACCTCTTCAATACTTCCTTCAAGTCGAGCTCTTTCGCGGGAACCATGGTCGACGTCGCCATCGACGTTGACGGGGATACAACGTTGTCCAGAAGTTTCGGGCACTCGTAGAACTTAGGATCTTGGAACTTCAGGTTGGTGTAGTCCCTGGCAGCTCTGTCTGTCGCCAGCGGGGTGTCCGGCTTTTCATTTGGGTACTTGGTCGGTCTCTCCTGGCTCGGACTTTCCTTTCTTCTCGTTCCATCCAATTTGTCAGGTTTCTTCAGCGGTGTCAACTTCGTGGGGATCCTTGTCGGTGGTAAACTGGTCTTGCTGGAGGATTTGACTAGATCCTTCGAGGAGGATGGTTCCTTGGGTAATGTCGCCTCTTCGTGCGACTCCAAGTCCTTGGCTGTCGTCTTCGAATCCTCCTCTGCTGATTAAAAAATAAATATTTATAACCTGACCGGTTTCAGCTTGAACAAATGATTCTATTCGCGATCGCAACGCCAAGAGATCAGGCACGCGCTGAACGAGAAAGAGGACTGTCGGCAAATGGTTCCGTCAGACGAACCAAAAATAGAGGATAGAGACTGTAAAAGGATTTTCTGTATTCGAATTTTCCCTTTGTGGGTGAATATTAAAATATTTTGCGCTAAAAATACTCCCCCTGCAGCTGTTTCGATACCGCAGGGGAGAAAACTCGAAAGAGATGGGAACCGATACTTCATGGATCAGAGAAACGCAACCTTTCCTCGATCACGATGGCCCTCTCGACGGAAAGAGGCGACAGTGTCAACGTTCCCTCGAGTGCATGTCAACGACTGTGTTTTGCGTCTCTACTTCTCTTTTTTTTTCACCGTAGCGATAACAGGGGCAGCAATGAAATGGATAAGAAAATACGCCTAAAAGCCTGGAAAAGCGCGGAAGCGATTATTATATATCAACGAGGAGTGCTCTCGACACGTCTAGAACCGCGTGCTCACTTTTTCCCAGGTTTTCAAACGCTTTTTACAGCCGCCCAGCGCACTCGGCTCTCTTTCGCTCTTTTTAACCCGCGTTCGCAACTAAATAGCGAGCAATGATCGAGAAACATTTACAGCGGATCCAAAAAGAATGTGAACACTAAATTTCCGGTTCTCGAAAAATTGTTAACACTTAGCAGACGAGGGGGATTCAGATTCACCACTAAAAATTGCTGCGCCATTATTCACAATATTATTTATATTATTAACACTAGATTGATAACACACAGATTGCCAAAATTGCATTTATTTAGATCTCGTACCAGTTTCGTTCAACACTAGATTTATCAAGGAGGGTCAAAATGACTTACTCCTGATGTGTTCTTTAAGGAATATTAAAATTATAAGTATGTTTTTCTGAGAAATTGTTTCAGTGAACTTCTCTATTGAAGTAAATATTTAAATGAAACTGGTACGAATCTTAATAAATGCAATTTTGTCATTATTAGAAGGCAATTATGCCAATTGCGTTTAGTGCTCGGTAGTTCTAGTGTTAAATATGTACCTCAATAGAGAAGTTCGCTAAAAAAGTTTTTCCGAAAAACATATTTGTAATATTAATATTTCTAAAAGAACAAATCAGGAGCAAGTCATATTAAATATGTGGGTACATGAAATTGCACTCATTTTAAAGCTCGAAGCTTCTCTTTCGGATGAACATTGATTATTTTCATGAATGTCTCTCAAAAATGTAATTCCTCGAAAGGGGTGAATCCTGTTCACATTTGGAGTAACTTTTTCCTTTGCGAAAATGTTCTTCGCTGCTTTGTCAACGACTTATTAACGAAAAACTCTAGTCGCGCTCTGATTGGTCCTCGTTTTTCGTCAGTAACTCCTTAACAATGCTGCGGAGAACATTTTCGCAAAGGAAAAATTATTTCAAGTGACCTTAGAAATCTCTCTTTTCAAGGGGATACAATATTTCTGGGACACTCCGTGTTTTGTAAAACGAGTTTTGTTGTGTTTGAAAGGTAATACAAACTTGCAACTTCAAATGTTGTTCTGACGGTAAACCGTTTGGAAATGAACGAGGACATATTGAAGATACAGATCCACAAAATCATCGACGCTGGCGAACTTTCAATCCGAAGAACGAGCCTTTAATCTTCTGCTATTCGCCAAGCAAAACCGAAAGAGCCCGAGGGTGAGAAATGCCAACAAATATTGACTCCTCGTGGTCGCGCAATTTTGTCTTAGCTGAGTCAACCGCATCCGGGGTTTTAAAGAAAACCGTCGACCACGCGACAGTTCCTAATCCGTGTTAATCATTACTGCAAAATGACGCGTTGTTTTCCTTGCTAATTCCAATATTTATCGTAAGCACACTTCGCAACAAAGCTGCAACTTTGTTTAGCTCTCAGCACCTTTTTAGCCGATGAAACAGATGATGCTAATACAGCAAATCTATTTGTCTTTGATTACTTCCAATTTTCTTGACTGTGAGATACGAAAAGATGATTTGAAATTGTGGAAACTAAACATTAACTCGGAAATATAGATTTGAATGTACATAACATACTGAGATATACATATACTGAAGCTTTTTTTGGCTCTTACCAAGAATTTAACCTAGTCACAAATCCGTTGACGACTACACGTGTTGTAGAGTGTCAGTCGCATCGAAGCCAAATTACAGATTTAGAAAGGCAGGTGGAAAAATATGAGGTGCTCGGTGCTACTTAACATTATTCTAAATCATAATATCATTGTCTATTTTGACAGCTGACATTTCGGACGGCATTTCGTGCCTTATAGAGATTTATAACTGCACTGAGGACCTTTATGCAATTACAGCAACATTGGAGATGTTCAATATATGATTTCTCCTCTATTAAAATCATTAAGGGAGGGACTAACATTCAATTTAATTTCTATTTCTTGCAATCGATGCAGACAATTTTTAGTTTTTGCATAAATATCCGCAGTCTATTTATAATCTTTCAAGCATTTTTTGTCATTGCATCAAAAATGCGAAATCCAAGTGCGCATTTTCATCATCAATTGCGTTTTTATTACTGCACGGGTTAAAAAAGGGTAAATTTCATTTAATATGAAGTGGTCAAAAGTCATATAACTCAATTTTTTGCTAATAAAAGATAGGAATTCATCGAGCATGGGATCTCCAAGTTGCCAGAAAGATTGTAAAAGATTATGGACAAAATGGTATAAAACTAAATATTAAAAAACTGTCTCTCATTTTCCCTTGAAAAAACGAGATTACATCCCGAACAACCTAATAGATATAGCAAAGTGAAGACTTTAATTTTTCAGTTTTAACTTTCAGTTGTGCGTTCATCAATGAAATTACTTTGAATTCGTGATATTTTTAGAACAACAGTTTCTGAATGGGTGAAATAGTTAATGATGCATTTTTGCACACATCATTTCCTCACAAAGTCTTACAATTTAGGGTGGTAAGGTTAGAAAAAATCAAAAGTCAAAAAATAAGAATGACTCTACTGTAAATGCAATTTAGAATTCCTCATTTCTCCACGGTTCTAGGAATGTAAAATATAAAAGATGAATAGTGACGTCTTATTTTTGTCAGCCCCTGTACGCGACTACATTCTTGCCACGGGCGTCATAGTGGTTCGATGACTCTTGGCGCTAGCTGAGCAAAATCATTTCTCCACGGTTTTCATTATTAGAACACAAGTCAGCTTTCTATTACAGTTTATAAATTCATTAACAATGTTAAGAACAAATGATGATATTTGAAATCTGTTTTCGCGGATCTAATCCTTATAAAAGATTATATAGGTTTGCTATTTGAATTATGTATTGCTCTAGCGGTAATAGGTTCCAAGATATCCCATAAAATATGTCGTTCAGATATGCTTCTTTATACATCAACCCCTTGCCCTACGATTTATTTTACGGTTTCAGTGATTGGAACTTTTTTGTAGTTCGTATACTTTCCTAAAAAAGGAAAAAATTAATATCTATTGTATGCTTTTATATTCTTCAATAGCTGTGCATTAACAAAACCAAAGTAGAATTTTATTTCGGTCTAAATGAATTTAGTAGCATACATATTTACTAGACTCTGTTCAGAATCTTCATCAAGGGGTTAATAGCGACCTGATTTGCAGAGGTTCAGACTTCGACGAAACGAAAGTAAAAATTCTCAACAATTCAAAGCATATCAATACTTTCTCATTGACAAAATTTTACCAAAAATTAACTAATTGACTACTTGACTGATTAAAAAAAACTCACAAAAGTTAATGATAATTTAGAGGTGTTAAGACCACAAACATATATTACAAGATTCTATATTTATCATACATTTAAGATGCAAGTGCATTTTAATTAAGTAAGATTGACGCCTAATGCATAAACATTAACAATTAAGTTAACATTTTTTAGTGTCAGAGTCTTGACATGTGGTTATTATGCATGTATACAGGATGAGTCTCTTAACGTTTGTATCTCAAATATCTTTGTTGTTTTCAAAGACACATTAAATGTCTGGAAAATGATTAAAACTCTGCAAAAACAGAGTGATTCACTCAGGGTACGTTCTTTCAAGAAGCAATTGGACCTCTACTGCATTTTGTCCACATTCACAGTAAACCGATATCATAATACATCTTTCAATCATTGCATAAGACATAGCGGAATCGATTGGAAATATACTACTGGTAAATAAATCGCAGCGTAATCGGATAGAGGATGTTGGAAAACATTCAATAACATCGAAGGACATTAGTATGTTTAATTTGTGACCTTGAACTACCTCGACTAATCACAGTCACTGAATTCCTATAATGAAAGGGACTATCATCGTCGCTGTGCAAAAAAGAGTGGTTCCATTTTCAAAAAAAGAAGATGACCTTGGTATCTCTAAGAACAATGACACAATAACAACAATCTTCTGGTATCGTATGAGCCCCATTTTACCATTAAACAATGTCCTCAAAACATTTAATGTATCTTTAACTCTTTGCACTCCGACCTATTTTAACTGGAAAATTAAACATTTCTACCGATCTAGAATACTTCCAGTCCCTACGATTTTTGAAATTGTATGGATATGAAATTAGTAGAATACCTCATACAATACCTAAATGTTTAGTAATTGATTAGATACCGATATATTTAATAATGTAAACAATATTTTGAATAATGATACAACAATTTCTAGTGGTGCCTCAGAGGGGACAGCGGAGTGCAAAGGGTTAAAAACAACAACGACATTTGAGGTACAAACGCTAGATGACACCCTGTATATGTATAGAGTGAGTCTCGTAACTGGTAAGTTATGTACTGTACGGAAAAGTTTTTCAAACAAATGCTGCACGGTTTCCAGCTCCCAGAATGTTTTTTATTACTTTGCTTTTTTCTCTAGATATGAAGCTCACCTTCAGTTATTTAAGGGGGATCTATACCCTCGGATTTTGGGGTATTTATCAATGTTATCAACCTCTGTGCAGAAAAAAAGTTTGGTAACATTGATAAACACGCAACTGCATAATGAACACGAGATGGAGTTGCTTGCTATTTCCATATTCTATTCATTTCGTCGCGAATGCCGTTGTACAGAGCAGGTCGCACTAATATTATTGCCACCGATGAGAATATGTAGCTCGTCTGTGTCAGTTTTGCTATGATTCCACATTGACAGCAGTGCAGCGGTGAAATGTTGCACAATATCGCAGCACTGATTGACAGTCCTTCTGACTAGGCGCCATCTCGTGTAAACTAACTGAAATGAAATTGGCTCTAGATTGGCTCTACATCAGAGATAACCTCTGTCTTCATGAACGTAATATGGGGAAATCTCTGCTAATGTGAATGAAATCACGCGCTTCGATTTTTTGTCCTTATACGAGCATATTTTGAGCTGCACAAAGGCTCATTTGATACAGGAAGGTTCATCACGGCGCGCTCTGCTCATCATATCAGTCAGAAAAATCTCTTTGAGACAGGAAAATACATTGAAACCTGCGGTTATTTTTCTAGATTTTTTCTCTACTTTGGGCACTCATATTATTAGATATAAACATAATCTCGTTAAATCAATAGCAGAGCGCGCCGGATTTAACCTTCCTCTATAGAATGAGTCCTCACCCAGTCCAAAATCCGCTCAAATAAGGACGAAAAATCGAAGCGCGTAAACCCATGTTTCGACCCAAAATCTAGTAAGATTCTAGTTCCTTTCTAGTTACTTCATTGGGTATAGATCCCCCTGAAATGGAATGGCTAATATTTTCCCACGAATTCGGATAAAGCACCAAATTCTGCTTAAAAAGTATTAGCCCGCATAGGGCTGAAAATGAATAATTACAGAGATATTCTCAAATGAATAATCTTCTATCAAGAAATGTTTCATATGCTTAGTCACCGCGATTATTAATACGACTTCGTTTACGACGGCAAGTCATGCTTGCAGTTTAATTTAAAGCCGTATGTGATATGACACTTCCTTTACGTACAATATGGTGCTTCGTACGAATTCCAATAAAAAATTATTGGGTTTTCCATTTGAAAAACTGAAGATGACTCTTATGTCTCGATGAAAAAGAAAGCCAACTAACAAAAAACAACTTACAGCACTGCAACATTTGTTTGAAAAATTCGAACTACCGTGGGACGGTGCAATACGTGATTTCGTTGTCGAGGCAGATTGACCCGTGCGAGTGTAAGAAAAATTAGAACGTGGTGCAGAAGGGTTCGGGACTATTTACTAGAGGTTGTCCCAGTTGCGCGGGGCAGCCAGTACGTGTACGTGTGCCCCTTTGAATGCAGCTCGCGTCGCATCAGCCTCGGGTGGGTCGCCGCGCCGGTGAAAAAAGCGTCATCCCGGCAACAATTCGCGTCCGATACGCGGCGGCGCGATAATTGGACGGATCTACGTTTCAAGCGGCTATTACGTACTTTCACGAGCGAGTGCGCCGGCACGTGAGTGCCTTAACGAATGTGTCGCACGGCCGCCAGCCGCTCGAAAAGAGTTTCAAGGGCTCTCCGGCGAGCGACGACGTCGTCCGCTCGTCGGCCTATCCGATCGAGGAGGATCGCGCAACAAATCCGCTCGTCTGTAACCTTATTGCACTCGAACCGCGCGGAATGAACACATGGTCCCTTCATTCGGCTCGCTTGCCGCATTTTTCGACCGGCGTCTATATGTTTGCCTCCGGACCCAGCAAACAGGAAAACTTGTGCGGCCGGCCTACCACGGTTTTCCTTGTTATCGTGCTCGATTTCAAGTACCTCCGGCTGCAAGAGTGTCTCTCCACGATTCTCAATACGCTCGACACCGAAGTCACACACGTGTGACGACCGCGATCTCGTGTTTCGCATAAAGAATGGCGAACTCGCTGCTGCCACCACGCTCTGCCATTTCGCGTTACAATTGCGCGGAGGATTTCTATGCTTGTCGACTTTCTGGACAAGAGTCAAAATCAGATAATGATTGATTTCCTCTGTCGCATTAACCCCTTGCCTTACGGGTATCCGATAGTCCGACGAAGAAATGTTTCGAACAAAAGTTGAACGGTATTTAAACGTCTATAAACTACTGTACAGGGTGAGTCACCTAACGTTCTCACCTCAAATTTATTCGTTGTCTTCAAAGGTACATTAACCCTTTGCACTCGGAGCTATTCTATCTCGAAAATGAAACATATCTTTCGACCCAGAATAATTCCAATCTGTATAATTTTTTTCATTTTATGGAATATGAAATTGATATAACACGACATACAATACTTAAATGTTTATTAATTGATTAACCACCAAGATATTTAATACTCTAAACAATATTTTGAATAATGGTATCGCAATTTCTGGTGGTGACTCTGACTCACCACTCGAGTGCTAAGGGTTAAATGTCTTCAGGACAAAATTGAATGATAAAATGGGGCTCATACGACACCAAAAGAATTTTTGTTTGTATGTCATATTTTTAGAGATGTCACCTTCACTTTTTTAAATGGAACCATTCTTTTTTAAACATCTACAATGATAACCCCTTTCATTACGAATTCAGTGACTATAATTACTGGAAGTCATTCAAGGTCGCGGACAGAAAAAACCTGATGAGATCCTGATGCAGCGATATGTGAAACGAATGAAATTTATGTCGGGCCAGAACTCGTATTACGCTACTTTGACTATCCACGTGTGGATCGACAGCTATAGCTGTTAAAATATTAATTTCATTGTCTTCAGTAGTCATGGGATTCTTTCGTTTACACTTTCTTACATCTACAGATCCAGTGTTTCTAAATAACTTGTAGATATTACTAAAAGTCAGCCTGGAAGGAGTGTTTCGCTCAGGGTACCATTTCTCGTAAAGCGATCGGGCCTGCAATGCATTTTATCTACATTCACAGTACATAAACCGTTATCATGTCACACCTTTCAATCATTGAGTAAGACATAGCGGGATCGTGTTTGGAAACATACTGTTAGTAAATAAATCGCAGCGTAATCGGCTAGAGGATGTTTGAAAACATTCTATAGCATTGAAGGATCTTAGCATGTTTACTACAAGTCCACTGGTGATAAACGTATTCTGCTTCCACACTGAGAAAAAAATCCTGTCGAAACAAAAAAAATATATGTTGATTCGATAAGATGTACTATTGAATAGTGCCAATATCATATGAACTTATTTTAATATTTAATACTATTGAATTTCAATAGCAAAACTCATTTCCGCGAATCATATAAGCCAATAGCTTGACCATCAATGTTTTCAAAAAAATAAGATATGGCCTCAAACCAATTCCCAAAGTTTTTTAACAACATATCTGATTGAAGGAAAAAAAGAAATATTACGAATAATAATATACGGTATTGAATCAAATAATATTTTCAATCATTTCATGATAGACAATTCAAATACATCACGATTTGCTTCTAAATTTCATACTATTGAAAAGAACACATTGATATTCATCGAAGTAAAAAATTACAATAACACGCGTGTTATTGAAGTAACTACTTTTTTTTCTCAGTGCATGTTTTAGTTTTATACGTTTTTTCTGTTCGTGACCTTGAATGACCTTGAGTAATTACAGTCACCGAATTCGTAATGAAAGGGACTAGAAAAGGGTGGTTCCATTAAAACAAAATGAAGTTGACCTTGATATCTCTAGAAAAAATTACATAAAAGCAAACACTTTTTTGGGTGTCGTGTGAGCCCCATTTTATCATTCAACTTTGTCCTGAAAACATTTAACGTATCTTTGAAAACAACAAAGATATTTGAGGTGATGACGTTAGGTGAGTCACCCTGTATAACAAAATCTCGAAAAGAACTCGCATTCTACAAAGAATGAAAACCATATTGTTCATAATGTTATAGCTGACGTTAAGACGAATTCGACGATCTACTATACTGCGACCTTGAGCCCATAAATAACGCTAAATTGGTTTTTCGCGACTTTTCGGGCCAAATACCCCCACTGTGCAGCGTCCCATTACATTTTCGATGACAAAGCGGGAATCCCGCGGAGCAGAGTCTGACTGAAGCGAAAGCGAGCGTGAACGGTAGCACTGGAGAGCCGATGACCATTGTCGAGCGGGGATCGTTTCCCGAAACGTTTAGCGACAAACAATCGCAGCTGGTTGCGCGCAATCGAACGTACCCGGCGATAAGGTGCTCGTTATCGTAATCGCCTCGCGGTCCCGGTAAATAATTGAGAGCGGAGGTTTCGATTGCGGGTTCCATCGGCGAATCGGAAGGTTACATAAAACCGAAACGTCTCTGGTAACGGCGCGTTACGTAAAAAGAGCGAAAAGAACAAAAAAACTAGCTCGCGAGAGAGAGAGAGAGAGAGAGAGAGAAACCTTGTGAGTAAGCAGCGTCCGTCCCGTAGCCAGTGATCTGCGGTCGCCGGGAAAGAAAACGAAACGCGCGTGCAATTGTGCGAACCCGCTGCAGCAAGGTCAAGCGCGCCAAAGAGAGAGAGAATGTTTCCGCGTTACGCAACGGTTATCGTCCGACGATACCGGGCTCGAGATCGAACGAGACGGAGGAAGAGGACACGAGAAATCGGCGGCCGCGACGGCCAAAAAGTCCGCGGAACGACTAAAAATATAAATTCCTCGTTTGACGACCGGCCAGCTCCCGGGCAATCGACTGCCAAACCGAGTCCTTGGCGCGGGAATCGCGAGAACACGGCAACAACGCGTTAACGAGGGGAAGGGGAACGGCGAACGGTTTTGACAGCCGGGATCCGTGTAACAGGTGTTTTTAGACGGCCGATGGGAATTCCGAGCATGATTGTTTGCCCGATGAACGCTGTATCAGTGGAGGAACAGATAAGACGCGCAGGAAACGATGATTACTGATTACTCGCGGGGATTATCTTATCTTGTTTACCAACAGTCACGAGTTTAATATGAAAGGACGGGTATCGGGAGAAAGTTCGATAGAAACGAGATGAGACCGTGTCCCGCGTGACTGGTCGATACGCGAGATGACTGTGGGAATCGAGGAAACGAGTTTTCTTGTCGACACGCCAGCTAACGTTCATCGGATCCGATTCTCGTGGATTAGTGTCGCGCGCGTGCAATGATATTGGATTTGTGTAAGCAAGCAAATGGCGTTGGAGTATTGGGTTGCGGGAAAACGTAGCTGCGACGATCGGTGAACGTGTCGATCGTTTCTTTTTTTTTCTTTTCGATAGCATCGCGAAACGAAAGCCTTCTACGAGTTTGGAATAATTTAATCAGTCACACCGAAACTGGAAATATCGTACTGGTTACCCCTTGAATCCTTTTACGTTCTTCAAATCCCAATTTCATTTAATTAAATGAAGCAAATAGCGTTGGCGTAACGAGTTGTAAAACACCTCCAACAAGTCTGAATAATTCCATTATTGAAACCTAAACTGAAAAGATTAAAATCCTACTCGTTAATCCTTCGACCCGAATGTAGCCAATACAAATGAATTTATTAGACCAGGTCAAAATATAGCGTCACTGTGACTAACATGTCATTCAACTTGTTCCTAATTCATTTGAAAAAGTAGTAACATAGTTCACAATCTGATAATTTAATCAATGAAACCGAAACTGAAAAAATGTATCGCACGGGGTTGGCCCTTGAATTCATCTACATCCTCCAATAATTTCATTTAATTGAATGTATCGCGATAGGAAGCAAATAGCGTTGGCGTAACGGGTTGCAAAACACCTCCAACAAGTCTGAATAATTCCATTATTGAAACCTAAACTGAAAAGATTAAAATCCTACTCGTTAATCCTTCGACCCGAATGTAGCCAATACAAATGAATTTATTAGACCAGGTCAAAAAATAGCGTCACTGTGACTAACACGTCATTCAACTTGTTCCTAATTCATTTGAAAAAGTAGTAACATAGTTCACAATCTGATAATTTAATCAATGAAACCGAAACTGGAAAAATGCATCGCACGGGGTTGGCCCTTGAATTCATCTACATCCTCCAATAATTTCATTTAATTGAATGTATCGCGATAGGAAGCAAATAGCGTTGGCGTAACGGGTTGTAAAACACCTCTAACAAGTCTGAATAATTCCATTATTGAAACCTGAACTGAAAAGATTAAAATCCTACTCGTTGATCCTTCAACCCGAATGTAGCCAATACAAATGAATTTATTAGACCAAGTCAAAAAATAGCGTCACTGTGACTAACATTTCGTTCAACTTGTTCCTAATTCATTTAAAAAAGTAGTAACATAGTTCACAATCTGGTAATTTAATCAATGAAACCGAAACTGGAAAAATGTATTGCACGGGGTTGACCCTTGAATTCATCTACATCCTCCAATAATTTCATTTAATTGAATGTATCGCGATAGGAAGCAAATAGCGTTGGCGTAACGGGTTGTAAAACACCTCCAACAAATCAGAATAATTCCATTATTGAAACCTAAACTGAAAAGATTAAAATCCTACTCGTTAATCCTTCGACCCGAATGTAGCACAATACAAATGAATTTATTACACCAGGTCAAAAAATAGCCTCACTGTGACTAACATGTCATTCAACTTGTTCCTAATTCATTTGAAAAAGTAGTAACATAGTTCACAATCTGGTAATTTAATCAATGAAACCGAAACTGAAAAAATGTATTGCACGGGGTTAGCCCTTGAATTCATCTACATCCTCCAATAATTTGATTTACTCGAATGTATCACAATGAAGATTGATTCATTAGTCTAGGTCAAGGACTAATATCACCCATATACGACTAACATCCAACTTGCTCATAATTCGTTGAAAAGAATGTAACATAGTAGACAGTCAGCTGTTTCCAAAACTGGAACTTCGACAATGTCATTCATGCCAGGGGAGAATTTATTAAGGAATGACGCAACTGTATAATTAAAACCGTTACGGTACGCTTATCTACCTCGTCAGAGTTCCTAAATATAGAATCTTATTAATGACCTGATAAAAGATGGCAGATATGAAAAACAATTTTGTCACGGAAACAAGTGAACGTGCAAACTGGATTGGAGTGCAAAGACGTGTCACAGGCATTCGACCAACAGCATACACGGAGATCGATTACAATTATCTTGTTAACCCTTTGCACGAAGTGGTCGCGTAACGAGAAAGAGATATAAAGAGAAAAAAAAGTTGAAACAAAAATTTTGCCATCACGAGCCAAGGATTCACTTGACACTTTATTCATGTACAATATGTTACATGCTGGGATGCGACTCTGTGATTCGATAAACCGCTACATCAGCAATAAGAAAATATTTGATCTATATGGTTATACAGTCCCTGCTCGCTTTATTAGACTCACCTGAAGAATTGATGCTTTTTGAAATCCTATAAGGAATTCAACGCTGTTTTCAACCTATGGGGTAATGATTTCGTACTACAAGGTTGCCTTATGGGTTGCCTATCCAAATGTAAAATTTTCTTGCAAGAGCAAAAAATCCCCCTTTTACCATGGCCCGGCAATTCACCAGACATGAATCTGATTGAAAATGTCTGGGAGTGCCTGAAAAGAGAACTGGCCAAAGAAATTATAACAACAAAGACCAAGTTGATAGAGAGAATAATCTATCACTGGCACCATAACGTTATATTAAAAGAAATTGCACAAACTTGCATAGATAGCATGCCCAGAAGAGTTGCGGCTTTAAGAGCAGCTAAGGGCGGATTAAAAAAATATTAGTGTTTCAAGAATTATATTGATCTATTTGTGTTTGTAGCCATTGTTTTTGTAAAATAAATATATGGAAAATTCATTGGTCATCATTAAGTGATATTTGCATAAAGCTACTATACCCATTATTCATGGTAAAACTCGAAATATCATAATTATACAGGTGAGTCTAATAAAGTGAGCAGGGACTGTATGTTCGTTCCGCTGCTCGCCAATGGGAGAACGATACAGGCGATCAGTTTGTATCACGTTCGCGGGGGTCCAAGCAGGAATTAGCGACACCGTTTGGTTCATTCACTACGGATCAACGCGAGAAGCAACGCGGAATGCCGTGCGCCTAGTTTCTGTCTCTGTCATATCAGTCTCTAGTCACGTTCTCTACCGGGTGCGGGGTGCATGGAGGATTCGGCCCAAGTGCAAAGGGTTAATCCTATATTTTCCATTCAGCCGAAATGACGAGGCAATCCGTACCGACGCTCATTTGCCTGGTGTTGCCAGCCCTGGCCTGCTCGACCAGCTCTCTGTACACGGCATCCAAAGGGTGCTCCCAGGTGGTAGTTCCGGTGGAAGCTTGGTAGTAATACCAAGCGCCCGTCGACTCCAGGTAGCATGGCTGCCAGCCTTTCGGAAGGGCCGCCATGAGGCCCTCCCGGGCCAAGTCCATGAGGTGCGGCTCCGCATCGGGGTCAATTCCCAAGCGCCTCGCATAGTCGAGCACCTCTGAAAAAGCAATCGCACGCTCCATTAGTTAATTACCACCTAGCTACTCTACCCGGTATCAAGGAGACCTGGTAGAGAAACGTATCATCGACGAAATTTAAACAGCTCTGAGCGAACAAAATGAGATTTTGTAGACTTCCCACCCCCTTGCCCCCAACTGTGAGGCTTCGGTCGACAAATGTTTTCTTTGCGTTTAACCCACCATGACCAGTTGGCCATGTGAGATACGTCAATTGAATTTGTATCGTTTCCATTGCTTTGAAAATTATTTTCGAATTCTTATTTTACTAGGAACGTTTTACGTAGTATAACAACAATCGCTCTAAGCGAACAAAATGAGATTTTGTAGACTTCCCACCCCCTTGCCCCCAACTGTGAGGCTTCGGTCGACAAATGTTTTCTTTGCGTTTAACCCACCATGACCAGTTGGCCATGTGAGATACGTCAATTGAATTTGTATCGTTTCCATTTCTTTTAAAATTATTTTCGAATTCTTATTTTACTAGGAACGTTTTACGTAGTATGACAACAATCGCTCTAAGCGAACAAAATGAGATTTTGTAGACTTCCCACACCCTTGCCCCCAACTGTGAGGCTTCGGTCGACAAATGTTTTCTTTGCGTTTAACCCACCATGACCAGTTGGCCATGTGAGATACGTCAATTAAATTTGTATCGTTTCCATTTCTTTTAAACTTATTTTCGAATTCTTATTTTACTAGGAACGTTTTACGTAGTATAACAACAATCGCTGTATCTATGAAACGCCTCGTGTTGTTGGCAAAAATGTTCATTTTCGCTCATTTTAGACAGTACCTTATCGTTTTTTTTAAATTAAAGATATACATCAGTTAAGAAGTCATAGTTAAGAAAACATTTTATGAATAGTCTCACAGTTTTCGAGAAGAAAATTTTCAAAGATCACTTTTTATCGGTCTTCTGACTAAGCATAATCCCATAAAAAGGTATTTCTAACGTCAAACTTTTTTTAGTTACTTTTTCATGTAGCTATTGTTTAAATAGTTTTAATCCATTTTTCTCCGCTTTTATCTCATATATATATTTAAAAATCAACAACATCGTCTTACTTTTTTTAAGAAATAAAGTATATGGGACACGTAATTGCATAAGTACAAAAACAAAGAGCAAGAACCATCCATCTCAGTTCTATCTTAATTAAAATCAATCTTCATCAATAGACGGCGGATTTTATGCATTTACAACGAATTTGAAAAATTGTAAAATTGTAAACCGTCAAAAAATTCAGAGAACATTTCGAATATCAACGTATTATTTGCAACTTATTAAAATCGCTAAACGAAGTACGAAACATCTATTTGGCTCCCGTCTCTTGGAATTGATGCAGACAATTTTTATTTTGCATAAAAATCCGCCGTCTATTCGTCGAGCATTAACAAAAAGATTTTTCTTATCGCTATTGCAACTTGACAATAGATTTAACGGAATCTTGAAATGTGCCTTCGGTATTGTTTCTTCGAATGTTATCAAATCTAAATAAATTTGCAATTCAGTCCACTTCCTTTAGCATTCCTTTGAAAGAGTATCGAAATCGATGCAATAATTTTTAGATAACTCCCCGATGTACTCTGAACGGATCAATAAAGAGGATTGCATTGGTGTTAAGTGTTAAGATAACGCGCAGAAGTAATTACAGCGACTAACATAAAAATTACATCGCCCTAGAGTGGGTCCAAAGGAACGTTAAACTGACAGCTCGTTAGATTGACATACGGGTACGATAACGACCCAGAACGTGAAAGCGCAAACAATTATCTTTTCTCGCAATTCCGTGGGGACAGATTCTGCACGCGAATCATCGTCGCGAAAATTCATTTGCCTGGAAACAGACAGCTTTCGCTGGATATGCGTGCGCCCTGTGAGCTTTATAAAGCTTCGAAAGAGGTCAAGGATGTCCGTGGAATAAAGAAATTCTCGACGTGTCACGGCAGCATTGTTCGGAACCCTGGAATCTTCGTTCCATGAAAAACGAACGAGATGGAGAGTTCACCGTGACTCGGATAAGGGTGGGAATCTTAAATTGCCCGGCTGCTATAAATACCAGTGTCAATAAGTAACGTGAGAAAGTATTAATAAACCTTCGAACAAGTGATTTCAAGGTTCCCGGGTCGACCGTGTGTTATAACGACGCCTATCGATTATAGTCCAGGTGAAGCGTACACGTGGCAATGCGGAACTGTTCTTCCGGAAGAAAGGGGACGTCAAGATATCTTCGTGGGTTTACGCACATCGTTACTTGCCGAAGAACCACCGCGAAACTTTCCAGAAAACGGGAACCGAAAACGTCACCAATATTACGGTGCGAAAATTTAATAACTTGCTGTAATTGCTTCGATTGTTTTACTTAGAATATTTATCGAATAGATACAAACTATGGAAAAGTTGGGTAACATGGAAATCACCGACACAGATTTCTCCGGCACGGTTTTCACCGACTCCAGATTTGACCGACAACGAATTTCATCGACAACGAATTTCATCGACAACTATGTATTATCATACAGTATTATCATATGTATTATCATACAGTATTATCATCCAATATTATCATATTGTGTCTCAAGTCGTTGTGGATCAAATTCGTCGTCGTTCAAATCTGGAGTCGGTGAAATGTCGTCGGCGAAAACCGTGTCGGAGAAATCTGTGTCGGTGATTTCCATGGGCCCCTTTTAAAAATCGTCGAATTTTGCTTGTGTCTACCTGGATCCACCCCCACTGAACCAGTATTTTCATTAGCGAGCAATACGTGGACCAGAAAAACAATCCAATTAAAAACCGGAACATTGAAAGCATTTATACCAAATATACAATAGCTTTGACATGAATTGTATTCAGTTATATGAACATTTGAAATACAAACTTGATTGGTCAAAAAATTTCGTTCGTCTGAAAAGTGTCAATATTAAATTAAATTCCTGATTTGTTCTTTATATTCTCGAAGAAAATATGGTCGCCGTAAGCACAGTGGATCTTTTCTTGTTTGCGACTAACCGCGTTAAAAGTTGAAAGACATGTCTTGATTGGTAGACTGCGGGTTTCTATGCATTTATGGCTAAAAGAATATAATTCCAAATAGTGAAAAGATGGAAAACATTTAGGAATATTGATACATTTCTTACGACTTAAGAAATCGTTAAAGGAAGAAGTAAATTATTCCTATTTTGTTCCTACGACTTGCAATTAGTGGAAACCATGTTCATCCTGCATAAAGATTAGCAGTCTATTGATCAGTATTAGGTTATATCCCAAACGTTTATTACGCAGTGTACAGTGGGTGTACAAAGTATACGTACACCTTTTAAAAACTAATAACTTTTTAATAATTGTACCAAACTACCTGAATTTTTATAATCAATTAGAAGCATTGGTTTACGAAATGATATGCAAGAAAAATTTTCCAAAAATTATAATTTACAAGGTTACATGCAGAAATAAAAAAGGCAATTTTTAAAACTTTTTTATTTGGGCCCTCAATAAAAATTTAAGATTGATGTTTTGTAAATCTATGTTAGTTATATACATGCATCAAATTTCATGCATAAAAATTGTGAAAATCGAAGTTTTAGACGACTTTTGATCAGTTTCTGCTTAAAATCCACAGAATCGTTCATCTTTCCATGCGTGTCGTTGTTTCCTGCGTCAACCGACTTCGATGAAATTTTCTGTATGTGTATAACTAACATAGATCTACAAAATATATATTTTAAATTTTGAATAAGGGCCCAAAGAAAAAAGTTTTAAAAAATGACTTTTTTATTTTTGCATTTAACCTTGTAAATCACAATTACTTGGAAAATCTTTTTTGCATATCATTTCGTAAACCAATGCTTCTAATTGAGTATAAAAAATCAGGTCGTTTGGTACAATTATAAAAAAGTTATTAGTTTTTAAAAGGTGTACGATTACTTTGTACACCCACTGTATATGTTTCATATTGTTAAAACGCATTCCGTTGTTCTTTAACGTTTCATTATTGCTAAGCTTGCTCTTGCTTTCTTATCACTAAACCTACTAAGAGGGGTCAAATGACTCATTTTAGATTTTCGATTTGACAATTGTTGAGATTGCAAAGGTGTTTTCATGGAAATTGACTAAATACATTTTTCGACTCCAGTATATATTATAGTATTAAAAATTGTCATTTTTAAATAATACCATGCACATTAGTCACTTTTGATGGCTTAGTGTTAAAAAGCTACTCTGAATTTGCATTGAACGTACTAATCAATAGCGTAACGAACATTCGGAACAACCTGGTATACGGAGAATTGCTACTATGAAAGACCCAACCCCTGATTCTCCACCTCGTGAAAGCTGCGAAATTCTCGGCCGGTAACGACCGTCCATTATATTCGGCCGGTTTAATTCGATACAACGTTCATCGACCTCCTTTCGCGCTTAATTAATTCTTCAGTAGCCTGCCACTTGGGCGTGCTTTCGAGACAAATATCTGAAAATGAACCGGCTTTAAGAGTCACGGAAGGCAAGCGCGCGCCGATGGTAGATAAAGTGTCAATCTATCACGAGCCGTTAATCTCCCCGCTCTATTCGGCTAAATACCGTCGAACATGATTAACGAGAGCCCGAGAACTTGTTACGCGGTGTCGCTCCGGTTGACGTTTCGCGCGCTCGTTATAAATAATTCATCGGGCTCGGGTTCAACCGTGTACTTTGTCCGTGGAGCGTTGCTTCTGTTTACCCGGCTATCCATTCGGAAAAAGAAGGAGAGAGAGAGAGAGAGAGGGAGAGGAAAAGGAACGGGCTGCCTGGCTTCCTGGGAACTCCTCTGTCGATGATTATCATAACAATCCGGGCCGGGCCACGATTTCACAGGGAAATTAATTCCAGAATCATGTTCGAAAATCCCCAGCGATAACGCGTCGCCGGATGCGTTGGCAACGTTCGCGTTTAAACATATAATTAGCCGCGAAGATCGCCGCGCAGCGGATCCTCATTCATCGCTTCGCGGCGCGGCGGCTGCGGCTGGGTTCTCTGAATAGTTAACGTTGCCTTTTGCGGAAGGAGACGATACGACAGTCGCGACGACAGCGCTGCAAACACGGCCCGGTTAAAAATTCCATCATGGAAGTCTTTGACAGGTGGCTACCCCGGTGTGCATGGGGGTAACCCGCCACAACATCTGTCTTCCCGGCAGCGCGGCACGGGCGGTGGTGAAATTTTTGTAGCCGTTCGCACAGCTACGATTTCGAATTGCTCGGAATCCAATCGAATTTCTGCCAGGAATTCGCGATGGGGATTCGTTTACGAATCTAGACTTTCGTTCGGACAAACGCGTATCCTGCGGAAGTCAGTCACTGGCACGACCGCCCAGGGGGGTGGGTTCCCGAGGCTTATGACAAAACTTTCGCCGCACTGCGGATCCTATTGATTTTTCACGGAACGCTCGGCTACGAGCTCACTGCTCCCGTCCGGCCGCGGTGTAAATAAACAAGGAAACTTACTACCGAAACCGTTCAACCCTCTGGCGTTTTATTTGCGACCTTTCGCGTCTTAACCCTGCGCCGTTTAATTGCCGCACCGAACCGCCCCTTCCTCGATCTCTAATTAACATTCTGAACGGAGCATGTTGCCGTTATTTACGGGGCGTAGATGAGGCGACTAGTTTCGAGAGCTGCTCGTTAAATTTGATTTCGTTACTCGCCCGAAGCGTGTGCATCGTTGCGCTATTCGGCAGAGCCTCGTGCTCTTATTTCTGACACTGCTCCAAAATTCAGGAAACGATTACTGCCTTAGTCTATTTTAATTAAGGAATTCTACGTTCGCGGACCATATTCGCACACACTCCAGAGAAACAAAATAAACGAACCGCTCGCATTCGCGTAACATAAATATTCCCATGGTCGATGGGATCGCGAGACAACTGGTGAAACCACCCCCGCCATAAAGCGCCTAGTCCGCCTGGTTGCACGTTTGCGTCAGTTTTCATTGCGCAACCGAGTGTGTTTCGCAATATGACGCCTTTTCCTTCTGCGAACTGTGTCAAGCCCGCCGGAACCCGGCTATCCTTGCCACGCGATGCAATTAGTTTCCAATTAAGAGGAGCGTAGAAGGCAGTGGACGACGCTTCAGCCGGAAGAAGGGTTACCATCGCGGAAAGGATCAGAGGCGTAAAGAGGATGGTCAAGGCCGCGACCCCGGGCGTTGGTGTAAAAGAATTAAGAGAGGAAGGAAGCCGGAAGCTCGGTAGGAGCCAAGAAAACCACCCTGTGCTACATCGATCGTGTGGGAGGAGCGGGGACAGGATGGTGTCTCGCCCCCTCTCCCTCCCTCGCCGCCGAAAGGACTCTAGGGGTCCTTGGGCCTAAAGGACTCGCGGTTTTCAGGGGACGTACCTTCGTTCGACGGATGCGACGTCTCGTCAAAGACCTCCCTGCAGACGATCGTGGCGGCGCTGTCCTGGGAAATGCTCATACTAGCTCGTACGAGGAACAGCCGGGTCCCGGTCGCAGGACGTTCACATAACGCGCTTCACCATAATGTGCCAACACATGATAGCGTCGCGTGGGCCGTTGCCCGTCATAGTCCGTCACGGCGGCGCGTGCACGCGAGAGAGTTTCGCCCCAGCGACGAGGCCCGTCCGACGACGGTCAATGTTGAATTCGACTTGAACGTAGGCGGCGGAAAGAGAAAAGACAGAAAGAGACGGAGCGAGGGAGACGAGCAGCGCCCCCGGTAGCCTGACCCCGAACTAGGCCAATGATAAGGAAAACGAGCGGCACTGCCGCCGGCAACTGTCTTATCGATTAATCGAGAAACTGGCAAGCGCTACACACCGCTTGCTCAAGCAAAATAACCACACCGGATCGCTACACATTTTCCCGGGAACTTTGCTTCCGTGTTTCCCATTGATCACGGCTGCGGGACACCACGGGGGTAGTTTTTTTGCTAGACAGGACTGGGCTTTAGGAACGCTGGACACACAATCCCCCAAATTCCGTCCAGTCCTGCGGTTAACCCCTCCTGTGCACGGATTGGGTCTGTAAGATCCAGGAATTGAATTTTGTACTGTTTTAACGTTTCTTGAAATTATCTTGGAATTCCTCGATGAATCCTTGTTTCACTAGGTGTATGTCTAAAATGCGAGATAGCAGAACAAAATGTCAACGAAGAAGAGTATGTTTTTGTAAAGGTTAGAAGCAATTAATAACTCCTATTTAATCACTACGACGAATTGCTTTACATCGCTTCTAAGTTTCATTGGGATGATCAAGATTGAAAGGGTGAAGTCGCTACTAGAGCGCGTAATCGTATTTCCTAAAGCGACATCTCGAGTATTTTTGAAGTATGCTTTATTTTGATTTATAATATTATGTAGGGGATGTGTACGTAACGGAATGTTAAATACGAAAGATAAAAGACGCGTAGCCGGATTCCGCAGGGTTCAATTATTTAATATTCTATGTCAATTTGGAATTAATTAATATTCTATGTAAGTTCGATAAAAAGACACGTGTAACGTGTCTTTCTTTCTTCTTTTATTATCTTTAAATGTAATGTAATTGTTTTTCTATTATTACGACCGGGCTGCGACTTTCTCTTTTGGCGGTGCTGTTGTCTTGTCACGTTGTATTCGTCGTAGTACCGGTAGTATTTGCATCTTCTATGTAAAATGTAACAGTAATGCATATTTATAACAAATGAATAGAACACCATTGTCATTCTGCGAATTCAATCGATCGTTATAACACAACAGTTTTTAACGATGGCGTATTGACTAACGGTCACAGTAATGTTTTTATCGCAACTCAAAAATATCTATCTCTAAAACGAAAATTATGGATACCTGCACATTTTTATATACATTTCATATTCGCATTTTGAAAATTCGAAACAAGTTTTTATGTACACGTTACCATCTGTCGTCAAGGAAGGGATCTATTCCTTAAAGAAAATTGAAATAACGAATGTCGAACATTTTTTATTATTCTAGACGAGTTTACATTTCGTCGGTGGTGGTAGGAATTAAAATTAAAAAATAGCTGTTTTCAGCGGGACCAGTAAGAGGGCGTGACCGGGCGCAGGGATAACGTGGAACTTACAGTGATCTGAAATACCAATCGCTAAAAGTTCTACCTCCGAAGAGATACTCGTCAAGTAGAAGAAGAATGATGTACTATAGAATGCTCACATTACCCAATCTGTAATTGCCTTATAACACTATCACCGACGAGATCCTGTCTCGTCTCTTTATCTAAATACAACCAGACGATGTATGACATTGTTCACGCCCGGGGCGAACCAGCTTGAACGATACATCCATTTTGTTCTGAAGGAAGCTGAAATTGCAAAATGTTATGGAAGACAATAGGTATAGGAATAGAATTTATTGAAAATCAACATATTTATTAAATGTGCAGCTATTAGCTCGATATTATCCTTTATTTATAAGATACTAGAAGATCTTACAAATAGAGGATAATACCGATTGCCCAGGTCTCACCACGAGGAGGTTGCTGCACAAGAGACCCGAAAGAGAGTCAGAACGAATGCAATATTCCTTCTGGCTCTCTTTCTAACAACGGCGGACTTATACTAAATTACGCACGCAAGTCGAGCAATTATTGCGGAGCAAAAGAAGAAGAAGAAGATCGGAGAAGAAGTCTCCGATCCACGGGGGGTCAAAGGCGAATCAGGCAGAAGGCTCTGATTCTTTCAAAAAGAAAAACAAAACGAACCAGAGCAGAAGGCTCTGGTTCGAAGGGGACGCGGCGCGTACAATGCTGGCAGCACTTCTCGGTCAGAGCCAGTACCCAACGTGTCCTCACCAAGAGAAATGGACAGTGAGAAGTGTTCAAACGTAACACCATTCCTCTGCCAACCACCTGGCCACCAGGAACGCAATGCGATGAGGTGAACCCGGGTAGGATTACAAACAGAGAGAACTCTGCCAACTACCTGCCACCAGGCATCGCAAAGCGTTGAGGTGAACCCGGTAGGATGACAGAGAGAATGGCAATACGAGTGAACAGGTCTCAATGAACCACCTCTCTCAATGTATCGACGCCGAATACCGACTCCAACCGGTCTGTTACATACAAGCAAGGTCCGACACAGCAGAAGGCTGTGTCGGAATCAAGAAAACGAGTAACGAGAAGTTAAGACAATAATTACTCGACGATATACAATATTAAAAACTAACGCACGCACGCACGCAAGTCGAGCAATTATTGCGGAGCAAAGAAAGAAGAAGAAGATCGGAGAAGAAGTCTCCGATCCACGGGGGACCAAAGGCGAATCAGGCAGAAGGCTCTGATTCTTTCAAAGAGACAAACTAAAGCAAACCAGGGCAGAAGGCCCTGGTGCGAGGGTGACGCGCGAATGGCCAAGAGGAACTCAAGCTGCAATACCCATATCTCCCAACCACTTGCCGCCAGAGACGGACATGAGTGGAATAAATTTACAGTGGAGAGGTTTTACATGAGCGAGCCACATCTCTCAAAGCCTCCCCCCATTAATACTATCTACCGCGAACTGCCGTACCAACCGGTATGGTACAAACTACATACGAGCAAGGTCCGACACAGCAGACGGCTGTGTCCGAATCAAGAAAACGAGCAAAGTGAAGTTACGGCAATAATTACTCGACATATTTACAACGATAGTATACAATCTTAATATGTAAACCAAATATAACTAACTTAAAAATACACTCTAGTCTTCTTCCTCTTCGTTGGTGTGTCCCCTTCATTCGGTGTGTCGTCTTCGTTAGCAGCCGGCTGTTGTAATCTAGCTGAAACAGACTAACCGTATTTAGAAACAATGCTGTTAAATACAGAATTAAATCACGCACACGAGTGCGAATGTAACCAGCTCACGACAGCAAATATAAACCCGCACGTAAGCGCAAACCTAACCATGCACATGAGTGCGAATACAACCTGTCCACAAGAGCAATTATAATTTATAATCATGTTCACAAGTGAACAAGTTCACAAGAACAATTGTAATAATGCACAGGAGTGCGAATACAACCAGAGAACCAGCTCAAGAGAGCAATTGTAACCCAGCACAGAAGTGCGAATACAACCAGCGAACCAGCTCGTGAGAATAATTATAACCCCGCACACGAGTGCGAAAACAACCAGCGAAGCGGAGCACAAGAATAATTGTAACCCCGCACACGAGTGGGGCGCTCAAAATATAAATTTGATGAAGAATAAAATTGATAAATTTGAAGAAGACTCAATACCGAAAGTCTGGAAAATTTCAATTAGTATGAAGGATATGGTGTTCGTTGAATTAACAGTTGAAGGACAGGTTTGTTGAAACTGAGCCATGGAAGTTGAAACTGACAAAGGAAGCTTTGAAAAATATTAGTAACCAAACTTACCGTTGATCGTTGAATGAACAGTTGAAGGTAGGCCACGGTAGCTGTGGATGACCTCTTGTCCACCTCTGGTCAACCTCTGGTCCACCTCTGGTAGGTCCCTGGTCCTCCTGGTCTTCCTGGTCCCGGAGCTCAACCGCTCACGCCGCCCTCCCCCGCCCGACTGACTGATTGACGGAGCTCTCTGACCGAGCGCGGGCGTGCGCCCCACGCTCGACGCTCGACCGCTCCCCACCTCCACCGAATATCGATCGATGTCGATCGCCGTGAAAATTATTGATAAATTTATTATTTCCAGCTGGTTAATGTTTATAACAATTTTATTTTACAGCGATGTCCACAAGCAATCCCTTGGTTATCTGCTCTCCTAATTTTTTCGTAAAAGTGGCTAATAGTATTCGAGATGCGGAATAACTTTTAAACCATGAACATTCGCACGCATTAATTTATTCAATACAATTCACAGATAAATTTATTATTTCGGGCTGTTTAATGTTTATAACAATTCCTTTTGCTAATGATGTTAAAGAGCACGCCCTTGACCGCCATGGCAACTAATTTTTTCGTCAAAATGACAATAAAACTCGAGATACAGAATATCTTTTAAACGATGAACATCCGCACGCATTAATTTATTCGACATAATACTGTGATACATTTATTAATTCTAGCTAATTAATGTTTATAATCTCATTCCTTTTGCCAACGATGTGGACAAGCACTCCCTTGACCACTTTGCCATCTAATTTTTTACAGTGTTCGGTATTGGCCTAAACGGGAGCATTCAAACGAAGGTGGCTCGATCGTTGCGTTGGTGCCGTCTCGTTATTGTTTTCGTGTCTCGAGCGCGCGATCGCGAAACCGCTGTCTTGTCCTCGTAAAAGTCATCGTACAATAAAGAGTATATGTTTAACTGCAAAATTCGAAATGTTGCCAACAGCCAAATATTAATACGTATTTTAAAATAAAATAAAATGAATGTATCGTTAATTAAATCATATGTGCATTATATAGCAAGTCATTTTTATGAAAATTTTCAGGAACATTACAAAACACCCGTTAAAACATCATGTAAAATTGCGTATTTTTGCTATTTTCCACGTTACAGTCACAATTCTGGAAAAGTAAACGAAACGAGTCGAGTCAGTCAATACATGATTAATTCAACCTGAATATTTCATCTCTGTTTAAATATAATGCTCCCTGTTTCTATAATGATTTCAAAACTGAATAAATGTTTTCTCGATTTATATATAAATAAACTGTTATTTATTGATAGCAAACAAAGTAATAATTGTTGTTGAAAATTGAATTACCTATTAAACGCTATTTTTATCTTGAAATTTATTCATATAAAGTACAATACAATAAAATATAATGTAACTGTAATAAATCTAAGGATTTTTACATCTTTCAATGCCTGTCGTTTTTTCCCGCATCAACCGATTTCGATGAAACATTCATAGTGCATATATTTCATATACAAATCCACAAAACGCATATTTTAAATTTTTATTACGGACTTTAATAAAAAAGTTTTATAAAGTGTCTTTATAATGTAGTTTTGTAATGTTCCTGAAAATTTTCATAAAAATGACTTGCTATATAATGCACATATGATTTAATTAACGATACATTCATTTTATTTTATTTTAAAATACGTATTAATATTTGGCTGTTGGCAACATTTCGAATTTTGCAGTTAAACATATACTCTTTATTGTACGATGACTTTTACGAGGACAAGACAGCGGTTTCGCGATCGCGCGCTCGAGACACGAAAACAATAACGAGACGGCACCAACGCAACGATCGAGCCACCTTCGTTTGAATGCTCCCGTTTAGGCCAATACCGAACACTGTAAAAAATTAGATGGCAAAGTGGTCAAGGGAGTGCTTGTCCACATCGTTGGCAAAAGGAATGAGATTATAAACATTAATTAGCTAGAATTAATAAATGTATCACAGTATTATGTCGAATAAATTAATGCGTGCGGATGTTCATCGTTTAAAAGATATTCTGTATCTCGAGTTTTATTGTCATTTTGACGAAAAAATTAGTTGCCATGGCGGTCAAGGGCGTGCTCTTTAACATCATTAGCAAAAGGAATTGTTATAAACATTAAACAGCCCGAAATAATAAATTTATCTGTGAATTGTATTGAATAAATTAATGCGTGCGAATGTTCATGGTTTAAAAGTTATTCCGCATCTCGAATACTATTAGCCACTTTTACGAAAAAATTAGGAGAGCAGATAACCAAGGGATTGCTTGTGGACATCGCTGTAAAATAAAATTGTTATAAACATTAACCAGCTGGAAATAATAAATTTATCAATAATTTTCACGGCGATCGACATCGATCGATATTCGGTGGAGGTGGGGAGCGGTCGAGCGTCGAGCGTGGGGCGCACGCCCGCGCTCGGTCAGAGAGCTCCGTCAATCAGTCAGTCGGGCGGGGGAGGGCGGCGTGAGCGGTTGAGCTCCGGGACCAGGAAGACCAGGAGGACCAGGGACCTACCAGAGGTGGACCAGAGGTTGACCAGAGGTGGACAAGAGGTCATCCACAGCTACCGTGGCCTACCTTCAACTGTTCATTCAACGATCAACGGTAAGTTTGGTTACTAATATTTTTCAAAGCTTCCTTTGTCAGTTTCAACTTCCATGGCTCAGTTTCAACAAACCTGTCCTTCAACTGTTAATTCAACGAACACCATATCCTTCATACTAATTGAAATTTTCCAGACTTTCGGTATTGAGTCTTCTTCAAATTTATCAATTTTATTCTTCATCAAATTTATATTTTGAGCGCCCCACTCGTGTGCGAGGTTACAATTATTCTTGTGCTCCGCTTCGCTGGTTGTTTTCGCACTCGTGTGCGGGGTTATAATTATTCTCACGAGCTGGTTCGCCGGTTGTATTCGCACTTCTGTGCTGGGTTACAATTACTTTAATGAGCAGGTTCTCCGGTTGTATTCGCACTCATCTACACGATTACAATTCTTCTTGTGAACTGATTGTATTCGTACTTCTGTGCGGGATTACAATTGCTCTTATGAACTGCTTCTATGGTTGCATTCGCACTCATGTGCATGGTTAGAATTGCACTTACGTGCGGGCTTATATTTGCTCTATTCGCACTCGTGTTATTTCTGAATTTTGAATTGTTGGTTTCGAAACTTTGACAAGGCCCGCTTCTAACAATTTTTACATCTTGTTTAAAATTGGTATTCCTTCGATCGGAGATCCCCCAGGGGCTCACTCACGGATAGAGCTGTGAGTGAGTACGGGGTGTCGCGTCCCCGGGGCTACCCGAATCGCCTATAGGCCGCACCCGTGTGCGGGGTTAGTTTGGCTCTCGTGAGCTGGTGTTAGGTTGGCTCTCGTGAGCTGGTTTCATTCGCACTCGTGTGCGGGGTTAGTTTGGCTCTCGTGAGCTGGTTTCATTCGCACTCGTGTGCGGGGTTAGTTTGGCTCTCGTGAGCTGGTTTCATTCGCACTCGTGTGCGGTGTTAGTTTGGCTCTCGTGAGCTGATTTCATTCGCACTCGTGTGCGGGGTTAATTGGACTCTCGTGAGCTGGTTAGTGTCGCACTCGTGTGCGGGGTTTGTTTGTTCTCGAGAACTGGTCTTAGGTTTGCTCTTGTAAGCGGGTCTTAGGCTTGCACTCGTGTGCGGGGTAATATATTGTTATGTCTAATTATTATTAGTCTGTTTTAGTTAGAATACACCAAGAAGAAGACATACTATGAAGAGGACAAACTAGGAAGAGGACACACCAAGAAGAGGACACAGCAAGAAGAAGACATACTATGAAGAGGACAAACTAGGAAGAGGACACACCAAGAAGAGGACGTACCAAGAAGAGGACACCCCGAGAGGAAGGCAAATCAAGAAGAGGATATATCAATAAGTTAGTTTTATTTGCTGAGTGAGGTACCCCAGGGGCTCACTCACGGATGTTGCCATGAGTGAGTACGGGGAGTCGCGTCCCCGGGGTGCCTGAATCGCCTATAGGCCGCGTGCGTTAGTAATTAAGATTTTATACCGTCGTTGTAAATGTCGAGTAATTATTGTCTTAACTTCACTTCGCTCGTTTTCTTGATTCCGATACAGCCTTCTGCTGTGTCGGACCTTGCTTGTATGTACCAGACCGGTTGGAGTCGGTATTCGGCGTTGATACATTGAGAGAGGTGGTTCATTGAGACCTGTTCACTCGTATTGCCATTCTCTCTGTCATCCTACCGGGTTCACCTCAACGCTTTGCGATGCCTGGTGGCAGGTAGTTGGCAGAGTTCTCTCCGTTTGTAATCCTACCCGGGTTCACCTCATCGCATTGCGTTCCTGGTGGCCAGGTGGTTGGCAGAGGAATGGTGTTACGATTGAATACTTCTCACTGTCCATTTCTCTTGGTGAGGACACGTTGGGTACTGGCTCTGACCGAGAAGTGCTGCCAGCATTGTACGCGCCGCGTCCCCTTCGAACCAGAGCCTTCTGCTCTGGTTCGTTTTAGTTTTTCTCTTTGAAAGAATCAGAGCCTTCTGCCTGATTCGCCTTTGATCCCCCGTGGATCGGAGACTTCTTCTCCGATCTTCTTCTTCTTCTTTTGCTCCGCAATAATTGCTCGACTTGCGTGCGTAATTTAGTATAAGTCCGCCGTTGTTAGAAAGAGAGCCAGAAGGAATATTGCATTCGTTCTGACTCTCTTTCGGGTCTCTTGTGCAGCAACCTCCTCGTGGTGAGACCTGGGCAATCGGTATTATCCTCTATTTGTAAGATCTTCTAGTATCTTATAAATAAAGGATGATATCGAGCTAATAGCTGCACATTTAATAAATATGTTGATTTTCAATAAATTCTATTCCTATACCTATTGTCTTCCATAACATTTTGCAATTTCACCTTCTTCAGAACAAAATGGATGTATCGTTCAAGCTGGTTCGCCCCGGGCGTGAACAATGTCATATATCGTCTGGTTGTATTTAGATAAAGAGACGAGACAGGATCTCGTCGGTGATAGTGTTATAAGGCAATTACAGATTGGGTAATGTGAGCATTCTATAGTACATCATTCTTCTTCTACTTGACGAGTATCTCGGCGGTGGTAGAACTTTTAGCGATTGGTATTTCAGATCACTGTAAGCTCCACGTTATCCCCGCGCCCGTCGCGCCTGGTTACCCGTCCCGGTGAATAACACAGGGGCTGGCACTGCCTGGCAGTCTTTAATAGTATCTCGTCGGTGCATACAGTGACATTCTAGAGAAAAGACTGCAGCTTCCTATACTATCGACGGTTCTAGGGAAACTTTGTATCGGAGGATGAAGAAGAACTATTTTTTGCAGAACATGCTAGAAAAATGAACTAATTCAACAAGAAAACTGTACCAACGTTATTTTGCAATGAATATTCTATACGAATGATTTACACTTCACGCACATCAAAGTACCAGAACTCTGAAAATGTTGTCCGTACATTTGCCTATCCCCAGCAGAGATGGCGCCAACATGTGCATAATCATTTACGAGGTTGATCTCGTTTGCAATAAACTACTGGCACCCCGGTGAAATGATTTTATTGCTAAATGTAGAAACGACGTAGATTACTGTGCCCAGTAATCACCTTCATTCAATAAATTTTAAAGCGTTCAATTATTCGCGTTTATTTTGTGCATCACGGAAATGGCTAAAGTATTTTGCAATGCGCTAAGTAAATTAGTTTCTATGAATGCAGATGCTTTCCCACTGGCGATATAATAACGAAAATAAATGTTAATATTCTGGCACAATAATATATGCAGAGGAGCGCTTTATACATATAACGCTGAACGTTCAACGTAAATAGATGATTATTTCATTTATGTTTCAGTCATTCAAATTTACTAAATCCCCTCTAAATATTATTCAATGACCTGTTTACGCGGTATTACGTTCTTTAATAGTAGTTTAGCGTGTAATTACTATGAAGGGTGGAGGATAAGCTGCGCTTAAAAATTTTGTTTTTCGTTAGAAATGAACTCTGTGGCCTGCATGATGAGGGAATCGATTTATCGATCGATGTGATTGAGCGCGCTATAATCTAAAAGGTGTCGCGCATGATAAACAAGGTTGCGTTCGGTTAAATATTACATATTATCATATTATTATATTGTTGTAATGTTTAAACTAAATATATATAACGTTAATCATTCAAAATAATTCTTTGTACAATATATTTTATTGTTCGTTCCACGAACACGTTCTAACACTTCTGTAAACTGTAAACCAAGAGAGGATGTACACATTCATAGAATTAAGATACTGTATACTGATTAGAGAATAATAAAATCAGTTCCCGCTAACTCAGAAATTCTCCAGGAATTAAATAACAAAAAGATCTCTCTAACAAAGTGTAGGAGGTCTCGTCGAACGGAAGATCGAGAAACCAATGTATATACCTTGTCTCCGAAAAAGATTGATCCAATGATTTATTTTCCAATAGGAAACGCGATCTCGGGCTCGTATCGTTAGCAAAATATATCGGGATCGGTTCGGTTGCTCCGCAGCGGAGTAAAATGGGAGCAACACAATCGTGAATTTTTCAAGGCGCGGATCGTTTCCGCAGATCCTTACGAGTGCTATCGACGCGGTTGGTTCGGAAGACGTCGGGGCACAGTTCGCCGGAGGATTCGTATTTACAAGATCTCGACTGTGGGGCGCGGTACTAGTTACCGGTCGCGATCCCACCGATACACGTCTGGAATAATGATCGGGCATCGATTGGGACATTTAAATTTTCCCGTTCTATAGAAAACAACGATAGGGGGCCGCTGAATAACGGTGTTAACGTTAACGACGCCAGGATCCCGGGAGCCGTTTCGTCGAACGCGAAAATTAAATGATAATGATATCCTACGCCGACGCCCCCGCGAAATACTTGCGGCCTTCGAGCCCGGAACATTTATTTCCCTCTCCGTCTCGCTCTCTCGGGATTTTTCGCCGTGCTCTTCCGTCTTCCTCGAACCGTTTCCCTCTTTCTCTCTCTTTCTGTTCCCCCGTCGTCGTTCCGTTTCGAGGGAACCGTGCGTTTTTTGTTCTGTAAAAATCCTCGTTAACTCGAATCACGATTCCCCGCGTATTATACGGAGCCGTGCCGGCCGCCGCGCCGGCTTTCCACTCTTTTTCCCCGGCAGCTAAATAAATCGTTAGAGGTGGCTCGGTGACCGAGCGCGGGCTAATGGCGCTCCACTTATTATTCTTCCTCGTTGTTCCCGGCGAATCGCAAGCTCAATCAACCCTCGAACACGCGGGAACTATCGCCGATGACACCTTAATTGACGGGCTTCCGTGATACAGGCCGAAGCGAACGAACGGTGCGGCGCCCGCCGACGCGGATTACACCCGGCCACGGACAAAATGGCTGAAACATCCGGCGACCGCCGCACAGTTGATCGTTTCTATCTAATCGATGGAATTAAATCATAAGTTTTCGTGTCATGAAATTGGTTGAAAGTAAGTCGTTTCAGAAGCCAACACTTATTTGCTAAATAAGTCTCTTGGAATAATGTATCAGTTAGTTTTCTTCGCATCTTACTACTTATAAAGTTGGCACCATACTTCTTTATGGATGCACATTTTATTACGTTTATGTTCGTGTTTAGTTTATGGCCGAACGTCCTAGGTGCATTTTGAACATCCCTAGGACGTTCGTGACACTTAAATTTCGGTCGTCCTAGGAACGTCCATTTCTGAAGCTTTATGGATGTTCTTAAGGGGGTAAGACTCGTTATTAGGATTGCAATGGTGGGGGTTGCAAAGATGGTGTATTTCAGTAGTCAAAAGCGCTAGATAAAAGGTCAATCTAGGCCGCGATTGCCCTCAAAAGTACTATTTTTACGTTTACGAGGCGTAACTTGCATTATTCGGCATCACGTAGCTGTTGCAGCTTTATGAAAATAGCTAGAATAATGCAAGTTACGCTGCCGGATGATGCAAATTACGCCTTGTAAACGTAAAAGTAGAACTTTTGAGAGCGATCGCGGCCTAGAGTGTTCTTTTATCTAGTACTTTTGAGGGACCTATTCGGGTGTCCTCCGTAGACACGTTCTCGGGATGTACTCAAGATGTCTTTGTGCTACTCGGATCTGTTTCTAAACAAACATTTTCTCGTTGATTAAAAATGAATTTTTATAGTACAGGCATTTATCTGTTTCTGCTAAAAGAACTACTAAAATCTAATTTATAAAAAATATAATTCACTATTGCACAATGAAATAAAATAATATTCGCTATTCTTTATACTGTACTGGGATAGAAATGTTGTAACCTTTTTGCTATGATTAGGTATATAAACATTTGTCCATTACGTTCAGTGTCCAAACGTTACTCCTGAGATTACTATTGCAATTGCAACGGTTAACTGTACCGTGGAACAATTTTGTATTTCAGGAAGTTTCGTTACCTGTAGAAGAGAGTTGTTCAACGAGTTGAGAGAAGAATCAATTATAACATATACATATAGTTAATAACAGCGATTTCGACGCTAACTTTTGTTCAAATTACGTATTTTTGATCATTCTCAGTCTCTATTGGTATCAAATTCGTTTAGGCGTGTCAAATTCACGATCGGTAAAAATCGTACTTTTCGTTAACATTAACTCTTTGATTATTTACGTCCGAAGGTATGTCCATAAGACATTAATTGCATAAAATCACATCTGAAATCAACTAGTAAACTTTCTATTTTTGAGATTGGAACATTACTTCTCGTAAGGGTAGTTTTATAAAACGAATTTCTCCTTCAAGCGAATAAGTAATACCAGAATTAAATTCTATGACTCTAAAAATCCCTGAAACCGTTGTTTGTAATTAATAACGCATAAACAACAGATGCATGCATTTTTCCAGCTTTTCTCGATTCCAGACCATCGCTGTGCGCTGGGGAAACCTCTGGCACTCGTCGGAATCAAGTGTTTTCAGCTATAAACTCATCTAGATCTGATGATTATACACATTCCCCCGAGTATCACGAACATTCTAGGAACATTAGTTAATCACGAAAAGCCAGACTACACTTTGAAGGAACATCTGACAGTCCTGTCTTTTTATGTCTGAACTCTTGGCTCGTGTACCAGGGTCATTCGTTACTCTAAGCATGCAAACTCCGTTCTAGGTTGTCGAAATTTTCATACTGAATTTTTAATCATCCGCCCGCGAGGATTTTTTGAAGTACTAAGTATATTTTTCTCGGAGAACTAGATTAGGTATGAAAGTCTTTAATAATGAGGAAAATGGACAATGTGTAGCGATCTTTTGTTAAGAGATATACTAAATGCATCTAATACATTCATCCTCAAAGGGTGAAATAACTTCTTAGCTGTGAACGACGAATATACTCGTTATGAAGAAATGACAATTAATACAAATCGGTGTTATAAATAGTGTACTTGTAATGGCAAAAGCCACTAGTCGTTTGGATCAAAGAAAATTTCTTGCAAATACTAAAATCTTCAAATATTTCGAAATGATGACGAAATAAGGAAAAAACAAATATTTCAGAGGGTAACAAAAGTTTAATTTTCAACTTTTCTAATTCTAATTGATCCAGTAGTTAGCCATTTAATGGCAGTCTTCACCGTCAGCCATCTTAACCGTTATTATTATTAACTCCTTGCTCTCCAACTTGATCTGTAGTCACAGTGATTAGAAGAAGAAGAATAGTTGCTTAGAAGAAAAATAAAACTCATATGTATTGAATGCCCTATGTATTCCGTAATGGCTATACACCGACAACAACAAAATTGAATTTTATTTCGGTTTGAAGGAAATTAATAACATACATATTTCGTACATCCTGTTCGAAATTTTTGTCACGAGTCTGGCTTGATGTGGAAAGGGTGAATATACTATTTTCTACAATAAATGTCTTGTAACAGGGAGGGAAAAGGGTACACATTGGAAGTGAGGAATAGATCGATTACTCTGCTCATTCAAATGTACAATAATCTGTTAGTAGATATTTATTTTTAAGTAATTTGGTTTCAGGAAGCCTGAATTATTGGGTAGGGGTTGAAATGAGACACATTTACCCTGCAATTTTTTCATCTCTTCTATTCGGACGTTGCTATAACTTCAGTATACCAGGTACGTTTCTGAAATACAATTACAAATTCGCTTGAATTCTACCTTATATTACACCTTAGATTAAAGTCTAATAAAAATACCTTAGTTTAAGGTCTACCTTATATTAAAATCGTTTCTTCGGAAATCTCGTTTTAACCCTCGTACATTGATAAGAAAATTTGGACACCTATGTACATCTTGAGAATTAAATTCGGCTACAATTAACATTGATTTCTAGAAAAGATCTATTCGTTAACTTCTGTGCAGACTATAAAAACAGTTGACGTTAAAGTGATTCATGTGTTTCAGCAAGAAAAATCAGAAATCAAAACAAAGTTCTCCTGTCGTGTAAAATTGATTCGAGCAGTGCACGAGGATTGAATTGAAGTTGATAGAAACGCATAGAAGTAAAAGCTAAGAGATCTTTAGAGTATAAAGGTTAATTTTCCTCTATGTAGATATAAAGAAAATTAAAATATAAAATAATAATAATATTTAAATTATATTATATGATTGAACCTCTATATTCAATTGTTTCGAACCTAGAATTTTAACACTACTTTGAAAATGTGATGAGATCAACATAAATACGGTAGATCATAACTAGACTGCGGATCTTTATGCAAAATAAGATTTGTCCGCATCGATTGCAAGAAATAGAAACGAAATTGAATGTTATTTCTTCCTATAATGATTTTAATAGAAGAAATTATATTGACATGTTGAATTTTTAAAACTTTTCAACAATTTTCAATTTCATATGCTCAATTTTGCTATAAATGCATGAAGATCCGCAGTCTAATCATAACTGACTATCCCAAAAGATAATTACAAAAATTCTGTGCAATTCTTAATATCGAAACTACATTAATTTATGCATGCAAGCGTACTCCCCTAATCGGTATGCATAAAATCAACAATATATAATTCAAACGAACATTTCAATACGATGTCATTCAAATATTCTCTTATATTGTCTCGGTTCTTCTCGCCGCCGAGAGCAAACAGTATAACAGAATGATCGTTTAGCAGTGAATCAGCTCTTCGTGTGTGTAGCCGAAAAAAAGTGATGCACAATGAAACCAGAAGCTTGCCGAAGGCACCAAAAATCCGTTACGTAGCCATCATGGGAGAACGTAACAACCGAAAAATCACGTACCCAGCCCGGAACAATAAATTCTATTGGTCGTTAGACCCTCGAACTCGCGCCGGGGGATCCCCTAATCTGACCTAACAGCATAATGTCGTTACCTTGTTAAATAAATGTCACAGCAGGAGGGTCGCTCGGGGCTGGGCAGCCGATCTACAAAAGACCAACCCCTAAAAATTGGGCCAACGTCCGCGTCCCTCAAAATGGTGGACCGACGCGCGGATTCAGATCGAAGAAAAGCACAAAAGGAGTGACGTTTAGCCGACTGCAATCTTCCTCGGCAATGGCCGATTGCAGCCTAACCCCGCTGACTCATTTGTCGAAAGCCGAGATAATTCGGTGTCGATGAACTCTGTAATCCCTGCGGCAACAACCTTCATCATCTTCCGATCGGATGGTCCAATTTTTAACATTAACCGTACCGAGCACAGAAAGACACTGGTACACGTTGTTTTATAAAAATGACAGCATCAAATCTATTAGTTTTCATAACAATGTGTGCTTCCGGTTCATTTAATGATCTCGAATAGAACAGCTTTGTAATTTCAATAATCATCAAATGAAAAGTGTGAAACCGGTCTCATTTGATTAGTATAAGAAAAGTGTAAAAACAGACAAAGTTTCCAGTCGCCCGATAGTCTCATCGTTGTCTCGAGAATTTTATTTAATCCAACGCGTCATGGATGCTGAAATGTTTTATCTGAAGTTTGTTATTCTTCTGAATCTGTTTCATACAGTTTCTGCAACGATGGGAGATAATGCTCACAAACTTTGAATATCGTGTATACGTACTAATAAATTTTCTGCTGTTAAAATTTATTTATTACTTTCGTTTCTTTTCGAGAAGTTTTGTCATTTCGATGCGAAATATCAAGCGAGCATTTTTCGATCACACGATGAAATCGTAAAAGCCGCGACTACTTCGGTTACATTTTTTTTCCCATTTGGTTATTACGCGGTGAAATTTTTCATTACAATTTCAGCAATTTTTACTGTCAAAAATATCGGAAAATCCAACGAAAACTCGTGCGTGGACGATTAACGGAAGGCCTAAAAGTATCGACAATGTACGCCATTGCGACGGCAAGCGTTTTCTGTCGCTATTTCCTCGCGAAAGACACTTCATGGCTGCATAATGATGTACATTGTCCTAGTTACATATTAATTCCTTTTTCACGCGACGCAAATAAAAATTGAAGGTACATGCGTCGAGCGAAACGAAGCTATAATAAATTCTGCAGATACCTTGAAACATATTTTTATAATTCGTTTCCCTTTTTCTTTTTATTAATAAAACAGTAATAACGAAGGAAACAACTTCCAAGAAAGCGTAAGTTATTTCCTCCAAACAAATTATGTAAGATCACATTTTCAGAATGTCGTAACGTTACACGCTTAGTTGCAAGTTGTAAATGTTAAATAACGTAGGTTTTTTTGCTGATTCGATATAATATAAGTGCAATTGTAGAAATATTCTTAATACTTACAAAAAGAAAAACTCAAACAGTAAATCTACCTCAATCATTCATAATTAGACTTTATGCATGCATGACTTAAAGAAATTTAAGAATATTCACACAATTAGTTTCAGCTTATGAAAATGTTTAAAGGAAGATTCGAAGGAAGATCCTTTTGTTTCTGTTTCTTATAATTACACTGCGGATATTTCTGCATTTATGGCACGTGTAACTTTATGAAATGCAAGAAAACATTTATATCATTAAAATATAATAAAATTCTTAGTTTAGTCCTCCTGCAGTGAATCTATCAATCAACAGGAATGTTTATCTCAATTCAAGTTTTCGAAAATGAACTACAAAAATAGGAAATTGCATGAAGATCTTGCTTATAATCGATCCAAAGAATTTTTATTTCGCATAACAATTCGCAGTCTATTTAAAATATTGTATATTGCACGTAATTCGTTATCACCAGTACAAAACTAGTATCAAAACTTTCTACTTGAATTACGAGAAACTGGAACGAAATAAAAATTTATTTTCTTTCTTAGTATGTTTATCGGATTGAAAATAATGTATTTTTGAATGTTTCTAACGTTTTCACTGTTTCGAATTACACCTATTCGAAATATAAATGCATAAAATCCGCTGTCTAGTTATCACCGGGAGAACGTAAGAACCAGTTAGCGCGAGAAGAAAATTGATTAACGTTCCCGGCGTTATCAAGAACGCGTTTCATAGAAAATTAAAGCGTAACTTGAATGGCTCTAATAATTCCCCCGTTTTCCGGAATCTCGTTTTTAGCTTCGTTTCCGAGTAACTCTTCAGAATATATTAGATTATTCTAATAATCCGCCGTTTCCGAGTCGCAGCCGGGGCAAAATCCCGGCGTTAAATGAAATCAAGTGTCGGCTGGTTTACGCTGAATTTCATTTCGAGGTGCGGCGAGCGCAAGAATATTCTTTGGCAAGTTATCGTTTCGCCGTTCGCTCCATCGTCGTCGTCGAGCTTTCTGGCCCGTGTGAAAAGCGACGAAAAAAATGCTGTATTTGCAAATCCATTGATCGGACACGCTGATGGTTATCGGGCGACGACAGTTTTCACGGTTCGGAATAATAACGCAATTCTTCGTCATCCGGTCGAGATGTTTATCCGAGATCCACCGAGCAGCTGGTAACAGATGTCCGTTTCTCACATTCGGACCATAATCGAGATCACTATCCGCCTGTTGTGTTTGACTCGCCATCCGATTGTCATCAGATAACTCGAAATTGTTGTCACTTAATGATGCATCGCAATGTTTGAATCGCTATGTTGCGTGCAGTCAAACTTTACTTGTTCTTCGTTAGGAAGTTTGCATGGTTGCGCAAGAAGTTTGTCGAATCATTGTGGTAATTATATTTTTGTGTTTGTGAAAGACAATATTAACCCATCGCGCCTCTTTTTCGTTTTAGCGCCTCTGTGACGACAGTCGTAATTTGTTGTTCGCTAGTAATAACAGCATTGGTATGTTTATTTATGTTGGGACACAGCAAGTCGATAAGGGAAATCAATTTAAATAAATTTTTGGAGCTCATGAGTAGACAGCGGATTTTATGCATGTGTGACACAAATGAGTAGATGTGATTTAAGATAGTAAACAAGTTAGAAGAATTTAAATACACTGTTATATTATTTTCAACCTATTAAACATATTAAGAGAAAAAATAAATTTTTATTTCACTCCAGGATGTTGCAACTCGGGTAGAAAAACACAATAAATTTTCTAAATTGAAATCTTCAGTACTAGAAACACAAGATCAGATAACAAGAGTGATTCCAGATTCTTTATTTCACAACTATTGGGATTATAATAATGATTTCGTAAGATATTATTGTCTTCCATTGATTGGAGTGCATATAGTTATTCCAGTGCTAAATACTATCGACTGGAATTTTTTCTCTGCTCATCCTTATCTGTTCTTCCTTGTATTTTCTAATAAATTATGATTCGATCTTTCGTTAATGTTCATGGACTATTTTCTTTCATTTTGATTTACATGAGGTAGATTCATTTGTTCAATGCAAAACACAAGTCACTAATGTGACTAATATGCTGCGAGATAAATACGGAATTTATTTCCACTCTCAACAATCGTAATACATAAGAATAGAAGACAGATCTCCAATTTTTCTGACGTCTGTACTATTTTCTATTTTATATGTAGCTTTTTCTTATAAATATACATAAAACATGCAATTTAATGATTAATATTAGTCCCCCACGGCAGAGTCTGGGTCTATTTTGACCCAGAGTATCAAAATTGTCATTCAATTGCTCAGTTTCCGGCGAATTGATTAAATGAACAGCTGCTGCATTAAAAAGAATAAAAAGATCAACGCATCTACAAGAAGTGCCTTTAAAAATATGTTTTAAAAAATTGATAAACAGACCAGTGATTGGTCCTAATCATGATGAATTATACAATCATAAGTAGACTGCAGATTTTATAAATTTACGACAAAAATTTATAGCAAAGATCTTCGAAGAACTTCAGGATATTCTCTCATTATTTTCAGCTCGTTATGTTAAGAAAGGAAATCCATATCAACTCAAGTCCTGCTTGTTACAACGTGTTACAGTTTTTATTTTGCATAAAAATCCGCAGTTATAAGAGTAGTCCGCGGTTGGAGGGTTGATTAACAAAATAAAAAATTAACCCTTAGCACTCGAGTGGTGACTTAGAGTCACCATTAAAAATTGCTGTACCATTATTCACAACATTGTTTACATTATTAAATATGTTGGGATCTCACCAATTACTAAACATTTAAGTATTGTATGAGATATTACAACAACTTCGTATACATAAAATGACAAAAATCATACAAAATGGAATTATTCTAGCTAGGAAAAAAATGTTTAATTTCAAATTAAAAATAAAAAGAAAAATATTACAGGGATCCTGAATCCATAAAATGAAAAAATCATATAGAATGGAATTATTCTAGCTAGGAAGAAATGTTTAATTTCAAATTAAAAATAAAAAGGAAAATATTACAGGGATCCTGAATCCATAAAATGAAAAAAATCATACAGAATGGAATTATTCTAGCTAGGAAGAAATGTTTAATTTCAAATTAAAAATAAAAAGGAAAATATTACAGGGATCCTGAATCCATAAAATGAAAAAATCATATAGAATGGAATTATTCTAGCTAGGAAGAAATGTTTAATTTCAAATTGAAAATAAAAAGAAAAATATTACAGGGATCCTGAATCCATAAAATGAAAAAATCATATAGAATGGAATTATTCTAGCTAGGAAGAAACGTTTAATTTCAAATTGAAAATAAAAAGAAAAATATTAAACGGATATTGAATCCATAAAATGAAAAAAATCATACAGAATGGAATTATTCTAGCTAGGAAAAAAATGTTTAATTTCAAATTGAAAATAAAAAGGAAAATATTACAGGGATCCTGAATCCATAAAATGAAAAAAATCATAAAGAATGGAATTATTCTAGCTAGGAAGAAATGTTTAATTTCAAATTGAAAATGAAAAGAAAAATGTTACAGGGATCCTGAATCCATAAAATGAAAAAAATCATATACAATGGAATTATTCTAGCTAGGAAGAAATGTTTAATTTCAAATTGAAAATAAAAAGAAAAATATTACAGGGATCCTGAATCCATAAAATGAAAAAAATCATACAGAATGGAATTATTCTAGCTAGGAAGAAATGTTCAATTTCAAATTGAAAATAAAAAGAAAAATATTACAGGGATCCTGAATCCATAAAATGAAAAAATCATATAGAATGGAATTATTCTAGCTAGGAAGAAACGTTTAATTTCAAATTGAAAATAAAAAGAAAAATATTAAACGGATATTGAATCCATAAAATGAAAAAAATCATACAGAATGGAATTATTCTAGCTAGGAAAAAAATGTTTAATTTCAAATTGAAAATAAAAAGGAAAATATTACAGGGATCCTGAATCCATAAAATGAAAAAAATCATAAAGAATGGAATTATTCTAGCTAGGAAGAAATGTTTAATTTCAAATTGAAAATGAAAAGAAAAATGTTACAGGGATCCTGAATCCATAAAATGAAAAAAATCATATACAATGGAATTATTCTAGCTAGGAAGAAATGTTTAATTTCAAATTGAAAATAAAAAGAAAAATATTACAGGGATCCTGAATCCATAAAATGAAAAAAATCATACAGAATGGAATTATTCTAGCTAGGAAGAAATGTTCAATTTCAAATTGAAAATAAAAAGAAAAATATTACAGGGATCCTGAATCCATAAAATGAAAAAATCATATAGAATGGAATTATTCTAGCTAGGAAGAAACGTTTAATTTCAAATTGAAAATAAAAAGAAAAATATTAAACGGATATTGAATCCATAAAATGAAAAAAATCATACAGAATGGAATTATTCTAGCTAGGAAAAAAATGTTTAATTTCAAATTGAAAATAAAAAGGAAAATATTACAGGGATCCTGAATCCATAAAATGAAAAAAATCATAAAGAATGGAATTATTCTAGCTAGGAAGAAATGTTTAATTTCAAATTGAAAATGAAAAGAAAAATGTTACAGGGATCCTGAATCCATAAAATGAAAAAAATCATATACAATGGAATTATTCTAGCTAGGAAGAAATGTTTAATTTCAAATTGAAAATAAAAAGAAAAATATTACAGGAATCCTGAATCCATAAAATGAAAAAAATCATAAAGAATGGAATTATTCTAGCTAGGAAGAAATGTTCAATTTCAAATTGAAAATAAAAAGAAATATATTACAGGGATCCTGAATCCATAAAATGAAAAAAATCATATAAAATGGAATTATTCTAGCTAGGAAGAAACGTTTAATTTCAAATTGAAAATAAAAAGAAAAATATTAAACGGATATTGAATCCACAAAATGAAAAAAATCATAAAGAATAGAATTATTCTAGCTAGGAAGAAATGTCTAATTTTAAATTAATAATAAAACTAAAAATATTATACGGATACTGAAGCTATTAGTAATGCAAGATCTATCTTGCATTACACATTCCCTGGAAGCTTGCAATACTATTGGGCACAGCCCGATCGAGCAACGAAGAGCTAAGAAAGGGAAATACGTTGATAGTGCTGGTTGAGATGAACAAGGAGGCTGCAGAAACAGTGCGCGAGCACGGATCAGTAGCGAGCACGCCCATGTTGCAAAAGTGCTCGACTCGTTGCGGGAGAAAGTTGCAAGTGCCTGTAGGTTGAAAAGCGTCTGGGAAGAGCGTCGCTAAATTTACTTCGCCAGTTATAATTTCCAGGCTCGAATACTAACTCGACGGAGGGCTAAACGTCTCAACTTCGAATAATCCCGTTCTCATTTAAATGGTCCCCCACCGATCCCTCGCAACTTTTTGCCAGGCGACTTCACAGTTTCCCGAGCTCTATCGTTAATAATCCTGTCGAAGGAGCCCATTCTAACGCGAGAAGGCCGAGATAGGCGACCGCGGCGGCAATTGCGTCAGGTGCGAGCGGCGCCGACGATATAAGAGTGCGGCAATGGACACAAAAGAAGAAGAGGAGGAAGAAGAAGAAGAAGAAGAAGAAGATCGAGTCCGAGAACAGAGAAGAGTCCTGGCGGGGAGCTGACAGGACGAGCAGGCAGGAAACCCATTAGCAGCGTATCATCGGACGAGAACGGAGAGTCGGTCTAGCCTTTAAGCGCCATTTTGCTTTTCAATTTTCAGGCCGCAATGCGCGCCAGCAGCCAACCCCTTTCCACCCCCTCGTGGAGAATCGTGGCCGTCCGCCACACTGTCACTAATTCCGCTCAGTGTTCTTTTCTGCGGGGTCTAATGCCACCTGGAGGCTACGCGCGGCTGTCAAAGCCAGGATGCATAATGCGCGAGCAGGGGGAGGAAGAAAAATATAGGGGGCGGAGGGTGGAACGAAGGCGAAACGTGGACGCGTTCGCGAAAAAAAACATCGCGGCTCACCCATTCGCGAACACCCACTCGCAGATAGACGCATACGTGCACACAGCTACGCATAGATTCGCAACACACACGCGCACGCATACATCAAGGGCCGCGAATCGCCGAACGTGTGCGAGCCTCTCCGACAGCAGCTCTCCGCGGTGAAGGAAGTAGGAGGAACGCGAGCGGGGGCAGCGGGAAGAATTTTTACAGCGCGACAATCCACAAGGTACGAGAAAATAATTGCAAGTTCCGTCAGTGACGACCGTGAGGGTGGCAAACGGAGGGGGCCAGGGGGAGTGGGGGGCCTCCTCGGAGGGAAAGAGACCGACGGTTTCGAGCGGTTTTCTTGCTGCCAGGAAGAAGCAGCCGAAGGGAACGCGGCCGACGCTGCGGCGAGGAACGAGCGGGCGCGACAGAGACGGAGAGATCCAATTAAAAATATTACACATTACCCGCTACACAGCTAAAATGTATTTACTGTTTAAAAGCGACAGAGACCGAGGGGGTCCCACCCCTAGCCCACAGCCCACCCCCACGCACACTCGAGCCTGCCGCGCGGAACACAGAAACGCATTATGTGTGCAGTCGCGTGTTGCAGTCCTACTGCCTCCGGTGATGGGTGCACGCGTATGTGCGCCGTGCGAGCACCGCGTCCGGTGGAACGGGGATTTATTAATTTCATCGATCGCAGGATTCGATCGCTGGAATCGATAAACGATCCCAAACAATGCGAATGGTTTTCTACTACGCGACGAATTTAAGATGCACGGAAACAGTGGTTACTTTTTCCGGGGATTTTGGCTTGATTTATGTATTCTTATTGGTTGATCGAATTTATTTATTTATACTGATCGCGGAATGGATAAACGACCCAAACTTTCTTTTAGAGAAATTATGAATTTGAGCTGCAAGTGGCGAGACTCTTGTTAGTATTGTTTATTAGTTGTTTGACTGTATTGATTGCATAATATATATTAATATATTAATAAGCAGGATTTTTACAGAAATGACGATAAACTGGAAAATTGTTTTGTGAATTTTTTCGGAAAATCTATTAAACCTTTTGCATTCGAATTTTGCACATATATTTATTGGTATTGTCATCAATATGTGTGATGTTTTTATAGTGTTTATACTGATCGGAAGAAAAAGAAAATAGAAATGTAGAAATGAAATCAGCATGGATGTAATTATGGTCCTAGTTAAATGACTTGGAAAATCTCGATTAATAACTTTGAGATCTTGAATTAAGATCTTTTAAATATTTTTCGGCCTTTAGCACGAGAAAAAGATGAGGAAAGGTTGACATATTTTTATAATTTTTGTTCGCATAATGGGACAGGATATATCTTGAAGGCGCTCTCAAAATTTCAAGTAGATCGGGCAATTAGAACTTCAGATATCGTGGCAACCGCTTCGAAATACCTGATTTTGAGAAAAACGCGTTCAAAGATTCAACATTTGTAACTACGTTAATTTGACGAATCCAAACAAATCCTTTTGTACGTGTACTTTACAAAGCTTGTGCTTAAAGAGAATGCGACGTTTTGATAATGAAAAACTAGAATTTTTGAGCATGTGTAACTTCCCAGCTTAATTCCGTGATTTCATCCAATTGCTGGCAGAATCAATTTCGGAAGTCTCGTGGAAGTTGAACGCGCGAGTGTGGACGTGTACGTGCTTGGTTGAAAGTAATGGAAGTTGTGCGCACACGGTCATCATTAATCCGATACGATGCAAAGTGAACTGGGAATACGAACCTCCTTGGAGACGCGTTGCTTTGGATTACTTTTTCCTCCTTTCGTGATATTGTATCAACCGTACAGATGATGTGCGTGTTATAAATAAAGAATTTGTTTGCTTTGTGGATTTTTTAAGATTACGAGTCTTCAGTTTCATTCTTTCAGATTGTTTCAGCTTCTCGATCGCTAACTTCGGAAGTTGTTTTCATGATGTGATATGAACTGACTTTTTATCGCTATTTTTATTTATAATTTCCGTAGACGTATACACATACTTTTTTAAACTACGCCTCTTGAAACTTGTTTGAATCAGCAATTTTATACCGCCCATAACTTCGACTATAAATGTTAGAATATTTTGCTATTGTTTTACATTCTTCAAAACCGATCTGATTAATGGTCGTTTAGATTGATCTCTAAGAAAGTGAAAGCATTAGATTCTTGCAAATGATGTCTTCGATTAAAATAGTAAAATGTTCAAATCAATTATGATAAAATCAACCGTTGTTACATTATAGTCTAAAGAAATGTCAGCTTGAATCAATTAACTCATCGGATGCCACACTAGCCACTGAATGCGCCATTTAAATTTAGATAAAATAATCTATCATTAAAAGTAATTCTAACGAATGTTTTAAAAAATAACGAGACTGCATTTATTGATACATTGCACAATTATCTTTACAAAATACGAATAAATAAACGTGTCTAGTATAAGTGTCCTGATAAACGTCCTTAACGTCTGAACCCGTCATTTTAACAAGTTGTTCTCTTGTTAAATGTTCAAGATAAATGATTAAATTAAGAAAAACGAGAATAGATTTCTTACGAAAATGTTTGCTTTCAACATGTTGACTATCACGTCGGTCATACATGGCTGACGCCATTTTTTCACCGGGCTTTAGAAATGAATTGTTATTGTAATACAGTCGACAACAAAATTAAAGGACAAGTCATTTTTGACCGAAAAATTGTGAATCTTTGAACAGCTGTAACATCGTTAAAAATTGTCGTAAAATCATCATTCTTTTTTTAAATTAAAGCTTGAAGTCTCTACTTTATGATACCACATTCTAATTTTTAATATTAAGCACCCCATAGCCGTAGTATCCTAAATCTCAGGGCAAGTGCGTGAACACCGAAAAAGTGCAAAGATTGACACTAATCCTACCGAGCCTAAAAAGTAACTGGTTCCTTTATGTAAATGACAAGTTTGATTTTATTTAGACTTTGTACGGCTCCTATTGTAATACGTGCTCTCCGGGAGCTATCTATACACTCGTTTTTTATGAAATAATTTTTATTATTTCAATAATTATGATATAGAAAATCTGGAAATGGTCATTTTAGTGTTAACACCCGAAATTCGACCAAAAGTCCTCTGATTTTTCTGTCGAGTGTCGGAGAAAATTAATTTTCATTAGGAGAGGGAAGGGTTATAGGAATGACAGCCATAACAAATTTTATCTCTCCAGTTTTGATTCGATCGAACTAAATTACTTCGATTTCGCTGAATTTTCAAGGGTTGTCGAGGCTGACATTTTCCGCGGGAGCGCGCCTAATCTGTGTATGCACAGGGACTTGTCCACGCGTTCGCAGGATTTGCACTGCGATCACAAGATCAACATATGTCTATAGCTGCGGAAACGCATGGACGCACATGTATCGGGCTTGTAACGTCTCGTTAATCGCGTGGAACATCAATCGAAGCGGGAATTGGTCCGGCCGCAATTGATAGTGGATTATAGTGTCCGCGTATCACGGAATCGGAACAGCAAAGACTAAATCGAATCACAGTAATCTATTAACACGACATGGCCGATCAAATGCTAATTCGATAGCGGGAAACTGAACCATTGGCGATAGAACCAAAGACCTAACTTTTTCTTCATACTGGACACTATGCTCATCATTCTGACGCGGGTGTGCTTGCATTCCTCGCTTAAATGGTATACCATTAACGTCCATTGGTGGCAAATTAGGAAGATTAATTGTTCAACACGTATCTGTCTGCTGGTTAGATTAACCGTTGTTGGTATTAGAAAGGAAAAGAGGAGACTGTTGAATAAAATGGCAAATTCTTAAAAATTTTAGCAATCCTTGCATTCGCGAAGGGTAAATATAGGAACCGGGAGAAAATTAATATTTTTCGTCAAAAAATTGCATTTCTTGAAGAAAAATAGGTTCCGTTCTCAATGTTCTTTGGGTACAGTACAGCTAATATTATTGTAAGAAATGTATATTAAAATTAGTGTGCAATATGTTTTACACATGCAGCAGGTGTTCTACTTACTGACAGAAGTGATGGAAAATCGTATTTTAATCTGTTGTTTACATAAAAGTTAACATTTTAGCCGTCAGAAGCCTCTAATAACCTTTCCAATCGCTATGCTAATTCTAAAAGATATTTAACAATTTTTACTTAGACGACAATCTCGAAGGAAGTTGTCAAACTATATCTTTTAACATACCTGGGTTGTTAGAATAACAAGCACACTTTAAGGGAAGTAAAACGTAAATAAACACTGTCGTACGACTGACGCGGATCACAATACCCACCGGTTGTTTTTAACAACAAATACAATTTATAATTCCACAGAGTCCGAAGTTTCTGCAAACGATCATACAATTGCGAATCATCTCAACAGATGTATTACGTATCTTGCACTGCTCTTTACCAACTCTTAACAGTATAAATGAGTCTCAATGTCTCAAATTGTTTGCCATTGCATTACATTTCATTCGAACATTAAAAGTGAACGGTACACTTGTATTGTGATATATGCTCGAGTGATAAAGCGTTGATAAAGCATCGTTACGTCAGCGGTAGTGCGTCAATGTTAAAACAAAGAATGAGAATCAGGTCTCGCGACAAACCGGACAAACATTGAAACCGGACAACATCCAGCACGCGAGGATGACGAAATCGGATCACCGTCAGGAAGTATTAATTCAAGTATTAATTCCCAGCCGATGGGAGCCAATAAATCGATCCCGTTGGCATCGCGAGAGCCATTTCCTGCGTGACGGGGCAGCGGTTCAACATCGAAACCGGAAGGACGCAGGAGATCAGGCCCAACAATGTTAAGCTGTCCGGACGGATCGATTGAACGAAGCGACCGGAATCGATCGAGATGAATCCGTGCCTGAATTCTCTGATTTACCAAGACAGAGGAACGAATCGAGGAGAAAAGCTGAGGATTCGTGGCGAGATCGGATCCGAGAAACGGAACACCGGGCCAGCTCCTCGGTCCAGTATCGGATCGATGGCCAGCGCCGATATTGAAGGTGACATGTTTTGAAACACACCCCTTTCACGGTTTCTATGAGCGTATTTAGGAGAAGGTTTCTTCCCACGTGCTTGCCCAAGAAGGGATATACGTGTCGTGTTACCCCGGCATTCTGTTGCGCGAACCCCGACCACCGGAAGAAATTTTGACCGGCGGAAACCCGAGACTTCGATGGATCTTTGATCCCCGATCTTGGGATCGGTGTCATCGCCGATCAAAACGTGTCGATCAACCACCGGTGACTCGTCGATGGCTGTTCGAAAGCGAGGACACTATGCAGACTCCGGAAGAACTCCGAGTACTCGGGGTTCATAGAAAATTCGGGAAATGTTATTTGTTGATCGATGATTTGTTCGTCGAGAGAATTTGGAAGAGAGTAACGTTCGGAAGGTTCGGAGGTTATTGCAGCGGGTTTCCTCGGCCGTTGTCACGGGATACGTGTTCACCTTCGAACCGACATCACAATGGTGTCCAGCAGCGGAGCCAATAAAACGCGATAGTGACACTTGGTGTGTCCCGATACGGCTCACGATGGTCGTGCGACCTGCCATGTATCTGAACCGGTCCATTTAAACGTCCCTCGCATGTTCCACGCCGGTGACATTACATATCCGGCCAGGTATCGTTTGAATAAGTTAATTAAGACAGGTACGGCTTTCAGTTTGCCCGAAAACAAAGCCGCTGCTGTCAAACCGAACCAAAATAAGAACCATTCAGCCGGCCGTGCTTGGTTCGTAACACCCACACTTCGTTTCGACGGAAGGAGCCTCTTTTTGCCAGTCCGTGTCGACATTTATTATTTCTCTTCGAGCACAATCATCGAACTTGACACGCGCAAGGACGTTCTTTCGACGATTTTTCGGGGACACCATTGTTCGGGGTATCGGTGGTTTCTAATAATGGGAAGAAAAATCGTGTTGCTGGGGTTACCGAGTTCGACGCGCCCTCGTGGGACGAGCTCGGTTTTGCAATAAAAATCCACCGTATACCACGGGTTACAAATTCTACACGACGCCTTCCTTCGTCTTCTTTTAGATTTGTCTCGGAGAATTTCATTTTCACGATGTGGTAGAAAATAACATTTTCTTCATCTTTATCCACCATTTTTGATAGCTCGATAGCAATTAGGGTACGTTGATAAATTTGATAATAACATTCTTTATTTCTTGTTTCTATAACGACTACAATGATATACATACGCACTCCGGCAAGAACAATGACACAACTCAAAAATAACGATTTTAAAGTTGGAATAGTGATCGATGCGTTTAGTTGCCCTCTAGAAAAACTCCTAATTGAACCGCTAGAGGGCAGTTATGTCAGTTTTCTTTTGAGCTAGTTCATATTTGTTGTGGCAAGAACTGTTACAATAGCAACAAGAAATGATTGAAACGTCCATAATATCATTTTATAGAGTCTAATCGAATTTACTTCTAAAAATAATTTTCTGAAAGATTCAAGATGTCTGTACTATTTCGATGGAAATATAATTTTGTTATGTCATTATTTTTGCCAGGGTGCGATATTGTATATTATAAAGGTATATTATAAAGATGATTCTGTACAACAGAACTATTATTTTATTTCAATACAGTATCTATTTCCTATAACTAGACTGCGGATCGTTATGCAAAATAAAAAATTTCTAAATTGCAAAAAACAGGGGCCACCTAGAAGATTTTTTCTTCTTCTAATTATCTTATACAGTTGAAACTAATAAATGATGTCCTTAAATCTTTTTAATATATTCACTGCTTTAAATTGTACGTGCCTATTTTTGTCATGAATGCATAAAATCCGCAGTCTACCTATAACATATTCCTTGAATAAAAATTCGTTTACAAAGTAATGTTTTTTCAAAAATAACATTAGTTCTTAATCCTTTGCAGTCGGAATTATTTTAACTCAAACAGTAAGCATTTCTTTCGACCTAGAACAATTTCATTCTATATCATTTCCTTCTTTTTGTGGATATAAAAATTGACATAACACCTGATACAATTCTCAAATGTTTGTAATTGATTAGATACCAACATATTTAATAATGTAAACAATATTTTAAATAATGGTACAGCAATTTTTAGTGGCGACTCTGAGTCGCTACTCGAGTGCTAGGGGTTAACTCCTTGCCGTATTTTAACGAGCCAGACTCGACATGAAGATTTCAACAAAGTCTAACAATAATGAATGTTGCACGTTTCTTTTTAGATGAAATAAAATTTGATTCGTTTGTAATCAATATTTTGAGCATTAAAATAAATGTAGCCATACAAAAAATATCAATTTTCTTTTCCCTGCTACGACATTTTTGTGCATAAAGACGTATTAATCATTGTTACTGTAAAGAAACTAGTACGGCTAGGATTTAATAGTTGATGGATCTATACCCTCCTTAAAATGATATTTTTCGAATCACTCGGTCAACCAAGTAATTCGCCAGATAAAAAGAGGACTCGCTTCGGAGAAGAAGATTCACTCAAGAGAAAACGAAGAGTTCAGTCGTTAATTATGGTATTTCCATAAATTAGCCGAATAACCGATAGTTTGCGAAAGGCGAGAAGGTGCGGAGACGCTGAAATAGCAATTGCCCGAACGAAACTAGTGATTCCCGCGTTTCCCGAGTCATCATCGTGATCAGAGCGCGAGCGGGATTCTCGGCGTGCCTTCAATAGGACACATGTCTCTTCTGGCACACGCACGCCATTTTTGAAAGCGACGTGAAGTGTTCCATGGGGTGTCGTGCTAAGACACTCCTTTTGGCATTAATTGAAAAAGCCGATGCCACGAGACGCGGTGGCACATCAAAGAGAATGTTTTCGTCGCACCGTGGCATCGCGCAAACGAAATAATAAACAACATCTCGTTCCCGTTTCTAATGGGATGGCTGGTTGCCACGTCGTCAAAGATTCTTCGCCGCTAGAAAGTCCTTTTATGGCTATACGCAACGGGATTTGCAGTTGCAATGCAAGTAATTGTAAAAGCTACTGCAGAACAATGGCGCGGTCCACTCGAAGATCAAACATGTGCTTGCACCTCCAAAGACGGGCCAATTCGTTTCTAATCCGCCACGAAAAATTACAATATCACTCCATCTATTGTACTCTGTGTTCTTTCAGGCGAAATTAATATTCTGCTACTCGAAATTAATTTTACCTCGAACCCACCATTCCGCGGAGGTTTGTTCGATGTTCTTGAGAGTGTGAAGAAGGTTCGTGTTGCTTTTGTTAAACAATTGATACACTGTTCTTTTATCTCTGAAAGTATCTCCTCAAAAGGCTTGGATTAGATTGACTTGGAGGACTTTTGTTAGAGGTACGAGCAAATATTTCACTGTGAAGGTCGAAGTTCATCAACGTTTGCTATGACGAAGATTTTTTACTAGGTTTGATTTAATTATTGTCAATTATTTCATTATTTTACGATCGAGAAATATTGACTATTTTGTTCTTGAATTTTTGTGTTTAATACACACATAATTACATACATATTATGAAGCAATAGATGGTGGAGCCTATTCAAAAAATGCACATGTGTACGAATTTTATACTGAACTATTCGCAACGCAACTAGAGAAAGCAGAATGAGTCCATATTGTATCGACACTGTGAAGCTGGAACAACAAACAAATTCCCAGAAAAAGAGAGTGTCAGTGTCATGCAACAGTGACGCTCTTGTTTAAAAATCACGTTAATTTCCCTGGTTATTTAGAATTACAATATGTAACATGACACGCGCAACATTTGCAGTTTTCGTGTGACAACATGCTTTACCAATATTTTGTAAAAAAATACGTTGCATTTAATAGAATGTTATAGCTGGATTGAAGATTTTGATTTTTGATTCTTGATTGAACTTAGATACATGAATGTATGTATTCACCTAAAATGATTTTACAAAACGAAAATGTTTAAGATCCCTAGTCTAGTTATAACTATGAATGCTATAATCAACGAGTGAGGATTTGTCTCAGGGACTACTCTTTTAATATAATCATTTTTCATTAAGATTTTCCAAATTTATCTGACTGCTGCGACAACCAAATGACGAGAAGACGGGCACCTGGAAATGACAGATAAATTTCCTGTGATTATCAAGCGAACCTCACAAGGTCTCCACAAGATCTCAACCCTTAAGCACGAAAAATTGAGGCAGTCTCGAAAACCGGCAGCATCCTACAACCCTAGTCATCGATACGTGGAACTTATTGGCGCAGTAATGAATGTATAATCTGTTCGAATGCTACGACAGTTAACACATTACCGACCGGTGATTATTGCATAATTTTGAAAAATCTGTGGCACGTGGCTAAACACTTTTTAATGGAACCTTAAATAGCAACAGCAATTTTCATTGTGGACTAACAAGTCACCCTCAATAACGTCATCTAATAGTTTCATTTAAGATTGCAATGTAACAGAAGATTTCTATGCTTTCTTTTAGTACAGCACAATTATTGAAAATCCCATTAATAGGCTTCCTGTAGGTAAAGTGTCAAGGAAAGAAAACACTAGCACCTGGAAGCGATAAGAATAAATATCGGAATCCTCCCGAAATATGGCATACGATCCTAATCATCGATACCTCAAACATATGTCCCGGTGATCGTGTGAATTTTGTTTCGAGACATTTAGACTTCCGCAGTTGGAAATATTGAAAAATGTTTCTCTAATGTAAATCTAATGTAATGTCTAATGTAAAATTTAAATATCGTAGTACAATTTTATGAAAAATTTGTTTGGAAATGTGTCTGTCAAACATTTAAATGATTCACACAGTTTTCAAAATGAATAGTATCTTCCAGTTAGTGGCTGATGACAATTTAAAATAAAAAACGAGATCATAATTACCGGCACACATATCAGCCCAGAGATGAGTTTCGAAATCCGTTCGAACGTTACGACAACCAAATGAAGAATCGACTCGCACCTAGAATAGACAAATAAGTTTCTAGCGAATATTAAACGAACCTCGAATAAGATTCCCACGAGTTCTGCGCCCGGGAGTATGAAATCGTAGTCGGTCCTAAAACCGGGTGTACTCCCTATCGCGCGTATCAGTCCAGTAAGCAGCCACGTTAGACGACAACAACAATCATCGCGAAAGCAAGGAGAAGGAGGAGGAGAAAGAGCTCGACTCGGCCCCGTGTCCGTCGGCGAAGAAAATTCGCAGGAGCTCTTAGGACGTAGTCGAGGCTGCGGCGTTCACAGCGAACCGTGAAGACAAGAGTGCGCACGGAGTGGTAACGTGCAATCGAGATTTCAGGGTGTTTCGTGTGTTTGCGAGTGTGTACACCAGCACAGCCGCATCTGCCGTCGACGGTGTATATATCCACATGTTTCAACGTGTCTCTGCATACATTATCTTCTGCGGGGGTGACGGAACAGCTCGGCAACCCCCCTCGGCAGCGATCCGCAGGGCGAGCGGGGTTTGCCACCCCCGCACCCTCCGTTCATCCTTGTTCCACCCGGTCGTAGCAGCTCGCACCCGCGCTCGCGCCCGCTCGCGCCCGCTCCGCACCGCCGCGAGCCCCTTTTTCGCGGGGCGAGCACAGAAAAATGCGCGATATAAAGGGAAAAATTTTTCTTTGCCCTCTGATTGGCGGTTGCCGTGGCAACACCCGGGCCACCTCGGCCTCTAATTATTTCCAGACACTGAGAATCGAACGAGCTCTCCCACGAGCTGCCGGAATAGCCCCGGCACACACATTTTTCCGCCGTATCCACCGTCACCGTTACCATCACCATCGCTCCTTCCTCCGCGGGGGTGGACGACGACCAAACCACCCCCTTCATCTCTCCCTTCCTCTCATTTTCTTTCTCCCTTTTCCAACCTCACTCTTTCCCTCCCTCTCTTCCCCTCCCTCGCTCTCTTCTTTCTTTCTTCTCGCCCTCTTTCCCTCTGTCTCTGTTCTCCTTTCTCACTCCTCGCACGGCCACACCGTTACTCTCCAGGGTGTTGATTGTTGATAGCCGTGACACTACGACAGCACAGGATGCCAGCCAAGAAGGATCGCGTGGGGGTGGGCCTGCCTCCGGATAGACGGATAGACGATGGTTAGGGATAGGTGGTCTTTAGCACGGTTTAGGGGAAACAAACCGTAAGAGCATCCTATTGCGGGATAGTGGCGAAATCACTCCGGTCCGTTCTCGACACCTAATTCGTTCGCAGTGATATTGATTGTCGCGTGGCGAGTACTAGCCAAACTCGCTTGTTGTAACTGGCTGGTCGCTTCACATTACTCCAGCTTTCACTTTTATTCCCATCGTATTCGCTACATCCTCTGCGCTAACTTCTATTTACACGAGTTTGTAGATTAGTTTCGAGTACGCAGAAGCGAACCGTGGAATGTTGACGCACGTAGAACCGTAGTTTCGAAGACTGAGCTACTCCCTTCGTCTTACGCATATTGTTTCGCAATCACTAGTTATTGTGTACGAACTAGTCACACATAAATTTGGGGTTATGTTCGCGGCGCACCGGTTCGATCAATTATACACTAAATAAGGCTAGATAGCCTTACTGATGAGTCCTCTAGCGGGTCTAGGACGAAACACAACAACATCGTTCTTCTTTTTCTCTTATAGAAAACATTCTATAGCAAACGTGTCTCAGGACGTAATGATTCAAATCCGAATCGAACGTTTGATAAATGTCTACAAAATTGCTATTTAGTGTATAATTGTTCGAACCGGTGCGCCGCGAACATAACCCCAAATTTGTTATATGATAGTGTTGGAAATCAGCCTTATAGGTTAGTGAGATCGCTGTCCCCTCATATTCGTCCTTGATTGTGATAGTGTTTGCGTTACGCGTTAGGCTTTGTGCGAATGTGTTTGGTATTGTATGCCGCGCCTTTATATTTTGTGTGTTGCTTCTCCATGTAATTCTATGACGCAAACCACGACCTATTAAATTATTAATCTTACAGATAGTAAATATAAAAGAAAAACGATTGAAAACTGTTTATCTGATCTTTATACCAGAAAATCCGGTTGAAAGATTTCTACGAAAGAATTCGATTACAATTTTAGCAGCTTTTTAGTTTATTCGGGACGTATAGAATTACAAAAACACTTCTAAAAAAACTTCTACACGAGTTTGTAAATTAGTTTCGGAGTACGCAGAAGCGAACCGTGGAATGTTGACGCAAGTAGAACCATAGTTTCAAAGGCTGAGCCACTTCGTCTTACGCATATTGTTCCCCAATCACTAGTTACTGTATACGAACTAGTCACACATAAATTTGGGGTTATGTTCGCGGCGCACCGGTTCGATCAATTATACACTAAATAAGGCTAGATAGCCTTACTAATGAGTCCTCTAGCGGGTCTAGGGCGAAACACAACAACATCGTTCTTATTTTTCTCTTATAGAAAACATTCTATAGCAAACGTGTCTCAGGACGTAATGATTCAAATCCGAATCGAACGTTTGATAAATGTCTAAAATTGCTATTTAGTGTATAATTGATCGAACCGGTGCGCCGCGAACATAACCCCAAATTTGTTATACGATAGTGTTGGAAATCAGCCTTATAGGTTAGTGAGATCGCTGTGCCCTCATATTCGTCCTTGATTGTGATAGTGTTTGCGTTACGCGTTAGGCTTTGTGCGAATGTGTTTGGTATTGTATGCCGCGCCTTTGTATTTTGTGTGTTGCTTCTCCATGTAATTCTATGACGTAAACCACGACCTATTAAATTATTAATCTTACAGATAGTAAATATAAAAGAAAAACGATTGAAAACTGTTTATCTGATCTTTATACCAGAAAATCCGGTTGAAAGATTTGTACGAAAGAATTCGATTACAATTTTAGCAGCTTTATGGTTTATTCGGGACGTATAGAATTACAAAAACACTTCTAAAAAAACTTCTACACGAGTTTGTAGATTAGTTTCGAGTACGCAGAAGCGAACCGTGGAATGTTGACGCAAGTAGAACCATAGTTTCAAAGGCTGAGCCAGTTTGTCTTACGCATATTGTTCCCCAATCACTAGTTATTGTATACGAACTAGCACACATAAATTTGGGGTTATGTTCGCGGCGCACCGGTTCGATCAATTATACACTAAATAAGGCTAGATAGCCTTACTGATGAGTCCTCTAGCGGGTCTAGGACGAAACACAACAACATCGTTCTTCTTTTTCTCTTATAGAAAACATTCTATAGCAAACGTGTCTCAGGACGTAATGATTCAAATCCGAATCGAACGTTTGATAAATGTCTAAAATTGCTATTTAGTGTATAATTTGATCGAACCGTGCGCCGCGAACATAACCCCAAATTTATTTAAAAATGTACGATCGAGAATAATTTCTTATTAGTCACACATAGCTTACGATTGTTCCTTGTATCGGCAATGTAGTATAGTTTGACTATGATAGAAACAGAATCTATCGTGACTCTAGTTTTACTGTGCGCAACTGCCTCCAAAACTAACAGTAGAATCTCATATATCTCATATCTAATAATAAAACTGCGGATCTTTAGACGATATAAAAATGTTCTGCATAAGTGAAGATTGGAATTTAAAAAGACTGTAAGTGCCAAAATAAAAATTCAGAGGAAAATCCATGTAAAACTTGTAAGATCGCTTTGTAACCAACTGAAAACTTGTAACCAATCGTCAGGGAACTTTCAGCCTTGTTTGATTGCATTGGAGTTGGAACTTACATCCTTTTTTGTGGAGAAAACAATTTTTTAAAAATTTTTATTCCAGTCTTCAATCGTAAGTTTCATCTCTCCAGTACGTACCAAAATAAAAGTATAATTAGGATAATATACGTCAAAGGAACAATCTCAATCTTGTCCATCCTTTTTGTGGAAAAAACAGTTTTTGAAAAAATGCGCTTACAGCCTCTTTTAATTCCAATCTTCAAATTACAAGGAACAGGAGCCAAATAAAGATTGAAAACTGTACTGAAAACAATACATCGACATTCTTAAATTCTTTTAACCTGTCTACATATATGTCTGCTGCTTTAAATCACACCTACTCATTTTTCTCATAAATGCATAAAATCCACAATGCAACAATGACTTCTCGATTATTATTCCTGATATTAAAAACTGGATTAACAACCAAAGAAAATAAAATTGAGAGATATTTCGTCTCGACTCAGAGAGGGTTGAGTCCGCGCGTATCAACAATATTTCACCCGTACAACGTTCTTCTAATCAAATGCAATTTTCTGCAGCCTCGTCGGCGCATCAAAGGGAGTCGGCTGAAAGTCCGCGGGCGTGTAGACGATACGTAAGTGACAGAACTTTCCGCGTTGCATTTCCCAGTTCAAACATCAAAGCATCGTCTCGTCGTCGGTCAAGTTAAAGCGCGGATGCAACGCACGCCGGGAAAAATGAAATCGAAGAAACCCATATTTCCTAGCGGGAGGGAAAAGAATTAAAAATTTTCGCCGGCGAGACACTGGAGCCTACAAAATTATGAAACGTCGTCAACTATTATCAAAGTATGGATCTATAAATACAAATTTAATCTTCTAACAACAAAGAGATAATGAAAGAAAGTAATTGAATTTTCTCCGATATTAAATATATAAGTTATCAGATTAAATTAACTTATATTAGCAATCTTTTCTAGTTAATTGGACGAAGTAATAATGCTAACAGGTTTGTGAAGCGATGTCCACAGGTATTTGGAAACCTGTGGATTTCAAAGTTGTGCATTTTCCCTACGATGTAACATTTCTAATTTTATATTCACCTTCGTGAAAAATATTTTATTCTGTTTAATTGACACGAAAGATGTTTTATTCAGATCCCTGATGGATTATGCAGCTGAATTTGATCCTGTATTAATTACAGAATTTACCAAGCCACTTAAAGCTGCATTAGAAAATATGTGGATTTCAAAGTTGTGCATTTTCTCTACGATGTAACATTTCTAATTTTATATTCACCTTTGTGAAAAATATTTTATTCTGCTTAATTGACACGAAAGGTGTTTTATTCAGATCCCTGATGGATTATGCAGCTGAATTTGATCCTGTATTAATTACAGAATTTACCAAGCCACTTAAAGCTGCATTAGAAAATATGTGGATTTCAAAGTTGTGCATTTTCTCTACGATGTAACATTTCTAATTTTATATTCACCTTTGTGAAAAATATTTTATTCTGCTTAATTGACACGAAAGGTGTTTTATTCAGATCCCTGATGGATTATGCAGCTGAATTTGATCCTGTATTAATTACAGAATTTACCAAGCCACTTAAAGCTGCATTGGAAAATATTTCTAGCACGAAATAACAGCGTCAACAGGCCTGAAAGGTGGCTAGACATTTGTCGAAGAAGCCTAAATGCCAAATGCATCGCGGCGCACATAGATACGGGTTTTCTCTTTGCAATTAAACTCTCGTTTAGAGTATTCTCGAGTACGATAGTTCCCTGGCAGCAGCCAGATACAATATATTCCGTGACGGAAATGACGGCCTCGAGTGAATCCAGCACTCGGCAAGAAGCGAGGCTCATAGACGTCCTTTTTTCTTCTTTTTTTTAAAAAAATACCCTCCCGCTCGTCGAATGATAATACGCGTTCCTTCCGTGTTTGCGAATCTCTCCCAATATTCCCCTCGAGCAACGAGGTAAACACCGCCAGTGAGTAAACGAAGTGCAACAACGACGTCGTTGTTTTCCTCGCGACACCCCAGCCGGGAGACGTCGAGGAACGCGAGGAGCGAAGAGGCAAGAAAAAAAGAGGCGGGCAAGGGAGACCGGAGAAAAATCGCGTTGGAAACGCGAGGCAACGGGAAGAAAGTGGACAATGCAATTTTCGCCTAACCGCGGAAGCGTCACCATTGTGAGACAGTGAGGAGAGGCCCGCGAATGGAGGCGTCGACGTGCGTCGCGAAACTCGCATCTAGGCAATTTCCGTCGTCCCTCGCAGCCATCCACGGTTTCGCATTGTCGCCGAAGAATGTCAAAATGCGAGAGCGAGCGAGCGAGCGAGCGAGAGAGAGAGAGAGAGAGTCCCCCCAAGCTGCCAGGAACCGCGGAAAAGAAGGCAACGTTCCCGCTTCTGGAAACGCGAAGACACAGCCTCACTGTTCCTTGATAGGTGACGCTAGTTAGGGTGCTTCTTTCGTCGCCGAGAAGGGTGAAAGATACCCTCCGGTGCCCGACGACTCTTGTTCTAGCGTTACACCCGAGGAAATTCTCCGTTAACGAGGTAGAAGACCGCCTTCGCGGAGGAAAATGGGAAACGAAGTTGCAAATTGGGGTTTGAAATTTCGTTAGCGCCGGTAATTGAGCCTTCCTGACGATCGGCGCGGGAACAAACGCGGGCAGCTACCGACTCTGGCGTGTCAGCTACGTATTAATAAGTTTCTATAGAAAAACGTATCAGTGGTCATAGAGAAGACCTTGTTGTGATTTACTCTAGACAGGATATTCAAATCTATGAACAGCTTTGACGATCAGGCGGCGTGTATTTTGCGAAGGGTGGGCGATTTTGTGTAACTATGTCGCGCGAATCGCAATAATGTCATTGATACATCTTTAACGACTGTAATAAGGTAGAAAGATCGTTAATTTGTCTGTTAGGTATAGCGGAGGAAGCTGATTTACTTACATCGACACTTTACAATGAATATTGGTTAAGATAGAATCGAATGTGTGTAGTATGATACTACAATAGATTTATTAGTTGATGCTTCTTGTATACCTCGTGAGACGTGTCGATATGCTAGTTAATTTTATTTATCAGGTTGGCAAGAAAGTAATTTCGGTATTTTAAGGTGAAATAAAACCCAATTTTAGAAAAATTCTCAAGTCTTATGTGCGCGGAATTATGAAGCTACGAGAAAGATGGAAAATATTTTACTGACTAAAGTTGATTGCTTGAATAGAAAACAAACAAACAAACAGACAAACAAACAAGAAAGCGAGCTAATAAAAACGTGGTAAAATTGGGTTTCATTTCACAGCGTAAAATACCAAAATTACTTTCTTGCCAACCCAATACAACCAGTTTCTGTAGACATTACTCAACGAATACAGCAACACCAAACCACAAACAACCATATGTATACATGATCGTAGAAAAATTGTTCAGTCAGTGTAATAAATAGACTACGGATCTTCCGCATTTATGACAAAAAGGGGTACGCACAATTTAAAGCGGGGGACATGTTATTTAAGGACATCAATGTGTTACTTTCAGCTTAATAGGATAATTCACAGAAGAATACCATTTTTATTTAGCTCGTGTGTCTTGCAGGTGAAGCAAACATTTTTTATTCATCATAAAGATCCGCAGTCTAGTAATAAATGTCCATTGGACGACACAAGCCTTTGTCACAGCTATTACCCAAAGAAAGCCCGAGTATTCATAACGATTACGATCCCCGAATCCCCCGAACTCGTGTCGCGTGTTCACAATAAGATCTTCGCGTCGAACAGAATAAAATACAATCCGCATGGAGCAGCAACCATGGGCCAGCCGAAATAACAAGACTCCGGTTACAGCATCAAACACGACATCGTCGGAGATCGGGTATCGACAAAATTGTCACTCGTGGCCGACAGAGGAGACTCTATTTTGTCGCCTGGTGCGAAACGTTTGGTCGGCGAACAAAGGGGACGATATAAACGTCCGATAGCCGGGCACCGGAAACCGAGCGAGCGATCTCGCGCTTTGTGTTGGCCGGGCCGCGGGGGCACACGTGAAAAAACACACCGTGGCGGAGACAATTTCGAATTTGAAAATGTCCCACAAACACGATGGGTCAAGCCGCGGGTTCTCATTGTCGGCCACGAGAAGCGGGGAGGCTCGAGGATTGAAGGGCACCGTGAAAAGGCTCGCTGACAAGTCCCTCGGGCTCCGTTTTGCCTCGGGTTCTTCTCAAATTTCAAAACTCGATTCTTCGACAAATTAGCTCGGACATTGAGGAGGTGGCAGACCCCTGACGGACCCGTTTCCATTCGATTATTCGCGTCCGTGGGACGTTGGCCGCACGTTTTTACGCGTCGGATCGCGAACACCGCTCGCCGTCTCTCCGTCTCCTCCGCTTTCTGCCTCCACTGTCCTCGAGCGGATCGATTGAAAAGGGACCGGGGAACAGCGTGTCCCGTCCTCTTACCGGAGACAGTATCTTTGTGCATACTGATGGCGACTCAAAGCGAGTTCTCGCAGTTTCGGATCATTGCGAACTCGAGACTGTTTTGGTTTCCCGACTCAATTTCGCTTAAGCTCCCTCTGGAAAGTATAACAAACGTGGGATCTAGTAAGTCGGACTTCTTACAACGCCGAAAGATGAACGTCGGAGGAGGAGAGCGAAACCGCGAGCGGAAGAAGGATGAAAGTTCACTTTCCGGGACTGATACGTAGGTGATCCCGAGCGACGCGGATGACGAGTATCGACGATCGTGTTACGCCGCGGCGTGTCGACGAGAAAATTGGAAAATCTCATATCCAGAGGGCTGCTAGGCCACTTCCGGTAAGAACGTTTTTCAACTCGATTCATGGTCGCTCCATTACCGTGAGCCAGATTGCACGTCTCCGAGGCGAGAGGGATCATAGTCGCCGGAGAATACAGGGGTATAGGTTCAATCGCGACATCGACGAAAGTTGGAAATTGAATATCGGAATGAAGCCTGTCGGCCGTTAATTGCAGTATCAAGCTGTCCCTCTAACTGGCAATCTAGGAGGATCGAGTCCAGGCCCGAAGGAAGTCGAGCATTATCGCTAGTTGGCACGACGAGCACAATTAACAGCCCATCTGGAATAAATAGTGGAGCCGGAATAAATTCCAAGACGTCCGGTCCTCAGTCTTCGCTAATGATTCCCCCCACCCGCTTGCTTTATCAAATATTCCTCGGAGGAAATAAAAAAAAACGAACGGGAGACGATTGTCTGAACGTTTCGTCGCAGAGGATCCGGCCGTTCTCGCGCGAAATTGGTCTCGGAACGAGCGCGCATAAATTTTCGAAACGAAATCATTGTGGTCGCCAGCAATTAAATCAGCGGACCGAGCACGCGTGCCTGTGTACGCGTAGTTTTCTTCTATTTCTTCTTCTTCTTCTTCCTCCTGTTCCACCTCTTCGTCGTCGTGCTCCTTTTTTTTACAACTCTTGTAATTTGTTCGTTTTAATTAATTTCTATGCGACGCGACTACGTACAATTCGTTACACTCGCGCGCATTATGCGACGCAAATAAGCATATAAATAATGAAGCCGGCGATGCGCGACAATTTAATTACAACGTTCACGCGGATTTCTTCCCCCGAACTTACGTGTTCCCGGACTGGAACCGTGCAGGTTCCATCAGTAATTACGACAAAGACGCACAAGTGCTGCTAATGAACTCTTCATTCAGGGCCCGGACTACAAAATAATTTACATCCTCGGCCGGATGGGATGGAATTACTATCACAATAAAGCTTCTCGCGGCGGTGAACCGAATCCCGTCGTTCGTCCGCGAATCCAAGCTGCTTTTTGAATAAATATTCGCCGCTGGACTAATTGGATGAAACGAACTTCCAACCGGGAGAAATCTCCGGCGGAGACCCGTTGTTTAGATTCCATAAGAAAATGTTCGTTGCGAGTCTATCTACAGAAATAAAACCTCGTGAAATCTTCCATTTCTCGATCAAAATATAATTCTGCGCGGTCTATTTTAGCGGAAGGACATTTTCTGCTTCGAATAACTCGACGATGTTTTCCTGATGCCACTGTTATTCTTAATTTGTGAGCGTTGTTTAGCTTCTACGAGCGAAAATGCGACTGAAACGTGGCGATAGGTTCATGTTTTTCAACGTTTGCCGAATTAGCATGGGGATCTTTGTAATTTGTCGAGTCAGAATACGAATACTACTTAAACTGTGCGGTGGGCGAGCAGGCCTACGTGCCGACGGATCACGGCTCCCGTCGCGCGGCAAGCGATTCCTCGGCCGAACGTTTGCGCGCTCTTCTACTATTTTTCTTCGTTCAGCTACTTTAAACGGAGTGTGAAAACTGTATTGGAAGCAGAGCAATTAATATACCTAGTTATGATAAATATGAGATAATTGTTTAATCAGAATGGAATCGCTGAAGCTGGATTACTGATAGAAACGACTTCATCCCTCTCATTTCGACACACCTAATTCCAATATTCATTCAATAACGAACAACATAATTCGAACAACCTTCTGCATGATTGTGTAACCAATGTCAATTGTTAAAATATATCGAACTATTCTGTTTTCAACACTGTTTTCAACTCAATTCAACCATGTACCTCGTCACGTAGTCAGTAGATCGCAGATTTCATGCATTTATGGCAACAGTGAGTAAGTGAAATGCAAAATAGTCGTTAAAAGAATTTCAAAATGGCGTTACATTAATTTCTGCCCATTAGAATGATTAAGGAAGGAATAAATTTTGATTTCAAACCCCTTTTTTGTCTAGTAATTAGTACTCTCATCAAATCGTGAGTTATAACATTTCGGGCAAATCGATTCGCCAAACCAGCGCGAGCGTTTCCTTGAGTTCGTGTAAAGTTTATTCGATTTCCAGAGTTTCCGGGGAAAAAACGCCACGTAACGATTTCCAGGACAAATTCAGCCACCAATCGAATTTCGAAAGTTTGATGGCCTCCGTCGAGGCGACCTTTCCCGAAGTGCTCCGAAATTTTCATATTTACGACGTATTCCATTATGCGGCGGCGAGTTCCGGGCGGAGGCGTCCCGCATTGAAATGCCGCTGGACAAAAGTTGTGTGTCGTCGCGGACGTGTCCAAATATTGTCGAGCGCAGATGTCCCGGCCGGCTTTTTACAATAAGAAACGTCCATTCAGGCCGCGTTACGCGCCAACTTTTTGAAACGTCGCGGAAAATATTTTGCTGGGAACCGTTCCCCCGAGTTTCGATTGACCAAAACTGTTAATAATGGACAGGCCCGAATCCTCCTCCACAGAAATATCAAACATTCGTTGGAAACTAAATGAAACAACCGATCACACTGGTAAATAGACAAAATCATTTCCGTGCACTTGATTCAAGTGAGTTTGGGCAACAAAGTGTCAGTAACATACAGGTAAAAACCCTCGATTGCAAACGAAAATATAGAACTGTGCAGAACGTTAAACTGATACAAAAGCAATGTAAAGTTGTCTCGACTTTTCCCTAATTCGTCTTCGTTCCTCTGCATAAACAGAGTCCAAAACCAATGAGAACCTGCATGACCACAAACCAGCGAGTAAACGATCAGAGCGAATCACCGGCAGCTGCACGACCACCCGAGACTCCGAAAAAGAATCCCAGGGTCAAGAAAACAAACCGATCAGCCTACCGATTAGAGAAGCAGTCCTCGATAACCCACGGGAGAATCCGGAGAACCATGGGAAAGAAGCCGGTGGTCTATCGTCTAGTAGACCGAGCGTGGAGCGCGGAAGAAGAGGAGGAGCGAATAAAAGATGAAAACCAAGCAGAAAGACAAAACAAACGCAACAAAAAGATGAGAGAAAGAAAAAAAAAGAAACGGAAAGACATACCGATGGAAGGATCCTCGTATCAGGCGTCGATCGTTGTGCCCCGTTCCCCCCTCATCCGTGCAAAGAAAAGAGATAAACTGTCGTCGGGGGGAGGGCGGGGTGGTGGGGAGGGAGGAGGGGAGAGGGATGAGACGATGAGGAGAAAAACGAGAGAGGCGATCGGTAGGAAGAAAAAGTGAATAATCCGGCGTGTAAACTGTGCGTAACCTGACGCCACGCGCTGGTGGCAAAAAACTAAACGCAGAAAAGGCCCGAACTATTTCGAAAACCATAGCCTGCCACACGGTCACCCTCTCTCCCCCCTATTGCGGCCCCACGGCCCCCTCCCCCGCTGGCTCTGCACCCCTTATCCCTGAGGCACACGTGCCTTCTCTCTCTTTTTCTCTCTGTCCGACGGGACGCGTCGAGTCGCGTCGCGTCGCGTCGGGTCCCCCCCTATCGGTTGCCTCGGCTCGAATTGGTATTATGGTCGCGGCTCTCTCGAACCACGGTGTGCCGATGCAGTTCGATTCACCCCGCTACACGCCCCGTGTATTTGCACATTTTCGTCCGATGCACTCGCGGTCCCATGAGTACGCGTCTCCAGCGGCCGTCTGCGTGCGTGTGCATCGATACAGATGCGGTAATGCAACGAGAAGGGGTGGAGAGGCGGCTACGGCGGCCGAGGGGGGCGGTGAAGTGGTAAATTTCGAGCGAAAGGGTGACACGCGAGAGGGGCAGGGGAGGTGAAAGGAGTTTGGGAGGTTGCAAAGGCAGAGAGAAGAGAAGGAACGGTGGAAACACAACAGTAGGAAGGGAGAGGATGAAGGTGGAAAGAGGAGAGAGGGAGAGAGAGAAAGGGAACCGGCGCGGAGCGAGGGGACAGAGGCGGACGGAGAAAGAGAGAAGGATACGCGTCTGCAAAGGAGAAATCATTAAAAAAATCCGAAAACAAAGGAGAGGGGGCGTGCCTCGAGCCAAGATGGCCGTGCTACTGGCGGCCCGGAGGCAGGAGCTTTTAATTAATGCAAAAAAAGCGAGGGGTGCGAGGCGTGACGGGGGATAGCAGCGGCACAAGGGAGTCGGAGGAGTCGAGGAGCGCGCGGCGCCTCCCGATTTCTCCAGCCCTCTGCCTCCCTCGGTTTTTGCCCACCCGCCCACCGATGCAAAACCGATGCGGTTTTTCGCGTAAAAAAATGTCCCAAAGTACCGATTGCTCGATGCACCGTGCACCCGACGAGATACACAGACACGACGCCGCGCCGCGCCGCGCCGCCTCGCGTCGTGCGGCGGCGATCGACCTGGCCAGGGCAGCCCCGCGCTCTCCCTGCGATAATAATCTCGCGCGCGGAACGACCGCACCTTTTTGCGCCGACTGTACCGTAATGGGGTAGATGTGTGCTTTGTGTGCACCAGCCCTTCGGGAGCGCCGCGACGGCCGGGTGGGGGGATATCCAAACAGGAGGTAGGGACATTCGTAATAACTCCGGGGGTAGAGTTTCTGTGACGGGAGAGACGCCCTATAATGGATGAAAATTTTTCGTGTAAACTCCCCGCGTATTCACCGAAACCACCCTTAAATCGTTCGACGATCATCAGGGAAAAATAGCAACCGCAACTGTCTTCGAGATTATCGTACAGATCGAACGCTTCTTCCGGCGGACGTGTCCCTTCGTATGAAGGTACCCTTACGTCCGCGCAAAAATCAACATGGCAGTTGCACGCAGAGATGGCGGCCGCGGGCCGACGCGACTCCCCGTCTCGTTCCTTCCGTCCCCGCAATGCCGCCTCCAGGAAACGCGATTATCCAATTTAAATGCGAAGTCGCGGGTTCGCAGGCCCGCGAAACCATGTCCAGGGACCCGCTCGGATGCAAATTGCTGCTAAATAACCAGCTAACGAGCCGACTTACGCCGAATTTCTTCGGCGAACCGGTGACTTCCAGCTGCGAATCCGGACCTCGCGGAACCATCAATTCCCATAGAATCCACGGCCTAATGTCGTCGAGGGTGTTTCCTTCCGCTCACGGGGATAGAAGCCAAAGATTATCCCCTGTCGGAACTTTTTTTGTTATGCATGAGCTAGAGATAAACGTTCTCCAGAAGGGTGGGCGAATGTTTACCGCGGATGATGGCGGAGATGAGAGGCGGGAAGCTTTAGGGGTCGAGTTTCTGCTTTTAGAAGCGATAATCTTTCCGGGGAAAATATATTTTTACCGAGACCCGAGCGCTGCTTTCAGAAACGATAGAATTATTTGTTGTGTCAAAGGGAGTAGCAACATTAAAAACGTGTGCGAAAGGAAACAGTTCTTTTTAGTAGAAAATATCCTTTCAGAAAATTTCTTGAGCGTCCATACGAGATGATCGGATTTTTATTCTTTAGTTTGTAGTACATTTATTATTGGATTATTCTACTGTTTAACCCTCGCAAGACTAAATTCATTCAAATCGTTACGCTTCCATTTTTTTCACATATTTTTCTAGTTGATTCTTTGAGATCAAGATTAACCTTCTTTTTGGATCTGATATTTATATCTACCTAATGATTTGAATCGGCTACTAGAAAATTAGAATTTAGGTGGAATGTCTGTAAGACTGAGTCGAGCTGGACCCAAGTACCGCCATTCGTGGGTAAATTGTGGCTTCCAAAATATGTATTAAATATTTTTCCTTCCATATGGATTGAACATGTACGATTTCAATCTTGAGTACTCATTCGTAAGTTTACTTTCCACTACACCCTTAACCCTGCAGTGATATCCTGGGATCTACCATGACACCGACCAAAAATTCTGCACACGAATATAAAGTTTATTTAACTTCTTTGAAACAGATCGAGGTTATGGTCCAAAATACCTAAAACTATCTTAGTAAATTTTAAGGAATCTCCGCAGTCTGAATAATCGTGGTACCACTCAAGGTCTACGAAAATCATGTGACAATTCTATAAAATAATTCCAAGAAAAATTTCGAAAAATAATTCCGATATATCCAGAACCGCTTCTAACAAGTCGTTTCAAAGTCGCTTCTCATAGGTGTATTCTAAGCCGAATAAAATCATAAAAATTTGATGGCACAGCAGATTTGTATAAGAATAAACATTCTATTAGTTTACAAAAGTCAAACGACGAGGAACTGCTTGGAGATTCGCAAAATGGTATCGAGGATGCTCGCGAATATGCGTCTGAACGAGAAACCATGTCTCCCTCGGAGGCGTTCCGCCGTCCTCCATCTTTCTTTCCTTCCGGAGGAGAACGCGTTCGCCGTATTACGACCCTCGGCCCTCGCACTCACTATATCGCTGTACCGGGGGTTGTTTTCACGTGACCATGTTCAATTACTTACCGTACGTCGAGATCGACAAGGGAAAGGCGATGAAATTCCGGGTTCGAAGGCGGCTGCGTCGAGGGTTGCTAGACCGGGGCCATTAGTAGAAAAATATTTTCCAAGGGGCCGTTTCGAGTGGCACCAGCGTAAACCCTTTAGAGCTGCAACAAACCGACGGGGGTTATAAATGACTTACGTATCCAGATTCGAGGGCTTAATGGCAAAATGGCGACACGCGGAAGACGCGCCAACGCGTCTTATCCCTTCGATGGCGGGTCCATCTAAACCCGCAGTTAAACAAATTTTGAGTTTCTAATAGCCAATTCAAATCACCAGCTATTTTGATTATCAATCAAAAACGTAGATTCCAAAATATGTAAGCAGAAGTTGACGTGTAAAAATTTGAATGGACCTAGCCATGGCTGCTATAAAATTTGGCAGGCTTCTTTTTTCCAAAATGAACGATATGTTTGTGCAATTTTTTACTTGTATAGCTTCTTGTACAAGTATTCTAACAATTCAACAAAATCATTTTAAATATCGATTCTTCCAGCGAAGTAGGTAGGAAAGTTCAAAGTTCATGAAGGGACCTTTCAATGTTCAATCAAGCATATTGTTTGTCTTCTGTATAAAAACTAACAGCGTATTACTCACATCATCTTATTAATAGATATACTTATGTTTGTTGTTTATTAGAGTCCATCGACTGTATCGTTACGGTGTACAAAGTCAGATATTATAAAATAACTAAATCCTACCAAAGAACAAAATCAATAAAGCCGTATTAGACCAACTTTCTTTGACTCGCAAGACGAATAATCATTGGGTACCAGAAATTATGCAGCAGGGCCTGCAAAAGTTGATATTGTTGAGCATGGAAAATGGAAGCTGAGAACGAAACAGGTTTCTCGGAGGGCAAGAACGACCAGCTATATTTTAGCATAAATTAGAAGCGAAGTGTGCGTATGCACTTTATTTCGATCGCAGGCTTTTAACTCTTCTATCCGCAAGGGAGCCATCTTCGGAGACCGCAAAGGGTTGGAGGAACGTATGCATAAACGGCGGCGATCACACGCGGCGAAGGTCGCGCGTTCTCAAGATGGCGACCGTGGAAGGGCTCGACGCTTTCGGAGGGCGCAGCGACGCCCTCGGGGAAGGATAATCGAATGCAAAAGCTGGGTGCGCTTCAGCGTGGCTCTGTCACCGATGAAAATTTCAAAGTGCATCGGCGCAATTGTTGCAGATACCATTAAACCTTAAACCCGATGGCTTCCATCGTTCTTTCTCCTCTCCCCACCCATCCCCCTCCGCTCGGTCCCAGAAATAATAACGACACCGCGTACTTAACATATGCGCATAAATCTATTATTAAAATTCCCGTCCTTTGTGACCGGGGCCGTGTCTCGACATTTTTATTTCGCAGCCCGTACATATGGAGCCTTCCGTAGAATCCGTGGAGCGCATTAAACCGCCCGCGCCATCCATATGCCATCCGTTGCGACTCTAATCATAGCTATTATCGCGAACACGACACGACACCCCCGATTCCACCCCTCCTTTTAACCCGCCGTTCCATTATTCTCGCAACACGCGAGCGTATAACGTTAATGACCCGAGGCGCGTTACCACGGGGAAGAAAAATCATGACCGATGCAGGTCTTCATGTATACGTATACACCCCCAGCCGCCAGTACAGTTTTGTTCCTTTTTCTTGCGTTTACGCGCAATATTGCGGAGGTCGATGATTTACCGAACGCCGAGGAAAAACTTCGGTCGCGAATTTTCCGAGAGGTACGCGGAAATCGATCGCGGAACTAACCGTCGCCATCGAGGAAGACGCGAATCGAAACTGTTGACACCTAGCACCCTGCACGAGTTAAAATTCAGCGTCATACCAACCTGAATTCGATCACGTAGGACAAGGCATCTTCGAAATGGTTCTATCACTCGGAGAATTATCGCATTTCTATACTTTGATTTTTAGAACAGTCATCCTCCAGTTTCCCCTCGGAAACTTTCATCCCTATTTTAAAATTCTATCTTCAGAAGCTTTTATCGTACTAACTTCCCGGAACAAAGTCTCGGGAACTTCGTGGAATCATTGACAGTCCGATTGTTTAAATGAAAGACGAAATTACTCGGTTCCAAAGAAGATATTCTAGACCTGTGCCTGCCTACTGTATGTTCTGAAATCGAGATTATACTCGAGGTTAGGTATCAAGCTCGGGGCTTTCACGGTTATTAGGGATTACCGTGCAAGCTCTCTCTCGAATTTTTCAGCTGGGAGGAGAATGTCGCAAGATAATCCTGGCCGGTCGAGCGAGGAAGTACATCGACTTCATCTCCGGGACTGCGTATCGCCGGTAAATCGAGAAAGCATCCTGTGACATCGTGAGGACAGGCTGCTGGTCCATGGTGGCACAACGGTAGGGGATGAGTGGTAGGAAATGTTGGTTCGCGGGATATCGAAGAGTACAACACACAATTTTCCTCGAACCACTAGCTCGCTACAAAAGATGTCTTCTGGTTCTGACAAGCATTCAGCGGAAAAGGCTGGCCGTGGAGGGTTAGGTGGAAGTTCCTTGCGGAAGCGAAAGGACATCGGTGGTATAGAGGTGCAGGAGGACAGCACCTTCACATTCCTCGGACGAGGGCACTTGACAATGGCCGGGACGAAACGACTTTTCCGCGTCGGACCTTTGACAACGGCGGGCTCTCGTTCTCCCGTATATATACCGCATCTCCCGCGCTCGTTTTATTCTCGACTCGCAGCCCACCCCATTGGTCTTTTATTCCAGCGGCGGGACTCGTTCGCGAAATTGCTGATAGAAATTTTAGCAATTTCCCAAATGGTCCCTTTCTTGTCGAGAAATCGAGCGGTCAATTAAAAGGGACGACCAGCTTTCCATCCTCTCCGCTCTTCTCCCCTGCCAACCCTGAAAACGGAGGCTGGAGGTCTGCTCCTCCTCGGGACGAGCAGTTATAGGCGAAGTTATTCGTCTTCGATCCAATCCCTCCGATTTTTACTACCGCTGAAAGGAATATCCGTTACTTCGAGAATCCAAGCTGCGAGAATAACGAGGGATCTCGGCGTCCCTCCTCGATGCGACGATACAGTCGAAAAATTGATTCGCTCGCACCTACCACTGGTATTTATTTGATGTGACTGCGCTGCACGCAGCTTCCAATCCCATTGCGATACCGAAAGTTGTTCGGCTGAATAAAACTTAAATCTTAACCCATAGCACTCGAGTGGTGAGTCAGAGTCACCACCAGAAATTGCGATACCATTATTCAAAATATTGTTTACAGTATTAAATATCTCGGTGGCTAATCACTTACTAAACATTTAAGTATTGTATGACGTGTTATATCAATTTCATATCCAGAAAATGAAAGAAAATTATATAGATTGGAATTATTCTGGGTCGGAAGATATGTTTCATTTTCGAGTTAGAATAGCTCCGAGTGCAAAGGGTTAATACAGAGATTTCAGGCTTTTCCACAGCTATCGTATGTATAGTTTCTGGTATCGAGGCCGTTGAATGTAAGCTGCGCCCTTCCGAAATTAAATCAGGGGACACGTTGATACTCATCCCTGATGGTGTTAGCTTCAGTTAGGGAAACAATTCCAAAAGGACCGTCTCGACAGTCAACACAACATTTCCAGCCCATCTTCTAAAGTAAAATTATAGGCTAATTATTCCAAAGGGTCATTTAATTAATGAATTAATATTAAATGTTTTATACGAAGCTATACGTTGCAAGTGAAGTATACGCTAACTATTGTACTCATTCGTACAATATTTTTAACGAATATTTCTTACTTTTAAACAGTTAATTTTCAGGAAAACTGACTACTAGCTAGGGCTCGAAATAAAACACGTTTACCCTACAATGAGCTATTTCTGAAAAGGGGACAGCATCATGTATAGCTACTAACTTATGGAGGATAGTAAGAAAATGATGTTTTCTTTTGCTATAAGACGACGATGTATTTTTCGCAACAAAAAAGTCTACATCCTCTTAAGCCGAATAGGTGCTCTTATCAGCAAAACGAAGACGTCACGTGCCATCGTCTTACATCGAAGAAGACTGTAGTTCTGTATGGAAATGAAAGTAGCCTAATACGTGGAACATCACGAAGGTGTTTAAATCAGTATATTTCAGTCAGTTCTGTCCTTCAAAAATGGGGCAGCCATGTTTCTTGCGAGGCACGGACCTCGATTCTCAAGTTAGTAGAATTGAACGTCGAATAACAGGTACTCCGAAGGATCTTAAACAATTTAGAAAGTAGTGGAAGGTTGCCAAAGCTTGGATGTGGAATAGAAGGCCACGCATGACCAGCGTAGATGATTTTCGGTCCCGTCAAAGGCGCAGGGAAGAAAACTTGATAAGGGTGGAAGGAGCGGGGCGGTAATGGCTTTACTGTTTGCAGCCAACGGAGCATACGGCCATTTTCTATCAAGAGTTAGCTCGTTAGCGTTTAAGCGTAATTGCATCACTCTAAACCCGGTGTGCCCCGAGGGGGGTCGTAGTCGCCCGGCAAAGTCGCGTGAGTCATTTTGATTGGATCCAGAAATTAAGGGTTGGTAAAATGGCGGCCGCCACGAAACTGCCTGTGGCTACCATCCGGCCCACGACAATGCCCGTCAAGTATGAACGAGCGTCTTTGCAACTTTTCTAATTGCGATCTTGCTAACGAGTGAGCGAGCGAGCGAGCCCCGAAGTCGCCGACACGGTCTCATCGTTTTTAATTTATGATTGTCGTTGATTTCGCCGACACCGTTCCCATCGATATTTTCCCAGGCTCCGTGCAGGCCGTCGGGAATAATTGTGCAATAATTACGGATTTCAAGGACGATCGGGCGTTCCCCAAAGGCAATTCGTCGGCGTGCGATAGCCGCTCGATTGATCACTTTATTCGGAATTGAATCGGACGCGCTCAGTCGAAAAACGTAATGGTCACTGAGGGGCTAGTTTTGTAAAGTCTAGCGCGAGGAAACTGACGCTAGCGGTGGTAGCAACCCCACGAGAAACTGTCGAAGACAATAACAAAACCTCACTCGCAACAACACTCTATAAGCAACCCTAAACTTCATGATAATGTACAACCTTGTTATAAGGTGAAGTGCCCTAAGTCTGGACAGTCCAAAAGTGATACCTAAATCTGGACAATTGAATTTTCATAGTAAAATCAGTAATTAAGAGATTAAATAATTATATTATATATTCTGAGGCCTTAGCTACAAGTAGGTGTGAATATTATTTCATTGGGACATCAATTGAAATTTAAAAATGAATTCAAAGTTCATCTGAAAACAGTATACAAAATAGTCTATTTACATGCGAATCATGTGCATGTATAGTTCGAACTTTTGTTAGAAAAAAAGATATAATTTAAGCCCTCAGACAAAAAATAATTATCACGCATAATAATATTGATATTTCAAAATAAATTGGCAATCAAACTTAACGTAAATAATAATTATTAATCCAAATATTAGATGTCCAAGATTAGGACTGTTTTCAAATATAAGTACTCCATACTGGGACGCGATGACAGTAGCTGTCCCACTCTAAGCTGATACGCAATGTGCTTACGCCTGAAGCCGGACACGTGTTTGTGAATAAAATCAACGCATTGTTTGCAAATTATTTAACTACATGTACGTATAATTAGTCTTCTATTAGCTTGAATAACGTATGTAGAAAATGTATTCCGGTTGTGACGTTAATAATACTTTATGTTTACATCTTAAATCTATCAGTATTACTACCTAACCTTAAAAGTTGTATTATGACAAGTTTTATTAAAACAGTAAATGAAAATAAATATATATTTGGTTAAATAATACAATACTGTAATCTATGATAAGAATACTACATATTACGCAAAGCATCTTCTATTCGTCATGCGCAACAGCGCCACCAACCAACTTTTTAGGTTATGTTCGCTCGATCAACTCGTAAATTGAATTTGTCCCGATATAGGCTTTACTTCTGTTCAGGTACTAGCTTAGATTGGATTTAATATGTCCAACTGTAGGTTTGAATTATTCTTGTTAATACAATTAAGATATTAACCTAAACAATGATTTTTTTATTTTAAATTACTTTACAAACTCTGAACTGTATGTTAAAACTCTTAAGAAATTGTTTTTGTTTATTTAAAGTGATAAAATTTAAAATAGAATCTGTCCAGGCATGGGGCACTTCACCTTATGTCGAGACAGAAATTTCTTAAGTTTAAGTTAAATTTATGGTGTAAGGGGTTTCACAGACTCGGCTGCTCAAGTCATTCGGCTTGATGTTACGTTATTATCGCAGTTTTCCTGCATATACTGATTGTTGGCGCTATCATAAATATCCCGGAAATATAAACAGGTATTCGTCCTCCATCGAAGAATTTCATTATAGCATATAACTTCTTGCGTTAGTATTTATCTGACCAGTTCATCAGCCATTTTAGTATTAACTTTCCACGAGTAAAAAAGGGTAGCCTAAACGGACACAGAGATTGCCGAAGCTTATGCAAAATTACATTCCTTCAGAAAACTCGAGGAAACAATTTTTTTCAAAATGCTGAAACTTGAAATTCCAGTAAGAAGTCCAAAAGAGGACGGGATATTTGCGCACGAAGGGAGAAAATGGCAGGCGGCATATCAATTGAATTTATCTCGATCTTGTTCCGTTGCTGAACAATCGAATACCGTCTAATTCTCGAATCTAATGAGATCGATGGCAAATTGTTAATAAAATGGGCGACTGGCGGGAGCGGGGAGGGGGGAACAGCATGAAACGCAGCAAGACGTCGTCGTCGTCGTCGTCGAGAATCTCGGTATCGCCGAGATATCCTGGCATTTTATCTCATTCGATTATCGGCATGCGGACTTTCGCGGCGTTATCGAATTTATTATCAATTTTCGACGAAACGGCAATTTCCCGTGGCAACGAAGCCACGGCGGTGGCGGTTGCCAGTGATTCCCACCCTTTTTGCAACCAGGGGACTCCATTTCTATCTCCAGTCGACCGGAAGTCTCGCGCGAATGACTGCTCAGCCATTTCCGCACCAAGAAGAAATCAAATGAGGGAAGGATGGAACCCGCCGGGTATTGAGATGGGGGTGGTGTTAGGGTGACGTGCTAAAAAGATAGGTACGGGGGGAGGGATAAGGGTCCCCTTCGGCGCTTCTCCGGCGTACCCTTCCAATAATTTTCGAGAATGTTTCACCGTTTCGTGTCCCCTCACCTCTGCACTTACTTACCCCTTCCTCGGGTCGCCGTGACGCGTTACGTGTCCGGTAAAGCGAGAAATCCTTTTTCTGATCGTTAAGGATAAACGGCGGGTCGTCCCTCCGCGGAGGTGACGTTCTCCATGCGGCGGGATCGAGAAGGGACGAGGGAATTGCGATCTCTTGGCGACAACACATCAGGCTCTTAGGGGCGAATACAGTCAGCAGTTTTTTTTATTTTGATCCCTGCTCGCCTTGTCGAATTATTGTGGCCCTAGGCATGCTAGCTTAGTGTCTCCTAGCGTGGCAGCAATGTCGTTCACTTAAGAAAATTGTAGACCTTGCAGTAGATCCGCTGAGGATGTTCTAGGACAGGGGTCGGCAACCTTTTGAGTCGGAAGAGTCAAAAATTACAGTTTACAAAATTTCAAAGTTTTTAAAGAGCCACAAAATATTTTCTTGCCAACAATAAATAGTACTCGCATAAATAAAGTTATTTGATAAAAAAGAACTAATCTATTTATTCATAAGAAAAAACATCCAAAGAGCCGCATGTGGCTCGCGAGCCGCAGGTTGCCGACCCCTGTTCTAGGACTTCAAACTTCCATCATCTGAAAATTCTGACCACTTTGTAATTGATTCCTTTTGCAAGAAGCTCAACCGAACAGAAAATCTCAACAGAAAGTACACTGTGCTGGGTCTGACGAATCTTTCAAAATTGATTACACAAGACTGTTGGGGGTGATGTTCTTTTTCATGAAAAATATGGAAAAGACTAAATCATCAGCAGAGATAAAAGTGAGTAATCATTGAGGTTTTCTGGCTGGACCCAATATTAAAATCTGCCTTTATATTCACTCGTTCCTAAAAAGTTGTAATTTGTGTGTTTAAGGGAAACCAAAATGGTCGTACACCCTCATGTTTGTGTATACTTCATTTATGTTTACACCTAACGTTGTAATAAATCTCTTCTGAGATTTTCTCAATAAAAAAAAAGATCATTGAGGTTTAAGTACTTGTTTATAATGGTATTTGATTATCTATGAAAAGAAAACCATAGTAGATGCAGATTTTTCCTGCCACCCTCGCCTGTATTTTGGTGTTTGAAGATTCTAAAGATTCTAAAGATGCTGAGCATGTAACCAAGGCTGAAAAAAATTACACGACAACTATTAGTCTTCAAAGATCTGTATATGTAGATTAAAATGCTCAGCTATACAGAAGTACACATGTACAGTAGGACCTCGATTAACCGGATGGATCCCGATTATAAACAAACATGCGTTTAAATATAGTTAATTATATTGTGAAGGGAAATAAATTTACAAAAATAAGAAATTCAATTTGGAATATTATGTACATTTTAATTATATCCATCGGGCCTTAATTTGTCCGGGCTGTTTGTCTCCCGATCAAGCCGGTTAATCGAGGTCCTACTGTACATAGAACTAAATTACTATCATTTAGATCTAGGTAATTAGCTGATGTAAACATGAAGGAGTGCTAGTTACTTGTCGATTATACTAAGGCATGTCTGCGAGAACGGCTTTATTTGGAAGTTCAACTGGTTGTAAAATTCTTTTAAGTGCGACATTATTGTTACATAAATCGATTAACATATATCTGCTAGAAACTTCAAATATACGAGACGTAATGAGAACAAATCCAGTAATAAATTACGATCATAATTTCTCTTCAATTATTAAATGTGCTTCCTCATTCTTTAAGTAAACGTTTATTTCGTTTACATCCACAATTTAATTAACCCTTTGCACTCCGAATTATTTCTCAATTTTGTTGCCAACAATTCTCTACTATTTTAAGCGTTTCATTTGACATTTACTTCAAAGGACAATTCCTGCACTGCTACTTATTTTAAACAATTTTGTTTACTAATTATATTAAATATATCTCTCAAACTTTGTTGTAATTTATATTTGCGAAACTTAAATAAATTAAATTAGATAAATAAAGGAAGAAACAAGTAGATATAAAAATCCGTTTTATTTACATTTTTCTTTCTCGAATGTCGAGTCACACTCGACAAAGGAGTGCAAAGAGTTAATATTGAAATCTTACAAAAAATATAACTGGTATGATCATAAAAATAATATTAAATATGTTTTAACGATATGGTGTCTGTTCCCATTGTTGACGTAAAAAAAATGAGAAACATTCGGATATTCGAAAGGTCAAAGGAACTTTATGATTTTAAGGATTACAAATTTTAAGGAACTCGTTGGCGTTTATTTTTTGTTCGCAGCCCGATAGCAATTCATAATTTGCGTATTCGTTTTCGACGAGGGAAATTCGAGTGACGATTGCACGCATCGCTTGCTTCCTCGTTTCCCGTCGAACACAATACGAGCATAGTTGTCCAACTGGGATATCCTCGTGTGATAACAAGCTGCGAATAAGCTACTCTGAACCAACTTTAACGAGAATATCACCGGGAACGTGTTTAATAAAAGTGATTACAACTGGCCGAAGTTAAGTTGCTGCTCGTTCATTTTTGCTTAAATACCATTAAGGAACTTCGCGAGATGCGGAGCTTCCGCGGAATTGCTTTATTTGCTGGAAGTGTCATCTATGTATAGAAAGGTCTGCAATCTCATACAATTAAAAACGCGAAGCAACTTCCGTTCGAAAATAAATGCACAGGTTTTCATGCTTTCAATCGCTTGTCACTGGCTTCTTGGTTACCATTATACCAAAGCCATAATGACAATGGAGATCAAACCACAACCACAGCGATGAAATTCAATTTTTCATTGAATTTTTTCAATGAAATACATGTATTATCAAAATTAAAAATGATAAACGTTCATTTGAAAATAAATGAGTAAATTGATAGTAGTGAATGCTACTAGTTTCTCTTCACAGTTACCTTACAATTACACTACAAGCAATGAAACTTACTGGACAATTTCAACGTTTCCTGATTTTCAATTTTCTGATCTGAAGAAAATGATTGGTGAACGTTCTAAATAACTTTTAAAATCCTTCGCACGTGTTAATCATTCCTGCCAGTCTCACACTAATCAACAGAGCTCACCGCACACGGAATACTAATGATCAACTGCTAAGGAACAATTATTTCTGGAACTTACATCGCTGGAATCACGAGCGTTTGAACCAATCAAGAAAAGTAGAAGCGAAATCTGCTCCGTTCTCCAGGATAATGGAGCTCGCCGTCGTTCCCGTGGAATTACGCTAAAACAGGCAACCAACACGTTGTCGTACCGCTACAAAGAAGAGCGTTCCATTCGTGAGAAGCATCGGATCGCACGTATTCCAAGCAGGCATCAAGAAAAGGCGGAAGAGAAGCCATCCAGCGTGAGCGATCATTGAACTCAATCACGATCGATGCAAAGCCCCGGAGCGGCCCGTTGAATAACGATCCGCCACGGTTCCGCGACAGACCGAAAAGAGAGAGAGAGAGAGAGAGAGGGAGAGAGAGAACGAAAAACGAGAGAAGCGAAAAAAAGGAAAAAGGGAAACACAGGAAAAGGGCGCCCGGACAAAATACCTTCCTAATCCATTATCGCGGGAAGCGCGTGTTCCGCCTAGGTTCCGTCGTGGCCGTCAGATCGGCCGTAGCTATCCTCTCGGTCGCATCTTGTGTGCATCGTCTCATCGTCTCGGGTATCGGGTACCGTCACGAAGAACCCGCCGCCCCATCCCCCGTCCATCCTCGCCCCCAACCCGCTATCCCCCGCCCGGTGCATTTCTCGCTATCTAGCGCGAGTTACGAACTACCATGAGAGGAAAATGAGAATGCGAATGGTCGACGGACGGTTCCGCGTATACAGGTGGATAAGTACGCGTGAATGACACACACGTGAGCGGAAAGGGGTGGGTTTCCGCGTGAGCACGAAAGACGGAAGGTGGCCCGGGGTGGGGATAACGTCGAGGGGTGGTGGGTTGCAAAGGGGACAGCGAGTAGAAGGATAGATGGCGTGGCGAGGGGTGGTGACGGGAAGCGAGGGGTTGGTGACCGAAGGGAAGTCGGGCGGGGAGGGGTGAGTCTGTGTGGTGGTTGTATACGCGATGTGTGCGCGACGGCTTGTAGCCGGGGAATAGGAATAGGAATATTCATATTCCTGGTGTTGGCACAGCCTGCGGGATATATATTCAGGGGCGAGTCACAAGCCCGCCCGCGGAAAAAAAGTCGACAATGCACCGAGGGGTTGCGATTTAAATGCAGTCCGCGGCGATTGGCGAAGCCGCGGGGTGGTGGGCGTGGCCGTCGTGCCTTATGATTTTATATGTAGCCTCTTGATAGCTCCGGTTGCCCTCCCTTCACCACCCCCCGCCCCCCGTCGTCCCCTTCCCATGCAACGTCGACCATCCCCGGCCACCCTCTCCGCCCCGCTGGCAAACCTCTTCCTCCCCCTCGCACCCCCCCCCCCGTAACCCTCGCACCCCCCCAAACCCCACCCACCGGCTGCATCCGCGTTCGAATGCATAAAATACACGTAAGTGCGAGCGCTCTCTGTCCTCCTCCGACGTTTCTTCTTTCGATCTCACTTGGCTTGAGTGTAACGCGCGTAATAGATGAAGAAAAGAGCGGGAGCCACCCTCGGCAAGTCCACGAGAGGGAAAATGGAAAAATATTTTTCCATTTCACCCTTGCGATTCTGCACTTCTTCCCTTTCCTTTCCCTCCTTCCTTCCTTCCTTCCTTCCTTCCTATTTACCTTCATTTCTTCTTTCCTTCCTTCCTTCCTCCCTTCCTTCCTTCCTTCCTTCCCTTCTTGCTTGCTTGCTGCCGCACAAACGCGCGCACACGTGACTTGCCACCCCCTCCATCTACCCTCAGGGGTCACTTCTTTTCGGCCGACCATACAGACGGACCTCGATTCCATGGCTTTCTCTCCTGGAACGATGATTTACCGCGATCAGACAACGTTTGATCAGCGAGCTCCTTTGATTCGTCTACTGTTGGCTGCTGTGGCGCTTGGTATTACGTGCAGAGTCTCGTGTAACTTGTTCAAAAAATCGATTTTTTTTTGTTGTATTTTCTAAAAATACAGAACCTTAGTGCTTTCCCACAACTTTATACTGACATTCATTGAAATGACGAAGCTATGATGATTCCAGGAGGACGATTCTTCGGAGTAGCTGTGTTTTTACAAAACTTTAGACGCGTGTTTCTCGGAATGACTGTTTCAAACTAGTGGGAAGTGTAACTCGAATATTTGCATTTTCCTTCGACTGACTTTTAAAACAGTATTTCTAATTTAAATGGCTTTTATTGCACAATAACAGTCGCTGTTTCTTTTCTGAAGAAATCGTATTTTTCTTCTGACTGCCACCATTTTGTTTTCTGGTGCGGACCATGCTTGGGCAGTTCTGGAATATCATTATTTCAACTATCATGTTATTTCATTTCATAATCGCTTCCATGCCTGCGATCAACTTGAAACATTATTTCAAATTATTTTATCATTGTTTGATCTACAATATTATATCAGCTAATCGGATAATCAGGTTTCAGTCCAGTTCATACTAACACCCTTTGTCGCATACCTATTATTCTGAGAAGAAATATCGAAGTAAAATATTATATTCGAAATTGCTATTATTTCGAATGAATTAATAGTATTTTTATTCTCATTTCAAATAGTTATTTTTTTTTTCCATTTCAAATAAGATTTGTCCAGATGTGGTGCGAATTTAGGTTCAGTGGAAGCGTTTCACATACATAATAACTAGACTCCGGATTTTTTATGCATTTATAACAAAAATGAGTAGATGCAATTTAAAGCAGTGAACAGATTAAAGAACTTTAAGAGTATTAATATATTATTTTCACTACATTAAAATTATTAATGAAAAATATAAATTGATAGCTTCTGTGCCTTGCAATTGATGCTCAAATTTTTTATTTTACATAAAAATTCGGAGTCTAATAATAATGAGATATTCTTAGTTTTCTTGTTATAAACAATTACGTTTTCATGACGCCTATATCTATTCTATGTATACAAAAGGCTTCGAGTAAATATTCCTCGAAAATTGGCTCCTCCTTTGCCGTTTGCACAAGAATCCCCCCTTAAGGAACTAAATTTTAATGAAACACGCGCAGCTTTGTTATGGGGAACTGAGGGGTGGCCGCTGCGAAATTATCGGCGATGGCGGCCCCCTCTTGTCTGTTGATACATAGTATAGTCAACGTAATACGATGGTACTGAACGCATCGCGGTACTACCGGTCATATGGAAAATTTGAAAACTGATGCCATCTCGTATGTGCACGTACATACATGGCAGCTGTTGCAAAACACAGAAGTCGCTTTTGAATTTCCTTCTTGTTGCAACGCTTTCAGTACACGTCAAAAATAATATATCGGTGCTTTTCAATCCTTTTAATCTTTCTTCTGGATCAAATCGTAGCTACTTATTTCCGTCATAAATACGTAAAATCCGTAGTCTATTTATGCCACCCTTGATCCTCTAAAATTCGAAAAAGTGCCAACATACCTAGAACAATGCTTTGCGAGATTCTTATTATCTTTCAAATCCGGTAAAACCTCTAATGGAGTAAAGACATTTCCTGAACCCTGACAGCTTCAAGTTAGTCCGGAAGAATCAAAGGAGTTTATTCATTTAAATAATATATCGGTACTTTTAAATCGTTTTAATCTTTCTTCTGGATCAAATCGTAGCTACTTATTTCCGTCATAATTGCGTAAAATCCGTAGTCTATTTATGCCACCCTTGATCCTCTAAAATTCGAAAAAGTGCCAACATACCTAGAGCAATGCTTTGCGAGATTCTTATTATCTTTCAAATGCGGTAAAACCTCTAATGGAGTAAAGACATTTTCTGAACCCTGACAGCTTCAAATTAGTCCGGAAGAATCAGAGTTTATTTATTTAAATAATATATGGGTACTTTTAAATCCTTTTAATCTTTCTTCTGGACCAAATCGTAGCTACTTATTTCCGTCATAATTGCGTAAAATCCGTAGTCTATTTATGCCACCCTTGATCCTCTAAAATTCGATAAAGTGCCAACATATCTACATAGAACAATGCTTTGCGAGGTTTTTATTATCTTTCAAATGCGGTAAAACCTCTAATGGAGTAAAGACATTTTCTGAACCCTGACAGCTTCAAATTAGTCCGGAAGAATCAGAGTTTATTTATTTAAATAATATATGGGTACTTTTAAATCGTTTTAATCTTTCTTCTGGATCAGATCGTAGCTACTTATTTCCGTCATAAATGCGTAAAATCCGTAGTCTATTTATGCTACCCTTAATCCTCTAAAATTCGATAAAGTGCCAACATATCTACATAGAACAATGCTTTGCGAAGTTTTTATCATCTTTCCAATCCTGTAAAACCTCTAATGGAGTAAAGACATTTCCTGAACCCTGACTGCATGAAATTAGTCCAGAAGAATCAGAGTTTATTTGAAATTTGCATGAGATTGCACGCAGTACTTTTATATTCTCAATTGCCAATGGCAGAATGTACCAAAGTCCGCACGATCCTCAGCCATTCCTCCGAATCATGCCCCGGACGTTTATTAAACAAAAGCAGAAATTAATATTCAGAGGAATATTAATCGAAGTTGACTTCAACTTCCTATTCAGACGAACGCGTACCGATAAATTGACTCGCGAAAGGGGACAGACCAATCTATAACGAAGAAAAAACCACTCGGGCAAGTGTTGGTCACGTTCGCAGCATCGGGGTGATGCTTCAGATGCCGGTGGGATAATGAAACTTCGCGAAAGTGTCGATAAAGATCGTTCGAGGGTCGGGTTCGCCAGCATTTCCACCACATCCTCGCTTTTAACAAACCTATAAATTCCGATCGACCACTTGACCGGGGATAGAAGTAATACCGTAACGAATTTTCCACCTGCTTCCTGTCCCGTTCCCCGAGCCCGAGCCCGATGTAATCTCGCTCTAGATAACGCAGAGATGAAGACCACGTGGCTCCGCCGCATCGATGCAGATTGCAGGCTGAGGATTAATAGATAGCGGGCGTCGAAGGGCCCTCTTGCTCCTTGTGTTTAGCTGTTTCAGCACATTAATATTCATACGGCCCTGTTCCACCCCCGCCTACGCAACCCTCGGCGAGATCCACCTCGCCCCGGCACACCCCCCGGTGAAACCGTCGCGTTTTACGACTGTCGAAGGCAGGTCGCGACTGCATTTTTTTCGAAATTTCAGGGGTACACACGGCTGGGAGGCGTACAAACAATTTTCCCTCGGGACCTGGCCGCGCGCACTTGGAAAAAATCGCTGCTCTGTCAGAAACGGGGGTGGATGGGTCGAGGACTTTCGAAGATCCTGTCGATCGTCTCGCGTTCAGGAAACCTGGATCGAGAGAGCATGTTATTGAATTGATAAATTCACGTCGGACCCATCGCTGTTCCCACACGAATTTCTGTCGCCTTGCCAAAGACGCCGGAACGGAGTCGCAAAGTTAAGCCTGGAAATTGAGGCGTTGGTCCAGGAATATGCAAAGGAAGAGTTACCCATTTTGTGGAAAGCTCTGAACTTTGGTCAGAATAAAAAACAACCCGTACAATTATATTTATGCTTGAAAGACTTGGTGGAACGTTGTTGTCTTTTATATTACGGAAAACAGTAATGTGTCTCATGTAGGGAATGGTGGGCTTCTTTACGCGGATATATTTTGTTCTTAAGAAAACTAATAAATTCTATAGCTAATAAATCCATAATAAACTTCATGAATTGTTTTCTAAGAATAATTCGGTGAAATATTTATTTCGACACATTTTCGAAAATAGAGAATAATACAAAGTACTTCATCATCATCATCATTATTTATTTAACGTCGTATCAAACAAAGTACTTTCTTATAATAAAACAAAAATGTTACGAAACTAACTTCTACTGATGTCGACGTTTTACTTCACAGGTGTGTATACACCTTGATGATATACATGTAATTTCGTTGCTATTAAGACAGCGGATTCTATGTATACTTTAAGACAAAAATGAGTAAGTGTAATTTAAAACGTAAAACATTATTATATTGCTGTTACATTATTTTCAATCTATTAACAATAAACCTACCGAGCCACAAAAGTAACTGGAACATGCTCCCTTATAAAAATTACAAGATTAATTTTATTTAGACTTTGTGCGGCTCCTATTGTAATGCGTGCTCTGTTAAAGACATCTATACAATAATTTCTTATCAAATAATTGTTATTATTTCAATAAGTGTAAAATAAAAGATCTGGAATCGGTCATTCTGACCGGTGGTGGTAGGTTTAGTGTTAAACGTATTAAGGAAGAAAATAATTTTCTATTTCACTCCAGTTGGTTGCAATTTAAATAAAAAATGTGTATTTTGCATAAAGATCCGCTGTCCAAGTATGACACAACAAAGTGAAAGAATTTATTTGGTGAATTCGAAAGAAGATAAATTTCTATTTCACTCCAGTTGGTTGCAATTCAGATAGACAATTTTTATTTTGTATATGGATTCGTTGTCCAAGTATGACACAACAAAGTGAAAGAATTATTTGTTGAATTCGAAAGAAGATAAATTTCTAGTTCACTCCAGTTTCTTGCAATTCAGGTAGACAATTTTTATTTTGTATATAGATTCGCTGTCCAAGTATAACACAACAAAGTGAAAGAATTATTTGTTGAATTCGAAAGAAGATAAATTTCTATTTCACTCCAGTTGGTTGCATTCAGGTAGACAATTTTTATTTTGTATATGGATTCGCTGTCCGAGTATAACACAACAAAGTGAAAGAATTATTTGTTGAATTCGAAAGAAGATAAATTTCTATTTCACTCCAGTTTCTTGCAATTCAGGTAGACAATTTTTATTTTGTATATGGATTCGCTGTCCGAGTATAACACAACAAAGTGAAAGAATTATTTGTTGAATTCGAAAGAAGATAAATTTCTATTTCACTCCAGTTTCTGCAATCCAGGTAGACAATTTTTATTTTGTATATGGATTCGCTGTCCAAGTATAACACAACAAAGTGAAAGAATTATTTGTTGAATTCGAAAGAAGATAAATTTCTATTCACTCCAGTTTCTTGCAATTCAGGTAGACAATTTTTATTTTGTATATGGATTCGCTGTCCAAGTATAACACAATAAAGTGAAAGAATTATTTGTTGAATTCGAAAGAAGATAAATTTCTATTTCACTCCAGTTCCTTGCAATTCAGATGGACAATTTTTATTTTGTACATGGATTCGTTGTCCAAGTATGACACAACAAAGTGAAAGAATTATTTGTTGAATTCGAAAGAAGATAAATTTCTATTTCACTGCAGTTCCTTGCAATTCAGGTAGACAATTTTTATTTTGTATATGGATTCGCTGTCCAAGTATAACACAACAAAGTGAAAGAATTATTTGTTGAATTCGAAAGAAGATAAATTTCTAGTTCACTGCAGTTCCTTGCAATTCAGGTAGACAATTTTTATTTTGTATATGGATTCGCTGTCCAAGTGTAACACAAGAAAGTGAAAAAATTATTTGTTGAATTCGAAAGAAGATAAATTTCTATTTCACTCCAGTTTCTTGGAATTCAGATGGACAATTTTTATTTTGTACATGGATTCGTTGTCCAAGTATGACACAACAAAGTGAAAGAATTATTTGTTGAATTCGAAAGAAGATAAATTTCTATTTCACTCCAGTTTCTGCAATCCAGGTAGACAATTTTTATTTTGTATATGGATTCGCTGTCCAAGTATAACACAACAAAGTGAAAGAATTATTTGTTGAATTCGAAAGAAGATAAATTTCTATTCACTCCAGTTTCTTGCAATTCAGGTAGACAATTTTTATTTTGTATATGGATTCGCTGTCCAAGTATAACACAACAAAGTGAAAGAATTATTTGTTGAATTCGAAAGAAGATAAATTTCTAGTTCACTTCAGTTTCTTGCAATTCAGGTAGTCAATTTTTATTTTGTATATAGATTCGCTGTAGACGTATAACACAACAAAGTGAAATAATTATTTGTTGAATTCGAAAGAAGATAAATTTCTAGTTCACTCCAGTTCCTTGCAATTCAGGTAGACAATTTTTATTTTGTATATTTCTAGGGCCATTTATCCGTCAGCAAAATTGAAAGAAGCTCGATAATTATCGACTCGTTTGGAAATGTGTGAACTGTGTTAAGACCCTAATGGTTTTCGGGTGAACGGAATTTCTAGGTTTCGACCCCCGAAGGCTGCACACAACGAACCTGTCGAAAGAGACAACGAAGATCGACCGATTCGAGAGGTCCGTGCTCCCACGTTTGCGGAAACTTCCCTCCCGACTTTGCATTCTTCTCATCGTCAGACACATCCTCTCCGTGGAGCGGGGTCGGAAGGAGTGTTACTAGCCTAACTAGCGTGCTTCCATGTATGACACTACACGTGTCAAGGCCACTAGAGCAGAAGTGCCAGAAGATTCACCGGGTTTGTTAGTAGAGGCCTGTTGCATCTTCGCTAGCCTCGGGCTACGCTGAAAAATCTCCGGAAAGCCTCGACTCACGAGAGCCAAGAAAATGCCGAGAAGTGCCAAAAGCAGTAGACTACTTCTCTTCCCCACTTGGAACATCTCGAGACACGCGTCGTCCAAGATTCTAAACTGTGATATGCCAGCCGAAAATTGTCGGGTTGCCTCGAGTGACTTCTTTCTGTCAGTTTCATGCAAACCGGACCGGCTCCTACACAGAGCGACATTTTCGAGAAACGAGGACGGATTCGAAATCTATAAGCTAGCTTGATACAGAAATAAGTTGACACAATGCAATTATTTGCACACTGGGTATACGGTGCATAATTTATTATGGCTAGGTATTTGAGGTTCGTTAGTTAACTATTCCTTATTATGGAATTTCCTTCTATGTATGCAGACGTGAATAGCTGTTATTCAATTCTTTTCATTTTTGGAGCAGCAAAGTAAATACTCGTGTTGGCTTTTCAGCCTAGAAACATAATTATTTTTTTCAAAGTCAATATTATTCGAATTGCATTTAAGTCTGCGCTTTGCGTTGATCAAGTTCCAATTTTAAATAACCGAGAATTTAACCATTCTTACACTGTTTTTCATGTGTATTTGGAATAGCAATCCTGTTGACAATTAATATCGTTATCTTCGTCTAGCATATTTTCAATTGTTTCTACCAATAACTATACATATATTACGTAAAACACTCCATGTCACTTTCACATGCCATTTTTGTAATTTCTTCCTCGTCGAATCCAACATTAATTTCGTCCAAATCTATTAATTTTCAATTCATCTGACCAGATAACTATATTCATTGTTAATGAAGCAATCTTTTAATTATTTTTATAGTCACTAACGTCATGATCTCATTTAAATTTATATTAAATTTTTCTATCTATTCCGATACTAATTTTAAATCAGAGGAAATTTTGAACTAATTGCTTAAAATTTTTAGGAAAAATATTATTAATCATTTAACTGGATTCGGTATTTTATGGAGAACCAAGAAAAAAATTGTTTTCTCCTTTTTAGTGCGTTTTAATATAAGCGTGGTTTTTGTAAATTTTTTTTATATATCTTATTTTCTACTTGGACTATGGGAAGAGGTTTAAAACTCGATTACAAGATTTGGCAAGTTAATATAAGCGTGGTAAAAAAATGAGGTTTCTTGACTTGGGTCTTGAGCATTTATGCAATCTTGATAAATGCACAGGTAATAATTAGAAATAAAAATGGTTTCATTGGTTCAATTTTGCTCCTAACTGTATGTAAACGATATACAGGGTGCAAGGCGGTACGGCAGCGAAGTTTAGCACCTCTGAAACTCAGCGAGCTAACGAAATTCCGGCATTGTTCCATCGATACGTCACCGGACAAAGGGCTCGTTCATCGAGCAAGTTCCTCAGAACAATTTGCCGATCGTTCGAATAATAAGAAAGCTGTATCATCCGGCAGCGCACGAAATCCCCCGCTCGTTCATCGCACGAACCCATTCAGACGTCTTCCACTTTCTAATCCCGAGACGAAAGCTTGAACGCCGAGCGGATCTTCTGAAAATAGAAAACAGGAAGAGCCTGTCAGCCGAACCGGGCAACCTTCGATCGCCTTTAAATGACTAATCAAGTAGTCAACCGTAATTATGTCTCGGCAGGCCTGTTACGACGCATCGTTACACCTCTCACGTCCTCGTCGCGGCGAGAATCGATCCCCGATCGATTATATCAAGCGTACACGGTCGTCTTCCATATGCCCGACCGTCGAGATTGACGTGGCATCTACGACGGAAATTACAATTATCACTGAAACCCCGGTCTCTCCTTATTAAACCATCAGGGATTGTAGTCTTTTTCAAACGAGTGATACTTTGGGCAAGAAGTAGGTTCCTTCGAAATATTCGTCTCCTATTGTGTAGTGATATAATTAATTGGAATTTAGGAGCTGGAGTGAGATCAGATTTTCGGCGAGTTCACCTGGATTTTATTCATTTATTTATTTATTTGTTATTGCTTTAAACCAAGTGGTTTATATAACAAGTACAATATTATTACATTCGGCTTACATTAAATACATCGGTGTTACATTGTTTCTAAATTTTTACGGGACATCGTTTGAGAAAATTATAAATTATTTTCACGTTTTCTTTTATGTTTTTCTTCGAAGATTTCTTTTTTTAATCAACGATTGACGATTAACTTCATCAATCGATTGAAACAATGGTCGATTTTTCGATGATTTCTTTTTTTAATCGTACACATTAATCAATCATGATTAAAATTTTAATCGATTAATGCCCAACTCTGGTGCACCAACTAAAGATAAGCAATCTATGTTTAAAATTCTTATTTTTCAAATTTACAATTATCATTGAAACCCGGCCCCGGTCTCTCCTTATTAAACCATCAGGGATTGTAGTCTTTTTCAAACGAGTGATACTTTGGGCAAGAAGTAGGTTCCTTCGAAATATTCGTCTCCTATTGTGTAGTGCTGATATAATTAATTGGAATTTAGGAGCTGGAGTGAGATCAGATTTTCGGCGAGTTCACCTGGATTTTATTCATTTATTTATTTATTTGTTATTGCTTTAAACCAAGTGGTTTATATAACAAGTACAATATTATTACATTCGGCTTACATTAAATACATCGGTGTTACATTGTTTCTAAATTTTTACGGGACATCGTTTGAGAAAATTATAAATTATTTTCACGTTTTCTTTTATGTTTTTCTTCGAAGATTTCTTTTTTTAATCAACGATTGACGATTAACTTCATCAATAGGTTGGTCCAATCGTCGATTTTTTCGATGATTTCTTCTTTTAATCAACGATTGACGGTTAACTTCATCAATCGATTGAAACAATGGCCGATTTTTCGATGATTTCTTTTTTTAATCGTACACATTAATCAATCATGATTAAAATTTTAATCGATTAATGCCCAACTCTGGTGCAATAACTAAAGATAAGCAATCTATGTTTAAAATTCTTATTTTTAAAATTTACAATTATCATTGAAACTCGGCCCGGCCCGGTCTCTACATATTAAACGATCAGGAAAGTGGATTCCTTCGAAACTCGAAATATTCGTCTCCTACATATTGTGTAGTAGTGATTTAATTGATTAGAATTTACGAGATGAAATTTTGTCAGTCGAGCTTGGATTTTTAGGGATGCTGGTTTCGCAAGGAATTTCGGATTTACCGAAGTTTTAATAATGAAATAGAAATAATGTACATTCTAATATACAATAATGTATGTCAATGTAAAACAACGTGAAATCTACATCCCAAAACATAGGAGGGGGTGAGTGTACCAGTAAGTTGTTGAGCACCAACCAAAAGAATACTTCAATTATTAATTTTAAACGACTGTCGGTATACAAGCCGCACACAGAATTCTTTGTATCACATAAATCATCCGTGATTAAGAACGGTGATGTTATAATCAATATAAAATACGTTTCGCGAAGGTATGCGTACGAAGGCGTAGTTTCCTATAAAATTGATAACTTACAGAATATCGTTAACAAAGGCATGGTTTTGTTATTCTATTCACTGTCTAGCTATTCTGTGATCACTTACTGTCACATTTGCTTAGATTAAACAATTTTTCATTTTATTTATTTCTAATTGACAGAGGATGTGAAATGACATGTCGATGAGACAAGAAGTTGCAAAGTAAGCCTGAGAATTGTTATTTACTTAATTACACCAAAAGGTATTATAATTTTCTATTCTTGAAAATGGTCTAAATTGAGACCGAAACGTTGAATTAAATTTCATGTGATATTTTTGCAAATTTGCTTATTTTCCAATTGATCGAACCAGTGCGCCGATAACATTAATTGTAGTCTAAACAATTGTCGATCGAGATTCAGAGAACTGTTAAAAGGTATTATAGTTAGTTATAAATAATTGTGGCATGATCTTACTCTCAACTGTGGTCACTTACCGGTACATCCTCCCAACTAGAAATGTAAGAATAATCGCGGTGCAGTAATAGGAAAAAGCGGATAGAGAGAGGATTGAAGGATGGCGTAACTCGTCGCTGCAGTCTAAGAATTATCCTTTCAATTATCCCGGCGAAACTTGTTAGAAAATCCTGAAAAAAGAGAGGGGGTGGCTAAGAGAAGAGAAGCCCTCGGAAGAGGGTGGGATCGAAAAGAAGAGGGGGTTGACGGAGAAAGGGGAACGGGGATCGTTCCGGTGCATTCGCGCCTTTTCCCCGAGCAATCGAGCCTGGAAGCGTAGCGGAGCACGTTGGTTCGCACCTGGCTCCGGGACTTTGATCTTTCGGCAAACATGGCTGCTGTAATTTCGTTGTTAAGGGGGCGTGGCACGCGTGATACCATCATCGTGGTGACGAACCGGGGGTCGCAGCAAACAAGAAACGCGGTTCCTCCTCGGGGGCTCCCAGCACCCCTGTCGCCGGTAGGAACGTCCGAAACGCACAGGGGCGAGAAATTGTTCCTGGTGTTGGTGGATTGGTGGCGGATGGTCTTGCGTGGGTGTTGGTACCTGGCAGCAGCCACCGGGCAGGCATAATTATTTCTTAGCGGTGGCGCGGGCCCATTGCTGCAATTAAAATGCCGAAGAGAAAAGAACGAGATGCGGTAATGAGAGCGTTCCAAACCGGTGGGGTGGAGGGAGGGGTTGGGGGTGGATGGATGGATGGATGGGTGGGTACGCGACGTCCCATTAGATATTTCGATGTGTAGCCACGGGAAAATAAACCGAAATCGTTACGCGAATCATTATGGCCGGCTCTTTTTTATGTGCGCCACGGTTGTACGCGTTCGATGGGCGCAATGAGAATAATATCGCGGCGTTCGGGCCGCGCCGCGTCGCCGCCGCCGCCTTTTTTCTCTATCTTTTCCCCTCTTCGAGCCGCCTTCTCCCTTCATCCTTCCGCCGTTATGCTCGTTCGAGCGCTCGTGAAACACCGAAACGAGAGCTAAATGCGTTACTGCGTACTCTTTGGCTTTTTCGTTTTTCTTCTTCTTATTGGGGAAATGATTGGAACAGGGCGCAGGTGGTCGAAGATTACCGTCGCTAGTTTGTTAGAAACGAACGAACAATTAGGGAAAACCGCCACCAAATGTGTTACGCATGTTCCACGCACTTCGTCGTAATTGTGCTCTGCACTGCGTGATTATGTCGCAGGCGATGCGGATAACGATTCTTTAATTACGTAAGTGTTCCGCATGGTTTGGACGGGGTCCACAGCTTCAACTTCCCATTCCTTCGACTAAATACACTGACGTGGAAAATTAAAGGATCGGTAGATTTTTGTTAAACAATTACCCATGTTCGAAGCGTTTCCAGTTCATGAAAAAAAGGCGTAGAATATTCGTTTCGGTCTCATTTTAAAGCTTGAGTCTTATACTTTCAAGGTCCATTATTCGTTCTTCCCAACAAAGTCTGATGAGAGAGTGGATACACCTTTTTGACATGTAAACGTTCGTATAGACGTTAAAAATTGTTTTTAGTCGACGAAACCAACGTATAATAGATTTGAAGATTAAAGTCTCTGCTTTAAAATGACCTCTCCATGGTCGCTGTACGACTTTTTTCTTTCTTTTTTGGTCAAGTTTGTTTTGGCAATGGACTCATGGACTCAACTTTGAACAATCTGTGCCCACTCTTTTACTATTAAACACTACCCTACTCGCATTAAAACCAACAAACAACATGATTCTCTCGAACACACTGTGTATCATTTGCGCGTAGATCTATCATTCGCATCGTTTAACACTGAATACTACCTTGATCGAATTAAGAATGAAGAACAACATCATTCCCGTGCACACATTCGCAATAATAGTTATTCTAAATCATAGTTGCACCTCCTTTTTCTATACAGCAGCGATCGGTCAGCCTTGAGCGTCCAGTTTTAGCAAAACTGAAAAATGAGCAGAGCGAAAAGCGGAAAGCGATGTCTCCCCTCTGTATACGATATATTCTGACGCGGGATAGTGAACAAAATTACGCGATAAAACGGTGGAGGGAATATACATCCCAACGTTCCGTCCAAGTTTCCCGACAGCCACCACACCCGTGCGGATTTTCGTGCCGATTGTCGATGTCGGCGAGCGCCGAGCGAATTTCCGAAGGGCGTGATTCGTGCATAAACGGGGGGGACGATGGTTTAATGAATGAGGAATCGTGACTGTCAAGGAATCGGGCATCGAATGATTTCGACCCATCTGAGCCCGGAGGCGGCCATGGGAACGCGTTGTCTCCGAATAGGGCTAATTACATGGACGAACGGGCCTGCGACTGTTGCCGTATCGCAGTCGAGCCTTAATTGGATCGTATAATGAGGGAATGACGTGACAATCTATGGCCAATAGTGGACGTACTCAGACCGAGATTTGACACGGATGCCAAATCGGGCCAATTCGACGACGCGACCGCGGTGATTCTCGTCTCTCGTTGTCAGGGAAATTCGCCGCTGCTAAAAACTCCTCCATGTTCGCTATCGAGAAAGAAGAGTTTCTTCATTTCTTCAGAATTTATTCGATATTGCTCGGTAAGCAGAACGACGAAGTTACTCCCGCGTCGCGGAGTTTGGTATCGAGTGTGGCTGGTGATTTCAATTGAACCTTTGAGATACGCGAGTACTCGGGTACCCGGTAGACAAAGCTGATTTGTGTTCGAGCAATTAAGAGCCCAAATAATCTCAAAACCGTGGAAAAAGAATTTTCTCCGAGCGTAATCGGACCACTGTGGAGCGGTTCGGATAAATGGAGTTCCTCTGTAATAGCATCTGCCGACCCTGCACTGCAACCGATCTCCAGCCGAGTGATGAGATTAATACCAATACTATCGGCGACACTCGATACGTTTCAATACTGTAGTAAAGTATCGATACAGATTTTTTTTGGTACGCCACTATTTTAGGAAGGAAGCTTTACTTTAAAAAAGAAAGAGATGCCGGCAGATTGGCCAAACAGTGTCTGCGATTCTGCCGCGCTTTGTGCCAGCAGTCTTTACTAATTTAATCTTAACACTTGATCCTGGAGGATTTTCGGGATCAAAACATATTCGTGCACCCCTTGAGTTGAAGGCTGACTGTGTCCCAAATTTCAACCTTCTATGTCGTCTGTGTTTCCAGATTTTTTACCGTTACAGAGGACGGAGGAACTTAACATTAATTTCATTGTAGCACTTTATCCTGGAGGATTTTCGGGATCAAAACATATTCGTGCACCCCTTGGGCTGAAGACTGACTGTGTCCCAAATTTCAACCTTCTATATCGTCTGTGTTTCGAGATTTTTTACCGCTACAGAAAACAGAAGAACTTAACATTCATTTCATTGTGGCACTTTATCCTGGAGGATCTTCGGGATCAAAACATATTCGTGCACCCCTTTGGGCTGAAGGTGACTGTGTCCCAAATTTCAACCTTCTATGTCGTCTGTGTTTCGAGAATTTTTACCGCTACAGAAAACAGAAGAACTTAACATTCATTTCATTGTGGCACTTTATCCTGGAGGATCTTCGGGATCAAAACATATTCGTGCACCCCTTTGGGCTGAAGGCTGACTGTGTCCAAAATTTCAACCTTCTTTGTCGTCTGTGTTTCGAGATTGTTTTACCGTTACAGAGGACGGAGGAACTGGCTATTATACAGGGTGAGTCACCTAACGTTTGCACGTTTGCAAAAAATATTTGCTTTTATGTCATCCTTCTAGAGATATCAAGGTCACCTTTTTAAACAGCTACAATGTTAGTTCTCTCGTTACGAATTCAGTGGCTATAATTATTCGAGACTATTCAAGGTCACGGACAGAGGAATAAATTAGTCCGGACATTACGTGAGAATAAAAATTTGCTTGGTATCGTGTGAGTCCCATTTTACCATTCAACTTTGTCCTTACGACATTTGATGTATTTTTGAAAACAATAAAAACATTTGAGGTACAAACATTAGGTGACTCTAATAATTTTGAGTTTTAACGATCGTAAATTGTTATTTATGCACGAGTGATATCGGCGCTACAGGTTCGATCAAAGATACAAAATTAGCAATTTCGCAGAATTATAATTTCAACGTTTCGGTTCGGTTTTGAACCATCATCAAGAAAAGTCCGCGTCTGTGGAATTTAATAGACACTGTTATTCATTAACACAGGAAATTTTATGGTTTAGACAAGAGGTAATATACATACTTGCTAATTGTGAAAAAACACAGAATGAAGAGCGTAAAAGGAATGGTACTTGTCAGTAAGAAGGTTTAAACTGTACTAGGATTAGGTGACTCACCCTGTATATGGAATTGAATGTGGAAACGTAACAAGTTTACTCCGTATTGTATGCATTTATATCATATAAATCCCTTGTCCGATCACATAAACATGAATTATAAAATCGCTTATTAGCACGGTCCTGAACATGTGAAGCGGCCCTGTCCGAGTTCGGTCGCCTCCACAGCAAAGTTCGATTGTTTTATTGAATTGTTATCAATTCGAGAAGCATCTGTATCGACTATAAAACAAAGTTTTGCTCTTGCTAGTAAAGCAAAGCATACAGATGCTTCTCGAATTGATAACAATTCACTAAAACAATCGAACTTCGCAGTGGAGGCGACCGAACTCGGACAGGGCCGCTTCACATGTTCAGGGCCGTGCTAATAAGCGATTCTATAATTCACGTTTATGTGATCGGACAAGGGATTTATCTATCCCAAAACTTTGAGATGTATATCTATGCTTACTACGTCGATATATCGGTTCCATCACTAGCCGGGTCCCTGGCAGGTCCACCATCGCTATCTCCGCGTTTCCCGTGCCGGGAGTCAGCGGAATGGTTGTAACAGTAATCCTCAGACAATCCTGGAACGCGCCCCCGCAACGCGTAACGAAATCCCAACAAGTATCGCTGGCGATATTGCGACAATGCGCTTCAATCGGATAGAACAGTGAAATCCCCATCGTGTCTGGAGACGCGAGAGCCAAGTGGACGGCGCTGGTAACCGCGGGTCACACCCTCGCCCGGTAAGTCGCGTTAATTTCTCTTTCAGGAGAAAGGCTCTCTTTCACGAGAAGAAAGAGTCTCGCAGCTAAAAGAGGGAAAGAGAGACAGAGAGGGGCGGGAGAGCGGGAGGGAGGACGAGCGGATCTCGCGGCAGAAACTCATAAGTATATCCTGGGCTGGGAGGCGGTTTACACGCCGGATTGGCATAATCTCTCAAATGTCTCGTTTCGAGCGATCGCGCGATGTCGTTACGGGAGAAACGAGAAGGAAAGACACGGCGTGTGTCCCTGTGTTCACGCACAGGCTGTTCGCTCCTTCTAGATCCCTGTCCTGTCGGGTCTGTTCGGTGTGTTGGTGTGCAAAGTCGACAGAGCCGCCTCCGCCGTCCGTGGAAAAGCGATCCTTAAAGTTTAATATTTAACGAGGGCTCGCAATCTCGCCTTTCGTCGTCGGTATAGTCGGCCTGCTGCGTTAGACTCGCGATCAGCCCGTCGAAAAAGTCGCATTACGTTAATTCCTTTTGAAGCCGTATCCGGTGCACCATTAAGGCCAGCACCCGCCCACGCGCCACAGCCACCGACCCGATCCTCCTCCGCGAACTTTGATAAAACACCCAGAATATTCATCTTGGGTGGCGAGAGAGCGCGCGCGCGCGTTTCATGGGCCGATTCCGAGTCACGGACTCGAACCGGGATCCACGATCCGCGCGAGAGACCCCAGAAATCGGCCTGTGCTCCGCCGATCAAAGGATTAACTCGCTCCGATTTCAACGGCCGTGCCGCGCTTTTCCCAGCGAAAAATCGAAGGGAAATGAAAGGCTCGCGCGTACCGCCCCCTGGACGCCTAGCTGGTTTTATTACACCCTCGGGAATCGTTCTCGAGGAACACGAATGGATCGACAGGACCCGAAATTGGGAATTCGACGCACTATAGGCCAGAATCGCAAAAAGCTGGACAAAATTCAAGACGTTGTTAATTATACGCTGTTATCAGGTTGGTGCACATGAGATGTCCGACTTTAGAATGCAACCGTGGTCTTCTGATCTAGAAATCCTGTTATGTGTAGATTGCGGATCTTTATGCAAAATAAAAATTGTCCTAGTCAATTGTACGAAAGTGAAGTTAAATGGAAATGTATATTCTTCTTAAATTATGTTGAATAATCGTGAATAATATCAAAATATCCTTAGATTCGTGTAGTGTGTGTTTAATTTTGTATCTGACCTGTTCATTTTTAGCTTAAATGCATAAAATCCGCAGTCTAAACATAGCTTATGTTCGAATCGATTAGATATAAAACAAGATATGCTAAAATATGCTTTAAACCATCCTCTTTACATATTGTAAGCCTAACTTTAAAAACAAGAGGTACAAAATATGTTGCACACTGTTTATTTGATAGATGCAAAACACATTAAACATATTAATACCTGTTAATATTGTCATATTATTTTGTATACTATATTATGTTATCAAATTGTCTAACAATAAGTTCCATTGAATCTTCCATTGAATTTCATTGTGACATTTCGCAACGTTTTGTTCTTTTTAAGCTTGCGTTTCTCTAGTCTTTCCCAATCAAGTATTAGCTTAAGAAAATACCTAGGTTTATCACATTTCATGTGGCATGAAACATATTTAATTAACCCCATCGATATTATACAGAGAAACACATTCACTGCTGTCCGATCGCTAACGAAAAATCGTAGGAAATCAAAGTAATATGTCTAGTTATTGCAATCAAAGTTGCAGGGTTGAAACTTATCATAGGGATTATACTGAAAACACTGTTTCACCCTCCTATCATTTTGCAGATTTTATCCAAATTTGTATTATAGATCTTTCTTCGATATATCAGTTAGCCCTCGAACGTTCTTCAGGGTGAAATTCACCCATTTATATTTTTTGCGGATTGTAAAATATTTTATTTCCTTCTGTCTCTGTTGTAAGATGTATTTCTTTACAATGTGACGTTACGAATGAAACATAATTTGTAGGTTTAAAGTGTAAAAATGGATGAATTGTTATCCTAGTCTGATGGTTAAAAATCGTCGCTGTTTTAACAGCATAATTGCTGAACGACATCAGACCAGCATCAACGTAATCACAACTAATTAGAGGAAAATGGAAAAAAGAGGACGAACATATGAATTTAGATGTAATCATAGTTTTAACGATTCTTGATGAGTACTGAGTCGGAGATGGAAAATGAATTTAATGCACAGCGCAAGAAACGAGAGATTTTTCTTATTGAATACTGTGTAAATTGATACTAAGATTGTGTACCTAAACTATTACTATCAAAATCCATGTTACTCGCATACGCTATATATTTCTCTTTTATATGTTTCTCGGCCCTTCACTGTTCACTGTAATTCTCTGCCACGAATGATCAATGATGTGTTAAATGTAGTTTATTGTACAGTTTACTTGAGGATCCTTCTAGTGAAAATAGTATGCTGAATAAAGTCAGTAACTGCATCGTTAAATAATATTAGTAATCTATTACTACTAGATGAACTGCGGATCTTTCAACACAGAAGCCAACTATAAATGTATGTTTTTCATGAGTAATTTTAACGTAGTGAACATAATACATTAATACTACCAGTATCTCTTAATCTTTCCACTATTTTAAATTGTACCTACTCATTTTTCTCATAAATGCATAAAATCCAGAGTCTACTGATAAATAAGCTTGTAATCAGTGATAGTGTAGACGTCAACTGATATCGTTAAATATTTCGTGACACTCCGACGAAGTGATAATAAAGAAAAAGCACTTGTTCTCAGACGAAAATGCTTTTTTCAGGAACAAAGGCTTCAAACGTTCTCGTAACTGTGGACGTACGAGTATATTGCAGTCCTCGAAAGCCTTAAATCTAGACTCTTT